>JBANSL010000006.1:48573865-50973865 GCA_037127255.1 Persicaria tinctoria | reverse complement strand
TGACATGTCCTAAAATAAAATGCAAATGAAATGAAAGATTTTGTTATTAATTCTACTGTTTATGATATTATCCTTAAAGATGGTTATCATGGCTTTAGTGAAAGGATACTTAAAAAAAATACTCCATATGATTTGTCATATCCATCTCATTGTTAATTTGTTATACATGCAACACTGCAATGGAACTCATGGCAAAGGATCAACTTGAAGCCTTGAAACTGCACACAGGTTCACATTTAAACCATCCAGGAACTCTTCAACTCTCTACAGATCCCCACTTCAACTCTCAACAGATCCCCACTATGCAATAAGATAACACGGGGGCCCTGATACCATATCGACATCGACATCTGATGCAAACGAGATTGTCTCCTTCAACAAAAGAATACAAAAGCAAGTGATTGTGGCAAAAATAGTAAGGAGCAAACAACATTGGTAGGGCAATGCAATATAAACTAGGATAGACTCAACCAGCATCGTGATCTGCTGTCCCGACACATGGTCCAGCGGTAAGATCTTGCTTTTTTGGACCCGTACAAACTTGACAAGACTTTCAAAGTGGCTGTGTAGAGCTTTTACCAAGACGCCCTTGATGTCTTCGTTTTCCTGGAAAATAAAATAAAAGACAATAATGAAGATTTCTTAATACTATTATTACATGTAAAAACAGCAGTTAAAATGCCTCAAGTGCAGGTAAAGATTTTAAAGCAGATCAGAAGCACATGAAACAAGCTGTCCTGTCTTTCTGTGTTTTGTTTCTGGGTCCAGCTCTTACATGTAAAATCACCGTTCCTGGCTACAATGATTTCTTTGATATCACAATTGCACGAACATACAGATGTAGATGTAATCAAAATCAAAATATTAATATTAATACTAATGAGCAATTAACACCTGACAATAATATAAATAAACAAAAAGAGAAATCAAATACAGGCATATCCAACAATTCCAATTCAGAAGTGTATCCCTTTTTTTATTTTATTTTTATAAAATTCAGATGTCTATCCATGTTTACGAGTGGCCAGCACAATTATCTGTTCATGGGGCAACCTTGGATGCAGAAGCTTATAGCGTATAATGCTGCATCTTGCCTTGCCAAGATAAATTACTCTTAAAATTTTCTTCTCCCATACTGTCCTGTTCTCTTATGTCCTACCAACTTGACATGAAACACCTTATCACCAGATAGGCACATACACACCCGCACAAAGC
The DNA here is from genome assembly GCA_037127255.1 of Persicaria tinctoria. Classification (NCBI taxonomy): domain Eukaryota; kingdom Viridiplantae; phylum Streptophyta; class Magnoliopsida; order Caryophyllales; family Polygonaceae; genus Persicaria; species Persicaria tinctoria. Next base: position 50,972,650 of record JBANSL010000006.1, on the reverse strand, counting down.
CTCCCCTCCCTGTGGCAGTAATTCTGGACAATATAATAAAACAAGGGGATAAAAAGGTGCAAAACATCATAATCACAGTCTTACGTATAAAATTCACAATGAATAGTCACTAAAAAAAAAAAATATAGATAGCAAAATAGACCATTAACTAAAGCTCCAAAACTGTCAGGTGCAACTAACATGGTGCTATTGTCAGGGTGTAAAAGAACAGAGATGCCTGAAAAGGAGGGTTGGAGGATATAAGTTTTTTTGCCAATTCTCACCCCAGCAAGAACATATCGCTCTGACACTGATAGGAGCTACAAGGATGGTTAGGTGCAAATTTCATAAACAAACTTAAATAAGAAACTAATTACAATTCATAGCCAAAAAAAAACTATTCGAGGCAAGTTTTGTCAATCCTTTCCATATCAATCAAAAGCTGGATAACTTTTTCTACCCTCCTTGCCCTTGTCTGCACCATTATTTTCTTTGTGGGTCTTAGATTAGGCAACATGGACTCCCTATTGGGTAATTAGGTGAGGGGAGCAAGACGATCAGTAGGTGATACTATTTTTGGATGCTTTAAGGGTGAAAAAAGTTAGGCTTGTCACCGTTAGTGGATTTTGCACTAGATATTTTCCACCCTCCCTGTGAAACTGGGCACAGAAGGGACAACACGTTTTTTTCTTTACTTCTCCTGCTTCACTATTCCTGTATGCACAATAGAGAAAGACCATGGTTGCATCCAACTAAGAATGATTGAGACAGCAATTTTGTCTACTGCTGATTTTTATTTTTATTTTTATTTTTTTATTTCTCATGATGTGAGCCCTACAACTGAAAACCTAAATTTGTGCATTTAGTTTACTGAATAATTTTCATATACTTCAAATGGTTTGTGCTATGTTTGATGCAAAAGGCCTAGCAGCTAAAATGATTTTAGCTTCTGGTTCCATGGAAATAAACTACCTGGTACAGGTTGGTAATTGAAAAAAACCTTCTGAGACCAATAAAATTAAAAGGATGAAGCTCATGCATATAAGTCCAAAACTATCTTCACTTCTAAACAGTAATGCTGCCGATGAAGGATCAATAATTAAGCTCCATAGTTCAGGATTTGACAGGACAGGGAGTTTTAAGTTAAAGGCATTTGCATACAAATCTTATCTCCTAAAAAGGAATGAGGATTTTTCAAGCTGGAATTCATAAGAAAAAAATATGAACGATGACTCATAGACCAATTACCAACATTAAACCAGCAGCATAAAAAGGGATGATGTCAGTGGACATTTGGATATCAAAACCATTGGAAGGCGCCTCATGTAGAAATCACAAGAACGTGGCATGCTTACGATGAAAACAACTAGGGACTGTCAGAATAATAAGCCAAAATTATCAGGGTGTTCTAAAAAAAGTAGATGTTTTTTTTAATGGAATGATCTTCCATTCTTCCCAGTGAAAATGCTTCTTGAAGTTGGGTTTGTTCCCCCATAGATTCCTGTTTAAGCAAGTGAGAAACGCAATAAAGATTATGATATAATGGCACAACCACTGAAAAAAATGAACACACAAAAGGAGCTTTCAGAAATTGGACTCGAAGATGTACTTTTGCCTAATTAAGGTATTTCAGATTGGTTCACTGTGCAAATACAGATGGCAATTTCAGGTTGAAAGTAAGTCATGGCACCAAGTGAAGACAAGCTGCAAGGTGAGATAACTGATAACTAACAAGCACTTGGGAGAAACCTATTTCACCTTACTGCAAGCCTTATGCAGTACAAAATGGTTTTGAGTTAAGTGCTCCTTTGATCTGATAACTGGAACTTTGAGCGAGGAAAGTATGGGGGTATGGAAGAGTACATATCAAGACAAGCTGTAGAAAACAAAGAAAAAGACAATGGAAGTAGGAATTGGAAGATCAAATATATTAAATATCAACTGTGTCAATTATAGTTTATAAAAGTGCGTGCACACTGGAATGGGCTAAAAAACTAAAAGACGCACATCAAAAAGAAAATTTTAGTTTGATAGCTTGATTATACTGAGCATGGGGATAGACTGTCTGTTATTGGCCTTTTTCTTTTATTAACTAGTAGGGTATGTCCAACCTTGCATGTTTTGTATGTGCTTAATTACTATATTGTATATGAAGATTGAAGCATAATTCCCTTGCTTATTTAGATTGAATTATGTTTATTTCTTAACCAATTGTCTTTTATTATATATAGAGAGATCAGACATACATAGTATTTTTCATTTCTGATACCAAGAAGTGATGCCTTGATAGTTCAAAAACCTAGTAATTTTTTCCAACCTACAACTTCATCATAACACACACAAGTGCATTGATAATTTGATCAAAAGAAAGCTCATTATATTGAACATGAAGACTTTAGATCTAATGGTTTGATGGGAAACAACATTCGGATATATCCTAGACTCTAATATGCAAATATATACCCAGATTAAGCCTGATTTGCAAATGAAAACAAAAGAAAAAGTCTGATCTACAAATATTTCACTTATAGAGGTGAGATGTGAGAGGACACACTGCAAATAAACAGAGGTTAGAACAAGTTTGGGTCTCCTATGACAAGACAGTTGAAGAAAGAGCATTCTTAGTTTGGCTTGCAATGTAACAAAGTTCTGTTGAGCAGTGAGTGAAAGTTTAAGAAAGTCGCTTCATCTTCTAAATAGAATAACCAAAAGAAAGATTTCCAAGGAAACAAAAATTTAACAAGTTTTAATTACCAAAATGAATTCCAACACAAACAGACTAGAACTTTTAATCAGGAAAACCCTTTACAAGATAAAAGAGGAACCAACACACAATGTTGAAATTCAACATAGAATATTTTAAGAAATAGATTATAAAAAACCATTCCAAAATCGACAATAGATACACAACCATAACCGGAGTTAAGCACACAAGACAACAAGAATTGAGATGGATTACAGATTAAATGGCAAAAACAGCACAGCTAGCGTTCAACAATTATTCTCACCAACTTAAAGCATTGAAATGATCGAACATCAATTGGAATAAAGGTATAAGTTAACTCTTCTTTGTGGTTAAGTTTCAGCTAATTTGGTTGAATCCTGTCACCACAAAGTTAAAGTGAGCAGTGTAAATATGGATGAGAAAACATAATTAGCATGTGTTTGGATTCCACATGATTAAGTTTATAATGCATTTATAAACTTAAAAACTTGGACAATGTTTGGTTAACGCAATTTACAATATGTTTAAAATAACGTGAATTTAAATTAATATACCTTGCAATCAATTACATTACATTTATAATGTAATTATAAACCTTATACAATAGTGCGTGTGTGGTTAAGACAATTTACAAGTTGTTTAATTTTAAATTCACGTTCATTTCATACACATTGTAAATTGTGTTAACCAAACACTCTCCAAGTGTTTATGTAATCATGCGGAATCTAAACACACCCTTAATATTCAAACTAACTTTCTTTGCTTTTAACAGGACCATTCTAACTAATCATCCTCACCAAACTGACCCTTTTGGGTGATATAAATATCTCCAATCAGCTTTGACAGGGTGGGACTCCCGAGTATAAAATAAGCTCCACTAAAAACAACATAGTGGGATTCTCAAACTGGATTAATAGTAGATCTACACATGGACCAGGCTGTCCAAGCCCGAAATTTTTTATGTATAAGGAAAAGAACAGCCTAATTGAGATTTGATGCATATTGGAGCTTATTTAGTAGTTTAGTAACAAAGATGAGCAAAAGTGTTTGCTAACAAGACCATTTTATTGGCCAGTACATGTCATATCTAGAAAACTCTAATCCGAAAGAACTTCATCAAAGGTACAGACCAGGCTAGTTAGAACAAAACATGCACAAAAAGCACTAATCTATTAAAAATCCATTCGAAAGTGCCATCTTTTGCACGATTAATGCATAAGCCCCTCACGATTACGAAACCATAAATGCAATTAAACCACCATGATTTCTTGGCTAAAACCTTAAGCACCCAAATAAATGAAAGGGGAGCTATCTATTACTAAGAAGGTGACAAGCTCTATATAGGGTTGTCTTAGAACTAGTTGGAAACATAGTTTCTTTTGCAACTGTGAACACTGAAATTACTACTCAAAGTTCATGGACACAAAGCTCTCCATTTTATTCCAGGATCCATCAAAAATAATGCTAAAACAAATGCTAGAAGTTCCACATGTCAAGCTGTAGTTTATTCTTTTCCAGCCTAAAATCAACTCTATCATAAGCTCGCTTTTTTGCAATATTATCTATAGATAATATAAATATAATAAGGTATAACAATTAAATATCTATATATAATATATTTCAATATATTCTATTATAAAATATATGATTGAACCTTGTTTTTTAGGGTGTGTATGGATTCCAATGCATTTTAATTATAATTCATTTATATATAAACACTTGAAAAGTGTTTGGTTAATATATTTATAATGTGTTTAAAATGACATAAATTTTAAATAAAATACCTTTTAAAGTGTGTCAATCAAACACCAATTATTGCGTAAACTTAATGTAATCCAAACACACCTTTAGTACATTCTATTCTGTAATAAATTTGATTCACACAATTTATAATAAATTTGATATTTTAAGCACAATTTATAAACTTAATGTAATTGATTGACACAATTTATAATAAATTTAATGTAATTGACACAATTTATAATAAATTAGATTTAAATTTTAAGTTATTTTAAGCACATTACAAAATATGTTATCCAGACACTATTCAAATGTTTGTACTTATAAGTGCATTATAATTAAAATGCATTGGAATCCGAACACACCTTTAATATATTCTATTCTAAAAACCACCATACCCAAACACACTGAATCGATTACAAATTCACAATGAGGACAAAAAACTCCAACATGGCTCTCAGATGAATGCCAAAAAAGCCTTAAATGATGAATCAAAATTGTTGTTTATGTGAGGAACGTAGGCTTCTCTCGTCATGTAACTTGATTTGACAAGTCAATGCCAAATCTAAACATACAAATTTGTGATTAGGATACAAAAAATAATCTAATAAATCAAGAAGCAAAAGGCTGACCTATCAATGGTTTTGATGTTGTTTGGACACCCCTCTCATGCTTAGGACTGGCAGGCTCAAAAATGTTCAACATAAACCCTGATTGTTGCACCTGCTGAACCAGTATCCAGCCAAAACAAAACTAATGATCATTAAAAATGAGTGGAATTTAAGAAGGTGGACAGCAAAGGAGCAAGAGCCAGGAGGGAAGCCAAGTGAAAATAAAGAGGACTTCGTTGGATGCTTTTCTTTGATACAACACTACCATTAAATTGAACAATAAATCAATAACTCTTGATTAAAAAAATTTAATTAAATTAAAAACCTTAAACTATAGCCCCATGCCTTGCTTTGATACAACACTATAGTCATCTATTCATCTTAGTGAACCGTGAGCGTACTTCATCAGACAATGTTAGTGACAAAATGACCACTATATACAATCACAAATCACAATGGACATTGATGTTGCCCATTCTATGGTTTACACACATCTCACTCCATTTGACTCCAATGTTGATGAAAAACACCAAATACAAATTAGCATGATAACACACACAAACAATTACTTACTCTTCGTTTCCTCAGAAAAGCACAGCTACCTACCTACCTGGGATCGGATTGTTCTAACAGACTTCTAAAAAGCTGGAAATAAAGAACACTTTGCAAAAGAAGGAAACAGCAGGTGAACATTGGGCAATCAATATTTCAGGTCAGATGTAACACTTGGCTGTTTTCTACCCTACCTCCATGATCTCCATTAGTCAGCAACTGAAACAACCAGTTCAACACTGAAGTTTCTGAATTATGGTAATCCAACACAAGATAGGTCAACATCTGAAATAGCCATCTTGATTTAACAAATCAGCAAGGAATGTGCACAAGCTGAACATTAGAATCAAAAAGCTCTAAACAACATGAAGTTTAGAAGCACCATATAAAATGGCAGGTTTACAATTATCTCACAGCCCATAGCTTCAAGTGTTTGAAACTTTGAAATATAGAAAAACAACATCAACGTTCCCAGGATAGAGTATATATGATGACGAAAAGGAAAAGAGAGATGGCATATAGTATATATAGAGACATGATATTCTACATGATCTCTATGTTGTTCATCCTTGCTGATGAGTTTGTTTTAGATTATTCTCTCTGACCTGTTGCTAATCATGTTGTAGCTTTTAGTGACATGGTATGCTACACGACTTACATTTTAGCCGTCAAGTTCTTTGCTGATGAGTTTATTTTAGATTATTCCCTGTTTGTTAATGGTTGAAGCTTATAGAGACATGGTATGCTACATATCTACATGTTGGCCATCAAGCTTTACAGATTTTGGATGTTAAGTTGGGCCCTAAATTTTAGGTTTTGCAGTGTAAGGAGTTGAAGTCTCAATCATGGAAGAATTTGGAATTCGCACTTTTGCAATTTGGTCCAAAAGATGTCTTTCTTTTGGGTTGTAAAATCTGGACTCAAAACCTAAATGGCACCAATTTTGTTGTCTATATCCTTTAGGTTTTGGTGAATGTTCAGAGGTTTCCATCCCAATAGTCACACCTTCAGTTTTGCCCAAAATTCAAAATACAACAATTCCCAGCTGGATCAATCATGTGAATTCTCACTTTAGACTTTAGAGTAGGTCCATTCAACCAACCCTGTGGAGCATCTTTTATGACGGTCCTAGAAGTATCACAAAAAATAAAAGGTCATGGAAATCGAATAAACCGAGATATTAATTAGAAATGTATTTCTTATACAAGAGACACCTTTTTCGGTACAGTCCGACCTTATGAACTTTGTTTTTCTTTTTCCTTTTTTTTAAGTGGCTTATGAGACTCACCTTGAATATTACCAATAAGATGCTCTTAAGATTAATATTAAGAAATTTTGATACCTGTACAGAGGCTTTTTCCCACAAAACAGTTCCCCTATTATTTCCATTAGAAGGGTGAATTTCAAAGAAAATTTAAGTATGCAGATGAAAATAATATCTTCAGAAGTTTTAATTTAATGGAAAACTGGAATTGTAAACTTTAAAAGGATGCATACTAGAACACCAATCATATATAAGTTCACCACAATTCAGTTTTTCAAGCCAGACTTTAGAGTAGGTCCATTCAACCAACCCTGTGGAGCATCTTTTATGACGGTCCTAGAAGTATCACAAAAAATAAAAGGTCATGGAAATCGAATAAACCGCGATATTAATTAGAAATGTATTTCTTATACAAGAGACACCTTTTTCGGTACAGTCCGACCTTATGAACTTTGTTTTTCTTTTTCCTTTTTTTTAAGTGGCTTATGAGACTCACCTTGAATATTACCAATAAGATGCTCTTAAGATTAATATTAAGAAATTTTGATACCTGTACAGAGGCTTTTTCCCACAAAACAGTTCCCCTATTATTTCCATTAGAAGGGTGAATTTCAAAGAAAATTTAAGTATGCAGATGAAAATAATATCTTCAGAAGTTTTAATTTAATGGAAAAACTGGAATTGTAAACTTTAAAAGGATGCATACTAGAACACCAATCATATATAAGTTCACCACAATTCAGTTTTTCAAGCCAATTTAAGCAAAAGAGCAGAACATTTTACTTGCAAAAAGTGTGTTTCCATAAATTTTGTCAGTAATGGACTCTGGCACAGCCACACAGGTTGTCCACTGCATTAAATCAACTGAACAGTAGAAACGGATAACTTGGGACACAAAGCTCGACAAGAGAACAACATAAGTGATATGGATATGCAGGAAAACATGTGAGATGAGATGCAGAAACACCTTTAGATATAAGGCGATTCGGCAAGGAACATGGTAGCATGCAAAACAAGACAGGAAAGGTAAGTGCAATCATGTATTACCTAAGAAGGGAAGTGGCAATGCCATTATGCCAATAAAATTTAAGGAGACCTTCAGCATTCCTAGTGTAGATTTTATATCCAATAAGAAACCCTACTACTTGATACCTATTCAGAATAAGTATACCAGGCACCTTTAATACCCATGCGCCCAAGAGAAATTTTTCTAGATATCAGAACACACATGTTATGTAGAAACATAGATGTCTCGTTAAGCAGCCTCCGAAAATTAACCCTCCAGGAGATCACATGCGAAGAAATGACAGTCCCCTTAGCAAAGAGTGAGCGAAAAAAAAAAAGATAAATAAAGAATCCATCCTAATAGATGGATGCAGAAATCAGAATGTAAGATTGCACTCACCTTATGGAGGAGGAAACTGGATGAACTAGTATGAAAATTATATTCTGGCCAACTTGGATTATGGCTTGCACCTGATAAGGCCACAATTAGGCTACACCTAAAGAAGCCTCATGTGTTTATACCACATAAACATTATAAGTTACATTGGAAATTGGTAAGTTTAGTATTGTCAGATCACTGCAGATTTTAAGCTCTAAGTAACATGCTTGCATGCTTGGTAAGGTGGATAGACATTTGCATGAATACATTGTGAGGTTTTTCCATTTAGCTCTGACAATTATATTCCAATGTAGAAGGTCAAGGAAACAAGATGGCTACTTATGGAATAAAATTGCTTCTACAAATCTGCAATACAGTCAGTAGATACACAAGTTCACCAAATTCCAAGAAAATAATTCATTGATTATATACAGAATGTATGGTACTTTTGCCGAGTTGATGAAAGCAACACATGGAAGCAAAGTAGTTTTTGACTTCTAGTAGGAAGATCTCAACTGCCAGTTTGCAGGGCTGGGCAGGCCCTTGACATTTCACAAGTGTCAAGTGAGCGATTGCAAAGGCTTCAAATTTAGAACAAGGGCCTCTATTTTATTGTTACTTTTTAGGTCAATCCTTTAAAAGGCTGGCTTTATCTGACAAGTAATTGATCGATAGCTAAATAGTGGATTCAATTAGATGTTAACTAACAGGATCATGATCATCATCGTCGTCATCATATTACTTCACTCTATTAGGTGGTTTACCATGTACCACCACTAATGTATTGTACCCCTTGATCTGACGTTTTGGAAAAAATGACTAACCTTCTTCCTGAGGCCGTTTGTTCCATCTTCTGCCCCTCGAATGAATAGGAGCCAAACTGATCCGAAAATCAAACACGGAAAAGCACAAAACATTCAATTTCAAGATCAAACAATTCGGAGCCATCAGAACAAACACAAATTCCACAAAATCGGTGTATCGAATTCGGATGAAAGAAAGAGTTACCGCGAAGTCGTGGAATTCGGCAAGAACGATGGATGAAGGAAAGAAGAGGAAGCGCCGGCAGCGTGGTCTTCGCCTGCGAAGCAAAACTGCGAGAAAGGAGAAAGATCCTGCCGAGGGGAGAGAGAGAGAGAGATGGCGAGACAAATACGGAGTAGTTAATAGTGCCAGAGAGATAAAGGTAGGAATGAGCGATGAGAGAGAGAGAGGAAGGAGGAGATCGTGCAGTTGCAGAGCCGGAGAATGACTGCCCGAGCGGAACGTATCCCAGATTCCCAGGTAGACCACTTCTCTCTCCAGAATCCAGAACCGCCATTTTCGATTTTTCGCTGCTTCATTGCTCGCTTTCCAGGTCACCCGTTTCGGCGGTTTGCAAAAATGCCCGATTTTGGGGAAAATAGCGGACCGTGATACGCATACACTCGGTGGATGTTGTGTCTTATACACTGCCAATAAATAGATGCCACGTATACAGAGGAGTGGAAGTGCGGTGCCCATGTTTCTACTTTATTTTCCATATAACTACCCTTTTATATTCCATCCCCTAACACATAAAAGCAAAAGCCTTCTTTGTGCAAAAGAATTTGCCACGTGTCTAGCTGAGAGTTCTTGAAGGTTTTAGGCAGCGGTTGTCATATTATTTCTTTCCCTCCCTCCTTCCCTGCTCACACCCACGTTCTCTCCCAAATTGCTCTCCCCTCTCAATCAGAATCTGCAGGAGGAAGAACGATTCAAGGTCGACGATCTTTGAGGAACAACTATGAGGGCCGGAGTTTGTCGCCAAGAAAGGCTCAAGCCGCAGGAGGAAAAGACGGAGGGGTTATTCGTCGATAAGGAATTGATAGCAGCAGGAACGGTCGGATCTCCATCTTCCTCGAGGCTTTGCCTGCCGAAGAGTCATCGAAGAGGTTCCCTTTCTTCCAAGGAAGCAGAGAAGTGGATGTAGCGGTGAAGTGAAGTTTTTGCTATCGATCGATTAATAATTAGCTTCATCCGACATCGAGTTCAGCTATTAGTTTCTCGATTGGGGATTTTGCATATTTTTTATGGATTTGGTCACACTGAAGTTGAAGCATTTACGCTCTTTAATCTTCCTAGGTCTCAATTCCCCCGAAGGGTGATGCACTGGAGTTGCGAGATTTCCGCCGTCTGATTCAGGCCCTTTCTCTGCAGAAATCGAATCGGTTTGAGTGCTTTGCTTTGTTGGAAGTAATTAGGGTTAATTTTAATTTTTTTCTACTTTCTTTCTCTTCTCCGTATGGTATAACTGCTAAACCGCTTTGCAGTTTTAGTTTGGATGAAGATGCTTCTTGTCGCTGCTTCTATGGATGAGCACGCTGCTCTGGAGATCGAAAATGAGGGAAGACATTGCTGAATCCCTGATTTTTCTTGTCTCTGCCATGTCTCCTACTTTGCTTAAGTTTCTTATCGACAACTTTTGATCGAATCTATGTCATCACCTTAAGGATTCAAAATTTGTCGATTTTTTTAAATTGGATTCATTTTGTTCAGGTTCGGAAGAAGACGTGTAAGAGAGGGCAAGCTCGCGGGATCAGGTGGTGTTTGGGTACTTGAAATTCACCAAGAGGTACTTAGTGTTTCAGTAGCCAAATTGTGTTTGATAGATTTAGGGTTTCCATTTGTTGTTTCTGAATTTGGCTGTTCTTCACCAACTGCTCAATTCCATGTTCAATTTAGATTCAATATTCACCAACTGCTCAATGCCATTTGTTGTTTTGATTTCGATTAAGGCGTAGTCGATTCCTCTCGTGTGCTTGATTCGACTCTTTTTATTTAGAATTAGGGGTTCTGTGGTTCAATTTGCCATATGAGATGGATTTGCTGGATGAAATAGGAACGTTTTTCTCCAAAATATTTGTTTCTACTTGTCCTTTAATTGTTTCCCTATACACTTGTATGGTTTTAGTTTATCTGGGATCTAAATTATTGAAATTGGAATTCAACCGAGAGGAATCATTCCAAGCAAATGCTAAAAAGAAGGGATTGGTAACCTAATTTCAAAACTCTTTTTTTTTCACTGTTATTTGTACACTTTGCTTTGCAAATCTGGGTATTTAATTTCAAAACTCTGTTGTGATTCAATCTTCACCAACTGCTCAATTCCATTTGTTGTTTTGATTTCGATTTTATGAGATTTGAGGTTCTTCTATTTCGATTAAGGAGAAGTAGATTGCTCTTGTGTGCTTGATTCGACTCTTTTTAGTTAGAATTAAGGGTTCTGTGGTTCAATTTGCCTTATGAGATGGATTTGCTGGGTCGTTTACAAGTCTAGTGATTGATTTTAGGGTACATGCTGGAAAATGCCTTATTTATCTAAAGTTAGACTACTTGAGTTGAATAGGTCGGTAGTTTGGCATAGGTCGTTTATGCTAGGTTTACATCTTAGTGACATTATGTTCTACGGAGTATTGGATTAGATCAAAGATAATAGATTCTGTTGTCTCTACAATCTGACTTCATGAATCTGTTGGATTTCTTTTTCTTTTGCTAAGGTTTAGCTTGTGTTTGTATGTTTCTTAAAAAGGTCTTCATGCACATATACTCTAGAGCAGCAGCAAAAGGAAAACGTTTCTCAAATTTGGGCATTTAGGTTTAGAATTTAGTATTTTTATTTGTTATCAATTGAGTTGCTGTAGAAATAGATGCCACTCAACGTTTTTGGTTTTAAAGTCAGATTGGGTTTGTTTGTTGAAAAAATTACCTTTCTTAGATTTATTTCTCTATTTTAAATTGTTTTCCTCGCTTTGATTTGACATCTTTAGTTGATTGGTTTTCTCTTCATCACATATATGCCGATTGTGATTGCTCAGAATTCTCTCGATCTTCTTTTCCCTTAAATTTAATCTTCACCTTAAATTGGAAGTAAACCACGGTAGTTTGCTGAATTTACCAATGTTTATTCAAAGTCTCTTGATATACTGTACTTGGAAGTAAGTATATGACTGAATTTAATCTCTTGATCACCTTAAATTAAAGTCAAAAAAGGATGGTGGAGAAGGTAATAAAACAACTGGGTGTTGCAGTTAGGAGTATTCAATGGAGCTATGCCATTTCCTGGTCATTGTCTACCACACAACAAAGGTATCGTTTTCCCTTTAATTCCTACAATTGCCTTTGTTTCTTTATTAGATGTGGCCATGTATTTTTCTGGATAATAGAGATACTCAGTATATGTGAATTTTGCTTTCAGATTACACTTACAATTTAGAATAAAGCAATTCTTTTGGGGGATTTGTGCAGTAGTGGTTACTGGTGGCGATGGTAATCTACGAGCATCGACGGTGGAGATCTATTAAGATCCGATTTCTCAATATTTAGCATCTGTACGGTAACAAATTCTTGCAATTCCACTGATTTTTTTCTTGATTGAATTTGGGTTTCTTCATTGAGTTTTCATCCATTCAATTAGAAAACCTTGCTTTTGTTACAGTTTCTGGTGAATTTAGATGTTGGTGAACTCTGGAGCGCTTATTTAGAGGCTATGCTCCTATATATTCCCAAGATTCTCCTTCATTTTTTCAGCGAAAGCAAGACCCTACATCCATCAAATTGTTATGGTAATTATTTAATTTGAGGAGCCTTGTGATACTTGATTTCATCCATAGGAGAATGTGCCTACTTAGAGGGGTATATTTTGAAATTCATAATAGTCTGTGTTCAATCTGTATATGCTACCGGAAAAAAATTTATGCGGTGCTTTTGTGATTAGAGGGAGCAAGAATGGAAAATTTCAAGGAAAGAGCTTCTGGAACTTGTGAAAGCAGGCGTTCTGGTTGAAGAAGATATCAAAGAGGCAACAACAACCAAGTTTAATCCGGTTAGTCATCTGTCCAATAAGCTAGCTTTCAATCTGGCTATTCATTGAGTTATTTTATCACTAACTGGATCAAAAGATCCTGCGCCAAAACTAACTGAAGATGAAGTGAAAATGTTATGATTGAGTTCAGATAGAATGAAGGACAATGAAAAGCTAAAAAGATGTTCACCAAATTGCTCTATTTGTTTTTCATGTTGCAGATACTCTTATTCCAGCAGAGGTTGGGCTGAAGAAGGAGAATGCGGTGGATGATCGTGGGTATGGCCTTTCTTCGTTAAACCCCTTCAATCGGATAGCTCGATGGGCTCAACCTATAACCTATGTTGATGTAGTTGAGGATAGTAGTTTTAAGGTAAGTTTCTGGCTTTATGTAATTTCATCTAGGATTTTATTTCACCATATAATTTTTGCCTAAAACATGTTTATTTGCACACCAAAATAAATTGCCCAAGGTGGTTTTGTGAAATTTACCCCTTTACTTATTATGCATGTCTAGAGTTTTGTGTTCAGTTCTTGTCCTTAATATGTTTGGGCGTTTGGTGACCTTGAATATGTTGATGTAGATGTGCATCTGACAATGGTAATACTTGCAATGGAGCATTTGACAATTTATAGGTCCATTGCAAGATGCTGCCAAAGAAGGTCAATTTCATGATTTCATCAGCAACCTTAAGTTTTTAATATCATCAACTGCTTTGTTTGAGGTTAGTTATTAATATTTTTTCATTTCATGCTTTTATAAATTGTTTTATGATATGTTCCAGTCATGCTTTCCTATATGAACAGACTAATGTGTTCTGAACTAATTTTTTTGTGTTGTCAGTTTATTCTAATGGAAGGTTTGCATTTCAATTCTGTATCCACCTAGTGATGACCCAAATGGATATGAGTTGGCAAGTGAGCGTTGGTCTCCAGTCCATACGGTAAGATTTTAGCATGTTGCATGTTCTTTTCGTGTATTTTATTAAATATCTCGATGTTAGGGTTATCTCATAATCCACCATATTGCATTGTCATCTATATTTACAGGTTATCCAAACAAACCTTGTCTGATGCAAGTATATTTTACTTCACCAACATTTTGAAGCTATCAATTTATTTTTAAATTGAGTTGAGACTGTTATTCCTAATTTCTACCTATATTTGCCATTCTGATATATTTGTTATGGTTATCCTTAACATTGCTTCAGAATGTGAAATTGTTTTGTGATATGTTCCAGACATGCTTGTCCTTCGTTTTCAGCTACCCTGCAGTAAATGGATCAACTACGACTTGTGTAGTCTTACCCAACCAAACCACAGTACCTTCAAAGAGATGTCATTCCTTAGGAAAACGATAACAACTAACACTCACAATAATAACCAAACTACCTCATCTGAATCTAGGGGGCCAAATCAGACAGAATCTAGAGACGGTAAACTGTATTTGTTTCATTTTTCTGTAGGCATTGCATCAAGTAACCCGCCATATAGGCTATAGCTATTGCATCGAGTGACCTTCTTCCTTCTGTTGTCATCAATTTTCTATAGGCATCTCATATCTTCATCTTTGCGGTGTTGGTTCCCTGGGTGGCTGGAGCCCCATGGATTGGAATTTTTGAGCGACGATGAGACTGATGATAGCTTTGCGGTGTTGCTTCCCTGTCACAGGAACAATAGCAATGGATTAAGTGTGGAAGGGCCGAGTCATCAGCTCTTGGGCGCTCTTAAGAACCTTGCAGACGAGTACTTTACTAGTAAGTGGTAGCAGATCAGTTCTAACTGGGTGTTTTCTAATCTTGCTATCAAAGATATTTACTTTCTTTGGTGTGTAAAACAAACTGTGTTGAATTTCTATACCTCCGAAGAGGGAATTGATCCAAGATATTTGCTTAGGTTTATGTTCTTGCTTTTTATATATTCTTTTTGGTTTTGGAGAGAGTTAATGGAGAGTGATTTGATTTCCATTGTAGTCCAGGTTATATGCATATTTATAATATATTGAGAATATTTGTGAATCTTTTCTTAATCTATGAAATACCCATTCAAAACCATTTGATCTACAGAGGTGATTGCGACTAAATGAGGATATTGTCTTTATTGCAATTTTCTAATGTAGATTCACTTAAGACTTGCTTGTCTTTGTTTTTTAAAGAGGTATGTTCACATTATCCCCTCGCTTTTGCTTGCATAGTTAAATAGTTAATAAACTTGATGTAATTATGTAGATCCTTAATGCCTTCAAGTTGAATAATATGTGATACTTGGATGCTCTTGCTTGTGCTTTGTAGAATTAGTTTTCCTTGTCTGTCTTTGCTTGAAACTGTCATAATTGTTGTCTTGACTTTTCTTTCCCTGGTTACAGTGCGACGAGTTTGTAGAGCATGGTGCTTCAGTTGGAGAAACACCTGCAGTTGTTGTCAAAAAGTGTAAATATACAATTGAAATGCTGTCGGATCCTTCTGCAGCTCTTTTGGTGAGTAGATTCATGCATTTTACTCATTTTGGCTAACCAAGTGTGTAGCTGATTCATCTTGACTGTTTTCCTATTTCATAATTTCAAACAGGTGGTTTTCAACAAAGATCGAGTTTTGGAGCAGATTTCCAATGGCAAAGTGTACATTGATATGTCAACTGTGGATGCTGAAACGTCAATCAAGATCAGTGAGGTTTGAATGGCCAAACAACTTATTTATGCTTTTGTTTTATTGACATGCTACAAATGTGAATTCGTCATCTGATTTTATTAATATATTTGGAAATATCTTGCATATGGCATGTTTCTTGTGATTGCTAATGTAATTCCTGTATGTTAACTCAAGGTTACAGTGATGAGAAGATAGGCATTTTGCAAATGAAGTGATAGAATAAGATTTCTTTCGTCTATTGAAAGTGTGAACAAATGTCTGCTAACGTATGAGACTATTGTATTTGACATTTAGATATATTTGAGATCTTAATGGACAAATTTAGCCTAGCGTTTTTGTATTCTCTTCCCCCTCACTTTGGGAAAGGAAATGAGAGGGAAGAACTTGAAAGAAATTTTAAATACTCAAGGCAGTTAGAGCGAAAGGTGGGCAGTTTGTTGAGGCAGTTTGTTGAGGCTCCCGTTTCTGGAAGTAAGAAGCCAGCCAAAGATGGCCAGTTAGTAATTCTTGCTGCTGGGGACAAGGTATTTTAGCGTAGATGCACCTTTCAAAGAAGACTATGGCTCTTGAGTCTTGAACAGAAGGATGGTATATTGTTTTCTGTGATTGTAATGCTTGCTTATTGATCCAATAGAGCATTGAAGTTTAAGTTTACTTGGAGATTGAATTAGATATGTTGTTTATTGATCCAATATATTGTAAGTGGAGATTGAATTAGATATGTTGTTCATCTGGTTAAGTGAATTTAGGCCTTTTTGTCTCCACTTCTTGCAAGGAGGCATTTTTTTTATTGGGTTTGATGACTCTGATCCTCATAACAAAAGACTGTAACGGTCCTTGGTAGAACTAATATGGACTTTGAATAAAAATGCATTTGCCCTCCAAAGAGAATTTGATTGAATGCCTTTAGTTTTTTTCCCTAATCAAACCCCGCGTTCTCTCCTTCTCCCACGATCGGCTCTCCAACTCCCTCTCAATCGCAACCGGCGGGAGGAGAAGACTCCTGACAAGGCATTGAAGTATAACAGCATGACGAGAACGACTGGATCTCCATCTTCCCCAACTGGATCTCCATCCACAAGTATGTGTTTGATTTAAAGATGTCCTTTTAAAAAAAATATAGGGTTTAGGGGGTTCAATTTGGGGAATTTAGATTCAATTTCAACACAAAAGTTCTTATGATTCATGGTTTTAGGTTTAATCTAGAGACCATGGCGGCTACGAATGTCAGTCCCTAGCTTGGTACAGAGGATTCCGTTGGTGGCTTAAAATGTGAGCCGCGAGTTGGAGTTTGCGTTTTTTTCTAAATTTTCGGTCTTCTGATGGGTGATTTTGAAGTTCCATTCATTATCTACTATACTTTGAGATTATCAATTGAGAGACCCTAGAGGGGGCATCAAGGTAATTAATGCTCAATATGCAGGACTTGCAGAATTAGACAAGCTTAAGAATTAAAGAACTGCAAAACAATATGATATATAAATGTAATTCCAATGTAGTACTTAGGGTTTACTAAATAGTCACCAATAAATAATATTTTTCCATTGCACTTCCTTTGGTTTTTGTACTCAGATTTGGTTCTCATGTTGTGAGCATTTAGTATATAGTGTTTATTTTCTAAGGTTAATTAGAAATCGATAATAAATCTTGCAATCCAAGGGAGTTCACAAGCGCATAATTGGGATTTGTAAGTTACATTCGTCTATTACATGTCAGTTTAAGACAGCTCAACAAGTCTCAATTATCTCGATTTAATCTTTAATTTGGACTGGTGCATAATTGAAACGTCGCGTATGGGTTGTAAGAGTAGGTTGGAGCTTGAGGGTTTAATTGTAAGTCGATTTAAGATAACTCATATTGTAAACCTTTATTCTTAGATAGAATTTGAATGACCTATCGACAATGGTCGTGCTCTTATTTCAGCTTGATTTAATAAAATTTAGAATGATTTAGACAAAGTTGAACCTAAATTTTATGTTTGCTACTACGATAACATCTGATAAATTTTATTGATGTTTTTTATATAATTTTTAAAAATCCCGTGCGTTTGCGCATGGGCTACTGACTAGTTATTATACAAAAATCACCCCAAATACTTTCCCTTAAATAACTAGGCGTACAGTTGCTCCTTTGTTTTTAGGGAAATTTACAGAAAACCACCCCTTAAATGTTGGTCTTTTTACTTAACCACCCCTTAAACTTGAAATTACAGTAAACCACCCCTTAAATGCTTTTTTCATTAACAAATCACCACCCTTGGTCTATTTTTGTCAAGTCATTCTTAGATATATTATATTTTAATATTTTTAAACTCAAAATTTATCTATAAATATATTTAAAATTTGAATTGAAGGGGTTGGATTTTTATAGATATCATTTTTAAAAAAAACTTATTAATATAACTTAGAAATATCTTCCGGTTTATGTCTTAAAATAATTTTGTAAACATTATTTAAAATATTTTTTAAGTATAATATGATTATAAATAATAATTTCCATTTATATAGTTAAAAATAATATTAAAATTATTTATTTATATTTTAAAAATTGTATTTCAATAATTAACCTTTGGAGAAAAATTATAAATAACCTTTAAGAAATAGGTTATTATTCACAATTAAAATAATTAAACGCATATTTTAAGTTGAAAAATGTTAAAAATATAATTTATTAAATGAAAATATAATGTAAATTGGTGATGGGTGGTGATTTGTTAATGGAAATCATTTAAAGGGTGGTTTACTGTAATTTCAAATTTAAGGGGTGGTTAAGTGAAAAGACCAATATTTAAGGGGTGATTTTCTGTAAATTACCCTTGTTTTTATTTCGATTCGATTAGGAACTACTGCTCCTTTATTGTTTCGAAAACACTAGTCTCCAACGGACCAACACTTAATTCTTCTATTTATAAATTTGAAGTACTTAGATTTTCTTTTCCATCTTAAATATACCACTCATTTGAGTTAGACCGGTCAATTGAGTCATTTGGATCGGATCACTTCGGATTTCGGGTAAAACGGGTCCTGGGTAGATCCAGATTGAATTGAACTCGAATTTGACCCGTTTTCGGACCGATTTCGAGTATGTCAATTTTTTTCCTTTTTAAATTTAAAAATCATGATTTGGTAATTTTGCGATAATTTGAAAATGCTAAAATTAAAGACATGGTTCATAAGTTCTAGTGCTTGCAATTATATAATATATCTGATATCAAATACTTTATTTTTATTATTACTCGTAATTTTTAATAAAATTTAAAAATATATAAAACATCAAAATTTTAAATAATTTTTTTAAAATAATTTCATGCAATTAATAATAAGCATATAATTGTTTTTGATATTTTAATATTTTTAGAGTGTTTATATTCTTAAAAAATGTGATGAAAGATCAAAATCAAATATACTATCAATCGGAGGGAGTATTACACAATACAAATAAATATAAAAGTTGATCTGAAAATAAAAGATCAAGTAACTGTAATTATAAAATGTAATAAATTGGAATCTCCATAAAAAAAATTAATCATATATAATTATAAATCAAACGGATCACTGGGCTAACCAGGTCAAAATTATCGGGTCAATGGGGTCACCAGATTGAAACCCAGATGACTAGGAAAATTATCGGGTTCGGGTCGAAAAAAAATTCCGGGTCTTAACCCAGAATTTTCCGAGCGTACGAGTCGGGTCAACCGGATCGTGTCGGGTTTTGACAGGTCTAAGTTGAGTCATTTCACTTAATTTGCATGCAACTACTATCAATTGTCCAAGCTCGAGAAAGGGAAAAATAAAATAAAAAACAGTTCTACTATATCGAATTATCGATCACTTCATTCACTTCAAGTATTTATCACTCAACTTCAATTTGATTCATAATCATATGCATCTAGAATGTACCTAGGTGTCTAGGTTACAAATTAATTTTGTAGTTTGGCATATTCAATTTAATTTGATTCACGGATTTCAACAAAAATATTGAATTATTGGAATTTATCATCCTCAGATTAATTAGGTTTTGTATAATTTTATTCAAGATATAAAAAAACTCAAATATATAAATGGTTCAGTGAATTTTCAATTAAAGTTGTGTGTAATTAGACCAAAAATTGGCATGAGGTGGTTGAATAATAACATTTGATAAATAATGTGTAGTTTTATGTAATATTGAAGATATAGGGTGGTTACGTGAGATAGAAAATGGAGGTTGGATGGTTACTGCGAATATCTTCTAAATTTTAAACAATTTAATTTTAATTTGTTTAAAGACACGTGTCACTTCTTAATTCGTGGTGTATGGTTTTAAGCCTACACTTAGTGTATGTGTAGTTTTGTCCGAAAATAGCAATTGATGTTCGTTTCCTTGAATAGATAAATAAAGAGATAATGGGGTATATAGACCCTTTTCATACATTGTAGAGGTAAATAGACCCCTCTAATAATTTTATTGTAATTTAGACCTTTTACAATTTATCATTCCAAAAAAGCCCTTGTAATCCACAAAATCCTCCTATTTCATTTCTAAATTTAAAATGCCGTACAAATCAGGATTTTTAATTCAATTAATTATGGAAATGAATTAAAAAAAAAAATCTTAACCACCCCTTTCATTTGTAATCCGCAAAATCAAATCAAATCAAATCCCTCCTATTTCATTTGTAACCGGTTAGGAAGAACGGGGAGAAGGTCTAAACGATCAGTACGTAGAAATCAAATCCCTCTCCTAATTAGTTAGTACGGTGCAAAGCTTTGCTAGAGCCATCACGTTTCGGGGCTAAAGCGGCAAACGCCAGTGAAGAGATATACAAGAGTGCACAGTTTCTCCATTGAAGGGTAAGTATTGTGTTAATTTAAGTAACGGAATTGAAATGACCAATTTTCTCTTAATGGAACTGTCGTTCGATATGTTCGGTATGGAATTGAGCAGTTCGACAGTCGGTCGGTCCGAATCCGTGGGTTGATATTGTAACAGGATATTGAATTTGTGAGTGTAGAAATCAAGGGGAGTTTTGAGAGGAGAGTTGAGAGAGGATTGGGAGGATAATAGGTAGTTACAATAAGTCTGAACTTTAGTGTAATGAGAAATAAAGCGGAATGGTAATATAGTATTGTAAGTACGTATTAGCTTACCTCAAATTTAGTGTAAGGAGAAATAAATCGGAAGGGTAATATAGTATTGTAAGTGTATATTAGCTTACCTAAAATATTATATATATTGTGATGTCATATTGTAATTAGTATTGTGTTTATTGGTGTGTAGGTATGGAGGAAATGCTTATAACGACATACTATAATGGACATTGGGATTTATTGGAAGGTACTTGGACTTTTGTTGGAGAGAAAGGGCGAAAAGCTATTTTGGTGAATCAAAATATACGATTTGAGGAGTTGATGGAGATTATTGTTGATAGATTCAAAATTAATCTCAAAGAAGATGAAGTTACAATAACTCATGCCAACATAGTCCAACCAAATCTGAAACCATACATAATCGATTGTGATGAGGACATTACATCATTTGTCTTCATAAACAAGAGAGCCATTATTCCCTGGAGTGTGCCTTTGTGTGTTACTAGTAGCAAGAAAGTGGGTGACAATTTGATTAAGGATACAGAAGCTGTATTTGAAGATAGCTTTGTTGAAATGGGATGTGGTTCAGGTTATGGGACAAAGGAAAGGTCCTATATGGAATACGAAATTACGTCAACTGCATCACAACGTGTAACCGATGAAAAGGAAAGCGGGGGAGAAATTGTTGATGTTGCTAGTGGTGTGAGTTCGGTAAGTTCAAAAGAGATGATAAAGAAGGGGCAATGCTTTAAGTCAAAGGATGAGTTGAATGTTACTCTAGCATTACATGCTCTTACACAGTGCTTTCAATTTAAGGTGAAAAAATCGAATAAAAATCTGCTTGTAATAGTGTGTATTGACAGCAAATGTTGTTGGAGAGTGCGTGCATCTAAGCTGAAAAATTCAGATATATGGTTCATCAGCAAGCACCTTGACGCACACACATGTGCGTACCAAACAAGGATTACGAAGCAAAAACAAGCGACGGCTAAAGTCATTGCCCACCGAGTGAGATCAATGTAAGTTAATATTGTAATAGATTGATATTTTGTTTTTGAAAACTATATATTGTAATTGGTACTAAAATAGAAACATCAATGGTAAACAAAAAAAAATAGAAATATGAAAATTATACGAGGAAACATATGTGCAGGTATGATGGTGTTAAAAAGGGCCCAATACCGGCACAACTCATCAATACCATGGAGAAGGAGTTTGGAATGAAGACGAGTTATTGGAAATGTTGGAAAGCTAAGCAAGCAGCTGAAAATATGGTACATGGACGAGTGGAGGAAAGTTTTGGGAAGTTGGCTTCATATTTATACATGTTGCAGAGTGTAAATCCTGGTACAATTGTGAGGCTTGAAGTTGATGGTGTGGATTCATGTTTCAAGTATTGCTTCTTTGCATTTGGTCAATCCATTAGAGGATATCACATTATGAGAAAGGTAATATATAGGGTACATTACGTTTATAGGAGTATGTGCAGTTAATTTAGTGTAGTCTTTATGATCCATATACATCCATACTTAATGTAGAATCTGTATATTTATTATTATTGTAGGTTATATCAGTGGATGGAACGTTCTTGAAAGGAAATTATGGTGGGGTTTTATTAGTTGCAGTAGCACAAGATGCAAATTACCAGATTTATCCGATTGCGTTTGCTATTGTGGATGGTGAAACAGAAGCTGCGTGGGATTTCTTTTTCAAGAATCTGAAGATTATTGTCCCTGATTGTAATGAGCAAGTATTCATCTCACACTGACATAAAGCAATCAAGAAGGCTATACTGGTGAATTATTCGAAAGTGAAGCATGGAATCTGTCATTTCCACTTGAAAATGAATGTGAAAAGCAAGTGCAGGCTCAAAAAAATTCATGACATGTTTACGATGGCGGCTGAGAGTTATAGGAAGGTGGATTTCATGAAGATATATGATCAGATATGTGAGGTATGTTATGATTATTTCATTCATGTAGATATGTGTGTTATTATCTAGCTATTTTAAGAAAAAAATTTAATAATTGGTAGCGTTTATTTAAATATTTATATGTAGGAAAACAAATTGGTGGGAGAATACTTAGCAGAAGCCGGAATCGAAGCATGGTCAAGAGCATATTTTCAGGGCAAGAGGTACAATATCATGACGAGTAACAATGCTGAATCAGTGAACTCTGTATTGAGATTTGATAGAGAATACAATATACTGGCATTGATTGATGCTGTGAGGGATAAATTAAGGGAGTGGTTTGAGGATCGACGACAACGTGCCATAAGAAATGGAGAAGCAGTACCACAGAAGATTCAAGAAATCATCAAGAGCAGGTATGAAATTGCAAGGAAACTTACATGCAAGACTTTGAATTCATCATTGCTGGAGTTTGAAGTTCGAGGAGGAGAGTATGATGTTGTTGTCCGTCTGAACGATCGTACTTGTAGTTGTCGAGTCTATGACTTGGATGAAATACCATGTGTCCATGCTATAGCTGTCGCTATTGATAAGGGTATAGATTTATATTCTTTGGTCGGCCCATATTTTCTTAATAGTTGTTTGTTGGAGTGCTATGAGGGTACAATATATCCTGTACCAGATAAAGAAGAGTGGACTGTTCCACAGCAAGTCAAAGATATAACCTGCAATCCACCGAAAAAGAGAAGAAGATCTGGTAGACCAAAGAAGATCAGATTTCGATCGAGTTTGGAAGTGAAGAGAAGGAAGTGCTCATGTTGTGGAAAACTTGGCCACAATAAGAAAACTTGCATCCACCAACCAGCTGCAGAGAAGAAATAATGTTATTGTAAGGTGTTTAGCTTCCTAATTTTTAGAATCTTGCCAATTATGTTGCATTAGGTTTCAAAAGAAATTGTTAGTTTGTTTTTATTGGAAGTCACTGTCAAGTACGTAAACCATATTTGCTACTTTAAAAGAAAACATTCTAAGTTTGGTCCGATTTTGGACGATATCAAGCTCGGTGTTCGCAACATTCTAAGTCGTGTATGCGGGCACATTATTCCGATCTCGCAATGGACACGGAAACCGGCACGGAGCATATCTACGCCATACCCACTTAAACTTATTCCGGCCCGTGATTGTGGACTGACCCTCTTTCACTAGCGCTTCGGTTCGGCTTGAAAATTTGCTGCCTTGGGGCGTTTGTAAGCTGCAGGGTGAGATTTAGCTTCATGGTGGCATGGGTGAGGCCCACTAGTTGCTGGTGTGTCGTGAGATTTAGCTTCATGTCATGTTATATTACATCTTGATTTTGTGGGTTATAAATTTATTTTAATGTCACCCAACTTGTTTATTAGCCATTTTCAAATGCCTTTTGCTTGTGCCCGCATATATGTATATTTTATTATTGGATCGATTTCACTATATCGGGTCGAAATTTTGTATCGTTAGGGGTATATGGTGGAGTGTGTGACCTTAGTGTATTACAATAAGAGTGAGGTGGATAGTATACTATAAGACACGACGTGATTACAATATAATAATGTACCTGTAATCGTTATATAGTAACCCATGAATGGCCCCTTATTGTATTACAATAAGGGGGGGAGATGGTTCTTGTAAAGTAATGGGCAATGCTCCTTCGTATAATCAGTGTAATCTTTGTATGGGAATACAATAATGGGAATCTTAGTGTAGTATAATAAGGGTGGAATGATATAGAGAGGTGATTGAAAATGAACACAAAAAAAGGGAGATGCCAAACGGAAGTTTACAATAATATAGCAATAAACAGACCAATTTAGGAAACACCAAGTGCTAAAAAACAAATTTGAACAAAACTCAAGTTATGGGAAAAAAAACAACCAACACCTTTGAAGTTTGATGTCAGAAAAATTCTAAATATAAAGGTACCTACTATCTTCACAACCATGGCCAACTCCATTGGCACTTGAAAATATCATATGCTATTTTTTCTCTGTAGGCCGGTACATACTCATCAGAAATCAAGTGAAAATCTTCAATCCCACGACAGAGTAACTCAATGTATTTTATCGTGTAAATTCCACAGCTCCCACTGGAAAACCGAGAAGATTGATTAATATTAAAAAATGGAGGGGATGAAAAGGCTAAACTCTGCACATTAAAAAACTTGAAGAAAGTATTATATCTGCGTGAAGGAAAAGCCTAGGAAAATTATAGACCTTGCTTCATTTTGTGGCATGTGAATGCGTCGACCACATTTGAAAGTTTTAGTAAGGTTATCACCAAACCTTTCAAACCCTCCAGCTTGTCTAATTGACTCAGGCATCATGGTGCAAAGGGGCTCAAATATTGCTTGAAAATCCGAATCAACATAGAGATCCAAATTCGAGTCGTATATCATTATCTCCCATGCCAGCAAATCAATCTCTACGGCAACCCAATGCTTGTTTTCAATGTTAAAAGGCGCAAATATCTTGTCAACCCCGTTTAAAGGTTTGCCGTATTCCGTGGGATATTCACCACGATACAACTTGAACCAATCGTCGTCAAACAAATATGTACCTGGGCGGGGTAGAGAAAGATGTGAGGGCAGGTAATGGAAAATTTATTAATGACTAACAAATTAGAAAGAATATGAACCTGGAGGGGCTTCACAAAAATCATGGAACACACCACTGTTAAACCTAGCCATCCAACACGTATTAATGATGCCTACGTTTTGGAAATGTTGTGGATATTCATATAACCCCTTTCGGATATGGCAAAGCATTTCGTCAATTTGCTGCATTCATTAAAAGTGTTACACCTATGACATAATATAATATTTATTTCGAAAATAATACAATAATTACCTCTTCTTTAAGCCATCCAGTGTTCGATAATATGGATTGGAAAAATTCATTCTTATCAACTGTATTTGAAAGGAGAACCACACTCACAAGAGCTTTACTATAAAAAACAAGGAGTATTGTATATTAGTTGCTGTCATATGACTACATAATAAAAATGAATGAAAAGCGGGTGTTTAAAAATGATTACCTCTTACTCTTGTACCATTTCTGAAATTCGCTCCTCGCTTGATCACTCAGAAAAGTGTGCTGAGGTATCTTTAAGTTTCGCCCACCCTTTTTTAAAGTGGGGGTGAATGGCATAAGTGTGAGGGGTCCAAGTTTCCTATCTCTGGACCCCCTTCGCCTATTGTCAACAAGTTCAACATCACAAGATGGAGCAAGTGAGGCCTATCACAAAAATAACATAAAATTAATGCAGTAAACATAATATAATAGTGTACTAACTACCCCCTAGTATTGATGGATAATTGGAGGTCAACTATAAAATGAAAAAGAGAGCAGTACCTCTGGATTGATAATGTTCTGTGATAGCTCATCATGTATACAAATGTATCTAACATGCAATTTAGGTACAAATGCATGATCTCTTGCTCTTGTAAAAGCTTGCGTAATTTCATGAACCTGATTCTCAATTAGTTCATCTAGCGGTGTTTGGGTGTCACAATTTTCATATTCTTCAGCAGTAGGAATGTTTGCCTCCTCGATGATGCATTCCTTGACATCACACTTGCCCGTATTACACGAACACGTGAACAACTTCTGAAGTCTGGTTAACCTGGTTATATTGAGAGCTAATTTATGTTCATGTCGTTCAGAAGTGGCCTTCAAATTTCGCAGCTCATGTTTTATCTCTTCGAGCACTTGTCCTTGGTCACGAATGGAATCTTTAATTTCTTGTAAAGCCTCCTTCAATAATCTCTCCCATTCAGAAATTGGTGCAGCAGAGGAATGTTGTTGAAAGTTGAGAGGACTAATGTAATACAATATATGGGTCTATTGTAAGTACATATTGTAAGACGATAAATGGATATATTGTAATCTCATATTAGATGTCAATAACTAAGCAATTAATAATGTGAATATAATAGAATAGGATATAGTACCTCAATTCAGCTTCATTAATGTTTTCTAAGCATAATGGGGTCTCAGGTCTTCCCCCCTTCAATTCATGTCCTAGCTTTCGTTTCTTGTCTTTATTATCATTCCCTCCCTGCTGAAGGTCATCCCCCAACACTTCCAAGCCACCTTCATGTTGAAATTCATCATCAAGACTTGTATTCCCATTTGTTTTGTCGTCTGATGTGACTATGTGCACTAGAGGGCACCCTCTTTCAAAGAACTCATCAATCCTAGTATCTTGTAGGTCCAGATCTTCATCGTCATTGCCTAAGATTGGTTTTAGATCAACCTATAGTATATAACAATAAGTAAAAAATAATAAATTTTCGGACATATAAAAACTAATGACAAACAAGATGGAAAAATAATGCTGACCTGAAAACTATTTGCACCTTAATATAAAAAATATTAATCATACAAATTAATTGTCCTCACCAATCCCTTATCAGCAGTTTTTAGAATATCAGCATATGCAGGCATTTTACTTCCAGATTTAATCGAAACCCACTTCAAGCACAATGGGATTGCATGTTCCTTATCAACAATAACAAACATCGCTGCCAATTGAGGGACGACTTCAAAGATCCAAATCTGTGTACAAAATAATGAACATGTTTGAAAAGAATAACAATGATATATAAACTACATTCATTGAGAGACCTGGATAATATACCTGGAAAGCCAAAGGAAAACCATACAAGTTGTATGCCTTACTTTTCCTGTCTTGTTTAAATGCCTTTCTTAACCCACACAATGTATCGTTGTAAACCGCACGACCCCAAGGATAAGAGTTGAACTTATCGATGTTGTGGACAAGATTGACGCTGATATTTCGAACCAACGTCTTACGATCCCTTCCGAATAAAATACCCTCCAATAATAAAACTAATGCCATCTTTAGCTTGTTCTTGGAGTGTTTATCCTCGACCTTGTACAATTGTTCAAACTCCTGTATACTGTATATTTTGTGACCAAGAACATCGATCATGTTTAGGTCCTTCTGTTGGGTTTCTTCCGGCTGTGAACAATTTAACCCGGTAACACGATGAAATTCAGACAAACCAAACCTCATCAACTGGTTTTGAATGACAAACCACATTGATTTAGTCTTTGACGTATGTACTTCCCTCAGTAACATGAAATGAATAAGTTGTGATGAAAAAGCCACCCTAGATGCCATATTAATGATTGTTCCAAAGCAACTACTTCGTAAGGCTTGTTGGTCGTGTTCCGTCAAGCCATCCATTATTAGGGTTACAAGATTCATCTTGGAGAGATGATTGCTCCGACCGTTTACATCCTGGTTCTTTTCGAACCTATACGAGAACTACAATAACGTACACAAATAAAACAATACATAATATGTATGTTATTTAAAATACCTTAACAGTGTATGGACATTGGATGACAACTTGTTACTTACGCGCAACTGTGGGTCAACATTAGAGTGCTTCACCGACGAAGGTTCATTATGATCAATCTCTTTCACCTATAAAAATATTGATGAATCATAAGTAAAAAGAAAAAAATGGGAAAAGTTACACCCCCTGCCATCAATCACTTAGGCACGTACTCAGTAGCATGCCTGATGACATAGATATATAGACTAATAGACAATACCACACATTTACCCTACACGGCAATGCAATTGAACTTTCCTTCCAATTCGGATTCGACTCGACAAAACAACAAAACTACCAAAACCAACCAGAGGTGTGCTGAAACAGAAAACCCATCGATTCAAAAAGGGCATAGATAAACACACGAGAAGCGCAATAGACAAACACAAATCGAATATCGATAAATCTAGACCCGTAGCATCAAATTCCGTTCACAAACTCATCAAATTACTTATAAGCTTATTAAACCAATACCTCTAACTCCATGGAACATAGAGAGAATTTGGTCGAGCAAAGAAACCCTGCAAAATGGAGCAGATGAAAGCGTTTGAAAACCGTTTCTCAAATCTGATTGTAATCTCCTTAAAAGATTTGATTTTAACAATTTCTTTTTTTTTCTATTATCCTTTTTTTACAATAAAACAATTAAGTAAAAACACATCTAAAAAGGTCTACTTACCTAAACGATTAATAAAGGGGTCTATAAACTAATAAAATTATTGAAAGGGGTCTTAAACCTCCAATTTTCTCATAAATAAATAAAGAGCGGTCATTCCGGGGTTCGAACCGGAGACCTATGGGTACTACCCATAAGTCTTTTCTGGTGATCCATTCCGGAATGGTTAATTGATGTTCGTTTCCGATGTATACATCCCGCACGTCACGTCAATTTCGACGTGGAGAGTTAAAGTGGGTTAATTAATTAATTTTTGGAGCAATATGTAAAATGTCAAAAAAAAAAAATGTTCTAATTAGAAGAGTGTCCAAAAATTGGAAAAAAATTGGTTGAGTGTCCATCTCCTTGCCCCCACCTCAATGCCCCAGGCCCCCTCGCGTGTCCAGGTTTTTTTTTTGTTTTTTTTTAACAAAAAAAAAATTACATGTTAGCACTTTCTGTTATGCAACTATAACCCGATTTTACGCAAATATAATATTATGATATGCAAATATAATATTATGGGTGTGTTTGGATTCCAAATGCATTATCATTATAATGCAAAACGATAAGGCGTTGTTTGGTTAACCGAAATTTTAAGGCGTTTAAATTGTGATATTTTTGGATTCCACGATATATTAATTAAAATGCAATTATTTTATCTCGATTTATGTGATTATTTAGTTAAATTACGGTTTTACCTCGTTTTTTACGAGATTTTTATTTTTAAAACCAAATGGACACATAAAACGAGGTAAAATAATTGCATTATAATGAAAATGCAATGGAATCCAAACACACCCTATGTTATGCAAACTTAAACAACCTTATGGAAAGAATATGCACATGCATTTGTATTTTAAAATTGCATTAATAGATCTTATTTGCACATAAGCACATCGCTCGACCATTGATTGACATAAGAGGCTTTTAAAATTGCATTAATGTCAACGTCGATGTTGCTGACACCGGCATTCCTAACACCGTTGACACTGACATTGTTGACATTGTTGGCACTGCTGACATTGTCACCACTAACATTGTGAACACCACTAACATTTTTTGTATCAGCATTGACGTTGATGTCAGCTGACGCCGATATCGGAGATGCTGATGATCATGTTGGCTGACGATGATGTCGGCTAACGTCGACATCAGAGATGTTGACGCCGATGTCGGCTGACGTCAACGTCGAAGATGCTTTTTTCCGCTGATGTCGGCTGACGTTGACATTGCTGATACCGACATCGGAGATGCTGACACTTACGTTGCCGACGTCAACATCGGAGATACTGACGTTGATATCGGAGATGTCGGCTGGCGACGACATCGCTGCTGACGCCGACGTTAGGGATGCTTTTTTTCGCGTCAACGCTTCTTTTTTTCGTTTTAGCACTGACGCTGACATTGTCGACGCCGACATTCGAGATGCTGATATTGCTGACGCTGACATCGGAGATGTCGGCGCCAGTCGACATCGGAGATGTTGTTGACGCTAATACTGCTGAAGCCGACATCGGAGATGCTGATACTGCTGAAGCCGATGTTGGCTGACGCCAACATCGGAGATGCTGACGATGATGTTGGCGTTAGCCAACATCGGAGATGCTAACGCTGATGTCGGCTGATGCCGACGTCGAAGATGCTTTTTTTTCCGTGTCAGAAGCACTGACATTGACATTGCTGATACCGACATCGGAGATGCCGACACTTACGTTGCCGACGTCAACATCGGAGATGCTGACGCTGACATCGAAGATGTCGGCTGGTGCCGACATCGATGCTGTTGACGCTTCTTTTTTAGGGATGCTTTTTTTCGTGTTAGCACTGACGCTGACATTGTCGACGCTGACATTCGAGATGTTGATGCTGCTGGTGCTGACATCGGAGATGTCGGAGATGCTAACGCCGACGTCGGCGTTGATGTGCAAAAGCTTTACCTTTTACCATTTCTTTTATTAGAGGATTGTAGACGTCGAAGATGTTGACGCCGACGTTAGCATCAACGGCTAAATGTCTGAAAAAGCTCGATCTTATAAGGCCTCCATTTTTAGTGGGACCTGGGAATTCACCCAGTGGGGCCTTTAATATTCTCAACGGACTTACCTGACCCGCATCGAAATAATCGATGCGGCCCAACCTGTGTCGCGGGAACAATCTACCTATGAATTCTGATGCGTCATTCCCTTATCGAGTTTTCCTCACACAATTTGGGAATCAGATGTTTACCTGCCATCGTTGATTGTCTTGAGGACCAACAACAATAGACTCTTGATTTAGGTGGAAAGTTTTTCAAAGGGAGAAGAAAGGTTTATATTCGCGGAGTAACCCCTTCTTCCTGAAAAGAGGTTTTTGGCGGCGCGTTCAACTTCCTCTCTCTATTCAACTCTTTCTTGTTCTCCTTCTTCTCAGGTTCACTTGGTTTTAATCCGCTCCTTTCTTCTCCTTCCCTCCCTCACCCATTCGAAAAAGTCCCTTTTCTTAATGCAATTTCTCGCTTTTATAGGTATTAGACGGTCTCCAAATGACATGCCACGTGGGGTTTGTTACTCGACACGTGTTCTACTCGTGGGAGGTGGGCATGACCGCCACGTGCCCCTCTTTTCCATCCGCGAATGATTCCGTTTAAGTGAGCTTGTAGTTTTTTTTGTTGGATGTCTATCCGCGGACGACCTTTATGATAATGCTTTTACTACTTCTTGCCAACCGGTTGTGTTTTATTTTACTTTTATGTTCTTACATATGTTTTTATTGTCGGTTTAGTCACAGCTCCTCGGGCTGGGTCGATTCCTCCTAGGGATTGACGCAAGTCGATAAAGATTTTTAAGAAAACGTCTGTACTTTTGCTATTGCTTCAACTTCGGTTTTTGTTAGGGATGATGGGCCTCTTTCTACCGAGTTTTGGCCCAATTAGGGCCCATTAGGCCCATTTACGCCTGGAAGTTCAAACGTTGGTAATTTCCTATAAGTTACCCTGTTCCGTTTCTTTTTATCTCACATTTGTCTTCTTCTGTTCTTCCAAAGATTCCTGTTCTTATCCATCTCTTGGTTTCTAGCGGCGGTCTTTTAGGTTTTCGGTTGCTAGTTTGAAGTTTCCGGGAGATTTCTTCAGATCTTCAAGGTATTTTTTCTTGTTCTAAGCCGTTCTTGATTTTTCTTTGTTAATTCTTTGATTTTTTTATGGATATATCGAAAATTAGGGTGTGAGTTCGTCTCTGAATGTGTTTTTGGACGAGGTTTTGCTTTGTGTAAGTAAATCTTCATACGATTTCCTTCTAGCTTCTTTAGAAATGGCTAGTCTCAGTGGGGAGCACAACCCGTTATAAGACTTCGAGAGAGGTGAAGGGTGGAAAAGCGGTGTCGCTTCATCTTCTCGAGCGCGTCGAACTCAAGAGACCCCCTCCTCTTCTTCTGAGAGTTCTTCTTCTAGCTCTGGTGGTTCCTCATCAGAGTCGTCTTCTACCACATCCGCGTCGACTCCAAATCGAGTCGGTTCTACGGGTAGTCCTATTAAGGTGAGAAGGCGTCGGAAGCGTACTAACCCTGATTACTATTCTTCTCCTTACACAGTTTCTTCTTCTTCGAAGGGATGCGCGGGAGATGAAAATTTGAGGGATGCGGATGAATCAGGTGCTTGTTCTTCGGTGGACGCGGGTCCTTCTTCCACTTCTTACTCTGCGGATCAAGAGGTAGAGAATGTTTGAATTCCTTATGAAGCTCCTCCAATTGGTGTAGCGGAAAATCCGAAGAAGATCCGTTCTAAGGAGAATTTGACCGATTTGGATACTCCAGTGTATAACTTAGGGGATCTTGACACTTGCCTCTTCCTGGGAGATTTTAAACCTCTTCCGCCTCCATTCAACCGTCCATTAGTCGTAACTGATAGGATTCACCCATGGAGATCTCCCGTGGATGAGCTGAGGGGTTGTACTACTTTGTTGAAATTGGAAGATCTTAATGCCATTTCTCGTATCTTCCCATGGCCCGCGGGAGTAGAGTTCTGCCTTCCTGAGGAGGGGGGGGGGGGTTGCTTGGATGCTTATGAATATTGTTTGGTTGTATACGCGGCTAGTTTGTCCCAAGGCTTCCGACGTCCCCTACACCCCTTTTTTCTCAGGGTTCTTGAATGAGTACAATTTAAGCCCTGCTCAGATTGTCCCTAATGGTTGGATGTTTTTTACCAGTTTTATTATGAGGTGTAAGGAGATTGGTGTTGCTCCTTCGTTGAAGTTGATGTTCAGTATCTTTTCCTTAAAAAAGGGAACTCAGGATTCGAGATTTTATCAGTGCAACTCGAGTTGCGGATACATGGAGAGGTTGTCTAGCAAGCCGAATTGGAAGCATAAGTGGTTTTTGGTCCGCGACAGGTCTGGAAAGGGCTTTAATTGCCGGACTGTTCCAGGGCGTTTCTGCTATGTGAAAAAACCAAATGTTTCCAATCTTCCTGAGTTCAAACAATCGTTTTCTCATACACGTAGGTTCCCAGGGGATAAAATGCTATCCGCGTTCCGTCTTGAGATGGCTGGTTTGAGTTTGCCTCATCCGCGACTAGGTGGCTCTTTTTGTTTTATTGTTTCTTTTGGTGCTTAGACTTGTGCTTCATGTTTTGTCTTGTTTTGATGGTTGACTTATCATTGAATGTTTTTGTGCTCAGATAAAATGGATTTGGACGCACTTCTGAAGCGACACAAAGCAAGATCCGAAAAGAAGAAAAAGACAAGTTTGGAGATCAATGATCCTCCTGCCCCTCTTCCAGCTCCGGAAGTGGCGCCGATTGTTGACATGACCGTCGCAGAAGAGACTGGCGCTCTCGTAGGGTCTTCTTCATTGGTTCCAACATCCCGGGAGAAACACGTTCGTCCATCCGCGCCTGAAACTTCTAAGTCGAAGAAAAGGAGGGTCAGTATTGCTGTTCGGCCATCAGCCGCGGAAGAAATGGGGCTCTTCTTAGAGGGTGAAGCGACTCTTCGACGAGCTGTGCCAAGTCGAGGACGAAGACGCAGACCACCTCTACTCGATCTCGAAGAGGCTTAGTCGAGATCGAGGAGCCCGGAGCCAAGGTCCGAGCATGTCGAGTAGATCCACCCGGGAAGACCTAGTCGATGAGCCAATCCTACTCGAGACAGAGTAGGTCTAGTCGAGATCGACGAGCCCCGAGTCCAGATCCGAGCCGGTCGAGCAGAGCCACCCGACCAAGCCAGCCAGACGACGAATCCTACTCGATACAGAGTAGAGCTACTCGAGATCGACTAGATCTCCGAGCCATGTCCAAGCCTTGTCGAGCACCAGTCACCCGAGAAGCCGAGCCACACCCGTCGACGACAATCCTACTCGATCTCGAGGAGCCCTAGTCGAGA
The DNA here is from genome assembly GCA_037127255.1 of Persicaria tinctoria. Classification (NCBI taxonomy): domain Eukaryota; kingdom Viridiplantae; phylum Streptophyta; class Magnoliopsida; order Caryophyllales; family Polygonaceae; genus Persicaria; species Persicaria tinctoria. The sequence continues at coordinate 50,938,534 of JBANSL010000006.1, read as the reverse complement.
TCGACGAGCCGTGTCCGGGAGCGCGTTACGCGGTTTCGCTGTCCTACTAGGATTGGGAGTCCTTGGATCCAGTTCTATCCAATTTGGCCGAGATCTATCAACATCTATCAAGTTCTATCTATGGAGAAGACATGGAAGACATCTTACTTATTTTAGATTTATTTTTTCCCTTTTAGATTTAATTCCTAAATTGCTTTTATTTATCTTTTAAAGTTTTAGATATAATTTTAGATATAGATAGAAGATTCTATCCTTGATTAGCAAGGATTAGAAGGCTATAAATAAAGCCCTAGGGGCTGATTTTCATTCATTCAAGCAAAGTCGTCTTAGGGCGCAAGGAGGAAGCAGAGGAAGCAGAGAGAGAGAGAGAGAGAGAGAGAGAGGAGGCGAGAGAGGCGAGAGAGGAGGAACGTTTGGAAGGTTTTGTAAGTTTTAGTTTATTTTATGTTAAAGTTAATTTCTTTTATCATGTTTGCTTTCTAATTTTCCTTGTTCTAGGGTTGGGGTGATCCCAACATAGATATGTTTGATTGATTTATGAATCCATGAATTTATATGTATTTATCATCATCTACCTATGTGCTTAATCCTTTGCGAAAGTTGAGAAAATTCCTTATTCATGATATTGAAGCGAAAGTGATCTTATTATGAATTGGATAGTAATTAGGGTTTGCTTGCGAAAGTTGGTTGATCCTAATTAAGAAAAGGTAGAAACAAATTAGGTTTTTATGCGAGAGCCTCTATCACCTAAATTGTTGGAATTTGCGAAAGTTGATTCTTTGATATAAAGCATGCATCTTTATGTGATTTATGATCTGCGCATATGTTTATTGTTGTGGAACCCTAACCTTGGAAGTTTGCATCTTTATTTATTTTATTTCATTATTTTTATCCTGCAAAGTTACCCGACACCGACCACCTCTTCTTCTATCATTCCCTTGACATCGACCAAGTCTTAGTCGACATCGACAACAACCTCCCCACCTTTTGCCCGCTATCCCTGAACCCCAAAACACAGTAAACCTAGAACCGCTGACTTCTCTCCTGAGGACGAAGCTGACTCCCCTATACTATAGCGGGGGTCTTGACTATAAATTTATTTGGTCGAGAAACCCTCTCGTCAACAACATCAACTTCAAAGATGGAGTCTACCATGTAGGTGAAAATCAGAGCTGATCCTACATTGACTCGATTTGCTTGTGTGAAGTCGCGCCATCCTTGTGTTAACCAGAAGAGGCCGTCTCCGTCCCTTTCTACCTTTACTTCGTGTTCCTGGTTGGAGCGAGACCAGAGTCTAGCTTGAGTGTGAGCATCTTCGTCGATTAGGACATACATGAGAGGGAGCCGAAGTGTTTGAAGTTGCTCCTCCCTCATGATGACTCTATAGAAAGCCCTTGGCGGCAAACCTAGATCCATTTTGTTTTAGGATGTTCATCACTTTAGGACGTCGTAGCGTGCTTTATACCCGTTGTGTGAGGTTTTCTCGCCCTCGGTTTTATCGCTTTTTTATCAAAAAGTAATTTTTAGTTTTTCCTTTTTCAATTTACTTTTGGTTGATTGAAAAAAGCCTCTTCCTCGGTTAATTAATTTTGAATTTAGAGAATAAAAGACGCGTGGCCTTGGTGACTGTGTCACCTGTTGCGCGCCATGCATGCAACTCTTCTTTCTTTACTTGATTGTTCCCTCGTGAGTGATGAGACAAAAGAGAGAGAACTTACTGTTTTCCTCCAATTTTTATTGAGATGCGGGGATCCATTATAGTTCCTCCTTTATCATTTAGGGCAGACAAGGTTTTCAGGCAAGAACCACGATGGGCTTTTTTCCAAGCGATTGATTATCCCGAACAGTTCTTGCGCTTGGTAAGATTTTTGTATTTAGTTTCTATTTTCCTTATGAATTCCTTCTTTGCTTATACCTCTTTTCTACTTTTCAGCTGCTACCACTTAGGTTTGAGGAGGTGTACGCGGATGTTGTACCTAGCCGAGTTTTACTTTCTTCTCATCTGTTGCGTAATTTCTCGGTTTGCATAGAGCAACACAACGGTGGTCTTCTCTACCTTGGCCGCGGATGGAAATATTATGTGGAATCGCATGGTTTTGAGAGGGGGGTTTCTATGATTTTTACTCACATGGGTGAGGCGTGTTTCGAGATGCGGGTGGTGGATCCACGTAGAGGTGAGCTTGAGGTCAATCATGACGATCCTCCTCTCCACGGCGCAGCTTCGAATTGTCCTTAAGCTTGGTCTTTTATAATCGTTTAATAAAACAAAACTTTAAGCTTGTTTATCAGCTTTACTTAGCATGTGGATGTGTTTGAAATTCTTGTTTAAGACACGTTTTACCTTTCGACGTGGTCTATTACCGGACGCGAGTAGCCTTCTCCTAAGTGGGAGTAATCAAAAGATTGGCTACAATTTTCATTAATTGCGAATTTTTTTGATCTTTGCTCCAAGGAGATTTCGAGGTCATGCATGCCAACTGTATGAACGGTTTTAGTCTTTTGATGCTACTTTGTTGTGATGTGTTGTTCACGGGTCTTCTGAGTTTTTCAGCAATAGTGTTCACTGTTGTTTTATGCATGGCGCGCCTGCAGTTTAGGCTTAGTGATTGACCTTTCAAACTTATTGGTCTCATGTTCATGTCTGTGAGGGGTGCTTAAACTCGATCTCTCGCCTTTAACATGCCTTCCCTTGTTAGTCCGCCTTGGTCATTTTTCGAGCGTATCAGTTTTCCCGAGCAACTCCTCCGCTTGGTTAGTTTCTCATTTGCTAAGTTTTTCTTCTTATCGGGTTTGTTTTTTCCTTAACACACTTTTATCTTTGTATTTTGCTAGTCTCTGCCACTATGTTTCGAGGATGAGCTAGGGCTAGATCTTCCTAGGAACATTCTTTTGTCTACTAGGATTCTTCGTGACTTCCCGGTGGAAGTCATGCATGGAGATTACAGGGTTCCCTTTTTAAGAGGGGGTTGAAATGATTTTGCCGAGTCGCATAGCATCAATATTGGTTCTTCTTTGACTTTTATTTATAAAGGAGGAAATCGTTTTGAGGTTCAGATTTTAAATGCTGTGGGGGATGAGGTAGACGCTGAGTGGACCTCCCCAGAGTCAGGAGGTACCCCTTCGAATGGATTTCGCTTGAGTCAAGATAGAACTCGTCTAATCCCGGTAAGGCCTCGGGGAGCATGAGCTGATGTGTGCACGTTTCTCTTTTTAAGCGAACAACTGTTTAAATATGTTAGCGTACCTTGTCTCTGGTTGTTTTTGTTTTATGTTTAGTTGTTGGCTCATGGCCGTAATTTTCTATGATACCCCAAAAGTTCGGGTGTTCTTGAAGGGCTTATGAAAATTACATCTTTCCTTTTTAGAATGCGTTGAGCAGAGATCTGACGCAGGGTTCGGGCTCTGGAACTGAGACTATATTTTAGAATTTACCTCTCAAAACGCAGCTTCGATTGAAGGCCCGACGCGGAGCCAAGCTCCAGCGTCTTTGGGACTTAAATAAAACTTCATCTTCGAGAATGTAGCTTCGATCGGAGGCCCGACGCGGAGCCAAGCTCCAGCGTCTTTGGGACTTGAATAAAACTTCATCGCCGAGAAGGCGGCTTCGATCGGAGGCCCGACGCGGAGCCAAGCTCCAGTGTCTTTGGGACTTAAATAAAACTTCATCTCCGAGAACGCAACTTCGATCGGAGGCCTGACGCGTAGCCAAGTTCCAGCGTCTTTGGGACTTAAATAAAACTTCATCTCCGAGAACGTAGCTTCGATCGGAGGCCCGACGCGGAGCCAAGCTCCAGCCTCTTTGGGACTTAAATAAAACTTCATCTCTAAGAATGCAGCTTCGATCGGAGGCCCGACGCGGAGCCAAGCTCCAGCGTCTTTGGGACTTAAATAAAACTTCATCTCCGAGAACACAGCTTCGATCGGAGGCCCGATGCGGAGCCAAGCTCCAGCGTCTTTGGGACTTAAATAAAACTTCATCTCCGAGAACGCAGCTTCGATCGGAGGCCCGATGCGGAGCCAAGCTCCAGCGTCTTTGGGACTTAAATAAAACTTCATCTCCGAGAACGCAGCTTCGATCGGAGGCCCGACGCGGAGCCAAGCTCCAGCATCCTTGGGACTTGTTTAAGAAATTCTCCCGGAGGAAAATAATAAAAGCGCCCTCTAACCGCTTTATTTAATTTTTGCGGGGGCGACTAAGCTTTCAGTAACATACAAGCCTTGGCAATTATACATAGTACTTCTTTAGATTATCTGCATTCCAGGTCTTGTTTAGAATGGTGCCTTCGGGGGTGCTGAGTTTGTACGCTCCTTTTTGAACTTCTTTCACGATCACATAAGGCCCCTCCCAGTTTGGGTCCAGTTTTCCTCTAGTGGTAGCTTGGCGGAGCACCAAATCTCCCTCCTTGAGATGCCGCGGGCGAATTCGTCTATCCCGATATTTAGACAGTCGCCTTTTGTATTTTTGCTCCTTTATGGCTGCTGCCATCCTGCACTCCTCTATGAGATGGAGTTCGAGTTCCAATGCTTCATCATTGGTTTCCTGGTTGTATGTTATTATTCGTGCCGAAGGAACCAACCTTTCTACTGGAATGACCGCGTCCATACCAAAGACTAGTGAAAACGGGGTTTCTCTAGTTGGAGTTTTTGCTGATGTGCGGTAGGACCATAGAACTAATGGTAGAATTTCAGCCCATCGCCCCTTTGCTATGCTCCCGAGCTTCTTTTGTATCCCATGCAACAATTGTCAATTGTTCGTTTCTGCCTGCCCGTTCGTCTGTGGATGGGCCACATACGAGATTTTGAGGTTTATGCCCAATCCCGCACAGAAATCTCTGATTGTTTCACAATCAAACTGAGGTCCATGGTCCGTGATTATTGAGTTGGGTACCCCGAAACGGAAGACGATGTTCTTCCATAAGAACCTTCTTACTTTCTCCGCAGTGATTAGTCCCATTGTTGCGGCCTCGACCCATTTTGTGAAGTAATCAACCAAGACAAGCACATATTTCAACTGTCCTAGGGCAGTGGGAAATGGACCAAGAATATCCATTCCCCAGACAGAAAAAGGGCAAGCTCCAGTTATAGTTTTTAGTACCTCAGAAGGGCGGTGTATCAAATTTCCGAATCTCTGACACGCGTCACATTTCTGGATATAATTTTGAACATCTTGCTTCATAGTTGGCCAGTAATACCCTAGTCTGGTTGCTTTGGCCGCCATGGCTCTCCACCCTTGGTGGTGTGGACAAAATCCATCATGCAGTTCTTCTACGACGAGATTTTCTTCCTCTGTTGATATGCACAGCAGATCTGGGAGACAGTAACCTCTCTTGTAAAGCCTTCCCTCCCTGATGGTGAATCGAGAAGATTTTGTGATCACTCTCCTGGCTACATCTCTTTCTTCGGGTAGGATGCCCTTCCCTAGATAATCCGCGAGTGACGTTCTCCAGTCTCCCTTTTCAATCCCTTGGACTTGGTAGACCTCTTGGATAAGTCTGCGACTGCTCATCCTTTCGAGGATTACCTCCTTTCCTATCTCTTCAGGCATGACTACTCCTAATCGAGCCAACGCGTCCGCTTGCTGATTGTCACTTCTGGGAACGACCGTTAGGCAAAAACTCAAGAAAGCCTTTGATAACACCCATGCTTTTCTATGATAGTCAGACATTAAACCAGTTCTGGCCTCATACTTCTCCGTTATCTGTCGTGTCACCACTTCTGAATCGGTGTAGACTGACACTTGTCTGGCTCCTTTAACCAAAGCTACTTCTAGGCCCGCGAGCAGGGCCTCATACTCAGCTTCATTGTTTGAAGCTTGGAAATCCAGTTTATAAGCGTAATTGTATTGTTGTTCGTCAGGTGCAGTGAGAGTAACGCCAGCTCTGCACCCGTCTTTATTGGCCGTGCCATCCACCCTGAGCGTCCACTTGCTCTCTTCTATTTGAACATTTAGTTCAAAACTTATTTCGCCAATGAAATCGGCTAAAGCTTGAGCCAGTACTGCCTTCCGCGGGGTATATTCTATTTCAAATTCCGTCAACTAGACTGCCCATTTCATCATCCTCCCCAACAAGCACGGGGAATGAAGGATTTGACGCAACGGTAGGTCGGTCATTACTCTGATGATGTGATCCTGGAAGTAGGGCCTCAATCTTCTTGCCGCAAATACCAGACATAGAATCATTTTCTCCATTGGTTCATACTGCATCTCAGCATCCTGTAGCACACGACTGACATAATACACTGGGTATTTTTCTTCTCGCGTCAAAACTGCAATGATGGTAATGCTCTTTACCGATAAGTATAGGTGTAGAATCTCTTGCTTCTCGGGTTGGTGCAGAGTGGGGATTGTTGATAAGAAAATTTTCAAACTCCCGAACGCTTCCTGTAACTCTGGAGTCCACTATATTGGTCCCTTTTTCTTGAGTAAAGCAAAGAAGGGTAATGACTTGTCCGCCAGGCAAGAGCAAAATCGGCTTAGCTAATTTACTGCTCCATTTAAAGACTACAATTCTTTGATCGTCCGTGGTGGTTGAAGATTTTGGATTGTCGCCACCTTTTCAGGATTCACATCAATTCCTCGATGGCTAACCATGAAACCAAGGAATTTTCCAGAATCAACCCCGAAGACGCACTTTTCCGCGTTCAAGTTCAAACCTCCTCTGCGAAGGGAATCAAAAGTTTCTTGTAGATCTGCCGCGTGATCTTCTGCTTTCTCGCTCTTGACTACAATACCATCCACATATATCGACACATTCCTGCCAATCTGTTTATGAAAGATCCGATCAACAGTTCTTTGAAACGTAGCTCCGGCATTCCTGAGTCCGAAAGGCATGATGCGGTAGCAAAATATCCCCTGGCTGGTGATGAAAGTAGTTCCTTTCTTGTCTAGCGGGTCCAAATTTATCTGATTGTATCCAGAGTAAGCATCAAGAAAACCGAGGACCTTATTACCCGCGGTCCCATCGACAAGTTCGTCTATGGATGGCAATGGGTAACTATCTTTGGGACAAGATTTATTAAGATCAGTAAAATCGATGCACATTCTCCATTTCCCATTAGATTTCTTCACCAGAACCACGTTTGAGAGCCAATCTGAGTCTTCTACTTCCTCTATGAATCCTGCTTCTAACAGCTTGTCAGTTTCTTCTTTTGCCGCGGCAGCTTTCTCAGGAGCCATTTTCATCTTGTTTTGTACTATGGGCTTTGTTCCTGGACGAATTCTTAAAGTATGCAAAGCATTTGTGGATGGGACTCCCAACAGATCTCGCGGAGTCCATGCAAAAACATCTCTTGATCTCACTATGATCTCCATGACCCGATCTCTTTCTTCTGGTTCTAGTGCCCATCCTAAATAGACTTTCTCCTCGGGGTTTGAGAATGGTGTATATGCAACTCTTTCATCCGCGGTTGGTATTTTTGCTTCTATCGGTCTTACCTCAAGTTCAGCCTCTGAGAGTTCTGATGGGTCGTTGTCTCCCACCACGGATTCACATTTCTCACTAATACACATTACTTCTTTCCTCTTCTTGATAGAAGTCAAATAGCAGCCTCTGCTTTTTGGCTGTTGGCCGCGAACCTCGCCGATTCCTCTTCCCGGCAAAGGAAACTTCCCAACGAAGTGATAGATTGACACTATCATCTGAAATTTATAGAGCGAGACGTGTCCCAGCAAAGCATTGTATACAGTAGGAATCTTTACTACCGTGAATACAATATTTTCCATGCGCCTTTTTGGGGCTGTTCCCAAAACCACTGTTAGCTCGATCGTTCCTGCCACTTGTACTTCTCCCCCCGAGAACGTGATCAATGTACCTGAATATGGTTTCAATGATGTCGCGGATATCCCCATCTGAGAGAAAGCCTCCCACGACAAGATATCGACTGACGAACCGGTGTCGATAAATACTCTTTTGACTGTCTTGGCAGCTATTTGAGCATGGATGACTAAAGGATCTGAGTGCGGCATCCTTACTTCCTCAGCGTCTTTCGGGGAAAAGGATATGTCTTCATGCTGTGAAAGAGAGATCCTTCTGCTTGATGCGGATGGAGGTTGCCTTCCTTCTCGTTCGTAGTTTCTCTTTTCTTGTCTACTAGACCCTGCCATGGAATAGCCTCCCGCGAGGGTATTGATGAAACCCTCGGGCTCTGTTATGTGGCCTCCTTCCGGTCTTCGAGCTTCTCCTTGATTAACGGATCTTTGGACTGCATGCGTATAGTTTTGCCTACCTCCGCGTCCTCTTCTTCCCCTTCCTCTTCCTCGGTTGTTAACAGGGGGATCTCTATGCTGATCCTGTTGCCTTAAGTAACGGTCCTGCCGATCACGAGGGTCATCAAGCCTGGGGTTTCGGTCTCCCCAATCTGGCCTCCGGTTAGGTCGATCTTCTCTTTTTGGTGGAAATCTTATTTCTTGATTCCCATAGGGGTTCTCCCTCGAATGATAGGAACGCAGATGATCTTCTATTCGATGAGACCCTTGTCCTCTTTCTGAATTCATGTGTACTTCGTCGCGGTGTGGACGAAAATCTACAGCTTTTGAATGATGTCTGGGTGGCTTGGCTTTCTCCTTCCTGAATTTTCCAGCAAGCTTCCCAAAGAGACATTGATTCCCTGTGTTTGCTCTTAAACTGGATGCGACTGCTTCTTCAGTCTCGATCTGCCTAGACACTCGTTCCCTTAAATCGTCGTAACTAGTTGGTTTCTTCCGAAACAGGTATGTCTTGAAATCTCCCTCTACTAAATTCCCCATGAGTATGATGATCGCTGATTCATGATTAAAGTTGGGGATTTGCACTACCACACTGGTAAAACGGGTGAAGAAATGCCCTAAAGATTCTCCAGCTCCTTGCCTAATGGAATTCAGGTCAAGCATGGTCTTCTTTCTTGACCGCGCACTTCCAAAATGGGATGTAAAAACGTGGGACAACTGGATGAAACTGGTTACGGAGCTTTTTGAAAGGTTCGTGAACCAGGTAAGTGCAATTTTTGTCAAGGTTGAGGGAAACGTTCTACATAACATAGCATCGTTGTACTCATTTATTCCCATCGCGGTTGTAAAATGGCAGAGATGATCTTCAGGATTAGTCGTTCCATCATATTTCATAAGGTTCACGTCTCTCCACCTTTTTGGCACTATCGCGGAACATATTTCCTTGGTAAACACCGATGGGAAAACTCCTGGCATGTTTTCGGTTCTTTTCTCTGCTGAGTCGGACCTTGTAGAGGTGGAAACATCAGTGGATCTCTCTCCACGTCGATGATTGTTCTCACGCTGCCACTGATCATTCTGCCATGCCTGGCGCGGCATTGCCTGATTTTGGAAACCGTAATTCCAGTTGCTTGGGTTGTCGTACGCAGTATTATATCTATCAAAATTTCCACGTTGCTTCTCCTGATGAAAATTCCCCTGTTGACGCGGATTCTGCCCCCAGTGATCATAATAAAAGTACTGTGACTGTTCTTGCTGAAAGGGGTTAGGATGTTCACGATGTGCTTCATAGTACCAGAAGTTCTGCGGTATGTACTCTCTGCCTAGTCCATGCTGATTGTAATGGTGATGTGGAGGGGTACTGAGGTGCTGGTCTCCCATACTCGAGGCCTCCTGATCCGGGTGGATCCCTTGGCTCATATTCTGTGTCGCATTGTTTTGGCTATCACTAATTTTCTCAGTGTCGTAAATCTGCCACTGTAAAAGACTTATCTTCAGACGCAATTCTTCATACTTCTAGATTCAGATGCGGACCCTTGTTTCTTCTAAAGTTCTGAGGGTCTTTGCCTGATTTTATCGAACATAAATTTTTTTTAGAGGAACCCCTTAGTGTGAGGGGGTTCCCACAGACGGCGCCAGTGAAAAAGCTCGATCTTACAAGGCCTCTATTTTTAGTGGGACCCGGGAATTCACCCAGTGGGGCCTTTAATATTCCCAACGGACTTACCTGACCCGCATCGAAATAATCGATGCGGCCCAACCTGTGCCGCGGGAACAATCTACCTATGAATTCTGATCCGTCATTCCCTTATCGTGTTTTCCTCAGACAATTTGGGAATCAGATGTTTACCTGCCATCGTTGATTGTCTTGAGGACCAACAACAATAGACTGTTGATTTAGGTGGAAAGTTTTTCAAAGGGCGAAGAAAGGTCTATATCCGCGGAGCAACCCCTTCTTCCTAAAAAAAGGTTTTTGGCGGCGCGTTCAACTTCCTCTCTCTATTCAACTCTTTCTTGTTCTCCTTCTTCTCAGGTTCGCTTGGTTTTAATCCGCTCCTTTCTTCTCCTTCCCTCCCTCACCCATCCGAAAAAGTCCATTTTCTTAATGCAATTTCTCGCTTTTATAGGTATTAGGCGGTCTCCAAATGACATACCACGTGGGGTTTGTTACTCGACACGTGTTCTACTCGTGGGAGGTGGGCATGACCGCCACGTGCCCCTCTTTTCCATCCGCGGATGATTCCGTTTAAGTGAGCTTGTAGTTTTTTCCGTTGGATGTCTATCCGCGGACGACCTTTGTGATAATGCTTTTACCACTTCTTGCCAACCGGTTGTGTTTTATTTTACTTTTATGTTTTTACAGATGTTTTTATTTTCGGTTTAGTCAATGTCAACATTTAAGCTAAATGTCAACATTTAAGCTAAAGGTCAACATTTAATAAAAGATAAAGTTTACAAATAAGATTATTCTCAAAATTGATATCATATTACATAAGATGAGAAGCTCAAACTTCTACAATCCTCTAATAAAAGAAATGGTAAAAGATAATGTTTTTGCACATCAACGGCTAAATGTCAACATTTAAGCTAAATGTCAACATATAATAAAAGATAAAGTTTACAAATAAGATCATTCTCAAAATTGATATCATATTACATGATATGAGAAGCTCAAACTTCTACAATCCTCTAATAAAAGAAATGGTAAAAGATAAAGTTTTTGCACATCAACGGCTAAATGTCAACATTTAAGCTAAATGTCAACATTTAATAAAAGATAAAGTTTACAAATAAGATCATTCTCAAAATTGATATCATATTACATGAGATGATAAGCTCAAACTTCTACAATCCTCTAATAAAAGAAATGGTAAAAGATAAAGCTTTTGCACATCAACGACTAAATGTCAACATTTAAGCTAAATGTCAACATTTAAGCTAAATGTCAACATTTAAGCTAAATGTCAACATTTAATAAAAGATAAAGTTTACAAATAAGATCATTCTCAAAATTGATATCATATTGCATGAGATGAGAAGCTCAAACTTCTACAATCCTCTAATAAAAGAAATGGTAAAAGATGATGTTTTTGCACATCAACGGCTAAATGTCAACATTTAAGCTAAATGTCAACATTTAATAAAAGATAAAGTTTACAAATAAGATCATTCTCAAAATTGATATCATATTACATGAGATGATAAGCTCAAACTTCTACAATTCTCTAATAAAAGAAATGGTAAAAGATAAAGCTTTTGCACATCAACGGCTAAATGTCAACATTTAAGCTAAATGTCAACATTTAAGCTAAATGTCAACATTTAATAAAAGATAAAGTTTACATATAAGATCATTCTCAAAATTGATATCATATTACATGAGATGATAAGATCAAACTTCTACAATTCTCTAATAAAAGAAATGGTAAAAGATAAAGCTTTTGCACATCAATGGCTAAATGTCAACATTTAATCTAAATGTCAATATTTAAGCTAAATGTCAACATTTATTAGAAAATTTTGTAAATTATTAGAATTATTATAAACTTTAGCCTATGCGGGATTCGAACCCACGTATTTGCGCATAAGCACATCGCTCTACCATTGAGCTAAAAGGCTTTTAATTATATTATAACATAACAATCAGATAAACAATATAACCCTACGAGAAGACTTTTATATTTTAATTTGAACAATTTTTATATTTTGTTGTCTCATCAGTATTTTCTTTCATCTTACATCAGTATTTCTTGCATCTTATAAATTGATTTTGTGCAAATTGTAAAAGTATGATATGGAAATATAAATTGATGATATGCAAATATAAGATTAAAATATGCATAAATTAATTAACGTTGTGCAAAGAGGGAATAATAGCAAATGACCCTTGACCCGAAAAACTTTGCTAGACTAATCCCTGAATTTTTTTTTTTGCAAAAGGTCCTAACATCTGCCGGTAAAGAACGGACTACAACCGGTGGAGAGAGAAGAAAGTAACAGGCATTTATTGCCCGTCCTTTCACCCAACAAAACCCCTTTCTCTCATCCTTCAATTTCCGAAAACCCCAAATCCTTTAACATTCACAGATCTTGACACAAATAAGATGGAAGAAGGGCAGTGAGGATGGTGGCGCAGAACCAGTTTCTCCTAGGCTGCTCCGTGATGGAACGGTGGATCTTCATGGCTTTCGCTGGCTCCGGTGGGGCTACAGAGAGGGGCGGGATTGAAGGACAAGAGAGGAAGAAATATCAAAAGAAGAAGGCGACATGGACGTGGGCGGCAACGACGACCTTTTCTGGCTAGGGGCGGAGGACATCGAGACTGTGAATCGGCCACACACTCCCCCAATTCCTCCGGGTTCGACCTTCACCGCGGTAAGCCCTGTCTTCTTCATCTTTGGCTCCATCAGTTCAATTGGCGCTACACCTTAGGGTTTCTGATTATTGAAAATTTACTGGCGCTTTTGTTTCATGGTTATGTAACCCATTTTCAGATTTCAGGTCTTCTAGTTTATATTTTCTGGTAATTCTCTTGATCTGAACATTTTTGGGGTTTCAAAAGTGTACGTGAAATTCTGAAAGAAATTCCGTTGAATTGCTATGACTTATGGACCTTTTATGTTTGATATGTCTAGGTTAAATTGTCAAAATCAGGCCGGCCTTTCAATTTTACCCTCATTGTTAGACAATCACGTCATTATGCTGGCACCAGTTATGAATTTTAGCTTCTTGGGTAAACAAACATGTTGATTTCTTTCCTTTTCTATTTACTCATTTTTTAAAACTTGTTATCTCCAATCCATGTTGTAGTTGTCAGAGTTAGGTTAATACTACGGGTAGTATTTTCTTCTGGTCATTTTGTGTTGTGTTTGATGAGTCTATTGTCACCAGGTGCTTTGGATTTTAATGGCTTCTTGTGCCCATGTATTCTGCTTTCTGCTAAACATTTTTATTACAGTATTATTTTGGTCTTTCACTTTTGTTTTCATTCTTGTGATTCGGTTAAGCCATGTACAAGAGAAAAGTTCATCCATACTTTTTTGGTGGCAGATATTTGAAACGTGGTGTCATTAAAAAGGATCGTGCTTTCAATGATGTTGAGACAGAGCAGATTGTCTGTGAAGAGATCTCTGGTGAATGCAATTCTGGCATTACTGCTGTTGTGCAGAACCGGGGATCAATACCCCCTTTCTTGTCCCAAGAGACCTCCCGATTGAATATTAAGCCTGACATCATATGTATGTTATCCCTTCTTCATGTGCTCCTTTTGTTTCAGATCTCCAGTAAATGCATGTTTTTTTTTTGTCATTTTGACCTTTGAATTTAACTGGCTGATACATTCTTGTCCATCAAATGTCAAACTCTGTCCAGTGTCAACTGAGGATCAGAGTTACGAGGCGACCCAACTTCATTTTGAGCATCTCAGAAGACATGGAAGAAGATGGAGATGAGGAAAATGTGTAGGAAAATGTGTAATCTATTAACGTGTCAAGTAAATTCAAATTTTTTTCTCGTACCGTATAAGAATATATTAACATGAGTGACAAGTAAAATAGTTCACGTGTCATGTAAAGCAATTCACGTGTCATGTAAAACATTCAGTCGCGTGCATTTTCCCCTTTGTTTATTTTTTCTACTTCGAAAATTTATACCTTGTAATTGAAGTTCTGCTTTAAAGACGAGAAAATAATTTGCAATGAGACAAAATGCAAAAATGTGAAGCTTGCGATTTTCCAATCAAGCAAGAAGGCGTTGTTAATTCAGATATTCGATTGTCCGGATGCTGATTTTCTGTATTTTTTTATTGTGTGTGCAGTAAGGGGACGAAGAGGGATTTCAATGCTACAATAAGACTATCCACAACGGTTATGGTGTTTTTGATCATACTCTCGTATTTGATGGACACCCTGGTGTTTGTACATGCCACCTGTGTATTTCAACATTCCAATCTCAGCGTTTGTACATGACACATGTAGTTCATATTTATAGAGAGTAGTGAAAATTGACTTAATAACTATAATAGATGACAAAAATGTGAGTTAGACATATTTCTATATCTTCTGTTGTTGAGTTAGGAACAAACAAAAAAAGATTTACAAATGTGATGACAGTATTACCTATTGCATATATAATTGACCCACCAATCAACTATCCACTCTATTGTTTCCTACTTGACACCTTATGGTTGTCTACTGGACAAATTTTTTTTTCTAGTATATAAGAAGCCCCTTGTTATAGTCCTAGTAGTAAGTATTTGTCCTTGTTATAGTCTTGTAAGACGCCCCTTGTTTCGGAACAAGTCCAATCAATAATGAAGTCACATTAATACTAGTCATTATGTACACTATACATGACATTAGTAAAAATCAACTGCCCAGTCTGTTATTCCCTGCTGGACATCTTATGGTTGTCTACTGGACATATTTTGGTTGTTTTCTGTCTTACATGTTGTTCAATATTTGCCCTTGTTATAGTCAATAATGAATGTAATATATTACATGACCACTGTAATATACAACCTCCGTCTCTTATTACATGACGGTTGTAATAAACTACATCTGTCTCATAAAAATCAATGCTTGATGCTGATCAGTTGTTTCGGCGCTGATCAAGGCATCTTAGGCATGCTTGAGTCAATTTTTCCACCTCATCCTTCCTAATTCGTCGGATTATCTCTCTCATCTCCCCCGACGACAACCTTGCTGCCTCTCCTCTCTTGTTGGACAGCTGAATTTCGAGAAATCGTGATTGTTGAGCCCTCAGCTAATATGGTTTCCGCCAAATTCAGCCCATTCTTCGTCTTCATCGAGATGGACAGGTATTGAACTTGTGTAATGGAAGTAACAAGGTTAACCGACAGTAAATAGGCTAACATTGTGATGCTATTAATGAAAGAAAATAACATGACAGGTAATGCTATTAATATGACAGGTTATACTCTTTAACATGACTGGTCATAACCTTTAACATGACAGGTAATGCAAATCAATCATCTTCTCCTTAATGAACGAAAATAACATGACAGGTAATGCTATTAACATGATAACTTATACCCTTTAACATGACAGGTTATTTGCTGATCTGCAATCTATAAGCTTATTCGGTAAAAGAAAGACATTGTCTGAGTTAAAGTAGACAATGATTAAGATGGAAAGCAAGTCTCATTTGAAGAGGGTTTTTAACCTGGAATTCACCTTCCATGTGTGTTGAATTCATCATAAGCGTTTGTTTGACGACACTAATTTAATTAGGGTAAAATCCACCTATGGTCCCTGAACTTTGATCAAATGTTCAAACGGGTCCCTGAACTTTAATTTTGTTCATTTAAGTCCCTGAACTTTGATATTTTTTACACATTTGGTCCATCTGTTAGTAAATTTGTTAAATATGTGTTAAGTAATGATAGGGAATCAATGTATTTTTGTATTAATTACATGAGTTAGGTTTTACAATTGTAATTGCCCGGTATTTGTTTTACTAAAGTAAAAAATTAAGCTTTTTTCTTCTCAAAAGTCATCATACATAATAGAGTTTTCTTATAACAAAGCATATTTTAAAATATATTTTTATCAAATACACTTTCTATTTTTTTTTAGCAAATGTTATAATTTTCCAATAATAGTTTGTTTTAAAGTATTTTAATGACTAAAATTTCCTTATTTAATTAAAAATATAGTTTATTTTGTTAACACAAATAGAATTTATTTTTTTTATGGCAAAACTAGAGTTTTTTTTTAACAAAACACATTTTAATTTTTTTAATCAAATAAGAAGTTTCCGGTCATCAAAATACTTTAAAATAAAATATCATCGAAAAATTATACCATTTAGTTGGAAAATAGAAAGTTTTTTTATTATAAAAAATATTTTTTAAAAACATATATTTTTAATATAATATTTTTTTTACTTTAGTAAAACAAATACCAAGCAATTACATGTGTATAACCTAACTTATTCCATTAATATACCAAAATACATTGATTCTATATCATTATTTAACACATATTTAACAAATTTACTAACAGAGGGACCAAATGTGTACAAAGTATCAAAGTTCAGGGACTTCAATGAACAAAAGTAAAGTTCAGGGACCCGTTTGAACATTTGGTCAAAGTTCAAGGACTATAGATGGATTTTACCCAATTTAATTATAAGCATGTTCTTTTGCTGTTGGTTTATTTATAATATAATCACTTAATTATTATTATACCACACTTTTCGTTTATGAATGACAAGTTCGAAGAGAACACAGAAGGGGGGATGATCGAAGAGCTATTCACGCTGCACTTACCATTTTTTAGAGATAAATTCATGGAGCGTATTTGCCCATTACACTAGCAAGATCGACAAAGATTATTCAATGGCACACACACAGGATTCATGGGAAATCCTAATTACACTAGCAAGATAGAGATTACAAATTCATGCGATCGCCTAAAGGGAACCAACCCCTAATCCTCAAATTCTAATGATTTTCCTCATCAAGAATTGAATAACCAAATTCGCCAAATGAATCGGAAAATGCGATTACAACAACGCACTTCATAAGGTCCGTTAGGTAAAACAACTACATATGTATTTTACATGACACATAATGTATTATACATGACGCCTAGACGATTTTACATGCCACATAATTTGTTTTACTTGACAGACCTCATGACCAAGTACTTGATCAAACACAATCCTCATAAGTTTAAAGAGAAGTAGGTGGACAGTGGCGAATGATTACATCATTAAATCCTCATATGGTTTCATTTATTAATTTTTTTTATATCCATTAGACGGACGGGTAGTGATCAAAAGCTATAAATGAGAGGACATCTACTCGAATGACTTTTTTTTAATAGAGTTAAAAAATTATTCATTTATTAATTTGCTTGTTATTTCTCGTTGCCTTGCTCTAAGTTTAGATAAAGTAGTGAAAATTGACTCAATAACTATAATGGATGAATGATGAAAGTAGAGAAAATCTCACTAGTGGCAAGTAAATATGAACTAGTGTCATGTGCAAACGGTGAGACTGGAATGTTGACATACACGGGTGACATGTATAAAAGCTGGTGGCAAAACGTGAGTTGTTTTTTCTGAAAAAGTAAGTTGTTTTTTCTCTCTCTCATTGTCTCAGCATTTTCTGAAAAAGTGGTTTGCTTTTTCTCTCTCCTCATCTCAGCACTCTCTCTCCTCTCATTAATACCCATCTGAGTAGTTGTACTTTTTAATTCCCTCTCTCACATGCTTTTCTTTTTCTTTTTCATTCCTCTCTCAGCTCTCTCTCTCTATCAGCTTTGTTGTCCAGTTGTCTCCCACCGTATGACCTGTTACCGGCTACACTTGCTAGCGGATATCCGTTTTTGTGCAAATTTTTTCCGGATTGGGTTAATCATGCAAACCTTCCGGATATGAGGGTCATTTTAGCAAATTTCCCTTGTGCAAATATAAGATTATTGATATCTAATACTTAGATTTTATTTTTTAATAAATAAAAATAAGTTGGAAAAATACAAATTGATGTTGTCCAAATGTATGATTATAATATGCAAATATAAATTGATGTTGTGAAAATTTAAAAGTATGATATGCAATTATAAATTGATGATATGCAAATATAAGATTAAAATATGCATAAATTAATTCATGTTGTACATATATAAGATTATTGATATCTAATACTTAGAATTTTTTTTTTAGTAAATAAAAATAAGTTGGGGAAATACAAATTGATGTTGTGAAAAATGTATGATTATAATATGCCAATATAAATTGATGTTGTGCAAATGTAAAAGTTTAATATGCAATTATAAATTGATTATATGCAAATATAAGATTAAAATATGCATAAACTAGTAAAAAAGCATTTTGTATTGTACAAATATACGTATAGATATTTTCCACGAAATATCTATACGTATATTTGCAATTCTCCTTATTGTATAGATATTTCCACGAAATGAAATAAGGATGAGAGGAGATGTGCTAAATAATATATATATAGCAAGGGGGTATGCCCATCTCTTTAATCAATTCAAGTGCTGAATAAATAAAGGTAGTAATAAGTTTTAGCAAATCACATAAACATCTTCAAGTGTGTAAGTTTGCAAGTGTTACATAGCCAATTTGATTTCCTGGTTTGTCTACAATATCTCAAAAGACATAACTAAGGCAATTATCCTTCAAGTATTCTGAGGTTTCGAAAGTTGTCCTTCTAAAGAACCGTTTGTAACCCCTGAAATAGACAAATATTTAGGATGCTTATGCACTTAGCATATACACCCTTGAGTTTGATACTGCTTCTGAAGGGGTTCCTTACACCTACGGTCAACCTACAAGCTCAAGTTCAACTCCTGCATGGGACTACACAAGTACCAGCCACAACCGAGGTGAAAGATCATACTCAAGGTTTGCTCCAACTGAAAGTGGGAGAGAATCCATTTACACTCAGTCTTCTGATGTGGTGTTGGAAGACGAGGATGAGCCTGTAGAATGGATGGCTCAGGTGGAGCCTGGAGTTCACATTACATTTGTGTCCCTACCGAACAGTGGAAATGATCTCAAACGAATTCGATTCTGGTACAAATACAGACACTATATTGCCATCCATAGTAGCTTTCTAGTCCTGTGGAAAAGACAAGTGTGTCATTTTTAGGTATAGTTCTCTTACCAAGTAGCCTGCATTATTCAACAAACACATAATTCATGAGGCTATATCTGCTAACTAGTTTATAATTTATGGAGTAGCTAGTGCTAATTAAGGTAGCAATCATTGATTCTTGAAGTGCCAAACTAGAACCAGCATTGCTGGACCTGAAAGTAAAGTGACCAAACATGAATAGATATTTGCAAAAGACATTAAACTATATTGCTTTGTTTTCCTCATCTGTGCTAACTAAGGTAGCAATCATTGATTATTGGGTTGATTGCTTACCGTGAAGATGCATATCCCTAATCAGATGTGGATATGAATACTAAAATCTACCAATCTACGCTTAAAAATAATATAAAAAAGGGCATATAATCCTTCATGGAGCTGCAATCGGTTCCTTCAAAGTACCACTCGAATCCCTCAGCTGACGCAACATCAATCTAGCTAAGGTCTCTCTTTAGAAGCTATGTGGTGACAGGAGCTATAAAGATCATAGTAATAGTTGAAATCAGATACCTTAAAGTCCATCAAATTCTTTTTATTTCTCACCTCCAATCCTCTGCAAGAAGATGGCATCTCCTACTCTCTCGGTTGGCCTTCTTTTGTTCCTCGTCTTCTGATATCTTTTGCACCAAAAAAAAAAGATGAAAAAACACACATGATTTGCTTTTACCTATCTCATGTAGACTACTAAATCTGCACACTCAAGGATGTAGCGATAGCCAGGCTCCTGCTCGTACATCATCAACAACCAAACGAGCTCCCTCAACGTCCGCCAAAGAAAGTTTAAATGCCATGTACTTAATCCATATAAAGCTACTGTCAGGAGAGCTTCTAACCAAATTCTCGAAGTTTAATACAGTATCAAACAGCAACACCAATTCAATTAAGATGGGAAAGTGAGAGTGCCATAACATCTGCACTCATTGATGCTTCCTCCATTTACATAGGCTGACACAAGGCTCCTCTTCTAATTTACATATGATGTCCTTTATGGTTATTCTAACTAGATATCTAGCACTTTCATGACCCTCGGGATGAGACAGAGACAACTGCTCTTCAAACAGTTCAACATTCAATGGCTTTTGCAGATGATACCTCAAGCT
The DNA here is from genome assembly GCA_037127255.1 of Persicaria tinctoria. Lineage (NCBI taxonomy): Eukaryota > Viridiplantae > Streptophyta > Magnoliopsida > Caryophyllales > Polygonaceae > Persicaria > Persicaria tinctoria. The sequence continues at coordinate 50,918,580 of JBANSL010000006.1, read as the reverse complement.
GTTGACATCATAAAATTGTGAATTGCTTGAAAAAGGAAGTAACATTTAAGACAGTGGATTAGAACAAAGCATTCCTAATAAACTACATAACTTATAGCAGATTAAGAAAAAATAGTTTACAGCAGCAAAAATAGTTTCAGAATTGAATTAGTTAGCTAATACAATGTTTAATTCACTAAAAGGAAGACCGTGTCAGCATACCCTATGGCCTAGGATTGGCCTCTGGATTTGGTACATCTACTTGAGTTGCAAGCTCTATATTCCTCAATTCAGTGCAATTTTTCATTGACAAATAACAGAAAACCGATACATACAAGCTACTGGAGTATTTAACCATGTCAGCACAGGCACTAAACCATGTCAGCATTCCAATTCCATTATCACAGATCGATTCCTTCCATAGGTCAGAACTAAATCACTAAAAGCACCGGAAGCCCAAGCACTAGAAGCACTGAAATGACTATTATTCATGCCCTTTTATGTTCTTACCTATGCATTTTGGAGTATTATTCAAGCACCTTGTGAGTGTGTAGATTGCAGACATGAAGCCAGATGCATGTCTCAAATATGAACAAGTTCTGTTTTTGCATCATTTAGAGAGGACAAGCCAACACCAAATAATTTAAAGCATCATTGACATAAAAACTACCAAAAAATAGATTAACTTCATTACAAAACTACCAAAAAAAAAAAGAATCAAGCTAGAACTTTGTAGGTTAACAAATGAGCAAAGATTCTGGACTAGAGCTTTGTAAGATATATAACCCATACTAGAACAACACATGTAGTTAAAAAAATGAATCAATCTATAATATAAATAAATTACAGTTGTTGCATCATCACTTCTGTTTGCAAGCACTTGAGCTGCTGACATATTAGTCATTTCACTAGATGCAGAATCTCTATTAACCTATTCAATATGTATAAACAAGAAAGCTTTCATGAAGGACACAACTGGTAATAAGTTCATGAAGGACACATGTAGTTAAAAAAATGAATCAATCTATAATAGAAATAAAAAAAATTAATCAATCTTCTACTCAAACAAATCAAGTACTAATGTGCAATGCTGAAATTATTGAATGCCAAACAGAAATAAGAAAACACACATGACAAGACACACGTGATTCAAGACAAGCCTCATCATCTAGGGGCATAATCATGAATGAAAATTTGTAACAGATGATTAAATCTGTGTGCTGACATGGTCTAACTGTGCGTTAACATGGTCTAATTTATATGCTGAGATGGTCTAATTGTGCGCTGACATCTACATATTCACTACATAAAGAGCAACCATAACAACAACCATGTGCAACATCAAGGAAGCAACCTGAATGACTTTCTTAAACATAGAAAAGAAACATGGAAAATCAGGAGATGGTACATAACAACAACCATGTCGACAGTATCCAAAACAACAACCATGTCATTTTATTAGCGGCTGAAAAGTCGCCAACGAAAACAATGGAATGAAGATCAAGATATAGAATCACACTTGTGACATGGGCATCTTTTGCAACAGATGAATGCAATAGTTGACACAAGAAGTAACCTGAAACTTGTCTGCATCACTTACCCTAATCCTTCATGTTGTCCTGGGGCCAACACAGATGCATATTTTTTTAGCTCCGGCGTCACGAGATATAAAAATCTACAAAATTCAGACCAGTTGTGGTCATCACAAGTTCGTAAGTAAGTAACACTTCAGGGTTAAACTTGCTAGAACATATCAACAACATAAATCATCTTTATTTAAGATAAACCTAAAGTTATTTGGCATATTGAAGAAAGATCTATAGACCAAAAAAATAAATAAATAAAATGATAAAAATGACAAGAAGAAGAGTGGATATAACCATTTAAGCCATGAATTAATGACTTACGGAAAACTGGTTGGCCATGACTGGTGAAGCCTCACATATCAGCAGATTCAAGCATTTAAAGGTTCGACTTCTAATTCTCTCTCCTTTGTTGTTGTCCACTCTTGTGACTGTACAGTTGCACAGAAAGATGACTATCAACAATAGAACATCTTAGTTTTCAGTTTATATTGTAATGACCATGCTCAATCTATTCTTAGATGTCAGCATCAAATATACTAATTATTAGATGTCAGCATCAAATATACTAATTATTAGATGTCAGCATCAAATATACTAATTATTAGATGGCAGCATCATATATACTAATTATTATACAAGAGCAAGAACTTTAGCCAGACAGAATGCTCAATATATTCAAAGAAATAATGGACTAATACTTCTAAACTAGTAGCAAGATAGAAGTTCCTGCCTCATTTCAATTCATGTCTACAAGTCCAATTATACGTGAATTTCATCATATTCTTCTTCAATTCTACAACAAACAAGAGTTCACAGAAGAATAACCCTTAAATTCGAAAGTAATGGCAACCTTGAACTCAGAGCAAATTAATGGAGAACCCTAACTCAATCAAATTTTTGATAAATTTAGTAAAAGCATGCTAACTACAAAATTTGAAGTCAATTCTAGAATAAGATGTTACATGTGTAAACCTTTGAGGCCAAATTCGAGTGGAATTCTATTTGACGTTGTTTTCTGAGCATAAATACAGACCGCTCTTGAGCGTGAGAGGCGGAAAACAGGAGGGGAGGAGGAAGATGGAGGCGGGAGGAGGTGACGATTTCAATGGTGGCGGAGGCGGTGGGAAGAGGTGAGGGAGGCGGTGACGGAGGTGAGAGAAGGTGGAAGGAAGATTACAAGGAAGCCATGGAGGGTTTTGAGTTTCAGAACTTTCAGAGGGGGGAATTGAGGAAGATTGAGTTCTAACAGTAGCGTTGGTAGGTTAAGGCTCGATGGACATTTTACCATTTAATTCAAAAGGCAGGACACTCCACCAATTAAGGCGAAGGCACAAATTTTTTTAGCGTGCTAATTAATTGAAAATGTCTGCACGTTGGAATGAGGGATTTACGGTATATCTAACAACACCCTTGATGTTTCAATATCGTGGGGTCAATTATATATATATATATATATATATATATATATATATATATATATATATATAAGGTAAGAATTCAAGCACCGGACATACCTGACACCTCGATGGATTGACAAAGTCGGCAGACGGTGAACCGTTACAATATACCATGAAAATAACACAAGATGCAAACGGGGCAGTGACAAGCAAACAATTTCGAGCGACCTAATAACCCAATTTCGAGCGACCTAATAGCCCTAACCCTAACACGTTGGGGACAACATAAACTACGAACCGAAGCCAAGCGCCACCAAGGAACCTCCAAGGAAATTTCCGTATCACAAAGACGCCTCGATACACACTGCCTCGACCCCAGCCGGACCCGACATCGAGATGTCGAAACCTCAACTAAGAAAAGTACCCCTGAGACCAACCAAAAGAGCAGTCGAGAACCACCCAAGTACATGAAAACCCTTTCTGGATTTAATTGGGATCCTTTCGGGATTTAATTGGGGCCTTTTCGAGATTTAATCAAACCCTTTCGGGATTTAATCAAGCCCTTTTGAATCTTAACCTCAACTCTTTCGGGCGGGTTTACTCAATACATATTTATAGACAAAATACATATATAAACCTGCTTTTATAAATGTTTTTATACATATAAATAAAAAAGCAAGTGCTGGGCAACTCGGCTAGGTGTGACCAGCAAGATGGATTAGAAAAACGAAAGCCGAACTTGCACGAAAGACAAACTAGCAAAGGCGTGGCAAGCACGACAATGAAAGCCAAACTTGCACGCCAAGGCGTCCCCAATAGCAAGCCAGGCGGAGAGCCAGAGGCTCCGATAAGGACGCGGGAGCGAGATGCAAAAAATGTTAGAGCGAACGAGTGCGGGGGCGAGATTTAGAGAACGTCGGTGCGCACATCTGAGGCACAACGCGAGGATGAGAGCTTCAAAGGCGCCATCGGAGAACCAAAAACCGGAATCAAGGAACCCAAATCGGTGATCGAGGGAGAAGTTGGAGCATTGGATTTGGGGTTGGAAGAAAGTGCCGCCAGGATACCATGGGAGAGGCATCCAATTTCAAGGATTGATAAAAAAAATTGAGGAAGAAACCAAAAACATCAAAAGCCCCAATTTAAAATCGGCTTTAATCAACATTCGGAGATGAAATTTTCGATTAGAGTTTGCTTCTGCTAAAAAACGGCACCCCAAGAGTGAGTTCATCCGTCTGAATCAAGGAGGAGGCGGAGAGGGTTTTCTTCGGAGTTGCACAACCACCGAACATGGGTTTTCGACCTTCCGAGGGGAGTTTTTGTTATCGACCTCGCAGAAAGCCCGGCGACGATCCGACAAGGTGTGTTACTGACCTTCGAAGATAGATTACACTAGCTTCAAAGAGGGGTTTTTAACCTCCCAGAAGGGAGTGTTTTGGGCGAAGTAAAAAACAATTCAAGAGAATCTATAATTTCAGGACTAGGATTTTGCAAACGATGAATCCTCAATAGACCAATATATAGCCTCACCCGAATCATTTTCAATTCTTTGTGAAGGGAAGTTGTCTAATGTAATTGCAAATCTCCTTTCAGCCTCAAAGAAAATGTGCCTGAATTGGATAACAATCTCCTTTTGGTCTCATGCATCAAATTCAGGCCCTTTAAGCTCTTAGAATCTAGGTGATAATCATATCAATATCTCCTTTCGATCACAATAATATCAAAATAACCTAAGATTTATACGACAACCTATTGATCCTCAAAAAGCTTAATTCACTTTCGCACAATTAAACGATTTCAAATCACCATCTAAGTTCCAATTTAGGGTTATCTTCTTTCGATCTAAAAATCTAAATGAAGTCTAACCAATTAAAATCAATTAGATTGGGTTCAATAGGATTAAATCACAATTCAAATGCGAAATTATTCGGGTGATAGGAAGAGTAATTCTATTTTTGTATCATCGGGATGACCCATAACCCTAGAACAAGGAGAACTAGCCTAGCATGGAGATTTTCATATTCAATTCAATTAGACTAAGCATAGAAATGAAAGACAAACAAAAGATAAGAGAAAAAGTACGAATTTCGAATTGAAACGATTCAAATCTCCGCTTTGGGTTCTCACAAAGTTCTTCAAAGATTAGAAATTGAACGTGGAAAAAGAAGAGCGTCTGAAAGATGTCCTCTCAATCCTTAAATCGTCTAGATAAAAATAAAATAAAATGATAATATTTAATTTCTATAATAATAAAATAAACCGAAGTCGAGTCCGTGATCAACACCATCACGCACGCCCGTGCGGTAGGGGGCACGCCCGTGCATCTTTCGACTGTATAAGTCGACCAACTCACGCGCCCGTGCGCTCCACATGCACGTTCGTGCACTTGTGGCCTCTAAGGCCGGTTCGGCTCACAACATCCTTGCTAGGCACGCTTCCCAATTAACATCTTAGTTGGCTCGATTAGCTCCCAAAAACAGCTGAAAACACAACCACAATGAGAGTAGACCTCTGATTTAAAAAAAAAACCAAATTTGTGATGGGACACACGTCAAAGGACAAGGGGGATGTGTGGATGTGATAGGGGAATTTCCACCTTTTTTGTAGTATAAAAGGAGAGGATGTAGAGGTTACTCACTTTCTTCCTTAAGTTGAAAATTTTCAGAAAAAAAAGGGATGGAGAAGATTGCCATCATAGAAGAGTCGTCGTTCTAAAGTTCTAGTTGCAGAACACTTTTCGCCCTTATTCAATGTATTGTTACTCAACATAATCCCCCGTGTCACCAATTAGGTTTCCCGGAAACCTCTCTTCACTAATGCAATGGGTAAGTGTAGTTCTCGTAGTACTTCTCATATATGGCGAAAACTATATCCCCAAGATACAAAGCTCATCCTTCATTTCATTTTCAAGTGGAAAAGGATGGAGATGAGTGTCACCATGGAAGAGGAGCCGAGCTTCTAGAGTTCCCCCTTCTTGTCAAATCTGAGAATTTTTCCGTCTCTAATTCTTCGCAAATCTGAGGATTTTTTTTAGAATTGGAGCCCATGGAAGAAGAAGGCAAAGTGGCAAAGAGGAAGAACAAGGTTTGATTTCTGCGATTCATTCTTTGATTTTTCCATATTCTTTTAAGATCCATATATTGCCCCCCTGTCAAATATGAGAATCTAAGAATTTTTTAATCTCCGATTCTTCTCAAATTTGATGATTTTTTTAGAATTGGAGCCCATGAAAGAAGAAGTCAAAGTGGAAAAGGGGAAGAACAAGCTTTGATTTATGCGATTCTTTTATTTGATTCTTTCCATATTTTTCTCCGATCTCATAGTTTGTTCCTCGTTTCAGATCATGTGGCAAAGGCCCAACTGTGTGACTCTCATATACGATTGCCACCATGGAAGATGAGCCGTCGTTCTAAAGTTACAATTGCAGAACACATGTCACCCTGATTCATTGTCGTTGTCACTCAACACAATCCCCCCCGTGTCACTTACGTTTCTGAGAAACCTTTCTTCATATTCACAATGGGTAAGCTTAGTTCCTGTAGTCATGCTCAAGATCTATGGCGAAAACTACAATCCAAGACGCGAAGCTCATCCCTCATTTTATTTTCAGGTAGCAAAGGCTTGGTGTAATAAACCCTAGACCCATACTTTTAAATATGAAATCGATATTGATTTGAATATTATGCATTGCTCATTTGATTTTGAAACTTGGTTTTGTCTGAAGAATGGGTCGACCTTTTTGTTCTTAAGTCTTTGTCTAGAAATTGGCCGTAAAATATTTTCAGTCTTTGAACTTCAGTTTCTTATGTACTTCATTTATGTCACTTGTTTGTATACCCATGTCACATGAATGATTTAACATGTCACTTTGTTTGTTTGCACTGAAACAGGTGAAAAGCAAACAAAACCAAACAAGTTCACAAATACCCAACTAAGAAATTTGGGATTTGGTGTTTGCGTTTATGGGTGAGGAGTAATGTGAATACAACAACAACAACAACCCAATATATCCCGCCTGAGGCATGGTATGGGGGGTCTCCTTGTACGCACCCTTTCCCCGACAAGGTCAAGAGGTTGTTTCTTAATGACTCAAAAGGAAGGGAGAAGGCTAGATGCCCACAGTCCAAGTAACACACCAAGACAACGAAGAATAAATATTACCACATAAGGAAACACAGAGAGATAAGCACAAAAAAACTATATGCAACTTTAGAGTGTATGGTGTTGGCGACATGAAAGCAAGTGACGTTGGCAGACATGTAAGAAGAGTGAAACGTAGGACCCAACTACTGTTCTCGAGTTCTAATAGCACTCCTCTACTGCATCATATCAAGAGTCAGCTTCTCCGTTAGCCCCAAATCCCTCAAGTCTTGTCTGATCACCTCCTCCCACCTCTTCTTTGGTCTCCCTCTCCCTCGACGGTCCTCACTAATAACCATGTTGTCACATATGCGCACATGCACACTTAGGTCCCTCCTCTGCATGTGACCAAACCATCTGAGTCTCGATTCCCGCAACTTATCCTGAATACTTGACACCCGAACTCTTTCTCTGATGGACTCGTTTATGTTTTTATCGCGTAAGGTAAATCCACTCATCCACCTAAGCATCCTCATCTCAACCACCATGAGTTTCTGTACATGCGCCTTTTTTGTCGCCCAACACTCCACCCCATACAACATAGATAGTGGGGAGTAATGAAAATGAAAAACAAATTTGAAAATTATGGGTAACAAGTAGGTTTTTGTGACCAAATTGCATGATTTTAAGGGTGACATGCATGCGTTAAGGGTGACATATATGTATGGGTTAAGGGGTGACACGTATATGTTTTTGACAATGAGAAACTCTTAGATCTGAAAGTCAGTTTGTTATTTTGTGTAAGGAATTATATTGTTGTACTCTTAACTATTTAAAGTCTATTAACTAAAGATAGAGCAATGTTTTAAATACACATAGATGTAGGTTCGAATCCTACATAGATTATTAACATCATAACATATTTAACATCAAGAAACCTAATATTTGAAGAAGTGACAAGAGAATTTAAACGAGTGACAAGAAAAATATAGCATGTGACACATAAATCCTTCAAGTGACACGACACGAATAAAAACATAAAACTATATAAAAGTCTTCAGAATTGTATTACTCCATATTTATGCTTGAATTTTTTAGGCGGGATTTTTTTTAAAATTTATGCCCGTGAATACATTTGCCTTTTTTTAAAAAATCATCTCCTCCCCCCTATTTTCACTTTTAATTTCACTAGCATTTCATGCTACATTTAATGCATGTGACTTGCATTTAATGCATTTGCATTTTCCTTATTCATTTCCCCTTTTTTGGTCTCTTTTTACCTATTTTAACAAGTTGTTCCACCGACACTTTTTTGCACTTTTTAGAGACATTGGGTTAGTCTTGCAATTTTTAAGGGGTGGGGGCTAGTTTTGCAAATCGGATGGAAATGTGGGTTAGTTAACCCCATTCTCGCTAACCTAAATGTATCTTAGAAATCTTTTCGAATTTTTTAAAAAATCTCGTTTAAAGTGACATACATAGATATCATATAGATATTTTAAATGACTGAGTAAAAATAATAATAATATCATTGTAACTTTGGTTATGTCACAGCATCATAAAGACTTATATCAGTATTGGTTATTCCACATCATAATAAAGACTTATATATTAAGTAGTATATATAGATTAGATATTTATAATATATATAAATATTTACATGTAGATTAATAGAAAATATATATTAGATTATATTAAATTCAATGCTTTGAATTAATCTTAATAGTTTATAAATATATTAAAAAGAAAAAAAAATTGTGATTGGTTTAAAGGGATAAAGGGAAGAAGAAAAAAAATAAAAGAAAAAAATAGATTGTTTTTTTTTATCCTTTCCAGTTCAAGTGGGCTTAGCCCACTCTACATCTGGATCGAGTTACTGTAGGCCCATTAAGGGGTTGACCCTCCCACTCACAAGCGTCTCCATGTTTCCACGGGGATTCGAACTTCGAACCTCGAGGCATGGGATGTAGCCCCATAACTACTACACCAACTTGTGATTGGTAAAAAAAAATAGATTGTTTAAAGAGCTAAAAAAAGCAGGAGTGTTATGTAGACTAATTAAAACTCTTCTATTTTAAGAATATATATAGTTAGTAATTAAATATGTTAAAAAAGAAAAAAATATTATTAATTTAAAAAGATAAAGAGAAGAAAAAATTAATTGAAGAAAAAAATAATTAAAGGAAAGAATTTGATTGATTTAGCATGCTAATTAGTAGGATAAATAAAAATAATAATAAAGGAAATAAATTTAATTAATCGGTTGAATTCAATATTTTGAATTAGACCTAATAGTTTGAAAATTGGAAAAAAAAATTAATAAAAAGAGATCTAATTGGATGAAAGTGAGAGGGAGAAGGAGAGGATGTCACCGAATCACTAAGTATACTAAATTAAGAGTATATATACACGATTTTTGTTTAGCGCATGCTATTTTTTCCTTTTAGCACAGGCCATGGTCGCAACGACCATACATGAAATTGGTCGCAATGACCATTGATGGAAATGGTCGCAACGACAAATGAATTTGTAGTTCATAGGTATGTGGTCGCAAACACCAATTCCGAATTGGGCGCATCGACCATGTTTTTAGCCCGGTTCTAAAAAGAATCGAGCTAAAAACGTCATGGGATATTTTTTTTTAAAAAAAAAAGAAAAGAAAAGAGACCTTTTAGCACGGTTCTGGAATAAACCGAGCTAAAAAGTCCTTACTATTGAAAAAAAAAGCACCGTCGAACAATCTTCTTCTTCCCCTCCTCTGCACACACGTATGGATCCACAAAAGTGGCTCCAATCCCAAACATCAATCTCTTTGCTTAATTGCTTGGATTTACTAAGCAACCCACGTATGGATCCATAAAAAGAGGCTCTGCAAATGGGTAAACAAAACAACAATTGACCGTTGACTTTTGGTTCTAGGCGCCTAACGGAGGGAAAAGTCGTTGATTTACCTCGCCAATAATAAATCCGAAACAAACAAACTAGTATAGTATGCAAGTAAGGGGTCGAACCCAAGAGAATCAAGTATTTCTAAATATTGTGTATTTATCAATATAAAAAGATAATATTTTTATGAATGAAAATAAAAGAAAATAATATTGACAAAAGCAAATAAAGGATAGAAGAAAAGCGTTTCCACCTACAAGTTCTCGACTTTGGTTGGTTTTATTGATCATCGAATCCTTTTCAAGTTATTATCGTTTCCTACGAATTCCTCCCGTCTTGGTTTAAGTAGATTAAAAGTCCTACGAGTCCAATTAATCCCTTACACCTCAATGCAACCTTAACACGGTCAAGATTTAACAAAGAGATAGCAAATAGTCCCAAGAACTTGAGCATATAAATAACACCAATTAAACACGGTAAATCAATGTTTAAGATATATGTCAACTCCCTACATAATCATGCTTCAAACACGGAATCCACAATCTTATGCGTGCTACTACGGAAATAACACAAATACGAAAGTATTAAATCCTAGCATGAAATCAATATTATCAAGGTAGCTAATCAAGATAACATCAATAACATAATCAATATCACACAAAGAAGTTGAAAGAATTAAAGAGGAAAAATAACTTGAATTAGAAACTCACAAAACCACCAACCAAGTCTCGAAAGTGTAGGCGGAAACTAGAAAATTAGCCAAACATGGCTTACCAAAGCTTTCTTCTCTTCAAAGGTGATTTCTCTACTTGAAATTAATTCATTAAAAACTTAAGCCTAGAACATCCTATTTATAAGTCTAATGTCTTCCATAAATAAGGTAAAAGATAGATAAACTAGATAGAAACTTCCTAAACAAACTAGATAGAAGATAGACTTTCCAAATTTAATTCAGCGTCAAATTCCGCTGGCAGCGAAAATTTCCGCTGGCAGCGAATGGCGTCAATCAAGCTCCTGTTGGATTTTCGCTACCACACTCGCTACCACACTCGCTGGCAGCGAATGTCCATGCCTTAGAAAATTTTCAGCTTCTTCGGTTCCGCTTCCGCGAGTCCACCCTTCCGCTGCCGCGAGAGTCTCCATTCGCTGCCGCGAGAGCTTACATCCGCTGCAGCGAATCCGGTCGTCCGCTGGCAGCGACTCCATTCGCTGGCAGCGAGTTTCCTTTCGCTGGCAGCGAGTCATGCTGCTCCTGGACATGCTTCCGCTGACTCCAGTCGCTGGAAGCGAGATGCCATTCGCTGGCAGCGACTCATGCTCAGGCCGGCCACCTTCTCGCACATGTTGTTGCTGACTTGATTCGCTGCAGCGGAAAGGCATTCGCTGGCAGCGAAAATCCAACAGAACACCATCACGTAGATCTTCGAAAGAGCTTTCCAACGCATGCTCATATGCGTCGATCGGACATCCGAGGCCTCCGGAAAGTGCGTTACAAGTTCAGCTTGCCGAGCGGACAGCTTTCGCGACTCGCCCTCGTTTCCGCTCTTAGACCTCGATTTCGTTCTCCGTTGCTCCTTGGGTTGTTCCATTCTCTTCGGGACTTCTTCCTTAAGCTCTCCCAAGTCTCTCCTTAGCCTTACTTAGCTCCGTTCCTCGTGTTCTTTGCCTCGGATCTACGAATCTACATAAAACCATCGAAATAGCGTAGATTCCGAACTTTTCCACAAAATGAATGCTAATCTAATTAACACTAAAACATGATTATATAACAATGAAATGCACCTAAACTAACCTATAATGCCTATTGGAAACATGCCTTATCAAACTCCCCCACACTTAACCTTTTGCTTGTCCTCAAGCAATACAAAAATAAGAGCAAAACCATCATACCACAAATATGATCTTGAAGCACTAACCTTGTCAAAAGCAACATCAAAGTGGAGGAGCCATGAACATGAAAGCTAACATCCTAGCAAGTATATAAGTGATTCAAAGTAAAAGGCACATCTAGTCCAACCTCACCGGGATAATGTGTTTGCTCTCACTCTCAGGTGTTTAGGCTTAAAAATGCAATCTCTCAACTCAATCCAAAATGCAAAAAGCTACATAGAAATTGACACATATATCACATATTCTCCACCGTGGATGCCATCACTTATAAGAAACATCAAGAGGTCTTTTATCAAGGTTGTAATTGGGCTTGGTAAGGAATTTAAGGTAGGAAATACTTAGGCTTGTGGTGCTAAAAATCCGGGAAAAAGGGATCCCTAAGAACAACCGGAAGAACATCAAAAACCAAATACTTCCAAAACCAAGATAACTCAAACTTTCACTCTTAAAACACTCAACAAAAGAACTTTCTCTCAACCATACATTTTTCTAACTCTCACATTCATAAAAAAGGCTCTTATTCATGCTTTTTTTTCTTTCTCTTTTTCTTTCACTTTTTTTTTCTGCCAATTTTTTTTCTTTAGAGCCAAAACAATAATGCACAATGTGAGGACTAAAACCAAAATTACACACTCGTCCAAAACTTGTAACTCTCTTAACAATATCTTCTTTTCCACTCAACTAGATCAATCATTCACCAATTCTAATCCTAATTCCCGGATAGGGTAAGGCTCATCATCGGCTAAGATAAATTTTTGTGGAGCTTCAAAGAAAAGGCTAAGGCTCAAATTGGCTACAAGCAAAGGACACATATGTAGGGTGGATATGGATAATAATATGGCTAAGAAAATTATGCCTCTATCATATGAAACTCATAAGTAATAAACATATAAATCGGCCTCAAATATAAATAACAATGTCAATCTCAAGAGGTAAGTACATAAGGAGAGTATAATCTCACACAAGAAAGCAAAAGGGAATAAATATGATGAAAATCCCTATAAGGCCAAAAATTCTCACTAGGATAAGTTTTGTTGGATTTCAATAATGCCCAAGACAAAGAATCATACTTGCTCAATAGAACTAACAAGTCACGCTCCACTAAAAATCATCTCAAGTATGTGACAAGGCTAGGCAATTCAATCATATTATGGAACATATATGGTAAAACTCATAAAAATAAAATAGAGGACAAACTAAGGCAAGATGGGTATTTGAAAAACACATATATGCAATGCATGCTCTTTTTGGATTTTTTTTTTCTCATTTTTTTTTCATTTTCTAATGCAATAAATTAACGAAAAAAAATAAACATGAATGCATAACGGAAAAATAAATATGAATGGATGCATGGATCTATGAATGCAACCCTCCCCCACACTTAAACTCTTCATTGTCGTCAATGAAAATCAAAGACAACAAATCATGAAAATATGAGAGAGAAAAAAAATGGGCAAAGAATAACTCACATTGTGGAAAATTTTCAATGGCAAAGATGATGAAGCTCGGGAGAAGAACGATGAAGAATGACAACGAATTTAGCACATACTCTCTATTCTTGGGTCTTTTTTTTTTCTTTTTCGTTTTTCCTGCATGGTTAGCTCCAAAAATATTCCGAAAGTATTTATCTAACATATAAAGGAAATCTCATTTATTAAATGACAAAACTAATTAACTAATTAACTAGGAATTGAAATAACTAATTTAGGAAAACTTACCTCGGGTTGCCTCCCAAGAAGCGTCCTTGTTTATCGTCATAGACTCGACGGTTTATTCGTCCATGTGTTCAAGACTCACTCGGACATTGCCAACGCTCTCTTTAGCAAATCAAACTCCGGTGCACACCATCTAGGTAGGCGAGCACCACATATGAAGAAGTCGAAGTCAAAAGATGTGGTGTTGAAGAAGGTCTCCAACTCTTCATATGCTCGAGCGTGACTTCTCGCCGAGGGTATGTAGTACCACCAACATAGTTCCGCTGGTGTTTTGTTGAAGTAATGCTCCCAAGGATCTACATATTCACCAAAATCCACAAAAGTGTCAAAAATATCATTACCTTGCTCAAGAGCCACAGAAATCGGCTCCGGACTTGGTTCCTCAATAGGTGCGTTAGGGATGATTTCTATTGGTGGAGTAGGTGCCAAAATACATGGTTCCTCATGCGTGCACTCACGAGACTCCATGTCAAGAGGTATCGGGCTCCCTTCTCCATCATCGATTGAACCATTGGTGCTTGCGTCTTGGCTTCCCTCATGTATCTCGCTCGCCATTGGTTTGAAAGGTAAGGGTGTGGATGCCAACATGTATTCTTCTTCCACCTTTGCCATGTCACCCACACAAAGGAAAATATCCCAATATTCCGGCCAATCCAAACCATAAAAACCTTCGTTTTTCAAAGATTGGGCGAATTCTCGTATCTCGGGAAGCATGCCATCTTGAACGCAAAGTACTTGTTCTTTCAAATCATCTTGGATACCCCGTGAAGCACGGTCGTCCACTAAATCTTGCACTCTTGCGAGGTAGTGGTGAAAGTATTCTCCTTGGTATTGCCATAACTCCAACTTCATTGCAAACAATTAGAAACGAGGTGTCGTGAACCGTAAGATAGGTCCACGACGGGGTTATATATATATACAAAAATTAATAAATACACACAAAAAAAAAGAAATAAACTTGATTCCCCGGCAACGGCGCCAATTTGGCGGAGGGAAAAGTCGTTGATTTACCTCGCCAAAAATAAATCCGTAACAAACAAACTAGTATAGTATGCAAGTAAGGGGTCGAACCCAAGAGAATCAAGTATTTCTAAATATTGTGTATTTATCAATATAAAAAGATAATATTTTTTTGAATGAAAATAAAAGAAAATAATATTGACAAAAGCAAATAAAGGATAGAAGAAAAGCGTTTCCACCTACAAGTTCTCGACTTTGGTTGGTTTTATTGATCATCGAATCCTTTTCAAGTTATTATCGTTTCCTACGAATTCCTCCCGTCTTGGTTTAAGTAGGTTAAAAGTCCTACGAGTCCAATTAATCCCTTACACCTCAATGCAACCTTAACACGGTCAAGATTTAACAAAGAGATAGCAAATAGTCCCAAGAACTTGACCATATAAATAACACCAATTAAACACGGTAAATCAATGTTTAAGATATATGTCAACTCCCTACATAATCATGCTTCAAACACGGAATCCACATTCTTATGCGTGCTACTACGGAAATAACACAAATACGAAAGTATTAAATCCTAGCATGAAATCAATATTATCAAGGTAGCTAATCAAGATAACATCAATAACATAATCAATATCACACAAAGAAGTTGAAAGAATTAAAGAGGAAAAATAACTTGAATTAGAAACTCACAAAACCACCAACCAAGTCTCGAAAGTGTAGGCGGAAACTAGAAAATTAGCCAAACATGGCTTACCTAAGCTTTCTTCTCTTCAAAGGTGATTTCTCTACTTGAAATTAATTCATTAAAAACTTAAGCCTAGAACATCCTATTTATAAGTCTAATGTCTTCCATAAATAAGGTAAAAGATAGATAAACTAGATAGAAACTTCCTAAACAAACTAGATAGAAGATAGACTTTCCAAATTTAATTCAGCGTCAAATTCCGCTGGCAGCGAATGGCGTCAATCAAGCTCCTGTTGGATTTTCGCTACCACACTCGCTACCACACTCGCTGGCAGCGAGTGTGGTAGCGAGTGTGGTAGCGAGTGTGGTAGCGAATCTCCATCCGCTGTCGCGAGAGTCTCCATTCGCTGTCGCGAGAGCTTACATCCGCTGCAGCGAATCCGGTCGTCCGCTGGCAGCGACTCCATTCGCTGGCAGCGAGTTTCCTTTCGCTGGTAGCGAGTCATGCTGCTCCTGGACATGCTTCCGCTGACTCCAGTCGCTGGCAGCGAGATGCCATTCGCTGGCAGCGACTCATGCTCAGGCCGGCCACCTTCTCGCACATGTTGTTGCTGACTTGATTCGCTGCAGCGGAAAGGCATTTGCTGGCAGCGAAAATCCAACAGAACACCATCACGTAGATCTTCGAAAGAGCTTTCCAACGCATGCTCATATGCGTCGATCGGACATCCGAGGCCTCCGGAAAGTGCGTTACAAGTTCAGCTCGCCGAGCGGACAGCTTTCGCGACTCGCCCTCGTTTCCGCTCTTAGACCTCGATTTCGTTCTCCGTTGCTCCTTGGGTTGTTCCATTCTCTTCGGGACTTCTTCCTTAAGCTCTCCCAAGTCTCTCCTTAGCCTTACTTAGCTCCGTTCGTCGTGTTCTTTGCCTCGGATCTACGAATCTACATAAAACCATCGAAATAGCGTAGATTCCGAACTTTTCCACAAAATGAATGCTAATCTAATTAACACTAAAACATGATTATATAACAATGAAATGCACCTAAACTAACCTATAATGCCTATTGGAAACATGCCTTATCAGCGCCAACTTCGTCTCTTTTCGGTGGAGATCCCGTAACTTGGATATGGTGGGCGGTGGGAGGCGAAATGAGTGAAACTGAAACGGAATAAACATTCAATTGCTTGTTGTAGAAGGGGGCTGCGAGCGGTTTTGGGTCTCAACAGCGCTGTTACTGCATGAGAGAGAAGGGGATGGGTAGGGTTGTGGGGTATGAGGGGTAAATTGATACAACCATAAGGGTATTTTGGTCAATGCTCTAAAAAGCGTTTTACCGATAGTTTGAAAATTGAAAAAAAATAATAAAAAATCTAATTGAATGAAAGTGGGAGGGAGAAGGAGATGATGACACCTAAGCACTAAGTATAATGAATTAAGAGCAGATATAGATCTATTTGGGGGGTCTCGGAGAGTCATTTACCATTTCTTAGGGAGACAACGTTCACATTTGGTGTTTGCTTCTCTGAAGCTCTAGCATCGATATTTGAGTCTTTTTTTCCATTGACTGCCCCATCATCTCTTCTGTGGCTATCACCTTGTCCACATGGAACTGAAGTTGGCTTTCCTAAAATAGATCTGCCTGATGATGTATTTCCCCACTAACACTTGATATATAGGTCCTTTCTTGTATTTGTAGAAATAAATCACTTGGAAGAGAGGGATCATCATCACTTCTACTCGGTTGGTGATGTACACATTTTTAGTCTTATTTTACATCATGTTTTCATTACATCTAAGGCATTTTATTAGCTTTTGTGTTGGGAAAGTAAGGAAAATGTGTAGTTATGCTTAATATTGCAAGATATGGAGTCTACACAAGCTTTGGTGGTATTTTTTTAGGTTTTGGATCTGATTTGGAAGAGTTTCGACGCACTTTAGAGCTTAATGAAAAATCATGAAGGCAATGGAGAAGCCAAGCAAAAGGGGAAAGAGGTGCAGCTGTAGAAAAGCCTTATTTTCGTCATCCATCACTTCGATTCAAGTTCTGGAGCCTTCATGAGATTTGTAGTCCTTGAAAAGAGCTTTCCAACGCATATTCATATGCGTCAATCGGATTAACGAGGACTCAGAAAAGTGTGATTTAAGTCAGAGTCGAAAAGCTGGAGAAAAACAAAACCTACTGCATTCGAACAGATACCTCGGCGCCGACACCCAGACCTCGGCGCCGATACCCTGCACACCAGGAGACGTTTTTGCGGGCTGATTTAATTGCTTAATGGGCTTTTTAATTAGGGTTTTCTTCTAAATCTCTTTTATGATCTTTTAGCTAGATAGACATGGGATAATTTATCCTTCCTTAGATAGATTTTATTATTTTCCTAAGATAAAATCTCTTTCCTTGGAGATTAAGTCTTAGTTTTTTTATCTTTAAATAAAGCCTATTAGGGGCTGATTTTGGGGAGAGAGAAGACACGTTGTTCAGCGCGAGGGCTGCGCGCAGCAGCTGTAGGACGAGATTTTAGGGTTTTGTTTTGGTGTTTGGGCGTGTTTAATGTTGCGATTGAGACGCTGAATTTCCAGGTTTTGTTAACTTCAATTTCAGTTTATGTTTTCTTCACTTAAATTCATGTTTTCCATTGCCATGTTTGAGTAGTTCTTTTCTCTTCTAGGGTTGGGGTGAGCCCAACAATAGAGATGTGTGTTGAATTGATGGATCTATGATTGTGTGATGTTTTTATTGTCTTCTACCTATGTGCTTAACCTTTGATGAAAGTCTAAAGGAATTCATAGTTGCAATTGAACTTGACAAAGGAAATTGTTAACATGATAGTAATTAGGGTTTTCTAATGAAAGTTAAAGGATCCTAATTAAGAGAAGGTAGAAACAAGTAGGTCTTTTATGCGAAAGTGAATTGATTTACTTGTTGATTGATGAAACTCAATTGTTTGATGATAGAAGCATGATCTTTTATACGATTCATTGATTTGCTCATGTATTTATTGTTGTGGTGATCCTTTGCCTTATATGTTTTTCCCTTGTATTAATTAAAATTCAGATTTTATGCTCTTATCACCACCCATCTCTCTTCCATCTCTTTTTTTTTACTTTCAACCCGACAAAGCAACTAAATAAGAAGCGCTGTCTCTCTCCTGTGGACGATCCTGACTCCCTATACTATAGCGGGGTCTTGACTATAAATTTATTTGGTCGAGAAACCCTCTCATCAAATTGGCGCCGTTGCCGGGGAGAGATCAATCGCGCCTTGTTTAGTTGTTTTTAGGGTTTGGGAATAACCCATCCCTTTTCTTTTGTATATGTTATTTTCTTTTCTTTTCACTTTTTATTTTAGTTAGTTTTTATTCTTCTTTTCTTTTATTTTAGTATTTTTTATTTTCTTGAACATCACACCTCCCACCCACTCGCCTCATCGGTACCGACTTGGTGCCGAGCCTTTGTTATTTGATTTGTGCGGCTGTTTGAGTTTTCAGGATTTGATAGAATATGGAAGATGCACAAGAGTATTATGAGTATCTAGAAGCAAAGGCCGAAAGGGCTAGAGCGGATGAAAGACGGAAAACAAGGATGAAGGAGTATGCTAAATTTTTTGCCGAGGTTGATGAGGATGATGAAGATTATTTTGACTTTGATAGTTGGAAAGCAAAACAGTCATCCAAGGATTCAACCAAAGCCCAAGACCCATATGAGCGCTATCATCCATGGAGTGTCTCACAACGAAAGCTTGCTCGGGAGGAAGAACTATCAAGGGAAAGAGACAAGCTAAGGAAACAAATACGGATGCTTGAGTTAGAATGAGAAAATGCCAAACTAAGGGAAGAGATACACTTTCTCGAGGCAAACTCGCCTTGTCATCTATGTGGAACAAGGTCTCATCTTGGCCTTCCATGCCCTAGCTTTTATCAAGAACCATATCCTTCCTATGAGCATTGGACATCTATGTGGAACAAAGATGCAGAAGCCTCAGCGCCGACACCCTCAGCCTCAGCGTCGACCCCTCTGGCGGACAAATTGTTCCTGCAGAATGATGAAAATGCTACAGGTGTCTCGGCGTCGACACCCCCTACCTCGGCGTCGACACCCCTGGACAAAGAAAAGTTTCCGTAGAAACATGAGAAGGCTACAGATGCCTCGGCGCCGACACTTTGCACCTCGGCGCCGATACCCCCTCCTGAAGAGCGAATTGAAGAGCAACTTGTTGAGGTGGACGAGCCTATTTCCGGGGCTATTTCTACTCCGATCTCGACACCACAACTACCCTTGTTTCTAGAGAAGCCATGTGAGAAACCCCAAGAAGAAGAAAAAGAGATAGAAGTTTTTCTTCGATGCACTACACCGCTACCTTTTCCATTCACGACGAAGGCAATTCCCGACAATCTCGAACAACCGTCTTTCGCATTAAAGTATGGGGTCCTCGCAAAGTGGCACATTGAAGATGAGGCGCTAGAAGAAGAAGAAGAAGTGGAGGAATCTCTTCCCCGTCCACCATTGTACACCAAACTCCACAACGAAGCACATTTATTTGTGTACGATGGTGGGGAAACAAATCAAAGCCATACCAAGAAGAGGAAGAGGAGCGCATATGAGGAAGGCACATTTGCTGAGTGCTTTCCAAGACGATGTCTAGCAAGATCATTGGAGGACGAGTGGGTTGAATGTTGGAGCGTCCACTCGGGAAGGTTCAAGCTCATCCATAAGGAAAGGAAGAGATGCATAAAAAGGTACAAGGAGCAAGAGCCATATCACTTGAAAATCTATTCTGAAGTACCACCTAATGACGCTCGACCACTACCTCCACCAGCTGAACCACCGGATCCACCACCTCCTCCCGACCCGGATTGAAGAAAAAAAAGGAAAGTAGGTCAAGCTAGAGACTTTAAGTCTAGCGCTTACGGGAGGCAACCCGCTTTCTTGCTTTCTTTTCTTGTTTTTTTAGTCTTTTAATTTTTAGTTTAGAGATTAGATAGCCCGAGACTTACTGTTTTTTTTAGTGAACATGTCCCAAATATCAGCTATGGTGCATAGGAAAGAGCGGCTACATGCCACGAAGGAAGTCGACGTGCTGAGAGGT
Organism: Persicaria tinctoria; assembly: GCA_037127255.1. NCBI lineage: Eukaryota > Viridiplantae > Streptophyta > Magnoliopsida > Caryophyllales > Polygonaceae > Persicaria > Persicaria tinctoria. The sequence continues at coordinate 50,898,308 of JBANSL010000006.1, read as the reverse complement.
ATCGGCGTCGACGCAGCCCCTGTCGGCGTCGACCCCTGTGCAGATTTGCAAACTTCTCCTAATTGCTCCATTTTTGCATCATTGTCCATGTGAGTTTCTTTTTCCCTTTCCCTTGTTTTATCTTATTCAGTGAGGACACTGAAATTTTAAGTATGGGGTGGGGGAGATTCGAAATTCGCATGACCTAGCTTTGCATACTTTTGTCTTTTGTCTTTATTTGTTTTGCTTATTTGTGTATTTTGTCTTGTATTTAGAGTCTATAAAAAACTGAAAGAATCCAAAAAATTAGAAAATGTCAAAAACCACAAAAATATGTATTTAATTCGCTATATTTGTTTTAGTTTGTCTTAGTTTGAGTTTTTATTTCTTATTTTTAGTGTAGTTTAAAAACACCTAACTTAGATGTCCAATGATGAAATCTAATAATTGAGCCTAATCATGTAATATCATAAGGCATAGTTTGGATGGTTTAGCCTAAGTCGCTCAAAATATTTTTTTATGTGAAATTTGACTTGCAAATGAAATTGAGCATATATAACTTTGGGATTTAGGTGATTGGAATCCAACATGTCCTAGTGAGTTACTTGGCCTATGGGGAATTGATCTTTATATATTTTCCCTTCCTTTTGATGTGTGTATTACTCTCCTTATGCATTACCTCTTGATATTGCGGTGTATATCTAAGTCTTGAAACCAATATGAGATAGCTAGTCATTGCATAATTTGATCAAATGATAGAGACACTCTTTATTAGCCATATTTTATCCTCTTTTACCTACCTTATACATGTTTCCTTTGCTTGTAACCACTTTGAGCCTTATAGCCTATTTTTGTAGCTCCACAAAATTTCTCTTAGCCAATGTTTAGCCTTACCTCCTTATCCGGGAATTAGGACTTAGTGTTGGTAAAGATTGATGTATGAGGGGTTGAGACGTATGATTTGGTTTAAGTGTGGGGTACATGTTTGGGGTTGGTATTTTATTTTCTCGCCACTATTTGATGTAAAAGGTATTTTTGGCTCTCATACTTAAATAAATGCACATAAGTTTCAGAAAAAAAAGGGAGAAAAAAAAAAGAAAAATAAAAGAAAAATAAAAGAAAAAAAAGGAATAGATAAATGAGAAGATGTGCATGAGCCAAATCTATCCTTATTTTTATGCGAGAAGTATTGGATGTTTTGGCTTTTGAAGAGTTGTGCTATATTAGATGAGTTTGGAAGTGTTTATATATGATGGAGTTGTTTGGTTGAGTCGAGTTGGAAATTTAGGAGTCTTTGGTTCCCGGATTTCTAGCACCATATAGCTAAATGATTCCTACCTTTATTTTCTTCCCAAACCACGATACAACCCGGCCGAATGAGTCCTTCTTTGAAGGCCATTGAGCCAAAGTCCTCTTGATGATTAATGCGTGTTTTGACATCTTGGTGAATTGATTGGTGATATTAATAGCAATTTCTATGTAGCTTAACGTCATAAAGGATTGAGTTGAGAGATGTACTTCAAGCCTAAACACATTTGAAAGGAAGTGAAAACACATTATTTTCCTTGAGTGGTTGGATTCTAGTTGCTTTGCCTAAGGTTACCGAAATATATGTGATGATGGTTCAATGCTTGTTCTTATTTGCACTTGTGCTAAATTAATGTTGCTTTTGACTAAGGCGAAGACTTGAAGGCATGTTAAAGGTCTTGATCATAGTTTGGTTATTGCTTGAGGACAAGCAAGTCTAAGTATGGAGTGTTTTGATGTCCACATTTTTAGTCTTATTTTACATCATGTTTTCATTACATCTAAGGCATTTTATTAGCTTTTGTGTTGGGAAAGTAAGGAAAATGTGTAGTTATGCTTAATATTGCAAGATATGGAGTCTACACAAGCTTTGGTGGTATTTTTGTAGGTTTTGGAGATGATTTGGAAGAGTTTCGACGCACTTTAGAGCTTAATGAAAAATCATGAAGGCAATGGAGAAGCCAAGCAAAATGGGAAAGAGGTGCAGCTGTAGAAAAGCCTTATTTTCGTCATCCATCACTTCGATTCAAGTTCTGGAGCCTTCATGAGATTTGTAGTCCTTGAAAATAGCTTTCCAACGCATATTCATATGCGTCAATCGGATTAACGAGGACTCAGAAAAGTGTGATTTAAGTCAGAGTCGAAAAGCTGGAGAAAAACAAAACCTACTGCATTCGAACAGATACCTCGGCGCCGACACCCAGACCTCGGCGCCGATACCCTGCGCACCAGGAGACGTTTTTGCGGGCGGATTTAATTGCTTAATGGGCTTTTTAATTAGGGTTTTCTTCTAAATCTCTTTTATGATCTTTTAGTTAGATAGACTTGGGATATTTTATCCTTCCTTAGATAGATTTTATTATTTTCCTAAGATAAAATCTCTTTCCTTGGAGATTAAGTCTTAGTTTTTTTATCTTTAAATAAAGCCTATTAGGGGCTGATTTTGGGGAGAGAGAAGACACGTTGTTCAGCGCGAGGGCTGCGCGCAGCAGCTGTAGGACGAGATTTTAGGGTTTTGTTTTGGCGTTTGGGCGTGTTTAATGTTGCGATTGAGACGCTGAATTTCCAGGTTTTGTTAACTTCAATTTCAGTTTATGTTTTCTTCACTTAAATTCATGTTTTCCATTGCCATGTTTGAGTAGTTCTTTTCTCTTCTAGGGTTGGGGTGAGCCCAACAATAGAGATGTGTGTTGAATTGATGGATCTATGATTGTGTGATGTTTTTATTGTCTTCTACCTATGTGCTTAACCTTTGATGAAAGTCTAAAGGAATTCATAGTTGCAATTGAACTTGACAAAGGAAATTGTTAACATGATAGTAATTAGGTTTTTTTAATGAAAGTTAAAGGATCCTAATTAAGAGAAGGTAGAAACAAGTAGGTCTTTTATGCGAAAGTGAATTGATTTACTTGTTGATTGATGAAACTCAATTGTTTGATGATAGAAGCATGATCTTTTATACAATTCATTGATTTGCGCATGTATTTATTGTTGTGGTGATCCTTTGCCTTATAAGTTTTTCCCTTATATTAATTAAAATTCAGATTTTATACTCTTATCACCACCCATCTCTCTTCCATCTCTTTTTTTACTTTCAACCCGACAAAGCAACTAAATAAGAAGCGCTGACTCTTTCCTGTGGACGATCCTGACTCCCTATACTATAGCGAGGTCTTGACTATAAATTTATTTGGTCGAGAAACCCTCTCATCCCTTGGACTTTCATTGGCGCTTTCTTTATCCGATCTCTTGAACGCTTTAGGGCCTCCTATAGTAGTAGGAGAAATCGGCTAGCCTCTCAAAAATTCTCATTACTTCATCTGGAGTCTTGTCTAAGATATACACTCCACTTGTGTTACGGTAACCGAGTTATAATTTTTTTCAAGCAACTCTTCATAGAGAACAAGACTGTCCTTCGCGATTTCATGGTGAGGGAAACTTGGTTTAAGCTTCTTGAACCTTTTGAGATATTCATAGAGCGTCTACATAGCGCATTGCTCAATGCTCAAAAGTTCCCTTTTTAACTTGATTCGTCAAGTGGTAGGGAAGTACTTGTCTAAGAATGCCCTTTTCATCTCCATCCATGTGGTGATACTTCTTGCTAGTTGAGTACAACCAGTCATTTGCTGCATTTTTCAGAGTAAATGGTAAGACCCTTAGTATGAGTTGATAATCATTCAGCCCATTAGTTCTCAATAATTGTGCTAGGTGTATGTTGGGATCTTCCCCTTTTAATCCACGAAACTTTGACAAAATCGTTGCCCAATAGACTTTATATTGAAACTTTGACCCTTCTAGAATATCGAAGAGCCTTATCATGAGTGTATGCGATGTCGGGTCAGGCTCCTTCAATTGCCTTATCGTTTCGCCTGTTGCGCCATTATTGTTGTTTTTGTTTCTCTTTGATTCCTGAAAGCAAAGACAAAAGAGATGGATTAGTAGCAAAGGTGTGGACCTTATATGAAGGTCCACATAAGGGGATAACAATAGAAACACACAATAATATTAAAGTAATGTCTCCTCGGAAATGATACCAAAATTTGACGTGTGTTAAATGATCGTTGATCTCGCCAAAGATAACTCACACTTAATAAGCTAGTATAGTTGGTAAATACGGATGCCGATCCAATGGAAGCTTAACCTCTCCTTTGTATTTCTCTTGTCAACAAGTGAAGAAAGACAGTTGATTGGTGGTGGTAAAAGTGAATAAGAGTATGTGGCAAGAGATCTTGGGAGATTATCGAGATAAAGTTATAACCCTAGCGCAGTGCGACTCTATCAAGATTATCAAACTAGATTCAATCAACAACATAGCAATTCAGACCAAAGGCGATTGAAATAATGAAATAGAAGTAACGTAGAAAGTAATCCTCACAAACCATGTGTACAATTTGCATGAAAAAACGAAAGAGAGTTAGTTACTTTTAACGTACCAAAAAACCTTCAATTCTAAAATATTTCATGAAAGCCTAATGCATGTGATGAATGAATGCTTAACATAAAGATCAAAGGTCTATTTATAGAGCTTAGAGACTACTAAAAACCTTAGTTCCACTACCTCTTAAAGTATAGAAATTAGTCTTATTGGATAGAAATTGGTAAAAAAATAAAAAAAAAATTCGGAGGAGATTCGCAGTTATCACTATCAGTGGGTGTCATTATCTATTGGCGGGCGTCTATCCTCTGGATGCCGAAGTCCTTCATTTTTCTCATTTGTCTTCATCTCGTCTCTCCTCGATGACTCCATGGTTCTTTGAAATATGCATGATTCATCTCGTCTAAAATATGCATTATCATACGACAAGAATGAGAGTAATTTTAAATATTTCTTTCTTTATTTCATTTCATTTTTCCTTGACCAATCTTTTGGACCGTTTTGGTAGAAGCTAAGGATTGTGTCATCTTACATTTCAAATCACAAAACACAAGATCGACAAACTGGGTTGGATAGAATTCTGATTAAGATTGAAGCAATCTTTCGGAAAACTTAGCTTTTGTCTAGGGTTCTTTGAAATTCGTCATATTGAAAAACATGAAACTGAAAATGGTTGATTAAGTTGTGCAGATAATTGGTTCATGAAAGGGAGAGAGACAAGAGTCTCCAAACCTCATTATTCCCATCTTTACTTCTTGGATTCTTCAGCTTACAAGGAGAACTGAGTCTTGATTTTGTCTTTCCTATATTGATTTTTGTCAATCGATGCACATCTGGTTAGGAGACAGAAGCTACAAGCCTCATAAGACCACATCTTTATTGGATATTGGCAAGATCGAGGTTTCTATGACCTTCTTCTCTCTCAATTTGAGGGAATTACTTTCTTATTTTTGGTAGCGGCATCGGGTTTGTGATTTAGGGTTTTTCAATCCAAAGCTGCAAAAAAAAAACGTGGGACTGAGATCTCAAACACTAAGAAGTATGGAAGAAATTGGACTAAAATTAGGGGAGAACATTGTGTTTTGCTTTAGATCTAGTTGATTTTGGGGAGTTTGTGAGTACGTTGGTAAAAACATGGGTAACGGTTCAAAAGAGTTCATATAGGGAAGGGTTTTGCTACAGTTTAAAAGTTTCTGGAACTTCTTGTTCTATTGAATTACAATCAATAAACTGGTGGTGGTGGTCTGTCGTGTGTGAGTGGGGAGATACGGTGGTGGTGGCCTAGTAGTTGAAGGGAGTGGTAGTGACCGAGTAGCCGGTTGGGTTTCCCTTATTGTCAAAAGAGGGTTTTTTTTTTCCGTTTGAGAACAAACAATAAATGTCCAATCAAGAACCCTAGATGAGATTAATAATCAATATTGTTTTGTCTTCAACTTTTTAACTTGCTTGGATTGCCTTGCCCCTTGACCCCCTTCTTTGACGATGTACAATTCCACTACTCGGAGTACCAACACACTCATTTGTCCGGTCTAATAGATCCTCATAGGTCAGGATTCTTTCTTAGCTCAAAGGTGGTTTAATTCTTCCTTTTACATAGGTGTGACCACGGGTCACGGACCGACATGAAACAGTCGGGTCGCCACGAATTAGTGACCCATCGGGTCGTCGATCACCGGTCTGGGTTGAGGGGTAGGCAGGTTGGCCGGATACATGGGTTTGAGTTAGCGTCGAGCCCCTCGTGACCCGCGAACTTGCCGGGTCAACCCATACCATTTTTTTAAAAGAAATTTATAATTATTATTATATATATTATTCTTAAAATAATTCATAATAATACATAAACTAATATGCAATATAGGAACTGTGTAGCATAAAAAAAACCTCTTTCATGGGTTGTAGAATGCGCCTCCACGCGCCCCCTTCTCCTCTTCCAAAAATGTCATCCGAAACCCTAGATCCCAAAATCTTCGAGCTCCAATCCCGCTCCAAACAACATATCCGTGCTCGTTCTGGCGTGATTTCCATCATTGGAACCCTCTCTCATCTCCAATCTCCTCGTATCCAAGCGGATTCCTATTAAGAGGAAAATAAAGTATGAAGTAAACATAAAATATAAAATCAAAACCAACTCCTTGTATCAGCAAATAAATACAAGACTTCCTCCCGTTGTAGTAGAAGGCAGTCAGGATCGATCCATGAGAAAGCGTGTCAGCGCCCGCCTTTTCAGTTCAGAAACTCTCGAAATTGACTCAGGAAGCACTCGACGTCGACTAAGGTCCTCGACGTCGACCACTCAGTCAGACAGAAACTACAAAACAGAGAAAACAGAACGCAAAAACGAAGCAAAGCTGGTCGATCTCGAGTAGGGGTACTCAAAGTTGACTACTGTAGCACTCGACGTCGACTAGTGTCGTCGATTTTGAGTACTGCAGAATTGAAAACCGTAACTTTAAATTTCAATAAAACGAAAGTAAACACGAAATTGGGAATAAAATCAATAAACTAAAATACTTCCAAGATCAGGGGTTCAACACCACAACGATAACCATATAAAATAATGCATAAGGTATAAAAGACCATGCCTTTTCATCAAATAACTATCGTTATTAACCAATAGGAATATAGAGACTTTCACATAAACCCTAATTGTTACTAACCCTTTTTCACATAATTAATCAAGTTGTATTAAGATCACTTTCACTTCAATAACACAAACAAGGATCACCTTCAACATTCGCAAAAGAATCATGCTCGTAGGGATAGAAGACGAAATCACATCAAAAGATTGTACCTTTATCGCATTACCTTACATGGCTACCGTCGGGCTCACCCCGACCCTAGAAGTTGGGTGACTACTCGCTCTTCATCATCAAAAGAATCATCAATAACAAAAAGGAACTAAATTGCATTAATAAACTAAAATAGAGCTTACAAACGAACGAAGCCAAATCCCGCTCTCGCTTTCTCCAACTCCTCTCTCTCTCTCTCTCTCTCTCTCTCTCTCTCTCTCTCTCTCTCTCTCTACTCGATATGTAACTAATTGTGTGTTAAATTGAATGCCTAAAACTCAGCCCATAAGGCTTTATTTATAGTATTACATCTAGCTAATCTAGTAAGGAACTACTATATCTATATCTAAAACTTTCTATCCAAAAACACAAGATAAAACTTAATTGATAAAGGAAATAAATTTATAAGGAAATAGGACTAATGTAGATAAATCCCTCTTGGACTTGATAGATCTTTATGTGGATGGATAGAATTCCACATATCTTCTCTTGCAATCGTTCTATCTTCTCGGACACACACTCGTACTCGGACTCGAACTGATGCTGGAACGTACTCGACTTCGACTTGTTTTACTCGACTTCGACTAGAATTTTTCTCATGGGTTGCACTCGAGCTCGGGCACCGTCTGGACTCGACGGGTGTACTCTACTTCGAGTAGGCTTACTCGACGTCGAGTAGCTCTGGCTCCTTGAGTGGTCTGCTCGACTTCGTGTGAAATTCTGGGCTCGGGAGTACTCGACTTCGACTAGATGTAGTCGACGTCGACTAGAACGTTGTCGAGTACATTTTCTCATTTCTTGCTTGATTTGTCCTTGCTCAGCTGCTCCTTGACCTTGGACTTTCTTTAGTTGACTAGAACGACGTCGACTAGAACGTTGTCAAGTTTTTCATCCTTTCTCTGAATTACTGTCAATTGCCTCGGTTTCAGCGAAATTAAACAGAAACTAGTGTAGACTCCATAATTTGGCAAATAAGTGTAAACTACATAGAATTTGTGTTATTCTAACCGAAATGCATGAAATGTGAACAGAAATTGATATAAAAGTCAATGTAAAACATGGCAAATTAGGCTTACAACAAACACCACATACTTAAGCTTGCTTGTTCTCAAGCAATACTTTTAATGGTCATTCAGGGGAAGAATACAACTCTATACATCATAGATGTATTCTCATATGTCCCTGCAGTCAATTACCATCATCGAAAAGGTACTAATGTCACAAATCCATACATGTGAAATAAAAGCAACATCTACACACAAAAGGAGGGTTATGTAAAACAATTCATAAGTGACAAAACATTAATAATCAAGAGAACTTTAATGAAGCTCAAAAGGGAGTAGATTGGTAAAAGGCTTAAGTTGGGATATATTTGTCCATGTGGTGCTAATGATCCAGGGAAAAGGAGTACTTTCCAAACTTTCATATCACATTCCTTCTTTCTTTGATTTCTCACATTTCGCTCATTCGCCCTATGCTTTTTTTCAATATTATGCTTTTATCTCTCTAACCTCAGCATTGCCTTCTCGCGAGTCGCATACATGGGTGTCATGAATGGTTTTCATAAAAATATGCACTTCATTGTGACTTCCCTTTACTAGATAATTTCATGTTATATCTCTAATGAATCTAATTCTGCATCGTCAAGTTCAATAAAAGCTTTCATGACACTAATCAAAATTTTTAACGGGGTGATAAAAATAAACTTTGGAAAATACTTGTAAGTACTTAGATGACTAATGAAATCCAAAGTGACTATGTATAAGCAATTCGCATAAATAAACTTTAAATATGCACACATAGTGTCAAATATGGTCAAATATGCACAAAGTAAGCCCTTACCCCACCCCATACTTAAACATTACAGTGTCCTCACTGTATAAAAACAAGGGTAAAGAAAGAAACTCACTAGACAGGTGTGCTGATAGTCGGAATCGAGTGATGATGTGTGCGCAGAAGTGGTCGACTTCGAGTAAGAGTAGTCGACTTCGAGGAGAGGTAGTCGACTTCGACTATGGATACTCGACATCGAGTAAGTTGAAAGTCTCCAAGGTGGTTTTTCCTCGACCACGACTTCTTTTCCCCGTGATTGGTAGTCGACGTCGAGTAGAGTACTCGACGTCGATTACTTCTGTAGTTTCTCTTACCTGCAAAAATCGTTAGAAAGGAAATATGCATAACAGAAAAACTTAAAAAACATTGTATCAAACCAAAAAAACCAAAAACAAATGTCCAAAAATTCAAAAAATAAGTGTTTTATTTACAAGCTCTAGACTTTATACAAGCTCTAGACTTTATAGTTGCTAGGCCGTCTGTCTCTGTTAAAGCTCAAGGTGGCATATGCAGGGCCTATGTAGCTTGGGCTTCGAACAGGATTCCATTCTTGTCCATCACCTATAGTCCTCCTCAATAGATCTTGTTCACCATGAAAGGTCCCATATTTTTCTTGTTAAATTTGTTGGGAAACCAATGATCCTTTGATTTGGCGACATAGACTTTGTCTCCTACTTCATACTCCTTGGGATCGTCATTGGAAACCCTGCATAATCGCACATACCAAGGCAAACCTCTCCCGTGTATAGATAAATCTTTAATTGAAATAGGAGAAGAGATGTCCGTACCTTGGCTTACCTTTGCATATTTGCAATTCGGGACCTCGGGATCTACTCGATTTTGAGTAAAAGTACTCGACGTCGACTGCGTTTCGTCATCCGGTGGCTTGCTCTTCGAGGAGGAATGAGTCGAGGAGGAAGGGGACTGTTCGACGTCGAGTGGCTACTCGACATCGAGTATTTCTCGGCCTCGGGTGGCTTACTCGATGCTGGTGTGCTCGATGGAGGGCTTGGGATCTGGTCGACGTCGACTAGAGTACTCGACGCCGAGTACTTATGGTCGACGTCGACTAGAGTACTCGACGTCGAGTACTTCTGGTCGACATCGACCCCATACTTAAGACCTGGCAAAAAATCTGAATAAAAGTTAGTCGATATCGATTTACCTGGGTCGATGTCGAGTAGATCCTCTGTATCGTCATTCAGAATCGCCATTATTTCATCCACCTGGGCTTTCATATCCCTCTTCTCCAGCTCCTCATGGGTCATATTTCTTACCTTAGGTTCCCCGCAAGTGATGTACCTGATTGAGATTGACTTGACCTCTTCCATGGGACCTGTATGCCTTTCAGTTGTATTAAGATCACTTTCGCTTCAATAACACAAACAAGGATCACCTTCAACTTTCGCAAAAGAATCATGCTCGTAGGGATAGAATACGAAATCGCATCAAAAGATTGTACCTTTATTGCATTACCTTACATGGCTACCGTCGGGCTCACCCCGACCCTAGAAGTTGGGCGACTACTCGCTCTTCATCATTAAAAGAATCATCAATAACAAAAAGGAACTAAATTGCATTAATAAACTAAAATAGAGCTTACAGACGAACGAAGCCAAATCCCGCTCTCGTTTTCTCCAACTCCTCTCACCCTCCACTCTCTCAGCTCTATATGTAACTAATTGTGTGTGAAATTGAATGCCTAAAACTCAAACCCTAAGGCTTTATTTATAGTGTTCCATCTAGCTAATCTAGGAAGGAACAACTATATCTATATCTAAAACTTTCTATCTAAAAACACAAGATAAAACTTAATTGATAAAGGAAATAAATCTATAAGGAAATAGGACTAATGTGGATAAATCCCTCTTGGACTTGATAGATCTTTATGTGGATGGATAGAATTTCACATATCTTTTCTTGCAAGCGTTCTATCTTCTCGGAAACACACTCGTACTCGGAGTCGGACTGTTGCTGGAACGTACTCGACTTCGACTAGTTTTACTCGACTTCGATCAGAATTTTTCTCCTGGGTTGCACTCCAGCTCGGACACCATCTAGACTCGATGGGCGTACTCGACTTCGAGTAGGCTTACTCGACGTCGAGTAGCTCTGGGCTCCTCGAGTGGTCTGCTCGACTTCGTGTGAAATTTTGGGCTCGGGAGTACTCGACTTCGACTAGATGTAGTCGACGTCGACTAGAACTTTGTCGAGTACTTTTTCTCGTTTCTTTCTCGATTTGTCCTTGCTCAGCTGCTCCTTGACCTTTGACTTTCCATAGTTGACTTCAAGATTTTCATCCTTTCTTTGAATTGCTGTCAATTGCCTCGATTTCTGTGAAATTAAACAGAAACTAGTGTAGACTCCGTAATTTGGCAAATACGTGTAAACTACATAGAATCTGTGTTATTCTAACCCAACTGCATGAAATGTAAACAAAAATCGATATAAAAGTTAATGTAAAACCTGACAAATTAGGCTCACAACAATTCCACTCAAATCGGTGGTTTCGCTGCCTTTGGATCCCACTGCGCCCTCTCTGTAAATATCGATTCCGATCATCTTCCTTGTTCTTTATTAGGAGGCGGGCTATGTTCTGATGGCAACTAAGGTGGGAGGTTGTGTCGCAGCTCCTATGAGATGAAACTTTAAAAAACGGAGGAAGTGGGTTCCTTGTTGGGAGCGGAGGCTGCGTTTGAGGTTTATTTTGGAGTTTGGCAGGTTTACTCATGGCGTCTTGATGTCTCTGTCTTCTTTGTTTCTTCTTTTTTTCGGTTACCATCTGGGATGGGGTTTTCTGGTGTTGCCCCATCCTCTCTACAACCCCTCGTTGGCCTTATATGATGTGTATGTGCGATTTGAGAACCCTAACTACCTTGTTTCTTTGTTGTTGTGCCAAAATCCGGTTGTGTTTACACTGGAAAACGAAACTTGTGTGGAGGATGTTTTTATCCTTCCACAACCTACCCCTGATTTTTGGGCATGTAGATCCTAATAGAAAAGAGATGCTCTGAAGAGGTCTCTTCCCCTAAGGATGGACAAGGCGGATTGATTCCACCCTGGCTGATTTGGCGTGTCCGTTCTAGTAAGGGGCGAACGCTAGGGTGGCTGTTCTCCTGGCTCTTATACTGGTGGGTGTCATTTTTGCTCATCCTTCTAAGGTATCTTGAGATGTTTGTCTTTGATTAAATCTCCTATAAAAAAATCAGTGCTCTTATATTATGCCCCACTACTTACCAGAAATCCACTGACATGATGCTCGTTTGTTTTGGCTCACTGATTGCTTATTGCTCTCATCTTCACCGTCTATTGGTGCCTAAAAACCCGATGCTAGAGGTCTCCTCTTCACCATGTACCCCCGATTTCCGGGACTTGAACAATATGAGGATTTTGGGGCTATCTTTGCTTATATCCCCAGGTTTGATGGAGTACTGTATGTGCTAAGTTATGTCACTATGAACATGAGTCTTTCTTTGACTGTCTTAATGCCTTGTTTCAATTGTCATTGCATCTTAACTAGAACACGTCCCCATCAGAAAATCCCTTATTATGCTTATTAGAGGTCTACAAGATTTAGAGTCTTACTTAGCATGTTTTGTAATTTCTGGGTGGCTGGATTCAGGTCGGATTATGATGCTGGACTGGTATTCTGCAATTATGTTAAGCTAATTGATAAAATACTCTATGCAGTAGTAAATAATGTCGCTCAAATCAGTCCTGCTGAATCGCCCATAGCACCTATTGTTGCTCATCGTGTCTCTATTACTAATATTCATGAGTCGGAGCGGCTAGGTGTTTATGATTTTTATACTTCCGCCCCCGGGTTTTGCAATCTTGATTCTAAGCAATGGTTCACATTGTCTCTACTGAAGGGAATGGGAAAAAATTTCAAATCAATCGAATTCACTTATATCTTTATCAAGTTAATTTAGCTTTCTTTGTTTGCCAAATCATATAAATGCATTCATACTCAGCTAACGTGTTTCTTTGAGATAAGAGTGTGGTGGAAACTCTGTCGGAAGGGTGGGATGTTCACTATTAAGGTAACCGGAGGTGTTTTGTCTTCATCCTATGCGTATTTAGTCTGGAGCAGCTGGTGTGGCTATGCATGCCTCATCCTTGAGTATCTAAGATCGGATTACAAGTTCCCGTTTGTATCTATGATCATTTATGGTTGTTTTTGCTGCCTTTGTAAGCACTGTATCCATGAGCTCAGATTGTTTTTTTTACCTCCCATTACATTGTAGATACCCATTTAATCTATTTGTATCACACTGTAAAATCCCCATTGAATTCTCAATTTCTTTTAAACAAATCATTATATAAATCTGCTTTTGTCTCAACTAAATATATTTTGTTGGTGTCATGGTTTTGTGTCCCTCCTTTGATTAAAATAGAATGGAAACTTCAATTCAATGATATCATGTTCTATGTTCTAGAATCCGGGTTGTATGCGTTGTTAAAGCACGATATCAACAAGCCGCTTATCTAGTCTTGTATACAATCTTTTTTCATGAAATATTAAGTGAAACATTTGTGTTGATTATTGTTGAAAATGCTCTTTCTACATGGCAGGATAAAAAACAATATGATCTCAATAAGTTTTCGATGAAACCTTTCAATAACGAATTATTAGTAAAAATGATTTTCGATATGAGGATCCTTAAATCTCGTCCTCATATCTCCGATTGATTTAAATGAAGATCGGTTATTGGAACTATAGAGGTATAAGGAAAACAACTTTTTGGACGAAATTAACTCTTTGTGCAAAAATGAGCATATTCAAATGATGGCTTTAGTAGAAACTAAATCAGAACTCATTCCCGAAGATAAATTTTGGAAATACGTTGGTTTTGATAAGGCTATCTGGTCGCCTGCTACTGGGCGCTCAGGTGGGTTTTGTATCTTATGGAAAACCCACCAATTATCGAATGAAATTATTTATGTAGAAACTCACCTTCCTCGTATCATAGGTTTACGTTATGAAAATGTAAATGATAATTTTAAGACTCTCCTTCTATTTGTGTACGCCGCCCCTGTCCCTAATGAGAAGGACACGTTCTGGGGAACACTAACTTCAATTGTGAATGCCTTGTCTCTCCCTAGTATTGTGTTAGGAGATCTAAATGAAATCTTGTGTAGTGGGGACAAACTTGGACGAGCTGACTCCCGTTCCTCCCAGTTTACTAGACTCCTAAATTTCAAAAATGAATGGTCGCTCTCGGATCTTCCTACTTACAGGAACCTATTCATGTGGAGAAAGAATTAAGAGAAGGAGAACAATATTGGTGAAAAGTCGGATCGGGTTCTTGTCCATCCCCAAATCCTTCATAAATTCCCCAACCTAATTACCAATAATGGGGGCTTTTCAACAGCAGATCACTGTCTCATATCAATAACACTTGAGAATAATTCTACTTTCAAAGCTCCTTTTTTCAAGTTTGAAAACACTTGGCTTTAACGGAAGGATTTTCGCAACATCGTCAAACAATCCTAGCGAGCTTCTTGCCTAGGTTCTACTATGTTCCAACTTATCTTTAAACAGAAAATTCTTCAGAAAAAAGCAAAGGAATGGAATAAGTTCACCTTTGCAAACATTTTTCGTCAATTGAAGGAGGTGGAGAACGAATTGCTTAAAATACAATCAGCAGGATTAGTAAATAACATACAAAGAACCAACAGTAAGGAAAACTGCCTAATTAAAAAAAAGAAAAAACTACTCCTATTTCAGAAAACGTTTTGGAATCAAAGAGCTAAAACGAAGCATCTGAGGATTTCAGACTCTAACACTTCGTATTTTCATCGTGTTGCCTCTGGTAGAAGACATAGGAAACAGATTCGCAACATAACTATTGCAGATGGCACATTAATTGTAGGAGAGAAAAATGTTATAAATGAAATTAAAAATGATTTCAAAAAAAGATTCAAGTAGAAATCAATCGATGATAGACTTCTAAATGAAATGCTTAACCTAATCCATCATTCCATCACCACTGAGGAAAATGAGTTCCTCAGTCGACATCCGTCGAACAATGAAATCAAATCTGTTGTGTTTAGTTTGGGTAAAAATAAATCTCCTCGTCCGGACGGGATAACAGCTGAATTTTATATGAAGTATTGGGACATTGCTGGTGTATCGATTATTAGAGTTGTTAAAGGTTTTCTTCACTCCGGAAAAATTCTTAAACAAATAAACCACACGTTTATTTCACTACTACCGAAGTGAGACAACTCTTCTACAACAAGCCACTACCGTCCAATCAGCTTATGTTCAACACTATATAAAATCATATCAAAAATTTTGACAGAAAGAATCAAGACAATCATCGGTAAACTAATCCACCCTTTACAGGGTGCGTTTGGTTCAGACAGGTCCATTCAAGATAATGTTCTAATAACTCACGAAATCTTCCACTCTTTTAGGTCGCGTTCGGGTCATGAGGGATGGTTGTCGATAAAACTAGATATGGAGAAAGCATACGATAGAGTGGACTAGAATTTTACAAAAAAAAAGATCTTAGAAAAATTTGGTTTCCACCATACTTTCATCGCTTGGGTGATGGAATGCGTAACGATTGTTTCCTTCTCAATGCTAGTAAACAATGGTCCTACTGATATGTTCCTCCCCTCTCGAGGTCTCCATCAAGGAGATCCTTTATCCCCTTTTCTTGTTTATCCTGGGTGCAGAAATCCTCGCACGGAAACTCTCAGCGGAAACTAATTTGGATAACAATCCTATTGGTTTTTCCTTCGGCAGGAATGGCCCTCGGGTTCCTTTCCTATCCTTTGCTGATGACATCATCATTTTCACAAGGGTCAGTGTTGATGCTGGGCAAAGGATTAAGATAATAATTGATTCATTTTGTAGAGTCTCGGGACAAAAAGTCAATTATCATAAATCAAGTTTCCAAGCTACAAAAGGCATTTCAAACTCTAGGATTTCAGAGCTTAGTACTTGCTTGAATATTACTAATGAGAACTCATTGGAAAAATATCTCGGTTGCCCGATTATTAATGGTAGAGTGAACAAACATACTTTCGAAGACATCATCTGTAAATATAAAGAACAACTAAGCAAATGGCGCGCCGATGCCCCTTCTTCTTCTTCGTCGTCCACCCCCTCTTCTTCTTCTTCGTCCAAGCCTTCTTCTACCTCGCTCAAAGGCTCTGTCGAACGACGATCGCTTGTCTCTCAGCCTCAACAACAAACTATCACTTGGAATGCTCACTGACCTCATATCCTTTTGATCATGAAAGAGGTATTGCTTAATGGTGTGGATTTGAGTCATATTCCTGCACCTATTGCTGCTCTTCTGCAAGATTATTTATATGTGCTTCCAACTGAGCTACCACAAGGCTTTCCCCCTATTAGAGGGATTGAGCACCAGATTGACTTCGTCCCAGGCGCAGCCTTGCCTAATCACGCTGCTTATAGAGCTAGCCCTGAGGAAACAAAGGAGTTACAACGCCAAGTCACGGAGCTTATGGAAAAAGGCTTTGTTCAAGAAAGTCTTAGTCCTTGCACTGTCCCTGTGATCTTGGTACCAAAGAAGGATGGCTCATGGCGCACGTGTGTTGATTGCAGGGCAATCAATCAAATTACGGTTAAGTATCGTCACCCTATTCCTCGTTTAGATGATATGCTTGATGAATTATATGGTGCTTGCATATTTTCTAAAATTGATCTTAGAAGTGGCTATCATCAAATTAGGATGAAACAGGGAGATGAATGGAAAACGACTTTTAAAACTAAGTATGGCTTATATGAATGGTTAGTAATGCCTTTTAATTGGATTAACTAATGCTCCTTCTACTTTTATGAGGGTTATGAATCATGTGCTTAGAAGATACGTAGGGAAATTTATCATTGTATACTTTGACGATATCTTGATTTATAGTAAGAACCTACATGATCATTTAAGACACTTAAAATTGGTCTTTGATTGTCTAAGAAAAGAGAAATTGTATGCCAATTTGAAAAAGTGTTCTTTTGCTTCCGAATCTACTATCTTTCTTGGATTTGTTGTTTCTGCTTCTGGTTTAAAAGTAGAGTGGTCCCAACCGCACACTCCCACCCATGTCCGCACATTCTTGGGCCTTGCTAGCTTTTATCGATGCTTCGTCAAAGATTTCAGCACTATTGCCGCCCCATTACATGAGCTGACGAAGAAAGATGTGACGTTTCGCTGGACAGACTCACATCAAAGGGCATTCGATGCTCTCAAGGATCGACTCACCCATGCCCTAGTGCTGCAACTACCTGACTTCACACAACCATTCGAGCTCGAGTGTGATGCTTCTGGCACTGGCATTGGTGGAGTCCTTTTGCAAAATAGGCGCCCTATTGCCTATTTCAGCGAGAAGTTGGGTCCCGCTGAGCTCAACTATTCTACCTACAACAAGAAGTTGTTCGCGCATATTCGTTGCTTACAGACATGGCAGCACTACCTTTGGCCTAAGGAGTTTGTGATTCATTCGGATAATGAAGCTCTGAAAAACCTCAAAGGTCAGACAGTGCTCAGCAGGCACCTTGCGCGATGGGTGGAGTTCTTGGAGACCTTTTCCTATGTGGTTCACCGCAAAAAGGGAAAGGATAACGTGGTAGCTGACACACTATCCCGCAGGTATGTCCTCTTGAACCATATGGATGCACATGTGTTGGGATTTGCTTTGATTAAGGAATTGTATGCTACTGATAGTTTCTTTAAAACCATATATGCTCAATGTGTGTCCAAAGGTGAATTTGATTCTTACTTTCTTGATAATGGCTATTTGTTTAAGATGGGCAAGCTTTGTATCCCATCTTCATCTATTCGAATACTTTTAACTCAAGAAGTACATGAATCTAGAGGACCTGGAGGATTTGAAAAGAATTTAGCTGGATTAAAGGAACATTACTTTTGGCCTAAAATGACTAATTATGTGCTGAGATTTGTCAAAAGTTGTGTTACATGTGCTAAAGCCAAATCGAAATTAAATGCTAATGGCCTATACCAACCACTGCCAATTTCGAATGCACCCTGGGAAGATGTATCTATGGACTTTATTGTTGGCTTGCCTAGAACTTCTAAAGGTCATGATTCTATTTTTGTGGTTGTGGACAGATTTTCCAAAATGGCTCACCTTATACCATGTCACAAAACTGATTATGATATTCATGTTGCTATGTTGTTCTTTAAAGATGTTGTTCACTTACATGGATTTCCATTGTCTATTGTTTCTGATCGTGATTCAAAGTTTTTGAGTTGTTTTTGGAAAACTTTATGGTCTAAATTGGGTACTAAGCTATTATTCTCTACATCTTGTCACCCTTAAACTGATGGCCAAACTGAGGCTACTAATAAGACTCTTGGGGCTCTCCTAAGGGTCATGTTGCGTACTGACCTCCAAAGTTGGGAAGAATGCCTACCATTTGTTGAGTTTGCTTATAACAGGTCTAGGCATTTAGCAACAAAGAAGACTCCTTTTAAGGTTGTCTATTGGGCGAAATCCACTTGCGCCTGTGGACATGATGCCTCGACCAATAAAGGAGAAAGAAATCATGGATGCAGCTAAGCAAGTGGACTTCATCAGGCGCTTGCATAAGTGAACCAAGGTGCAGCTGCAAAGGAAAAGCGCTCAGTACAAGGTGGTGAAGGACAAGCATCGCAAGGATGTGCAGTTCAACGTTGGTGACCTTGTATGGCTGCATCTTAGGAAGGAAAGGTTTCCGCAACAACAGAAATCTAAGCTGGATCCCAAGGGAGATAGACCATTTCGTGTGGTTCAAAAAATGGGACCCAATGCTTACAAGCTAGATCTCCCTGCCGACAAGTAGACTGTGCATTCCACCTTCAACGTCGCCGATCTATCTTGGTTCGTGCTTGACGATGACTTTGACGATGATTTGAGGACAAATCGAACTCAAGTGGAGGAGAATGATACATTACAAATGTCGATGACTCATGGTGACATTTAGGACAATATGAAGGTGTCATTTGACGGTCCTATCAATCGTGCAAGGGCCAAGAAGATTCAAGATGCAACTAGAGCACTTCTTGTCCGTTACCAAGGAACGATGGAGCAAGGGTTCAGGCCACCCTGGATCACATTGCTCAAGACTGGACCACCAGCACATGAGTTAAGCTTGCGTCCACACACGGAGCTCATGAAGACTCGACAACATACTCCTTGATCAATAAAGACAAGCCACTCGACACACCATGATACCGAGTGAGAGGAGGGTCGGTACCGAGTGGATGAATCCATGCCGAGTCCAAGTGCTTGTGGGCCGGTTTTGTTAAATTTAATAATATTAGATTTATTTTATGACATTTAGAAAATAAAGTGTGGAAATAATTATATCTCTTCTAGATATAATTCTTGTCCACCAAGTTGTTAGTTTTCTATCCTTAGTTTTATTTATCTTAGGAAACAATTACTTATCTTTAGATATTTTTGTCTATCTTTAGTCAATCAAAGCACTATCTTTGCAAGGTAAAATTGGTTCATATTTTCTATTTAATCGGCAAACACAACACAAACAATTACTTATCTTTAGATATAACTGTACGGGAGAGTGGGGGAAGTGAGGTAACTGCTATGCTAATTCCCTATAAAAAAGCAAAAAGCTATTGGTGCAGGGGTTCCTTTCTTCATTTTCTTCCTCACGAAGAGCATCAGCAAAGCAGTAAACACAATCTTTTTCTTCTTCCTCCTGCTTTGTCCTTCTAGCGACTGGTTCCTCTTCCTCTTGGGGCGGTTACCTGGAAGCAAAACCCACAAAACAAAACCCAGTTAAAGAAAAAAGAACACTCCCATCAATCTCCCAAAAAGAAGGTAAAAATCAAAATCCTTCCTTGGCTTGTCTACCATTGTTTTTCTTGTAGGTTAATATAATGACGACCGGTGGGGCGTTGTAGGTTCGAAATCGAGAGTTTCACCTAGCCCCAAAATTCGTAGTCGGTTTGAAATTGAGAGTTTCACCGCTACCTCCAATCCTATGGGTTGATCTACAGGGCTGAAATGCTGCCGAATTTTCCCCAGATGGTTTTGGTCACTGGATATTTACAATCGGTTCATAGCTAACCTTGAATCAAAACAACAGTGCCTAATTGCTCCCCAAATTGCAATTAACAATTAGCCAGATCGCCTCAAATCATCCAAAATTTGACGGCAATCAAAATTGAAAGCGAAAAAAGCAACCGGTAAACTTGGTCGTTCCTTAAACAAGTCCAGAAAATGGAATGCAAAATCCCCAATTCACATGCTTGGACTAAATCAATGTGTATCAAGCTGGCAAGCCCCAAACTTGAGCAATTAAAGAGATTAGGAGGGAGTCTAGATTGACTCAAATACAACCAGTCAAAAAAAAGAACACCGAAATCGGGCAAAATCAAATAAGCTAAAACTTGCCTCTCCGCTTCTAGCAGGCGTCGTTCGGAAGAAAGCCCGGACGGACCTTCTCGAGCACATCTCCATTGGAGTTCGTTTTGGTTGATCTGCGGTGCGGGGTTACCCGTTGACGTCGATTGATTCACTCTTTCAATCTCTCCACGATCGATCCTGGTATGCTGCTTGGGAGCCTCAAAATTTGTTACTCGCTCTCTCCCTCCGATTTCGTCAATCTACAGGTTGACCGTCGTGGCCCCTATATTGGATCTAGGGTTCACGTTCATAGCGGTGTTGAAGCCATTGATTTTCCGAAAACAAAATACTGATTGCAGTAGAGGTTATTGAGCAAAATAAAGTCTCGGTTGTCGGCTGATGCTAAACAAATTGGGTCCAATCTCCATTGAAAGATATAATGAGATGGGCTTCCATAATTGAAATTTTGGTCCACTTGAGCCCATTAAATAAACATGTGTAGTGGTTTATATTAAAGCTTTGTACACCATCATATATTCATACTACGTATTAAATACGTACATGTCCTCCCAAATTCGAGGTCAAATGTGGTTAATCATGAAACCGACCCACAAAAATATACGAATTATAATTGGCACAAACTAAGAATTCGAGTTTGATAAAAAAAATATAAAATTAAACTCGTCAAATATTCTTTGCCAATTAATTCTAGTGGGTCAATCTCAAACTGGCTTCAACAAAAACGGAGTCAAAATCTCAAATCGAGTTTCACCAAATATAAACTTGGTTCGGGTAGAACTACGTAAAGGCTTGACGCCGTAAAAACGGCTACGTAGGTAACCCGATATTAAATCCTAAAAATATATCGGGTACAGTCGTCAACCTCTAAATTCCTTTTAAATGAATATGAGGTCAAAACCAAATAAATTAAATTGCTCTCGTTTAGAACTACGGGTGATTTGATTCTCTTCTAAGAGATACGTAGGACACTCGATACAAATTCAAGGTTCGTCGAGTTCAATCGCCAAAAACAAATTCAAATTGTCCATGCCGTCTCGATACAAAGCTTATGCGCGTCGAGGTCAATCACCACTCTCAAATGATCCCATGATCAAACCCAAATACAGAATTTCTTTTCATTTAGAACTACATAAGACTTGATACTCTTTTACGAGTTACGTAGGAAATTCGGTATCAAATTCAATATATATCGGATTCAGTCGCCCATCTCAAATCAAATTCAAATTTGTTCTTCTTTCAGAACTACGTATAGACTTGATACTCTTTTACGAGTTATGTAGGAAATTCGATATTAAAATTCAATATATATTGAATTCAGTCGTATGCCTCTAAATTCACTTCTAAATGAATATGAGGTCAAAACCAATTAAATTAAATCCTTCTGTTAAGAACTACATAAGATTTGATCCCGTTCAAACAGGTATGTAGGAGCCTCGACATAAAGCAAAAAGCTCGTCGGGTTCAATCACCAAATAAAAAACTAAATCGGTTCTTTCAGAACTACGTATAGACTTGATACTCTTTTATGAGTTACGTAGGAAATTCGATATTAAAATTCAATATATATCGGATTCAGTCGTCTGTCTCCAAATTCACTTTTCGACTCCAAGTCGTCCCAAATATCAAATTTCCATCAAATCCAAAGTGTCTCATCCGACTCGATACAAAGCTTCCGCTCGTCGAGTTCGGTCACGACCAAAACTTCAAAAAAAACAAATACCAAATTCAAAATTGCCATTTTCAAGAACTACGTGTGATTTGATCCCTTCCAATAGGGTACGTAGGAAACTCACAAACGAGTTCAATAACAACCCCCAAATTGACTTTTCAGTCAAATCTCAAATCAAATCAAATCAAACTCCACCATTAAAATCAAATCGTTTTCTATGCAAATGATAGGCGGGTCACTTGAGTTACCCTTTCGAGAAGGTGGGCTCAGGTTACTCGGGTGGAGTGTTGTTCGAGCTACCCTTCGTAGAAAGTGGGTTTGAACTTCATCCTCTGATGCATATGAGAAAACGAAACCAAATCCAAACTAATCCAAACCGAACCACGTAAGGCTTGATTCTCTTCCAAGAGATACGTAGGCAACCCGCTAAAATACGGGTGCAACCCAAATAACCAAAACCATTCAAATCTTGGTATCAATACGACTTCGAATCAAGAGGATAACCAAAAGGGGTTGAACTCAAATAATATTAAAATCAAATAAAATGTGTTGTACGATCATTTGCGCATTTTTGTCCAACATATTTTTGGCACGCACGGTGGGACCCTTTTTGCCTTTTCATCTCTTAGTTGTATTTGTACTAATCCGTGGTTATATCTTTTTGAAAGGTAGAAATGGCACCTCAAGTGAATGTCAACTTCAACGAGCTTCCT
The DNA here is from genome assembly GCA_037127255.1 of Persicaria tinctoria. Lineage (NCBI taxonomy): Eukaryota > Viridiplantae > Streptophyta > Magnoliopsida > Caryophyllales > Polygonaceae > Persicaria > Persicaria tinctoria. The sequence continues at coordinate 50,875,556 of JBANSL010000006.1, read as the reverse complement.
ACGACCTTCACAATCAAAGGAGGTCGCTGGATCAAGAAACGATCATTTGAAGCTCACTATGACATCACCAGGGACTCAATGTCTGCAATGATCCCGGTCAGCAACACCTTTGGAAGTCTTCAAGCTTCGGAGGACAAGACCATCGTCAAGTGGGTGTCGAAGTCTCCTGCAACACTTTCAAGGGATGAGGGCATGAAGCCTAAAGCCCTTCCATGCCATGGGGGCAGGAAGCTTAAGATCACCCGGATCGGTGATAACAAGTTCAACAACCAGCCTATTTGCAACAAGCTCAAAGTGCAGGAAGGTGGTTACAATGGCATGAAGCCCGCTATTGAAGTCACTCAAAGGCCTATCATTCGTGTCATCGAAACAAATGAGGGGGCCATCGCAACTTCCGCACAACCCGTCTTCATTGCCAAAAAGGCAAACAACTCCATGAAAAGAAGTGGGCGCAAGTGCATATCTCAACGCGGCAAGACAAGACCTCTTCTTGTGCTAGCTCGTTCATCAACTTTAGAGCGAGTGAGTGCAACCCTTGCAAAAGATCTGCTTAGATCGCAGGGGGCAGAAGAAATTCCCCAAGTGGCTTCTCCAAGACAGATTCTCGTTGGGTCCCTGCCTATCTATCCGAAAGAGGTTGTACAAGTCAACATGACCTCATACTCGGAAGAGACGGAACCCATGGCCACAAAGGTTAAGCCTTCGAGATCCAAAAAGGGAAAGAAGGTTCAAGAAACATGTTCAGTCTCTCAAGATAATGCAAGAGAGACAGATTGGTTGGAGCTAACAAGTTCAGAGGCTTCAATTGTTGAATCTCAAGCAAAAATCTCACAAGACCGACCAGATGTGATACCGGTACTGACTACTAGCACACAAAATGTCGAAGAGCGGCTTAAAGAGTTGCAAAGAAAGCTTGATGAGAAAGATGCTCAAATAGCAACACTTCTCGCACAATTAAATGTGCAAGCTCAAGGAAATAGACAAGAGCAATCAAGACCAAATGGTGAAGGTTCAAGCGGTAGCACGTCGATCTCTCCACAAGAAATCAAAGAGATGATCGCTGAAGGGATAAAAGAAGCATATGCATCACAAAATCCAGCGGTGCTTGGATATAGAGAGTCATATCCAGCACACTATGATTCGATGTCATTTCCCCAAGGCTACCAAAGACCAAGCTTTGAGAAGTTTGATGGCCTTCACGGTTCACCCCACGAGCACCTAGCCCATTTTTATTCTGCTTGTGGTGAAACTGCCTTGAATGATGCCTTATTAATTAGGCAATTTGTCCAATCTTTGAAGGGAGCGACATTCACTTGATACACTCAACTTCAACCAGGGTCGATTCAAACATGGGATGATCTACAAAGAGAGTTCCTAGCTATGTTCGTGAGCTCGAAGGCAAGAGTTTCCATTTTGGATCTTGCAAACACCTATCAAAGGTCTAACGAGCTCGCCAACGACTTCATCGTCAGGTGGAGGGGCATAAGACTCCAATGCCATGAAAAATTAAGTGAACAAGCATGCGTTCAAATATGCACCAACAACATATTGCCAGAATTAGCGATTCATGTTGGAAGTGCCGAACCTCGTTCATTTAATGAGTTGGTATCTAAAGCGTGCAATGTTGAAAAACAACTAGCACGAGGATCCAACATGCATCAAGATAGTGAGGCTAACAAAAATGATGGCGATGAGGTACAAGATGAAGAAGAGTCTATGGCGACTTTCCTCAAACATGGTCGAGAGTCCGGCAACGGAAATGGTTCTAAAGCTCAAAGAAAAGAGAAAGCCAAGGAGCCAGCCAATAGACTCGCCCTTCATGAAAGAAGGCAAAAGAAATATCCCTTTGACGATGACGATGTACAAGGGATATTCGATGAGTTGACGAGTGCTAGACTTCTAACACTCCCGGCGCCAAAAAGGCCAAAAGAGGTTGGCAAGATGAGTGATCCAAAATATTGCTCGTATCATCAACTCGTTAGTCATCCAATCAAGGATTGTTACGTCTTCAAAGACATCATAGAGGAGATGATTTACAAAGGAGAAATTGAAATCGAGGGGGCAGCATCCTCAACTCAAGCAGCTTCATCAAATACCATTTCAGTGGTAGACGTTGTAGAGTGCACTCCCTCACTCCAAGTGTCTTCTCAAACAGAAAAAACATCTGCTATGGCTATTGAAGCTGGGGGCAGCCCCACGGTTTCATTGCCTCTTAAAGCATTGGTGAAAGATGATACATCAAAAGAAGAGTTCTTGAATGAAAATGACATCGCTTAATGTTGTATGGTCTCATGGACCATTGACATGGACGAAAATGAAGCAGGAGTTAAAAAGATTACTCTTCACTCCAAGAAGCAAATTCTTTCCTCAAAATCAGGACAGAAGTTAAAGGGAAATAAATCAAGCTTCGCAAAAACTTCAAAAATGCACAAGAACCAAAAAGTTCCAGTGCAAAAGCTAAAACCCTCTTTCAAGGGTAAAGCTCCACAAAAACTTGTCAATGAGGCTTGTGTCAAAAATTTCCAAATCTCATACGAAGACGGTGTTCTAACTGCAAGTGTTATAGAGCCTAGAGTGTCCGCATTTGAAAGGCTCGAGACGGCTTCGAGTGGAACTCCTAATTCTTCAGTGTTTAAAAGGCTTGATCTAGCCCCTACATGTGAGACACCGAAATCTTCCGTATTTGAAAGACTCGAGCTAGCCTCAACAAATGAAGCATCCAAATCATCAGTGTTTCAAAGGCTTGATATGGCCTTGGCAAGTGAAGAATCCAAACCTTCGGTGTTTCAAAGGCTTAATATAGCCTCGACAAGTGGAGAATCTAAAGCTCCGATATTTGAAAGGCTCGGAAAAGTTGATGAGTCTAAAAGCAAGAAGGTCCAAATGAAAAGGACCAAAAGCAAGAGCTCCGGAAGAGGCAGTCAAAAGTTCTCGTCCACAAGCTCAACCAAATCAAGGACACCTAAAGCCAAGTAAGGGTTTCAAAATGATCAAGTAGTCTCCAAGGCGGAAAAACAAATAGTTCTGCCTAGAACTACGTTAAGACTTGATCCCCAACAAGGGGTACGTAGGAAATTTGACATAGAAAAAATAATATGTCAGATTCAGTCGCACAAAAAAAAACAAAGAAATTCCGGGTTCGCATATGATAGTCAGATTATTCGGGAAACCCTTCCTAGAAGGTGGGCCCGAGTAATTTGAATGATGCAGTAAAAAAAAAAAGTGGAAAAAACCCCGGTTTGCAAATGATAGTCGGGTTATTTGGGAAACCATTCCTACAAGGTGTGCTCAGGTAATTCGAGTGATGCGTAAAAAAAAAGGACTTGAAATTAGTCCGAAAATCAAACAACCCGGAAGCATATGAAAAATGGGTTCACAAAGAACTACGAGCGGCTTGATCCCACACAAAGGGGGTACGTAGGCAGTCTAGCTAGTCAAAGAGCTAGGTGAAGCCACAAAAACAAACAAATCATCTTCTTTTCTCAGCAAAGAAGAAAGAGAAGTCAACTCCTCTGTTTTTGTAGTCAAATGAGCATTGTCTTAATTACAAGGAGAAAAATCAAGTATGGTCTAAAGACTTGCACGTTTTGTGCTTGTACTGAAAATGAGGCAAAGGGAAAAGCGAGAGAGAAAATTTTTGTCTTTCAAAGACATTCTCACAAAAAGAGATAAACAAAAGGTCTATACCTGAATTTTCTCGACTTTGATTATCACGTCCAAATATGATAGTCAATTCAAGTCCTATAAATCAAAATTTTCTTCCAAGGAACTCTAAACAAAAAGTTGTTTCAAAACTTGACTAATCAAATGGTCAATGTTTGCTGCTCTCTCAAATGCCAAAAAGCCTAAGCCTCCTAGAGCCCTTCAAACCCTCTCAAACAAAAAATTGGCCTATATCATCTATATATGTATGGTCATTCAAGGCCCCCAAAACTCAAACTCAAACTCAAAGGTAAAAGCCATCAAATGCCTTAGCTATAAATGGTATGGGTATAAATTTCAAAATCATCTTCGACGATGTTTTGATCACAAATCTTCAACCGCAAAGGTTACCAAAGTCCAAATATATGACATCAAGTCGTCAAAACCAAATTTAACCTAAGACCGGAAATCAAATTGCAAGCGGTCAAAAGACAAAAACTCAAACCTACGACACTAAGTCGTTAAAACCAAATTCTTGTCTCTCACAAGAAAACCGTCAAATCCAAATCTAGCTTCAAGTCGAAAATCTCCGACCAAAAGCCAAAAACCAAATTAGATAAAAGCCAAAAGACCAAATCGGCTAAAGTCAAACCAAAATTGACTCAAGCCAAAAATCCAATCAGTTTGAAAGCTCAAAAGCCAAACCGGATGAAAAGCCACAAAGGGAAAAACCAAATTTTGAGGAGGAAAATTTTTTCGACCCTCATATACCCATACCAGATTTTATCTCATTGGTTATGAGCAAGTTATAAATAGAATTGCTCTTTATATTTGACTCATTCTCTTTAGAATAATAAATACAAGTTCCAATTCTCTCCGAACTACAAATCAAAGAAAAAACTTTCTTAAGCAAGTCCGGCAGAAACACAAATAGTGCATCAATGGCACATAGATCGAACTTTGAACGCGTTCGATATCTCACACCCACAAAGTTCGGGGGGCAACTGTTGGAGGGTAAATTTTCACAACTTTGGAATGATGATGATCTCATATTAAATTAATCAAGTATCAAATTGTGATTAATTTAATTGACATTCATTATTAAAATGGAAGAATGAGCTAGAAAACATGGGTTGAAATTTGACATATAAGAAAATATATATGCAAGTTTTCTTCCAAATGCCCAAAAATCAAACAAGGCCCAATCCAAATATATGCAGTTACAACAGAGAGTAAAACTGCTGTTACAGGAGCCAGAAGTTACACAGGGAAAAAATAACTGTACAGAGAAAAATAATTGTACGGGAGAGTGGGGGAAGTGAGGTAAATGCTATGCTAATTCCCTATAAAAAAAAGCAAAAAGCTATTGGTGCAGGGGTTCCTTTCTTCATTTTCTTCCTCACGAAGAGCATCAGCAAAGCAGTAAACACAATCTTTTTCTTCTTCCTCCTGCTTTGTCCTTCTGGCGACTGGTTCCTCTTCCTCTTGGGGCGGTTACCTAGAAGCAACACCCACAAAACAAAACCCAGTTAAAGAAAAAAGAACACTCCCATCAATCTCCCAAAAAGAAGGTAGAAATAAAAATCCTTCCTTGGCCTGTCTACCATTGTTTTTCTTGCAGGTTAATACAATGAAGACCGGTGGGGCGTTGTAGGTTCGAAATCGAGAGTTTCACCTAGCGCCAAAATTCGTAGTCGGTTTGAAATTGAGAGTTTCACCGCTACCTCCAATCCTATGGGTTGATCTACAGGGCTGAAATGCTATCGAATTTTCCCCAGATGGTTTTGGTCACTGGATAATTACAATCGGTTCCTAGCTAACCTTGAATCAAAACAACAGTGCCTAATTGCTCCCTAAATTGCAATTAACAATTAGCCAGATCGCCTCAAACCATCCAAAATTTGACAGTAATCAAAATTGAAAGCGAAAAAAGCAACCGGTAAACTTGGTCGTTCCTTAAACAAGTCCAGAAAATGGAATGCAAAATCCCCAATTCACATGCTTGGACTAAATCAAGGTGTATCAAGCTGGCAAGCCCCAAACTTAAGCAATTAAAGAGTTTATGAGGGAGTCTAGATTGACTCAAATGCAACCAGTAAAAAAAAAGAACACCGAAATCGGGCAAAATAAAATAAGCTAAAACTTGCCTCTCCGCTTCTAGCAGGCGTCGTTCGGAAGAAATCTCGGACGGACCTTCTCGAGCATATCTCCTTTGGAGTTCGGTTTGGTTGATCTACGGTGCGGGGTTACCTGTTGACGTCGATTGATTCACTCTCTCAATCTCTCCACGATCGATCCCAGTCTGCTGCTTGGGAGCCTCAAAATTTGTTGCTCGCTCTCTCCCTCCGATTTCGTCAATCTACAGGCTGACCGCCGTGGCCCCTATATTGGATCTAGGGTTCATGTTCATAGCGGTGTTGAAGCCATTGATTTTCCGAAAACAAAATACTGATTGCAGTAGAGGTTATTGAGCAAAATTATGTCTCGGCTGTCGGCTGATGCTAAACAAATTGGGTCCAATCTCCATTGAAAGATATAATGAGATGGGCTTGCATAATTGAAATTTTGGTCCACTTGAATGTTGTGAGCGGAATCTGCCGTGTTTTACAGTAATTTTTATATCGATTTCTGTATACATTGCATGCATTTGGGTTAAGATAGTACAGAATCTATGTAGTTTATGTTTATTTGTCAAATTATGGAATCTACACCAGTTTCTGTTTAAATCGCAGAAATCAAGGCGTCCAAGGTCAAAGCAGCGGAACAAGTCGGAGAGTCAAGTCTACTCGACATCGAGTAGGTCTACTCGACCTAGACGAGCATGTCCGGGCACCAACTTGTCGAGCAGACCTTGGTCGAGAGAGCCAGCAACCCGAGCTCCGGGACCCTACTCGACCTAGACAAGCCTTACTCGAGGTCGACGAAGCCCAGTCCCCATGTCCGGATTCGACAAGGAGAAGAGCCGAGCTTGCCGAGGAGATCCACCCGAGGACGACCAGGAGACTCGCTGCCGTGGAAGGGAGGATCCGCTGCCGCGGACGAAGCCATCCGCTGCCAACGGAAGAGCCAGCTCGCGGAAGCGGGAGAAGACCCAACTCGATCTCGATGAACTCTTGTCGAGATCGATGAAGACCTTGAGACATGTCCGAGCATGTCCGAGCATGTCCGAGCCAGTCGAGCACACCAACCCGAGGAGACCATGTCGATGACCAGCCTTACTCGAGATCGACGAGTCCAACTCGAGGTCGACGAGCACCAGTGAGCCAGAGTCCGAGCCACATCAAGCAGAGTCAAGCCAAGCCGAGTCACCCAACTCGAGGTCGAGGAGACCTACTCGAGGTCGACTAGACCCAGCGTCCAGAATCTTCTCGACGTAACCCTGTCCGAGTAGGATCGGAGTTCCTTGATGCCGAAGGGGGGAAATTCTATCCGAAGTTGCTGAAATCTATCGAGATCTATCAAGTCTATCCATGGAAGGCAATCTATCAACATCATGAAGACATACTACCTTATTTAGTTTTATCCTTTCCTTATGGATTTATTTCCTTAAAACATTTATTTATCTTTTAGCAATTTAGATATAGATTTTGATGAAGATAGATATCTTCTTTCCTAGATTAGCTAGGGAATGAAGGCTATAAATAAAGCCCATGGGGCTCAGTTTAATATATGGAATTTTCAGAAGGAGTAGGAGAGAGAGAGAGAGAGAGAGAGAGTGAGCGGCCGATTGAAGTTGTGAAGAGAGAGCGGAGTTGGCTTCAAGCGGTTGTAAACTTTGGTTTATGTTTATGCAAGTTGTTTCTTTTCAATCAATGATGTCTGAGTTTGCGATGAAGAGCGAGTAGTCCACCCACTTCTAGGGTTGGGGCGAGCCCGACGATAGCCATGCATATTTGAGGTAAAGATCCGACCTTTATCATGTTTTGAGCATTTTCCTACTTGTTGATGTGTTTATTGCCCATCTAATGGAGATCCATGCTAACAACTTGGATTATAAACATAAAATCGGTAGAGACAATTAGGGTTTCTTGAGAGAGTTGTCTAATTGTTGGAAAAGGCGAAAGCTTGGTCCTTTAATGCGAATTATATGATAATCTGTTTGGTTCTACCTTACACATATAATATGTATGTATATATAAAATTATTATTAGACAATTAATAGAGTATAAATACAACAAAAAATAGTGTATGGGATAATAATATATAATAATTCAAAACTAATAATTACCAGAGTAACTAACTTCAAATAAATCCCTAAATTTTTTTTTTACACATAAATAAGATTGTTTGAATTGGTAAATAGAGAGGATGAAAAAACGCCATACAAACTTATAGCCCTATTTGTTTGTGAATCTTGAACTCTTTTGGTAATATCAAACCCCTTAAAAAAAAACGTCATATTACATAATCAACATGGGCAAAATAAATCAGTTAACATACAATAAGCTTACCATTAAAAATACAAATTATATATATATATATATATATATATATATATATATATATATATATATATATATATATATATATATATATATATATATATGGAAATAATTAAGCTAGCCACAAATATGGAAATAACCCACACACATAAATTAAACCATTAAAAAACCAAGTCATACAATTTGTCGGGATCAATTTTTATGAGTTAAGAAGGAAAAAATGGAGTAAATTTAAACTTTTCTATTGGCAAACTTGATATATAGCATTCGAAAAAGAGTCGTGAAAAACAAAAATGTTTAAAAAGAGGCAAAAAGATGGATAAGAGGTAAACGTACTTAAGGGCAAGTTGGTAAGAGATGAAAGCCCCATCAAGGTAAATCTTCATCTTTTTAAAGTGAAATAGTATTCATTGATTAAAAAGTTCAATAGTTGTACACATATAAAAAGAAATTGCAAAGATATGTTTTAGGTGTTGTACGTACGTACCTAGACAAATTTTCAAATCGATGAACGTACTCTTCCAGTTGAATTGGAGAAGTCGATGATGCAAATACAATTTTTTTGGGGGGTGGGATGCATATACAATTCTTACATATCCGACTATTATATATATACATACACTTATCTCATGAAACATCTACAAATAAAATTAAATAAATACACAATGATAGTTTTGGTTCTTAAATAATTTAATGCATGCGTTTCATTTTGGTATAGTAATTGTCATTAATTCTTAAATGGGGATTTAATGCATTGCTGTAAATCAAGATTCATTAGGTCATTAGGTATATGGAAGATGGTAAAGGGGGGAAATAATATAAAGGAAGTGTGAACAATATAATCCGAACCTTAGATGAAAAGGTAATATTGACAAAAAAATTCAAAGATAATATTTTAAAATTAGTTGAAAATACATAGTAATAATAAGATTATGACGATCAAATTATCTCATCCACACATTAGCATAGTATAAACTATATATGATAAATTTTTATTAAAAAATTCAATTTTTTTAAACTTATATGTAAAGAAAATAACTTATAATATAATGTTATCGATATTTTTCTTTATACACCTTTATTTTATTTTCATTTACAAAAATATGCATAACAAACATGACACTTTAGGAGGAAATAAAAAAATGCAAAATATGATCAATGTGTAACAAAGAAGATTCGATCTCAAGACCTCATTCCTACCAAACAACTATATAACCATTGAGCTATGAAGATGTTTGTGATTTTTTATGGAATTGAAACAAAAAATATAAAATATGAATAATTAAATAAATGAGCATTAAATAGACCCTCAACACAACTTTTTATGTTATGTTATATAGACTACGTATTAAATACGTACATGTCCTCCCAAATTCGAGGTCAAATGTGCTTAATCATGAAACCGACCCACAAAAATATACGAATTATAATTGGCACAAACAAAGAATTCGAGTTTGATAAAAAAATATAAAATTAAACTCGTCAAATATTCTTTGCCAATTAATTCTAGTGGGTCAATCTCAAACTGACTTCAACAAAAACGGAGTCAAAATCTCAAATCGAGTTTCACCAAATATAAACATGGTTCGGGTAGAACTACGTAAAGGCTTGACGCCGTAAAACCGGCTACGTAGGTAACCCGATATTAAATCCTAAAAATATATCGGGTACAGTCGTCAACCTCTAAATTCCTTTTAAATGAATATGAGGTCAAAACCAAATAAACTAAATTGCTCTCGTTTAGAACTACGGGTGATTTGATTCTCTTCTAAGAGATACGTAGGACACTCGATACAAATTCAAGGTTCGTCGAGTTCAATCGCCAAAAACAAATTCAAATTGTCCATGCCGTCTCGATACAAAGCTTATGCGCGTCGAGATCAATCACCACTCTCAAATGATCCCATGATCAAACCCAAATACGGAATTTCTTTTCGTTTAGAACTACGTAAGACTTGATACTCGTTTACGAGTTACATAGGAAATCCGGTATCAAATTCAATATATATCGGATTCAGTCGCCCATCTCAAATCAAATTCAAATTTGTTCTTCTTTCAGAACTACGTATAGACTTGATACTCTTTTACGAGTTACGTAGGAAATTCGATATTAAAATTCAATATATATCGAATTCAGTCATCTGCCTCTAAATTCACTTCTAAATGAATATGAGGTCAAAACCAATTAAATTAAATCATTCTGTTAAGAACTACATAAGATTTGATCCCGTTCAAACGGGTATGTAGGAGGCTCGACATAAAGCAAAAAGCTCGTCGGGTTCAATCACCAAATAAAAAACTAAATCGGTTCTTTCAGAACTACGTATAGACTTAATACTCTTTTATGAGTTACGTAGGAAATTCGATATTAAAATTCAATATATATCGGATTCAGTAGTCTGTCTCCAAATTCACTTTTCGACTCCAAGTCGTCCCAAATATCAAATTTCCATCAAATCCAAAGTGTCTCATCCGACTCGATACAAAGCTTCCGCTCGTCGAGTTCGGTCACGACCAAAACTTCAAAAAAAAAACAAATACCAAATTCAAAATTGCCATTTTCAAGAACTACGTGCGATTTGATCCCTTCCAATAGGGTACGTAGGAAACTCACAAACGAGTTCAATCACAACCCCCAAATTGACTTTTCGGTCAAATCTCAAATCAAATCAAATCAAACTCCACCATTAAAATCAAATCGTTTTCTATGCAAATGATACGCGGGTCACTTGAGTTACCCTTCCCAGAAGGTGGGCTCAGGTTACTCGGGTGGACTGTTGTTCGAGCTACCCTTCGTAGAAAGTGGGTTTGAACTTCATCATCTGATTCATATGAGAAAACGAAACCAAATCCAAACTAGTCCAAACCGAACACAAAAACTCAAACACTCTGAAGGCTTGATTCTTTTCCAAGAGATACGTAGGCAACCCGCTAAAATACGGTGCAGCCCAAATCACCAAAACCATTCAAATCTCGGTATCAATACGACTTCGAATCAAAAGGATAACCAATAGGGGTCGAACTCAAATAATATTAAAATCAAATAAAATGTGTTGTACGATCATTTGCGCATTTTTTTCCAACACCTTGCTTTGTGTTTTTGTCGCTATTTCTAGAATTCTAAAGTTGCTGAATTTGGTTAAGTATAAATCTGGCGCAATATCAGTTTATTAATCATTCGTTTAATTGGTTCAAAATCAGAAGATATCAAAGAGTATTGCAAGATCGGGCAAATCTACGGCGTGGTCCTTGATTCTAAGCCCACAGGCGAAGGACCAGGTATCGTACATATCATTATCTTAACAAGGATGTGCAATGCTAATCAATACAAATTTATCTGTCAAACCATTGTATGTATACAATGTAAAACTTTCTTTTACCCGCTTCAATACATAAAGAGCTGGACCAGATTAATAGGACGTTCTTCTAGAATAAAGATCTTCAACATCGTCCGCTTATTAGTTGGGATAAGATTTGCAAACCAAAGAAGTGTGGGGGATTAGGGCTTAGGAAGTCCAAAGAGATGAATGAAGCCCTTCAAATTAAATTATTATGTAAAATTCTGGTTGAAACAAACAATGCCTGGGTTAAACTAATTCAACACAAGTATTTACGCTCTGCTAACATTCTTGAATACAAGAAACGTGGTGACTCCTCCTAGAAATGGGCTAAGCTGACAACTCTCATCGATAAATTCAAAAGGGGGATTATCTAGTTAGTTGGAAATGGGAAATCTATCAAATTTTGGACGGATAATTGGATCACCACCTCATCTCTTCAGTCTAGGGAAGGTTGCCCCCAAATCGGGAATATGGAGGAAACCGTTAGTGAATACATTATGGGAGGTAGATGGTGGATGGAAAAACTTTACAGTAGGCTACCTACTAACATAGTCAAAGATATCTTTGACATTCCTCTTCTCGTATCTTCCTTTGAGGACATGGTATATTGGTAGCCGGATAGAGAGGGTTGGTTCACCACTTCGAGTGCATATAAACTCATCACATCTCAATCCGCTCTCAACTTAGACAACAACGCATGGATATGGAATTTGGATATTCCACCTAAGATAAAAAATTTCCTATGGAAGGTTTGTCAAGGAGGTCTTCCAACTGCCTCTAGGCTGGCGTGTCATGGGACCTCTGTTCCTTTTACCTGTAGTCTGTGCAATTGTGCGATCGAAGATGATGTTCACCTCTTGTTAGAATGCCATTATGTGCGTTCTTTATTTAGTCTTCCTTCTCGCATAAAATTAACAATATCAAGTATGATAACTCATTCTCGAGATATTAGACCTATCACGTCGTTTATTGGGAACAATCTTGCTTCTGCGGGGAAATTGGGACTTGCCTTTACTTGGTGGTTGATAGCATGCATTTAGGTAGGCATAATAGGTTGCATTTAGCTTATTTAAGATGCATTTCATCCATGATTTGATTACAATTTGCATATTTGCTCTCTATGTTGGTGGAATCGGAATCTACACGCTTTTATTGATTATTTCAGGTAATCGTGGATCCGAGGAGGAGACATGGGTTCATAACGCATTGGATGAGAATGTCTAGTTGATCGAAGAAGCTTACATGAAGATCTCAAGAGGTCCTGAGAAGAAGAAGCGAACCTAAACGAAGAACAAGTCTGCAGAAGTTGTCGCCAGACATGCTGAACTTGTTTTGCACTTTCTGGAGGCCTCGGTTGTCCGATCGACTATTATGACCATGCGTTGGAAAGCTCTTTCAGAGAGCTACAACTTTCATGTTGACGTCGAGAGCTAATTCGAGACGGAATTTTCGGGAAAACCCAATGCAGCGCCCGCCGCAAAAGTTGCCGCGCCCGCCGCTGTCACCTGCGGTGCCCGCCGCCAGAGGGCCGATTTCAGCTGCGCCCGCCGCTGCTCCTGTGCCGCGCCCGCCGCACCTCTTGCCGCGGCCGCCGCACCTCTGCCGCGCGCCGTTTTAGTTTAAGAAAACCCTAGTTTTTAGTTGTTTCCTTTTGGGCCGACTTTGGATGTTTGTTTTAGGCTTTTTATGTTATTTTTCTTTATCATTCATTCTATTCATTGAACACTTAGACAATTAGAGAGAGAGCGATGTTCGCCATGGGCGACTAAAACTCTCTTCGTTCTCCTTACAATTTGAAGCTTTATTTGGATTGATTGTGAGTTTCTAAATCTTGTTCCTTGTTTCCTATATTGAATGTTTCGACTTCTTTGTGCTTGAATGTTTGATTGTTTTATTCTATCTCGACTGATCAACTTGGTAGAATCAATTCAATTGCTAGGGTTTTGTAGATTCCTGATTGCGAACCTTAACCCAAGTGGCAAACTTGTTCCTTTAGGGCTGATTGAACTAAGTGAATGAGTAGGAAGTTGAATGTGTTGTTAAATCCTTCTTTAGGGACTGCAAATACCTTGGTCAATCTCTGAACTTAAAGCTATCAATTGGGTTAAATCCTTCTTTAGGGACTGTTCGATTGATAAGGGTTTCTAGGACTGATTGGACTAGTAACTATATTAGGTCGGGACAAGGGCATTCATAGGAAACCTAAAAGGACAAGAGGAAGTTACAATATCAATTCAACCAAATAAAGTGGATAGTTGTAGGTAGAGCGATCTTCTCTAATTTGTTTTGCATTATTTGTTTATATTTTATTTTGTTTTCTTTTCAATCTCAATCAACCAAAACCCCCCTTTCTACTAATTGGTAAATACACTTTGCAAAGGAATACTTGATTCTCTGTGGGATCGACCTCTTACTTGCTTGCTATACTAGTTTGTAGGTTTGAGTTTTATTTTGATACGGTTTACAGACGACTAAAAACCGCTCATCAAATTGGCGCCGTTGCCGGGGAATCAAGTTTATTTCTTTGTTGTGTGTATTTATTAATTTTTGTTTATATATCTAACTTTGTTGTGAACCTATCTTACGGTTCACAACCCCCTTGCTACTAACTTTTTAAGATGTTGAGATTGTTGCAGTTTAAAGGTGAGAACTTTCACCAATATTTCACTAGATTGCATGAGTATGTTAATGACCTTGGTTCATGGGGTTATCAATATGGTGTACGGGAGATGTGTGTTTGCATATTTGATGGGATGAATGCTGAAACACGGAATCTTGCTGAGTCCATGAGTAATGGAGGCCTATTGGATATGGGACTCTTTGAGATTTGGGATTTTTTCTACAACATGAGTCGACAGGTTGAGCAGGAAGTATCAATCCGAACTCTCACACAAGTGTTGCAGCAGTTAGAGGAAAGAAACATGAGCCGAATCGGAAAATTGGAGGAACAAATGAACCAACTCATTCAAATTCTAAGTGCAAAAGGTGAGAAAGAAAGGAGCTTCGAAGAAGAAGATGAGGAATTGGTTGCAGACAACGATAGTTTCTTAGATGATGGAGGAGAGGGTCTAGTGCTTCCTGACTTGGAATCTCATGAGTCGACGCATGAGGTTACATGTGATGTGTCTCCTACTCCATCTGCACCATCCATTCTAATCTCGCCCATTGATGAACCAGGTCTAGAGCCATCAGCTGAGGCTAAAGAGGTAATAAAGGTAAACTTTTGCAATTTTGAAGTTAATGGTGTATATGTTGATCCTTTTGATTGCTATTTTGAAAAGCCACCAGCGGAACTGTGTTGGTGGTATCATATTCCTTCTGCAGAGAGTCATGCTAGACTCTTTGATAGATTGAAAGGGTTCGTGAGTTCCACATTTTATGCTTTCAATTTATTGTGCTATGATGTGCCTTGTAAGATGTGTGCACAGGAATATGATAGGCTACTGAGGGCTTTGACAATGTCTGAGAAATAAGGTCTTGAGATTGAGAATAAGTCAAGCCAATGACATTAAAGAGAGGCGCTTCTCGGGAGGCAACCCGAGGTAAGCTTTAGTTATTTCAATTCCTAGTTAGCTAGTTTTCTTTAACCCGACGCGCGCAATGCTCAGATCCGACCTATATCGCCCCTTCCACCACATTGTGAGTATTTCATTCATCTCTTTCTCTATGTTTTTATTTTTTGTTGTCTTTTATGTTTCATTGAGGACAATGAAAGGTTTAAGTGTGGGGGAGGGATTGCATTGCATATAGATAGAATTTGCATATCATGTTTACTTATGTTATCATGTTTATTTATGTTGTCATGTTTATTTTTATTCATATACTGCATTTAAAAAAAAAAAAAATTTATTATTATTATTTAATTTCGAAAATTAGTAGAATTAGAGCATCATTGCATTTAAGTGTTATTAAATACCCATCTGACTTAGTTTGTCCTCTATTTTAAATTTCAAGCATGATTCATAAAAATCCCATGGAGTTCTGGATGTTTTGATTTTTGTCTGTATTTGATTTTTGTGGAACATGAGCTAGCAAATATAATTGAGCATGTATGATTGAGCTAAAGTATGATTGAAGTCCTAAAAACATGACCCTGTGAGGATGTTTGGCCTTATTTGAATTCTTTTGCTCAATTGTGTGAATTACTCGCCTAGTGTTGCTACCTCTTGATATTGACTGCAGTATCTATTTTTGAAGACCGATGCACATGTTTGTTGCTTGCGGAGTTTATGTTTATATTTTGAGTCTTTTTATTTCATTTTATGCATACTTAGTGAATAAGGTGGCAATGGTTGATGCACTGAGTAACCGGGTCTACGCATGACACCCATGGGTATGATTCGCGCAAAAAGGTGTTGAAAACTATCCACTAGGAAAGAAAGCTTGATCATTGAGTAACCAGGTTCATTCATGACACCCATGTTTGCAACTCGCGTCAAAAGGTGTTCAAGTGGACTTCATATTAATAGTTGAGGTGTTGATAGACCGGGGCCATTCATGACACCCATGTTTGCGCTTCGCGTAAGGAAAGCACCAAGACAAGAAAAAGAAAAAAAAAAGAGAAAGAAAGACAAAGAAAAGAAAAAAAAAAAGTGTTGAATTTTATTTTCTTTATTGTGTCCCGCAAGTAATGACATTTCGGTAGTTAATTGGTGATATGGGGGTCAATGTCTATGAGCTTAGTGCATTATTGGTTTGAGTTGAGAGTTGTATTTAAAAGCCTAAACACATGAGTGAAACACATATTTCGGGTGAGGTTGGATGATGTCTACTTCTAAGCTTTGATCACTGGAATACATGCTATGACGTTTGTTTGCTTGGTTTATGTTTTCACCTGCTATGATGTTGCTTTTTGATGAGGTTGAAACTTGAAGGGATTTCCTGTGGGATGCGTTGATTCATGTTCATTCTATCATTGCTTGAGGACAAGCAAAGGTTAAGTGTGGAGGAGTTTGATAGCATGCATTTAGGTAGGCATAATAGGTTGCATTTAGCTTATTTAAGATGCATTTCATCCATGATTTGATTACAATTTGCATATTTGCTCTCTATGTTGGTGGAATCGGAATCTACACGCTTTTATTGATTATTTCAGGTAATCGTGGATCCGAGGAGGAGACATGGGTTCATAACGCATTGGATGAGAATGTCTAGTTGATCGAAGAAGCTTACATGAAGATCTCAAGAGGTCCTGAGAAGAAGAAGCGAACCTAAACGAAGAACAAGTCTGCAGAAGTTGTCGCCAGACATGCTGAACTTGTTTTGCACTTTCTGGAGGCCTCGGTTGTCCGATCGACTATTATGACCATGCGTTGGAAAGCTCTTTCAGAGAGCTACAACTTTCATGTTGACGTCGAGAGCTAATTCGAGACGGAATTTTCGGGAAAACCCAATGCAGCGCCCGCCGCAAAAGTTGCCGCGCCCGCCGCTGTCACCTGCGGTGCCCGCCGCCAGAGGGCCGATTTCAGCTGCGCCCGCCGCTGCTCCTGTGCCGCGCCCGCCGCACCTCTTGCCGCGGCCGCCGCACCTCTGCCGCGCGCCGTTTTAGTTTAAGAAAACCCTAGTTTTTAGTTGTTTCCTTTTGGGCCGACTTTGGATGTTTGTTTTAGGCTTTTTATGTTATTTTTCTTTATCATTCATTCTATTCATTGAACACTTAGACAATTAGAGAGAGAGCGATGTTCGCCATGGGCGACTAAAACTCTCTTCGTTCTCCTTACAATTTGAAGCTTTATTTGGATTGATTGTGAGTTTCTAAATCTTGTTCCTTGTTTCCTATATTGAATGTTTCGACTTCTTTGTGCTTGAATGTTTGATTGTTTTATTCTATCTCGACTGATCAACTTGGTAGAATCAATTCAATTGCTAGGGTTTTGTAGATTCCTGATTGCGAACCTTAACCCAAGTGGCAAACTTGTTCCTTTAGGGCTGATTGAACTAAGTGAATGAGTAGGAAGTTGAATGTGTTGTTAAATCCTTCTTTAGGGACTGCAAATACCTTGGTCAATCTCTGAACTTAAAGCTATCAATTGGGTTAAATCCTTCTTTAGGGACTGTTCGATTGATAAGGGTTTCTAGGACTGATTGGACTAGTAACTATATTAGGTCGGGACAAGGGCATTCATAGGAAACCTAAAAGGACAAGAGGAAGTTACAATATCAATTCAACCAAATAAAGTGGATAGTTGTAGGTAGAGCGATCTTCTCTAATTTGTTTTGCATTATTTGTTTATATTTTATTTTGTTTTCTTTTCAATCTCAATCAACCAAAACCCCCCTTTCTACTAATTGGTAAATACACTTTGCAAAGGAATACTTGATTCTCTGTGGGATCGACCTCTTACTTGCTTGCTATACTAGTTTGTAGGTTTGAGTTTTATTTTGATACGGTTTACAGACGACTAAAAACCGCTCATCAGTGGTCCGCTTGGTACATTCGAAACCAAGTCGTGTTCAAACAGGTACCTATCCCGCTTAGAGACACTTTATTACATATTATTAAAACTCACAAGAAGAATTAGAGTAAAACATCTCAAATGGAGTGTAGTCTAGATGAGGATTTCCGCTTACACACACAACACCCCAACCACCCAAAGAAGGAAAAAAAAGCATGATAGAGTTACATGGCGGAAACCCCCATGGGGAACTCTCAAGCTCAATTTTGATAGATCCACAATCACAAACAATGATAGCTCAGCTGGAGTCATAATCAGGGATTGGAAAGGACGCCCAATACAAATTGGCTATCAAAAGCTTGGCAAACAAAGTCCCTTAAAAGCGGAAGCTCTTGCTCTAAAACTAGGAATCCAACACGCTACTCGACTCCAAATCAACAAAATCCACATTGAAGGTGACTCTAGTATAATTATAAACCATCTCAATCAAAACTCTAAATGTCCTTGGGAAATTGAGTTCATCATGTCAAATATTAAACTCCTTCTATCGACTTTGAAAGAAGTTTCCTTCTTTCATGTTCCCCGTGTAGGCAATAGACACTAGTAGAAATGTAGTCATCAACGGCGTTGGAAAAACACCATGGAAGACATTCTATGGCATTTTTAAACGCCATCCCCAAACACCGTCTATACAGATGTCATGCTTTCTAATAATATTTAACGGCGTTTTTTGAAACGCCATGAAAAATATATTCTATGGCGTTTATCAAACGCCATGTATAAGGATTAGTAAGCCAAAAAACACTTGTTTAATAAAACGCCATGAAATATGTTTTTGTAATCCAAGAAAACCATATTTAATGGAGCTTTAAAAACACCATGAATGAATATATACTTAATGGCGTTTTAAAAACGCCATGGAATTCATTTTAAATAAAAAAAACTTTTACATTCATGGCGTTTTCAAACGCCATTGAAGTTCACTAGTTTTTTTAAAAAATCATGATAATATATTGCTCTGCTAGAGATTTACAGTAGTAGTTACTGAATTATAGAAGTACAACTGGGTGTCCATTTCAAACCAAGCGTGCCAAAATTTACAAGAAAACAAAGAATGTTAAAGAGTGAGAAAGAGAGATACAATATAATAATCGTGTCTATAATTGACATCCATTAAGAAGCAATCTCTCTATGCTTTTCTTTGCATCTACTTCTCCTCCACCACCACCACTTCATTGTCTCACCTAAAACCTCAAAAACTCAGATTTAGCATGTAAAATAAGCGAGCTTATGAACTGTTATTTAGCATGTAAAAAGTAGACAAGTAACAACACAAAGAAGACAATATGTGTAATAAACTAGAACTTGTAAATCAATTGTAACCCACATCTAACTAAAACTTCATGAAATACATACCCATTTCCTTCATTCTTTCAAAATAAGAGAAAAGGCATGACTCATGAGAAAAGAAAGATGAATTCTTTAAAAGATATCATAGAATAGGGACATTATTATAAAAATAAAAATGTTAACAGAAGTTCAAAGAGACACATAAACAGATAAGTAGGTAATGAAGAAAAAATATTTTCTTTGTTGAAAATACATGTAAAAATCCAAAATCAACCACTGGCCATAAAAAAAAAGGTTAGAGAGAGATAAACAACAAAGAATCAAGTAAACTAACCTCTTCATCCACTTCCGGATGACCACCAGAATGTTCAAAGCTTGTAGGTAAACTGGCTACACAATGAAAAATACAAACATAAGAGAAATAGAAAATAAGACAGCCTATATAGCATTTAATTTCTACATTCAACATCAGCTTAAGCACATGACGGATAAACTGCTCATATAGAAATAAAAATGTATATATTACTTGAAAATTATTATCTGCATCAGCTTCCACTTTCCAGAACTGACATTGAGCCCACCAAGTTGTAAACAATACTAAATGATTAAGTAAACTCCCGCCTATAACCTAATGTCAATATTTAAAACAACGAATCATTAACTGCTAGAATTGATTCTCACCCTAACCATCGAATGTGGGATTTCTACTCCCTATTCCAAGTCCTAAAGGAGATTACATATTACAAGCTCTACAAATCATATGCAAGATTAAAAATATTGTATAGTCAATCTCTAAAATCGCGTCCTTTAGGGAAATCCATCAATGCACTAGCCTTTTGAACATAATTCTAGTGAAGGTTTATTTGCTTCTAATATCAAATTAATGTCAAGCTAGGCAGGTTTTTAGCTTAAATAAATTCACAAAATAATGCCTTGCCTCAAATGAAGGAAATAACTAATAAAAAACTGAATTGAAGAAATAAATATCACAAACAGAGATGGAACTCAAACAATAAACATAAAAGACAAGTTCTCTACTTACCTCACAAAATTAGCAAATACCTTCTTCATCAACACATGCTTGGCACATAATCCAATACCTAATAGTGCACATGAAAACTATTTCAATGTTCAAAACATATAACAAAGACAAATGAAGAAATAAAATACTTAAAGAACGAAACACCTTTTACAACTTTAACTGAAAGGATATTGCAATGCTAAATGATCCAGGGAACCTGGCTTTCCTTGTTAACATACCAACCAAATCAATTTCTATCAATAAAATCAGTCAACCATGAACCAAAACAAAGAAGTGGCCACCAATTTCTATTACATCGCTAGTTAAAAAAACGAAAGCATGCCCGAAAATTTGGAAACTAAAGTTGAAATTAAGTGATTCAATTAGCCTCAAAACATATGGAAGCAAACAAATAGAAGCATGTAACAAATTTAAATATACGCAAAATGGGATTAGAGGGACCAGATTCAAATAGATTCGATAACATATGACAGATGTTGTGGATATGGATGTCTAAATTGGGCAGTTGGGTTAAGAACTAGAATAGATTTAGAGAAGAGAGAGTGAGACACTTACCCTAGAGAGGGTTGAGATCGTCTAGAGAGGGCAGCAAGGGCGCCGGAGATGATTTGCTTTCAGATCTGGAGAGTGGAGGTTCAATAGAGGGAGACGGAAAGAGGAAGAAGTAGCGTACAGATGCACATCTCATCAACGAAAATGATGCAAGGAGAGCATCTCCTTGCACAACTGAAAATGATGCTCACTCATAAGTTCACACTACTAAAAAAACAGGATTTAGCCACGGAAAATAGCAATGATTTTGGCTACGAATGTCCGTGGCTAACCGGTTTAGCCACGGACTCAGCAACGGTCGGGCCATCCGTGGCCATATGCCTCGTGACTAAATTTGGGCCGACTTAGCGATCGGAAAATAGCGACGAAATCATGTAGCCGTGGCTAATTTTGTGGTTGGGTATGACTTATGGTTGTCGTGGCTGTGGCGACGACTACGGCGTCGAAAATTGTCGTTGCCAATGTCGTGTGTGTTGCTTGTTCCGTTGCTGATTCGTTGCTATGTTCGTGGCTAAATTTGAGACTAAAGTCGTTGCTGATGTTGTTTCTTGTTTTGTGGTGGACATCGTTGCCAGGGTTGTGGCTAAATTCGTGGCTTACGTTTATGCTATTATTTGGATGCGCTATTTATATGATTGAGAATATATATATATATTTTGATTAGGTAAAAATTCGAGACCAGACATATTTGGACCTCGATGGCCGAGGAGTCGGCATACAGAAAACCGTAAAAAACAAACCAAAAATACAAAGAAGGTGTAACGCACAAGCAAACGGGCTCTACAAAGCGAAACAAAACACAACTAATCCGAACAAGACGAGGACGTAGACGAAGGACGAAGCCAAGCACTACCCAGAAGCAGCACCGTAGGCCAGCGGCACATCAGGAGTCACCTGCGGGCAATGAAGACGAACCTCCAAGGAACCATTCTTCCGGAGAAAGGAGACGCCTCGATACACACTACCACGACCCCAGCCTATCCCGACTCCGACTGCCAGGACCCCATCAAATGGAAAAGAAAGCTTAGTCACGCCAAACGAAGAGCCACATGACGCCTGAACCGAAACGCACCAGAAACCCACTCGGGATTTACACAAACCTCACAGGGAATTATTTTAACCAATAAATAAATAAACAAATTAATATGTTAATTTATTTATTGAAACATTAAAATAAGGGTTCGGGTCAAACATTGGGCCCAGGAATTTGCCTTGGGCCCAAAGGATGGCAAACATGCCCTAGAGAAGGCCCGACGGGCCCGCACCAATGGAAAGCATAGATCAGAGGACCCCCGATGGCAGCGGATGAGGAAGAAAGCAGTCTAGGGTATTTGCACTGTCACCACGCCGCCGCAACCGTGAATAGAAGGAGCAGAGTCACACGGAGCAACGGCCGAACGGACGAGTGGGAGGCGAGCACGAAACGCCGGTTGAACAGCGAAGAGATATATGGCTGGAGAAAGAGGAAGCCACCGCGAGCACATCCGTTGAGAGACCGAAAAGAGTCAGATAGGACCCCTAAATCTGAAGGGACGAGGCTCACAAGAACTTGAATCGACACTAGCCCCATGGAAATCGATCAAAACGGCCGATTAATGGGGAATCGAGAGATGGGAGCACTGAGCCCGAGACGGAGGACAAAACTCCGGCGACAAGGCAAGGTGGGATGACTATGCCGAGGACAGAGTTAGGGCAGCGGGAGTATCAACAGTAGCCCCCACAGCCGATGGCGGCGAGGCGACAGAGGAAGAGAGCGGAGATGGGGGACGAGGGAGGCACCTCGATTTGACACAGACAACCCGGAATGACCATCACGGCAGCGAACTCCTCGAAACAAGGAGGAGGGAGGTAGGAGACGAATTGGGTGAACACACAGTACATGCGTTGCGGGTAACCTCCAAAGAGGGATTCTAGCCTCCGAAGAGGGTTTAACAACCTCCAAAGAGGGGATTCTGGCCTCCGAAGAGGGTTTATCAAACTCCGAAGAGAGTTTCTAACCTCCGAAGAGGAGATTCTGGCCTCCGAAGAGGGTCAAGTTCGACAATCCAAAATACATCGACAAGTTTTAACCAAAATACGACAAGTCCAACAAACCATTTGAAAACTAGAAAAACACCAACTTACTTTGCTGGGCGTTTGCCCTTGTAGAACTGCATCATGGTGCTGAGAAGCTTCTCCTGCCACTCTTCATTTGCCTTCTTAGTCTCACCCATCAGTTGCTCCCTAATGGCTGTCATGTCCTGCCTTACGCTTGTGCTTACCTGTTTCTGCACTCTATCGCCAATTGAGGAGATTTCTTCCCTGAGGTTTGTGGCCACCTGGGTCTGCACATGATCCCCCAACTCCACCATTTCCTTCATCATGTCTTCCTTGAAGGTGGAGAGCTCCGTCAGCACGTAATCCTTCATATTGCCAGAACGAGCAGATGCAGATACCTGGGCACCAGTTTGCACACACGGCGCTGATTTCAAAATTCGTTGAGACTCCAATCCCATGCCCAGAACCCGGCCTCGCTTCGCACCACCTGTTGCCTTGAGCCACACAGCTTTTGTGTCAACAGAATGGGATCCATTCTCAGACACGTCATCATCATCTACGATTTCCTCTTCAAGCAGCTGATCATACTTGTCCTAGAAATTCAAAGAAAAAGAATGAAACATGAAGGCTAAGGAGGAACAGATGGAAAAAAACAGAGTAGAAAGTAAGCCAGACCATATCAGAAACAAACCATATAATGGTTGACAAATGCCAGATAACAATCCAAAGTAGAAACACCAAGGTAGAAAAAAACCAGATAACAAACCATAAATTCAAAGCTTGATAAATGCCAGATAACAAACAATACTCAAAGCTTGATAAATGCCAGATAACAAACCATATTGAAAGCAAGTAAGCCGGATATATTTTCTCAATAACAGAATCAGATATTCTCAGATATAACAAACCATACCAGATAACAAATCACATAACAAACCATTCTCAGATAAACTTGTCCTAGAAATTCAAAGCTTGATAAATGCCAAATAACAAACCATATATATCATGGTTGACAAATGCAAGATAACAATCCAGAGTAGAAACACCAAGGTAGAAAAAAACCAGATAACAAACCATACATTCAAAGCTTGATAAATGCCAGATAACAAAAAATACTCAAAGCTTGATAAATGTCAGATAACAAACCATATTGAAAGCAAGTAAGACGGATATATTTTCTCAATAACAGAATAAGATATTCTCAGATAAACTTACATGGTTGACAATAAAGATATAACAAACCATACCAGATAACAAACCACATAACAAACCATTCTCAAATAATCATAATAAATTAATAAATTATAATTAATTAATAATAAACTACATATTGAATTAAACATTGAATAAATATATATTGTAATAATTGAACATATATACATGTATCAATTACAACCAATTTTTTTTTATTACATATCACATTTACAAATATATTCTTCAAATTATATACTATTTCAAAAAAACCTTTTCACATTTGTATATATAATACCCATTTCAATCGATTTCTTCAATAACAAAATAATACCCATTAATTTATACATCATTTCCATATACCCATTATATAATTTATTTACCATTTCATAAAACCCTTTTCATTTGTGTGTATATATATATATATATATATATGTAAGAGTTCAAATGAAAATGGGGTTAAGATGAAAATACTCTTAAAGTGAAAATGGACTAGGGTGTGATTTTTTTGGGTCGCGGGGTGATTAAAAAAAAGAGCCCAATCTGTATCGTTCCAAAGGAAGAGAATAGACCGCCTCCGTCTTCCTCCCATTCACTCCCTCCCTCTCCCGATTCTGAAACCTCACAGCCATGGCAGTTGGCGATGGCGTCGCCCCTCGCCGACGCTCGTCATCCTTCCGTCGTCCCTCGTCGTCCTCTGATCTGGTCTCGCCCTTTCTCGTGCTTCCTCTCTCGCCCTAAGTCGCCCTCGCTTATCGCCTATATCGCGCCTTGGCATCCTCTCTCTCAACTAATCTCTTCGAGCTTTCCTGAATGGAGAACGAAACAACAATGGCGGAGGAGATGGCAGGTCGTCGAATTCAACCCCGATTTTGCCTCAGGTAAGTGCAGTGCAGCCAATGCAGGTTCTTCTCTCCAATGCTTTGATTTTTTATCATTGAATTAAACGTCTAATAATGCTGAATTTGCGGCTTTCTTGTGTCTCGGATGATCGGGTAAGGATTCCATTTGGTAGGGCTAGGCTGAATTTGTGCTTAATTGATTGAATTATTGACTGCTTTGCTTGCCTGAATATTGCAATTTGTTTTGTTGTTTTTTTCCAATCGATGTTACTTCATGAATACTGATTTGGCTTGATTGGAATGGATTGGAAAGGTTGTAGCTTGAAATTGCTTTGATTGTCTTTCATTAGCGGATGAATTATTTTTTCTGAAGATTTTATGTGGATTTAGAACTGAACTCACTGCTGAAAATGATATAAACTACTTTAGGGCAATTTGTTGATAGTTTCACATGCTTTATTACTTATTGTGGGAAGCGTTGTGCCTACGCACAAAGATGTAGGTTCTGACTGACTTTTGCATTGTAGTGTATTCTGACTTAAGTACCTAAATAGCTCTGTTCAGACGTAGCATAGTTGCTGATTAAATCATCTAACAATCAGGTAGGTATTCTGTTCATTTGTTATTGATTTTAATTCTAGAGCTTGATTAGTTTCTCACTAAGTGCGGTTTGAGGACCTTGCAACTCTGATGGCAAATAGGCAGTGATGTTATACATTGTCTGTTCATGTTTCTTACGCAATCTGTGGTGTGTTAAGCATAGCCCAACTCCCATCTTACCTGGTTGGTTGTGTTGAGAATCGTCAACGCCGTAGGTTGAGTATTCTAGTATGGGGGAGAGAGAATAGAGAGATGGGTGTGTTTGATCCAATCATGGTGTGTTAGGCACAGTAAACAAGATGAATCTCTAAGAAACTGTCATGCTCACCTTCAATTCTTTGTTTGTGCAATTTAACATCATCATGGTTCCTGAAATGATTAACTAAAAAGAGCTTAATGCCGGGTGAGAATTGAAGAATGGAATACCAAGATTCCAAAAGGAAAGGAATTATAATTTACCTGGAGAGGGTTGCATTAGTTTCTTCAAACATAAATACAGGTGGTTCATCCATTAAAACTATGAAGACTTTGGCATTTGCATTACTCAGGTTTTCTGATAAACTAAACCAACTCATCAGAAACAAGGTAAGAGTAGTGATCAGTTGCATATTAATTCTATAATCGATCTCTCTCGATCAACAAATTAAAGAGCGAAATGAAATGCAACTAATTTGTATATAGGAGGAGCTAGCATAACAGGGCTCTCCCTGCCTTCTTATACAGTAGTTAATTAAGTATGCAGTATGCTATGAGATGCAGGATTGCCATACTAAAATCAGCTGCTGCTCGCTCTAAATTGTGTGAATATCACATAAGAAAGACAAGTGATATCAATTCACAACCCATAAAGTATATAATTAAGATTATAAAGTGCATAATTAAGGGTATACGGTGCATTTATAAGATTATATTGTGCAAAAATACTTGAACAACTCAGACAGATATGCTGGTGATTATTGGCATCCAGAGCTCCTGCTTGGTAAACATATATATGGTGTGCCTAGTGCTTGTACTTTCATTCTTTGGCTTTTCTGCATTTGGAGGTTTGATAAGCAACAAAACTTATGTTTTTGCTAAAGTTGTGGTGTTGTCTACTTCTCTTTAATGCTATGGTTGCGTCTGATAGCAGCTAGGCAAGGCCCTGAATGTGATCAAGATGTTTGCTGAAATTGATGGGCTAATTAGGTAATTGTTGACATCAAATCACTTTCGAGTTTTTATTTGGGTGAAATTGGGAGATTGGGAGGTAAGCCTAATGCATTGCAAGTGATATGATCAGGAGGAAAATGTATCCTTATGATCACATACTTGGAACCTGGGCATTACAAAATTCCTCCTAAAAATGAGAGTTTTTATTTTGCTGTTGTTGCTGCTGCTGTCATTGAAGGAGAGCAAAAAGTGCCCAGTTTTGATTTAAAAATTCATAACTTCTTCCATAGAGCCCCAATTCGAGTGGTTTCAAATCCCATAGTTTTCTAAAAAGGTTATCTACGTTTTCCTTCATAAAAGTTGGCTTGAAATTAGCCATGAATGCTTCTGTTGTTGCTGCTGTCATATGAAGGAGAGAAAAATAAAATGTTGTTTTAATCATGGATTTTTTCTGAATTTGTAAAATAGATGTTCATCAATCAGGGCTAATGCAGATTTAAGATTATAAAGCCAGAAACCGAAATCATACGTACTCTATGTTTTTATATTGGCAAACAAGGTTCATTTAGTGTTTTTTTTTTTTGAAGTGGATGTTCGTTTAGTGTTGAATTAATGGATTTCATGTAATCTGTTTTTTTCAGTAGTATGATTTGATTTTTATGAGGACTGAAATCTGATTTTTAAGAATCTATCTTTCAACACTGTAATCTGGATTTTCAGCACTACACCTGACTTTTTTTAGCACTGAAATATGATTTTTAAGCAACTATATGTTTCATCATCATTGTAATTTGAATTTTAAGCATTTAAGAAATCTGATTTTTATAAGCACTAAAACTGATTCATTGGCTATGAGGGTTTCGAATTGGTTTATAGGCCAACGTTGTTAAATGGAGCCCAAACGGGCAACCTTGCTTAGATTAAAAAGTGCAAGACTAATATTATGAAGTGCACAAATTAGATTAAATGGTGCAGGATTAATATTATAAAGTGCACAAATTAGATTTCCAGTTTAGAGAGAACCAAATTAGAATTTAGTTTGAATGTTCAATTTTAGAACCTAAATGTGCAATTTTAGTTTCAAAAAGTGCAAGTACAAAACTGAAAAGTGCAATTTTAGTTTAAAAAAAATGCAAGTACAAAACTGAAAAGTGCAATTTTAGTTTCAAAAAGTGCAAGTACAAAACTGAAAAGTGCAATTTTAGTTTCAAAAAGTACAAGTACAAAACTGAAAAGTGCAATTTTAGTTTCAAAAAGTGCAAGTACAAAACTGAAAAGTGCAATTTTAGAACACAAATGAATTTTTTATCAAGCCTACAATGTTGTTAAATGGAGCTCAAACGGGCAACCTTGTACAAAGGTGTGGGTTCAAATCCCACCTAGGCTATCTATGGTTTTTTCTTCTTTTCTTTCCGTTTATAAAGTGCAAAAAATGGTTTGTGTGATTCATGTAGTTAAGTTGATTGATTGTTCTATTGTGCAAAAATAAGATACAATTGTGCAGATTTAGAATACAATTGTGCACATTTAGAATACAAGTGTGCATATAAGAATTATTAATATTATAACGTGCAAAAGTAAGATTAAATTATGCAGATTTAGAATAAAAATGTGCAAAAAACAATTACTAAAAAAGAGTGAAGGAATTTGTCGGATATTATCTCAATCAATTGTGCAAAAGTAAGGTACAATTGGGCAGATTTATAATACAATTGTGCACATTTAGAATACAAGTGTGCAAAAATAAGATACAATTGTGCACATTTAGAATACAATTGTGCAAAAGTAAGATACAATTGTGCATATTTAGAATACAATTGTGCAAAAGTAAGATACAATTGTGCAAATACAAAATATTAAAATTGAGCAATTTAGCCTATGTAGGAGTTGAACCCACATCTCTGCGCATAAGCACATTGCTCTACCATTGAGCTAATAGGCTTTTAAAGCTTATTCAGCACAAAAGGATTCATTAACAACAACAAAAAACAGATTTTTTTTTCCCTATTTTACACCAAACTTGTATTAATTTCCAGCTAATAAACTTACAGAACAAAACTGAAGTTCAGCACCTAATTCGATCACATCGGCAGATGCATCACAATGTATGAACAACTCATGACAAGCTGAGCATTTACCGAGTGACTGACTGAATCACACCAGCAGCAACTGTTTTCCCGCCTTCCCTGATTGCGAATCTCATCCCTTGTTCACAAGCAACGGGCCTAATGAACTCCACAACCATTTTGATCCGGTCTCCGGGCATAACCATCTTTGACTCCTCGTCCTTGTCGTTCATAACTTTTGTCACTTTGCCTGTAACATATGTGGTCCTCCTGTAAAATTGTGGTCTATAACCTGAAAAAGGGGTGAATGTCCACCCCCTTCCTCCTTCCTTAACATGTACACAATGGCAACAAACTTTGTAACATGAGTAATACATCCAAGTTTTGCCAGCACCATCCCTCTCTAGATATCAGCCTTTTGGATGCCCCTTAACAGAATCCCGACATTGTCCCCTGCAAGGGCCTCATCCAGTATCTTCTAAAACATCTCTACTCCCGTTACTGTGATGGTGCTGATAATCCAAAAGAAATTCAACTTTTAGCTTTCCTTTCATGCAAAATTCACAACATGACAGATTAAACCACACATTAGAAAACATATACCAACAGAAGTTGGGGGATTACAGAAGGTCTTGTACTTCCCTAGATTTTTTTTATGGCATATTCACAAAGCTAACATATTCCTACAGAAGCATCTCAATGCAAGAACCACACAAATATAAATCATCTAGCCAGAGTCTCAAATGCAATTCATGTTAGCAACATTTAATTTACAAAGCTCGAAATCCCCAACTTCATAGTTTATTAGTTTACACCAATAGCATTACATAACATGAGAAATTGAGAATCTCACAATCAGCCAAGTTTTCTAAATCAACCAAATCAAACTTTTGTAAACCCCTAAATTTATACAAGTCTGCATAACCATCCTACAATCAAGAAACAATGCAGCAGAAAGAGAGAATTGAAATGGGAAAATGATTGAAGAATACTGGCAAGAGGATTAAACCTGGAAAAGTGGAAAAACTCATCGGCAATCGACAGAGCAACTAAACAAAACCCTAGCCTCTCGATCGAAGCAAATCACACTGAAAACCTTAGTATTGGCCACCACCGAAATCTGCAACATTAAAAAGCATATGCGATTGAAGCAATACTCAAATGAATCAGAAGAAGAAGAAAAAAGCTACAATTTCTAAATGTTGGTGCCGAATCTGCAGGTTAGAGGTGGAGGAGGAGCAAAGCCGATATCGAAAGGGGGATTTGAGCGCAGAGGCGGAGGCGGAGGCGGAGCAGAGCCGGACCAACCAGTATCGAAGGGAGATCATTGAAACTTCCAGGAATCGGAGGCGGGAGTGGATGTAGCTGAGAAGGCGGAGATGCGACCGACCTTCTGGGAGACCTCGGCTAGGGTTCTGTTTGAAGCATTTCGACGGAGGGAAGGAGGAAGGTTGGAAGCGGTTCACATCCATCCGCTTTTGTTCTTTTTCCTGTTTTTTCCGGTTCACACCGGTTCAGTTATTTTTTAAAAAAAAAAAACCGGACGTGCGTGTTTTATACCTCATTTTCACTTTAAGCAAATTTTTCATCTTAAGCTCCTTTTTCACTTTAACCTCACCCTATATATATATATATATATATATATATATATATATATATATGTAATATGAAGTATATATTATATAGTCTGTAACTAAAGTTAAACAAAAAAAAATTACATACCTCGTACCCACGAATGAACAGAGAGTTGAGGCCGGACTAATCGATCCACCACTGCCAAACCTTCCAAATTGCAAGTGGATATGGAGCTAGAAGACAATATGCAAAGTGGGTCGGCCCCATTAAATACTCTCAACCATAAATATGCAGGGAATGGACGCGTGTCGCCACATCTGTGGGTACAGTACAAGCGCATTGAATTTTGACAACATCCGTAATAGCCACGGATTTAGCCACGGATGCAGTCGTCGCTAACGAAGCCCATTAATACCCTTTCATTCTATGGGCTTATTGGGCTTTGAATTCTAATAGGCTAATGGGCTTTCACTTTCGGTTTTACTAACACCCTATTGAATGGACATATTCAATCTAAAAAAAATTGAGAGATACTAAGGCATCCGGCCTATTTAAAACCAAGCCCATTAAATGGCCAAATGCTTAACGAATGCTGGACCGAATAGCCACGAATTCAGCTATGGATATTATATCGTGGCCGGACCAGCTTCAAATACAACCACGAATCAAACGATTGTGGCTATATTTGTGGCTATTTAGTAGTCCAGTCCACCATTCCAGCCACGAAACCATCCACGGACATATATTCGTTGCTATTAGCCACGAATTTGAAGAGTTGTCATACCAAGACGCCACCCAGCCACGAAAATAGCAACGGCAATTAATAGTCGTCGCCAATGTCATTGCTATTGGCCACGAATATAGCCACGCCCAGTATTCGTGGCTAAGTATCCGTTGCTAAATCCTATTTTTTTAGTAGTGTCAAGGGCAGCATAAGTGAACTAAAAAACACATGAGTTATAAAAAAAAATTATAAACATACAAGATTCAATATCAAAATAAGAACAAGAAAAAAAATCCTAAAAAGAGAGGAGAGTGCAATAGAAATATGTTATGGATAGAGGAAATTTACAATAAGTAATACCTGTATCATAGTTGTGACAGGTTGAGTAGATTTATTAAAATCAAGCACAAAAACTTTAGAACCTGAGCAAAATGGCTAAATTAGTTACAATATACAAGGGTACTGAACTATAGTTGCTAGCTGGGCTACATATTAGTTGTGATCAAGCCATTTGTTACTACTTAAAACATACAATGTACTAAAATCATGAGTCCATGACTTAGGAGCTAGTCTTGGAACCTTATAAATAAATTCATATAATTTTCATATATGTAATACTACCGGATTTTTGCTCAGCAGACTAACAGTTTTATTTACTTATTATAGCAAAAAAGAAACACATGTAATTTCTTGATTTAAATTTGCAAACAAAGAAAGATCAAATTCATTACACAGAAATTAGCAGGCGCAATTTCATATCAATTGAGCACAAATAGAGATATTGAGGTACCTACTAAGCTCGAATTCCACTGTGTCTCTCAGCGGCATATGTTTCAATAGAAATCGCAAAAGATTCATCAAACTTACCAAGCTTTGATTCCATGTTTTTCCACTTTGATCTCAGGAACTAAAGAGTTCCAATTTCAGGAACCGAAGATTTTCAATTGATTTTCCTAATAAATGAAACCCTAAATAGATTTCCAATTTCAAGAACCCTAATTTGAAAAAATTGAAGAACCATCAATTGAAGGTTATAACCATCAAATTCCATCATTTCAAGGTTATAACTAGCAAATCAGATAATTGTGATTTACCTTAGGCCATGCAAAACTTAAGGATTGTAGTCGAAAATCCTTCTTCATTATAGTATTATCTTTCCACCTAGATCTGGTGAGGGTGGTACGAGAGAGAGAGAAAACGAGAGAGATTTCTAGAGAGGATAGAGGAGGAGGTGACACGAGGTTGGGGCGGTGCCGGCGAGAGCAACAACGACGACGTAATGCTTCTCTGGTTCAATGGAAGGTTTAGGGGAAGGAACTGAGAGAGAGAGAGATGATGATGAGAGGAGCGGTAGTAGAATTAGGTTACGTCGAGACGCCGAATAGCTTATGTTCTATTATTACCGCTTAATAATTTGGCCCAAAATTTTGAACGGGAAAAAATTGCCCCTAATTCTATGGCGTTTTTAAAACGCCATAAAATTTACGGCATTTAAAAAACCTCATAAAATTTAGTTCCCAATTTTGGTTATAATAGCATGGCGTTTTGCAAACGCCATAAATTTAACGATGTTTGCAAAACGCCATAAATAAAGTGTGTTTTACAAATTTATGACATTTTTCTATTTAAACGTCATAAAAAACATTTTTAATGGCATTTTATGAAAAACATCATCTTTTAAATGTCACAAATGACCTCATATGTAGTAGTGAGAGTGGCTGATAAGGTTGCACACCTTTGTCACTCTTCACTACAAAAAAAAATGAAATTCGCTTCGGCAAAAAACCGTAGCAAAAGGCCTTCAAGGGGTGGCAAAAGCCCTCTAGCTTCGGCTTAGCTACGGCAAATAGGGGGTGGCGAATTTTGGGGTGGCAAAATTTGGTAGCTTCGGCAAATAGCCGTAGCAAAAAAATTGGCGACGGCTAGCCGCCGTAGCTAAAGTGTGGGGTAAAATTAAAAAAAAAACTGCTTTTTAGCCCAGATTCTTTCGACCCGGGCTAAAAAGTCCAATATTTTTTAAAAAAAAATAAATAATACCAACAATTTACCTATATAACAAAATTTCATTAATTATACAAAATTTACATACAAAATAAAATGTCAAAAAATACATAACTTATAATAAATGTAGCCAGATAGCCCAATTGATACTAAAACAATTCCACTTTGTCACATGGGAATGACAATATCTATAATTTTCTTCACTATCTTTATCCATGGTTCTTCAAATTGCAAGTCTGAAACTTTGGTTGTAAAAGCTCCAATGGCATAGACATTTTTGGAGGAAAAAAATGGATGAGCAAAGATAAGTCGACCTCGTAGAACACTAGAACCTACCAGAAGAAAGCATCTCACTCTTAACTAATAATAACAAAACTTAAATAAAAAATTCAACAACTAAACTAGATAATGGAGAATATAGAGAAAGTGGAAAAAATGCCTAAAAATTCGAAAGCGGGAATATGAGGAATTAAAGCAACTAATTATTGCAAGTTTTGACCACAAGACACCACGTAAGATCATATGCATCGACTCGGTTCTAGTATAGTATATAGACTATAAACTGGAAATTAGAGATAATCGAAATCAATAAATTATAAACTTGGGTTTGTCTTAACCTGTATGACACACTAGGAAACTTTTTCATCATTTGACTAAGCTCTTGATACATAGCCACTGGCCCAGTGGCACTGGGGTATGCTGGGCGAAATTCTTTTAATCATTTTATATTTACATTTGGCTTAGGAAAAAAAAAAAAGAATCCCTATTATTGGAAGCAAAGAGACACATATTATTGGCATCTAAATAAGTGAAAAAGTCAGTTAAATCAGAAATATTTAGACAAGAAAATTACAATCCAATTAAAACAAAAAATAGACATCCCTTTTCCAATGTGGCAAGAAAAACAATACAGTATTCTAGCATCTTTTATTTCGGGATTGAATTAATAAATTAGTAATACAATTAGTGGGAGTATTTACCTTAAGATGATTATATGTTTTTGAGCCCATTCGCATTGCCTCTTTGAATGTCCTAGCTCCAATGGGCAAGACAATAATTTCCTGAAAATGAAGTAGGCAAATAGAGCATCAAATTTTGAAGCAGAAAAAAGGATACATATGTCCTCTAAGTCCCAAGTAGAAGAAAACTAGATCACAATTAGTAGGCACAAGTAAACAAAGTGAAATGGTGTATGACCAATAGAAATATATCAACTTGCTACATACCTTAACAACCAATGCATTAATCACACCTGAAAGTTCAGAACAATTGTCGGAATTTAAGTGATAGATTTCTTCATACATTAGCAGAAAGAATTGTTCCGAACATAAAAAGCGATAAGTCAACCACATGCCTCTTTTTCAGTAGCTCCTACTTTACAAGCAGCAATTGACATTCAACAACTTAGAATCCATAAATTTGAGTAATCTGTAGTCACAATACCAAACAAGCAAAAAAAAACGTGAGATTTGATTAGATGTAAAGAAAACAATGCAGACAAGTGCTGAGGAATAAGAGGGGTATCCCCGTTCAAGGGTGGAATCAGCTTTTGAAAGAAAATTGAATTGTGTCTTTTGAGGTACAAGTTAAAAAGATTCAAGAATGAAAATCTTGTTAATGTATTAATTCCTTACCTTGGTTGAGTGGTACATCATGTTAAAGTATGTGTGACAAAATCCATATCAAGTATCAATAGATTCCAATAACGATTCTTTGCTCTTGAAAGGTTAAGATGGACGAGATTTTTTCATCCTTGGTTTTGCTTTGGAGGCCAATGCTTCTCCACCTCTCCTCTCAATTAAAGAACGACTATATCTAGTATCAATAGATTCCAATAAGGATTCAAGATGCAATCATGAAACAAATAACGTAACATTTTCAGAGTTTTTAGAAGAATCTCATAAATGAAGGAAAGTAAAACATTCTAAACAAGTAAAACACATTACATTGAGAACCATGGAGGAAAGTAAAACATTCTAAACGAGTAAAGTAATATTTTTCTATTGAAAATCATTTCACGTTAAGGTGAACAAATTCAAAAGAAAATCAACGGACAACATTAGGCTAGGCTTTAATCGAAATCAGTAGGTTATGAAAAACAAAAAACAGAATGATAGAATCAGTAGAGTATATAGCAGAATAATCCTTTTCATGTGAAGCATTCGATATATTGAACCAAGGTCCAAGCCCTCAAAAACTCGAACTTCTTGAAGATTTATATTATTAGTGGTAGCAGCAATGTAGAATCTTGGGGTAAACCTATTTTGTTGCATAACCAATAGGAGATTAATCATCTCTGTTGTGTGACCTCATTCTGTTAAAATTATCCAACCAGTTGATGGTGTTGTCTAGTTACGATTTTCATAATATACTATATAGGTTCAATTGCAACAAAGATCGTATAAACACTGAGAATAACTTGCAAACCGGCCTTATCTTCAGAACAAGGAAAAAAAAAACAATATAAGCTATAATAATATAAACTCCATTATGTTTCTATTGGTCTGTTACTCCATACTAACCTGCTTAGGAGTTGGATAACTTCTCTGAATCTACTAATTGGCTTCTTGCTACTTATTTCCATTGGCCTTCAAAATTCAAATGATAAATAATCAAACATCAAAGGAGAAACTGAAAGCATCATGCACACTAATAAACCAATATAAGCTAAGATAATGTAAACTCCATTATCTTTCTGTCACATTCTGCTAAATTGTGGCCGAGTGGGTGACTTTCACTCACTTAAGCATCCATCTAGAGAGAAATGAAATTCAACAAACAAGAGAAAAATACATGGTTACTATGGAAAAAAAAACCCTAATAATTGAAAAATCAGATCCAAAGTATTTCAAATGTGGTTTACCTGATAGAGGGAAAAGAGAATGGAAACTTGTCTTGCGCGCGTGGAGTGGGACTAGATCTAGGGCTTGTTCACCTTCTCGGACCAACGACGATAGGGCTATCCTATTCGATTCACGGAATCTTGGAGAGGTGGCTTACAGGCTTGGCTTATATGAGTTCGACGAAGACGGCGCCCTCCTTCACTTATTGAGAGAGGTTTGAGAGGGACGTGAGAGAAAGAGGGAGGAGAGAGAGCAGACGAGGAGGAATGGAGGATTCATGGTTTTCAGATCTGAGGTTGGGGAAGACACTAGTGGCAGAAGAAGAAACTCTAGATCCCAGTCTAGATCTGGTTACACAGGGAGCAAGAGGACACTGGTGGGGTGGAGAGGAGAACGAGAACGACGGAGATGGATGGAAACAAGGACGAGAACAAGCTCTCCACCGGCGGCTTGAGCGTGTGGCTCCGATGAGCGTGCTAGAGAAGAGGCGCCTAGGGTGAGTTCTCGATCTGAGGAACGAGGGGCGGCGATGCTTATGGTGGCCTGGTGGGTAGGTAAAGACATTTAAGAGATTATACGACTCCGTTCTTTTATTTTTTTTTAATATGTTTTTTTTTGCGACGCTAACACTCCACCGTAGCAAATTTCAGTAACGACACACAAGCTGTAGTTGTGCCGTAGTAAAAACTGAGCCAATAGCCACGGCAAATCCATGCCGTTGCTACCAGGGGTGGCAAAATCCACTCAATAGCTACGGCAACCCTTGCTGAAGCTACGATCAGTGGCAAAAGGTACCAATTGCTACGGCAAATCCCTACCGAAGCTAAGTAGCGTAGCAAATTTCTTTATTTTTTGTAGTGCTTCCTGGGGTGTCGATATTTACAACGATCTAGGTCTTTTAGACCTCATCCGAAAGGATGCTGCCGGGTAGAGCTCGCTCGCCCGGATTCTTTCCTAATAAAAAAAACTAATATGCAATATAGGACAAAGGTATCCTCCTTCTTCTCTTTTTATAGCCTTGAAATTCTTCCAACCGCTCCCTCATTTCCAGTGTGGGACAAGGGCATCCTCCCACATCGAAAATAGAGGGTTAGAAAGAGAAGTAGGGGTGGAAATGGGGAGGGTTATGGGTGGATGAAGTCATTCCATCACCCGCCGCGGGTGAATAATTTCACCCGCTCCACCCATGACCCATCACCTACAAACCTCTTCACCCTCATCTGACCCCTGTGGGAGATGCGGGTGGAACGGACGCCCAATGGGTGAAATAAATATAGTTATGATTTTTTAATAAAAATAAAAAATGAATAAAACTTAAATTTTAATTTACAAATACTAGAAATACGAGTTCATGGAAGTCGAATATGTGTTATACACTTACACATAACCTCGTGAATATACGTGTTTTAATAAGAAATTTGCTTTAAAACGACAACATTAAGGAGCAAATCATCATCGTAGTAAACCTGTGTAAGCCTAAGTGGGGTACCTCTACACCCTAGAAAGTATGTAGTAGACTTGGCCATGAGTTAAGCCAGTCGGGTCGATGGATTCGATTGTCGGGTCATGGGTTGAAATATCCCAACCCGGACCCTGACCCGCCAATGCCATGGGTCACGGGTCGACCCGCCGACCCTATGGGTCACCTTAATAAAAAGAAAATTTATTTTTTTTAAAACATTTGACTATTTAATAAAAAAAAAGATATGAGAAGATTATATATTTTCATATCACTTTATTCATCCACTTTTTATTTAGTGTGGGAGAAAAACGTTAGAAGATTATATATCTTCATACTATTTCTTTCAACGTAGGAGAAAAATATGGGAAAATATTTATCTTCATACCACTTTTTATCATCCACTTCATTTCGATATGAAGTGGAAGAAAAACGTAGAAATATTTTATATCTCTATACCACTTCCTTCAATTTTTTTTAAGTGTTATTTAAGGGAAATTTTTTTTTGAAGTCATCAACCCTAATATTTTCCTCCAATTTTTTTTTTTGATTTTTCCCTCCAAATTATCCTAAATTTTTTTGGGCGTAAATTTGGAATTTTTAAACCTTACTACAGCCAAATTACTTTAGCTCGAGAATATCGGTCGAGCATATTGCTTCACCTCGCCACTATCAGCAGATATCACATATTTAGCTCGTTCAATGTTGTCAAGCTTATTGATTAAGCTCAATACAGTTTATTAAGCCTATTTTGGGTTTTAGGGAAAACCGACACGCGGGTCCGATTTAAAAAAAAATGAACCGGGTTAGGGTGTTTCTTCCGCTCTTCTTCCCTCTTGCTCACTTCTCCAGATCTTGAAAACGAAGAACGCTCCTCTCTCTCGGATCTCCGCCACTAGTTTGCCTCCTTCCTCCTCCTCCGTCATCGAGGCCGCTTGACTTCGTCTCCTCCCGGATCTCCGCCCTCTCCTCCCTCCTCTCCCTCCTTCTCGCCTTCGTCCATCGCCATTTCATCGCCGACCGGGTTATCCGCCTCCCTCTGCCTACAAGCCTTCTAGATCCTCCAAACCGGCCTCTCCCTCCATGTCAACGCCTCCATGGCGGTGTTGTGACGGCGCCGTTGCTCAAGGGCTCGAGCAGGGAGATCAGGTCATGGAGGATGGCACTGAGGAAGAAATCGGAGCTAGGGCTGGTTTCGAAGGTGCGATGTGGCGAGGCTGACGATGCAGAATCTCCAAGAGGTAATTCTCGAACGAAGCTATTCGTTCTCTTTCAAGCGATTCATTTGGCTGTCGTTGCTGAGTGCCTCAGTTTCAGGGTGCGATTGATTCATTCATATGTTTTATTCTAACGATTCCTTTGGATTATTAGTTGAGATTATTTGAATTTTGTCTCCTAAATTGGAACTCTCTTTTGGATTTAGATGATTAGGTTTTGATTTTGCATGATCGAATTAGGTTTCATGTTGAGTTGTGATTTAGAAGGGGGATGGCCTGGAATTTTGGTGGTTTAAATGCTGGGTTAGTAGTAGGGAGAAGGGAAGAAATTTTTGAGGATCTAAATGTCACAAGGGGGAAGATGTCGATCTGAAAACGCTTACAGAGCCAAAATGTGGCATTTCATAACTTGTTAAATTCCTAGTTAGTGCTGTCACAAGCTGGCAATCCCCTTCTTTATCATCTTTTTTTTTTTTTGGAATAGTATCTCGCTGTGTTTTTTCCGATGGGGTGCTCTAGGAAACATTTGAATTACAATATACTTTTCCTTCACATCCATAGCAGAACCTGAAAAGGATGGTACTAACTACTAAGAATAACCATATTAGAAGGAAATCCAAATCAAGGGAAAACTAAAATAAAAGGTTAAAAGAGGAATCTTGAAAAGTGAAAACTAGAGTAAAGATGAGGAACTTGATGGTAGAAACTACAAAGTTTTCCAAGAAACTCTTTTGTCCATTGCTCTGTGAAATTGCTTCCATTTTTCTGCTGTTATTTGCCTATTTGCATAATGCCCTTGGCTCATTGGTGAAATTTTTTAGAAGATTGCAGATGAGCACTCAAAGTTTTTCTGCTGTTATTTTTCTTTTATAAATCTGGCATTAATAAACTCTTCTGTTTGCTTTCTTGCATCTGGAAATGCTAGAAGATTGCAGACGAGTTCATTGTCGGGAGGAGGTGCTGAATTGGTGTAGGGTACACACAAGGACTGTGATTTTCATCGGCAAAAGGGAAAATTAGCTTGATTTTTACAACTATTGATAGAATATTTTTGACCAATTAGCTCAATTGGTAGAGCGATGTGCGTATGCACAAAGATGTGGGTTCGAATCCCACATAGGTTATATTATAAACAAGAACACACAAATCCCAAATTGTTAATCATGCACATTATAATCTTAGTTATTCACTTTTTAACCTTAATTATGCACTTTTTAACCTTAAATATGCACTTTAATTTGAAATTGTTATACGTAAAAAAATCGATTTCAAACTCACATCTATCAACCTAAATTATGAGAGAGGTGATCCCAAACTCTCAAAAGTAAAAAAAAAAAACCCAAAATTAAAACATCGATTTCAAAAGCACATCTTTTGTCTTATTCATGCACATTATGATCTTACTTTTGCACAATTGTATTCTAAATCTGCACAATTGTATCTTACTTTTGCAAACTTGTATTCTAAATGTGCACAATTTTATTCTAAATCTGCACAATTGTATCTTACTTTTGCACAATTGTAGTTTAAATTTGCACAATTGTATCCTACTTTTGCACACTTGTATTCTAAATGTGCAAATTACAATTTTATTTTTGCAATTTATGTTCTTATATTTGCACTTCACAGTTGCACAAATGCACTTCACAGTTGCACAAATGCACTTCACTGTTGCACAAATGCACTTCACGGTTGCACAAATGCACTTCACGGTTGCACAAATTCACTTCACATTTGCACAAATGCACTTCACATTTGCACAAATGCACTTCACAGTTGCACAAATGCACTTCACAGTTGCACAAATGCACCTTACACTCTTATTCATGAAGAGAAACATAGTACTTGTAAGCGATAAACATAGATAGCCTATGCGGGATTTGAACCTACATCTTTGTGCGTGGCACATTGCTCTACCATTTTGAGCTAATAGGCTTTACATTTAATTAAAGCAAATGGGCATACATCATTTTGTCGTTAATGAAACAAAGCCAATTGAACCAAACACAAACACAACTAGCAAAAATGTTGAATACTATAATAGAAAATTTGAACTTAAGAGTTCTGGTGTCCTTGTCGGTTTATCATCACTTGCACCAACCAGGAACACTTGAATACCATAGCAGAAATTGCTCTTTTTCAAAATGAAATTGTACTTTTCAAACACATTTAAATCAGAACCAATAAATTCATCCAAAGAAATAGAACAATCAATCAACTTAACTACATGAAGCAAAATTACAGAAGCATAACATTCTTTCAACTCCATCTCAGTTTGTCTGCACTTCGCAACAATCCTTTCAGCTCCATCTCAGCTTCATGTAATTAGATGATGCACATCCATTATGTACTACATAGTAAACAAACTGGTTGCATTGTCGTGCCTTATTTTTATGACATTTCCCAATCTAAAAGACCATTCCAATAGTTTATTCTCAACTACGGTTTGCAAGTGCACTTGTTAGTTTCTCATCCAAATTTGGAGCATGATGATCATCTGTTACTCTTGCTACAGATTCCACAAACACTTTCCTAAGGTATGTAGAGTATATGTATTACTTTAACAATCAATCACTTTAAAATGTTGATTATTCCATAACTAAATCTCATCCACAGTTCAAAAATTAAGATCAGTTCGAGAAATTTACTTCACATTCAGGAATCAGTAAGTTTCAAATCAGGTAAACACCATCCCTCCCACAGTCCCAATCAAATCGATAATTAGAGCAACAAGCCAAAATACAAAATAATAAAATCATTAAAGCCAGCGATTAAAACTACAATATCAGCAAATACATACTTGAGTGCGATGCGCAGGTGCCCGATCGTTGGTCACGGCAACAGCAAGATCAGTAGGAGTAGTTGACAGATAATCGAATCGGCGATGAAATTGTCGATCTCATTGCCCTAGAATAGTAGGAGCAAATGAAGGGCAGAAAAGAGATGGAAGAGAGAAGCACCACAAGCGGAGCAATTTATCCTTGAGCAATTGACACATTAAGCTCACGAACCAGAGAGCCCTAATTGATCGAAGAGGAAGCAGCGTCTGAACGGTTGGCTTGTACTCCCTCCTTCACAAAGGGAACCGATATCGAACAGAGGCAGAAGACAGAATATGCAAAATCGTCGATCCTCCTCTGCAATTGCTCCATTAATTGGAAGATTCCCGGCGACGGTCGTCTTCTTCAAGCACTAGATCGACCCTACTGGGGATTTGCTGGGCGAGCGAGGGCGAGCCAAATATGATGATGATGAGGGGAGACGAGGAGCAACGAAGGGCGTCGGAAAGACGACGAGGGACGGCGGGAGGATGACGGAGGAGTGAGAGAGGATGACAAGCGAAGGCGAGGGGCGATAGAGGGCAACGCTGTTGTCCACCGCCATGGCTGCAACAACTCAAAGTCGGGAGAGGGAGGAAATAAACAGATTAATTTTTAGGGTTTAATTGGATCGGCCCATTAAGTTAATCCATTTTCTAAATTGAGCGTGCATACCTTATTAAGAAATTTTACACGTTAAGGACTTTTTACATTTGAAGCAAACCATATATATATATATATATATATATATATATATATATATATATATATATATATATATATTTCAAAGAATTTAGGGCTTATTTGTTTATATAAGAGAAGAATGAAAATGAAAGGTATTAAATTATATATATAATATATAATTTATATGATCATCATTTTTTATGAGCTTAGAGTAGTGGTGAAATTCGAGCCGAACGAGCCGAGTTCGAGCCCAAAAATTATTCGAGCTTTTTTAAACTCGAGCTCGGCTTATGTAGGCTCGAACAAACCAAACGAACGAGCATGAGCTCGTCATTTGGGCTCGTTTGAGCTCGTTCAAGCTTGGTTTGTAGATGAAACAGATGCAATTACAGCAACAGGTCGGACCATCTTAAACGAATTCATCTTCATTCCATGACAGTACCAATTCGTCTTA
This sequence comes from Persicaria tinctoria, assembly GCA_037127255.1. Taxonomy (NCBI): domain Eukaryota; kingdom Viridiplantae; phylum Streptophyta; class Magnoliopsida; order Caryophyllales; family Polygonaceae; genus Persicaria; species Persicaria tinctoria. The sequence goes on along the minus strand of JBANSL010000006.1, from coordinate 50,833,131 downwards.
ATTTTAAGAAGAATCGCAAATAAACTTTTACAAATTAGACACAAACGATTTCATTTCAATCAACGGCCTCAATTTGACTTCATTCAAATGAAAATAATGGAAAAAAACATAGAAACACCAAATTGATGCTGCAGCCGACAATATCTTTAGAGGAAGGAGGAATTGAGCCTACCGTCGGGAATAATCGAGATTGCCGACGGGAACACGCTTGCTTTAGTAGACAATTGTTCAGTAAACAAGCAGAAGGAGAGAGAAAGGAAGCCCTGGATCTCCATTGAACGAAGACGAAGAGGCTGAAATCTGTTAGCACGAGATGGAGACGAAGACGAAGAAACTCGGAGAGATGGTCGGGGACGCCTGATAACATTTATTTTAGACTAATTTTAGGCATACATTTGCATATTAGTTTAGGCCATTTCTATTCATATTTACCATATTTTCTATTTTATTTATTTCATTTTGCATTTTCGGAGTCTACATCTACTTTTGATTTGTTTTAGGCATTTGGAGACTATTATTGAGGAAAATCAAGCTTTAATACGAACGGTGAGCATATTGGATTGGACTCGATGAGCTAAACTGTCAAGTGCGGAAGATGCTAAATCTTGGGGCTATTTTGCGGAGTTAAATTCATAATTGGATGTTGGGTTAGTTTTCAATTATTTAATTTTGTGGGTTAAAAATGTAATTTTCCTAAAAACCTAACATATACTCCCGTGTGTTTCGAATCGGGGCGGATATCTTCACCGCTAATTTTTACTATTACCACCGCTAATCGCCGCATACGTTGGCGGTGGCCTTAATCCTCTTTTCCCAGGGCCACTGCATATACATGCGGTGGGGGCGTTGACCGTATACAAACTCACTGTCACGTACAACGGTGGGCATGAGCGAAACGGGTTCCGTTATGTCGAAACCCACCGCTTGGGTAAACGGTATCACCCATCGCATGTGTAGACGATGGGTTTTGATTTATCCAAAACCGTTTTCCAAAATTATCCAAAACCCACCGCATATCCATGCGGTGGATTTTAAAATTTTAAACAACTGCACCGCGTGTTGATACGGTGGGTTTTTTACCGTTATCGCGGCGGCTCAAACCCACCGTATCCCCATGCGGTGGGCTCTAGCGCCTTTGAATAGGGGGTGCGGGACTCATTTCCCCGCACGCTTTCTGACTCTTCTCCTCTTCCAATCCCTCCCTCACCTTTTTATCCTCACCTATTTTCCGTCGTTTCTCTCCTCAACTCTCCTCCCCCTTCCAATCCCTCGCCTTTCGAACCTCCTCGCCCATTTTCCCTCGTTTTTGCCCTTCGTTCTCCTTGTTTGCCCGAGTTTTTTATTCTACTCTCACGTTATACCTGAGTGTTGATATGATGAGAGATAGTCGCCGTGAGGGAGATCAGGCTGGAGGGGCTGGCCGTGGACAGAGAGATCCTTTTCGGGTAACATTTAAAGTATATTAAATTGTAATTAATTTATTTGTAATCGAAATGAGATAGCGTTAACATATTATGGTTATATGAATTGTTGCCGGATTCGGCGATTCAGAGACGTGGTAGTGGTCCTATTGAGACATATAGGAGGGGGACATCCGGCTCGCCATAGGTATGTTAAAATCAATTAAATAGAGTTATTTGTTTCTTATGAAACGAAAGTATTAGTATAGAATCAGTAATTAGTTGTAGGGAAATCGTATAGAATTTGAGAACTAATACGATATAGAAGTGTGTGCCAATTAGAGAGTAACAACATCTATAATCGATAGGATTTAGAAGAAACAAATTATGGTATACATACCACATTATCGTGGAGATTAGCAGATAGGGTGGTTTTGCAATCCGCCCGGAGGGCTGCCGAAAGGGAGAGACAGGTGTTGTGTGAGTCATGTGCAGAGATTGAATCTATTCCTTTACATTTGCAGGTTGTAGAGGATCCTATGGATATGGATAGTCAGCCGATAGGTGTAAATAGTGGGGTTGGGTTATCTGGTCAGGCAGTTGTCGACCCAAGCGTCGGAGTTGTCGACCCCAGTAACGTATGTGGCCAGACGTCGCAGCCATCTATGGAGACATACCAAAGTTTGGCGCAGATAGAGATGGAGATGATGACGGACCGCACTGATGACGCAGTGGTGTAGTCGGCGGATGAGTCTTCCCGAGAGGAGACTGAGCAAATGTTGCATGAGTTGATAGGGGTTGACCCAGCACTGCAGCCGGGAGCGGAGCGTGTGGATGATCAGTCGCATACTCAGCCCGATAGGTTTGAGGCCTACTTTGGGACTGGGTCTGAGAGCGAGCAGCTGAACTCGTATGACGGCACGACACCGCTGGTCGGAGATGGGGGTGTTGGGACCAGCCATGAGGTCGGGACCAGCCATGCTAGGGAGGGAGATCACGACGCCTAGGAGGCACACATAGATTTTACATTGTTCACACCGCCAATTGATCATGGTGCCGGGGCGAGTCAGCCGACGGGTGATTCGGCGCCGCAGGCGGATGTACGGGGATCGCCTGATCATCTGCCACCGCCGGTGGATGCACATGGATCTGAGGCCGGAGGTGATATACCAATGCGTGAGGTTTACGATCCTATGGCGGAGTCTGGCGGTGCCCATCCTCGGGAAATAGGAGGAGACCAGACGACACCTGTCCCGGTGCATAGGGTGGAGAGGAGGCGGCGCCAGCAGGACGAGGCTAGCAGTTCAGGGCATGCCGGGCGGGATGATCAGGCGAGCGGCTCAGGGGCGGTAGCTGGCCCCGAATGGCCAGGGGGCCTTCTACATTGTCGTTGCTGAGAAATTACCCGGCACACATTGCACAAACAATATGGAGACGGGAGAAGGCAGCCTCGAGGAGGGTACTACACGTGTAGAGACGGGGACAGTGGTTGGGTCGTGTTGAGGCGTTGCTGGAGGAAGACGGATGGGAGATATAGTTTCCTGCAATGTGGGACAGCAACCTGTGGGAGCTGCGAGATTTCCAGTGGGAGAATGTGGATCACAGTCTCATCAGTGCATTTGTTGAGCATTGGCATCCGGAGACGAACAACTTCCACTTTACATGGGGAGAGATCACCGTCACCCTACACGATGTCTTTTTCATACTTGGGTATGGGTTGGACGAGGATGAGTGTATGAGGGTGGAGGATTCGAGCGCCGGGAAGGATCTGGTTGCGGCGTTGTACAACCTCACCAAGCAAGAGCGGAGGAGCGCTTTCGGCCATGGAGGTCCGACTCGTACTGTTGTGAGCCTAATTTGCCATGTTTTATACTATCATTTATATCGATTTATGCACGCATTTCATACATTTGGGTTAGAATAATAAAGAATCTGTGTAGTTTACACTTATTTGCAATATATGGAGGTCTACACAAGTTTTGGTTATATTTCGCAGAAATCGGACGCACTTTGGAGCTTAAAAGACAATCATGGAGAAGCTAAGAATGGTGCAGCTGGAGAAAAGGCCATATTTTACCATTCTTCGTTCTAAATCAAGCTTTGATGTCTTCATGAGAGTTGTAGCCCTCGAAAAGAGCTTTCCAACACATGGTCATGTGCGTCAATCCGACGAACGAGGACTCGGGAAAGTGCGTTTCAAGAACAGAGCAGAAAGTTGAAGCCAAGTGTACTCGATATCGAGTACATCTTACTCGATATCGACCAACGAGATCGAGCACACCTGGTCGAGCAGCGCTGATCGAGGAAACCGAGTCAGAGACAACCCGACTCCCGGAACCCTACTCGAGATCGACTAGCTCTAGTCGAGATCGACCACACTTCGGAGCCATGTCCGGAGTCGACGAGCTGTGCCAAGCCGAGAAGCCGAGGACGAAGATGCAGACCAGCTCTACTCGATCTCGAGGAGGCTTGGTAGAGATCGACGACGCCCAGGAGCCCAGATCCGAGCCTGTCGAGCAAATCTACCCGACCAAGCCAGCCAGACGACGAAGCCTACTCGATATAGAGTAGGGCTACTCGAGATCGACTAGACCTCCGAGTCATGTCCGAGCCTTGTCGAGCACCAGTCACTCGAGACAGACGAGACCTAATCGAGACAGACGAAACCTACTCGAGACAGAGGAGGGATACTCGAGATCGACAAGACCCTGGTCGAGATCGAGTAGACTTCCAGAAGACGCGTTACTCGGTTTTGACGAATCCTACTCGGTATAGGGTTGCTTGGGCTGGAAGATTGCCGATTCTATCCAAAATCATCAAGATACATCATGAAGGAGAAGATTTATCCATTGAAGACATTTTAGATATAATTCCCTATTTTAGATTTAATTCCTTTATTATTTTTATTTATCTTTAAAGCCTTTTAGATATAATTTTAGATATAGATAGATATTTCTATCCTTGGATAGCGAGGATTAGAAGCCTATAAATAAAGCCCTAGGGGCTGGTTTTTATTCATTCAATTCATAAGCTAGAGAAGTAGTTCCAAGGAGAAGTTTTAGGGGTTCGAAGGTTTTAGGGTTTTGGCGTTCAACGAGAGTTGGATTGCTGGGATTTTAAAGTCTTGGAATATAGTTTAATGCAAGTTGTTTTCTTTCAATCAATGATGTCTGCGATTGCGATGAAGCGCGAGTAGTCAACCCACTTCTAGGGTTGGGGCGAGCCCAATGATAGCCATGCATGTTCGAGGTAAAGATCCGACCTTTATCATGTTTTTGAGCATTTCCTACTTGTTGATGTGTTTATTTCCCATCTAATGGAGATCCATGCTAACAACTTGGATTATAAACATAAAATCGGTAGAGACAATTAGGGTTTCTTGAAAGAGTTGTCTAATTGTTGAAAAAGGCGAAAGCTTGTCCTTTAATGCAATTCACATGATTATCAGTTTATCTCTACCTTATGCATGTTTGGTTATCGTTGTTGCAAACCCCAATCTTGGAAGTCTTTTACATTAAGTTTAGTTCGAAGTCCCAAAGCATTTGCCTTTACTTTCTTTCCTTTCATTTTTCTTCTCTGCCCTACTCGATCTCGACCAAGCCTGGTCGAGCTCGACGACTGATTCCCGATCCCAGATCGCTGTAGCTTTTCCTGTGCAGGTACTCGACAAGACAACTCGAAGTCGACCAGGCCATACTCGATATCGAGTAGACCTTTGTCAATATCGACCACCAGTGCATATGACTGCTACTCTGTTCGACTGTCCGATCTTCTGTCGACTACCCTAGTCGAGATCGATGACCCTGTTGTCGACTTCTGACCGTGAGACTCCACCGCTACCTAGGATCCGCTGACACGCTTCCTCGTGGATCGATCTTGACTTCCCGCTGCTGCATCAGGAGGAGGTCTTGTAATTATTTGCTGGGATCCAATCGGTTTGCTTTATTATTCGTATTTTATTTTCCATTCTCGATTTCCTCCTACAACAAATTGGCGCCGTTGCCGGGGAGCTATCATTCGTGCCTTAGGTAGTTAGATCTCACGTTGGCTTTGAGTTACTTTGCAGGTGTATGCACCGTTCTGGTCAACCACCTGAGTTTGACACCTTAGATGATCCGGAACGCATCCTACTAGGGCTGAGCAAAATCGGTTCAAACCGAATTTTTCGGCCGAACCGAACCTAAATAACCACCTAACCGAACCTAAGGCTTTCGGTTTAGGTTTTCGTTTCAGGGATTTTTAATTTTCGGTTTTAGGTTCGGTTTGTATTCGGTTTCGGTTTAACCGAAAAAAACCGATGCTTTATTAAAAAAAATTATCCTTACGCATTAGGTCAATAGAGAGGGGTCTGTGTGTATTACTCTACTCTGCTCTCGCCTCGCGCCTCCCAGAGTCATCCCTCCCAGTTCTTCATCGCTTCTGTGCAGTGTGCACCGTCGGCTCTGTGGCTCACCACTCCAGGCTCCAGCCCACCCGACCCGCGCGCCGCCGGCGAGCCATCAGCCCATCAGCTCCGCTCCGGTTTGTTCTCACTTCTCACTCTCCTCTCTCCTTGCTCGACTTCTCTTTCTCGATCTCCTCTGACTCCTCCCTCACTATCGTCTTTCATTCTCGCATTCTCGTGGTGACACTGGCAGCCGACTTCCGTTTAGGCGTTCACCCTTCAACAACTTCAGGCTTCCATTAAACGCTTCAACAAGTTCAGCCCTAGTGCTCTACGACCTAATCGATTCAGGACATCAGTCATCAGTTCATCACTCATCAGGTAATCTCCCAACAAGTTCAGCCCTAGTGTGAATTGGAAATTGAAATTGTTGTGTTGTTTACTTGTTTAGTGTTTAGGGTTTGTTTTTCTAATTGAAAATGAAAATCTGAAATGATGTTATTTACTATTTAGATTAGGGTAAGTTCAGCCCTTTTGCCTCTTTGTTATGTTATGTTCTAGATTCCAGAATATGTCTCTATAATTCAGCCCTTTTGATGAAATGTTAGGTAGATTAGTAGATGATTTGGAAATCAGATTTGTTGATGCAATGATTTTTCTTCATTGAATTCAGATTGGTTGTCAATCCGTTAAGGACGAATTTGGAAATCAAAACCACGGGTAGGCTTTCAAGCAATGTAAGTAAATAGAGTGATTGTACTTGTGATTTCTAATTGTTTGATGGGAGATTGTACGTGGTATTTCATTTTACTACCTTATTAGTATTATTTGCATTTTGCAATGCACGCAATAATTGAAATATTTGCTTGTTTACTAACTTCATTCCTTTTGTTTCTCTTTTAGAGTTGGAAAAATTAAGGATATCGGCTTTGAAGTCTTGAAGATCGGCTTAGCCAACGCCCAACAAACACTTGGAATCCTTTTCTTTATCTTCTCTACTTTTGTTCGATTTTCTTATTGCCTATATTATTAGCTTGTTATTTTCAGGAGACCATGACCTTATCTTTTGAAGGATAATACTCTATTATAAGTCAATTGCTACATGAATTTGAATTGTCGCTTGTTTTAGGTTGCCCATGTGCATTTTGCTTAATGAACAATGAAGTTCAAATCTATATTTATCATGTTTCATTTCATTTATCATATTTAATTTTGCTCAATTGTTTGCTGATGTTTGAGAGTCTGGGACTGTGCACAGCGCACTGTACAGGACTGTTTTGGGAGATTACAACAGAATACAAATTTGCACTTTGCAGGGCTGTTTATTTGCATTACAGAGAACAGAAAACAGATTTACAGGGCTGTTTTTGGACATTATTTATCAAGCTTTTCTTGGGACTGTTTTGGGACATTACATTACAGATTACAGAATACAGATTTGCACTTTGTAGGGCTGTTTATTTGCATTACAGAATACAGATTTGTAGGGCTGTTTTGGGACTGTTTTGTGCATTTTTTTTATTTCGGTTCGATTAGGTTATAACCGAACCAAACCTAAACCAAACCGGCGTAAAACCGAACCAAACCTATTAGTTTAGGTTCGGTTTTCGGTTTTCATTTTTGAGATTTTCGGTTTTAGGTTCGGTTCGGTTTGGCCAGGTTCGGATCGGTTTTAAGCCGATGATCAGCCCTACATCCTACACATCCATTCTAAACTGAAAAGAGCCATGGCGGCCGCAAAAACACCAGAACAGCTAATACAGAGGCTAAGGACGGAACTAGCTGCCAAGGATATCGCTCTCGCCGCTGAGAGAGCAGGAAGCTGAGCGTGCGAGGCAGGCAGAAGCTAAGCTTGTTTTGCGTAGATGGGAACATTACGCTAAATCGCCCAAATCAACAATGACAAGTTGGTTCGACAATGTCCCCTTCTATGAGCCAGTCAACAGCTACTACCTGGACTCGACATATACACATTCTGGAGGAACTGATCCAGAAACACTAGCCGAAATCGTCTGTACCGCAGAAACCCAGGTATGTCCTTCCTCTATTTCGATATCTACTTCGCTATCTATCTTTGAAGAATCTTTGGAAAGATCCCAAGAAGAAGAAGAGCCACCAACGCAAAATTCAGACGTCATAGCCCATGGGGCTTAGTTTTATTAATTCAATTTCAGTCGGAGACAAGTAGTTCCAAAGAGAAGTTTAGGAGTTCGAAGGTTTTAGGGTTTTGGCGTTCAACGAGAGTTGGATCGCCGGGATTGTAAAGTCTTGGAATATAGTTTAATGCAAGTTGTTTCTTTTAAATCAATGATGTCTGAGTTTGCGATGAGGCGCGAGTAGTCCACCTACTTCTAGGGTTAGGGCGAGCCCGACAATAGCCATGCATAATTGAGGTAAAAGATCCGACCTTTATCATGTTTTGAGCATTTCCCTACTTGTTGATGTGTTTATTGCCCATCTAATGGAGATCCATGCTAACAACTTGGATTATAAACATAAAATCGGTAGAGACAATTAGGGTTTCTTGAAAGAGTTGTCTAATTGTTGGAAAAGGCGAAAGCTTAGTCCTTTGAGGCGATTCACATGATTATATGTTTGATTTTACCTTATGCATGTTTGGTTATCGTTGTTGCAAACCCCAATCTTGGAAGTCCTTTTACATTAAGTTTAGTCGAAACCCCCAAAGCATTTGTTCTTTATTTTTTTATTCATTTTATTTTCTGTCTTTCTACTCGATATCGAATAGCACTAGTCGATCTCGAGTAAACTGATCCTCGACCAAGTCGCTGTAGCTTCTCCTGTGCAGGTACTCGACAAGACAGAGCGAAGTCGACCAAGACTCTACTCGATATCGAGTAGGCCTTGTCGATATCGACTAGACCAGTGCCTGTGTTTGCTACTCTATTCGACTGTCCGATCTCCTGTCGACTACCCTAGTCAAGATCGAGGACCCTGTTGTCGACTTCTGACCGTGAGATTCTTCTGCTGCCTAGGATCCGCTGACACGCTTCCTCGTGGATCGATCCTGACTTCCCGCCGCTACATCAGGAGGAGGTCTTGTAATTATTTGCGTGGGCAGAATCTGGTTTGATTTATTTTGTTATATTTCATACTCGATTTCCTCCTACGACAAATTCGGACGTCATTGCCCATGGTGCTTCAAGGTCACATTTTTCTTATAAGGTGAAGGCCATTCCTGACAATTTTGAGCAATCGATGTTTGTGTTCAAGTATGGGGTCCTAGCAAAGTGGCATGAAAATCCGCATGATGAGGTGGAAATATCTCTTCCCACTCCACCATTTTGTTGTGGTGGAGACGTGCAAACAAATCAACCAATGGAGCGGAAGAGGTATGATGATGAGGTATGCAAATTTCCTTTATATATTCCTTTATGCATGCCAGCTGGAGCCCATGAAGATGGATGGGTGAAGCCATGGAGCATTCACTCGGGGAAGTTTAATCTTCTTCACATGATGCCCCCGGATGACATCCCACGCTTCCCACCACCGGAGGAACCACCCGATCCACCTATACCTCCGGACAAAGATGAGCCAGGCTAATGCTCAAACAGGAGAAGTCGGCCTAGCGACTCTAAAATCTAGAGCATGTACATAGAACTTTTGAACTTTTGGGACTTTTTGAACTTTTTGGTTTTTGGTTTTTGGTTTTGGTTTTGGTTTTATGTCTTTTAGAATACTTCATGTGGATAGTCTTGTTTTTGTGTGCAATCTAACACTTTTAGGTCGGCAAGCATATAAGGATTGCGAAAAGTGGAATAAAAAAGTCCCTGAAAAACAGTCAGAATCGACGAAGGCCAAGTCGACGACGACAAGGAGGAGCAGCCCAGACACTACTCGATATCGAGTAGGCCAACTCGATATCGACAAGCCACCAGAGCTCCTCGACTTCAGAATCTACTAGGCGCAGAAAAGCTACTCGAAATCGAGTACCCTGTACTCGATATCGACAAGGAACCTACTCGACATACACTGATTCGCCCTCCTCGATGTTTTATCCTGTGAGTTCCTTCCTTTACTCTTGTTTTTATTTGATTTTAAACAGTGAGGACACTGTAAATTTTAAGTATGGGGTGGGGGAAGGGCTTACTTTGTGCATATTTGATCATATTTGACATATACATGCATATTTCTTTGAATTGCTACATGACTATTTTGGAATGCATTATTGATTTATCTGCTTATATGCATGTTTTCCAAAATTGAGAAAAAATGACCCCCATTGAAATTTTTTATAAATGTCATGAAAGTTTAATATTGAACTCGACGATGCAAAATTGGATTCATTAGAGATATAGCATGAAATTGCCTAGTAAAGGGAAGTCACGATGAAATGCACATTTTATTGAAAATCATGAAAGGAGGTAAAATTTGAAGTTGTTTTTGACATGTTGCATGATAAGAGGATGGAGGACTTTATACTTCCATATAATGCTCATTGTTTATATTCCTAGCCTTACCTATGCTTATGCATCACAAAAGCCATAATATGCCTTATTTCATATATTGCTCCACATGATCTAAATATTTGCCATTCTTTACCTTATCCGGGGATTATGTTGAGAATGATGTTATATTATGGAGATGTTATATGGTATTTGTGTTATTATCATTATTGGAGTAAGGAAGGAAATTGTTTGAAATATATGGAAAATTTAATGAGTGAAAGAAAATCCAATCACCTCAGGAGATAAAGGTAGATTGACCCTGCTCTCTGAGATAATAGTTTGGAGAGATGGGACACATTGTGAGGAGTCCAAAGCACTAAGTATCCGGGGCCATTCATGACACCCATGTTTGCGACTCGCGAGAAGGCAGTGCTGAGGCCAGAGAGGTAAAAGCATTATTATTGATAAAAGCATTATGAAAGGTGATGAATCTTATGGAGAAGGAATGTGGAAATTCAGTTTGGAAATACTCCATTTCTCTGGATCATTAGCACCACATTGCCAAAAATTGCCCACCTTTAGCCTTTTACCAAATCTACTCCTTATTTGAGCTTAAATTAAAGTCCTCTTGATTATCAATATGCTTTGTCACGAATGAATGTTTTGCATAACCCTCCTTTTGTGAGTAGATGTTGCTTTTGTATAATTGCACATGCATGAATTTGTGACACTAGTACCTTTTCGAGGATGATAATTGATTGCAGGGTTATATGAGAATGAATCTGATATGTTGAGAGTTTGAATTCTTCCCCTGAATGACAAATAAAAGTATTGCTTGAGGACAAGCAAGCTTAAGTATGGGGTGTTTGTTGTGAGCCTAATTTGCCATGTTTTATACTATCATTTATATCGATTTCTGCACGCATTTAATACATTTGGGTTAGAATAATACAGAATCTGTGTAGTTTACACTTATTTGCAATATATGGAGGTCTACACAAGTTTTGGTTATATTTCGCAGAAATCGGACGCACTTTGGAGCTTAAAGGAAACTCATGGAGAAGCTAAGAATGGTGCAGCTGGAGAAAAGGCCATATTTCACCATTCTTCGTTCTGAATCAAGCTTTGATGTCTTCATGAGAGTTGTAGCCCTCGGAAAGAGCTTTCCAACGCATGGTTATATGCGCCATCCGACGAACGAGGACTCGGGAAAGTGCGTTTCAAGAACATAGCAGAAAGCTGAAGCCAAGTGTACTCGATATCGAGTACATCTTACTCGATATCAACCAACGAGATCGAGCACACCTGGTCGAGCAGAGCTGATCGAGGACACCGAGTCAGAGACAACCCGACTCCCGGAACCCTACTCGAGATCGACTAGCTCTAGTCGAGATCGACCACACTTCGGAGCCATGTCCGGAGTCGACGACCTGTGCCAAGCCGAGAAGCCGAGGACGCAGACGCAGACCACCTCTACTCGATCTCGAGGAGGCTTGGTAGAGATCGACGACGCCCAGGAGCCCAGATCCGAGCCTGTCGAGCAAATCTACCCGACCAAGCCAGCCAGACGACGAAGCCTACTCGATACAAAGTAGGGCTACTCGAGATCGACTAGACCTCCGAGCCATGTCCGAGCCTTGTCGAGCACCAGTCACTCGAGACAGACGAGGCCTACTCGAGACAGACGAGGCCTACTCGAGACAGAGGAGGGCTACTCGAGATCGACAAGACCCTGGTCGAGATCGAGTAGACTTCCAGAAGACGCGTTACTCGGTTTTGACGAATCCTACTCGGTATAGGGTTGCTTGGGCCGGAAGATTGCCGATTCTATCCAAAATCATCAAGATACATCATGAAGGAGAAGATTTATCCATTGAAGACATTTTAGATATAATTCCCTATTTTAGATTTAATTCCTTTATTATTTTTATTTATCTTTAAAGCCTTTTAGATATAATTTTAGATATGGATAGATATTTCTATCCTTGGATAGCGAGGATTAGAAGCCTATAAATAAAGCCCTAGGGGCTGGTTTTTATTCATTCAATTCACAAGCTAGAGAAGTAGTTCCAAGGAGAAGTTTTAGGGGTTCGAAGGTTTTAGGGTTTTGGCGTTCAACGAGAGTTGGATTGCCGGGATTGTAAAGTCTTGGAATATAGTTTAATGCAAGTTGTTTTCTTTCAATCAATGATGTCTGCGATTGCGATGAAGCGCGAGTAGTCAACCCACTTCTAGGGTTGGGGCGAGCCCAACGATAGCCATGCATGTTCGAGGTAAAGATCCGACCTTTATCATGTTTTTGAGCATTTCCTTCTTGTTGATGTGTTTATTTCCCATCTAATGGAGATCCATGCCAACAACTTGGATTATAAACATAAAATCGGTAGAGACAATTAGGGTTTCTTGAAAGAGTTGTCTAATTGTTCGAAAAGGCGAAAGCTTGTCCTTTAATGCAATTCACATGATTATCGGTTTATCTCTACCTTATGCATGTTTGGTTATCGTTGTTGCAAACCCCAATCTTGGAAGTCTTTTACATTAAGTTTAGTTCGAAGTCCCAAAGCATTTGCCTTTACTTTCTTTCCTTTCGTTTTTCTTCTCTGCCCTACTTGATCTCGACCAAGCCTGGTCGAGCTCGACGACTGATTCCCGATCCCAGATCGTTGTAGCTTTTCCTGTGCAGGTACTCGACAAGACAACTCGAAGTCGACCAGGCCTTACTCGATATCGAGTAGACCTTTGTCGATATCGACCACCAGTGCCTGTGACTGCTACTCTGTTCGACTGTCCGATCTTCTGTCGACTACCCTAGTCGAGATCGAGGACCCTGTTGTCGACTTCAGACCGTGAGACTCCACCGCTACCTAGGATCCGCTAACACGCTTCCTCGTTGATCGATCCTGACTTCCCGCTGGTGCATCAGGAGGAGGTCTTGTAATTATTTGCTGGGATCCAATCGGTTTGCTTTATTATTCGTATTTTATTTTGCATTCTCGATTTCCTCCTACAACACGTACGACCCTCCTTCATAAGATAGCACCGATGCAGTAGAGGGTGAGGGATGGTGTCCCCCTGAAGCATGATATGGAGTGAATCGTGGCTGTTGCGATGGGGATGATTGCGTCTGCGACGCTGTTCATTGACAAGTCGAACAGCAGAGTGCGCCCTAAGGTGATTCTCCGCTTTATGGATGCCGCGCAAATTTCGCAGTTATCTCTAGCGGCAGCGGTGTTGGCCTGCTTGTACCGCAGTTTGGGCGAGGCGGCTAGAGAGTTGGCATGAGATATGGATGGTTGTACGCGGTTGTTGCTGGTAATTCATTCATTCTCTGATGATTTGATTTCTCTTGTTTTTGAAAATAATTTACAATGACTATGTGGCTCATAGATTTCTTCGATTGTAGATATGGATATGGTTGTACTTTCCGGTGTTTAGGGGGCACATGACGCTCGAGCGGAGCGTACAGGCCACGGCTTGGACGTCGACCGTTTCTCGAGATGATAGACCTCGCATTGAGCGTTTGGTTGTTCTGCGATGGAGACTGGACGAGATGACTATAGACGAGGTATGCATGAATGGGATTAAGATGCGTAATTTTGTTTTAAAATAAAATCGACCTAGGCTTGAATTGTAATAACAATTTCTATTACTTTGCAGATCGAGTTCATGCCCTTCGGCAGGGACTTGGATTTTGATGGCCTTTTGTGGCTGTCACGTTACAGGGGCACCATCCATTGGTTGTTCGAGGAGGAACCATACATGCCCGATCGTGTGCTACGACAGTTCGACTGGGTTCAGCACATTACCGCTGATCCGATCAGACCCAGCAGAGTATTCAGGCCGAAGTCCCTGAAGGGCAAGAAGGAGGCCTCATTCAACGCGATCGACAACCATTGCGAGCACAGGTTCGATCATTTGTTCCCTATGTCAGACTTGCCACGGACCAGTGCGGAGCACCCATATGGTGTGGTGGATGAATGTGTAGAGTGGTTCCATCGCTTTAGCCACCCATACCTACTCCCCGACACTCCCCGAGCCCGCCCTATCCCGCAACCGTCGCCGCCGCCCAGTCCGACGATTGAGAAGATGCGACACCGCGTCGCTGGGGAGGAGATTGCCCGACTTGTGGCCGCCGGAGTAGATGTGATGCCAGCTCATCTGCATCGCATTTACGAGCGATATTGGTCAGACCCTCCACCGTGATAGATCGTGTTGGATCTATGGATTTTCTTGTATGTAGTTTTTTGGATGGATTTGGTTGGATTTATGGTTTTTCTTTGATTAGTATGTTTAGTTATCTATTTCAGATTTGTCTGTTTTGGATATTTTTGATTTGTTATGCCGGAGTTATCGCGTGGGTATATGTATATAGATTATGTTTCGCGCCGATATTTTATCGCTCGTATTTTATTAATGCATACGAACTTAATCTACAAGAAATTTCATACAAAACTGACATATTTAGGGTATAGGTACTCTTGATTGGACTATATGTAGCTGCAAGGCGTTTTTTTTCCTATTTTAGAACAGCAACACGACTCTCTAGAATGTCGATCCGCCAGTGGTGTTGTTGGTTTGCGACAAGCAACAATCGATTCTCCTCCCGTAGCCTCTTTATCACCTACTCGATGGTCTTTGACTGTGGACTTCCCGTGTACAGAACTCCCTCAAACTCTTCCATTGTTCCTTGACATATTATGTCGTTGTTGGAGTTGTCACTACTATTGCCCGACATTTTTTTGGTGTGGTTTCCAATAGTTGGTGATCCCCTTTATATAGGGAAACCACCACCTCTAACATATGGGTGGTGCCTATAAATGTGCCCCCCACCCCCACCTCTCACATTGCCTCAAGGAGATACAAAATGCCTAATATCAAAGTGTATGAAGGGGAGACAGGATCGGGTAGTAGGTTCAAACTTATAGTTGAGAGTTTTGGTAGGATGTTCGAAGATTATTTGTGCAACTGTCAGCACAGCAGCTGGAATAGATGGCCTTGTTGCCTTTTTCAAGTTGTGTGCTTCGAGCGCGATACATTTAAGCATTCCCATTCGGTGGACCTGGAGTGCGTGCAGTGAGAGTTCTTCTCTGATGTCCGTATGACCAGCTCGCATTCGCAAAGAGAGAACCCTGAGGCATACTATGTGAAGGTGAGAGAGGCGATCAAAGGGCTTATTAGTGACTTCTCCGGTGCTGGTATGAGTAGCTCGAATCGGATAGTGAGATACACAGTGGACAGAGTAGTGCGTCCTTCAAACGCCAAACTGAAGAAGTACTCATTCCACCCAATGGAGATTCGAATCTTCCCGACCAATGTAGACGAGTCAGTTGGTAGTTGTTCCGTACCATATGGTACCTACCATATAGTTGTAGTGAGCAATGTGTGTCGGTTATTGGTACGTGTAATTTGGAGGAAAAAATTGTACATCATAAACCGAGTTCTTATTGAAATTGAAAAATATAATTCTGCTTCATGTCGCACGAGAACACGGAGACGTATAGTTGGGCGTTGCAACAACTCCTTTACCTCTTGCGAGGTAATCTTCCGAACGTTGTTGTCACAGATCGAGAGCTGGGGCTCATTGTCGTACTGCGCGAGGTTCTTCCCAATGTCAGAAATATGTTGTGCAAAGTGCATGTCCTCCGCAGATGCGAAGAAGCTTCTTTCCAAAAGTCGAAGAATCTTGATGTTGCAGGGCGTTTCCAGATTGCCTGTTATGGCCTGTTCGAATCCAGATCAGTTAAAACTTTAAATGCCCAAAGGAGGGGTATGCATGCAGAGTGGGGCCACATCGAAGGTTTGATGCCGTATTTGGAGGCGACGTGGTTGCGAGATTACTCGGAGAATATAGACATATAGTTCGTGCACGGACAGATTCAATCCAACATTTTGGTACGACCACGACGAACAGGTGTACCTTATTTTTTCTTACAAATTTCATGTAACGAATAATTTGTTCACAACATATAGCGATATTCACCTACAAGTCCCACTTCTCTTGTAGGGCTGAGTCCGCTCATTCGGTGCTGAAGAAGAGCTTAAACTGTGCAGTCGGTCATTTTATTCACATGATAAAAGCAATTGATCTTATGATGGCGGACCAAATCAGTGAGGTGAAGAATACAATGGGGCGAGCGAACAACACCTAGCCGACAGACTCGCACGGCCTATGGATATTCGATCGGATTCGACATATAGTGTCGAATGAAGGTTTTAACTTGTTGTTCGACATATAAATGAAGATGGAAGCCGATCCGTCGTCGCAACCATGTAGAGATAGATACTGGAGGGACGTATATGGTCTCCCCTGCACACATGAGATGCAAGATTGTCGGGACGCGCAGATACCAATCAGACAGTCCCAGATTCACATTTTTTTTGAAGCAATTGGATTGGGATCGTCCACATGTTGACATCGTCCATGATAACACTCCGCTCACAAGAGCTGATGTCGACATGCCACGCATGATCACATTGTTAAAGAGTAGAGCTATGGACGAGGATACTCATTGGAGGATCGCCTCGGCATTCAACGATGGGGATCATCCCTCTCATACATCGTTGACTCCACCTAACCCTGAGGATCGTAGACCGACCGGGAGACCGAGGACTCACCACCCCTATCAGGCGAACCCTTTGCCTTGAGAACATGAGCGTGCTCGAGCCCAACGTCGAGCCGATAGAGAGGGGAGCAGGGGATCAGTATGAGGTAAAGGTCGGGGTCAATCTTCATCAAACGAAGCAAATGTTGCGGAAGGCAATGAAGAGGGCACTGGGTCAAACACAATTGTCGTCGATGACCCTCCTAATGGCCGAGGAAGAGGAAGAGGATGAGGTCGGGGACGGGGTCGTGGGAGGGGACGTGGCCGAGGTCCATCAGCGTCAGAGCCTATAGGTGCCATTCCACCGACAACAATTACGGCGCTTCTGCCTCAGAATCCCCCTCACGTAGAATTCAATTGGGGTACTGGAAACATCGACGAATTCATGATTACTTTCATACGAGCTGTCACGAATGTTGCAGGTGATGGTCATTGTGGGCATAGAGCTTTTTCTTGTCTTCTTAACTTGGAGTTGGTCGTTGAGTTGCAGCTCCATGCAGATCGGTACCATTACTATCCTGCCTTAGATGAGCTCATCATGAGGGTCAACTATATCGACACGTGTCATGATGCTACTTGTTGGATAGAGATTCCGACCATGGGCGAGGTGTTTGCCACCAGTACTATCCTGCCTTAGATGAGCTCATCATGAGTGTTAACTATTTCGGCATGTGTCATGATGCTAGTTATTGGATGGAGATTCCGATCATGTGCGAGGTGTTTGCCACGCTGCACCCGCGTCGTTTGGTGATATTGTTGCATATGATGCCTATGTTGTGCCTACCTCTGTATGCCACTGGGGGCCCGTTAGTACCGGCTTACGAAGAGTTAGATGGGATAGCTTTAGTCGGCAACAGCAACCACTTCGTGGTTGTTAGCACGATACAAAGCCTACCGCCGTCGAGATGGTGGCCGTCCACTGCGCTATTAGCACTTTTCATTTTCCCATGTCATTTTTCGAACTACATATGTTGACTTCTTCGGTTACTAGATATTTTTCTGTGTCATTTCCCGAACTGCGTTCTATGACGTACGTATGATATTTTTCAACCGATGTTTTTAGTATGACACGTTCCTTATTATATTATACACTCTGTCTTCTAACCAAAACATATCATTTACAAGCTATTAAATTTACGTGTGTTTTTTTTATAATGACAATTACATAAAACATAAATTTTTTACATTCCAATTTTTAATAATATATATTTAAACAATTACTATTTTGTGGGGTGTGCTATAAGTACCGACTCACCGCCGATGTTGGCGATGGGTGACGTGTCCGGTCCGGTCCACATGACACCCCCCAAATATGAGGGATCATAGGCCCACCGCCAACTTATGCGGTGGGGTTCAAACGGAATGGGTTCGGCCACCGTCACGTACAACGGTGGGCCTATATACTTCTCACTCCACCGCTAAGTATGGTGGTGGCCACCATCACTTTATGTGGTGGCCTCGTTGACCGTCATTAAATCCACCGCCAACATATGCGGTGATTAGCGGTGGAAATAGTAAAATTCAGCGGTGAAGATATCATCACCCGTTTAGATCTGAGGGGGGAGTTCGGAGTTGAGCCGGACAATAGAGGCTTTGGCCTTCTTCTTTTTAGGTTTTAGGTTTTGTTCCTTGTTTTTGACGGTATAAGCTTTGGATTAAGGATGGAAATTTCGGTTTGCATTCTATTATAAACTTTGATCTATTTCTGTCTATAATCTTGTTCATTGTTTGTTATATTATGCCTTTCTAATTTCTCCATTCTAGGTTTTGGTTGATCCAAACGATGATTTGGTAGTGTTAAGATGGATATTCGTTTGTCTGTTGATTTGTGATTTAATCCTATTGCGTCAGCCTTAATTGATGAAAATTGGTTAGAACTTATTTAGGGTTTGAAATCGAAAGACAAAAACCTTAAATTGGAATTTAGATGGTGAATTTAGGCTGAAAAGCTATTGGATCCATCAAAATCATAGGATTAAACTTGAAGTTTGATTTATCGAAAGAGAATCGAATTTCTTGAGGATTTATAGATTATCATAGATATTTTGGATGATTGTGATATTGACGGAGACCGAAAGGCGAGTTGATATGATTTTCATCTAGAATTCTAAGAACTTAAAGGGTCTAAATTGTTTGCTTGAGTCCGAAAGGTGATTGTTAACCAATTTGGACACATTCGCTTTGATTCCGAAAGGAGATTTGCGATTACCTTAGACAATCTACCTTCAACAAACTCAGACAATGTAATACGAATATCAATATTAATCTTCTAAAGCGTCGTTGTGGTGATCTTTTACCCTAGATTTGCCTCGTATCCATTGTTTACTACCAATTTTGTATAGTTGTTTCCTTTTACTTGGTTACTTTCTCCATTCATATAAACATTTCTTCTCTCGTATTTTCTTGGCTTAGTTAAATCTATCTGAATTAGCAATCGATACCACATAGTCTCCGTGGATACGACGCTTGATATAATACAACTTAACCCGTACACTTGCGGTGTAGGCTTTAGCCTATCAACATTGGCTATCAGGGAGACTCGGACAGAGTGCGCATAGGTTGGAGAAGAGTAGGGGAGAGGGAGAGAGAGAGAGAGAGAGAGAGAGTAATGAAATATGAGTGGCTAGGTTTTCCTGTACCAGTACAAACGAGAGAGAGACTAGTACGAGAGAGACAAACACGGACGAATTTGTTTTGGTTAAATTGGGGCTTATTTTCCATTCAAAGAAACAATTGGGCCTTATTTTCCAAACAAAAATAATTGGGCCTTATTGCCCTAACGCAATTTTATCAAAATCACGAGATTTTGAGCTCGGCTCGGCTCGAGCTCGACTTGAACGAGCCGATCTCGAGCTTATTGCCCTAAGGCAACTTTTCTTGTTTAAGGGTTTTGAACGAGCCGATCTCGAGCTTTTTCGAGCTGTCCAGCTCATATAACAGTCCTAGCTTAAAGAAGAGGGTGTGTGACGTTATTAGACTATCCTAGATGTATTAGTTCCCATTCTTAAAATTTGGAAATAAAATGTGGGAAAATGTAACAAATTTTGTGTGAAAAATGGGAGAAGAAGGGG
This sequence comes from Persicaria tinctoria, assembly GCA_037127255.1. NCBI lineage: Eukaryota > Viridiplantae > Streptophyta > Magnoliopsida > Caryophyllales > Polygonaceae > Persicaria > Persicaria tinctoria. The sequence continues at coordinate 50,813,268 of JBANSL010000006.1, read as the reverse complement.
AATGATTAGAATAGTGATCAATAAATCTTAACATAAATATGTGTTATATTCATAAGGGTAATCCTTACATTTCTCTACATGAAAACAAACAGGAGGTTAATGTGTTTTAACTATTTCAGAATGGTTCAGCTGGAAAGGACTTATAGGTAATACCCAAAGGTCTTAGCTTGAACCCCGAATGAATGCTCTCAATTTATCAAATAAGGGGTTAGTGTGTTTTGAAAATTAAAATTGAAAGAATGATGTATTTAGATCATGGTTTTTAGGATCGGGATCCTAATGTGGGATCGAGACAAGGGCGTAGATTCGGATCGTATGATCGTAAGATCATAGACAAAAATTAAAAATAAAATAATAAAATAAAAACAAACCATCCTAAACAAATATCTTAATCTTAAAATAAAACTAAGTTTTTCCTCCATTAAACAAATTAACTAAAATAGTTCAATAATAAGCACTTAACATTCATAATTTGTCAAGAATAATGTCTCAAAATGTGACAAACATACAATGATAATGTTTTAAAATATGACAAACATACAAGAGATAAATCACACATCCAAATATCCAATGTCATCTCTAGTTTCAAATGTCATCATCGCAATTAATCACATCATGAACAATTCCAGGGGCTCATACATGAATTTGTCGATTTGAGTAACGAAACAAAGGGTTTAGGCTTTCAATTCAACGTCTTCACTCTTTTGCCTTCAATTTCTAAGGAGATGGGCTACCAAAAAAATAAAAAGGCGCATTGTATCCAAATGACCCAATATCCAAACAAAAGAAACACAATTACACAAATACACAAATATGATTTTTGCTAGGATCAGATATTTTTTCTAAGATCGTTAGATCATATGTAGATCATACCGATCTCACACGATCCTATTTGATCCTAGGTAGATCCTAACACGAAGGAGTCTATATGCCCGATCCGAATCAAAACCTTGCCTATGATCGTAATCCGTATCGGGACCATGATTTAGATGATTTTCTTTTTGATCGCGGTCCAATAACCTCACTTTAAAAAAGATGACGTAAATGGGCTTGGGAGGAAGTTACAAATTGGGTCTGGCCCAGAATCTCCGGGTTCGGCCCAATGCGAACAAGGTGGGTGAGGAAGAGGAACTGAAATCACAGAGCGACGAGGGCGACCGATGGCAGAAGAAAGAGAAAGATGGCTGATAGGAGAGAGAAGGAAGCGAAGAAAGCGAAGACGGAAATAGTGTGGCCTGCGATCAAGGCCAAGCGCAATCTCCAACTCTCTCGTCTCAAATCCAATGATCTCTTCGTCGTAATCCCTCTCCCTCTTTCTCTCTCTGCAATTGCTGTTTTTTTCAAAACTTATTGCCGATTAGTGCTTCCAGATGAGTTTGCCTGATTTGAGTTGATGATTATTTCTCTCTTCTATAAACGAGAACTCTTAATGTGAAATCCATAATGATCTTAAGAAGATCGCAGATGAATTGAAGAATAAGATTGGTTTTTTTTTTTTTAAATGTTATTAGCTCCCAGCCATACCAAACGACCCCTTAAGCTCCCAGCCAGCTGACATAGCTTGTTTTCCCCTTATTTTTATGTATTTTTCATAGGAATTTCATGAATTTTTCTGGGGCTTATTATATTTTGTAGGAATTTTAGCTAGTAAATTGAATGTTAGTAGAAACTACTACCATTTAGTGTCAGATGCGCAATTATCCTTTTTAAATTGGTTTTTGGTTTATGTCCCTGCAACAAGCTAAGAGCATGTAGTCTCAAATAGGAGCTGATTTTGTTAGTCATTGCTGGTTTTGTTTGATGCATTTCTTGAGGTTTTTTTTTTCATATTATATGACCCTTGAATAATACAGTATTTCATTTGGTTCAGAGGTTCATTTCTTTGGATTTCTAGAGGGTTACAACTTACAAGTATATGTTCTCCTATCAAGCTGGATGCAAATATTTAGTCTGCAACGGCTTCTGATTCAGACAAAAACTTTTTCTGAATATCAACAGACTTGACAAGTGTCTTTGAAGAGCTCTAGTGTTGTTGAGCTTCTGCTAAGATTTGCAAGTTTATTAACTGAGCTAAGTCTGTCCAATAAAATCGGTGATTAATATCCATTCAGTGAATTTTTTTGTTGAAAAGCCTTGCTAGGACAACAAGTATACTAGCAGTTCAATCACAGCAAACGGTTGGAATACTATCCTAATTGGTTTGAATAAACACTTAAGACTCCTGATAAATGTTAAAGCAACAACTATAATACGTGTATATCTCAGGACTAGAGGTTGAGCATATTGGAATTTGGAATTCTGGTAGTAACTGTATCAATTTTGTTTAAGATACTCAGGTACAGAATTTCCTTACATCAGCTGAATCAAAGGCTTTCGTCAAAGCCGCAGAGTCACGTGGTTTCACTCACCAAGGTAGTCTTGGCCCTGCTAAAGGAGAAGCCTATAGGGATAATGATCGGATTTCTGTAATTGATCCTGTACTTGCCCAAACAATATGGGAATCCGGCCTTCACACGTTGTTTAATGACATCAAAATACGAGGGAGAATTGCTGTTGGACTAAATCCAAACATCAGATTCTACAGGTTGGGTATTTTTTCCCATGTTTATAGTCGTTGAAAATGCTTTGATCAACTATCACTGAGCAGGAAAAACTCACGCTGTCAGCCTCAGTGTTACTCTTGGTCTTTAATGTGTCATGTTGGACCATATGACTTTTAAACTTTTCTAATTTTATTATGTACTCTGTTATATATTATATGAACTGACAACTAGAAACTGTCATCTCCCGAATATCTTAGGTACAAGGTTGGTCAGCGATTTGGGCGACATATTGATGAAAGCGTCGACCTTAAAGATGGAAAGCGAACTCATTATACTTTATTGATATACCTTAGTGGCGGTCCTCAGCCCAAGGGCAAGAATGATCCCAGCAGCCAAGGTGAAGCCGAACCTCTAGTTGGAGGAGAGACTGTCTTCTATGGATTTAGAAATAATATTGTAGCTGAGGTATATATACTACTGGAAAAAACATTTGAGTTATATTATTTTATCCTTTGTTATGCTTAATAGTTGTCTCATTCCTAGTAAATGACTTTAAAATGTAGGTGGCTCCTGCTGAAGGGATGGCACTTTTTCATATCCATGGGGACAAGTGTATGCTCCATGAAGCCAGGAATGTCACAAAGGGTGTGAAGTATGTATTTCGCTCTGATGTAGTTTTTGCTTGACAAGTTCTTGTTCCTTGAAAGCCGGTTCATTTTGTGATTCTACTATGTTGACATCCAATTCATATTACCTTAATGCTTCTGTGTAATACTGATATGAAAGAAAATAGAACAAATTAGGAGCTCATTCCTAAGGGGTTTATATCCTTGTATTTTATGTTTACTGGATTTGGATATTGGGGAGAATTATTGGTTGCGGTTGTGATGATGGACAGTTCTTGTAACCTTCGTTCTTCGTGCTCCGTTAATTCTAAACAATAATCATGTTAGGGTCGGGTCAGATTTTACCAGAGCATAGCATAACTAAATCCTTGACCTCATGACATTGAGGTTCAAGGGAATACCTCACTTTTACCATCAGGACAAGAGTTATTGGTATTTGGCATAGATATATTGGTTTCTAGAACTCTTGCTTAATTAACCTAATGGAGTTGAATTATGATAATACTTATGCCTGGTAGTTTGTGGGTTAGATGCTGTCAAAGTTGTTAACCTTGGGATTTATTGTGAATAATGAGATTACAATACTCACTGTAAAGAAATACACAAAATGATGGTTACATTGATTTGCCTATTCTTTATTTTTTATCTATCCTTCCTCCACTGCTCCCATTTCATCTAACTTCGCCAATGAGTCTACCAAATATTGAAACGACGAGCTATGATCTAGCTGTTATTATGGGAGGAACGTCTATAGAAGAATAATTCAAAACTGCACCAGGTAGAGCGACAATGCCCTTGATCTCGTGCCCTCTGCAAGCAAACCTCTGGATCATCTGAATTATGTTGAAAGATGTTTGTTGGTTCATTTTGCGATACGACCCTCCGGTTTCAGAGAAGGTTTTAGTTCAGGGATTGGCTTATTACAAAGCTAACTTTATTCATCCACCTTTTGGCTTGAAGCCATGGTTTGGAATATGAGATCTAGAATGGTAATGTCTTCCTTTCTACAGGGGCTGAGCGCAGTTAGCACTGCCGATCAGAGCAACTACGATCGTTCAGTTGTGGAAGATTGTTAACGAAAGGAAAATGCAGTCTTCATACACCTTCCTTCTGGGCCGCCTCATTCTATACAATGTGTGTACATAAATGAACTTGTTACCAAAGTAACATGTTATAAATGTCACAATTAAACGATTTATATTAAATATATAAACTATGTTAGAAATGACTTTGCAATATACGTAGTTTGGTAACTAGCTGAAGAGCAAAAAAATACATCATCAATCATCAAAGTTGACATTAACATCCATCCAAAAACATGAATTACCCACTACCCCTCTCTTCCTAATTTCTGCCTAAAGGTCATTCACTAAATTAAAATTTAACCAAAAATCAAAAACCACGTGTTAGAGAACTTAGAAACTACTGTAGAATGTAAACAATAAGGACGTAGTGCGTGAATTGCCAACAGCAACAGCCAAGCATGCCCAACAGATACCCCAAATTTTCTTCAAAATGGGGAATTAAAATTCATTTTCCCCAAAAAAAAATTGTGTCAATTCCAACAGTTTCTCCATTTTGAAGAATGGTAAATTATTTTTTTAATTTGAGACTAATTTTTGAAATTTGAGATGCAACTAAAAAAAGTAAAGAATGTTGAATTGAGGCCCTGCAGAGCACTTTATCGAACAGAAAGCAAGATTGATTGAACGGAAAAAGCAAGATTGATTGAACGGGGACTGCAATCAGATTTACAACCAAGTCAAAAAAGAAAGCAAGAGGAAGGTAGAGCAATTATCAAGCCGTGAGAAATTCGGATTAACAATTGCAATCATATTAGGAAGGCCTGATTGATTGAACGGTTGCAGTGGAACAAAAATTAGGAAGACCTGGGAACCGCTTGAACCATAGAGTTGAACGTGGGAAAGAGGTTCTCTAAAAAATTTAGCGTTTGCTGCATATATGGGGAAGAAACCCTATTACTCCTTGTCAATCCCTATTTTGGAGAATGGGTTAGGGAAGCTATTGGGTTAAAAATGAGCCCAATATTCCCCAAAAGCCCACAATTCTCTAAAATAGGGAATCGGTTGGGCATGCTAACAAACCAAAACACCTCAAGCCCCAATCGATCTCGATGGCGGTGTTGGCGGTTCCGGCGGTGAAGGGGTGGCATCGGATGACTGGCTTTGCTGGTGGTGACCGCTCATCAGTTGCAGCTCCCTCTTATCATAGATCTCCAACGAGAAATCCCTTAGCATCCGAGTATCGTTCATTTCCGAGCTGTTGTTCGAAGCAACCGGGCCTATGCTGGTTGATGTTGCGGAGGCCCCGCCCCCTCCACCACAACCGCCATTGGCAGCAGCCTGCACCGCCGACAGATAGCTCGAGACGGGCCTGACCGGCATAGTCGGAACCGCCCAGAACTGCGGTTGCTGCCCCTCGCCACCCGCTGAGCTAGGAGGAAGCATGTAGAGCGCCCCCGGGACGGCGTTGGCTGCCCACATCGGAAACAGCCCTGGGTGCTCGGATGCGGCAGCGTATCCTGAACCGTAATCAATGGGCGCCAAGCCACTCGGAGCTGAGTCGGAGGCAGCTGCAGCTGTCCTCCGCCTCTTGGCGGCCAATTCGTCGCCTTCCGAAGAAGTGGTGGGGACCTTCAAGGTGCCGTTGACGGAGACAGCGATGGCGGGTACGGTGCCGGTCCCGGTGGCCTGGAGAATGGCCGGCTCCGCCTTCTCGAGGAGCCACTTGATGGTCTCGCCATCGGACTTGTGCCCGAGCTCCCGGGTAAGCTGGAAGACCCTAGCGGCGCAAGCGGCGGGCAGCCGGATGCGCCGCCCGCGCCCCTCCACCTTCGTGTGGCGGTCCTTGGACGGCCGCCTTTGGGCCACCTTAGCCAGGGCGTATCCGCCAGCGGCAGCACTGGAGGGGCCCACCGGGACCAGCTCCATATCGAGCGGCTCATTCTTCAGCTCCACCGAGAGCGAGAGTGGGTTGGGGTCCACAGGCGGCAGAGGGTCGACGGGAAAGCCCTCGTCGTCGTCATCTTCACCACCGTCTCCAGCGGAGTGGATTTCTTGTCCGTTGTGGTGGCGGTGGTGGGGATTGTGATTTAGGGTTAGGGTTTCGTGTTCTTCGTCTGGGAAGGTGGCGACGGGATCCATTGCAGATCAAACTGGACATGACCCAGAATAGAAAACACCGATTAAGCAAGAACCCACAAAGATTATTGAAATCTACAAGCACAACCCAGATAAACAAGATCGAATTTTGAGGATTTGGGGAAGGATTAGGATGAGCAGAAGCAGAAGAACAAGTAAAATACAGCAAAATAAAAAATAAAAGGAAAATGAAAATGTGGAGAGTGGAAGAAAGGAACCTTTACTTGTTTGGGTCGTCTCTGGGTTTTGCTTTGGGAAATCGGATTGGGACCCTCTGTATCTGTTGTTGTGGTTGTTGCTGCTGTTGCTTTTCTATCGCTCGCTCAGTCGCTCGTGTGTTTGAACTTTGGAGAGTTTTTTCAACTTTCAATTCAACAGGAATCAAAGTTATCCGTCCGATCAAAAAAGGAAAATATAAATGCTCTCTATCTGTTTAACAGGGAACCAAATTGACGGTTGGGATTGAAAGCATCAATTAGCCTTTACACGGGATATGGGCCATGGGCTCCGTGGGACCCACCTAGAATGGCCCAAGGCCAAGTCAAGAAGTCGCCTAGTCCTACTTCCCTTCCGATACATTCCCTACGTCCTCCAAGAGTGAGTAGGCAATCATATTTCGGATTTTGGATAATATAAAAAAAATTTATTTTTTAATTTTTTTTGATATTATCCAAAAACTAGAATGGTACACCAAAAAAATCATCAATTTCGCCAAGAAGGGTAGATCGAGCCATGCTCACGAAAGTCGGAAAAAAAAAACCCGGACCAATCCGGATAAATGTTTCATTGGATAATGTCAAATGATTTCAGTTAGGGTGGCGCAAAAGGCCCTAACCAACCCAAACTGAACCGATCCAAACGGGTTGGGCCGCAACCGACAACCCGAATTTTTGGGAGGGATGGTCCGAAGCCCGAACTGATAACATACTTTTTGGTTACAATTTTTTCGGTTTTCGGCCTGAAAAAAACGAATTGTCCTGTTTATTTGTCCGAAAGTAAAACATGTAAGGTTGTAAACTTCAATCAAAGAGCATGTTCTTCAATTTTTATCTTTGCTAGTTAACCACATGGTAGAATGCACTAGAATCCACATAACTAGGTTTCAACGACAGGGTATTAACATTGAAGGTTAAATTAGGGATCAAACACCCTAAACCTTAACAAAACTCGAGCAATTCAAGAAGGAAAGAAGGAGAGGGGTGTACTTGAGCTGATCAAGATGAGTGCATAGCTGAAGCCACTTGGTAGGACCACCGAAGACCTGATCGAAAGAGAAGAGAGCGGCAACAACTGTCGGTATCCTAGTCCTGTGCTTAATAAGCCAATCCCTCTTGACAGTGCCGACCGGAGGCCCATCGACGTTGGAATCCTTGTACTTCTTATCCATATTAGAGATCTTGGAGAAATCATTCAACGCCAAGGTGTTGATGGGCAACTGCTCAGAGTGGAGATGTGCCGATATCATCTGGTGGATCTCCGGGCAACCTACCAACGCAATCAAGCTCACAACGTTGTAATATATTTACAATCAAATTTAGTTTCCTGCTCTTTGTGGTTCACAACCTACCAACGCAATCAAGGTCTTGAGTATATTTACAATCAAATTTGAGTTAAAAATATTAAAATATAATATATTTAGTGATAAATTAACAAAAATAGATAAATGGGTAGTAAACAAGGACCATTTAAAGGGTGGTTTTCTGTAATTTTGGGTTTAAGAGGTGGTTAAGTGAAAGCACACATATTTAAAGGGTAGTTTTCTGTAAATTTCTCTACTTTTTAACTGCTACATCAGCTTATTAGCCCCAACTTGATTTTTCACATTTTAAGTAAATTATTAGTGAGCCTCGTCCCATGCTCTTAACTTATTTTTTTTTATCTATTTCCTTTTTCCTTCAAATAAACAAAGCTATTATTATTATTATTATTATTATTATTATTATTATTATTATTATTATTATTATTATTATTATTATTATTATTATTATTATTATTATAATTATTATTATAGTGTTTATTATTATCGTTATCATTGTTGTTGTTGTTGTTGTTATAATTATTATTATTATTATTCATGAAGTCATATTTTAGTAGTAATAATATTAGTAGTAGAAGTAGGAGTAGTAGTAACAATAATGGAAAAAAAATATGTAAAATGTGATAAACAATGAATTTAAAGGGGAAAAAATGGAGGGAAGAAGTAAATGACCTTTGCCCCGGAAAACTTTGTGCCCATAACCCACTATTCATTTCAATTTGCAAGGGTTAACCCTCCCGCTTAAAAAAATTGCACAAAGCCGACAATTTTTTACCTTGAGTAGCCGGTCTCTTTCTTTGCCTCTCTCCTGCCCATCGATGCAGAAAAATCAGAGAGAGAGATTGAGGGATCGTAGGCGGAATCAGAGAGAGACGGAGGCGGAGGGCGGAGGCGTGTGACAGGCGCCGGATCGGAGGAGTCAAGGGGAGCGGCGGTGGCGGAGGCGCTAGAGAAGGCCTCGTTCGATTTATCGGCAACCGTCGTCGATTCCTCCCCAACCGCCACAATGGTACCCTCACGCTTGGGGTACCACCATTCTCGCCGGCGCCGCCTTCTTCGCTTTGGGTTGGGTCGTCAAGGTCTCCAATCCCCTCCCTTCTTTAAGCTCCTGCAAAGACGATCCCAGCAACAAGAACCAGCCCTCATCTTCCGATCACTGATGGTTAATTTTCAGATGGTAGGTTTTTTCAGCCCTTTTCAGAATTACTGGTTTTTGTTTGCTGGTGGAATTGATGATGAATTGCTAGCTGTTAAGGATTGATGATGAACTTGAGCTGATTATGGTTCAATTTGTTAATGTTTAGGGTTTGATGTTAAGGTAGGTGGTCTTTTGTGATGGTTAGCCGATTCAGGTTATTGGTTGTGCAGTCAATTTCTGATTCTGCATTGGAATTTTTCCTGAGAGTAAGATGTCTTTAGCTATGAGAAGCTTGTTTTTCTTTAGTGTTGGTTGAATGATTGAATCATGGTTACAGATGCCTGTCTTAACAGAGGAACTAAATGAAAGTTGACTCAGCTAACACTTCTGCAGTTCAATTGTCGTAACAATGTCTGATATGCATCATCATCTAGTAATTTTCAGTTATTAATCTGTCCACAATCATGAGATGCATGTGGACATACAATGATCCTCTTCAGGCCAAGTACAATGCAAAAATGGCAGGCATGAATAAGCAAATCGAAAACTTCATAGGAGCTGAATGTATTGGTGAGGCAACTTTGTTTCATTAGATCGTGAGGCTTTTTTCCCATAAACACAATTCAAGTCTTTACGTGGCCTATCTAGCATTTGCTTCCCAGTGGATCTGTACTAGATATCATATTTTTTATTGTAGGAATGCCTTGTTTAAGAAAATGTTAATTTCTATGAGGTATCATGTTTAGGGCTGTTATCTGAGCCGAACAGCTCGGGCTCGGCTCGGGCTCGGCTCGAAAAAGCTCGGGATCGGCTCGTTCAAATATGTAAATCAAGCCGAGCTTGAACAGTATTTTAAGCTCGATACGAGCCCGAGCCGAGCTCGAGCCGAGCCCGAGCCGAGCCCAAAAGCTCGAGGTGGGTTAGTTTCCGAAATTACCCCTAGGGTAATATGAGGCTCCTGCCTCCTCTTTCTCCAGTTCTCCTGTGCTTCATTCGTTCTGGGCGCCGACTCACACTCTTCTCCTTTCTCCCTCCTTCCGATGGCTGGCGAACTGTTCGTGCTCGTACCCCTCACTCCCTCCGCGACATCCTCTAGCAGTCCAGATCTACTCTTCTTTGCTCCACGCTCCTGTTTGTGGTGAACTTCCCTCCTGTTCCGGTGAGAAACGGAGCTCAGATCTGCTCCCGTGCTGGTGTGCTCCGCTTGTCAGGTGCTCCCAGATCTGCTCCTTTTTGCGTTGTGCTTCCTCGACCATCAACCCCTTGGTTCCCTCCGACATCTCTGCGTCGCGCTGGCAAAGAGATCTCAGATCTACTCAGTCTGCTCTCCAATCGTCTTCCTCCTTCGAGCCCCGACGAACAGGCTTCGACTTCCTTATCCAGGTTTGATATAACTCCTTTCAGTTCCGTTGTTTGTCTTCGTCCTCCTAGCCCCGACGACTTCCTTTGACTATATGTTGATGCACTTACCGACTGTCTTGTGATCTAGTTTGAATTCGTCTTCCCCGACCAGGTTTGGCTTCCTCTTAGGCTCTTACTCTCTCCTTGTCCAACAGCCCGGGTGACTGTGATTAGAAATTCCAGCTTGTGAGCTTGAAATTGAAGAAAACTAGTAGAAATTTGTACAGCTTGTGAGCTTGAGTTATTTGAAATTGAAGAATTGTGAATTTGTAGTTTTGTACTGCTTGAAGAATTGTGAATTTTGATGCTTGATTATTTCTATAATTTTCATTTTCATTCAACTATCAGTACAAACCGAGCTTTAATTTTTGTACAGCTTGTTAATTGTGAATTTGTATAGCTTGTGAGCTTTATTTTTTGTTCAGCTTTCCTCCTTTCAACTTTTGTAAATCTATAATTTTCATTCAACTATCAGTACGAACCGAGCTTGAACGAGCTTGAACGAGCCCACTCGACGAGCTCAAACGAGCTTAGGCTCGTTCGTTCGGCTTGACCGAGCCTACCAAGCCGAGCTCGAGTTTCAGGTTATGCTCGCGAGCCGAGCTTGAGCGCCAAAAATAGCTCGAATAATTTTTGGGCTCGAGCTCGGCTCGGCTCGTCTCCCGTTCGAGCCAAGCTTGAACTTGTCAAGCTCGGCTCGTTCGGCTCGTATACCACCCCTAATCATGTTGTAGATTGCATGCATACATTTTCTGTAGGAAAATATTATACAGCCCATCAGGAAAGTCGGAGTTGGAGACAAGGGACTAGGATGTATTTTGGCTCATACGATGGGTGTTGGGAAAAGTTTTAAGGTGTCTTCAATTCATGCCATATGTTGAATCCATGAATGTTTGTTCATCAATAAACTTATGTTGGTCTTATATGTAGGACTAGACTATGGTTGTCGTATATATTAGACTTTTTTTGGCAGGTCATAGCTTTCGTATATAATGCTATGACAAGTATTGATCTAGGCTTGAGATGTGCATTTATTTTATTTTTTCTATTTGTGGTTATTTGGCATGTCAAATGATTTTTTTACACGAGGAACAGCAAATGTGCTATTGAAATCCACATGTACACTTATTGGTAGCTTAATTAGTCTCATTTAATTAATGCCCAAATAAAAGGTTTTCTGTTATAACTAGAACTGTCAAACGGGTCATTCGGGTCGGATTCGGGTCGGGTCAATTCGGGTCTCGGGTAAAACGGGTTCCGGATAAAACGGGTTCTGGGTTTTTCGGGTTGACTAGAATCTGGGTTCGATCGAGTTTCGGGTCGATTTTGGGTTTGTCAATTTTTTCTTTTTTAAATTAAAAAAATCGGGTAAATTGGGTCAAAATTACCGGGTCAATCGGGTCACCGGGTCGAAACCCAGATTACTCGGAAAATTTCTGGGTTTTCGGGTTCGGGTCGAAAAAAATTTCCGGGTCAAAATTTTCGGATCTTGACCTAAAAAATTTCGGACGGTCGGATCGGGTTATGTTTTAACAGGTCTAGTTATAACTCCTTGCTTCACATTTTGCACAGATTTGTGATAAAGCTTTCATATTCTTTTCATAAGTATAATATTGTTGATGTCCTCTAAAAGCTTCATGCCTTCCCCGATTTGATTTGAGATGGAAATTGAGTTATTACTTTGAACTTGCTCTGAAATTAAATTAAGATGAGTTTTGAAAATTGTTTGTTGTCAAATAGCCTTTTGGAGAAGGGAGGATGGACCCCTACAATGTCTTTAATATTTTTATTTTTAGCTCACCTACTAAAGATATATGTGTGTGGTTAAAATAACATCTACCTTAGATAATTAGATGCATACTGGATTATAAATTCATAGTTGATTTGCTTACTAACTTGGAATGATCATCGCTGAGATCTAGAGTGGTAGGAAATTGTTTGGTTCTTTGAATGTGCTCATGACTAATTGTGTCTTTTATGGATGTTAATATGCAGCTAGGATCTTAGTACGGATTTTAGTAATGACTGTTTTTCTCCAAGATTATTTTTTTTCCCGTCATTTCTGTATCTCTGAACTATTGATCGTTGCATTTTAGACCTCTGCATCTTTGAGAAATGTTGGTGGGAGGAAGTTGAGGATTAAAAGCTACTTTGTCAAAAGGTATTTCATCTCTCTTTTTTGCTATTTTTTCTATGAATTTTGTCGATGCTCTCTTCGTTTGCTGAAATCATGTCCTTGGCTCTTCTTATCATGATGTTCAAATTGTTCTGGATTGCCTAGTGCCATTTGCTTGCTCATCTAGAAATCTAAACTTCATGTATATAGGTGTTGTTTCTCGATTCAACATGACTTTTTTTTTAAGAAATTTGATCTTGTTGGTAGCCTTAATTCATCTAAAAAAAGGTGTGGTTTTGGGCTAATATTCATATATGCACATGATAGTGCACGAGTAAGCAGATAAGATTATGCATAGGTAAAATTGGATTAGATAAATTTACGTGATTACTGAGAGTGAAATGGGTTATCCCTGGAAGCACTTTTGGCAAGAAACAACTGGGAAGGACATATTTACTCTTTAGGTTTCCCAATATGATAGGGTCTTTGTGAAAATTTAGTAATTCAGCCATGAAGGGTTTTATGCTTAGGTGATCATATACCATTATTGCTTTTAATTTCACTCTACATGTGAAATGAGTAAAATGTATCCATCATATACTCCTAAGCTATACTAAGTTCAGAATGTGCAGAAGACAGTGATGAACATATAATTACAGATCAAGATGTGGGTATTTTACTACTCAACTTTCCATCACATATTAGTTATTTATGATAATTTCGGGATGTGCTGCCCATAATTTATGTGTTAGTTAGGTAGAAAATTATACTATTTTTTTTTATTAAAGTCTATTAGATCAAATGGTAGAGCGATGTGTTTATACACAAAGATGTGGGTTCAAATCTCATCTAGACTACTATAATAATTGATGTATAGCAATTGGCTAGGCCGGCCAATTGCTAAACTAAAAGAACGATCTTGCTTAGCTCCTTGTATTTCTTGACGATTCGACCCGATCACACGCGCACACGTTGAATGGCCTTCACCAATTCGCACCCACGTAATAGAATATGGCGATGGACTAATAAATTAACAAGGTTGTTAATTATTCTTCCAATTGTCAATAGCGTGGAAATGGCTAGCAAGTGACTTTGACGGCAATGGCTACCACCGAAGTCAACTCCTTCGCAAGAATTGAACACGGCTTCGGCCTCGGTAATTTGCAATGGAATTTACTTTGATCGGAAGAACATGAAAGTATACGAACCAAATGTGGGTAGGGTTTGGATTGATAATCGAGAACCTTTTAATCTATAAAGGGGTTTCTCAATTCTAATTCAATCTGATTTAATTCAAAACGGAATACAATGTTTAAATAGGTAAATAACTAGGGTTTGGTTGGCTTCCTTAAAGACTAAGGATTGCTTTACCAAACTATACCCTAACTAACTAAAACTTAATCTAAAATCCTAATATAGAAAATAATAAAATATGATAATTAAGAAAGCCTAAAGAATAGACTCTCCTAACCATCTTATTTGACCAAACTAAGAAATACTAAAATAAGCAATTCTATAATTAGACTCCAACTAATATAGGAGTTAATAAAAATAGAATATATATAAAAAATAAGAAATATAAATAATAAAATAATTAACGCCGTTTCTTTAACGACTCCCAAGGTGGAGCCTTCTTCTTCCGCTTGAGGATGACATCAATAATTATGTAACAATTAATACAATACGTATTTACTTCGGTTCAACAATTTACCACAATACATGCTTCTTTATTTCGGTTCAAAACAATTACCACACAACCTATTTACCACGGTTGACACATTTACCACGGTTCATAAGGCCTAAAGCTTCGGACAAATTTACCACGGGTGGACGGTTTTACCACAGTTCTGTTCACGTGGTAAACAGATTTACCATAGCCACTTTTATCTCGGTTCAGAACCGTGGTAAAGCTTACACACGGAACCGAGGTAAAAACCGGTTTTTTGTACTAGTGGCAATAGATATAGAGTTAATGTAAGTGCAAGTTCCTGTGCACCGCAAAATTCAGCCTTGACTACATACTATAGTGTTAATGTATGTGCTTTTCTTGTGTCATGTACATCATATTTAAATGACATGTTAATATTAGTTCATGTCATGTACACCGTCTTTGAATGACAAGTTCGAATTTCCCATAATTACAGTCGGTTAACCTTGTTACTTCCATTACGCAAGTTCAATGAAAAAATTCACTAAATATGTTGGTAAAGTTAAAGCTAAGAACCCATGCATCAACCTTTAATATGAATTCATCACCTAATACAAAATGGCTAATTCTAAGCAGTGCATCATTTACTTTTACTAAAACTTAAGCCAAATTCTAAATTCAATCAAATACCAAGCTTCACAATTCTAAAATTCAATAAAATACCAAGCTTCACACATGTGATGTAAAAAAATTCACATGTTATGTAAATCAATTTACCTGTCAAGTAAACAATTCACGTGTTAAGTAAAACAATTCACGTGTCAAGTAAAATACATTATGTGTCATGTAAGTCCGGTATGGGTGACATGTAAATTCAATATTGGTGACGGGTAATTATATGCTGATTCAGACCTTTCTAATTAAAAAGGTTATCCCCGCGATTCAATCTATATGGCAAAGGGAGGATTCAAGGGCTACGATTTTCATCCAACAAGACAACGCAAGAACTCATGTTCATCCATACGATGAGCAATTTAAGCTTGCCGCTTCACAAAATGAAGGAAAAGAGTGATTACCTCTTTAGAAAGCTATAGGAATTGACAGAACCTGATTTGGTCCTCTATGGACGAATTTACACAATTTTCTATCGAAGTCGAGCACTTTTTCCTCTCTTTTCTATGATAGCAGCACCAAAGGCTTATTATTTACATGACACGTGAATTGATTTACATGACACGTCCATTGTTTTACATGACATCTCAATTGTTTTACATGACATCTCAATTGTTTTACATGACCCCTGAAAAGGTCAAACGTTTACTTACCGATCAACATATAATTACCCGTCACTCATACTGAATTTACATGTCACCCATACTGGATTTACATGACATATAATGTATTTTTCTTAACACCTGGATATTTTTACTTACACATGAATTTCAGACATATTCTATTCCTTTTTGATGATTCAGAATTCCTTCTGCTATACTTTTTTTTGTGGGTAGACAATTGACATGCCTAATGTATTGAAAATCATGTTTGGATAAACTTTAGCATTGTGAAACTTGGTAGACAATTGACATGCCTAATGTCTTCAACTAATATAGTTTCTGCCAAATTCAGCATGTTCTTCATCTTCATCGAGATTGGGTGTAACAAACACCTTCTTCCGCCACCAACTTCAATGAACCGAAAACCCGCCACCGAGCGCTCCTCTACCAAGCGCTTTAAGTATGTGCTTTTCTCGTGTCATGTAGATCGTATTTGAATGACATGTTAATAGCAGTTCATGTCATGTACATCGTCTATAAATGACAAGTTCGAATTTCTCATAATTACAAAATGTGTGAACCACTTGACCAAAAAAAATAAAATGTGTGAACCACATTTCCAAGTGCATCATAAGTGATACAAAAACGCACCGGTCAGTCGACCAAGATGCACATAGAGCACTGCCATGTCAAAACTATTAACTATTATGTCAAAGGTATTACTTGACAGGTTAAAAGCATTATATGTCATGTACATCGTCGTTGAATGACATGTTCGAATTTCCCATAAGTACAAAATTCGTTAACTACATATGGAATGAGAACTTTCTTCACAATGAAACAATTGAGGTTGATGTAGTGTTACCAAGAGTAATCCGGGTTAAATACTCATGCTTAGATAAAAATTTTACGGGAATTATATTTTTTGTCTATGCTCCTCCCCATGAGACGGACAAAGATGTCTTCTGGAATGAGTTCTCGAATATAGTCACGAATGAACACCTATCATGTCTAGTAATTGGAGATTTGAATGAAATTAGTAGCAGTAGTGAAAAACTTGGGGGAGCAGCGAACACCCAAGCGAGATATATTAGATTAAATCAATTCAAGAATCAATGCTCTATGCTCGAGATCCCAACTTCGGGAAATCAATTTACGTGGAGAAAAAAAGAGAAGGGGAGGATAACATCTGGGAAAAGTTAGATCGAATACTGGTTCAACATGAGTTTCTTGAAACTTTCCCTGACTTAGCAACAGTCAACGGAGCCTTTACAGGGTCTGACCATTGTCCTATTTCTATCTGCATAAATTCAGGAAGAGAATATACGCCCCCTCCGTTTAAGTGCGAAAATATGTGGCTACAGAGAAAGGACTTCAGGAATGTTGTCAAACAAGCCTGGAGAATCAGATGTATGGGGTCCGCAATGTTCAGGTTAGTGTACAAAACAAAGTTTCTGAAAGGAAAGGCTAAAGAGTGGAATAAAAACTCCTTCGGTAATGTCTTTCGTCAAATACAAATTGTGGAAAAGGAACTGATTAATATTCAATGAAATAGCATTACCAGAACGAGTAAGGATTATCTAGTCGAGAAACAACTAATTAGGAAAAAAGAACAACTGTTAAAATTTCAAAAAGAATATTGGGGTCAGAGGGCTAAATCAAAACACCTCAAGTTAACTAACTCAAACACTGCTTACTTTCATAAAGTGGCTTCGGGGAGACGAAATAGGAAAATCATTAGAAACATCACAACGAGTTCTGGTACGCAAATTGTGGGGGAAGAAAATATTCGAGAGGAAAATAAAATTGATTTTGAGAGAAGATTCTCCAGAGAACAAATCAGCATGGCACTTCTCAACGATTACTTAGAACTAATACCACACACTATAACGGATGAAGAAAACAAGAGTTTAAGCCAACAACCATCTAATAGCGAAATAAAAACCGTGGTATGGTCACTAGGTCTCAATAAATCTCCAGGACCAGATGGAATGACAACAGAATTCTATAAGTCTTACTGGGATATTGTTGGAAACGATGTCATCAAAGTTGTCAAAGCGTTTTTCCATTCAGGCAGGATACTCCGACAGGTCAATCATACTTTCATTACCCTATTGCCAAAATGCGAAAACCCATCGAAGACGACGGATTATAGACCGATTAGTCCGTGCTCAACAATATATAAAGTAATATCGAGAATTCTAACAGAGAGACTCAAGAAGGTCATTGGTAAGCTAATCCATCCATTTCAAGGAGCATTTGTATCTCACAGAGCAATTCAAGACAATACACTAATAGCTCACGAGATATTCCATTCTTTCAAAACAAGAAAAGGATCAGAAGGCTGGTTAGGAATTAAGTTAGATATGGAGAAAGCATACGATAGAGTGGATTGGACTTTCACAGAGACGGTACTAAGAAAATTTGGTTTTAGGAATTATGTAATTAACCTAATCATGGAATGCGTAACAACAGTTTCTTTTTCTATATTGGTTAATAATGGGCCTACGGAGGTGTTTAAACCTTCTAGAGGATTAAGACAAGGTGACCCCATGTCTCCTTTTTTATTCATTCTCGGTGCAGAAGTGCTAGCAAAAAAACTTACTGCTGAAGCCAATATCAACCATTCTAGTATCGGCTTCAGGTTTGGCCCGTCTGGACCAAGAATCCCGTTTCTGGCATTCGCGGACGATATTATCATTTTCACAAAAGGCAACATGACAGCATGCGAAAAGGTTAGAAAAATTATTGATGATTATTGTCAATTGTCAGGACAGAAAGTAAACTACAATAAATCTGCTTTTCAAGGTTCTCCAGGGATACCTACGTCGCGAATAGCAACTATCGAAGGATGTTTGGGTATATCAAAGCATACTAAACTGGACAAATATTTGGGGTGTCCAATTGTCAATGGGAGAGTAAATAAAAGCACATTTGAGGAAATCATTAACAAAACAACTAGTCAATTATCAAAATGGAGAGCCGATTCACTATCTCAACACGGAAGATATGTGTTAATAAATTCAAATTTAGCCTCAAAACCACTTTTCGCAATGCAAAGCTTCATGCTACCGGTAACAATTCACTCCACTTTAGATAAAATCAATCGGACTTTCTTCTGGAATTAAGACCTTCAACACAAACCCCTAATAGGATGGGACAAAGTCTGTAGACCAAAAGCAAAAGGAGGAATGGGATTAAGGAAAACAAAGGAAATGAATGAGGCCCTACAGATGAAACTCATTTGGAAAATAATTGCTGAACCGGATAATTGTTGGGTCAAAATCATCAATCAAAAATATCTAAAATCCACACCAATACTAAATTTCGAGAAAAAAGGTAATGCTTCTTGGCAATGGACGCAACTGAGAAAACTTATTAAGCCATTCAAGGAAGGTCTAGCATGGTCAGTTGGTGATGGGAAAACAATAAAGTTTTGGCAGGACAAATTAATGGGCTTCGGTCAAGAATATTCAGAACGCTTGTCTTGATCCGACCAAAATTAACTAGGAGGAAACCGTTGATCAGTACATTCGAAATGGGACAGGTAGCGGAGGTTCCTCTCCCAATAAATCAAATACAGGATAGAATGTATTGGTGGCCAGATAGAAAAGGATGGTTTACGACGTCTAGTGCGTATAAGCTTAACACAAGAGCAACAGAGCTTAATAATGATAATAATGCGTGGATCTGGAAGTTAAATGTTCCCCCCAAAATTAAGAATTTCATGTGGAAAGTCTGTCACAATGGACTACCAACAGCTGCCCGTCTGGCTAGAAGAGGAATCGCTATTCCACCTTACTGTGCCGTGTGCAATCACCATGAAGAAGACGCTACCCATATACTGTTTGAATGTAGATTCTCACTCTGTTGCTCCAGCCTATCCCCGAGAGTGAAATATGTTATTACAGACAAAATCTTATTGTCAAGAAACGTAGAAGCATTACTGACTAAACTGGGTGGTATACTTGATTCACAACAAAAACAGAAACTGGTCATCCATTGGTGGACCATCTGGAATATTCGTAACAAACTAATCTTTTAACAACAAAAAGTGCCAAGTGTAAGAGGATTTGGAAAACTTGTCGAGTCAAATATCAAGGAATGGAATAACGCAGGAAAGCATTGCGAAGAGGATAACAACAACGCACAGTATCGAGCAAGCAAACCCAACACAAATGTAAGGTTCAGGAGGAGGGAGAAATGGAAAAAACCACCTACTGGGAAACTAAAACTAAACTTTGATGGTGCAGCCTCCGGCCAACGACAAAGCTCGATTGGCTACATCTTTCGAGATAGCACAGGTAATTTTGTTGCAATGGGAAATAAACTTGTTGGCCAACAATCTCCATTAATGGCCGAAGCCTTGGCTTTAAGGTCGGGGGTTCAGAGGGATCTCGAAATGAAAATCCCAAAAATTATTATTGAAGGTGATTCACTGACCATCATTAACCATCTACAGGCTAAGATTAAATGCCCATGGGAAATTGAGCTAATTATGTCAGATATTAGCACTTCACTTACAGGGTTTTAAGAAGTTTCGTTTTCACACGTTCTTCGTAACGGCAATTGCGTGGCAGATAAGGTTGCACAACTTGCTCATATTGCCCCCATCCCTAATTTATACAATGACCCAGGTCTTATTGACCTCATCCAAAAGGATGCTGTCGGATAGCATTTTGCATCCGAATCATTACTCAATCAAAAAAAAAAAATTAAAAAGGGATTTTAGCAAGTATTTTCAAGGGTCGGAATTCTTAACTTTTTAATTTGGATTTTGAAATGGATTTGGGACTAACTTGGGAACCCGACTTATTCGATGACTAACTAGCATAATAAAATGATCGTTTGACTGACGGGATGATATGTGTGACTAATAGCATGACTTGTGGTGAGTTATATTAGAGGTTAAAGGTTAGTTAATTACTTAATTATGATAATGATGATATATATATCCGTATGCAAAGTATGAGTATAAAATGATAGTATGCGAATTTGGCTAAGTATGATATGGAGGTTATCTTAACCTGATGAGTTGGCAAGTTGTGATGAAAATGATATGAGATGGTGAAACGAGATGAGAATTTGATTTGAGACATATAATGTTGTTGATGATGGAATGGTTAACTTTATATATGCTTTATGTGAATCTTGTGTGTTATTTGATATGCTTTGTGTAAGTTAGACATAGACTTATTATATTACTTATCTTCTAGGTGAGCTCTAATCAGCCTGGATTTGCTTGATTGCTATATTGCTTGGATTCTGCGCTTCTCCAAGTAAGTTCTTTGAACTTACTCATGATGGGCGCTCTATGCACTGGGTGTTATATAGTAGGCTAGTGTTCATGCACCATACGACTTAGAATCACGCTTAGGATTTAAAATGGAAACCATATGACTTGCTATATGTCTTTGCTAGAAAACGGCCGTTATAGGTGTTTATTGGATGTGACCTTCTTCTCTATTCTTGTCATCTTAGTGGAGCTTATTATAGAAAGTTGCTTGCACTTGATGGGTGAGGTAGGCTTTTTGGTAATAAGTCGCCATAGGACTCTCAGAGCCTTAGGCCTTGTATGGGTGTCGTCGTTTTCCTTATCTTCATAGTTAGTAGGCTCCTTACGAAGGGATGGATTGCACCGTGGGTGAGGTAGTTCCCTTCGAAGGGAGTTGCTAGAGGATTCCTTAGGAGCCTAGAGGGACATGCTATTTGGCATTTCTTGTAATTGCGCACCCCTTTTATTTATGTTCGCACTTAATTATCCGTATGCTTGTCTGTTTAAGTTCCACTTTGCATTACGCATTTCATTTTAGGAATAGGATGCTTATTATATGTCTCTCAGAGTGTGTTTACACACGCGCATGATTGACCCAGATCCCCCCCCCCCCCCCCAATTTTTTTTAGATTCAAGTAACCACTAGCCGCTATCTTTGCTTATATGGATGCTTGGCGGGTTCAGACTTTTGGCGTTAGATTGAGAGCTCGAGAGACCACCAGACTTCCTCTCTTTTACGTTGTTTTGTCCCGGCTCTGCCGTGGCACCTTTGGGATTGTATTTTGCTTTAACTTCACTTATGCTGGTTGCATGCCTAAATGGATTTTCCGCGTTGTAGACTTAGGACAGGCACAGGGGTTTACCCCGGGGTCTCCAACGGGCCTTACGGACTTGGCTGCGAAATCCCGCTTTAAACTACAAATCTCCGGTTTCAAACCTTCAACCTATACTCGGAGCGCAAGATCCTAACGAGGGGTTTTATCCCTCGAAACGTAACTCGGGAATCATAATCCCGGGCCGTTACAGTCCTAGCCCCTTCACAAAAATGAGTTCGGCCTACATCCACTAACACTCTATAGCAATTTGTTGCTTGTCGCATTTTCCAGAAAGGTTATTGTCCAACATATAAGTATAATTTAACATAACTAACATATTTATCCTTTTTCACCTCTAGTTTCCTCATTCTCCAATTGTTCCTCTTTAAAAATCCTCTTTAAAAGATATAAAAGAATATAAATTTGTATTATTTAACTCCACGTCTTTTAAAAATCCACCCCTTATACTTATTATTTTAGAAGCAGCCTCTTTGTTAAAATTTGCGCCACGTGTCCAACACTGAGCAAAATTAAAAAACAGTTTTTAGTATTTCACCCACATTCTCTCTTCAACCGGTTGCCCCTTCTCTCCTCTTTGAGCGCCAACACCCCCACGTTTTCTTCAACTGTTAAAACCCCTTTCTCAAATTGAAGTAACTAGGATTCCATGATTCTTGAAAGCGTTCGTCCTGCCTTTTCTTCCTCAAAGGTAATTTCTTTTATTCTCCCCTTTCAAATCCTTCTATGGGTTATCTTGCGGTTTCGTCGATATGTTTCTCAATCAATATGTTTCTTCCTGCCCTTTCTTCCTCAAACGATCTGTTTCTCTTTGAAATCCTTCCTTGGCGATCTAAAAATCTTCCGTCTCTAGCGTCTTTCTCGGTGATTTGAGTTATCTTGCGGTTCTCACCTATCTTGAAGCCAAATATGATCTCCCATGGAATCTGTTGCTTGCAAATTCGATGTCGACGACGACTTTAGAGGAGCCAATCGAAGGCCAGACACCGACTGTGGTGGGGCGACACCGACTCTGGAGCCAATCGCCTGCCCTTCTTCAATTGTTCTCCCCCACTTATTCAATTGATGAATTTTTCTTGCTAAGATTTAAAATTGCATATTATTATAATGCTCTTGATCTGATTTCTTGGTTTGTGTTTGATGTGGTGATTAGTTGGGGTGGCTGAATTGGTGGTTGGAGGTGGCAATCAATTGCAATCGAATGCGGGATGCGGGATGCGTCAAATGGAGGTAAAGCACTATGTGTTCGCTCTTTGATTACCAACTAGATCTGTATATTGCACACAAGATGTTCGATGAAATGCTTATATGTTGATTAATTTGAAGGATTTTGATTAATATATTGTACACAAGGTGTTCGATGAAATGCTTATATGTTGATTAATTTGGAGGATTTTGATTGATATATTGCACACAAGGTGTTCGATGAAATGCTTATAGGTATATTTTGTGTTAATATTTTGCACTGCCTTCTTGAGTGTCAACTAGATCAAAAGGGCTTCATAGGTATATTATATATCATTTATTTGCTTATAGGTATAACATTATTTCAAATTGCAATATGATTTATGCAATAAATGAACCTAGAAATAAATATATCATTTATGAAATAAATGAACTGCTTCATAAGGTGTCGGGCTTCATAGGTATATTCGATCATATATTGCACTGCTTATAGGTATATCTACCTATAATACTTATTAATTCAGAAGCAACCTCTTTGTAAAAAATTAAATATAGCAATCCATGGAGCTTCCACCGCCTCACTCACTACCTCCATGCTTTCCGATGTCAACCGATGGATAAGACCATAGTACATAATCTATACATCAGTGACACCATAAGTTGTGCATTGCACTTTACATATGTTCTTATTTGTTTATGTACCTTTTATTTGTTGCCTCCACTGTCCAAAGAAAGCTCCAAATTCATATCTCAATATCCCAATGACAAGGTTTCTTGATCTTTCACCCAATTATTGGGATTCTATTATTACATTCAAATGAAATCTAATCTCAATTGACCTATTTCAGGAGGACGCCGCGCTGGAGAAGTTAGGCAAAACAATGAACACGAAGTCAATAAGCAGACGAGGAACACTGTGATTCAAACTTGTGTTTTTGTTTCCTCCGTCATCACTTTTAGCGGTTAGTTTCTCGGCATCACTTGTGTTGGTTCCGAATCGAAATCAATTTCATGATGGTTCTGTATGATCTTAAGCTTTATTTGAAAAAAATTCATGGGTGAGCTAATTAGTTGATGAATTGAAATTGAATTTCGGGATTTTTGAAATTCATGCCCCCAAAACCAACTCTTTCTATCTGCCTTGGTCTGGAGAAAATATGATAAAATTTTACAATTGATGTATTATTATGACCTTGATACTTTTCATGACACCATTATGAAAGAAACTGGAAAATGTGATGAGTTATACAATTGATGTTTTTATGAACCTGTTACTTTTACGGTCCTATATATATATATATGGAGATGGGGTGTTGAAAGTTGAAACACATATATCATCTTCCCTTGTGCTTTTTAAAATTGGGTATTCTGTACATATGCCCTTGAATCGTATGTTAAAAGATCAAATCTAGAAGGATTTTCAATTTTTAATGATTTTAGTCAATTTAAAAAATGATTTTCCTACATTTTATAGATTAAAACACATGGCATTTTTCTTGGATTGTTTTTTTTTACCTATTCTCTTAGAACATACTAGCGTAGTACCCGTGCGTTACGCACGGGATTTATAAAATATATTATATTTTTTAGAATATATTATCATAATTTATTTACATTATATATTAGATATATTATAATAATATGAAAACGATATAGCCAAATAATATAAATTTGGATTAAAAAAATAATCCTTATATTATATGAATATATAATATGTGGAAAAACGTGAATGTCTCACCTTCATACTTTCTTAGATGGAAACAATTGTATATACATAATTGTATAGAGTGTTGTTTTTTTCCAGCATTCTATGTTTTTTTAGTAAGTTGATTGTTTACTTTGAGCATTAAACAAATATTTGTTGTGGTAATGTGTTGGAAGGTAAGACCAAATAATTTGGTAGATCGACTACATATCACAAATGCTAGGTGAATGAAATTTTAAGAAATTTTGGATGGAGAGCACATAAAAAGAGGCGTGGGCACAAATCCCGCAAATCCCGATCCCGTCCCGGTCCCGTCCCGATCCCGGTGGGATTTAGGACAAAATAGCGAATCCCGTCCCGATCCCGTCCCGCAAAAATTATGCGGGACGAAACGCGGGACGATCCCGGTGGGATCCCGCAAATCCCGTCCCGTCCCGCATATAATAATAATAATAATAATAATAATAATAATAATAATAATAATAATAATAATAATAATAATAATTTTTATAATAATAATAATATTATAATATTATAGAATAATAATAATATATTATTAGTATTATTATTTTGAGCAAATATTATTTATAACTATAATAATAATTTTCAATTTATAATAATAATAATAATAATATTATAATATAATTTAATAATAATATTAATTTATAATAAAATTATTATTATTATTATATTATTATTATTATATCATATTATATTTTTTTCTTGTAAAGTATAATTATTTTATAATAATAACAATAAAAATAAGTAATATTATTTTATTTTATTTTTAATTATAATGTGGGATTATTATTATTATTATTATTATTATTATTATTATTATTATTATTATTATTATTATTATTATACCCATTTAGAGTTACAAGAGGCAAATAGCTAATTAAATACGGTATTCTTCCTAACTATCAATCGATAATTAGACAATATTGGTAAATCTCGTCTCAATTCCTTTCCGTCCTGATCTAGTAAGATAATGTAGCCAAATATGTTGAACATTATAATTAATTATACAATCATTGTATGAATTAATAATAGTATTATAATATTAATATTAATATTATTATTATTGTTATTGTTGTTGTTATTATTATTATTATTATTATTATTATTATTATTATTATTATTATTATTATTATTATTATTATTATTATTGAATAATATAGTTGAGAATAATACCGTATTCAACATATTATACTAAATAATGAATTATGAAAGCATTTTTCACTTTGCAAATTTATATAATATTTTATTATTTTTATATGTGGGACAAGGCCCGTCCCGTCCCGATCCCGTCCCGTCCAGACACCATCCCGTCCCGAAAAAAAAATGCCAATCCCGTCCCGAAAAAATTTCGCGGGACGAGTCCCATCCCGGCTCAATCCCGTCCCGTCCCGTGCCCACCCCTACATAAAAATATCGGAGAAGAAATATTCTTGTAATAAACTAATGAAAAGGAATGAGGTTTTTAACCAACACAGTGTAACGACCCGAAATTTAAATACCCGAATTAACCTCCATAAACCTATTTAGAAGGTAAATAAGGTTCGGAATACTAGATTATCGGGGAACGTTATAGAAGAAGTTTGATCTTCTTCCGTGAGCTTTGGATCTTACGACCGAGTACGAGTTATTATTAGGTTCATTTAAGCGGAAGATTTAGTTGTCAAAAGATGGGGATTGCGAACCCCGAAAAGATCGTAAGCCCGTTGGAGGCTTCACCTGTCCTAGACTATCGCGAAAACGTTTCGAATAGAAATAAAAGCGGAAATCATAAATACAACAAAACGCCACGGCCACGCCGGGTCAAAACGATAAAAGTATGAGCAAAAGAGTACGATTGTCAAGCGCCTCCCTCACTCTAATCGTCCAAAAGGTCTGTCCCGAAAACCATCCACATAAGCAAGTCATATCGGGTAAGGGGTACCTGAATCTAAAAAACAAGAAATATATCGGGGTCAATCATCGGAAATATGCACACTCCGTGCCATATAAAGAGGCATACTTAAACTACATGAATGTTAAAATGCAACATATAAGCAAGTGTATAGATATATATAAATGCGAAATAAACACACAAGGGCCCGTATCATCATCATCATAATCATCATCATCATCATCATCATCATCCTTCTCAAACGTACTCATCCTTCTCATACATACTCATTCTTTCTCATCATAAGCCTTTCATTATTTCATTCGTGTTCCATCGAATATAAGTCATTCATTTAGATTTTGACGGCCGTCCTACCATAGACACATAGCATACATATGAATTATTGGATTTACTAAGTTCATCCTACGTCATATTACCAGTTTATATTCCTAAACATGTTACTAGGTCGCGTGATGCATGAAGACTCTCGATAAGACAAAGAGTATCACATAAATCCATCATGAGTAAGTCCAGGGGACTTACCTGGAGTCCGGAGAATAAGCAAGCAATAAAGTGCACAACCAAGGATCCAATCAACAAGAGCCCTCGAAGCCTCTCTCGAAAAAGACCAAATTACCCCTCCAAGCTTCCCGGGACCTTGCGCCAAACACCCAAACACACTTGAAAACCTCAAGAACACAAAGGGCTCAGCACAGCTGGCTCGGAAACGGGGCTCAACGGGTGGCTTAATGGGACTGGATTTTTGTGAACTCACTATGGTTGGAAAGGCCTCTCTTTTGTGGATATTTGGGTTCAAGAATCAGCCAAAAAGCTTGAGTGAGGAGGGAGTTATGGTGGTTTGAAGTTGGCAAGGTTGCTAGGGCAACTTGCTCTCTCTTTCTTTCTCTCTTTCTTTTTCTTTCTTTCCTTCTTCTTTTCTCTGATTTTTGGCGTGTGGAATGGCTAAATGAGGCCATAAATGTGTCCTTAAGAGATCCAAAAGGGTGGGCAAGGGTGGTCAAGGAGTTGGTGTGTATTAGGTAGCATAGTGAATGGAATAGGACTTGGTCATTCAAAGGTGTCAATCCATGGGGGGGGGGGGGGGGGGTTTATTCTTTAATCAACAAAATGATGGCTCATATTTGATCATATAAAGGGCTGAAATGGGGTGGTTTGGGCAGCAATTTAATGTTAAAACAACGTCCCGAAATGTCGCGACAAGTTACGAAAATTACCGAAATAAACGGATGACAAGGCTTTTGCCTCACTAATATTTCTCGGAATTTTATCATACGAATTCCAATAGATTGGAATTGTAATCCTCTTTCCATATAAAATATGTCATCCATAAATTTTAAATTTTTCCGGGTTTTCAAAATCGTCAAAAGAAGGATAATTGATCGAATTATCCCTCGGAAATTAATTAAATCTTAATTAATCATAATTAAAATTTTCGGTCTTTACAATCATCCACCTCTAAAACAAGTCTCGTCCCCGAGACCAAAAAGATTCAAACCGGTGGAGAAGGTGTTAAACCTTGAGTCCTTGGATCGGAACAAAAGGCACGCGATCATCTCGGATGCGTCGTCCAAGAATCTCATGATGCTTTTGTCACGACCGTAATAGTCTCGAACGGCGTCGTCGAGCATGTGAATGGGCGCCCCCATCACATCTCGCCTCAACCCCCAAGAGTATCACAACTCGAGAGAAATCATCATCCTACCGCTAGGTCTTAGCGGAAATTCCACGATGGCCGTCGCGGAAAGTCCGTATCCACTTTGCGACGCACAATGAGCTTACCCGGATCATGGAAGCTTTAACTCAAATCATTTTCGAATCAATTCCAATTAAAAGGTGTTGGCGTCCTGACACGACTTGGCCTAGACTCCTCTAGACTCCGCTCGATCTTCTCTCTCGGGAGGTGGTCATCCACCTCTAAAGTTCAAACCCAATTCCCGACATTCTATTCTCCCAACAGGAGTGTGGATCAAAATCCACCTCTAAGGATCAAACATATGATCTCATTACGACTCAATCAAAACAGAGGGTGGATTAACATCCACCTCTAAGGCTAAGCCTTATTCCTTTTCCTAGGTTCAATATTCCGACATACCATCATTTATCAACCATACTCACAACAATCACATAATTATAACGATATCATATCAGTCATATATCAAAAAGTATCACACATCAATGATAATCACATCATATAGGACCGCTCATGGGCCCCACCACGCATATCAATCACAGAAAATGCGCACTCAATCACAGAGGTAAACACCCAATCACACATAGTACGGCTAAGGGTCCCCTTCCCAGGTGCTCACCGGCCACTCACGCAGTCAAAGCTATATCTGCACGTGGCTGTACATACGACGCTAGCAACTCATCTAATACATCTCCATAGCTCGCCCGTATACTCTCCTCTGTCTCCCAAGTGGCCTCCTCGGGGCTTCTCCTAGCCCACTGTATAAGTACCAACGGTACCTCTCTGCGCCTCAGCTTCTTGACCCGGCGGTCAAGAACAGCAATCGGATGCTCCACGAAGGTATGGTCAGGTGCTATCTCTAATCCGGAGTAGTCCAATCTGTGACTCGGATCTGGCTCGTACTTCCTCAGCTGTGACACGTGGAAGACATCGTGTATACCAGCCAAACGGGGCGGTAAAGCAACTCTGTAAGCTACCTCTCCTACTCGCTCGAGGATCTCAAAGGGCCCCACATATCTAGGGCTCAGCTTGCCCTTCATCCCGAATCGCCGGATCCCTCTCGTCGGTGACACTCGCAACCAGACATGATCTCCAACCTCAAAGGCCAACTCAGTCCTGCGCCTATCAGCATACTTCTTCTGTCGGTCGTGCGCAACCCTCAGATGCTCTCGGATCCGTCTGACCTGATCTGTCGCCTCCTGCACGTACTGTGGTAGTGTCCCCACTCGGTCTGCAGGCTCATCCCAGCAGATAGGCGACTTGCATCGCCTCCCGTACAACGCCTCAAAAGGAGCCATCCTGATCGATGAATGATAGCTGTTGTTGTACGAGAACTCTACTAGGGGAAGATGCCGAACCCAAAGGTTCCCCCACTCCAAAACACAAGCCCTCAGCATATCCTCCAGCGTCTGAATCGTCCTCTCGCTCTGCCCGTCCGTCTGCGGGTGATAGGCCGTGCTGAAATGCAACTTGCTCCCCAGAGCCTCGTGCACCTGCCTCCAGAATCTCGAAGTGAAGCGGCCATCTCTATCAGATACTATCCTCTCGGGAACCCCATGCAACCTCACTATATGCTGGATAAAAGCTCGGACTAAATCAGACACATGCCATGTCTCCTGAATCGGGATGAAATGGGCGGTCTTGGTCAACCTGTCGACCACCACCCAAATCGCATCAAAGCCTCGTACATCTCTCCTCAATCCTGTCACGAAGTCCATCGTGATATCCGTCCACTTCCACACAGGGTCAGGAAGTGATCGTGTCATCCCTCCGGGCTTCTGGTGCTCTATCCGCACCTGCTGGCAGACCTGACATCGCGCTACAAACAAAGCGACGTCAGTCTTCATCCTACGCCACCAGAACGTCCTCCTCAAGTCCTGGTACATCTTATTCGATCCCGGATGGACCGAATAAGGAGTGGAATGGGCCTCTATCATGATCTTCTGCTTCAGGTTGTGCACATCAGGCACAGCAACTCGTCCCTGCAACATCAACATCCCATCATCTCGGACGGTAAAAGACCTACAGTGGCCTTGGGCCATGCGCTGTCGGATATCGGCAATCCGCGGACACTCTGTCTGCGCTCGTCGGATCTCATCCATCAACTCTGACTGAACCTCTAGGAAACTCAGCTGTCCACTCTCTCGCTGTGACCAGACCTCTATCCCAAAACTAATCAGATCCCGCTGCAACTCAGGTCGAGCCGTCAATCTGGACAAAACAATCTCCTGACGAGTCTTCCGACTCAAGGCGTCGGCCACCACATTGGCCTTCCCCGGGTGATACTCAATCTTCAACTCATAGTCCTTGATCAACTCCAGCCACCTCCTCTGACGCATGTTCAGCTCTTTCTGCGTGAAAATGTACTTCAGATTTTTGTGATCGGTCATGATCCTCACTGACGTGCCATACAGATAGTGCCTCCAGATCTTGAGCGCATGTACAACTGCGGCTAGCTCAAGATCGTGCGTGGGGTATGACTCCTCCCCTGGCTTCAGCTGGCGTGAAGCGTAAGCGATGACCCGATCCCTCTGCTGTAGCACACAACCTAAACCTGAACTCGAAGCATCCGTGTAGACTACGAAGTCCTCCGTCCCTTCTGGTAGTGCTAACACTGGCGCGGATGTCAACTTCTGCTTCAGCAGATCAAAACTGGCCTGGCACGCCGGGCTCCACTCGAAGGGTACTCCCTTCTTCGTCAGCTGCGTCATCGGCCTAGCTATGCTGGAGAAGCCCTTGACGAACCGTCGGTAATAGCTAGCCAAACCTAGAAAAGACCTGATATCTCTGACGTTCTTGGGGACCTCCCAAGCAACGATAACATCAACCTTCGATGCGTCTACTGATATCCCTGCTGCGGATATAACATGACCAAGAAACATCACCTCGGAGAGCCAGAACTCACACTTGCTAAACTTCCCGAACAGTTTATGCTTCTGCAGAATCCTCAACACAATCCTCAGGTGCTCAGCATGCTCCTCTCTGCTCCTCGAGTAGATCAAGATGTCGTCGATAAATACCACCACGAATCTGTCAAGAAAATCGATGAAGACCCTGTTCATCAACTCCATGAAGGCGGCTGGCACGTTGGTTAGCCCGAACGACATAACCACAAACTCATAGTGTCCGTATCTAGTCCTAAAGGCCGTCTTCAGTATGTCCTCTGCCTTCACCCTCAGCTGGTGATAACCCGAACGCAAATCTATCTTCGAGAAGACGACAGCTCCCTGCAGCTGATCCATCAAATCGTCTATTCTCGGCAACGGGTAACGGTTCTTCACCGTAGCCCGGTTCAACTCTCTGTAATCTATGCATAGCCTCAACGACCCATCCTTCTTCTTCACGAACAACACCGGTGCTCCCCACGGCGAAGCACTCGGCCTAATGTAGCCCTTCCCAGCTAGCTCCTCCAACTGTGCCTTCAGCTCGGCCATCTTTGTCGGCGCCATCCTGTACGGGACCCTCGAAATCGGCCTGGTGCCCGGCTCCAACTGTATAGCGAAATCAACATCCCGCTGTGGCGGAAGTCCTGGTAGCTCATCTGGGAAAACGTCAGCAAACTCACTAACAACGGGGACATCTGTCAGGCTGGGTCGCTCGCGACCCACCTCTAAAGCATAACACCAGTAGCTCGTGCATCCCTGGTCTAGAAGTCTCGCCGCTCGAACGGCACTGATCTGGGCTCCGTTCCGTTTGGGGTCGCCCCCCCACACCTCGTGCTCAGTCCCATCCTCCGCGAGGATGGAAACTGTACGGGTCCTCAGGTTGAGGATTGCCCCATAGAAGTTCATAAAATCCATCCCCAGGATCATCTCGTCTGTCCGCAGTGGCATGACTATCAAGTCAGTGGGCCACTCTCGCTCTCCTATCCGAATGGGGCATCCTAGGATCTCACGCCCCGTCCTAACCCTAGCCCCATCCGCCATACGCACTACTAATGCGGGACATACCGAACATACAAGTTTAAATCTAGCTACGCATGAATCTGCTATAAAGCAGTGGGTTGCCCCGGTATCGAATAGAATGCGAAGAGTAGAGTCACAGAACGATATCGTACCTATGAAAGTCGGAGCTGTCGAATCACCGTTCCGCATCGGGAACGCGCGGGGCGGCGGGGGTGGTAAGAAATCAGTGTCTACAGCTATCGCTACCAGCTGTGCAGAACCTCTGCCCTGGCCTAGTCCTGTCGACCCTGCCGACGACTGTGCCTGCTGATGCTGGTAAGATCCTCGACCGCCCCGACCTCCTCCTCTACCTCTACCTCGACCTCCACCTCGGCCTCGTCCTCCTCTAAAGCTGCTGTCTCCTCGACCACCTCCGTAGCTACTATCTCCTCGGCCAGCTCCCAAGGGAGTCCCCCTCCCCTGACCCTGTGCATAAGAAATCTGAGCGGGTCTCGGTGCCTCTGGAAGGCGTAAAGCTGAAGCTGCAGGAGTGAATGAAGATCTCTCGTCCTGCGGGCACATGATAGCACGATGTCCTACCCCTCCACACGTGTAGCAGGAAATGAACTTCCTAGGGCAGTCTGTCTTGTAGTGGCCCTCCTCGCGGCAGCTGTGGCAGATAATAGCTCTCACTCTAGCCTCGCGGTAGGATGATACAGGTACAGCTGGAATGGCCCAAGTGGTCCCGCTAGTCGATCCTCCTCTCGCTAACCCCTTCCCTGGGCCCCTATCAAATCTGTGCTCCGCGGGTCGTGGCCTCTTTCCGCCAGATGGAGTGCGGAAAGCTGAAGACGGGGCAGCTGTCAGACGTAGCTGCTGGTCATAGCGAAGGATCATCTCTAGAAATCTGTCATATGTCATTCCCTTCATGCTGGTAGAGATCAGAAGAACGTCTGGCGAAAGCCTCATAGAAAGCATGCGGATGCGCATCTCGTCAGTGTTACAAACCTTTCCACAATAGACGAGCTCCTTCTTGAACTGGCAGACGATCTCGGAGATAGATAGTCGTGGGTCATAGCGGGTGCTGAAGAACGCAACCTCTCGTGCTGCTTGTGTCCCAGATGGACAGTACTCTCTCAGCATCAACTTCCTGAACTCCTCGTAGGTCCATGCAGTACGATCATCACAGTAGACAAGCCATCTGTCATAAGCATCTCCTCGAAGCTGCCCAGCCGCAAGCCTCTGTCTCTCCGCATCGGGTACTCCAATCAAGCTGAAAACTCCCTCGAGTCCTCTGAAGAACTGCTCGATATCCTCTCCGGGTCCGGCCTGAAAGATAGGCGGGCTACTCTGTGATAGTCTCTTCACCCAGTCGGTGACGCCAGCTGATCTCTCTCGCTCTAGCAACGCAAGTAATGCCCTCTCTATCGTTGATCCCTGCTGCTGCCTATCAGCCTCTCCCTCATGCTGCCCGGGGATCTCGACCTCAACATCGGTCTCAGTCTCTGTCTCTGTCTCAGGAATGCGGCCACGACCTCGGCCACGTGGTCTCCCGCGTCCTCTAATAATATGGGTGTCGACCATGCTGACAACTAGACATTTAAATGTACTCAATATACAATTAAATAAAACGTCTTCTTCAAGGAAGACGGCCCTCAGGCACATTCATCTCACATAATTACATCCCTTCAAGGGGATGGCCCGTAGGCACAGTTTTATATCGCACAGAAGCTAACTATATAGCTATCCTTCGAGGGATAGCTTGGCGAGCCCGCCTCTAAATCCTATCCTACTCCAACCACCATGGTTGCTCTCTTGGAGTCTTCCAGGCCCGTTTGTAAGGAAAAGCTAGGCAGTCTACCCGAACCCTTCTACATCTCTAAGGATGCCTATCGCATTGTCTCTACCCGTCGATCCTATCTCTCGTCTATAAATATCCTAACCATTTTCATTTTCCAAAGGGTTTTCATCTTTGCCCTTTAAACACTTCGAAATCCTTGAAAATTTCCAAAACGGTGGGTGGGTTTTGAAAATTAATTTTTTTAACTCGTGCGTACTCAGGTCGAACAACCTTGGCTCTGATACCAACTTTGTAACGACCCGAAATTTAAATACCCGAATTAACCTCCATAAACCTACTTAGAAGGTAAATAGGGTTCGGAATACTAGATTATCGGGGAACGTTATAGAAGAAGTTTGATCTTCTTCCGTGAGCTTTGGATCTTACGACCGAGTACGAGTTATTATTAGGTTCATTTAAGCGGAAGATTTAGTTGTCAAAAGATGGGGATTGCGAACCCCGAAAAGATCGTAAGCCCGTTGGAGGCTTCACCTGTCCTAGACTATCGCGAAAACGTTTCGAATAGAAATAAAAGCGGAATCATAAATACAACAAAACGCCATGGCCACGCCGGGTCAAAACGATAAAAGTATGAGCAAAAGAGTACGATTGTCAAGCGCCTCCCTCACTCTAATCGTCCAAAAGGTCTGTCCCGAAAACCATCCACATAAGCAAGTCATATCGGGTAAGGGGTATCTGAATCTAAAAAACAAGAAATATATCGGGGTCAATCATCGGAAATATGCACACTCCGTGCCATATAAAGAGGCATACTTAAACTACATGAATGTTAAAATGCAACACATAAGCAAGTGTATAGATATATATAAATGCGAAATAAACACACAAGGGCCCGTATCATCATCATCATAATCATCATCATCATCATCATCATCATCATCCTTCTCAAACGTACTCATCCTTCTCAAACATACTCATTCTTTCTCATCATAAGCCTTTCATTATTTCATTCATGTTCCATCGAATATAAGTCATTCATTTAGATTTTGACGGCCGTCCTACCATAGACACATAGCATACATATGAATGATTGGATTTACTAAGTTCATCCTACGTCATATTACCAGTTTATATTCCTAAACATGTTACTAGGTCGCGTGATGCATGAAGACTCTCGATAAGACAAAGAGTATCACATAAATCCATCATGAGTAAGTCCAGGGGACTTACCTGGAGTCCGGAGAATAAGCAAGCAATAAAGTGCACAACCAAGGATCCAATCAACAAGAGCCCTCGAAGCCTCTCTCGAAAAAGACCAAATTACCCCTCCAAGCTTCCCGGGACCTTGCGCCAAACACCCAAACACACTTGAAAACCTCAAGAACACAAAGGGCTCAGCACAGCTGGCTCGGAAACGGGGCTCAACGGGTGGCTTAATGGGACTGGATTTTTGTGAACTCACTATGGTTGGAAAGGCCTCTCTTTTGTGGATATTTGGGTTCAAGAATCAGCCAAAAAGCTTGAGTGAGGAGGGAGTTATGGTGGTTTGAAGTTGGCAAGGTTGCTAGGGCAACTTGCTCTCTCTTTCTTTCTCTCTTTCTTTTTCTTTCTTTCCTTCTTCTTTTCTCTGATTTTTGGCGTGTGGAATGGCTAAATGAGGCCATAAATGTGTCCTTAAGAGATCCAAAAGGGTGGGCAAGGGTGGTCAAGGAGTTGGTGTGTATTAGGTAGCATAGTGAATGGAATAGGACTTGATCATTCAAAGGTGTCAATCCATGGGGGGGGGGGGGGGTTTATTCTTTAATCAACAAAATGATGGCTCATATTTGATCATATAAAGGGCTGAAATGGGGTGGTTTGGGCAGCAATTTAATGTTAAAACAACGTCCCGAAATGTCGCGACAAGTTACGAAAATTACCGAAATAAACGGATGACAAGGCTTTTGCCTCACTAATATTTCTCGGAATTTTATCATACGAATTCCAATAGATTGGAATTGTAATCCTCTTTCCATATAAAATATGTCATCCATAAATTTTAAATTTTTCCGGGTTTTCAAAATCGTCAAAAGAAGGATAATTGATCGAATTATCCCTCGGAAATTAATTAAATCTTAATTAATCATAATTAAAATTTTCGGTCTTTACACACAGTGTAATGACTTTAGTTAAACTTACTAATAAAAAAATCCATATACTTAAAACACAATTGGGTCCCCTTAAAATTTGGGCTCTAGGCAGAGACCTGTGTTTTAATTTTTTTTTAGCATTCTAAGTTTTTTTAGTAAGTTGATTGGTTAGTTTGAGTATTAAACAAATATTTGTTGTGGTAATGGGTTGGAAGGTAAGACCAAATAATTTGGTAGTTCGGCTACATATTACACAAACGGTAGGTGAATAGAGTTTTAAGAACTTTTGGATGAAGAGCACATAAAAATATCGGAGAAGAAATATTGTATTAATAAACTTAAAAGTAAAAAAAAAATGCTTCATCCGTCTCTAACTATAGGTCCTTTTATTTTTTTGGCATGTTTTTAAGAAGCTATTTGAATTAAAAAAAATAAAACTAAAGGAAAAATAAAGTATAATTTATTTAAAAAAACCCCGTTTATTTATTAATCAAAGTACGTGAATGGAAAAAGTTTCTGGAATTTTCAAATAGATCAAGTTTTTTGGGTAGTGTTTTGTAGTAAATAGGTAATCTTTTGGTTAAGAAATAGATAAAATTTCAATAATTTAAAAACAATTATCATATATAAGAGTAAATAGATAAACAGTAAATAGATAAGCTTTTTATATTAAGGATTGCAATCTTAATTTTTTGTTGTTAAATACGTAGTAGTAAATAGATTTGTGGTGATTTGTTACCGGTAAAAATCCCACTATATCCTCGGTTTTAATGATAAAATATTTAATAATTATTTTTATGTTAAATAAATAGATAAACAACAAATTAAGGGAAAATCAACTCCTGATTACGTGTGTGAGTGCATGTATGTTATAAATAAAAGCAAATTGATAAGATCAAAATAATAGGATAAATGAATTATAAAAGAAAAAAAACAAAATAACTAATTATTTTGAATAACAAATTTTTTTACCGTGCTAATTTTTTGGAAAGTAAATAGAGTTATCAGTTATGAAAGATATGGTAAATTATAATGGTTTGTCAATTTATTAATTTATGGATTTTTTAATTAGATTGATTAAAATTAAGTTAGAAAATGTAAATAAATTTGATTGGTCAAAATCTCTACTTTTAAGGATAGATCGCAAAGTGGTATCTTTCGCAAGTGTTTATAGTATTATGCTAGTTTTTCAAATTAAGTTAGAAAATATAAAAACTAATTTTTGGGTAAAATGTGGTAACTAAAAAATATATTGATTTTTAATTCAAAATAAATGAGAAAAAATAAATTAAAGTTATCATACAAAAATAATTAATTGGTATTTAAAAATTTTTAAATCACTTTAATTCAGGAAAAAAGATATTAGATTTATTTTAATTAATAATTGAGTAAATTGAATTAATTAGTTAGGTGGGGTCACATTAAAGGAGAACTTGACACGTAAGCCTGGTTTAAGGAGGTGCCGCCATGTGGCATCTTCAACATATGTTTTAGTATTATATTGATTTTTAATTCAAAAACTAATTTTTGGGGCCACATTAAAGGAGAATTAATTAGTATTATGCTAGTTTTTCAAATTAAGTTATAAAATATAAAAACTAATTTTTGGGTAAAATGTGGTAACTAAAAATTATATTGATTTTTAATTCAAAATAAATGAGAAAAAATAAATTAAAGTTATCATACAAAAATAATTAATTGGTATTTAAAAAATTTTAAATCACTTTAATTCAGGAAAAAAGATATTAGATTTATTTTAATTAATAATTGAGTAAATTGAATTAATTAGTTAGGTGGAGCCACATTAAAGGAGAACTTGACACATAAGCCTGGTTTAAGGAGGTGCTGCCATGTGGCATCATCAACATCTATTTTAGTATTATACTAGTCCTATACCCGTGCTATGCACGGATTCAACAATTATACTTATTTAATTTTTTTTTTTTACAAAAATCCATATAATATTAGCTTACATCATTAGAATATAAAATATTTTAAAAAAAATTATCCGCAAAATCGTATTATAATATGCAAAAAGATTATCTTCCTTTAAAAAATATTTTGGACAAAATTATACTCAACTTATTCGACAACATACTAAAACAAAATTCCTTCAATAACCATTCTAATAAATTTTATATAATTTTTTTGTTATTAAGTTTGTGAATGTTTAATTTGATTAGTGAAATAATATGTTATTTTTTGCTAAAAATATCATGTCATTAAAAATAAATATTTTTTATTTATAAAAATCATTAAAATTGGTATAAAAATAACACTTATTATTCTTTATAACTGTATTTTCACATTCTTGTAAGATAAATTTGTAACGGCCCAGGATTATGATTCCCAGGTTACGTTTCGAGGGATAAAACCCCTCGTTAGGACCTTGCGCCCCGAGTATAGGTTGAAGGTTTCAAAAGCTACTTTAATGTTTTCAAAGGGGGATTTCGTACCCAAAATCGAAGGGATCGTTGGAATCCCCGGGGAAGTCCCCTGTACCTGTCGTAAATCTAAGCGTGGAAATCAGAAATAGTGCGACTAGCGGAAATAAGTGTAATACAAGAGGGTGTCACGGCAGAGCCGGGTCAAAACGGAGTCAAGTATAAATCCAAAATATAATCAGAGTCTAGTGAAGTCTATACTCCAGCGCTCACTCTCCGCCGACAAAATGACCCGCGCAATAAGCAAACAGCACCGATAGGAGGAACATAAATAATACCTAAAAAAATTGATATGGGGCGGGATCAGATCGATGCCCACTTAACTCTGCATCCCAACCATAGGCACACATATACGCTATACCTACTAAAGATGCTTCTAGATGCATGGCGGAATATTGACACACTAACATGCTCCTAGGATCAAGTGCATGATAATAATAAGGCCTTAGCACAGAATACCAAGTGGTATATCCCTCTCCTACCTCCACCCCTTCCGATAGGTGGAGACTGGCCAGCTCGTGAATGCATTCATTCATAATAGGGCGGCACGCATGCCTAACCCGCTCCACAATAAAGCCCGCAGGCATATCATAATATAAGGAAGTGCATGACTCGATTGACTCAGGGTACCCGATGAGGCTGGGCTACCCTATGACCCTAGCAATGACTCTAGTTACTTCACAGATAACGGCCGTTCTGTTTACATACGCACAAAGAAATAGAATGCTCAACGATCGATGCAACCTAGCATGGTACTACATGGCATGCTGATCATGAATGCAAGCACCTAGTATATCATGCACCTAAAGCAGGGAATAGCTCTATTCAATCTGAGTAAGCTCCAAAGAGACTTACCTGGTATCGCAGAACAGCAAAAGGCAATCAACCAGGCAATATGAAATCCGACACGTCACAGATGATCACCTAGTAAGCATAAGCACATCAATGAGTCTATCTCTAAGGCACACAAGGCATAGAATTATCACACACAATTTCACAACTTAACATAATAACCGTCACGTCATCATTTCCATATTATCAACCTTATCTCATAATCTATCATCTCAACTTCTCACACCCATGCTCAATATAATTCTCCAATTCACCTACTTAAGACAATTCCAATTCATACTTAACCAATTTGCATTCCATCATCTCACAATCTTACTTAGCATATAATTGCACATCTTCAACAAAGTCATATAATATTTAACCACAATTAATAAATCACCATAATATCATATATTAAACCTCAAACAACACTTTATATTTTCACCCCAATAATTTTACATACTACTTCTAACATCTTTTATTTTAACAACTTTATAAAATATTTATAAAATCCCAACAATATTTATTTAATCAAACCATTCATTTTTAATTTACCAAACCAACCTCACTTTATTAAAATTACCAAGAACCACCCACTTATTTTATATAAGAACCAAAACCGGCCCATATTTAAATTAAGCCAAACCGGCCCTATTGTTAAATGGAACCCAAACCCAAAATCGGGCCCTTTATGTTGTCTAAAGAAAACAGACCCCGGCCCAAGCCCTTGTTGTGTTTAAGAAGCCCAAAAAAACAAGCCCAACAATACCCTCTTATTACCCATTTAATACAGAACCGGGTTAGACAAATTAAAAGGGGAGGGGGGCCCGGCCCGGGTGGTGACATGTAAAAAAGATGGGGTCCAGGTGTGGGGCATGGCGGCTGACGTGGCAAGAGGGACCCACGGTCCCTTCTTCTTCCTCCCAATTCTTTCGATGGAAATGAAAGAAAAACACAGGGCCTCGTGCCCAGAAACGGCGGAGGAGAAAAGAGAGGGAGGAGGGGTGCTCCGGCGGCGGCGGAGCCGAGCTCCGGCCACCCGGTCTCGCCGGTCACCCCGACGCACCACCCTCGGACAAGAAAGGAAGGAAGGAGGGGGAAGAAGGGCTCACCGAGGTGGGGTTTCGAAGCTTCGTCGGAGTTTGTCGGAGCTCGATTCGGCCTTGTCGGAGCCGATCCTTAGCCGGAGATTGCCGGGACGAACGGAAAGCAGGACAGAGGAGGCGGTGGCGGCGTCGGCTCTTCCGGGAGGTGTTGCTACTGTTCTGGGTGGCTCGAGGGGCGTCGAGGCCTCTCCTGCTGTTGGGTCGAAGAGCGCAGCGAAAGAGGAGGTGGGTGAGGGCTTGGTTTTCCCTCCACGGCAGAACAGGGCGAGGAAGAGGAGCTGTGGGTGGCGCTGGTGGTCGGCGACAGGGATGGGTGGTGGAGGTGTGGTGGCAGTGAAGGTGTGGCGGCAGTGGAGGTGGTGTGGGTGGTGAGGTGTGGAAATGGGGCTCAAAAGGGGGAGCCAAGTTTGGCTTGGTGATTGACAGTGTAAGCGAGAGAGAGAGGAGAGTGAGAGGGATCTGATTTCTTTTTACAATGGTCAAATTGCAACACAAAAGGTCATATTTTTTGGTAGAGTGAGGGTGTTGTTTGTTTGCTAGAATAAGAGAAACCAAAAAGAGAGGGAGGGGAGGTGAGGATAAGATTTTACCTCAATTAGGAGGTGATGAGTTGGATTAGGATAAGGATTCGGAATATGACGGAATTGAGAGTCCGGGTCGGGAATTTAAATTTCCGCTGATTGATCGTTCAAACCCGAAATGAAAGACGGAATTGATTTTTAAATCGGAAAATTTGGGTAGGAATTCATTTTAAATTCATTTTGATTTCCTTTTTTCCAAAAATCAATATTTTAAAAATCCGAGCCTTTACATCATCCACCTCTAAAAACAAGTCTCGTCCCCGAGACTAAAATCATTCTAAAGTGGGGATGAAGTTGGAATTGGTGAGTCCAAGGATCACGTCATCGATCCCGTAAGTACCTCATAAGTGCCCCCATGAGATCTCACAGTACCGTCGTCATGATCATAATACTCTCAATCGGTCGTAGTAAGGATGTGGTAGGGGCCCCTACCACACCCCACTCCGACTCCTCAGGCATACCATAACTCAAAACCATTATGACATCTCCGCTAGGTCTTAGCAAGCGATCTACAGGTGCCCCCATACATGCTTGTATCCACTTCGTGGGGCGTCATAATGAAAGCTCGGGTTGGAATAGTTTTCTCAAAATCTATGTCCCTTTTTAAATCACCATTTGATATTCTTTAAATTCGATATTAAACACGGCATTCCCAAATTTCCCAATCATTCTACATCCACCTCTAAAGGCTAATCCCATATTCTCTTCCTAGGTTCCGAGTCAAATCATAATTCCACAATTCAATCTCTAGCATTTCTAATATTTGGTATCATGGATATAGAAGAATGATCATAATCTCAAGATAAACAGAAGATTATAGCACATCAAAGGCAGTCACATACCATAATATCTAGCACATCATCATATCATCGAGGCTCATCACATCATATCACCAAGGATCTGCACATAACTACCACGTATAAGCACACAAATCAAGGAGACACCACTAACCAATCCCAACCAACTAGCTAGGTATACTCACCGCACTCGAGAGGTCAAGGTAATGTCTACGCTCGGCTCAATATAGGACGCAAGTAGCTCATCTAAGACATCTCCATAGCTAGCCCGAATGCTCTCCTCGGTCTCCCATGTGGCCTCCTCAGGGCTCCGCCTAGACCACTGAACCAGAAGCAAAGGAACCTCCCTGTTCCTAAGCTTCTTGACACGACGATCAAGGACCCTCACCGGACGCTCTACAAAGGTATGGTCAGGCTCAATGTGAAGGTCTGAGCGGTCAAGGACATGACTAGGGTCGGGAATATACTGACGGAGCTGGGAGACATGAAAGACGTCATGGACACCGGCCAAGGATGGAGGTAAGGCTAAACGGTAGGCTACCACACCGACTCTCTCTAGGATCTCAAATGGGCCAATGAACCTCGGACTCAACTTCCCTTTGATGCCGAACCGTCGAACTCCCCTGGTGGGCGAAACTCGAAGCCATACATGCGAGCCTACCTCAAACTCAAGCTCGGTCCTCCGTCTGTCCGCATACTTCTTCTGTCGATCCTGGGCTACCCTCATATGCTCTCGGATGCGACCAACCTTGTCAACTGTCTCTCTGACCATCTCGGGCAACGACAGAACTGTATCTGCAGGCTCGTCCCAGCAAACCGGCGACTTGCATCGCCTCCCATACAAGGCCTCATATGGGGCCATCTCGATCGACGTGTGGTAGCTGTTGTTGTAGGAAAACTCCACTAGCGGTAGGTGCTTGACCCAATGATCACCCCAATCCAAGACGCACGATCGCAACATGTCCTCCAACGTCTGAATCGTCCTCTCGCTCTGGCCATCTGTCTGCGGGTGATAAGCCGTACTGAAATGCAATCTGGAGCCCAAACTCTCCTGAACCTGCTGCCAAAACCTCGAGGTGAAGCGCCCATCTCGATCAGATACGATCCTCTCTGGTACTCCATGAAGCCTCACAATCTGGCGAATGAACTCGTCTGCTAACTTCGATGCTGGCCATGTCTCCTGAATAGCTATGAAATGGGCCGACTTGGTCAATCTGTCGACCACGACCCAAATGGCGTCGAATCCTCTGACGTCTCGCCTCAGCCC
This sequence comes from Persicaria tinctoria, assembly GCA_037127255.1. Classification (NCBI taxonomy): domain Eukaryota; kingdom Viridiplantae; phylum Streptophyta; class Magnoliopsida; order Caryophyllales; family Polygonaceae; genus Persicaria; species Persicaria tinctoria. Next base: position 50,770,384 of record JBANSL010000006.1, on the reverse strand, counting down.
AGTGACGAAATCCATGGAGATATCCGTCCACTTCCACTCGGGAACTGGAAGTGACTGGACGGGTCCTCCCGGCCTCTGGTGATCAATCCGAACCTGCTGGCAAACCTGACATCTGGCCACGAACTCTGTGATGTCTGCTCTCATCCTCTGCCACCAATAACTCCTCCTCAGATCCTGATACATCTTATTCGTCCCTGGATGGACAGAATAAGGGGTGGAGTGAGCCTCCTGCATGATCCTCTGCCTCAAATCTGACGTCGATGGAACTACAACTCTGCCCTGGAAGGTCAGCATCCCGTCTGCTCTCTCTGCAAGCTCTCTGAATCTGCCCTGAGCCATCCGCTCTCTCAGAACTGCAATCTCTGGACAATCTGCCTGACCCTGCCGAATCTCTGCTGTCAACTCTGCATGCACCTCCAAGAACGACAACTGTCCGCGGTCTCGCTGAATCCACACCTCAAAGCAGCATCTCAACCGATCTCTCTGCAAGTCTCGCTGAGCTGTAAGCCTCTCAACTGCCACCTCGTGATGAGTCTTCCTACTCAACGCATCTGCCACTACATTGGCCTTCCCTGGATGGTAGACTATGTCCAAGTCATAGTCCTTCAGAAGCTCCAACCATCGTCTCTGACGCATGTTGAGCTCCTTCTGTGTGAAAATGTACTTCAAGCTCTTGTGATCCGTCATCACCTTGCAAGAAGTACCATACAGATAATGTCTCCAGATCTTCAGAGCGTGAACCACAGCTGCCAACTCCAGATCATGGATGGGGTAAGACACCTCTGGAGGCTTCAACTGACGCGAAGCATAAGCGATGACCCGATCTCTCTGATGCAGAACACAACCCAAGCCGGAATGCGAAGCATCTGTGTAGATAACAAAGTCATCTGTCCCATCTGGCAGAGCTAATACCGGAGCAGTCGTCAACTTCTGCTTCAGAAGCTCAAAGCTGGCCTGACAATCTGGACTCCACTCGAAGGGGACGTCCTTCTTCAGCAGCTGCGTCATCGGTCTAGCAATACTCGAGAAACCCTGGACGAATCTCCTGTAGTAGCTAGCCAATCCCAGGAATGAGCGGATGTCTCTGACGTTCTTGGGCACCTCCCAAGCAACGATGGCATCAATCTTTGCCGGATCCACGGCAACTCCCTCAGCTGAAATAACGTGGCCTAAGAAAGCCACCTCTGTGAGCCAGAACTCACACTTGCTGTACTTCCCATACAGCTGATGCTTCCTCAGCGTCTCTAGCACAATCCTTAAATGCTCCTCGTGCTCCTCTCTACTCCTCGAGTAGACTAAGATGTCATCGATGAAGACGACGACGAACTTGTCCAAGAAGTCGATGAACACTCGGTTCATGAGCTCCATGAACGCGGCTGGTGCATTGGTCAGCCCAAACGGCATGACCACGAACTCGTAGTGACCATAGCGAGTCCGAAAAGCGGTCTTCGGAACATCCTCTGGTTTCACCCTCAGCTGATGATAACCCGACCTCAAATCAATCTTCGAGAAGACCACGGCGCCCTGCAGCTGATCCATCAGATCGTCAATCCGGGGAAGAGGATAACGGTTCTTCACCGTCGCCCGGTTCAGCTCCCGATAATCGATGCACAGTCTCAGCGACCCATCCTTCTTCTTGACGAACAACATTGGCGCTCCCCAAGGCGATGCACTAGGCCGAATGTAGCCCTTCTCAGCTAGCTCCTCTAGCTGAGCCTTCAGCTCGGCCATCTCCGTCGGTGCCATGCGATAAGGAACTCGCGAGATAGGCCTGGTGCCTGGCTCCAACTCAATCGCAAAGTCGACCTCTCTCGGCGGGGGAAGTCCTGGCAGCTCCTCCGGAAACACATCTGCGAAGTCTCTAACAACGGGAACATCTGGTACACTGGGGTGCGTGCGATCCACCTCTAAAGCATAACACCAATACCCGACGCAACCCTGGTCTAAAAGTCTGGCGGTTCTGACTACGCTGATGAGTGATCCATTCCTCTTGGGGTCGCTCCCCCAAACCTGGTGCTCGGTCCCGTCGGACGCCAAAATCGACACTGTCCTCGTCCGCAAGTTGATGATAGCCCCGTAGTGGTCCATGAAGTCCATACCCAAGATGAGATCGTCCATCCTCAATGGCATAACTATAAGGTCGGTAGGCCACTCTCGCTCACCTATCCGAATGGGGCACCCTAAAATCTCACGCAGCTCAGGCTCAGCCTGGCCACACACGCCTCTGCTATGAAGCAGTGAGTCGCACCAGTGTCAAACAAGATAGATAGGCACTCATCATGGAAGAATATCGTACCTGCGGAAGTCGGGGCTGAGCGGTCATCAGCATGCATCTGAAATACGCGGGGCGGTGGGGGTAATCCTGGTCCTCGACCTCCCGAACTCTGGCCACGATCATACCCTGACCCTGACGGTCCTGCAGAAGATGATCCCCGACCCTGACCTGACCCTGATGGTCCTCTACCTCCACGTCCAGAACCTCTACCTCCTCTACCTCCGCCTCGGCCTCTGCCGGAAGGGTCACCTCGTCCCTGGCCCTGACCCTGGCCCTGGGGATATGTCAGCAGTGGTGGCTGGAGAGCCGCGGGAAGTCTCGGTGGCTGTGCAGTAGCTGGAGCTCCACGACTCTGAGGGCATGTAGCAGCTCGGTGCCTCATAGTACCACAGGTGTAGCAGACAGTCGAACGGTCTGGGAAAGAAGCAATGAAGTGGCCCCTCCCGAAACACCCATGGCAAGTCCTCACTCTAGCATCTCCTCCATAAGAAGTCTGAACTGGGGGTGCTCTCTGTGCAGCTCCGGAATATCCTCCTCTAAACGCTCCTCTCCTAGATCTGTCATCTCCACGGGTGTCGGCTGGACGCGCCCTCTTCGCCTCAGGGCGAACAGTAGAGTAGGAAGTCTCACACAGAATCCTCTGCTGATCATACATAAGGATGACCTCCAGAAATCGGTCAAAGCTGACAGCTCCCAAGCTGGACGCATGCAGAAGTACAGGGGGCGGCAATCTCATAGATAGCATACGGATCCGACTCTCGTCTGATGGACATAGATGATCACAGTATATCAGCTCGCTCTTGAACTGGCGAACGATAGCAGCTACAGAAGCCGACCGGTCACAGATGCCACGCATAAAAGATACCTCCCTAGCCAACTGTATCCCTGGTGGACGGTACTCCCTCAGCATCAGGGATCTGAAGTCGTCATAGGTCCACTCGGTCCGCTCCTTCTTGCAGCCAAACCATCTGGCATTCGCGTCCTCCCGCAGAAGTCCAGCAGCAAGTCTCTGTCTCTCAGAGTCAGGTATAGCAACATGGTCAAATAACCCCTCCATATCACGCAGCCATCTCTCAACGTCATCTCCGACGCCTCCCGCGAAGGTCGGCGGGCTACACTGAGCAAACCTCTTGACCCAATCGATGCGCTTCTCAGGGCACGCATCGATCACAGGCTCGGCTGGCTGCTGAACTGGAACCTCTGGCGTCGGCGCCGTAGATCGAGCCCCTCCACGTAGCTCGCTCAGAATATCATGAAGCGCTGCCTCTAGCTGCCCAATCCTAGTCTCTGGGGAAGCTGGCACCCGGTCATCAACTCGCGGTGGCGAAACTCGCTCCTCAGCACCCTCAGCGGCAACTCGACGAGGGCGTCCCCTGCCGCAACGCGCCCTACCCCCACGCCCATCTAAGCCACGTCTCGGATCAACCATACTTGCTACATAACAATAATTATATCACTCAGCACAGAGGCACTCAACGATTCAATATGACCCTCTTCAAGGAGGATCGCCCTCAGGCCCAATTGAATTGAAGACATACAAGCACAGAGACGATCTATGCCGCCCTTCGGGGGACGGCTAACCGGAGGGGCAAATACCTCATGGTCTCCTAACCCATTTTACTCCAACCCTCAAGTTCCTTGGAGTCTTCACAACCCATCTGTAAAAGAAGCTAGTATTTTGCCTACCTTCCCCGAATTCTACATCCATAAGGGATGCCTATCGCATAGTCTCTACCCCACGAGATTGCCATTCATAATTGATTAATTTATGCTTATATCCAATTAAATTCATTTTGCCCCTTGAAAACAATTTGAAAACCACTTGAAAACAATTTGAAAACCTTGGGCCATTTTCAAAACCACTTCAACCTATCATACTCGGATTGCAAAACCTCAGCTCTGATACCCCTTTGTAACGGCCCAGGATTATGATTCCCAGGTTACGTTTCGAGGGATAAAACCCCTCGTTAGGACCTTGCGCCCCGAGTACAGGTTGAAGGTTTCAAAAGCTACTTTAATGTTTTCAAAGGGGGATTTCGTACCCAAAATCGAAGGGATCGTTGGAATCCCCGGGGAAGTCCCCTGTACCTGTCGTAAATCTAAGCGTGGAAATCAGAAATAGTGCGACTAGCGGAAATAAGTGTAATACAAGAGGGTGCCACGGCAGAGCCGGGTCAAAACGAAGTCAAGTATAAATCCAAAATATAATCAGAGTCTAGTGAAGTCTATACTCCAGCGCTCACTCTCCGCCGACAAAATGACCCGCGCAATAAGCAAACAGCACCGATAGGAGGAACATAAATAATACCTAAAAAAATTGATATGGGGCGGGATCAGATCGATGCCCACTTAACTCTGCATCCCAACCATAGGCACACATATACGCTATACCTACTAAAGATGCTTCTAGATGCATGGCGGAATATTGACACACTAACATGCTCCTAGGATCAAGTGCATGATAATAATAAGGCCTTAGCACAGAATACCAAGTGGTATATCCCTCTCCTACCTCCACCCCTTCCGATAGGTGGAGACTGGCCAGCTCGTGAATGCATTCATTCATAATAGGGCGGAACGCATGCCTAACCCGCTCCACAATAAAGCCCGCAGGCATATCATAATATAAGGAAGTGCATGACTCGATTGACTCAGGGTACCCGATGAGGCTGGGCTACCCTATGACCCTAGCAATGACTCTAGTTACTTCACAGATAACGGCCGTTCTGTTTACATACGCACAAAGAAATAGAATGCTCAACGATCGATGCAACCTAGCATGGTACTACATGGCATGCTGATCATGAATGCAAGCACCTAGTATATCATGCACCTAAAGCAGGGAATAGCTCTATTCAATCTGAGTAAGCTCCAAAGAGACTTACCTGGTATCGCAGAACAGCAAAAGGCAATCAACCAGGCAATATGAAATCCGACACGTCACAGATGATCACCTAGTAAGCATAAGCACATCAATGAGTCTATCTCTAAGGCACACAAGGCATAGAATTATCACACACAATTTCACAACTTAACATAATAACCGTCACGTCATCATTTCCATATTATCAACCTTATCTCATAATCTATCATCTCAACTTCTCACACCCATGCTCAATATAATTCTCCAATTCACCTACTTAAGACAATTCCAATTCATACTTAACCAATTTGCATTCCATCATCTCACAATCTTACTTAGCATATAATTGCACATCTTCAACAAAGTCATATAATATTTAACCACAATTAATAAATCACCATAATATCATATATTAAACCTCAAACAACACTTTATATTTTCACCCCAATAATTTTACATACTACTTCTAACATCTTTTATTTTAACAACTTTATAAAATATTTATAAAATCCCAACAATATTTATTTAATCAAACCATTCATTTTTAATTTACCAAACCAACCTCACTTTATTAAAATTACCAAGAACCACCCACTTATTTTATATAAGAACCAAAACCGGCCCATATTTAAATTAAGCCAAACCGGCCCTATTGTTAAATGGAACCCAAACCCAAAATCGGGCCCTTTATGTTGTCTAAAGAAAACAGACCCCGGCCCAAGCCCTTGTTGTGTTTAAGAAGCCCAAAAAAACAAGCCCAACAATACCCTCTTATTACCCATTTAATACAGAACCGGGTTAGACAAATTAAAAGGGGAGGGGGGCCCGGCCCGGGTGGTGACATGTAAAAAAGATGGGGTCCAGGTGTGGGGCATGGCGGCTGACGTGGCAAGAGGGACCCACGGTCCCTTCTTCTTCCTCCCAATTCTTTCGATGGAAATGAAAGAAAAACACAGGGCTTCGTGCCCAGAAACGGCGGAGGAGAAAAGAGAGGGAGGAGGGGTGCTCCGGCGGCGGCGGAGCCGAGCTCCGGCCACCCGGTCTCGCCGGTCACACCGACGCACCACCCTCGGACAAGAAAGGAAGGAAGAAGGGGGAAGAAGGGCTCACCGAGGTGGGGTTTCGAAGCTTCGTCGGAGTTTGTCAGAGCTCGATTCGGCCTTGTCGGAGCCGATCCTTCGCCGGAGATTGCCGGGACGAACGGAAAGCAGGACAGAGGAGGCGGTGGCGTCGTCGGCTCTTCCGGGAGGTGTTGCTACTGTTCTGGGTGGCTCGAGGGGCGTCGAGGCCTCTCCTGCTGTTGGGTCGAAGAGCGCAGCGAAAGAGGAGGTGGGTGAGGGCTTGGTTTTCCCTCCACGGCAGAACAGGGCGAGGAAGAGGAGCTGTGGGTGGCGCTGGTGGTCGGCGACAGGGATGGGTGGTGGAGGTGTGGTGGCAGTGAAGGTGTGGCGGCAGTGGAGGTGGTGTGGGTGGTGAGGTGTGGAAATGGGGCTCAAAAGGGGGAGCCAAGTTTGGCTTGGTGCTTGACAGTGTAAGCGAGAGAGAGAGGAGAGTGAGAGGGATCTGATTTCTTTTTACAATGGTCAAATTGCAACACAAAAGGTCATATTTTTTGGTAGAGTAAGGGTGTTGTTTGTTTGCTAGAATAAGAGAAACCAAAAAGAGAGGGAGGGGAGGTGAGGATAAGATTTTACCTCAATTAGGAGGTGATGAGTTGGATTAGGATAAGGATTCGGAATATGACGGAATTGAGAGTCCGGGTCGGGAATTTAAATTTCCGTTGATTGATCGTTCAAACCCGAAATAAAAGACGGAATTGATTTTTAAATCGGAAAATTTGGGTCGGAATTCATTTTAAATTCATTTTGATTTCCTTTTTTCCAAAAATCAATATTTTAAAAATCCGAGCCTTTACAAAATTCATTTAAATTATAAATGAAAGATAGTTGTCTTTAATTAATAAATCACATTTTGGTGAAAAAAATATTAAACTAATAAGTAGAAATTCATTTATTGCAATATTTGTTTCAAAATATGTAAATTATTGTATAAAGAGGTATTTTATCTCTTACTATTGGACCTCTCCGACTCTAATCATCTTTGAAAATTAATATCATTGATTTTTTAAATATGGCAGAATAACTCATGCTTTAGTATTGTAGAAAATTTTGTTTAATTTTGAAACTGATGTAACCCGGCCTCTTTCAAACACAAGGTGGTATCCGCGGATAAAGGACGGCGGCCCAAATGCCCTCTCGTGACAGCTAGACGGAATTCATCCTAGCCAATTATAAACACCACGTGGCCTTCATTCCGTCAACCCACGGGTCTTCAAGACAACGCCACGTGGCCACCTTGTCCTAACATTTGTCATTCGAATGGATATGCGTGTCTCACCCTATAAAATCAGGATTGAAGATAGAAAGAAGGGGCTTTTTGGAGGGGAGACGTTTTGTCTACGATCTACGATCATCGATAGTCCGCGTATGAAATTAGCCTTGGAAATTACATCCTGACCGTTGTACAAGTATAAAGTCGGCCTAGGCTTCTAAGGAGGTAGGAGTGAAGGGAAGGTAAAGTGTCACGGAGTTCCTGATAAAGGGTTGGAATTAAAATCTCCTCTTTTCATCTAGCCATGGTGAATCCCTCTTAGGAAGAGGTAGGAGTGAAAGGAAGGTAAAGACCATGCAATGTATACCATGGTTCAACAGCCCAGGTTAGGACACGTGGTTAAAAAAGTGACCATGTGTCACAAGTAAGCCCACTGACCATATCTGCGCGAACTGGCCAGCGGACTTAACACAGTATTATTAACAAATATAAGAGTAAATGCTATAAAATCCCAGATAAATTAGCTTCTTCACTTGATTAATCTCCCTAAAATAACCGTATTTTCACTCAATAGCCTATATAATAGAAATATACAAAACCATACAATAAACGTACATAATTGATTTAATCGCATTAGAAATAGATCATAGTCTTTGTCATTAAAAAATCAATTCATTACTCCCATTGATTTTATTTTTATTTTTTTTGGAATTAGTACTTAATTAATGAGATTAAAATATTTTTCTGTTAAAAAAGTTAGACAAATGAATACATAGATATATCTAACTTGTGATTGATAAACCATTTTTAAAATATTCTACCATATAACTATCATTTTGCCGATGAAAATATGAGTTGATCAATATGGTACATAGGTGTATATTGCCTACATATTTTGTTTAAAAATACATGTATATAGTTTATTATTTAAAAAAGATAGATGATAAACCATGAAATTTACAAATATAGTTAACAATTTTGTTTTTAAAATTATAACTAAAACCGGGAAAATTTCTTACCAAAATCCATTAATATATTAAGACATATAAATCAATTCAGATATACATCTAATATATTCTTACCAAAATAAACTACAATAATAAATAAATAAATTACAAATAAACAACCAAAACAATTATGGAAATAATTAATTTGGAGGGAAAAAAATTCATAGAATTGTGACATGTGGCAGAATAAGGTTCTGCTTTAGTATTGTTTAGGATTAGATTAACATTTGTGAATTAGTATTTATTCATCTGATGTATGTCTCTATTCTTATTATTCACAAATGCTTACAATTATAGGTGGGATTGTTCCAAATTGATGATATGAAGAATTTATAAGAGTTCTTGAAAAATGCTTGGGTTTTTAGCTAGGTTGTTGTTTATGAGAATCATAATCCATATTTGTAGAATTTTTATAAATCTATGGTTATTTTGAGTAATGTATTTTTTTTTTTTGTGTGTGTGGTTTCTGATTTTTAACTCTTTTTAAGAAGCAACCCCAGCTACTACTTCCATCACAGGTTCAACCACCTATCAAAGTGTTAAATTACATGTTTGATCCTTAGCCTTTCAAAGGCACCCATCATAGTGCTAAAATCACATTATGAGATATCGAGAGAGTTTATTGTCCAGTTAGCAAATCTGATTTGAACATGCATTCCTGACTAAATTTGTTATTAAGAAACTTTGATTTTTTTGTTGTTGTTTTCCCCGTTGTTTAATTTCTATTACATGTACATCGAAATTACATACAATTATTCTTAACAAATTGAATCAATTAATCTTCAATAACCTTGATTCGTGGATTGCATGTTTGTTGGCTGATTTTATGCTATTTTTTTTAATAGAATTTTGTTGCAATCAATAACCTTGGAGGTTGTTGGATTTCCAATTCCATTACAATCAGCTTTTAGCATGACTTTGTTTCCATTCCATTTATTTACAAAATAGGGGCTGCATATGTGTGTTGATGTTGTATGAATTGTTTGATGTCTTTGCTAAGGGTTGTTTGCTAATTTGTTTTGCATCTTTATATGTAATTTTACACCCGCGTTCAAGGGTACTGTTAAATTTAACTTTAGCTTGGGGGTGTTTTGTTGGTTGTAGAATGAGGTTAGAGGATGTAGTGCTGAACATGAAACTTTTTGCAGGATGCTCTTTTGATACTACGACGCTCTTCTTGTGGACTTTTTGGCATTGAATGCATGCGTCAATATTGATTGTCATCAACTATAATATTCCATAAGATGCTAATCCTCAATTTTTGACTTACATTGCTTGATGATGAGTGATTACTTTTGTTTGCTCAAGGGACTTGCAGTAACATTTGTTTCACCTGCTTTCGATTCTCAAACGCAATCAGTAGATTACGAACTATTTTATGTATCTTTGGTATTTATTTTTTTATTTTTTTTATATCTATTTCCAAATAATCGATATATTTTTAGTTGTAGATTTAGGAAAGGTTTTGTGACGTGCGTCTATCTCAACCAAAAATGTTAGAAAAAGAAAACCCGAACATGGTTCGGGGGAAGTACTGCTCTTTATTTCATGATCTAGATGCTTCATTTATTTGATTTCGGGCTTTATACTATGTTGCAGCCTGAAGCGACTATTGATATGGAGCGGAGATTTGTTGGTCACTGCAATACAAGAATTGGCATAAAACAAGTAATTTCTTGGGTCATAAGAGTATATGTTGTCACAAGTTTACCTGTGTGTTCGTTGTTCTTTTTAATTCTCAATTATATACATATGAATATGTTTTTCTAAATGTTTTTACCTGCGTCTGATCTATATTCTGTACAGCAGTTCAAAGAGTATGCTCAGGCTTATGAAGTCTTGAGTGATCCAGAGAAGCGTGAGATCTATGACTAATACTTTGAAGATGCGCGCAAGGAAGGAATGGGTGGCGGTGGAGGAATGCGCAATCCATTCGACATATTTGAATCTTTCTTTGGGGGCGGCAACCCATTCGGTAAGCTCACTAGCTAATTTCGCTTGCAAATTGATCGAGATACAGGAAAGGATCCAAATCAGGCGAATCAATGAAGTGTGCTGGATGCCAAGGAAGTGGCATGACGGTCTCCATCAGGCAGCTTGATCCCTCTATCATCAAGAAAATGCAGCATCCTTGGAACGAATGTATGGGGACACGTGAATCGATCGGCAACAAAGATTGTTGTCCAGGCTGCAGAGGCGTGAAGGTGGTTCAAGAGAAGAAAATACTCGAAGTAATAGTTGAGAAGGGTATGGAACATGGATAGAAGATTACATTCCCTGGAGAGGCGGACTAAGCTATGAGTATCGATCATTTACCAACACATGTCAGCAATGTCTTTGGTTCGGAATTGCTTACCGTTTCATCCATTTTCTCTTGATTGCAGCCTGACACAATCACTGGAGATATAGTGTTTGTAAAATAAAAAACACCTCAAGTTTAGCTAGGCATAAACAACTTTAATTTGAGAAAACATGATTATAAAAAACAATAACTTGAGAATTTGTTGTTGTGGTTGCTCTACTAAAATTGCAAATCGTTTCACTTTCTGACTCTTAATTTGTAAGCATCTTAGCTGGATAATCATTTGTATCATTGTATTCAATTGAATCCTCCCACTAGAAATCAACCTCAGACGTCGATCTTGTATGTTGTCCAGCAGGTTTTTTTACGATAACAATCTATTTACAGGTTCTGGGGGCATCGTGGTACTTACTGTCCATTGAACGCTATACCCGTTTGTTGGAAGTCCCAATGCAAAGGGGAACTGAGCCCAACAAAGTGCTATCTTAGTTATCTGGATATGATACTTTCAACCACACAGACACAGATCGTGTCGCTTGGGCAAAGAATACTACTATTTTTAGCCAATGTGGTCCTAACCAACATATTGTATTCCAATATGGCATATTTGAGAATGCAGTGACTAAGGGAGCGCTTGGCAAGAGGTTATTTTTTAAGGGGTGGAGGTTATTTTTAAGGGATTATACGGGGTGGAGATTATTGTATGGGTTATGGGGATGGAAGAGGTTGAGATTTTTTTTTAAATAATCCCTGAAGGTTCGATAATATAAAAAACAATGTAATAAGAAATACTCTAGAAGGGGGGTTGAATAGAGTATGCCCGTTTTTCGCAGAAAGTCTCAAGACTTTTGGAGCTTGTACCAAAACCTTTGAGATTAAACCTGAATCACAAAGTTAGACAATCGAACCAAGTGCGGAAATAAGGTAAAGCAAATAAGTAAAGAACACGAGTAATTGTTTACGAGGTTCAGCACAACTTGGCCTACGTCCCCGTCTAGGGTTCTTCCACAACCCTATGATTCAAAAGGCTTTATTGATTTGCTTAGCTTAGGATCCTAATAGCTCACCGAGAAGCCTCTCTCCTATACAATTGCAATCTAGTCAACTCACGTTCCCTTGGAGTCCTAGACCAATCTAGAAGAGCCCCACCTCTCTCAGCTATCTAGTACAATCCTCTTACTCTCACAAATCAATAGCCTAGTGCAACTTCCCGAGTTATAAACTCTTGAGTAACACTATAAATGAATATATCCTATAAGCTCACAGTGACTCTCAAAGGCTTTGAAATAAACAACAAACTATTGAGCGCTTAGTAGAGAGACACTTGGAAGACAGATCTCGCTTGAATGAATGAAAGCTCGTGTAGCACTTGTTATCTCTGTCTTCTTCTTTCTTTCCTTTATATAAGAGTGGAATGGCACCTGGGGATCTTCACCAACGGCTCTATGAATCAGGCTTGATCTTCAATCTTCTATATATGGATACTCCGAAGCCATGATCCGTTTAGAATAGGATCTCCTCATATGCACCAAAGGAAAGATATAAACTTGAAAATACTTCCTAAAAAAGGTTAGTCACGCATATATAATATATAGGAAGTATATAATAAGATTAAATAATATTCGGACAAATAAGATAGGTTTTGTATTTCATCAACTGTTAATGCTCCAAGGCTTTTGACACACACACACACACCCTGTCAAAGCCTTTGAAACATTTATTCCAATTTTCATCAAGGGCGGGAATTATCAATCTCCTCCTTGATGAAAGACAAAACCTGTGCATCCCTGCAACTTAGTCAGGCAAAGATAATAAAATAGAAATCGGACTAAGTACCTGCAAGGGTTAGACAAATGTTGGATCAAAAATTTTAAAGCATGCAAAAACCATCCAACCGAAAACCATAAATCGAAAACCAAGGTCTTCCAAGACCTTTAAGCAGAGGTTTTCAAAGTCTAACAGATCATCTCCCCCTTTTTGTCTTTCAACAAAGGGAGGAGGTAAAAACAATCACCAAAAAGTTACCAAAAGTTTTTAAAACGTTTGCAACAAACCAGCAATGTATCAAGTTTTCAAGGGTGGGATAGGGTAGGGTAGGGTTTAGTCATCCGGAGCATCATCAGTGAGCCTCGTCCACAGTCCTTCCAGCATCTTGGAAATCCCGCTCATCTCCGTCATAATCTCCTTCTGCAGCTCCTTGATATCCAGACGAACTTCCTCCAAGCCCAACTCTAGGTTGTCCATGCGTTCATCGAAAGCTGGAGCAGTGGGAAAGGCTTTTGAAGGAGTGGCAAGACTCAAGGTCCCTTGGGGAGACCGAGTGATGCCAATCTTTTCAAGGCCTTTAGAGTCAAACTTACCCGTATGACGCAGCTGTTCTTCATTTTTGACATCAATTCCAGAAGTTTTGAAGATAAGGGTCAAAAGGGTAGCAAAGGGGAGGGGAGAGCCTTTTCTAGCTTTTCTGGCATGAGCCATGGTTCCAAGGATAGTGTTGGCCAGATCAAGGTCAAGGCCATTTAAGATGCGGTAGAGCAAGACCATGGAATTGTCAGTAAGGAGTGAGCCAGAGTTAAGACGGGGTAAGAGGCATCGAACAATGATGTTGAAAATAATTTTTGCCTCAAGGGTTAGGAATGAGTGGGTGAGTTGCTTTGAGGTGCTGTTGGATGCTTCGGGTAGGAGGTACTTGGCTCGGGCAAGGATGATGCAATTCTCTTTTGAGGGGTGGATTTCATAGGGTGAAACTGGGGTAGGTAAGCCAAGAAAATCTACAAAATCATTGGAGTTGAGAGAGATTCTAACCCCTTTGACAACAGACTCCAAAGACCAACCATTGGTGTCGTTTTTGGCTAATGTAGAAAAGTCGGGTAAGCTGGGGGTAGTAGACAGTTTCAAGGTTAAGAAGAGTCCAGGCTGGGGATTTTTTGAGGAGCTCAATGCAAGGTAACTTCAAAGCTTCAAAGAACTCAAAATCTAAAAAATCAGAGCAGCTAATCTTACGAGTTCGAAACTCGTCTACCCACTTACCAGTAGTCTCAGCATCTTGAAACCAAGAGGAGGGCAAAGATTGATTTACCTGGATATAGGCCGGGGGGTCGGCATTCTTTCTGCGAGCAACTGTTGGAGCAGCTTTCTTGACAGGCGCTACAAGACTCTTGACATTGCCCTTCCTGGTACGTTTGGGGGATGGAGGCTTGACAGGAGCAGGGGCTTTCCGCTTCTTTGGAGACGGGAGAGGAGGAGGAGAAGGAGAGGGAGATTCTTCCTCCTCTTCCTCAGACCCCGAGTCCTCACCGGACCCCGCTTCATCTCCTTCAGGTTCCTCGTCCTCTCCAGATCCCTCTTGCTCTTCTTCTTCTTCCTTAGGCTCCTCCTCGGCTTCGGCTTCCTTTCAAATCCGCTCAGCTTCTTCCTCGGCCACTTTCTTACCAATCTCGGCCTCCTCATCGGCCTTTTTCTTCCTCAAGGCCTCCTCCTCGGCTTCCCTGGCAGCCTCTCTTTCCAGGAGGGCGTCAAGGTCATCTTCCTCCTCATCCTCGTCCGGGTCCTCAGCCAAGGTCTTCCTCTTTCCTTTCTGTTTAGCACTGATCAGCTTCTTAGCAGAGCGCTTTTGAGAGCCCTTGGGAACAATGGCCGTGCTCTCAGCGATGGTGCTCTGGACGACAGTTGGGATAATAGCTTGAGGAGCGGGTTCAGGTGTGGGAGAGGTAGCAGTGGCCTGACGTCCCTTGGGGGTGGCGCCAAGTCTTTTGGGTGTGACAGCTTTCTTGGTTTTGGGTGCCATGGAGGAAATCGGCTAGGGTTTTCTTAGAACAGATGAGAGGTTGAAGAGGGAGAAGGTGAAGGGGTTTGGATTAGTTCTGATTGTGGGTTGTAATCGGGTACATGATTGGGTTTAAGTAGAGGGAGTGATGAGACGGGTTTAGAGTTCCAAGGAAAGAAATCATCACATTGCCAATTTGAAAGGTTTTCAAATTCAAAATTCAAATATCCATTAAAATCGGACTGAACAAACCGTGTGATTTAGTTCCAAAAATAACATATCTTAACGGTTAAGAAAATCACAGAAATAGGCAATTTTGAAATCCAATAAAAAATATAATTGATTAAATATCTAAAAAGATATTAACCAAAAATATATGATCCGATATATTTACTCCACCATTTAGTTCACACACCTTGACATAGTTCTCAAGGGTCTTGACACTAAGTAGAATTTATCTTTCGTAAAGGGAAAGCTCCCCCTACGAAAGTGCATCCTTGTTAAGCATCCCAATCTCTCGTCTTATGAAGGTGAACCTGTCCTCTGCCAAAGGCTTAGTAAAAATGTCAGCCCATTGATAATCAGTAGAAATAAAAGATATGGACACATCACCTTTTTCAACATGATCTCTAATGAAATGATGCCTTACATCAATATGTTTGGTCCTTAAATGCTGAACAAGATTCTTAGTGATGGAGATGGCACTTGTATTGTCATACTTAATTGGAATACCTTTGAGGTTGATGCCAAGATCTCTCATTTGTTGAGCTATCCAAAGGATTTGGGAGCAACATGCTCCAGCTGCAATGTATTTGGCTTCTGCAGTGGATAGAGCAAGTGAGTTTTGCTTCTTCGAGTGCCAACTGATCAAAGATGCTCCTAAGAATTGGCAACATCCTGATGTGCTCTTCCTATCCACCTTATAGCCTGCAAAATTTGCATCAGAATATCCAATTAAAGTGAAATCCTTTTGCTTTGGGTACCATAGTCCAAGCTCCTTAGTGCCATTGAGATATCGAAAGATCCTCTTCACAGCCACGAGGTGAGATTCTTTAGGATCAGCTTGAAACCTAGCACACATGCAAACACTAAACATGATGTCAGGTCTACTAGCCGTGAGATATAATAAAGATCCAATCATTCCTCGATACTCCTTTTGATTGACACTTGTTCCAGTCTTATCTTGATCTAGAGACAATGTTGTGCTCATGGGAGTTTTGGCTGCCTTGGGTTGATCCATCTTGAACTTCTTCAAGAGATCCTTAGTGTACTTTCTTTGATTGACAAAGATCCCTTTCTTGGATTGATGAACTTGTAATCCCAAAAAGAAGTTGAGTTCACCCATCAAGCTCATCTCAAATTCACTGCACATGATGTCAGAAAATTCCTTGCACAAAGATGTGTTAGTAGCACCAAATAATATATCATCAACAACAACTAGCATGTACTTTTTACCATTGGGAGATTTGACTCGCATAGGACCACATAAATCCATATGTAAAAGTTCAAGGGGTCTAGAAGAACTTACAACCTTTTGGGGTTTGAAAGAGCTACGTGTTTGTTTACCTCGTGTGCATGCATTGCACATGTCAATACCTTTGAAGTCCATCTCAGGTAGCCCTCTTACAAGCCCTATGGACACAAGCTTCTGTAGTGTATGTGGACTCACATGACCGAGTCTCCTGTGCCAGAGCTTTGGATCGTCCGTCAAAGCCTTTAGACAGGTTAAGCTTCCTTGTGCCACTTGATCAGCATTTACGGCGTATATATTGTTGTAACGATATGCAGTCAGAATAACTTCACCTGTATCTTCTCTGCACACTATACATCTCTTCTTGTTAAATCTGACATTGTTACCACTATCACATAATTGAGAAACACTAAGCAGATTATACTTCAAACCATTAACAAGATAGACATTTTTAATACTATGGCTGGAATCACTTCCAACACTACCAATACCAACAATGTCGCACTTCCCTTTGTCACCAAGAGTGATTGTTCCCGTGGATTGCTCCTTTAGATCATGAAAGAGAGAACTATTCCCACTCATATGCCTCAAGCATCCACTATCAATAATCCATTTGTGTTCTTTCACCTTGGTAATCTCTTGCAAGACAAACATCAACCTTTGTGGCTAGACCAATAAGCAAATTTGGATCCATTGTTGGGGTAAACCATATTTGGTAAAATAGTGCCTTTTGGGACCCAAACTTGTGTTATCCGTTCTTTTCTCAAATGAACAGGAAATGTATTGCGAATAATATATGGATCCTTTCTTCTATAAGGGCAAGTCTCTTTTACATGTCCCTTTCTAGCACAATGGTGACATATAGGAGAGGTTCTGCTTCCTTTTGCCTTTACAAAAGTGGTAATGTGTTGCTTCTTTAAAAACTTTGGATTGTAACCAATACCACTTTTGTTTAGAGAGCTTTGTTGCTCACCCAATATCCTATCGAGAGTACCTTTGGATTTGGTAAAATTTATGAGGGCTGTCTGTTGGTCTTGAATCTTATTATTCAGGGAGATCTTCTCGTTCTCTAAGTCATGATGCTCATTTCTTAGAGAGGAGAGATCTTGCTTGAGTTCAGATTTCTCCGAGTCAAGCGTATTGACTTTAATGTCAAGACCTGAATAAGAAGCTTCAAGACCTTTGACCCTCGTGGACAGATCCTCAATAGTTCTTTCCTGATCCATAGTTCTCTTAATAAGAATGTTAATTTGGGCAATAAGCTTCTCTTCATTGACAATCATATTGGAAAGGAATTCCGATAATACCTCTTTTGGACTTTCCATGAGTTCTCTTACAGTAGCTTCAAGCTTTTCATCGTGGGATTCATCTTCTGAGGCCATAAGACAAATGTTGGCCTTCTCATCGTCGGAGTCAGAGTCGGAATCACTCCAAGTAGCCACCATGGCTTTCTTCTTCCATTTGTCACCTTTCTTGGGCTGGCTCTTTGTCTTTTGAGGGCAGTCCTTCACAAGATGATCTGTTTCACCACATTCAAAACAAGACAACGGTTTAGTCTTCTTTTCATACTTGTTGTATTGAGGCTTACCTCGAAATTTTGAAGACTCTGATCCATCCTTGTTGTTGAATTGCTTCTTCATTTTGAGAATTCTAGCAAGGCCTCTTATGATAAGAGCAAAAGGATCATCATCATCGTCATCCTCATCTTCGGAATCAGATCCATCCTTGGGCTCATCCTTCTTAGACTTGAGTGCCAAGTTCTTAGTGCTAGCTGGAAGTTCTCCATCATCTTCATTAAGGATCATCTCATGTGTGATCAGCTTCCTAAGAAGGTCATCAAGGGGTAGAGTAGTGAGGTCCTGGGCTTCCTCTATAGTTGTTACTTTTGGACCCCATTTCTCCTTTGGAAGGCACCTCCGTATCTTCCTCACTTTCTCAACGTTGGTAAAGCTCTTGCCGAGAGAGTCAAGGTTGTTGGTGATTTCTGTGAATCACGTGAACATGACCTTGATAGACTCATCAGAATTCATCTTGAAGAGCTCATACTTTCGAAGGAAGATGCTGATCTTGGTGTCTTTCACTTGACTTGTTCCTTCATAGGTGACGACCAATTTGTCCCAAATCACTTTAGCTGACCTACAAGATGAAATACGGTTAAACTCATCAGTACTAAGACCACAATAGAGTAAGTTAATAGCCATGTAGTTTTTGGAGATGGTTTCAAGATCTGCTTTGTTGTATTCAGACTCCTTTGCAACTTTGGTATCATTTGGTCCTTCTTTCTTTGGAATCTTCAGACCATTCTCTATAATGTTCCAAAGCTCTAGATCTTGGTCTATGATGAACATCTTCATCAAAGATCTTCAGTGGACAAAGTTGTTTCCTACAAAGAGTGGCGGTCTGCTTGTGGACCTTCGCTGTGCCAATCCTCCGCTTGCTTCACCAGACATGGTCGAAAACTCACAAGATTGTTAGATAAAAAACAGTGAGTAAAGCTCTGATACCAATTGAAGGTTCGATAATATAAAAAACAATGTAATAAGAAATACTCTAGAAGGGGGGTTGAATAGAGTATGCCCGCTTTTCGCAGAAAGTCTCAAGACTTTTGGAGCTTGTACCAAAACCTTTGAGATTAAACCTGAATCACAAAGTTAGACAATCGAACCAAGTGCGGAAATAAGGTAAAGCGAATAAGTAAAGAACACCAGTAATTGTTTACGAGGTTCAGCACAACTTGGCCTACGTCCCCGCCTAGGGTGCTTCCACAACCCTAGGATTCAAAAGGCTTTATTGATTCGCTTAGCTTAGGATCCTAATAGCTCACCGTGAAGCCTCTCTCCTATACAATTGCAATCTAGTCAACTCACGTTCCCTTGGAGTCCTAGACCAATCTAGAAGAGCGCCACCTCTCTCAGCTATCTAGTACAATCCTCTTACTCTCACAAATCAATAGCCTAGTGCAACTTCCCGAGTTATAAACTCTTGAGTAACACTTTAAATGAATATATCCTATAAGCTCACAGTGACTCTCAAAGGCTTTGAAATAAACAACAAACTATTGAGCGCTTAGTAGAGAGACACTTGGAAGACAGATCTCGCTTGAATGAATGAAAGCTCGTGTAGCACTTGTTATCTCTGTCTTCTTCTTTCTTTCCTTTATATAAGAGTGGAATGGCGCCTGAGGATCTTCACCAACGGCTCTATGAATCAGGCTTGATCTTCCATCTTCTATATATGGATACTCCAAAGCCATGATCCGTTTAGAATAGGATCTCCTCATATGCACCAAAGGAAAGATATAAACTTGAAAATACTTCCTGAAAAAGGTTAGTCACGCATATATAATATATAGGAAGTATATAATAAGATTAAATAATATTCGGACAAATAAGATAGGTTTTGTATTTCATCAACTGTTAATGCTCCAAGGCTTTTGACACACACATACCCTGTCAAAGCCTTTGAAATATTTATTCCAATTTTCATCAAGGGCGGGAATTATCAATCCCGGTAAGGTGTTTGGTGGATATAAGATTATTTTAGGGTTATTTGTTACAAAATGACAAAATCGCCCCCATCTCCTACCTTCTCCTTCATCCCCAATTCCAAATTCCAATTCCAGTCCCCTGCCTCCTTGCCTTATCCTACCTCCACCAGTCCGCCTCCTCCCCGCCGCCTCCTCCCCAAGGCCTCTCTTCACCTCCGTCCGCCCTCTTTCTCCCTTCTTCCCTCCCTGTTGTCCGCCACCAGCCTCCGCCTCTCCTCTTTCTCCTAGCCCGCTCATCCATCGTCCTCAATCGCCGACGTTCATCAGCCATCCCCGCTTCTCCTTTCACCTCCCACTGGTCGCACCCAACCTACACCAGATCTCCACTCTCGCCCCCCCCCCCCCCTCCATCTCCAGCGCCACCATAGCACCACCTCTTGCAACCCAAATCCATGGCTACCGTCAACAGGGGCAAGAAAGTCACAGGGAGGTTGTTGGAGTGGACAACCTCAACAATCTTGGTTGAGGAGGGTAGGATTATGGGGCGGAAATAACCCCGAATAATCTCAACCTCATAAGTATCCAACCCCTGTAACCTCCAACCAAACACCAGCATGAGATTGTTGTTTTGTGGACAAAACCCCCACAATCCCTAAAAAGCTCAGGCCGAGCACGCCCTAAGAATGATGTCAGCTCCATTTTCATTAGGAAGTTAGAAATGTGGAATTAAGCAACGGTGGCTCCCATTAATTATGTTGTCATCGTGGTACTTACTGTCCATCGGGAAGCTAACAACCTTGCCGATTTCCTTACCTCTGTTGCTTTTTCCTTCCCTCTTGGGGTTTGTTTGTTAGACTTACCGCCTGACGGTGCTGCATCACTTATCTCCGACGATGCAGGAGGGGTCACAATAATCCGTCTATGTCGGGGATAAGGGGTGGTTTGTTTGCTGTTTGCACTTTTCCTAGGCTTTGCCCAGGTTCCCCCACCAAAAAAAAAATGTCAAGGGTATTTTAGTCCTTTTATATACAAACTTAAAAAAATACCTTATGCCAAGCAAACACCAACAAAGTTATTTTTTAAATATCATTATTTTATTCTTTAGCTATATAGGGTTTATACAATTAAACTTAAGGTATCTTTATTAAATCGGTTTATAATTTAGATCAATTTAAAAGGTGTAACATGATGTGTAATAGATAAAGTATCATAGGGGATCCAAACTCAATTTTCTTGAGCCAAAAACTATAAGGCTTCTTTTCTTTGCCTTCAATTAGGACGGATGTTAGGAGAAGTGTGGAAGCGGCTGATTTAATTACCATTCTTTGTCAAATTTGAAGTATCGATCATCTCAAGAAAAGAAAATTTCGAAGAACATCATGACATGCAAGAAGTATGAGCAATATGCAGATAATTTGTATGACTATGTTTGGATTGAATCGCTTTTTTGTAATATGATGTGTAACATAGAAAGTGTCGTAAAGGACTAGACTCAGTTTTCTTAGGCCAAGAACTACAATGTCAAAGGAAGTGTGGAAGCGGCTGATCTACTATTCTTTGTCAAATTCAAAGTCCTAATCGTCTTGAGAAAAGACTTCATCATAACAACTGAAGATTTCAAACAATGGTATAGTGAGGAGAATTAGTAGAAAATTAGCGATGAACGACCGCATTTCGATGAACGATTAGGTTTTTATCAGAGTTTGAGTAATTAAAGGTTAAGTTTTAACCTACACTTGGGAGCTTTGTAGAAACCTTCTCACTTCGTAACCTTTGATCTCTTTGTGTTTCAATTTACTTTACTTTTTTTTTATTCGGTAAAATTCGAGTTAAGGTATACCTGAAACTCGATGGACGAACAGGTCGGCAGACGGAAGACCGTCAATACAAATATAACACAATAACACAAAACATCATAGAGGAAAGTGACATGCAATTCTACTTAGTGCAGAATGGTTTCAAATGCTATTGTGATTTGTTTTTTTTTTTGGTCGAGATGCTATTGTGATTTGTTGCCATAATATCATGTTTGTAACTTAACATATATATTATTGGTGAGGTTCCTAGCTAACCCGAAAGGCCTAAAAGGGGGACATTTGATGTTTGATAAGTATGTGTAAATGTATTCTCTATTGGTTATGCGCGTGCAAGGTTCATTGCTGTTATCTTTTGACTATATATGCACAACAAAAGCATTTTATTTTTCTAAGTAATTTAACACATGGTCATTTTTAAAAATAATTAAAATTGCTTTCTCAAACCTTGGCTTAGGAGTATTTGGTTAATGGCTATGCTCTCATTTCTATAGTCCTGTAAATGAGAAAAAGTCTAAAGTTGAAACCAATGAGATCAACGAATTTAAAGATAACACAACACTCTTAAGTTATAAATAGGCAATGTGTCTTGGACTCTTAGGTCATCAATTAAGAAGAATTTTCCAATTTGAGAGATGTAAGTCATAGCAACAATTCAAATGAAATAAAATATATTCATGGTATGAGGGATAACTAAAGCGGTAAAATTCAATAAAAATACTCACCCGTACAAGGTACGGGAAAAGTACTAGTTTCTTTCATTTGTTTTGCATTTACTATTAGTGTGTAAGCAATTTGGCTCTATCGAACGACTTTGTTAGCATGTATATACATTAATGCATAATACCAAATCTTATTTTCCCAATTTGTCAAGAGATTTGTAACAATAATCCTCTTCATGCAAATAAGAAAAGACATCTCCGTCTATTTTCTAAGAACAGAAATTTCTATATTTTTTTTACTCTAAGTTTAGCAACTGAGTTAAATTCATATCATCTAGTTTGATATTAAAATTTGTCAAGAGATCTGTAACAATAATCCTCTTCATGCATATAAGAAAGGGCATCTCCGTCTATTTTCTAAGAACACAAATTTCTATATTATTTTTTACTCTAAGTTTAGCAACTGAGTTAAATTCATATCATCTAGTTTGATATTAAAATTCTAGTACTAAATTTATAAGTTTAATGGGGATATAATGATATAATATATAAATAAATTTTTTTTATATTAGTAAGATTCATACATTGACGTGATTTATAAAATTATCGAATATAAATAATTTTTATATCTTGTGACTCATTTTCTTTTAATTTACTTCATCTGACGAATCGGATGATGGGTGAAACATTATACGGGTGAGTAATGAGTCGGATAAAGTTTTTTTTTTTTTTTTTGTGATGGGCAGGGGCGGATCCTTTAAAGGATCGGGGGTGGCAGTCGCCCCCCCCCCCCCCATCAAAAATGAAATTTAATATACATATTACGTACTCTCGTCGATAGCTTCGATTTGATATATTATAAGCTCAAATCCGATAACTGAGTAAAAAGTTATAAACGTTTCAAGATTTGATATATTGAAGCGATATAAATTATTTTTCACATCATTTACCAAATTAATACAGTTGTATCATACTCATCATTTGATAAACTTCATAACTTAGTACTATAATTAAACCCGAAAACTTCAAATATTGATGATTTTTTCGGAAAAAAATTAGAGATCAATTATCCGCCCCCTCAACTAAACGCTTCAGGATCCGCAACTGGTGATGGGTTGAGTGAAAAAATGGTTCCACCAATCCATCACCCAACTTATTTCCAAACCCTAATCGAGTAATAACTAGATAGAACAAATAGAGTTTTACATGGTTTTTTGGACATAGAGACCCGAAAGGCCAAGCACAATAGTTGAAATTAAGGTCGAAGTGTGGAACACATAAAGACCGATGAAACATATAAAAAGTACATAAACTTATGCAGTGCGATGCAAGTATACAACTCCTGATGTAAACCAAAAATCAAATTGAGCATTGCTACAGCCTACAGTAAAGGATGAAGCAATAAGATCAAATATGGGTTGGCGGCTTTGATTTTCTTTCATCCGAATGATGACAGATCGTGGAAGCACACAACGGAGAAGAAACAGTAGAAAACGATCAACAAGTATGGCTTCATTTTCATCTCCTCATCAAACCTCAATAGCGTTGTTCTGATTCAGCGCAGTGAATCTCCACCTCTCCTTCTCCACAAAATCAGCATCCAAGAACTGAGCTATGAACCCCCAAACCCTATACACATCCCTGAAATCCCCCAAGCACCCAATCGCCGCCGTCACCACCTTCACCCCCAATTCACCCGATTCCACATTCCTCTTCTCCAGGACTCTTCGCTTCTCCTCTTCGTACCTGTCTGGAAACCATATGTGCTGCAGGAACCCATGCCCGAGTGAGATTCCCTTTCTGTCCCCCAATTTCTGGACCAGGATCGGATCAACTCTCTCCCCCTTCCAGTCGAACACATTGAATGCTACTGCCGGTCCCCTGTCGAATTTGATCTTTGGCCCGTAGATCCTGACTAGGGGTGTGTCGGATTCTGAGTTTGGGTGGTGGAGCTTCATCAGCGCGTTGATGAGCCAGTTGGTCAGGTACCTTCCCCTGCTGTTGATCAACGTGAGCCCAAGTGAGTCCACGTGGTCCAAGCACCTGAATTCGATCCTCTCTTGGTTGATTCCAGTGGGTTGTGTGTGATTTTGACGCTCCGATTTGCCGCTGGATGTTTCCCATTCCGGTTTCTCGCTGGCTGGATTTTGGTTCCTTTGTGCACACCAACTGTTTGTTGAAATACCCGGGTTTGTAGTAGGATCTTTTTGGGTATCAGAATTAATAGGATCATGAAGGGGATGAAGGAATGTATTTGCTGGTATGATGGATGCAATGCCCACTATTGCAGTATCTTCTAACATTGAGATTGCTGTTTTCTTGACGAAGAGACACCCGAACCCAGTCGGATTCTCCCCGAAGACCTTGTAGAAGGAGCAGATGAGGAAATCGGGTTGAAGTAGGGAGAGGCCGAAGCTGCCCATGTCCTTTGGTCCTAATGCGCAGGCGTCAAGCAGTACGTGCCAGCCGTTCTCCTGGGCTACTCGCAACCATTGATAGGAGTACCTTCCGCCCGTCACTCTGGACTGAAGCTGGAACGCGAATAGCCCCTTCTTCTTGCTCTTGTTAAAGAGCATGCTTTTCAGCTTTGTTGATTGGATTCTTAGCCTCGGCCAGGTGAACTCGGCTGCCATGGCTTTAGCTCCTCGCTTAGCTGAGCTGCTGATCATCGCCTCAACAGCCTCGCTCTGGTGATCATAAACTGTTAGGAGCTTTTTATGGGACTGAAATGGGTATGATTCTGCTAGCAGCTTGAATGCTGCTGTCCTGTTTGTTGTGAAGACGATAGAATAATCGTCTGCGCAGATGTTAAGGAAGTCCCCTATCCTTTCCTTGACAGCAGACTCCAATTTAGATTCGTTTGTGCTGTTGAGCAGCTCCGATTTCAAGTTCACTGACCTGTAGGACAAGCTGAAGAGAGGACAATCGGAAATCGGCAGTTGGGTTGGTGTAGAGGAAGTTGAAGCTGTTGGGTTTGTCAAGCAAAGCTGGTTATGAAACTGCGAGAAAGCGAAAAGCCCAATGCCGATGTAATCAAGGCATACGTGGTTAGTAAGCGAGAGATGATAGTATTCTTGGGCTCTGATCTCATCAACCGGATAAGAATTCGCATATTCTGGATAGGATTCAACAAACTGAGCGTATGAATCTTCCAAAGAAGGGAGGGATTCATGGTTGGTGAAGTGTGTGCTTGGGAAGAAGGAGGCGGCAGTTGTGGTTGCGAAAAACCGCCGACTCTCAGCAGCAGAGCTGGTGAGGTTAGATGTGGGGTTTTCAGCTTGTTGCTGTGACAGAAAAGGGTTTGGCAAGCAATTGTTAAGACAGACATTGGCAACTTCTTTCATGCTTTGTGATGGCATTGTTTTGCCCTCACCTCTCTCAAACTTGCTTCTTTATAAGTGGTATGTATCAAATCCTATTTCTATCTCTCTCTTTTTGGCCTTGTTGTACATTGAATTTTAATTTTTGGCTTTTTACATTTTGTCCATTGATGATTATATTCTTTGTCAAATGGGAGCTTTTTGATTCCTTAGAATTCAAGGATGGAAAAAGTGTTCCACATTGTATATGCACTAATGGGTCAAAGTATCCCCATCATGGGTCATGGTGGGATTGCATTGAAGTGGTTGAAAATCATGTCCTCCCAAAATTTAGCTTTTGTTTTAAGCTTCTTATAACCACTGGCTAATTTCTTAAAATCCAATTTGTTGTTATTTAAAACCTAAGGGTGTGTTTGGCTTACGGGAATGGGTATCATCGTATCAAAACATAGATATATCCCTCTGTTTGGCTCCCAATACTCAAGGAATGAGATTCTCGGCTTTAACATATGAGCTCATACCCACACACTTAAACACCAACAATAGGAATGGTATTCTAGCCCGATAGTGCCTAAAGTTGTACCGAAATGACCCATAATTATGTTACTGACCAACCAACTCTTATCAATTGTTTCAGCATCACTGATGTTGTTTGAAATCAGTGTGGATTTGATTAGCGGTTGCGTAACACAGGCTATATGAAAGGCTTTACCAACATGAATAGGCTGCCTAAAGGTGTGTTCTGCCACTCCACTCATGAAGTCGTGTTAGAGTTTATTAGATGCGTAACGATAGGCTTAGTTTGATACGGTCCACAAACATCATCCAAAACCTAATAAAAGCCCTAATAATTTCCAAGTTGAAAATAGAACCTCTCTCTAAGAATTAGGTGAAACAGAATGCAATTTGAACTTATTGATGAGTGTTTGAATTGTTCTGAATTCTGATCTTGATGTATAACTGATTCACATCCTCAGCTCAGACTCTCACAACCATTTGCTTAGTCAAACTAATACCACTAGGCAGTAGGCACTAGCTATTGGGTGATTTAATCGTAATGATGGAGGTTGAATTCCACAATCTGTATCTTCAATTCCACAAGATCATTTTTACCCATTTGGGTACTACTGTGTTTGCATTTTGGGATCCCACTGAGGCTGGTGGGAAAGCAACAGTGCAACACTAACCCACAGTGAACCTTTCTTTTTACCCGGATCATTAATCCTACTTTGTGAGCCTGACCTCACGAGTCGGAGCTTCAAGCTGGAAGGGGGCCTCTGAGACTGTCCTGTGAACACAGATGCCACGTCGAGGAGATCCTATGGTTCGTTGTTGGTGCTTTTCATAGCCATCTGGAAATACCAAACATATAAATGGTAGGCAGTATGAAAACAAGTTAAGATTACCAATTAAAAAACCATCCTTTCTTCAACTTCTTTGCACTTTGACTTTGAGCCTTAAACAAGTGCTAAAATCCGGCAAATTTGCATTATGTGAGAATTTCAGAGTTGAGCTTTTGATGTCACCAAAAAAAGGTATCTTTTAATCCATTTTTATTCTAAACTAATAGTCGGTAATACATCTTTTCAGCAGTACCTAATACCCTTCATTGCTGAATGGTGATCAAAACTTTATTTTTATCTTTCCTTATCAAATGGGTCCATACTCCATAGACCTACAGGCGGATCCATGAACTTTTTTAGGATGACTAAAAGAAGTTCTCAAGAATTTTTTTTTTTTTTTTGCATTTATATATATATATATATATATATATATATATATATATATATATATATTCAAAATATATCAGAAAAAACCTTATAATTTAAATAATTTTTTAGTAGAAAAAACTAGAAGAAACAAAAATAAAAAGTAAACCTAAGAGATAATTTCATAAGGCAAGTAATAAATACCCCTTCTTACTAACTAAATTAAGCAAAATTTGTGATTCTTTATATTTATATATATATTTTTTTTAAAAATTAAGCAAAATTCTTTTATTTTTAGTAAAAATTGTGAACAAAATATAATTCTGTATAGATCACTAGAAAATAGCAATACATCAGTTGAAGAACCGCGACATGGTAACCTCATCCCCCACAAGCTTATCATGGCAAGTGCAGTCTACGATAGGACTATTATATGAGCTGAGTAGCTTGAGTTCAGCTCGAAATCGACTCGATAAAAGTTCAACTCGAGCTCGTTCATTTTCTAAACAAGCTAAATATGAACACATTTTTAAGATCGTTTTAAAACTCAACTCGCTCGATTTAAGCTCGAATAACTCGAATTTTATAAAATTTATAAACTTTCCTTTAAGTTACTATGTTTTGAGCAAATAGGGGTACATAATGCTTGGAAAAAAAAAAGTTCGACTCGAGCTCGTTCATTTCCTAAATGAGTCGGATATAAGCACATTTTTAATCTCAATTCCAAATGTAGGATTGACTCGAACTCGACTTGCAGAATATGAACAAGCAATACTCTAGTTGTTTGGCTTGAATAATAACTCGATGGTTTGAAAGAAGTATGAACATGGAGTGTGTTTGACCATGCCTCTTAATGTGTAAGTTTGTGAAACATTATTTGTTGAAGTACACCACTCCGGTTTCAACGAGTGATTTAATTTAAGTAGCGTTTGATCATCGCTGCTATTAAAGGAAGCGGTCTAAGCTAGTAAAATGCTACCACTATCACTACCTCACCCTAATGAACGAGAAGGGTGGTCAGACAGGGGCCTGCAGAAATAATAGGCTTTAAAATGACTTTTCTTTTTCTTTTCTTTTTTAATTTTTTGGCTCGACGAGGAAAAATAGGCTTTAAAATGACTAAGAAAGTGAAACTGTCCAAAATAAAGCAAAAGAAGACGAGTGTGACTAAAGGGGGCTTATTTATACCTGCATACTCTCTTTTTTCCTTTATTAATTCTCTATTTCTTTCAACTACATCGGTGGAGACTGGAGGATGAAGTGATGAACCAAACTCATGATTTTTATGCCCAAAAAAAAACCCATATATACAAGTTAGGTGAAATGTTATGAATTTGACACAATTCAAGGTGCGCAATAGAGAATGACCGATGTTTCGAATCTCAACTTTCAAACATCACAACATAGTTGAAAAACTTGCATTGTTTTGATTTACAATTCTGACGTTCCCATTTATCTAGCTTAGGAAACGATTCATTCCTTTCTTCTTCTTGATGTGTGTGAAATTATGAGAAACCCGGTCAGATCGTATGAAATCGAGAGTCGTTTTGGGTTTTATCTTGTTTTTGTTGTAAGGTCGTGATCCATCCTTATAACACAAAACCTTAAGTCATTGTGTAGGATTTTTCCCTCCTCTTATATTTTGTATTGTTATACCACCCACAAATGACAATATTCCAACAATATAAAAGGTTTGAATTTATACTACTTCACATTCATCGAGGGTTAAACAGTAGGAGAAGAACCCGATGGGAGGTTCAAAATTTCGAACTGGTCAAGTACATAAAGACCAAGAGGTAAGGATGTACATGTACTTAGAGTTAGAGCGCACTGGTATTCGAGTTGATCGAATTAGTCGAGTATTAATTACTTGTACGTTTATATTCAGTTTGTTAAGAAATAAATTGAGCATAAATTTAGACTTGAAACTTAAAAATATGCTGATACTCGATTTATTTAGTAAATGAACAAGATTGAGGTGAATTTTTTCCG
Organism: Persicaria tinctoria; assembly: GCA_037127255.1. Taxonomy (NCBI): domain Eukaryota; kingdom Viridiplantae; phylum Streptophyta; class Magnoliopsida; order Caryophyllales; family Polygonaceae; genus Persicaria; species Persicaria tinctoria. Next base: position 50,741,385 of record JBANSL010000006.1, on the reverse strand, counting down.
ACTATTAAGTAGCACGTAATACTTACTCATAACATGGTAACTTAAATGAAATTTTATAAAATTCACAAAGTTCAAACTATTGGAGTTTGAATTGAGACAAGTCTGAGTTTTGAATCAAATTTAAAAATGTTCTCATATTTCACTCGTTTAATAAATTAATGAATTTGAACCGAGCTTTTGAGCCGAATTTAACTACTCGACTCATATAACTGTCATACCTAGAGTTACCAAGATAAGAGAATACTTGATTTCTTTAGTCAGGGAAAGGCACACCATGGCCCGTGGGTGTGGATGGAATTTAGTTGTGACACTGGTATAGTCACCCGCACCTTGTGCGAGATTTTTATAAATAAAAATATTTTTTAACTCTTTGTCACCGGCTATAGTACGTAGGTTAATAAATTGTCATATTTCAGTACAGTTCTTTGCTTTATTGCTTTTTCATTTGTGTGAAATGAGTTAGTTTATCTTTTGCGTGTCAAATAGATATATTGCATGAGTGTTCATTATGAGAAAATAAAATTGATCTTTTTTTTCCAAATCTAGATATTAAAAAAATCACAGATATTGTTAGGATGATCGTGATTAAGATTGTAAATTTTTTTTAAAAAAATCAGAATCTTAAGATATTGTTAGGATTAGGTCAATGCCTTATTATTTATTCTATATTTAAATTATCGGAATTTTCGCCAGGTGCCCCTGAGATAAGGGCAAATTTGTGGGGTATACAAAAGTTTTGAATAATTCGTCAAATGCCCTTGAGGTTTGCAAATTTTTTGCCAAATACCCCTCGCTTGGTTTGTTTAAAAAAAAGGTTATAACGGAGTTAAAACTAAAACGATTGAATGAAAGAAACAAGCGACAACCCTTCGACACACTACTAGAATTCTGCTATTTAACATCGGCTGATTAACATCACCCAGAAAAACCTGCCATGTTAAACAGTTTTTTAACATCAGTTTATAAAAATTGTGATGTAAATAAAAGCATAGACATCGTCTAACTTTTTTGACAGATGTTAAATATGTGTTTTTAAAAAAAAATTAGAAGGCGCGGAACATTTTTGAGAAGGAGCTTCTAAAATTCATTTGAACACCCGCTTCTTTGAAAATACAACCCTCGTTATCCCTCTTACTTGTTCAAAAAAAGGGTTAACATAGGTGAAACCTATCTCTCTCCTCTCTCTCTCCAGCCTTTTCTTCTCCAAAAACCAGATGTAAGAGCATCAACAATGGTCGGGTTCCCCAAAACTTCTCTCTCCTTTTCTTATTTGTCCACCTCATTTTCCATTAACTTTATTCTCAACCCTCCCCAATTCAATTCTCCTTTCCCACAATGGTGAGGTTCCCCAATAATCTATCCCATCACTTTTTCAATACCAATTATATTTTTCCTATAATTTCAAATATTAAAAAATTAAATTGATTTATCAATATAAAAAATTAATATAATTTTTATTTAAATTTGATAATTAGTTTTAATAATTTAAAATATTTTTAATAAATTTGTAATAAATTTGAAATTTCAAAAAAAATTAATTTAATATTACTATAAGTTAATATTATAATATTATAATATTATAATTATAATTTTAATTTTTAATTACTTTTAATAATTTAAAATATTTAAAATAAAATGTTAATAAATTTGACATTTCAAACAATTATTAATTTAATTATTCATTATATTTTTTAATTACTTTGAATTATTTAAAACGTTTAAACTAAACTGTTAGTATATCCGAGAATTAAAAAATACTAATTAAAACTTTTAATTATATTTCATAATTAATTTTAGTAATTTAAAATATTTTAAATAAATTAAACCATTGAAAAAAATTTATTAATGTAATTATATAATTATATTTAATAATTAATTTTAATATTTTAATTAAATTATTAATATTTTTTAGTCTTTAATTAAAATCTATTAAGGAAAATGAAAAAAAGAAATAATTTATTACGTTGACACATGTCATCGTTTAATTGGTTTCGGATTTGGGAAGGCTCCCAATATATTGGGGCACCCGAAAAATGGGGAGGTTGTCCACAATGATCGGGTTCCCCAAATCACATGAAAAAGCAGCCTGGGGAGGTTGGTTCCCCACCATTGATGATGCTCTAAAAACACAACCTTTGTATGCTCTTCTTTAGCTCCGGATTCTATCAGGTTTTTCTGTTCTTGTTCTTTAGGGAGCCTCGCCGACACTTAAAACATGATGAAGCAGAAGAAATCTGATAGGAGACCGTACAAACTGTCCGTACTGGCGATTGAGAGAGAGAACCACGTTTCGAGGGCAGGCAAGGGCCGCCACCGGCTCCACCCTCACGGTGGCCGTGTCGGCGGACCTCGACTGACGGAGAGGGGGCCAGTTCACTGGTGTTTCGCGGACCCGTGCCCTAACCGAGGAGATTTGTGGGGGTGGCGTCCAAGAGTGAGAACGCGGAAGCAAACCCTAGGGCTCCGGATCTGGACAGTAGAGCAGATTCGAAAGGAAAGGAGATCATTCCAGTTGTAATTCCGACGGAGGAGGCTCAGAAGGAGGACGTACATCTAGGGGGAATGGCCCTCAAAAGAGGAGTGTAACACATCTCCACTGGTAAGCTTCTTCCTCTTGTTCCTCTTCTTCCAATCTCGAATCTGCGATGAGACTGACGTTTTTGTGCTTATCCCTGTCGATGACAAACTACCACGCATATGGGGCGACACGATTCATGTCCAGATCTACTGCCATGACCACCACCGTCCTCTCCTGTTGTCCGCTGTCGCCCCACCACTACTCTCAGAAGAAAACAAGGCAAGTAAATAAGGGAGAATCAGAAGAAAAAAAAATCAGGATCCTGATTTCAACTATTGATGAGTAAGCCTTCAATTCAATTTAACCTAGTTTTTGTTTGCTTCTTTTTGTTGATTGGATTTCTTTCTAAGTACTTGGACAACCATTTTTGTTTTCTTCCTTTCTTTTCAAAGATAGAGACCATTCACTGTACGTATCTTGTTGACTGAAAGTTTGCTGTCATCACACAAAGGGTTCTAAGATGGAAATTTGAACATTTCAACTGAAAGACTATCAAAATATCAAACATTTTTGACATATCTATTCATGTAGGAAAATGGTTTTAGGTGTAGCTTTCAAGCTTCTTTTGGAAATGGAAAGGAAACTCTTTTTTATTTGTGTCTCTTTGTCACCATTTTGAATAACTGAATCCTATGTTACATTCATTAAGGAAGTAACAACTAACAAGTGAGGAAGAGAGGAGGATGATGGGAAATAATCTTGTTTGATTTCTGACATTGTATAATGGATATATTTTAGTTAGATGTATGATCCGTAGATCTGTATTGTATAATGTGTGTCGATAGATCTTCATTAGAAACCAAAAAATCAAGGAAAACCTTAGGGTTGAGTGCATAAACCTTAGGGCTGTATTAGGAAGTGTGTCTAGGTTAGTGGCATTCTTTGTTCTTTTAGATTTTTCTCGTTTCACTCGAGCATCAGCAGCTTCACGTAGGGCTGTGCAAGAGGAGGAAGATAAGTTGCTTCTGCAGAAGCTTCCCCTGCAGAAGAATTTGGTGGAAATCAGTAATTCCATTTGTACTTATGTTCTCTCGTGGTTATTCTTAAGATATGTTGAGGTTTGATTTATGTGTTTATCTTTTAATGTACTTTTTGCCAGTGACCAAAAGTGGATTGAAGAATTTGAGTAATGATGTGGAACAGTGCTTATCATTGGTGAGTTTTCTGGCCTCTTTATACTTTCTATTCCCGATCCTTTTTTCATGAATTCTGTTGCATTAACATTTCAGTGTGTCGAGGAAAGGCTACGTGGAGTATTAAGCAGCATGATAAGAATTTCCAGACTGGTCAGTCTTTACTCTACTGAAATAATATATCATATATCATTTTCACGTTTGTTGCTGGAATTAGATTATATGGTCATTAGCATTATATGGGCTGCATGGGTCAATACTTCAGTTTAAGCGGTCCCTTTTAATTCCTAGATGTTATAAGTTAGTTCGTTTTGCTTATGCTCTCCTTCAATTCATTTCTTTTAACGAGTTGATTATGAGAAATCAAGGCATTGTACTGTTACCTCTGATGTTCGGCAACAAATTTTATAAATAAATCGTAAAGCTAGAGAAGAATGGGATAAAGAGCAGGCTGAAGCAGACAAGCTTCAGAGACTCAATAAAGTGCGTTTCTTCTCTTTTTTTGTGTGGGAAAATGATTTGCCTTCAATATAAAGCTATGTGGATATCATGGCTTGCTGATATTGTATGTAATTGGCAGGCTAGATCATATGTGGAATAAGCGAGTAGGAAAATCATCACACTGAAGTTTCTAAATAAGGACATGGGGATATCAGTAGGAAAATCATCACACTGAAGTTTTAGTATGGAATTGGATTTGTAATTTACACAAGTGTAGTCCTTAAAAAATAACTGCTTGAACTCAACAACAATGTTGTATGTCTAGCATTTTTTTTAAACCTGTAAATTGTTTTCCAAAAATATTAATTTTATTTATGTATCATTTTTAGTATTCATATTCTTTTGGGAGTAATTGCTCTCATTCTGCGATTTCATTTACGCGAGTCCTTTATTTGAATAAAATTATCTCTCTTTTGCAGGCTTTGGACGCATGTAGTGATGGCATATACGTTTTCTTTCTGGACATGTTATGTGCTTTATAAAGAATACAGACAGGTTGCAAAAATGCGATTGCAGTTTATTGCATCAGAAAAAAGACGTCCAGATCAGTTCACAGTAAGACTACCATGTGTTAAAAAAATTGTAGAATTAATTAGTTATGTACAAATGTTTCTGCGCTACTGAATTCCGAGACATAACGGTAGTATTGTGCATCTATAATACAATAATGATGACAACTAATATTCTGTCAGGTTTTCTCCGAAATGTTAGATCGATCTAATACAACCAAGTAGCTTTTTTTCAATGTAGGAATTACAAGAAAGTGATTAGGAAGCTCTTCAGAGGCTGTCCTCAAATATAGTGTTGCTATTTACTTCTTGAAGGTTCGATAATATAAAAACAATGTAATAAGAAATACTCTAGAAGGGGGGTTGAATAGAGTATGCCCGTTTTTCGCAGAAAGTCTCAAGACTTTTGGAGCTTGTACCAAAACCTTTGAGATAAACCTGAATCACAAAGTTAAACAATCGAACCAAGTGCGGAAATAAGGTAAAGCAAAAGAGTAAAGAACACGAGTAATTGTTTACGAGGTTCAACACAACTTGGCCTACGTCCCCGCCTAGGGTTCTTCCACAACCCTAGGATTCAAAGGCTTTATTGATTGCTTAGCTTAGGATCCTAATAGCTCACCGAGAAGCCTCTCTCCTATACAATTGCAATCTAGTCAACTCACGTTCCCTTGGAGTCCTAGACCAATCTAGAAGAGCCCCACCTCTCTTAGCTATCTAGTACAATCCTCTTACTCTCACAAATCAATAGCCTAGTGTAACTTCCCGAGTTATAAACTCTCGAGTAACACTTGAAATGAATATATCCTATAAGCTCACAGTGACTCTCAAAGGCTTTGAAATAGACAACAAACTCTTGAGCGCTTAGCAGAGAGACACTTGGAAGACAGATCACTTGAATGAATGAAACTCGTGTAGCACTTGTATCTTCTGTCTTCTCCTTCCTTTCCTTTATAAAAGAGAATGGAGCGTGAGGATCTTCACCACCGGATCTCCAACGGCTCCTTCGAATCAGTTTGATCTTCAAACTTCTATTTATGGACACTTTGAATCGCCATGATCTATTTTGAACTGATCTCCTCAATATGTATTAAGGAAGGATATAATCTCGAATATACTTCCTGAAATGGTTAGGCATTCATATATATATAATATAATGGAAGTATATAATAAGATAAAATAATATACGAATAATTAAGATAGGTTTTGTATTTCATCAACTGTTAATGCGCCAAGGCCTTTGACACAAATATCCTGTCAAAGCCTTTGAAACATCTATTCCGATTTTCATCAAGGGAGGGAGTTATCAATCTCCCCCTTGATGAAAGACAAAACCTGTGCATCCCTGCAACTTAGTCAAAAATAGATAATACAACGGAATTCGGACTAAGTACCTGCAAGGGTTAGACAAATGTTGGATCAAAAAATTTTAAAGTAAGAAAACATCCAACCGAAAACCATAAATCAAAAACCAAGGTCTTCCAAGACCTTTAAGCAGAGGTTTTTAAAGTCTAACGATCATCTCCCCCTTTTTGTCTTTCAACAAAGGGTGGAGGAAAAAACAGTCACCAAAAAGTCACCAAAAGTTTTGAAAACGTTTCTAACAAACCAGCAAAGTAACAAGTTTCAGGGGTGGGATAGGGTGGGTTAAGGTTTAGGCTTAGTCATCCGGAGCATCATCGGTGAGCCTCGTCCACAGTCCTTCCAGCATCTTTGAAATCCCGCTCATCTCAGTCATCAACTCCTTCTGCAGCTCCTTAATATCCAAGCGAACCTCCTCCAAGCCCAACTCTAGGTTGTCCATGCGTTCATCGAAAGCTGGAGCAGTGGGAAAGGCTTTTGAAGGAGTGGCAAAACTCAAGGTCCCTTGGGGAGACCGAGTGATGCCAATCTTTTCAAGGCCTTTAGAGTCGAACTTAACCATATGACGCAGCTGTTCTTCATTTTTGACATCAATTCCAGAAGCTTTGAAGATAGGGGTCAAAAGGGTAGCAAAGGGGAGGGGAGAGCCTTTTCTGGCTTTTCTGGCATGAGCCATGGTTCCAAGGATAGTGTTGGCCAGATGAAGATCAAGGCCATTTAGAATGCGGTAGAGCAGGACCATGGCATTGTCGGTAAGGAGTGAGCCAGAGTTAAGACGGGGTAGGAGGCATCTAACAATGATGTTAAAAATTATTTTTGCCTCAAGGGTTAGGGATGAGTGGGTGAGTTGTTTTGAGGTGCTGTTGGATGCTTCGGGTAGGAGATATTTGGCTCGGGCTAGGATGATGCAATTTTCTTTTGAGGGGTGGATTTCAGCGGGTGGAACTGGTGTAGGTAGGCCAAGGAAGTCTGCAAAATCATTGGAGTTGAGAGAGATTCTAACCCCTTTGACAACAGACTCCAAAGACCAACCATCGGTGTCGTTTTTGGCTTTTAGGTTAATGTAGAAGAGTCGGGTAAGCTGGGGGTAGTAGACAGTCTCAAGGTTAAGAAGAGTCCAGGATGGGGATTTTTTGAGGAGCTCAATGCAAGGTAACTTCAAAGCTTCAAAGAACTCAACATCTAAAAAATCAGAACAACTAATCTTACGAGTTCGAAACTCGTCTACCCACTTACCAGCAGTCTCAGCATCTTGAAACCAAGAGGAGGGCAATGATTGATTTACCTGGATATAGGCCGGGGGGGTCAGCGTTCTTTCTGCGCGCAACTGTTGGAGCAGCTCTCTTAACAGGCGCTACAAGACTCTTGACAGTGCCCTTCCTGGTGCGCTTGGGGGATGGAGGCTTGACAGGAGCAGGGGCTTTCCGCTTCTTCGGAGACGGGGGAGGAGGAGGAGAAGGAGAGGGAGATTCTTCCTCCTCTTCCTCAGACCCCGAGTCCTCACCGGACCCCGCTTCATCTCCTTCAGGTTCCTCGTCCTCTCCAGATCCCTCTTTCTCTTCTTCTTCATCTTCCTCAGGCTCCTCCTCGGATGGAACCTCCTCGGCTTCGGCTTCCTTCCGAATCCGCTCAGCTTCTTCCTCGGCCAGTTTCTTAGCAAGTTCGGCCTCCTCATCGGCCTTTTTCTTCCTTAAGGCCTCCCCCTCGGCTTCCTTGGCAGCATCTCTTTCTAGGAGGGCATCAAGATCATCTTCCTCCTCTTCCTCGTCTGGTTCTTCAGCCAAGATCTTCCTCTTCCCTTTCTGTTTAGCACTGATCGGCTTCTTAACTGAGCGCTTTTGAGAGCCTTTGGGAACAATGGCTGAGCTCTCAGCAATGGTGCTCTGGACGACGGTTGGGATAATAGCTTGAGGAGCGGGCTCAGGTGTGGGAGAGGTAGCAGTGGTCTGACGTCCCTTGGGGGTGGCGCCAAGTCTTTTGGGTGTGACAGCTTTCTTGGTTTTGGGTGCCATGGAGAAGTTTGGTTAGGGTTTCTTGAGAGGCGTTTGAGAGGTTGAAGATGAAGAAGTGGAAAGGGTTTGGATAAAGTCTGAGTGTGGGTTGTAATCGGGTACAGTATTGGGTTTAAGTAGAGGGAGTGATGGGACGGGTTTAGGGTTCCAAGGAAAGAAATCATTACATTGCCAATTTGAAGGGTTTTCAAATTCAAATTCAAATATCCATTAAAATCGGACTAAACACAAACCGATTTAGTTCCAAAAATAAAATATCTTAACGGTTAAGGAAATCACAGAAATAGGCAATTTTTGAAATCCGATTAAAACAAATATAATTGATTAAATATCTAAAAAGATATTAACCAAAAATATATGATCCGATATATGTACTCCACCATTTAGTTCACACACCTTGACATGGTTCTCAAGGGTCTTGACACTAAGTAGAATTTATCTTTCGTAAAGGGAAAGCTCCCCCTACGAAAGTGCATCCTTGTTAAGTATCCCAATCTCTCGTCTAATGAAGGTGAATCTGTCCTCTGCCAAAGGCTTAGTAAAAATGTCAGCCCATTGATAATCAGTAGAAATAAAAGATATGGACACATCATGGGAGTCTTGGCTGCCTTGGATTGATCCATCTTGAACTTCTTCAAGAGATCCTTAGTGTACTTGCTTTGGTTGACGAAGATCCCTTTCTTGGATTGATGAACTTGTAACCCCAAAAAGAAGTTGAGTTCACCCATCAAGCTCATCTCAAATTCACTGCACATGATGTCAGAAAATTCCTTGCACAAAGATGTGTTAGTAGCACCAAATAATATATCATCAACATAAATTTGAATAAACAAAATGTCCTTTCCTTTGGTCTTGAAAAAAAGAGTCTTGTCGATCAACCCCCTTTTAAAATCATTTTCTAAAAGATATTTGGACAAGCGCTCATACCAAGCTCTTGGGGCTTGTTTCAAACCATAAAGCGCTTTGTCAAGTTTATAAACATGATTGGGAAAAGCTGAGCTTTCAAAACCTGGGGGTTGAGCGACATATACTTCTTCCTCTAAGAAACCATTAAGAAAAGCACACTTGACATCCATTTGATATAACTTTATGCTCATGAAAGATGCAAATGCTAATAAAATGCGAATGGCTTCAAGCCTGGCTACATGAGCAAAGGTCTCCTCGTAGTCAATACCTTCCTCTTGATTGTAGCCTTGAGCAACAAGCCTTGCCTTGTTCCTCACAACCTTACCATTCTCATCTACACTACTAGAATAACGTTCATAGACATCGGGTATAAACCGATGTTAATAAAAAAAAAATTCGACGTGTTAGTGGGTGGTGTTAAAGATCCCAACTTTACAACATCAGTTTATACCCGATGTCTTTAATAATTTATAACATCGTTTTTCTTTTTTATAATGACTTGAATACATGAGTAAAATTACGTTTTGATTTATTCACCTAATGTTAAACCGTTATTATTTTGCATTTCTAGTCATTTGAAGGTTTGTGGGACAACCCAAAAGTTCACATTAACATCGTTATTTTTTTTATAAACCTGATGTTTAACATTGATATACACATCGGTTAGGAATTATTCAATTTGTGCATACTCTTTTTTCATATTTAATTCTTTATATTATTTTATATAAATATAATGGACCATATTGAATATTTTAAAAATCAATGTTATTTATATATTTTCAAATCATTTTTTAATATGAAAAACGATGTTTTGATATTTTGTAACATCGTTTTGTATCGCAGTTTTGATATATACTGGATTTTAGAAATCAGTTTCTATCTTTATAATCGGCGTATATATAAAGATAGACATCGTTCCTTTTCTCTCGACTCTGATGTTTTTCTCGAATACACCAATCACCAAATACCCCTATTGATCTATATTGCATCCTGTTTTGGCTAATAGAAAATTAAACATTGTAAAAGATCAACACATAAGTAATGAAAATTAAACATTTCATGCCAAACAATTCTCTTAATTTCCATAACAGTTGGACATCTTAAAGGGAAGTGAACTTCTTCCAGCTACATACAAATTACAAAGGCACCTACTGAACTACACCGCATTTACGAAAATCGGAAAAGGGATGTGAACTTTTTCCAGGTACATACAAATTACAAAGGGACCTCCTGAACTAAAGTTTCCAAAATAGAGTGAGTTTCTAAAACAACACTCTGCATAAAAAAGCTTTGTATCTTGTCAGCGAGACCAGAAACATCCCAATTAGCGCATAACAGCATATGCATCAACCACCTGTAAAAACACAGAATCAAAGTTCTTACTACTTCCCCCCTTCCCCACAAGATAATTGCTACTAGATGCAGAAAATTAGGTGATAAAGAATACATTATATTTCTCAAGCAAGAAGATTATAAGTTGAAATATTTCACAATAGCAGAAATTCCTGAAAATCATCCGAGGAACGTAATATTCATTATGCATCAGGAAATTTATAGCTTGCAAAAAAGGGCAAAAGATAAAAAATACTGACAGTTATGTCTTTCTCCTCTTTGATCTCCTTGCATACTTGTACTAATAGTGAGTCCAGCTTCTGCGGAGTCTGAATCATGGCGTCAAGCACCTGCATAAGAGTATTTGTACAATTCAAAGAAGCTCTCCAGAATGCGTTATATTTAGAAGGGTTGCCTTGCTCAAAACCAGGAAGAAAATTTTATGATCCTTTTCCTCCTCAATTATGAAAACTTGATATAGTCAAGTCAGTGATGACATAAATGATAAAATATTAAGCAAACAGATGTTAGAATGATTACCTTGTCTGGATCCTTCTCATAGATCCCATAAAATGCCTCCAGCAACCCCTCTCTGATATTTGGAGTGATACTGCATAGGGAGAATGGAGCGCAAATAGGCCAGTTAGATCACCATCCAGATGCATTACTCAAAACAAGGAAGAGAAGGTACTAGGCTACCTTCCCATCATTCCAAAATCATAGAATATCAGCCTTCCACCATTCACATCATCAACAACAATATTTCCAGGATGCTGCCAAAGAAAATAAGTTAGCATGAAAAAATAAGGTGAAAGCACAATTTTGCGAGGAGCTCCTAGTGGACTTAAGTCTGTTTGTTTTGTTGTGTTGATTACTTGTAATGAGATGATAATGTATGAACAGCATAATCGATGAAAATGACATTTTGGATGTTGGGTTGGATTAATGAAAATGAATTTTTGGGAAAATGTTGTGTTTTGGAAATAATTCCTTATTCATAACACAGATTATTGAACATAATTCCTTTAATAAATAAGATGTCTATTACAGTGAAGAATGAAGAGGTGACCCTAAACATCCAGGGATATCCTCAACAAAAAAAGGAAAAGGGAAAAAGTTATATGTTGACTCGAACAAAAAGACTTCTGATGACAAGATTACCAGACAATGATACTGTCACAACGCAGTTAAAAGAACAACTAATCGTAAATCTAACCTTGGTAGCCTTTTATTTTCTATTCACTCCACAAATCTGATGCAATGCAATAATTCAATAGACTTTCAAATAAGTCTGTTTCGAGTTGAAGCCTTCCTTCTAGGAGCATATGTTTAATAATTTATATATTGAACCATTTTAATAGTTAAAGCTCAACCATCTTCACTCACATCTGATGTCCTTAAAATTCTTTTCCAGACAAGTTCAAGCCTTGCATTGTCCCAAAATCCTAAATACAAAAAAGATCAACATAACGAATAAAAACATACGGGGTCTGCATGAAAGAAACCATGAGAAAGTATCTGCTCCAAGAAAGACTCAACAGCATATCGACCCAACCTGCATGAGGAAAGCCCACTGACTAACAACTCTAGTGAAATATTTTGTCTTCAAATAACTAATTAAAACAAATTGTGAGATAGCTACCTTTTACGATCAACTCCCAACTCATCCAATGCTTTAATTCTGCTTATTTTAATCCCTGGGACATACTCCATTGTCAGAACCTAAGAATCAAAATTTAAATACAAGAGTTAAAGACCCAACACGATATATAAAAACATAATGCTTAACAAGAGATGCAAACCTGTGGTGTAGTGTATTCCCAATAGATTTTGGGAACCTTCACATAATCCATGCATTGGAAATTACTCGCATACAGTTCAACATTTGCTGCTTCCTTGGTATAATCAATTTCCTATAAATTCTTCCACATTTTTCTGGTTAAAGAAAAGGATCAACTACCTACATCTTGAGCTAGTTAAAAATTATGAAGACCATAAATACTTTATTTGTTACAACTCCTCCCTACTTCCAAAAGCCACTGGCTCTGTTCAATAAATCTCTTTATTCAAATCACCGCAGCTCAAGAATTAAATTAGCTGAAAATTTTCCATCAACAAATTCTCCCTAGCAGCACAAGTCACAACAGCCCAGGAGCATCTTCATAGCCTCTCGAAATCATATTTAAAATGCTGAAAATTGTACCCTCCCATTAAGTAAAAGGCAGAAAAAAGTCTCACAAGACCCACAAATCCAGCACATAGCTGCATACATTACAGTGTACAATCTAAAAAAACACCACCATAAAGCAAAAAAAAAACACAAAGTGTCCTCTATTAAAAATCAGCAAGTAACCAACAACTTACATTTGACAATGGTCCTCTTCACATACATAGCTTTGCATTAGTTGTCTGCATTTTGGTATGGCTATGTCGCACTTATGAGCTGCTGGCCTCAAACACTTCTTGCAAAAACTACACTTGAACAAGACTAAATAATTAACCATTCTTACAAGTTCATGGGGCATCAATTTTTTTAGAGAACTAGCCCTATAATATTGCTGGCCAAATTTACCTGTACGTGCCCATACGTGTTGGTACTTGGCTCAAAGCATATGTCAAGGCAAATCTGAACATAAACAAGAACACAGACACGTGAAAATTAGTTAATCTTAACCGAATAATCGAAATGGGTATGCGCCTCTACAACCGTCGCTTCTTGAAAAATTAGGGTTAATCTCAACCGAATAATTGAAATTGAAATTGAAATTGGTGAATTTCAGACAGAGCAGATCTATACCTTCTTGAATTCGTAGGAGGGAGGGGGGTGAATTGAAGTTCAGACCGTTTTTTCTACTTGGATCCTCTATCCGGAGTGTCCTCAACAACGAGGCTAGCAAGAAAAAGAGCCTCTTCATCCCAACAAGCCATGGCAGACAGATTTTTGTGGTCTTTGAGGTGTACAGACGATCTCAGAAACATATATGGAATTGAAGAGGGTGGCAGATGACGGGCAGTGGCGGTGACGACGGTGGTGTTGATATTGTCTCCGGCGAGCGACCCCTTCTCAATCAGATCTGGAGAGTGGAAGGGAGGGATATGCGGGGGATTTGGGGGAGGGTTGGTAGATTTGGTGGTGGGAAAGATCCTGACGATGGAGAAGGAGGAGGAGGAAGCTCTAGCATGGCGGCGAGGGTTTTGAGAGAGGGAGGGTTAGAGGGGATGCGTTCAAAGAAGGAATGTTTCCAAAAGTATTTCAGTATATTTGAGCGGGTTTTCAAATTTAGATAACCCTTAAAAAAATTTCCAAGTGTTGGGAAATTTGGGATATGCCCGCCCTAGATGCCCGGGATTTGACTTAGTTTAGATTTCAATTCCGTGCCTTACTTTTGTTTTCTAAAAAAACACTTTTCACATCGGTCAATGAAATAGGGCGATGTCTATTTTGTTTTCAACATCATAAATTTACAAATCGATGTTAAAAATCTATTTAACATCATGCATTTTTTTGACCGATGTTAATCATCCGATGTCTATGAACACAATTCTAGTAGTGCTAGCTTGTTTCGAAATACCCATCGAGTGCCAATGACTGATTGATGCTTTGACTTAGGCTTCAAGGTCCAGACTTTTTTTCTTTCAAATTCGTTAAGCTCACTTTGCATAGCAATGATCCAGTCTGGCTCCTGAAGTGCCTCATCTACCTTCTTTGGCTCAATAAGAGAAAGAAACGCGTGAAAAGCACAAAGATCTTTAAGTTTAGAACGAGTTTGAACACTAGAAGTAGGGTCATAAATGATATCCTTTAATGAGTGTGATGAGGAGTATTTGAATTTCCTTTTTCTAGTCTCAGCTCCTTGATTCGTCACACTTGTAGGATTGACTTACAGTACATCTGACTCCGTGGTCCTGTTAGGTTCAATTACAACAGTTTCTGAAGTCTCAACACTGTTGGATTGGACACCAAGGGCTTTGGACAAATCTTCAACACCTTGGGCCAATTCTTCAGTGTTAAGAATCGGTTCCTGCATGTTCCTCTTCTCTGTGTTCTTGGTAGCAGCAACATCACCTTCCTCGTTCTCTTCATGGATGTTAAGATCTATATCTGCAACACTTTCACTCAAAGCACCGTCATTGCATTCATCAAAAATAACATGTATACTTTCTTCAACTACCTGGGTCCTTTTATTGAAGATTCTATAAGCTTTGCTACTCGTGGAATAGCCAAGAAATATACCTTCATCACTACGCGCATCAAATTTCCCAAGGTTATCTTTTCCATTGTTATGAACAAAACAAGTACAGCCAAAGGGTTTAAAATAAGATATAAGTGGTTTGCGGCCTTTGAAAAGTTCATAAGGAGTTTTCTTTAAGATGGAACGAATAAGACAACGATTCAAAATATAGTTAGCTGTGTTAACAGCTTCAGCCCAATAGGTTTTAGGTAATGCATTTTCTAAAAGCATAGTTCTGGCCATATCCTCTAAGGTGCGGTTCTTGCGTTCCACAACCCCGTTTTGTTGAGGTGTCCTAGGAGCAGAAAAGTTATGGGAGATGCCATATTTAGCACAAAACAAATCAAATTGAAGTTGATCAAACTCCCTACCATGATCACTGCGGATAGACACTATGGGCTCATTTCTTAAAGTTTGCAACTCCTTACAAAGTTTTGAAAACTCAAATAAGGCCTCTGATTTTTCTTTTAAAAATGCAACCCAAGTATATCTAGAAAAATCATCAACGACAACTAGCATGTACTTTTTACCATTGGGAGATTTGACTCGCATAGGACCACATAAATCCATATGTAAAAGTTCAAGGGGTCTAGAAGAACTTACAACCTTTTTGGGTTTGAAGGAGCTACGTGTTTGTTTACCTCGTGTACATGCATTGCACATGTCAATACCTTTGAAGTCCATCTCAGGTAGCCCTCTTACAAGCCCTTTGGACACAAGCTTCTGTAGCGTATGTGGACTCACATGACCGAGTCTCCTGTGCCAGAGCTTTGGATCGTCCGTCAAAGCCTTTAGACAGGTTAAGCTTCCTTGTGCCACTTGATCAGCATTTACGGCGTATATATTGTTGTAACGATATGCAATCAGAATAACTTCACCTGTATCTTCTCTGCACACTATACATCTTTTCTTGTTAAATCTGACATTGTTACCACTATCACATAATTGAGAAACGCTAAGCAGATTATACTTTAAACCATTAACAAGATAGACATTTTTAATACTATGGCTGGAATCACTTCCAACACTACCAATACCAACGATGTCGCATTTCCCTTTGTCACCAAGAGTGATTGTTCCCGTGGATTGCTCCTTTAGATCATGAAAGAGAGAACTCTTCCCACTCATATGCCTCGAACATCAACTATCAATAATCCATTTGTGTTCTTTCACCTTGGTGATCTCCTGCAAGACAAACATCAACCTTTGTGGCTAGACCAATAAGCAAATTTGGATCCATTGTTGGGATAAACCATATTTGGTAAAATAGTGCCTTTTGGGACCCAAACTTGTGTTATCCGTTCTTTTCTCAAATGAACAGGAAATGTATTGCGAACAATATATGGATCCTTTCTTCTATAAGGGCAGGTCTCTTTTACATGTCCCTTTCTAGCACAATGGTAACATATAGGAGAGGTTTTGCTTCCTTTTGCCTTTACAAAACTGGTAGTGTGTTGCTTCTTTAAAAACTTTGGATTGTAACCAATACCACTTTTGTTTAGAGAGCTTTGTTTCTCACCCAACATCTTATCGAGAGTGCCTTTGGATTTGGTAAAACTTATGAGGGCTGTCTGTTGGTCTAGAATCTTATTATTCAGGGAGATCTTCTCGTTCTCTAAGTCATGATGCTCATTTCTTAGAGAGGAGAGATCTTGCTTGAGTTCAGATTTCTCCGAGTCAAGCGTCTTGACTTTAATGTCAAGACCTGAATAAGAAGCTTCAAGACCTTTGACCCTCATAGACAGATCCTCAATAGTTGTTTCCTGGTCCACAGTTCTCTTAATAAGAATGTTAGTTTGGGCAATAAGCTTTTCTTCATTGGCAATCATATTGGAAAGGAATTCCGATAATTCCTCTTTTGGACTTTCCATAAGTTCTCTTACAGTAGCTTCAAGCTTTTCATCGTGGGATTCATCTTCTGAGGCCATAAGACAAATGTTGGCCTTCTCATCGTCGGATTCAGAGTCGGAATCACTCCAAGTAGCTACCATGGCTTTCTTCTTCCATTTATCACCTTTCTTGGGCTGACTCTTTGTCTTTTGAGGGCAGTCCTTCACAAGATGATCTGTTTCACCACATTCAAAACAAGACAACGGTTTAGTCTTCTTTTCATACTTGTTGTATTGAGGCTTACCTCGAAATTTTGAAGACTCTGATCCATCCTTGTTGTTGAATTGCTTCTTCATTTTGAGAATTCTAGCAAGGCCTCTTGTGATAAGAGCGAAAGGATCATCCTCATCGTCGTCCTCATCTTCAGAATCAGATCCATCCTTGGGCTCATCCTTCTTAGATTTGAGTGCCAAGTTCTTAGTGCTAGCTGGAAGTTCTCCATCGTCTTCATTAAGGATCATCTCATGCGTGATCAGCTTTCCAAGAAGGTCATCAAGGGGTAGAATGGTGAGGTCCTGGGCTTCCTCTATAACTGTTACTTTTGGACCCCATTTCTCCGTTGGAAGGCACCTTAGTATCTTTCTTACTTTCTCAACGTTGGTAAAGCTCTTGCCGAGAGAGTCAAGGTTGTTGGTGATTTCTGTGAACCGTGTGAATATGGCCTTGATTGACTCATCAGACTTCATCTTAAAGAGCTCATACTTTCGAAGGAAGATGCTGATCTTGGCGTCTTTCACTTGGCTCGTTCCTTCATAGGTGACGACCAACTTGTCCCAAATCTCTTTAGCTGACCTACAAGAAGAGATACGGTTAAACTCATCAGTCCTAAGACCACAATAAAGTAAGTTAATAGCCCTGTAGTTTTTGGAGATGGTTTCAAGATCTGCTTGGTTGTATTCAGACTCCTTCTTTGCAACTTTGGTGTCATTTGGTCCATCTTTTTCTGGAATCTTCGGACCATTCTCTATAATGTTCCAAAGCTCTAGATCTTGGTCTATGATAAACATCTTCATCAAAGATCTCCAGTGGACAAAGTTGTTTCCTACAAAGAGTGGCGGTCTGCTTGTGGACCTTCCCTGTGCAAATCCTCCGCTTGCTTCACCAGACATGATCGAAAACTCACAAGATTGTTAGATCAAAAACAGTGAGTAAAGCTCTAATACCAATTGAAGGTTCGATAATATAAAAACAATGTAATAAGCAATACTCTAGAAGGGGGGTTGAATAGAGTATGCCCGTTTTTCGCAGAAAGTCTCAAGACTTTTGGAGCTTGTACCAAAACCTTTGAGATAAACCTGAATCACAAAGTTAAACAATCGAACCAAGTGCGGAAATAAGGTAAAGCAAAAGAGTATAGAACACGAGTAATTGTTTACGAGGTTCAGCACAACTTGGCCTACGTCCCCGCCTAGGGTTCTTCCACAACCCTAGGATTCAAAGGCTTTATTGATTGCTTAGCTTAGGATCCTAATAGCTCACCGAGAAGCCTCTCTCCTATACAATTGCAATCTAGTCAACTCACGTTCCCTTGGAGTCCTAGACCAATCTAGAAGAGCCCCACCTCTCTTAGCTATCTAGTACAATCCTCTTACTCTCACAAATCAATAGCCTAGTGTAACTTCCCGAGTTATAAACTCTCGAGTAACACTTGAAATGAATATATCCTATAAGCTCACATTGACTCTCAAAGGCTTTGAAATAGACAACAAACTCTTGAGCGCTTAGCAGAGAGACACTTGGAAGATAGATCACTTGAATGAATGAAACTCGTGTAGCACTTGTATCTTCTGTCTTCTCCTTCCTTTCCTTTATAAAAGAGAATGGAGCGTGAGGATCTTCACCACCGGATCTCCAATGGCTCCTTCGAATCAGTTTGATCTTCAATCTTCTATTTATGGATAATTTGAATCGCCATGATCTATTTTGAACTAATCTCCTCAATATGTATTAAGGAATGATATAATCTCGAATATACTTCCTGAAATGGTTAGGCATTCATATATATATATATATATATATAATATAATGGAAGTATATAATAAGATAAAATAATATACGAATAATTAAGATAGGTTTTGTATTTCATCAACTGTTAATGCGCCAAGGCCTTTGACACAAATATCCTGTCAAAGCCTTTGAAACATCTATTCCGATTTTCATCAAGGGATGGAGTTATCAATCTCCCCCTTGATGAAAGACAAAACCTGTGCATCCCTGCAACTTAGTCAAAAATAGATAATACAATGGAATTCGGACTAAGTACCTGCAAGGGTTAGACAAATGTTGGATCAAAAAATTTTAAAGTAAGAAAACATCCAACCGAAAACCATAAATAAAAAACCAAGGTCTTCCAAGACCCTTAAGCAGAGGTTTTTAAAGTCTAACGATCATCTCCCCCTTTTTGTCTTTCAACAAAGGGCGGAGGAAAAAACAGTCACCAAAAAGTCACCAAAAGTTTTGAAAACGTTTCTAACAAACCAGCAAAGTAACAAGTTTCAGGGGTGGGATAGGGTGGGTTAAGGTTTAGGCTTAGTCATCCGGAGCATCATCAGTGAGCCTCGTCCACAGTCCTTCCAGCATCTTTGAAATCCCGCTCATCTCAGTCATCAACTCCTTCTGCAGCTCCTTAATATCCAGGCGAACCTCCTCCAAGCCCAACTCTAGGTTGTCCATGCGTTCATCGAAAGCTGGAGCAGTGGGAAAGGCTTTTGAAGGAGTGGCAAAACTCAAGGTCCCTTGGGGAGACCGAGTGATGCCAATCTTTTCAAGGCCTTTAGAGTCGAACTTAACCATATGACGCAGCTGTTCTTCATTTTTGACATCAATTCCAGAAGCTTTGAAGATAGGGGTCAAAAGGGTAGCAAAGGGGAGGGGAGAGCCTTTTCTGGCTTTTCTGGCATGAGCCATGGTTCCAAGGATAGTGTTAGCCAGATCAAGATCAAGGCGATTTAGAATGCGGTAGAGCAGGACCATGGCATTGTCGGTAAGGAGTGAGCCAGAGTTAAGACGGGGTAGGAGGCATCTAACAATGATGTTAAAAATTATTTTTGCCTCAAGGGTTAGGGATGAGTGGGTGAGTTGTTTTGAGGTGCTGTTGGATGCTTCGGGTAGGAGATATTTGGCTCGGGCTAGGATGATGCAATTTTCTTTTGAGGGGTGGATTTCAGCGGGTGGAACTGGTGTAGGTAGGCCAAGGAAGTCTGCAAAATCATTGGAGTTGAGAGAGATTCTAACCCCTTTGACAACAGACTCCAAAGACCAACCATCGGTGTCGTTTTTGGCTTTTAGGTTAATGTAGAAGAGTCGGGTAAGCTGGGGGTAGTAGACAGTTTCAAGATTAAGAAGAGTCCAGGCTGGGGATTTTTTTGAGGAGCTCAATGCAAGGTAACTTCAAAGCTTCAAAGAACTCAACATCTAAAAAATCAGAACAACTAATCTTACGAGTTCGAAACTCGTCTACCCACTTACCAGCAGTCTCAGCATCTTGAAACCAAGAGGAGGGCAATGATTGATTTACCTGGATATAGGCCGGGGGGGTCAGCGTTCTTTCTGCGCGCAACTGTTGGAGCAGCTTTCTTAACAGGCGCTACAAGACTCTTGACAGTGCCCTTCCTGGTGCGCTTGGGGGATGGAGGCTTGACAGGAGCAGGGGCTTTCCGCTTCTTCGGAGACGGGGGAGGAGGAGGAGAAGGAGAGGGAGATTCTTCCTCCTCTTCCTCAGACCCCGAGTCCTCACCGGACCCCGCTTCATCTCATTCAGGTTCCTCGTCCTCTCCAGATCCCTCTTTCTCTTCTTCTTCATCTTCCTCAGGCTCCTCCTCGGATGGAACCTCCTCGGCTTCGGCTTCCTTCCGAATCCGCTCAGCTTCTTCCTCGGCCAGTTTCTTAGCAAGTTCGGCCTCCTCATCGGCCTTTTTCTTCCTTAAGGCCTCCCCCTCGGCTTCCTTGGCAGCATCTCTTTCTAGGAGGGCATCAAGATCATCTTCCTCCTCTTCCTCGTCTGGTTCTTCAGCCAAGATCTTCCTCTTCCCTTTCTGTTTAGCACTGATCGGCTTCTTAACTGAGCGCTTTTGAGAGCCTTTGGGAACAATGGCTGAGCTCTCAGCAATGGTGCTCTGGACGACGGTTGGGATAATAGCTTGAGGAGCGGGCTCAGGTGTGGGAGAGGTAGCAGTGGTCTGACGTCCCTTGGGGGTGGCGCCAAGTCTTTTGGGTGTGACAGCTTTCTTGGTTTTGGGTGCCATGGAGAAGTTTGGTTAGGGTTTCTTGAGAGGCGTTTGAGAGGTTGAAGATGAAGAAGTGGAAAGGGTTTGGATAAAGTCTGAGTGTGGGTTGTAATCGGGTACAGTATTGGGTTTAAGTAGAGGGAGTGATGGGACGGGTTTAGGGTTCCAAGGAAAGAAATCATTACATTGCCAATTTGAAGGGTTTTCAAATTCAAATTCAAATATCCATTAAAATCGGACTAAACACAAACCGATTTAGTTCCAAAAATAAAATATCTTAACGGTTAAGGAAATCACAGAAATAGGCAATTTTTGAAATCCGATTAAAACAAATATAATTGATTAAATATCTAAAAAGATATTAACCAAAAATATATGATCCGATATATGTACTCCACCATTTAGTTCACACACCTTGACATGGTTCTCAAGGGTCTTGACACTAAGTAGAATTTATCTTTCGTAAAGGGAAAGCTCCCCCTACGAAAGTGCATCCTTGTTAAGTATCCCAATCTCTCGTCTAATGAAGGTGAATCTGTCCTCTGCCAAAGGCTTAGTAAAAATGTCAGCCCATTGATAATCAGTAGAAATAAAAGATATGGACACATCACCTTTTTCAACATGATATCTAATGAAATGATGCCTTACATCAATATGCTTGGTCCTTGAATGTTGAACAAGATTCTTAGTGATGGATATGACACTTGTATTGTCACACTTAATTGGGATACCTTTGAGTTTGATGTCAAGATCTCGCATTTGTTGAGCTATCCAAAGGATTTAGGAGCAACAGGCTCCAACTGCAATGTATTCGGCTTCTGCAGTGGATAGAGCAACTGAATTTTGCTTCTTTGAGTGCCAACTGATCAAAGATGCTCCTAAGAATTGGCAACATCCTGATGTGCTCTTCCTATCCACCTTGTAGCCTGCAAAATCTGCATCAGAATATCCAATTAAAGTGAAATCCTTTTGCTTTGGGTACCATAGTCCAAGTTCCTTAGTGCCATTGAGATATCGAAAGATCCTCTTCACAGCCACGAGGTGAGATTGTTTAGGATCAGCTTGAAACCTAGCACACATGCAAACACTAAACATGATGTCAGGTCTACTAGCCGTGAGATATAATAAAGATCCAATCATTCCTCGATACTCCTTTTGATTGACACTTATTCCAGTCTTGTCTTGATCTAGAGATAATGTTGAGCTCATGGGAGTCTTGGCTGCCTTGGATTGATCCATCTTGAACTTTTTCAAGAGATCCTTAGTGTACTTGCTTTGGTTGACGAAGATCCCTTTCTTGGATTGATGAACTTGTAACCCCAAAAAGAAGTTGAGTTCACCCATCAAGCTCATCTCAAATTCACTGCACATGATGTCAGAAAATTCCTTGCACAAAGATGTGTTAGTAGCACCAAATAATATATCATCAACATAAATTTGAATAACCAAAATGTCCTTTCCTTTGGTCTTGATAAAAAGAGTCTTGTCGATCAACCCCCTTTTAAAATCATTTTCTAAAAGATATTTGGACAAGCGCTCATACCAAGCTCTTGGGGCTTGTTTCAAACCATAAAGCGCTTTGCCAAGTTTATAAACATGATTGGGAAAAGCTGAGCTTTCAAAACCTGGGGGTTGAGCCACATATACTTCTTCCTCTAAGAAACCATTAAGAAAAGCACACTTGACATCCATTTGATATAACTTTATGCTCATGAAAGATGCAAATGCTAATAAAATGCGAATGGCTTCAAGCCTGGCTACAGGAGCAAAGGTCTCCTCGTAGTCAATACCTTCCTCTTGATTGTAGCCTTGAGCAACAAGCCTTGCCTTGTTCCTCACAACCTTACCATTCTCATCTAGCTTGTTTCGAAATACCCATCGAGTGCCAATGACTGATCGATGCTTTGGCCTAGGCTTCAAGGTCCAGAATTTGTTTCTTTCAAATTCGTTAAGCTCACTTTGCATAGCAATGATCCAGTCTGGCTCCTGAAGTGCCTCATCTACCTTCTTTCGCTCAATAAGAGAAACAAACGCGTGAAAAGCACAAAGATCTTTAAGTTTAGAACGAGTTTGAACACTAGAAGTAGGGTCATAAATGATATCCTTTAATGAGTGTGATGAGGAGTATTTGAATTTCCTTTTGCTAGTCTCAGCTCCTTGATTCGTCACACTTGTAGGATTGACTTGCAGTACATCTGACTCCGTGGTCCTGTTAGGTTCAATTACAGCAGTTTCTGAAGTCTCAACACTGTTGGATTGGACACCAAGGGCTTTGGACAAATCTTCAACACCTTGGGCCAATTCTTTAGTGTTAAGAATCGGTTCCTGCATGTTCCTCTTCTCTGTGTTCTTGGTAGCAGCAACATCACCTTCCTCGTTCTCTTCATGGATGTTAAGATCTATATCTGCAACACTTTCACTCAAAGCACCGTCATTGCATTCATCAAAAATAACATGTATACTTTCTTCAACTACCTGGGTCCTTTTATTGAAGATTCTATAAGCTTTGCTACTCGTGGAATAGCCAAGAAATATACCTTCATCACTACGCGCATCAAATTTCCCAAGGTTATCTTTTCCATTGTTATGAACAAAACAAGTACAGCCAAAGGGTTTAAAATAAGATATAAGTGGTTTGCGGCCTTTGAAAAGTTCATAAGGAGTTTTCTTTAAGATGGAACGAATAATACAACGATTCAAAATATAGTTAGCTGTGTTAACAGCTTCAGCCCAATAGGTTTTAGGTAATGCATTTTCTAAAAGCATAGTTCTGGCCATATCCTCTAAGGTGCGGTTCTTGCGTTCCACAACCCCGTTTTGTTGAGGTGTCCTAGGAGCAGAAAAGTTATGGGAGATGCCATATTTAGCACAAAACAAATCAAATTGAAGTTGATCAAACTCCCTACCATGATCACTGCGGATAGACACTATGGGCTCATTTCTTAAAGTTTGCAACTCCTTACAAAGTTTTGAAAACTCAAATAAGGCCTCTGATTTTTCTTTTAAAAATGCAACCCAAGTATATCTAGAAAAATCATCAACGACAACTAGCATGTACTTTTTACCATTGGGAGATTTGACTCGCATAGGACCACATAAATCCATATGTAAAAGTTCAAGGGGTCTAGAAGAACTTACAACCTTTTTGGGTTTGAAGGAGCTACGTGTTTGTTTACCTCGTGTACATGCATTGCACATGTCAATACCTTTGAAGTCCATCTCAGGTAGCCCTCTTACAAGCCCTTTGGACACAAGCTTCTGTAGCGTATGTGGACTCACATGACCGAGTCTCCTGTGCAAGAGCTTTGGATCGTCCGTCAAAGCCTTTAGACAGGTTAAGCTTCCTTGTGCCACTTGATCAGCATTTACGGCGTATATATTGTTGTAACGATATGCAATCAGAATAACTTCACCTGTATCTTCTCTGCACACTATACATCTTTTCTTGTTAAATCTGACATTGTTACCACTATCACATAATTGAGAAACGCTAAGCAGATTATACTTTAAACCATTAACAAGATAGACATTTTTAATACTATGGCTGGAATCACTTCCAACACTACCAATACCAACGATGTCGCATTTCCCTTTGTCACCAAGAGTGATTGTTCCCGTGGATTGCTCCTTTAGATCATGAAAGAGAGAACTCTTCCCACTCATATGCCTCGAACATCAACTATCAATAATCCATTTGTGTTCTTTCACCTTGGTGATCTCCTGCAAGACAAACATCAACCTTTGTGGCTAGACCAATAAGCAAATTTGGATCCATTGTTGGGATAAACCATATTTGGTAAAATAGTGCCTTTTTGGGACCCAAACTTGTGTTATCCGTTCTTTTCTCAAATGAACAGGAAATGTATTGCGAACAATATATGGATCCTTTCTTCTATAAGGGCAGGTCTCTTTTACATGTCCCTTTCTAGCACAATGGTAACATATAGGAGAGGTTCTGCTTCCTTTTGCCTTTACAAAACTGGTAGTGTGTTGCTTCTTTAAAAACTTTGGATTGTAACCAATACCACTTTTGTTTAGAGAGCTTTGTTTCTCACCCAACATCTTATCGAGAGTGCCTTTGGATTTGGTAAAACTTATGAGGGCTGTCTGTTGGTCTAGAATCTTATTATTCAGGGAGATCTTCTCGTTCTCTAAGTCATGATGCTCATTTCTTAGAGAGGAGAGATCTTGCTTGAGTTCAGATTTCTCCGAGTCAAGCGTCTTGACTTTAATGTCAAGACCTGAATAAGAAGCTTCAAGACCTTTGACCCTCATAGACAGATCCTCAATAGTTGTTTCCTGGTCCACAGTTCTCTTAATAAGAATGTTAGTTTGGGCAATAAGCTTTTCTTCATTGGCAATCATATTGGAAAGGAATTCCGATAATTCCTCTTTTGGACTTTCCATAAGTTCTCTTACAGTAGCTTCAAGCTTTTCATCGTGGGATTCATCTTCTGAGGCCATAAGACAAATGTTGGCCTTCTCATCGTCGGATTCAGAGTCGGAATCACTCCAAGTAGCTACCATGGCTTTCTTCTTCCATTTATCACCTTTCTTGGGCTGACTCTTTGTCTTTTGAGGGCAGTCCTTCACAAGATGATCTGTTTCACCACATTCAAAACAAGACAACGGTTTAGTCTTCTTTTCATACTTGTTGTATTGAGGCTTACCTCGAAATTTTGAAGACTCTGATCCATCCTTGTTGTTGAATTGCTTCTTCATTTTGAGAATTCTAGCAAGGCCTCTTGTGATAAGAGCGAAAGGATCATCCTCATCGTCGTCCTCATCTTCAGAATCAGATCCATCCTTGGGCTCATCCTTCTTAGATTTGAGTGCCAAGTTCTTAGTGCTAGCTGGAAGTTCTCCATCGTCTTCATTAAGGATCATCTCATGCGTGATCAGCTTTCCAAGAAGGTCATCAAGGGGTAGAATGGTGAGGTCCTGGGCTTCCTCTATAACTGTTACTTTTGGACCCCATTTCTCCGTTGGAAGGCACCTTAGTATCTTTCTTACTTTCTCAACGTTAGTAAAGCTCTTGCCGAGAGAGTCAAGGTTGTTGGTGATTTCTGTGAACCGTGTGAACATGGCCTTAATTGACTCATCAGACTTCATCTTAAAGAGCTCATACTTTCGAAGGAAGATGCTGATCTTGGCGTCTTTCACTTGGCTCGTTCCTTCATAGGTGACGACCAACTTGTCCCAAATCTCTTTAGCTGACCTACAAGAAGAGATACGGTTAAACTCATCAGTCCTAAGACCACAATAAAGTAAGTTAATAGCCCTGTAGTTTTTGGAGATGGTTTCAAGATCTGTTTGGTTGTATTCAGACTCCTTCTTTGCAACTTTGGTGTCATTTGGTCCATCTTTTTCTGGAATCTTCGGACCATTCTCTATAATGTTCCAAAGCTCTAGATCTTGGTCTATGATAAACATCTTCATCAAAGATCTCCAGTGGACAAAGTTGTTTCCTACAAAGAGTGGCGGTCTGCTTGTGGACCTTCCCTGTGCAAATCCTCCGCTTGCTTCACCAGACATGATCGAAAACTCACAAGATTGTTAGATCAAAAACAGTGAGTAAAGCTCTAATACCAATTGAAGGTTCGATAATATAAAAACAATGTAATAAGAAATACTCTAGAAGGGGGGTTGAAAGTATGCCCGTTTTTCGCAGAAAGTCTCAAGACTTTTAGAGCTTGTACCAAAACCTTTGAGATAAACCTAAATCACAAAGTTAAACAATCGAACCAAGTGCGGAAATAAGGTAAAGCAAAAGAGTAAAGAACACGAGTAATTGTTTACGAGGTTCAGCACAACTTGGCCTACGTCCCCGCCTAGGGTTCTTCCACAACCCTAGGATTCAAAGGCTTTATTGATTGCTTAGCTTAGGATCCTAATAGCTCACCAAGAAGCCTCTCTCCTATACAATTGCAATCTAGTCAACTCACGTTCCCTTGGAGTCCTAGACCAATCTAGAAGAGCCCCACCTCTCTTAGCTATCTAGTACAATCCTCTTACTCTCACAAATCAATAGCCTAGTGTAACTTCCCGAGTTATAAACTCTCGAGTAACACTTGAAATGAATATATCCTATAAGCTCACAGTGACTCTCAAAGGCTTTGAAATAGACAACAAACTCTTGAGCGCTTAGTAGAGAGACACTTGGAAGACAGATCACTTGAATGAATGAAACTCTTGTAGCACTTGTATCTTCTATCTTCTCCTTCCTTTCCATTATAAAAGAGAATGGAGCGTGAGGATCTTCACCACCGGATCTCCAACGGCTCCTTCGAATCAGTTTGATCTTCAATCTTCTATTTATGGACACTTTGAATCGCCATGATCTATTTTGAACTAATCTCCTCAATATGTATTAAGGAAGGATATAATCTCGAATATACTTCCTGAAATGGTTAGGCATTCATATATATATATAAAATATAATGGAAGTATATAATAAGATAAAATAATATACGAATAATTAAGATAGGTTTTGTATTTCATCAACTGTTAATGCGCCAAGGCCTTTGACACAAATATCCTGTCAAAGCCTTTGAAACATCTATTCCGATTTTCATCAAGGGAGGGAGTTATCACTTCTCTTGGTTGTGAAATGTTTAGCTGATTTGTAATGACTACTTTTCCAGGTACTTGTGAGAAATGTCCCCCCAGATTCAGATGAATCTACCAGTGAGCTTGTAGAGCACTTTTTCTTAGTTAACCATCCAGACCACTATCTGTCTAATCAGGTATCTACTCATTGACATTTTGTACTTTGGTTTCGGGTAATCCCAGGCTCTACTTAGGCCAGGAAGGATTGATAGGAAGATTGAGTTTCCAAATCCTAATGAAGAGGTGTTTCGTGGCCTCTATCAGTTGTAAAAAGTAGAGACCATTGATAGTTGCTCTTAAAAGCTAGAGTGCTAGACTTTTCTGTATTGTTTTCTGTCGTCATATCTGGCTTCATGTGTGTTGATGATGGTATAAGATTTAGTCCTTAGTAATCTTTTATTCGCTATTTTACCTTCATTTTTTGTCTATTACCTTTGCAGTCACGTTTTACATCTTTCGAGAAAGATGAATCTCATGAGGGGAATTGATCTGGAGAAGATAGATAGCGACAAAGATGAACACACAGGTTCTACTAAGCTTCTACTTCGGTTCATCAGTTTGTTGCTCAAGGCAAAGTTATTAAACATATCGTTTCTTGTAATGGTGTATGTCTATATATACTGGTTCTGAAAACATGTTCTTTTTGGTTGGTACTGTCGTTTGGTGTATGTGTATATATAGATAGGAACATGTTCTCTTTGGTTGATATTGTGGTCTGGTGTATATATATATATATATATATATATATATATATATATATATATATATATATATATATATATATATATATATATATATATATATA
Source organism: Persicaria tinctoria (assembly GCA_037127255.1). Taxonomy (NCBI): domain Eukaryota; kingdom Viridiplantae; phylum Streptophyta; class Magnoliopsida; order Caryophyllales; family Polygonaceae; genus Persicaria; species Persicaria tinctoria. The sequence goes on along the minus strand of JBANSL010000006.1, from coordinate 50,713,290 downwards.
TATATATATAGACAGGATATTGGGTTTATGAACCAAATTGCTTCAGTTCATAAGCTAGCACATCGGATTTACGAGCAATAGACTATGGTTTATTGTAACGAAAGACGTCAGTTTTACAAACTAAAAACATCAGTGTTGTACTAAGAACATCAGTTTTACGAACTAAACACATCGGCTTTACGTATAAAAAACATCAGTTTACGAATTAAACACGTCATTTTTATGAACTAAACACATCATTTTTACGACCTAAACACACCAGTTTTAGGAACTAAACACATTTAATTCACTAATAATTTAGGATGTCTTTATTGTATATAAACAATGATTTTAAAACCAAAAAATGATTTCAATATACGTAATAACATCGGTTTTGTATTTATTCCATATAGCCAAATTTTGTGTGGAAAAATAACATTACAAATTATAGAGAGAAAATGAATATACATATGTAGGATTTCTATACAAGTGATGTCTCTTTTATATTAAAACATCTTTTTTATAATTAGAAACGATGTTAAAAATAATATAGACATCGGGTTCTGGCCGATGTGAAAAACTTTTGACTTTTTACAACACCCACATAGACATCGATTTTTTTTTGAAAGACATCGGCTATTACCCGATGTTAAATAACAAATTTCTAGTAGTGACAGTTCCGCACCAATGAAGCCGAAGGAGAGAACGCCTTGCACAAGGAGGGAGAAGCCAGACCCGCCACGTGAGATCGGCCTATGCTAGGAGGAAGGAGGCGCGGGCGCCAGCCATTTCTGTTGAGGTAAGTCTCTCATCTCAATTTTAACTCTAGGGGTTTACGATATTAGGATTTAAGGTTATTGGTTTGAGATTTTTGAGGATTATCGTTCTAGGATTATTATGGTTTGTTTGTTGGGTTTATGGATCAGAAGGTATGTAATTTTGTGGCATGTGTTAACTTTGATTTCGACTCCCTTCTAAATTATGGGATTTAGGGTTTGGGGATTTGGGGCTTTGAATGTGTTTTGGAATTATGCTTTATCAATAGTTTGTTATGTTGCATAAATCAATATATTGATGAATAAAAGCATGTTCAAAAACAGATTGATAATTCAAGCTCTAAAAAACAGATTACAAAACATATTCGAAAACAGATTCATAATACAGGTTGTAAAAGTAGATTCAAAAACAGATTCAGAAAATCAATGTGTTTCTTTTATGTATTTGGAGGATTAATATGCTCAGCGATTTAGTTCATCTTTGCTTTAAAAAAATGACAGCAAATGCATGTGCTCAACTTTAGATTAATATTCTCGGTGAGCAAATCAATTGTGTTTATTTTATGTATTTGGTCCTTATCACTACATTCCTTAGTGATTTCACTCATTTGCATATCCTGAACTACTATTCAAGCTCTAAATATAGATTTAGAAATGACAGCCAACCAAAATAAGCTATAAATACAGATTTAATCATTTAGGATGAAATGGATTTTGATGCTTGCTTGCTTGCTTCAACTATATCACTACCTTGTTTTCTGTCGGTTCATTGGGTGAAACTGATTATGAAGACTGGTATGTCGCCTTTGCTTTTTTACTCTGTTTGGGGCTGAAATATGCTATTGTGATTTTTGGGAGGGTGTTGATTTTTAGCATTCACTTGGGCTGTTTTTTGAAGATTGAATTCAACTTTGGTTGGGGCTGGTTGGGGGTTGCTTGCTAGCCACCTTCTTCTAGTGTAGGGATGTTCTCAATCATAAAAATGAAGTGGCACTGAATATTTTATGCTTGGAAATTCAATTATGGTGTCAATTTGTAGTGTAATACTTGCAAGTCTATTAGCTCAAAAAGAAGAGCAATGTGTTAATACACATGGATGAGGGTTCAAATCCCTCATAGGCTAGATTTTACAACCGAGAGAACTCATATATATTGAATAAATTTGCAAAATCATCCAAAGTTATGATAGGAAAAAAGCCATGACAGCAAAAACATATTGGAGTATATGTAAAATCATCCAAATTTGCAAAATGTGGAGAGGGTCAAAAGGCAGGAATATATGTATTTGACTGTATATGCAGATAAATGTATATTTTATCATAGGCAAAAACATATGTAAAGCTCAAAAGGCAACAATTAGGAAAAACATGTATTAATTGTCAAATAAACATACAGTAGATATAGGGCAACATTTGAATGCATTTAAAAGAAAATGACAAACATAGAGAAATAAGAAATTGCAACTTTTAACTATCTTTTACTTACTGAGATTGCACCCTTTTTTCTTCTCACTTCTTTTGGATTGACTAATCTTATTTAATCTAGAATCCAACAAAGCAAGAAGACTTACAAAACATATTGTGTTTGCCTTTTTAGATAGCCTATGTGGGATTTGAACCCACATCTTTGTGCATAAGCAGATTGCTCTACCATTTGAGCTAAAAGGCTTAAAATTTTAAATACTTTAGGCGTATTAGAAATTTTAAAGCAAGCAAAATAATGATGGATCAAACGATTTCTATATCATTATTGTTTTTAATGGTTGTCAGGCAGACTACTATTGATTGACTTCCTTCAGGTTGAGGCAAATTTGATAGCTTATAGGCATCACTCAGTTGAGCAATGAGATGAACATGGCAGTGATTCTGTGCAAAGGGGAACAGCCCAAGAATTATCCTTTTGGTTGTGTTCTCTATTCTGTCCTCTTTTATGAGTTTTATGTAGATTTTAGCGCTCTCTAATACTACCCAGAAGTTACCCCAAGGGTTGCAAAATAACCAACCAATATGATCACTAATCTAGAAAAAGAATCCTGCAACAAAGTTTCAATCACCTAGACTTGGTTCATTAACAGCTCTTGGAATTCAGAAAAGCTCAAGAAAGTACATTCAGATACTCTATATAAGTTTAAGAGGAAAAGTCAATGACTACGATAAGTCGATAACAGGATTCAGAGATACTTGATGAAAGCTTCAGGAGTGGCCAACAACCAATTAACATAGCAGATCCAGGAGCATCAAGTGATGGACAAGAAGATCAAAACACTTACTATTATAAGCAGTAAGCTTAGCAATCCAAATTTCATTCAATGCAACAAAAAAAAACCCAGCTAAAACGAACTAACTTGGCCAGATCCTAGTTGAAAGTAAATTGTGATGGAAAGAGTACCTCAGAATCGAAATTTGATGTGGACAATCCTTTGCCAATGGTCAAACACACAGGACGTATCTTGTGATCTTCCCCCAAAAGCTCAATCCTTCGACGCCCAAGGGAAAAATGCTCAATATTTCGGTAAATTTCAATAGGCTTAGCCGTTGAACCTGAAAGAAGAGAGAGAACATATTATAAAAGTGCAAAATCCACTAAGAACTTGAACAAGCAATTATCCCAAGGACTTGAACAAGCAATCGAAGCTCTACACCAATGCAGCCTCCAATCCCCAAAATCCTCAAACCCTAGATTAATTGAGAAACAGTTACATCTACCCTTGGCAACGATTTGGCACCCTGATATCAGCCTATTCGGCGTTGGCTGGTCGCTTTCTCACCCCTCTCTCTCTCGCGCGCGCTCTCTCTTCACTCTTCGGGCGTGGAGGCGTTCGCTCTTCGCTCACCAATGGAGTCGGGGGGTAAGCTATTTTAATTTTTATTTCCTTTTATTTTTTATGAAAATGCTAACGGACTAGACGGAGGGGTACTTGGAAAAAAAATTGCAAACCTCAGGGGCATTTGGCGAATTATTCAAAAGTTTTGTGCACCTGGTGAATTTAACCTTACCTCAAGGGCACCAGGCGAAAATTCCGTTAAATTATTTACTAGACTTAGCTTTGTTATCGCTAAGGGAGTGGGTGCCCAGATAGTATCTTGGCTACCCACTAATTTCATGTAGTATGTAATTATTTTATTTTATAAAATAATAATAATAATAATAATAATAATAATAATAATAATAATACGTAATAGATTTAAATATCGTCGACTTAGTCAATTTTTAAGGGTTAACATCAAGCAATCGATGAATTGATTATCACTTATTTGATTTCGTGACTCTACTCATTATGGTCCATAATTAATCAAGTAACTCCTACAAACAATCATTCAAATACTTAAAGTGAAATTTTGATTCTCATGTGAGATCATAACCCAATGTATATCGTTCAACTATTTCGTCTCCATTCATTGAAAATTAAGATATTTCAGTACTATATTTGTGGATCAGTTTCATCTCATAGAGTTGATCAAAAGTATAATGAACTGGTTGAAATAAAATAGTACTCCGTATCAATTACCCATGAAACTAAGGGATGAAATAATAACTTATATACTCAACCAAATAAATTACATTATAGAGTTATGAATACAAATTAAGAAGTACTATATGCGTACAAACAACTCTCACATTGAGAATGTCAAATTGAAATAAAAAATAAAATAAAAGAGAGTGAGAAATCAAATTGAGTCTCACTAATAATTTCCACAATTATTGATTAGTATATCATCAGTATGATTGTACGAATTTATCCTTCAATGGATACAACAAACTTAATTGGAATTTTTTTCTTCTAAATATTCAAGTTTTCTAAAATAATTATCACAATATTCAACATTTCAAACTATTTTAAAAATTATTTAAAGATGTCAGCTTTTTCTTTTTGATTTTTTAAAAGGTACCCATACTTTATACTAAATTACAAATTTGGTCTTTCACTTTCTAGTTTTGGACAATAATACTCAAGATGCAATGTAGAATACTTATAAATGACTTTTGGTGGTACTAACTACCATAATCTACTAGCTATATTATGAATAATCAGCTCTCTATAATTTTAAGCCCACCGCGCTTTACAACTAAAACTTCAGGCTAAAGAGGTTTGACCCATACCTTAACGTATTTATTTTGGACCGTCGGCATTTTTGTACCTTCCGACTTTCTAGAGGTGGCTAACCTTCAACCATGCCTCCCTTAGTCCAATTAAGTTGAGCACATATCTGTTTTTTTTTCTACCTCAGACCATATAGTCTCTAGCTTTTGGTTTTGATTTTGAGAGGGTGAAAGGATTGGAATCAAGAAAACTAATTATTCAGAACATAGAGTTCGATTAAGTAGGTTTCACTTTCTTAAAAATAAACTTTTATTAAATCTGGAAAATATTACAACACACAAACACTCCTAATTTAAAACTTACAAACACACAAACATACTAGATTCTCACACCAGAAAGATTCGTCAAAGGATTCTTGAGTGATGGGAAACCAGTCTACTAAGAACTCAACAATGCTTCTCTTTCGATCTTTTTCTATATTACAAGATTTCTTTCGTCTCATATGAGTTTTTCCTCTCTGGAATTCGTTTCCCTAAGAAATATGATCGAGAATGGCTCTATTTATAGAGATGAGTATAGAGCATTGGATGCCTTCCAACGTCTATTTTCCAAATGGCCGATAGATGGGCCCCTATACACTTAGAAAGCAATAAAAGCACACAGTGCTGACTCAATAATACAACTCACATGTTGAACAGTAAAAGCAAACTCGAAGGTACAACAATTGTGTTGGTGCTTGATGGTGGTTTTCAATCATTCTCCCATATTGGCTTCCAGGTCATCATCATCATAATCTTGCACTAAATCTAGAGTATTATCAATCTCTAGATCTTGATCATTATCTAAATCGAGATGAAGCATTAGGCCTTCAATGTATTCTTGATCCCATGGAATCAGCATATCAATCATCTTCTCATGACCTTCTTTGGCTAGAAAGCGATCAACTTCTATTTGTGCTAAATAAAGCTCAATGGATTCATACCTGTCTATAGCCCGCTGCATCAATGTCTTGAGTTATGGGGTTACGATGAAGGTTGTGTTCCCAACCTTGAATATTCCACAGTCAGTGTGGTTGTACTTGATGATGTAAAAATAGATGTAGAAGAATCCCTTTGCTCTTGCTACCCCTGGATGCCTTGCTATATCGATATGTCTTTCCACGACTGGATCTATTACGTATCATTATTCTTCAGTAAATAACATGAAGATCAAATAATGTGGTAACCGGGTTTTTGCATGATTAACATCCATACAAGCATTGATAACTCGACATATGTTTATTTCCTCTATCTTCTTAAACTTTGATGCTTTGAGGAAGATCTTCTTCTGGAATTTAGTGAAGTATTTGTACATGACACTTTGCCCCTCTTCCTTTGACCATCATTGTTTGTATTTATAGAGTCCATTACACAATATTCCATATTTCTAGGCTTTTAAGTAATGATCTGCATCTTCGCGTGTTACAATTGGTAATGAAATTCCTCCTACTCCGACACCATTATTTGTAGAAAAGTTGTTATACCATTCCCTGAACATTGCTGGCGCTCCTCGAAACCTCAGGGTTACACTCCAGTAGAAGTGTATGAAATATCTCATCCTCCATCTTTGATCGGACACATTTAGGTAGTGTTAACATATTCATTTAGATAGATTTAGGTATAATAATATGCATGAGTTAGAGTAGTTTTCATGTTTTTATTATATTTCAATTAGAGTCGGAATCTACGAGATTTGTGCATGATTTCAGGTGATTGTAAAGAGGTGAAGCTAAGCTCGAGCCAATGTTGGAAGATTGGACAAGAATAGAAGAACACAAGAGTCGAGGAGATAAGCTAAGCATGAAGAATTGATTGGAGTTGTCCAAACTGGCGACGCTGCACTAAAATGAGTCGTTCGAAGGCTGTAGTTATCGGATCGGGGCATACTTATACTTGTTGGAAAGGGGATTCGAAGACCTACAACTTTCGTGTTTACGACTTTTCCAAATTCAGCCTTGAAAATAGCGAAATATGGACATCAAGTTGGCTGTTGAACAGGAACTCGGGTGGAGCAAAAAAGAACTCGGCCGAGTTATGTGGTGGCGAGCCCGAGTTACGTAACGGTTGCAACATGTGGGCTGTGACAGCTATACTATAATTCATTTATGAGAAATGTTATGTTTTTATAAGTAATTAATTAAGAAGAATAGGAAACGGTGGTTTGTGGAAGAACAAAAAGGGGAGTTCTTAGTGTTTCCAAGGGGAACAGGTTTTGTACGGTTGTACGAAGCAACCATGGTAGAGATCTATTGTGATTTTGCTTCGATTATGAACAACTAAATTTCTTTGCTCGGGGAAATTAATCGAAGCTTCAGGTTTTCTATTTCATTGTGAGATTTCTGTTCCTAATACTCTTCTTTGAATATTATCAATTCTTTGCGCTGATTGGTTAGGGTTTTCGTGAATTTCCGTTAGTCTGATCAACTGATGCTTGTTCATGATAATCTATAGCTAGATATAGGTAATTACTGGTTGAGTTATCTATATACTTGAGTAGCAAAGTATAAATCTCTGAAACTGGTTGATTTAGGGATTTGTATAGAGAATTGATTTGCAATTGATGCAATAACTGGTTGTGTGCGTCGATTGTCTTTGTTGATTTCCTTTAAACTTCATCGATTATTGAATTGAATCTTGATAGTTTCAGGATTGTTTGATAATTAGGGTTTTCAGGGTCTGGTTGTCCTGTTAACTAGATTTGATAAGGAATTGGATTCAAAAGACCTAGTCTTTCCACAACAAAGTATCCAAGAGGAAGTTATCTTTTCGATATCAATGATCAATGAACAAACCTGATTGCTGAGATTGATTGACCTGAGCTATTCTCTCATATTCATCCATTTAATCTGCTTTACTTTATTATTTTTCTTACTTTTGTTTCTTGGTTAGTTAGTTTAAACCATCAAAATCCCCCCTCTTTATTTCTTGTTCTTGTTGACACACTCTGACTTGCATACAAATCGTTGACTCTCTGTGGGATCGACCCGTACTTGCCAAACTACATTAGTTAGGTTAGTCGGTTATATTTGATAGGATTTAAGGCGACTAAAAATCCCTTGTCAAATTTGGCGCCGTTGCCGGGGAGTCAAGTTGTTATTTGTATGTTTGTCTTGTGTACTAATTTAGCTACTAACTTTTTTTTTTTTTTTTTTTTTGTGAACCTATCTTACGGTTCACAGTACATATGCTACTAACAGTTTAAGATGTTGAGATTATTGCAGTTCGAAGGTGAAATTTTTCACCTATATCTCACTAGGTTGCAGAGGTGTGTGGACATCCGCAATGTGCGGGGTTTCCACGTTAGTTTGCGAGATATGGTTGTCTGCGTTATAGAGGGGATGACTGCTGAGACAAAGGCGCATGCTATATACATGAGCGGTGGAAGTCTAGCAAGGTTAGGTTTGGCGGAAATTTGGGATCTTATCTACTACATGGGTCATCAGGCCTTGCAGGAAGTGTCCTTTGCCCAAGAACCTCAACCAATAGATTACTTCGACGCACCTTTGGAGGATCTATCCAAGGCCTCCTACGAGGAGAATGAGCAATTGTGTCAGCAGATTATTGAATTAGATGAACGAGTGCACCGAATGGTCCAAGTGGGGAATGACATTCTAGCTTGTGAAGCGAGTGAACTACCGTCTAAACCGGTGGTTAACCCGACAGAGAGCCTCACCACAAACACCCTAGGGAGTGACAAGGATCTGTTTGTCACACTCGAGGGAAGCTCAGGAAGTCATGAAGATAAAGGTGAGTGTGTGTTTTCTATTCCCCCCTCATTGAGTTCATCCAAGTCTACTCCGCTGCCTCCCCTACCCTTGAGCTATGAGCATGATAATGTTTTGGCGGAGGAGGATATGTTCGCAGACGATGACAGTTTCTTCGGCGATGAAGAGGAGAGTACACTACTTCCTGACATGGAGTGTCATGAGTCGACGCATGAGATCCCATGTGATTTATTGTCTCCTTCATTCGATGAGATTGTCTCAAGCTCTCCTATCAAGGAACCAAGTCCGGAGCTGATTTCTGTGGCTCCTAAGCAAAGAATTGATATCCTCTACAATTGTGAGAAGGTCGGTGATCATGTCGATCCTTGGGCTCATTATTTTGACATACCGTCAATGAAACTGAATTGGTGGTTCTACATACCCGTGGTGGAGAGTCAGGCTCGGGCATATGAGGAGTTGAGGACGTACATTGACTTCAACTTATTCGTATGTAGTGCCCGCTTACCTAGATGGTGTGCACAAGAGTTTGATTTGCTGCTGAGGGCACTGACGATGTCCGAGTGAGTCTTAAATGGATAACCAAAACGTCGAGTCTATGACGGTAACCAAAGACGCTTCTTGGGAGGCAACCCAAGGTGAGTAATTTAGATTTGCATTTTTCATTTTTTTTCGTTTAAGTTTTCAATTTCAATTTCAAAAAAAAAAAAAAAAGATCGTCAAAAATGGGGCCAAAATCAAGAGAATTACAGTAGGTTACTCGGGCAAGAAGCTCGGCCGAGTCCCTTGGCCAACTCGAGTGGCGCACAGTTCTTCAAAAAGAACTCGGGTGAAATTGTTTTTAACTCGGTCGAGTTTTGTTTTGTCACACCCGAGCTATATTGTGTCTCCTTAAAAAAAAAAAAAAAAAGGAGACAGGAAACGCGTCTCTCTCTCCCGAGTCTCTAGCCCGAGCTTCTTCCTTCTCCCGTCTCCTTTCTCTAACGGCCGCCAGAAGCCGTTTCCCACCGCGCCGATCAAACTCGCCTTGCCCCAGAAGCAGTGCGCCGCCTCTCCATGGAAGGCACCCAGCAGTGCGACCGAGCCCTCGCACCCTCTTGCCGTTCGTCGGGCACAGCCTCCGGCCACTGCCGCCACTAGACCGCCGCCGACCTCGTCCACCCACGCCGGTCACCACCTCCGATCAGCACCTTCCTCTTCTTTCTCTCCTCCATTGAAGGTGTTAAAGGTAAGGTTTAAATCCCCAAATTCTAGGTTTTTACAAATTTGTTAATTTGTGGAATTTAGAAGTTGTTTTGATGTGATTAAAGCTTATCTGCATTGAATTTGTTGGTGGAATTAGATTGATTGAGAGGTTTTGGTTTGAATTGGGATCTTGTGCTTAATTGTTGAATTGCAAATTTGGGAATTATGAGTTGAGCATTTGAATTGATCTTGCTTGTTGATATTAAACTTGATAAGAGTTTCTTATTGAGTTTATTGAGGATAGTATTGATCGATTTATGCTTCATTGATTGATGATTTGCAATATTTCGAGAGAAGGCTACTTGATCGTTGTTGTGAGTGGATTGACACCATTGATTATTATTGTGAGTTGTCCTTGCCGGGACAACAAATATTTCTTTGTTGGTGTTTTGTCTATTGTTTATAGAAAATTGGGTTGTGGTGTCTCCTTGAGGTCGAGATGAGAAAGAACAATGGCTCATCACACTCTTGAGCTTGAATTCATCACCTTCACTTGACATGTAGATGACTCCGTAAGTATTGTTCTCCTTCTATTTTATTTTTCACATTGAGGACAATGTGTAAATTAAGTGTGGGGGAGAGAACATTTGCATGTTTGCATTTAGGTTGCATTGTATATATTGCTTTCTTGTTTTCGCATTTCATGGTTATTATTCTTAGTCTTGCATTTTATAAAAAAAAAATGAATGAAAAAAAAAACAGAAAAATCATATATATATATAAAAAAATCAGCATGCATGACATTTTAGATTTATGATCTTTCAGATAACCCCATCTGCACCACTTGTCTTATATTTTCTTCTTAATCCAATTACAAGTCCCATGATACGCTTGAATTGTTGATCCTTGTCAAATTTGTTTAGTCTATGGGAGCATGAGATAATGGATTGATTGAGCATGTATAACTCTTAGATTTTAGGTTGCATTGAAATCCAACAAGAATTTACCTTGTGAGATTATCTTGGCCTTATTGGGACTATGCTTTATTGATGCCCTTTTGCTTCTTCTTCTTGTGTGTGATACTCTCCAATGTGACTACCTCTGAGAATTGAGATTGATATCTATTTCAATGCCGTATATTTTGATTATGACTTGTGATCTTCATATGATTGAGGCAATATTTTGTTAGCCATATCTTACTCTATATCTACCTATATATACCATCCTCTGCTTGAAGCCAAATTTGAGCCTTTTAGCCCATTTTTGTTAGCTCCACAAAATGTCTTTTAGCCGATTTTAGCCTTACCCTATCTGGGAATTAGGGAGAAGATTGATGAAAATGTGTATTAATGGAGTATTTTGAGCATTTGGAAGTTATGTATGTGTGGTGTATTGGTGTATTCTTTTTGAGCTTCATATGGATGATTATTGTGCTTAATACTCGGGGCCTAAGGAGAATAAAATTCACTTAGGAGTAAAAGTCGAGGAAAAATCATAAAAAGGAAAAAATCAAGAAAAGAGAAGAAGAAAAATCATCGAAAAATCAAGAGAGAAGAATTAACAAAGAGTGAGTTGGTTAACAAGAGTTGTGCTTAAGTTTTTATTTGTGGATGGAGTTAAAGTTTGAATTCTTTTGGTTGAAGAAATGTTTGGTTGTGAGTGTTTTTCCGGTTGTAGTTGAGATCTCTTTTTTCCGGATTTTTAGCACCACAAAGCCTAAATCTTTCCCTACCTTGATTTTCTTACCGAGCCCCACTACAATCATTGCAAGACCTCATGATGATTATTGCTTGTAATGTCACTCACAGTGGAGATTTTGATGTGGGTTTCAATTTTCATGGAGCTTAGTTGCATTGGATTGAGTTTGAGCGGAATTGAATTAGCCTAAACACAAGAGCGATGAGTGAAACACTTTATGTACCCGGTGAGGTTGGATTGAAATGTGCCTAAGCCTTTGAGTTGCTCAAATACATGTGAGGATGTTGATTTTTGTCTTGTGCTTCCTATTTGGTTTGGATTGTGTTTTGACGAGGTGAATGCATGAAGGGTGTGTTTGTGGGATGTTTGATTGGATTGGTTTTGTTTTCTTGAGGACAAGAAAGGTTCAAGTGTGGGGGAGTTTGATCGGACACATTTAGGTAGTGTTAACATATTCATTTAGATAGATTTAGGTATAATAATATGCATGAGTTAGAGTAGTTTTCATGTTTTTATTATATTTCAATTAGAGTCGGAATCTACGAGATTTGTGCATGATTTCAGGTGATTGTAAAGAGGTGAAGCTAAGCTCGAGCCAATGTTGGAAGATTGGACAAGAATAGAAGAACACAAGAGTCGAGGAGATAAGCTAAGCATGAAGAATTGATTGGAGTTGTCCAAACTGGCGACGCTGCACTAAAATGAGTCGTTCGAAGGCTGTAGTTATCGGATCGGGGCATACTTATACTTGTTGGAAAGAGGATTCGAAGACCTACAACTTTCGTGTTTACGACTTTTACAAATTCAGCCTTGAAAATAGCGAAATATGGACATCAAGTTGGCTGTTGAACAGGAACTCGGGTGGAGCAAAAAAGAACTCGGCCGAGTTATGTGGTGGCGAGCCCGAGTTACGTAACGGTTGCAACATGTGGGCTGTGACAGCTATACTATAATTCATTTATGAGAAATGTTATGTTTTTATAAGTAATTAATTAAGAAGAATAGGAAACGGTGGTTTGTGGAAGAACAAAAAGGGGAGTTCTTAGTGTTTCCAAGGGGAACAGGTTTTGTACGGTTGTACGAAGCAACCATGGTAGAGACCTATTGTGATTTTGCTTCGATTATGAACAACTAAATTTCTTTGCTCGGGGAAATTAATCGAAGCTTCAGGTTTTCTATTTCATTGTGAGATTTCTGTTTCTAATACTCTTCTTTGAATATTATCAATTCTTTGCGCTGATTGGTTAGGGTTTTCGTGAATTTCCGTTAGTCTGATCAACTGATGCTTGTTCATGATAATCTATAGCTAGATATAGGTAATTACTGGTTGAGTTATCTATATACTTGAGTAGCAAAGTATAAATCTCTAAAACTGGTTGATTTAGGGATTTGTATAGAGAATTGATTTGCAATTGATGCAATAACTGGTTGTGCGCGTCGATTGTCTTTGTTGATTTCCTTTAAACTTCATCGATTATTGAATTGAATCTTGATAGTTTCAGGATTGTTTGATAATTAGGGTTTTCAGGGTCTGGTTGTCCTGTTAACTAGATTTGATAAGGAATTGGATTCAAAAGACCTAGTCTTTCCACAACAAAGTATCCAAGAGGAAGTTATCTTTTCGATATCAATGATCAATGAACAAACCAGATTGTTGAGATTGATTGACCTGAGCTATTCTCTCATATTCATCCATTTAATCTGCTTTACTTTATTATTTTTCTTACTTTTGTTTCTTGGTTAGTTAGTTTAAACCATCAAAATCCCCCCTCTTTATTTCTTGTTCTTGTTGACACACTCTGACTTGCATACAAATCGTTGACTCTCTGTGGGATCGACCCGTACTTGCCAAACTACATTAGTTAGGTTAGTCGGTTATATTTGATAGGATTTAAGGCGACTAAAAATCCCTTGTCAATCTTCTACAGATATCTTCCTGGAGTTCAACAAGTAGCTGGAGAATTATTATTATATATTTCCATTGTTAGGAATCATTCAACAGTTATGTATCTCATTTCTAATTGTCCACGACGGTATCTGTTACAAGTAAATATTCTAAAATCAACAGAAATATAAAAACTTGGAGGGGTCACCCATCCTTGGTATTCTCTTATGTCGCATAAGAGTTCACGATCGAATGAGCTGGTTGCCCATATAGGATTTTCCCATCGAATCTGATTTCTTTGGTCCATCAGCTAATTCTCTAGTTAAGTTGTCTGCTAGAGAGTCTCCCATGCGCTTTCATATTATCAAGATTGTTATTTATAAAACCCAATATCCCTTTACATTCTGTTCTGACTGTAAACCCAATATCCATGCACATGTTCGATAGTGAGGAGAACGAAGGAAGAGGAAAACAAAACATAAAACAGCCGGAAAACCAAAGAAAAGAGAGAGGAGAGGAGAAGGGCAAGAGGATGAGAGAGAGAAGAGAAAAGATAGAAAGTAGAAGAGGACAAACACCTCACCAGTGACAAGGAAGACTTACCTCATCTTCTATAGAGGAAGAGGAAGGAATTCCATGGCGAGAGGAGAAAGAAGGAAGCAAGTATAGCCTCTGCTGGAGCTTGGCCGGAGAGGAAAACCCCCATGGTTGGAAATCACCTTGAGAAAGAGAGTTTTTTCCTCGGGAGCGCGACGTTGTTGAACCTCATTGGCCCTATGCAAGGAAGTTTTGTCCTGGGAAGACTTATTATCGATAACAATGTGATCAGGAAAGAGATTGTCCATTCGATGAGGAAAAAGAAAGGTAGAAAGGGATGGATGGTTTTCAAGATCGATCTTGAGAAAGCATATGACAGACATCGTTGGGACTTTATAGAGGATACTTTGGTCGAGGCAGGTTTCTTGATGAATTGGGTTAGATGGATCATCGAGTGTGTGAGCACTATCAACATTCGGGTTCTCATAAATGGAGAAATGGCAAATGATTTCAAGCCGACTAGGGGCATTTGACAAGGAGACCCGATCAGCCCGTACTTGTTTGTTTTGTGTGTTGAGAGGCTCAGTCAGCTGTTTAGTGGAGCGGTAGAAGGGGGGGGGGGGGGGGGGGGGGGGCTGGAAGCCTATCCGAATCTCTCGCGCTGGCCCCGATATCTCTCATGTGATGTTTGCAGTTGATATAATCTTAACAAGCGAAGCATCGGTGGAGCAACTGAGATGTGTGAAAAGAGTGTTGGATGGGTTATGTAGGAGATGAAGGCAACGTATTAATGCTAGCAAATCTAAGTTATTTGTTTCGGCTAATGTGGAGGAGAGCTTGGTTGCAAAGCTGCAGAATGAATGTGGGTTTGAAGTTACAAATAACCTCGGTAGCTATCTTGGTATGCCGATCCTCCATAAGAGAGTAAATTCTGAAACTTTTTCTCCAATTATTGATAAGATGGGTAGTAGATTGGCTGGATGGAAGGGCGAGCACTTGAGCTTTGCGGGGGGGGGGGGTGACACTTATTAAATCTGTGTTGTCGGCTATACGGTTTATTCTATGGCGTCTATCGTGCTTCATAGTTCCACTTGTGAAAAGATTGATAGAATATGTAAGAGCCTCATATGGGTGATACGGAAACACAATGCAAGGTACATCTTGTTGGTTGAACAGATATGTGCAAGCCGAAGAGGATGGGTGGCTTGGGAATCAAGTCCATAAAGGACATGAATATGGCCATTGTTAGGTAATTTTCTTGTAGGTTTTTGAATAATGATATGGAGAGCACACCTAATGTGATGCGGGCCAAATATGCCCAGAACGCTACGGATACTGCTCAGAATGGATTTGCGATTTGGAGTGCTATTAAAAATGGGGTTGAACTGGGTCATTGTGGACCAAGTTCGATGGATTGTTGGGGATGGTAATGTGGTCTTTTTTTGGGAAGACTGTTGGATTGGTGACAGAAATCTGCTGGCCGGAACGCGCTATCAAGGACGTTGGCGAAGACAACAAGAGAAGGAAGGTCCGATCATATTGGGAGATCGATAGAGGCTGGAAATGGGAGGAGTTTGCGGAGTTCCTTCCAACAGGGGTCTTGTTGCAGCTGGCGGTATGTGTTGTGGAGAGTGAGGAATGCCCCGATCGCCTGTCATGGAAGGGGAGCTCGGATGGGAACTATTCGGTAAGGTCGGCCTATGAATTAACCATTATGGCTAACAATGGTTGTTGTGTGGATGATGTGGTTTTTGACAGAATATGGAAGCTGAAGGTCTCAGTGCACTGTTTCATATATGGATGGTCTCACGTGTGATCCTCATGAACGTGGAGAGGTGCCGAAGACATATGTCCCAAGACCCCGGATGCATGTGCCGACTGTGCGGGGGTGTCAGAAATGCTCAATCACTTGTTCAAGGAGTGCCGTTACACTTATGAAATTTGGAATGAGCTCCCCTTGCATGTCAGGAGTGATGATTTCTTTTCTTAATCATATGCATGTTGGATCAGGGGAAATTTAATGTGAAGAAGGATGAGGAAGAGCAATTGGGCTTGTATATTCGCCAACGGGCTGTTGTGGATTTGCCGTTGGAGGAACAACCACGTCTTCAACGAGGAGGTGCAGTTGGAGAGCAAACCATGGTTTATCATCAAACAAATCAAGGACTATAGGGCGGCTTGGCATGACAGACCGGGGCAGCAAGGACAGAGACAAATGAATGAGACTCTCGTTAGGTGGGAGAAAGCCTCCGACCGGTTGGATGAAGGTGAACTCTGACGGCTCGGTGGACGAGTCCGGCATGGTCACGACTGGTGGCGCTATTCGTGGCGTTCAAGGTGAATGGATTGGTGGATTTTTCAATTGATTGGGAGGGGCCCTATTATTATGGCAGAAACATGGGGCATTCTGGAGAGCTTAAGGCTGGCTTGGGACCTCGACTTTCAGAAGGTCATCATCGAAACTGATTCTCAAGGTGCGCTCCAACTTATTCAAAAAAGGATTAACGATTGTCACCCGTTATCTAGCCTGGTTCGTCGTTGCCATGGTTTCATCAATCGAAGTTGGGATCGGAGAACCAACTATGACATGTCTTTAGGGAAGCGAATCAAGTCGCAGATCGACTCCCTTGCTAATGCGGCTAGACATTTCTCGTAAGGTGTTAATATTTTTGCGGAGCCACATTTGGACTCTCTTGTGCTTATTAATGAGGATATTAGAGGAATGGCTACTCCCCGTTTCGTTTATGTGTAGTCCGAGTACGGTTTAATTTTATCTATCGAGGGCTTGCCTCTCGGTTTGTCGACCAAAAAAAAAAATGCCTAGCTTTTTTCTATTTCCTCTTTTCGGAATCACTTTTTGGCGCCGACAAAAAGCTCTGGCCATTAGTTTGCTACATATTCTTTAACAACAACCTTGCTTCACGCAATTGAAATGTACGTAGGAAATCGTTCAATCCAAGAATACTAGCTTACATTCTATAATATTACATTTTGTTTTATATATGTTTCCCAAAATTAAATCCACACAAATATGACATACATATATAAACTCGATGAATATGCTTCCTTAGCTTTCTCCTGTGCGTGATTTATAAACTAAATTTGTTGGCAGGAAAGACTAATATAGTGAAGATGAAGAGGTTTTACTCAACATCCAAACATGGCAACATTCTGATCATCCTCCTCTCCTTCCTCCTCGACCCTCAGTTACAAGCCTTGCCTTTGGAAGCTGCAGTCTCCTCCTCACAACCCTTTGTTCGACCTGGTGCTCGCAACATTATCGTCACCCCCGATGACTGCCCTGAACATGAGCCACAACAGGTTTAATCTTAATTTATAACCTCTAAAATATATAAGGTTTCAAATTTATATGTTTTTATTATTGATGTTAATTCATTTGTACGTAATTAAGGTCCATGTATCGATGGCGGGTGAAAAGCACATGAAAGTATCATGGATAACCATGAGCCACCACGCATCGTCGACTGTGGAATATGGGAAAGAGGCCGGAAATTATGTGGAGTCAGGCGTCGGCCACCACGTAAATTACGAATACCTCTCCTACACCTCCGGGAAGATCCACCACACGGTGATTGGGCCATTGGAGGCTTCCACCACGTACTACTACAGGTGTAGCAAAGCGGGATCTGAGTTCTCTTTCCGCACACCGCCTTCCACTCTCCCTATTGAGTTTGTCATCGTAGGTACGTGATCAGTAATTACGTAGCTACATCTCTTATCTCTTATCTCTTATCTCTTATCTCTTATTTCATTTCATTTGTTGCTTTTTATTTCCTCCATC
This sequence comes from Persicaria tinctoria, assembly GCA_037127255.1. Lineage (NCBI taxonomy): Eukaryota > Viridiplantae > Streptophyta > Magnoliopsida > Caryophyllales > Polygonaceae > Persicaria > Persicaria tinctoria. The sequence goes on along the minus strand of JBANSL010000006.1, from coordinate 50,695,626 downwards.
TATTTCGCGGATATATATATATATATATATATATATATATATATATATATATATATATATATATATATATATATATATATATATATATATATATGTGGTTGATTAATAATTAGGGTTCCACTTGACGTACAAGTCAACCTAGCTTAATCAGCGATCCTTTATTTGATTGGCAACTACTATAATTTAGTAGTTCTAGTTCAATCCGAATTGGGTGCTTTTTTTTTTATTTAAATAAATTTGATATTAATACTGTTAAATCAGCTAATTAATTTATTCAAACGTATTCTTAATTGTTGCGTAATTAATATTAAATAAAATAAAATTCTTATAATATATATATATATATACTATTTTATATTTTTATATTTAAATAAATATTATATTAATACACATTCTATTAATTCATATCTGTAATGCTAAAACCAACCAATGTTAAATCTAAATAAATCTCATAATATATTAATATATTAAACCCAATTATAACTTTTTGGAAAAAAAAATTGTGTCATGAGAATACATAACTATAATTTATTATTTAATTTTTATAGGAATAAACAATTTGACCCTTTATTATATAATTATATAAATATAATATAAATCACAAACAACTTATTGTTTGAACTTTATAAATTTTTTCATATCTCATGTAATAGATATTTAAAAAAAAATATTGATTATGGATAGAATTGGATTGAAGATAGAGAAATTATAAAAAAATATTATATAAAAATATATTATATACTATCTATTGATTAGAGCTGTATGAAAGTAAGTTATGTACATCGATCTATCTAAATTCTTCAAGCAAAAGCAAACATATCCAATGAAGTTTGGAGCCCTATATATAAATATTGAAATAAGGTCATTGATATTATAGTCATTTTTGGAGTCATTTTATGCCCGGTTAATTTTTTTGGCCAAATGTATGGTCCTAATTTCAACATCGATCGGCTTTTGAAATCGGTAAACATTTTCTTTTTAAAAAACACTTAAAACAGTTGTCAATATGGGTTTTTCGAGTCAACAAACATTTTATATTATAATTTGTGTATTAGTGGGTGCTCAAGTCTTCATTGGCTTGGGTGAGCCTGCCTGGTGGCTTGCCGCCTGGCTAAACCGGTTCGCGTCCTTTGCAGGCTAGGGCCCGGACCCGTTGGGGATTAGTCGATAACCTCGGAACCCCCCACATCCAAAAAAAAAAAAAAAAACAACATTTTATATTATAACATATAGTAAAGGATAAATTATCTGTACTACATGTTGGAATCTCCTTAACTAACCAATCATAAAAATTTCAATGTCTATCCAATTTAGCAATATAAAATTCATACTTCTATTCAATTTAATAATATCGATTTAAACTATAAAAATCATTAATTTCTTTCATCCATATATTCTATCTCTTTTATTTTATTCAGTAATATTTATTTAGTATGCATGAAAATGGATACCTATATATATGTTGAGATATAATTTAGAATTCCTAAGTCATATAGGAGCTAAGTTAGTTAGCTAGCTTGTAAGTGAAGGCAATTTTTCTTTCAAGTTATGTAGGGTGTGTTTTGTGTTCGGTTACATTGCAGTTTAGGAGTCATGTTAGTGGGAAATGTAGTAGGTGTTCTCATGTGTCGGTTACTAAACTTTGTAGGGGTATGTATGCACGTTTTGAATCAATTTGGAGTGGTGGCAGTTATCAATTTCTGTGTTCAAGGTTCTCTTCTGTGTAACAGAAGAATATGTGAGTGTGTGTCCTTGATTCTGGTTGCTTTGTGTGAGTGTTTTTTGGATTGATCCACCATCAAATTTACAACATTTGGTATCAGAGCAAACACAGGTTTGTGTTGCTGAGTTGGATTCGGGTTTGAGTGACGTGAGATTCAAACACATAGGGAAATACTAGAGTGAAATTAAGTTCTTGCTCAAAATGTAGAACTCTGGTAATGGAAATTCCAGCAACCCTTAGCTGCCTATATTCAAAGGAATTAATTACCATTTTTGGAGCTTGAAGATGTCCACTCTCTTCAAGTCTCAAGAGGTGTGGAACTTGGTGGATCAAGGGTTCAAGGACAATAGAAATGAAGAACCTGATCAACAGCTAAGGGAGAAAAGGAAGAAAGATTCAAAGGCCATATTCATAATTCAGCCTGCCTTGGATGGTGAAATTTTTCCAAGGATTGCGGCTGCAACTACCTGTTATTAGGCCTGGGAGATCCCAAGGCAAGAATACATGGGAGATAAGAGAGTGATCACAGTGAAACTGCAGTCACTAAGGAAATAATTTGAGACCTTGGTGATGCAAGAGAAAGAATCAGCGAAGGCCTTCTTGTCAAGAGTGTCAGACATTGTCAACCAAATGAAGTCCTATGGAGAAGTGGTAAGCACTGAGACTGTGGTGAGCAAGGTTTTGAGGAGTCTCACCAAGAAGTTTGATCATGTTGTTGTTGCAATTGAAGAATCCAGAGATTTGTCAACTTACAAGTTTGAAAAATTGACAAGTTCTCTGCAAGCCCATGAAGAGAGGCTTAGCAGGACAACAGAAGTAAAGGAGGAGGAAGTGTTTCAGGTGAAGGATGATTTCTCACGGTCCAAGTCAGAAGGCTCGTCAAGCAGGGGTGGCTACAAAGGGGGTCACATAGGTAGAGGTGGCTCTAGAGGTAGCTATAGAGGCCGAGGAAGAGGCCAAGGAAGAGGTCAATCTGGTGGAAAGGAAGAGGCACTAGTGATGATCAATGGAAGTTAAGGATTCCAATAGGAATCAAAGTGGTGATCCCAAACAGCGGAGAAGTGGAATCAAGTGTTACTATTGCAAGAAATATGGTCACAAAGAAGCTTTTTGCTGGGAGAAGAAAGAGAATGAGTAGAAAAGTGCACATTAATCAGATAATTCTGAGAAAGAATTGGATTGTTTATGGCTTTGATGTTTGTCACATAATTTGCAAATGAGGTATGGTTTTTGGATAGTGGTTGCTCAAACCACATGTCTAGCTCAAGGAATTTGTTTAGAAACCTTGATGAGTCTAAGAAAGGAAAGGTTAGGCTCGGAAATAACAAGATTTTGTTATTAGAAGGAAGAGGTACTATTGGAATCAGGAGTGTACATGGTGGTGAAAAACTCCTGCATGATGTTCAATTTGTGCCTGAACTTGCACATAATCTGTTGAGTGTTGGACAACTTCAAGGCACAAGATACTCTCTTTTGTTTGATGATGATATGTGCACAATAAGGGAGAAAGCAACAAGTCAGGTTGTTGTGAGAGTGGCCATGACAAAGAATAGGATGTTTCCTCTAGATTTGTCTAAGAATGTGGGTAGAGCTATGACTGCAAAAGAAGTAGATGACACATGGCTATGGCACTTGAGGTTGGGACATCTAAACTTGCAAAGTTTAAAGATGTTAGAGACTAAAGCCATGGTGTTGGGGTTGCCAAAGATTGGATAGCTTGATCTGTTTGAAGGGTGTATGTATGGCAAGCAAAGTAGAGGGTCATTTGCAAATAGGGAAGCTTGGAGAACTAGTGATTGCTTTGAACTACTTCATGCAGATCTGTGTGGTCCTATGCAGACAGAGTCTTTAAGAGAAAGTAAATATTTCTTTCTCATCACTGATGATTTCAGCAGGATGAGTTGGGTATATTTTTGAGGTACAAGTCAGAGGCACTTGAGAACATCAGAAAATTCAAGACTCTAGTTGAGAAGCAGTCAGGGAAGATGGTGAAGGAAAAGGACAGACTAAGGAGGAGAATTTATGTCCAATGAGTTTGTATCATTTTGTGATGAGAATGGAATCAGAAGAGAGCTTAACCATTCCAGAATGGCTCACTGGAAAGGACTTGTGGGTAGTACCCAAAGATCCCCAGTTCGAACCCCGGACGACCGCTCTTTATTTACAAATTCAAGGCATCAGAAGAGAGATCACTGATCCCTACACTCCAGAGCATAATGGAGTTGCTGAGAGGAAGAATAGGATAGTGGTTGAGATGGCTAGGAGCATGCTAAAGGCAAGAAATGTTCCAAAGAAGTTTTGGTGTGAGGCAGTTGCTACTATTGTGTATGTTTTGAACAGATCACATACAAGAGATGTGCAAAACAAACCACCTTTTGAGGTGTGGAGAGAAAAGAAGCCATATGTGCAACACTTGAGAGTTTTTGGATGTGTTGCCTATGCTTTGATTAACCTGAGATCAAAGCTAGATGAGAAGGCAGATAAATGTGTGTTTATTGGATATGCATCTCAATCCAAGGCATATAAATTATTTGATCCAGTTAGAGGGAGAACTATCATAATTAAGCAGGAATGTAGTCTTCAACGAGGAAGCTGAATGGGACTGGATGGAAGACAAGTGTGGGGTTGTGACCAAGGAGATCATCACAGTTGACAACTCTTCTTAGGAATTTGGAAATTTTGGTGATGAAGATGACATTGATGATCAGAATATTGAGTCTCCTGCAACTCCAGCAAAACAGACAAGCTCATCCAGTAGTCAAAGATCATCTCCCTCAAGTTCATCCAGTGACTCTCCTCCAAGGAAATTCAGGTCTCTTGCAGATATTTACAATAGATGTGGCTTTGCATTAGTAGCTTCAAATCCCAAGAGCTTTGATGAAGCTAAAGATGAAAGCAAATGGCAGGCTGCTATGGAGGAAGAGATGAGTTGCATCAGAAATAATGAAACCTGGGAGTCGGTGAAACTACCTCAGGGAAAGAAAGCAATAGGCTTGAAGTGGGTGTATAAAACAAAGTTCAATACAGATGGAGGAGTGCAAAAGCATAAGGCCAGGTTCGTAGAAAAGGGCTATGCTCAACATGAGGGAATTGACTTTGAGGAATCCTTCTCTCCTGTAGCAAGAATGGAGACAGTGAGGATAGTGTTGGCTTTGGCGGCTCAGTGGAGGTTGCAAGTTTTCCAACTTGATGTGAAGTCTGCATTCCTGAATGGAGAATTATAGGAGGATGTATATGTAGAACAACCTCACAGCTTTGTGAAAGAAGGTGAAGAGCACAAGGTCTCAAACTGAATAAGGCTCTCTATGGATTGAAGCAGGCTCTTGGAGCCTGGTATAGCAAGATAGATTCATTCTTTCTAGAGAATGAGTTTGAAAGAAGGGACAATGAGCCAACACTTTATGTGAAAAAAAAAGGAAGAGATGAGTTTATTGTGGTGTGCTTATATCTGGATGACATAATATACTTCAACCCTTCATCTGAAATGCTTAAAGAGTTTAAGTATGCTATGATGAGAAAGTTTGAGATGACAGATTTGCATCTGTTACAGTACATCATTGGGTTGGAGTTGAGGCAAAGCAAGGAAGAGTTCTTTGTGTGTCAAGAGAATTATAGCCGAGATATGTTGAAGAAGTTCAACATGGAGCAATGTGATGTAGCTCAAACACCAATGAATACCAATGAGAAACTGAGAAGAGAAGATGGCACTCTTGCTGTAGATGAGAAGTTATACAAGAGTGTAGTTGGTGGTCTGAATTACCTCACACACACTAGGTCTGACATTGCCTATAGTGTGAGTGTGATTTTAAGGTACCTATACATGGTCCTACAAAACAACATCTTGGTGCAGCCAAGAGAATTTTGAAGTACATAGCAGGAAGCCAGGAACTGTGGGATATGGCATTTGTTATGAGTGTGTTGATGATGTCAAGCTCAGAGGCTATACAGATAGTGATTGGACAGGTTGTCTTGATGACATAAGAAGCACATCTAGATTTGTGTTTGGTCTAGGCTCAAGTGTTGTGACCCGGAGCTCAGAGAAACAAGACACAGTGGCTCTCTCATCTTCGGAGGCAGAGTATGTGGCAGCAGGCTCAGCTGCTAAGCAAGCACTGTGGTTGAAGAAACTGCTACTTGATCTGGGTTGTGATCATACAAAGGCAATTGAATTGTGGTGTGACAATAAGTTGGAAATTACAATGACAAAAAAAACCCAGCTTTTCATGCCAGAACTAAACATATAGATGTGCAGCACCACTTCATTCGAAGATTGGTAGCAGAGGAGAAGGTGATGTTGAGGTTTTGTGGAACAAATAACCAGGATGCTGATCTGTACACTAAAGCTCTTAGCGGTGCAAAGCATTTCTATTTCATGGAGAAGATTGGCATGAGGGAATTTAAATTAAGGGGTGGTGTTGAGACATAATTTAGAATTCCTAAGTCATATATGAGCTAAGTTAGTTAGCTAGCTTGTAAGTGAAGACAATTTTTCTTTCAAGTTATGTAAGGTGTGTTTTGTGTTCGGTTACATTGTAGTCTAGGAGTCATGTTAGTGGGCAATGTAGTGGGTGTTCTCTTGTGTCAGTTACTAAAGTTTGTAGGGGTATGTATGCACGTTTTGAATCAATTTGGAGTGGTGGCAGTTATCAATTTCTGTGTTCAAGGTTCTCTTCTGTGTAACAGAAGAGAACAATATATAGGTGACTTGTGTTCAAGGTTCTTTTCTGTGTGAGTGTGTGTCCTTGATTCTGGTTGCTTTGTGTGAGTGTTTTTTGGATTGATCCACCATCAAATTTACAACAATATATAGGTGACTTGGGGCAAACCGAATGGACAAAAACAACCCTAAAACACATTGGCCAAAGCAAATACGACGTCTTCCTCCTCCCCGGCGACCTCTCCTACGCTGACACCGACCAAATCCTATGGGACACCTTCGGGCGGCTGGTGCAGCCCCACGCCTCCGCCCGACCATGGATGACGACGGAGGGCAACCACGAGGTGGAGATCATCCCCTTGCTCTACCCGGAGCCCTTCAAGGCCTACAACTCCCGCTGGCCCATGCCCTACAAGGAGAGCGCCTCCCCCTCCAACCTCTACTACTCCTTCGACGTCGCTGTTGGGGCTGCCCACGTCATCATGCTCGGCTCCTACGCCAACTACACAGCTGGCTCACAGCAGTACCAGTGGCTGGAGGCCGACCTGGCGCGCGTGGACAGGACGCGCACCCCTTGGGTGTTTGTGCTTGTGCACACGCCCTGGTATAACTCCAATACCGCGCATAAGGGGGAGGGAGAGGGAATGAGGACCGCCATGGAGGAGCTTCTGTATAATGCGAGGGTGGATGCTGTGTTTTCTGGCCATGTCCATGCCTATGAAAGATTTGTGGGTTAATTTCCCTTTTTTGTTTTGGATTTAGTTTCTTATAAATTTTGATTTTCAAGTGAAGTAAATTGATTTTTTTTTTATTGAATGTAGACTAGAGTTTATGATAACTCTGCGGATCCTTGCGGGCCAGTGTATATAACCATTGGTGATGGAGGGAACAGAGAAGGTCTTGCCATGTTGTAAGTATATATTTGATCTTCGGCCTACATCAGTTACTGTCCGATTTTTCTATCCTATGCCAAGAAGTCAAATTGAGAATATTTATGGTATTATCTTATAACAGGATTATGTGTAATGTGAATAGCAGGTATGAAGAGCCAGTGCCACTGATCTCAATGTACAGGGAGCCAAGCTTTGGTCATGGAAGGTTGCAGGTGCTGAATGGAACCAAGGCGCACTGGGCGTGGCATCGAAACAATGACTCCAATGCCATAGTCGCAGACGAAGTTTGGCTAGAGAGCTTGAGCTCTTCTAGAGTTTGCATGCCTAATCAGCAGGGTGCCAAAGAGGAGCTCTAAATGCATTACCCATCATGGCATGATGCAAGTAACCAATTCAAGGCCTCTTAATTACCAACATTGGCTAGAAAATGTGACATTACATATTTACATTATAATGTTAAGGTACTTGATTAGAGGGTATATATATTTTAAGCTTATTTTGTATGTAAAAATCAATGTCTTGCCACAATATCACAGTTTTCACCACTCAATATATATATATATGGCGTCAGATTGTATATATCTCAAGCGACGAACCTATTTTGACAAATATTTTTAGACAGAAAGTATCTTTTCAACGACCTTTATAACTTAATAATACGAATATCCCACTTTATTGTCATGACAATTCCATAAAAACGTCACATTCTTTTTTCTCAATCATGGATCAGCTGAATGAGATACATCACAAAAGAAAGCAAATTAAATAGGAAAAAGAAAAAGGAAAAGACTATGAGCTAATGAGTAGCTAGAAGCTCTCCACTGTCTTATTTCTTTCAAATATTCGGCACCAATCGGCTGCCACTATGTTTAATTAGTTACCTGCAAAAACATCCATAAAATGTAAATTAACTATATACATTGATGGTGAAAATGGAGTTAAATAATAATAATTGAAAATTTCAATAAAAAATGAAAAAGAAAAGGGCAATATATAATTACCAGCACAGGTAAGAGGTGGGACGTTGCACATGGAAGGAAGGCGGGAGATGATGGCGAGGGTGCTGCAGAGGCAGCCATGCTCCACCGCCTGCAGCGCCCCGCAGCAGGCCGAGTTAGGGCTGGCACTGGCCCCCGGGACCACAAAGGGGGCGCACACGTTCAGGTTCGACAGCTGGTTGGTGCAGCTCTGAGTCGTCTGGGCCTGGCTCATTTGAGCTCCCAACACCATAGCCGTGGCCACCAGAGCCGCGACGAGCAACACCCTACGAACATTGGCGGAGGCCGCAACTCTAGCCATCATGGAATTTGTTTTTTCCTTTTCTTCTTTTAGGGGTGCTTTAGAGGTTTAATTTGTGGTGTTGGAAGAATATGCACTGGGTGTGTTCGTATATATTCGGATTTTATAGTTGATATAGTAGGAAGGTGTTGAGAGTATGAACTATCTAACAGATGGAACTGGAGGGAGGAGGAAGGCTGAATTTGCATGCAACGATGCGAAAATGCAGATCAATGTACTTGTGAGGCGGAGGTGGATGGAATGCAACTCAGATTCCGTTACCAAAAAAAAATATATATTGCATTATAATTATATAATTTCTCCGATAAGAAAATAAACGATATGTTTTTCTACCGTCCATGGTGGATTTGGCAAATATCATGATGTCATCTGCAAAGGTGAGGAAAGGTATCTTGGTTCCGTTTTTCGAGGGCATAAACCCAATGATGTTCCTAGATTGTTCGCAAACTTGTTGGAGTTTTCTAGCCAAAATCTCAGCCCCTAAGATGAAGAGATACGGGGATATCGGGTCACCTTGTCTTATGCCTCTTTGAGGACGGAAAGTGTTAGTAGATTCATCATTTACAAGAACAGAGATGGATACAGTTTGCAAACATTCTATTATCCACCCACAAAATTTCTAGCAGAATCCAAATTTATCCAAAATAGCTAAAATGAAGTCCCAGTCCATTCTGTCATAGGCTTTCTCCATGTCCAATTTTAATCGTTACGTCCTTTTCTACTTCGGAAGGAGTGAAAAAATTCACGTGCAATAAGAACAAGGGTAAATTCCTTTGGTGGTCCCTACCGTTTAAGGGTTAGCCACTATAAGTCTCTAACCTTTTTAAGTGTTAATTTTAATCCCTAACATTTTACATATTGCTATTATTTGGTCCTCCGGTCCAACTAAATGCCAACCTTTTATTAAATGTACATTTTCTAATTGCCTTTTCTAAATGAAAAACTATTTTAGTTATTTGGCCTCCTTATTAACTATTTTTATTTGTTATTTTAATACAAACCCTTGTATTATAGTATAATTTATGATATTTTAAGATTTTCCACATATATATTCAAAATTTTATTTGTAAATTATAACTTCCACTAGTACAAATTAGGTCAAATATCACGGATATTGTCTAAGGCACGCCCGGGCTTCCCCTCGGTGGGCTATTAGGGGAGGCAACCTAATATCACGGATCATTAAAGAGGCACGCCAGTGATATTAGACTGGGAGATTTTTCATATAACACTCTAATATCACGGATCATTAAAGAGGTACGCCCGGGATATTAGGGTCTTTTATTTCTCATATTACACTCTAATATTACGGATCATTAACGATGTACAACCGGGATATTAGAGTTTTGTGTAATTTTAATATCAGCCTAATATCACGGTATCCTCTGGGGACGTCCGTGATATTTGGTGTAATCCCTTTTCATATATTGAACATATATCACAGTTTGGTAGGTCCGGACTATATATTCATATCCGGCTTTTAAAATATTTTATTTTTATTTTTGTAATACTACTTGTACATGGGGTTTGGCCAAACTTCCAACACACAAGTACAAAGTTTGTCCACAAAACTAACCGTAACTTCCAGATTAAATCGAAAAATAGTTCATTACAATCTAAATTGTCTCCTTCGGTAAACCAAAGTCTAATCTACTATCAGAAATCATACATGCTAATGTTCTACAGATTTGGAATGCTCTCAACTTGACCTTTGGTTCCCATCCAAGGAGCTCATTTGCCTTTGTGATGTCCGGCTTCCTCTGTCTGGGGTCATTAGGAGTGTTCTCCACCGTCACTATCTTCACCTTTGGGTTGATAAGCTGTGAGATTACACAGTAAGATGTGTTACTATTGAAATTTAGCTACATTAATAAGCCCCACTACTAGTCTGCCCATAATGCAAGTATGTAACCGATTTTCACAAAGTCATATCGATAAGTTAGTTTGAACTTATTCTCATATGATAGCAATGGTTGTAACTTGTAAGCACCCGTGGTCATGAGATCAGTAAGCAAGAAGGCAGGCAGTGTAAGTAGTAGGAAGTAGGAACTGACCTCTTTCAGTCTCAGCAAGTTCAATCATTATGAGTTCTTCAGTTCAGGCAGTTTATTAAAACAGACAAACCATACTTCTATTGCCTTAATAGCTAAAACTGATAATCCTAAAACTGTGAATGACTTTCGACCCATTTCCTGTTGTAACGTGTTCTATAAAGTCATTACCAAACTGCTTTCCAGTAGATTAGGACCTGTTCTTAAAGACATTATATCTTCCTCCCAGATTGGTTTCATAGAAGGAAGAGCCATGTGTGAAAACGTTATGCTTCTTCAAGAGCTCGTTAGGAAATACACAAGAAAGAGAATTAGCCCAAGATGTATTCTCAACTTAGACCTTAAAAAAGCCTATGACTCTATCTCATGGAAATTTATCAAACCAATGCTTAACCACCTAAATTTTCCTGCTAAATTTATTTCCTGGGTGCTAGAATGCATTTGTTCCCCTACTTTTTCTGTAAATGTGAATGGGAGTTTGCAAGGTTATTTTCCTGGGAAGAGATGGCTAAGACAAGGGGATCCAATTTCTCCCCTCATCTTTGTTCTCTCTATTGACTATCTGTCCAGAGTATTAAGATGTAAAACAAGACTTGTTGGTTTCAAGTTTCACCCAAAATGTGATGCTCTTCAAATAGCTCATATGGCATATGCTGATGATATTATACTTCTTTCAAGAGGTGATAGAAACTCAATGAGGATTTTACTAGATGTTTTGGATCATTTCACTGTTGTGTCTGGTTTACAGGTAAGCCCCACGAAATCTTCCTATTACTTAGCTGGGGCTAAGGATGCTGACAGGCTCTATCTTGCAAATAGAAGTGGTTTTACTCAAGAAGTTTTCCCCTTCAGATATTTAGGGATTCCCATATCCTCAGGAAAACTAATAGTATCTCAGTTTTCCCCTCTGCTGGACAAATTACTTACCAATTTCAGCTACTGGAACTCTAAAACCATGTCTTATGCAGGGAGAGTAGAGCTAATTAGAACTGTGATTCAAGGAATCCCGACATTCTGGTTCTCAATGGTTCCCTCTCCCTCAACTCTCATTGATAATATAAATAGACTTTGTGCAAAAAAATTTTGGAAATCTCACAGGATTAGGTGGAAGGATGTATGTTTGCCTAAAGATGAAGGAGGGCTAGGCCTAAAGGATCTAAAAACTTGGAATGATTCCTTCCTTTCAAGACTGTTGTGGGACATCATCAGGAAAAAAGACAGCTTATGGATTAGGTGGATACACCATCAATACCTGCATCAGGGGAGTTTTTGGAATTGGCAAGTACATAATAAAAATGATCCCCCCCCCCCCCCGATAAAGAAAATATTATCCATTAGAGATGCTCTACTAACATCCACATGTACCATTGAGGAAGCGACCAGTACTCTGCAGTGATGGATCCATGGTGACAAGTATAGTATTGAAGATGCATACAACTTCTTCAGAAGGAAGTTGCCCAAGCCACCCTGGTCATCAGTTGTATGGGACAGAAATATTTCCCCTAAGCAGTCTTTCATTCTCTGGTTGGCAGCTAAGAGAAGATTAGCAACAAGAGATCTCATAAAATCAAGGGAAGTAGACCTTAAATGTCCTCTATGTAACTTAGCTTCTGAGTCCCATGAACACCTGTTTTTTGCATGTGATTTCTCCTCTGAAATTTGGACAGATATAAAATCATGGCTGGGCATTTGGCGTGGGATGAACACCATCAAGAGTGGGCTCAAGTGGTTAAAGAAAGAGGCTAGGGGGAAAGGTTGGTACTCCAAAGCCAAGAGGGTAGCCTTTGCAGCAACAACATATCAAATTTGGATGGCTAGGAATGAGAAGATATTTGAAAACAAATGCAAGAATACTGCTGCGATTATCCACATCATCAAACAACAAGTGTACAAAGTCTTGCACCACGACTTATCCATTCATTTCTCTACATCAAGAAGCCTACAAGAGGGTGCTATTCTGATAAATGAGGCTCACAACAACAACTGAACTTCCACTACCACCACTTGGAAAAGATTCCAGTGCTCGCATGTAAAGTCAGAGGCCACTCCTTTTTGTTCATGTCTCTGAATATTGTGGAAAGGGTTGTAAAATTGTCTCAAACTCGGGTATCACCTGTAATGCCTTTGGAAGTATTATTTTTGGGTACTTGGTGTGCTAAGGTTGTGTGTTTGTAATTCTCTTGATGGCCGAGCCGAATGGAGAATTATGATCATACAACCTTAGGGTGCGGGTCCGAGTTCTGATATCTTTGGCTTGAAGTAATAGGAGATGCACCAAACCTTTGGGTTCAACACACCCCTTTAGATTGATAACAACCCGATGTGTGTCTATCATGATTTTGGTTCTAAAGCCTTACATGCCCACGGGCAAGGCTCTCGTCCTCCTTTGTACATACCTTTTATTTTTCAATACAATTAACCCTTAAAATCAAAAAAAAAAAGTTCAATCATTATGAATTCACCTGATGCAGAAAACCATTTATGACATCAGTAACCTATATTGGTGGATCTGTTTCAAGGCATTCAAAAAGATTTTTCTTCTTTGCAAATTACCTAGATTGCTAATGTTGATAGGTCCAGTGTTGTCTCCTTCCATGAGTCTGATGAGGCCATCAACCTAATCAAATAAAAGTTCCTTAAGTGTTCATATGATTTTTGGTTTGTATTATTGCATTAAACTTTATGATTCTTGAACGAGATGAATAATAGATTACCATGTCAGATACATAACAGAAACTGCGCGTCTGTGTTCCCGGAGCTTGAACTGTCAATGGTTCTTCTCTACATAAGGCACATTTCCAATAAAAGTGATTAGTATGAATTTTTATTTTCATGAAAAAGGGGTATGTAAGTAATGTAACACTCGAAGGAGTCAGCAATAGATTCTGTTTTAAATTTTTGCTCCTTTCCACCTAATTGCAAGGAAGGAAGCACCTCATTTAATGTCCAACACACAATCAAAACACGTTCTAGCCATCAACCCAGTTTGAGTTTTACCCAGTAAATTGGATATATAAAATAATAATCTATTCAATCAATTGGTTAGGCAAATCTCTTAGATGGAAAATAAATTTCAACCAACATACAGACTTGTGCAATATTGCACATTTATTCTCCATAAATATGAAACCAGATATAAAAGGTTAAGAAATTTACCTAAGAGCTTGAGCAATAAAATTGCTGACAACACGACCATCGTCAATATTCATGCGAGGCCCATAAGTATTGAAGATTCGGGCCACTCTAATCTCTACTCCACAAACATTCAAAAGAAAGAAAATAAAAATCGAAGAATGGGTTGTGTGGGGTTGATTGAAATGTCCTATAAGGAACAACTTTATACCTATTCCATGTTCCATGTGGTAATCAAACATTAAAGTTTCAGCGACACGCTTCCCTTCATCATAGCAGTTTCTAACACCTACAACACAATTCACAAATCCATACTTTTAGAAGTAAATCACATTTTATGAATGAAACTAATGACTAATGTAAAAATAACTCAAGCAGAACATACCAATTGGATTCACATTTCCCCAGTAGGATTCAGGCTTGGATGCACAAGGGGATCACCATAAACCTCAAAAGTTGATGTAAGCAAAATCCTGTTCAATAATCAGATGAAAGAACACCATGAGAAACTGAATGAGCTTAATCTCTCTAGCAGCACTACTTATACAATGAATGCCTGGGAAATGACCTTGCTCCAGCTCGCTTAGCAAGACCCAACATGTTCAAGGTGCCCATCACATTTGTCTTGATAGTCTGTTTTCAACAATAAATGAAGATAAGTAAACACGCTATTTTATGCATATAAACTTTTTATAGAACACAAATTCAATAAAGCAATATAATGATTCGATGCTAAATTTTAAAACATAAATGCAACGACACCTAAATTTATAAGCAATAAGCATAAAATATGCCGAAAGTTCACGATATTTACAATCATCACTGTTTTTGTTCAAGAAAACAATACATGCATCCACTTATATATTTTTAGTATGATGCAGTTACACTTGCCTTTACAGGGTTGTGCTTGTAGAAAATAGGAGAAGCAGGGCAGGCAAGGTTGACGAAGCTCCGTTGGAAATTTATAAGCAATAAGCATAAAATATGGCGAAAGTTCACGATATTTACAATCACCACCGATTTTCGTTCTCTTTTGCTCGCTTTTCGTGCTCATCTGCCGGAGCTCCGTTGACGAAGAGCTACTCACCGTGCCGGAGAATCTCGACGCTACTATGGAGTTGCTCTTCATGACCTGCCATGAGGATGTTAAGGGAGTTCAGGACTTGCTTAACGAAGGTGTTGATGTTAATAGCATTGATTTGGATGGTCGTATTGCTCTCCACATCGTCGTTTGTGAGGGCCAGGTTGCGGTTGTCAAGCTCTTGCTTAGTCGGAAGGCTAATATTGATGCCCGCGATTGATGGGGGCGCGGTAGCTATAGATCGATAATACATACTTCTATAACTTTATTCTATATATGCAGACTTCGAAGAAAGATGCTATGGATGCCATGGAAGAGTCCAAAGTTCATCTCTACATTCTCAATTTAGAAGTACTATAAGACTACACTCCTCGATCTCCACATAACTTCTATATATTGTTGTAACTTTTCATAGTATTTTGTATATTATTTTGCAACTTATCATATTTTTTGCAAAAATGACCGAGCTTTTTGTTGTTTAGAAAACAATGAACTCATGGCACTACGCCACTGTGCACTTCAGGTGACGGACCAAAACCCGTCGCCCGAAAGGGTTTTTGGTCAATGGAACATTCCAGTGACGACTATTCCGTCACCTGAAGGGTCATCACATGGTCCTCGTCATCTCAGTTAGCCAGTGACAACCCTATGTATAGTCGTCACCTGAATCGTTTCAAGTGACGAACTAAAGAGACGTCACTTATCATTGACCCAAGTGCCATAACATTAAGGTGACTAGTTTTTTTCCGTCACTTGATTGTTCTAGTGATCGAAAAATATGGCTTTTTTTGTCACCTGAGTAAATATTGATATTTTTTTATATATATATTTGTTAATCTTTGTCCGTCACTAGAGCACGTATATATAATATATATATATATATATTTAATTCTCCTTTTACCTTGTTACAATCTACATAAAACCAAACTTGTATCTTGCATACAAGTACAACCTGCATAATTTTGCACAAAATCAAACTTGCATACAATTTGCACAACCAAACCTACATACTTACTATTTTGTCCAATAGTTTCCAAAATAACCAATAGTTTCCAAACATAACCAAACTAAAACCTGCATACATACTCACTAGTACACACAATGTGCACAAGCAATATCACATTTCCTAAACTAAAACCTGCATACTTCCTATTTTTTCCAAAAGGTGCACAAGCAAGCCCAAAATGTGCACAACACCTACATACTAAAACCTGTATACTTTAGCTTGTCCAAAAGGTGCACAAGCAAGTCCAAATTGTGCACAAACCTAACCAAACCACACTATTCGCAAAAGGTGGAAGGCCTACCTATCAAAAGGTGCACAAGCAAGTCCAAATTGTGCACAACCTAACCAAACCACAATAGTCGCAAAAGGTGGAAGACCTACCTATCTAAAGAGCAACTTACGGGAAAGTTCTCAAGTGCAACCATCGTCGTCATCACAAACCTAAGAGCTCCTTTGTGTTAGTGCTTCCATGAGTTTAAGCATTTGGGCCTCCATTGCAGCCATCCTCTCCCTCATCAATGCATTATCCTCCTTCATCAATGCATTCTCCTCAAGCATTCTATCTGACTTCTCATCCGCTTGTCTAGCTTTCTCAATCGCTTTCAGCATCCTCCTTGACCTTCTTGGCTCTCTCCTCTAATTCCCTTCTTTTCTCTACAGCTTCCCCAATCATTGACCCTCCTCGCTTCTTTGCTGGGCGTGTTCCAGCTGCTCCCATTCCTACAACCAACATATAGTGAATTGCTAAATCATTCATAATGAAAGTTTTGATTCGTATTATAAAATCTAATTGACTGATTTTAATAAATCTGAGCATGAAAACTAACATTGCAATCTGGCTGATTTTTCTTATAAAATCTAAGAGTGTTAGTTTCAAAAATCTGACAGTTTTAGTTTTTAACCCATCACACTTATTTCTTAAAGGTAATGCAATCTGTTTAGTTATATAGCACTGCCTAGTGACATAGTACAGGTAAGAGGTTGCATGATAATCCACTTTCAACACAAGACATGTCAATTACATCACATATTATATAATATATTGTACCAATCAAAATTAACAGGTGGCAGGCAATTGAAGACTCCTGGCTTACAGTTCCCAAATGGTTATCATGTTAGATTTTTCCAACGAAAAACAGAAGAGGATGCTATTAAAGCTAATTAATCAAACAAAATCCAGCATGCAAGATATTCCAGAAATAGGAGTGTTGCAAAGAATAAATGGTTTTAGATAAATAGCTTTAGAGAAACATTTGACAACAATAAAGTGATAAACTAACATTGAGGAAAACAAACATTGGAATGATGGCTGACTTTTCTTATAAAATCAAACAGTTTTAGTTTTTTCTATCAAACTAAATTGTTTGACATATACTGAATATAAGAAATAGAAAAACAAAAAAGTATCACCTCTACCTTGAGTGCCTTTTCTCTCTCCCAAGCATTCGCTGATAATTTCACGCTGAGCTTCCACGGAGAGTGGCTCTAGTTGGGCTCCAGATGGCCCTTCCCGTGATTACATGATCTCATCACACTTTCTCTTCAAACGTTGCTGCCAACACAAAAGGGTTTCGGCCATTTATAATAAATCAAAACTGTAAAAGGACAAAAACTGAAATTATTGAATGGTTGAAATCATAAAACACTTACCACTTGACCGGTCTCGTTCGTACACTTTTCATACAAATCCAACGCACCTTGAACAAACCCCACCGGATGCTTTTTTTTTTTTATCATCCAATCCTCAGCTCTGTGGCTAACTGGTCTAGGCCCGGAATGGTGGTTCAATCTTAAAGGATTTTTTGTTCGATTGGCTTGGTTCCTAGCGCACACAACCTCAAACAAACAAGGAACAATAATTAACAAATAAGATTTATAATAAATGCATTGGCTCCTAACTATTAATGAACTAGATAAAACTGTGATTAATGGAACTAGATGGATTATACATAACTGAAGTGTATAAAAAAGCTTACCTTCTTTGCTTCATCTTCAAATTCATTCTTTACCAATAATAGCCACTGCCTCGGGCGTAACTTAAACTCCAATGGCCTCCTCCTAAGGCCATGCTTGAGATAAAATTTGCGACAAAAGTATTTCCAGTTGGAGTATGCCACCGCAGCCTTCTTGTGTACGAACTTCCACATCACACTATCTTCTGGAGGTATGTCATACATATTCTGTGAAATACGGAAAATTAGATGTATTTTATAACAAGTTATATTTTATAGATTTTAGGTTTTAAGTTCAATTTTACATGTAAGTTTTATTTTCTTGACTGAGTTTCATTAACATAAACTAAGAACTTCGTTTTTATGCATACTTTAGTTTGAGTTTCATGAACTTTCAATAATAAGTTAATGTATAGTTTCATTTTATAAATTTCAGATTCAAGTTTACTTAAGTTTCATTAACATAAACTAATAACTTAGTTTTCATGGATTCTTTAGTATGATTAAGATTTGAATGACATGAAATAAAATCAAAATATAGCAGAAGATGCATAAAAAATCAAAAATACATCAATTTTACAGATTTCATAGATCTCAAAGATTCATATCAATCTCATTTTATAGAATCGGTTTCCTTAACTTCAACTAATTAATATGTTTTTTCCATACAGATTTTATTTCCAGTTTAATTTAAAATATTTCATAATTATAAAAATGCAAAGATGTCAAATTTACCTCCAAATAACATATTAGAGCATCTTTGTGGCGATCTTCAAGCTTATTATAGGTTGATCCTAACATTGGTACATGTGTCCTCACTGCAGCTCCAATGCCGCGCACGATAAGGGTGTGCCTGTCTTGTCGTTTTGGTCCCACATTGGTACATGCGTCCTCACTGCAGCTCCAAGAGTTGCCTTTTTAGCTGGAAATATCTCGATTCGACTGATTCTTCCCCATGCTTATCCCATATTGTATAACTAGGCCACATACCATTATGATATAGGTGCATAGACATCTCTCCAATGTTCACTGGCGTATCCCCATTGCGGCATACACTACAAGGACAATAAAATTCAGCCGCACCATTTGCATTCTGATAGACCATTGTAACAAAGTCCATAATTCCTTGACGGTAAACATCATGAGTGATAGGAAGAGCCATCCAACTCTTATCCATTTTCCTGTCACTAGTAAGAATCAACCAAATCTCATTCACAATCCAAATCTCTAGCGCTCAATCTAATTAACAATCTCAATATCAATCTCATTTTCAATAGCAATCACACTAACAAAGCCAAATTCACCATTTCAATCCCAATCAAAGTAACAACTAAAATTACATTTTCAATCTCATTCTCAATCTCAACATCAAACTCATATTCAATCACAATTACACTAACAAAACCAAAATCACATTTTCAATCTCAATCAAAATAACAACCAAAATCTCATTTTCAATCTCAATCAAAATAACAACCAAAATCTCATTTTCAATCTCATGTTCCCTCTAAATATCAATCCCATTTTCAAACTCAATATCAATCTCATTTTTCAATCACAATCACACTAGCAAAACCAATATCACATTTCATTCACAACCAAAATCACATTTTTAATCTCAACCAATCAAAATAATAACCAAAATACACATGTACATACAACAATATATATATACTCCCTCCGATCCAAAATATAAGTCGTTTGACTTTTCAACACGTATTTCAAGAAGCCCAAAACTATATAAAATATCAACTTTTTTAAAATTATTTTTTTACGACTTAATATTTGTTGGTAATAAGTATTGAGTTGTAAAAAAATAATAATAAAAAAGTTAATATATTATATAGTTTTTAGCTCCTTAAAATACGTGTTAAAAAGTCAAACGACTTACATTTTGGATCGGAGGTAGTATAAAAGAGTGAATAATAAACTAACCTTTATGAAATTGCTCAATATAAATTTTTCTCCCTACAACATTTCTAATCCCAAGCAAAATAGAGAAGAGATGAAGAAAAGTGGATAAATTTTTGAAGAAAGATGGAGAAGAGAGGAAGAAATGAGGGTTTACGTGTTGAGTGTTGATTTGAACAAAGGTTGGATGTTGGGGGTAATTAATGCTATAGTTGTACTTTTCATTCAGGTGACGGAAATAGAGAGTTTGTTTGTCACTCTAGTGAAGCGTGGCCACGGGTCGGACCCGCCGAGTCAAGGGTCAGGGTTGGCCGACCCGAACCCTAACCCGTAAATCTCACGGGTTGACGGGTTCGGGTCGACCCGTTGACCCGCCGGGTCGACCCGTACGACCCGGCGGGTTACATTATTTTTTTAAAAAATCTTTTTTTAAAAAAAAATGACTATTAAAATTAAATAAATAAATAATATGTAAAGATTTTATCTTCACAACACATTTTATCACTTTCATATGAAGTGTTAAAAATGTAGGAAGATTATATCTCCATATTAATTCTTTCATCCACAATAATCACTTTGATATGAAGTGTTAAAAATGTAGGAAGATTATATCTCCATATTAATTCTTTCATCCACAATAATTTCATTGTGTGATGTAAGAGAAAAAAAAATATGAGAATATATTTCTCAAACTTCATTTCCAACTTAATTTCCAATGTAGGAAATGTAGGAAACAAGTGAAGTGGAAGCAATGTGGTAATGGGATACATATATATAGCCCCATGTCTTCTCATTCTAACTTCATATTTTCGATGTGGGACAAAGCTTTTGTCCCACATTGGAAATGAGGGGAATGAAGGAACACTTCCAAGTCTATAAAAGGAGAAGGATGGGGTTTATTTGTTTCACATTGCACATTGCATATTAGTTTATGTATTATTGTGAATTATTTTAAGAATAATTTACATAATATTATAAATTTATTTTATTAAAAATAAATTTTTCAAAAAAAAAATATTTTTGAAAAAGCGGGTTGACTCGGCGGGTCGACCCGCCGGGTCACGGGTCACGGATTCTCCGACCCTAACCCGCTACCCGTCCCCACCCGCCAACCCGGACCCGGCGGGTCATTGACCCGTACGACCCGGCGGGTCACGGGTTGACCCGTAACCCGTGGCCACGCCTACTACCACCAACTTAGGTGACCAATTAGACTATGCATGTTAACTTTGTCACTTGAATTGTCTCAAGTGACCAACATTAAAAAACTTCGTCGTCACCTGAATGGTCACTAATTTTTGGCACTCACTCAGGCGACCAACATTGTCCAATCCGTCACTTGAATTGCATCAAATTTTAGGGCTTGTTCTGGTGACTAACGTACATTACTCCGTCACCTGAATCTATTTAAGCGACGAACTTTTTCATTGTTGGTCACCTGAATAGAACCACAAGAAGCCTTAGCCGGGTGGAGAATTGGAGCGACGAGTGTGTATAGTTCCGTCACCTGGATGAGTTTAAAGTGACGAAGGAAAAGAGGGCCATCATTGGAGATGCATAGTGGCGTAGTGTGGAAGTCGAGAAAGAACACCATGTTTTAGATCTCTCCAATGAAAATAAAGACGATCCAAATAAAATTGGGCATGAAGAGCTTTTCTGGTTGGCACATACGTATGCGCTTGCTATTGGCCATGGTACTTTGAAGAGCTGAGCAAATCATTCTCAAACTCAATAGGATGATTCATTCACAAGTTCAATATATGTAGATTGAGTACGACCTCTATAATAATTACTTCTTGGTATGTTATTATAATCTCATAATTTTTGTAATGTTTTTACCTGACTAATTATATGATTATTTTGTAATGTCTTTACCACGAAAAATATGATCGATTTTTGTGATAAATTTTATGAACACAAGGAGAAATGTAAATATTAATTAAGAGTTAGGTATGTGCCACACATCCTCACAACTTTAATGAAACAATGTTGAAAAAAAAATATTCCAAATATTATATATATATATAAAAACAGCCTTTTCTTTTAATATGTGATCCCTTATTATTCTTACAATTTCAACGAAAAAATTTATAACATTATTAATTGCAATTTTAAAACAATCCAAAGTATGTAAGCTTTCATTTTGATTAAAATGATTTAGAGTTTAAAATGCTTCTATACTTTTAATCCCTCCAATGATTTATTATCCGACACAAGTTTATTTCATATTTATTTCACATTTTATTGATTATTATTAGTATTTAGTTTTATTAATTTCATAGTTAAATTTTCGATACATGCCCCTATTACTCTTAATTCGCATTCTCCTCAAAAGAACATTCAATATATTTTATATAGGATTTTCGATACACGCACGGGTCTACCACCCTAGTTATTAACAAACAATCCAGCAATATATGGCCGGATTGATCATTCATCCACCAGCTAAATAGCTAATATATATAACTTAATTCATATAATTAATATCACTTTATTGTTCTCGTAACAATCTCATAAATACTACATTTCTTTTTCTTTCTCAATCATCAGCTGATCGAATGAAATACATCACGCCAAATTATTGTTTTTTTCTATATATATATAAAATAAAAAAAAAGGGTACGGTAAAAAGGAGCTATGAGGTATGGAGTAGAAGCTTGATCTCCCATCTGTCTTATTACGAACCATCGGCTGAATACCAGTTTGTTTAGTTAATTAGCTGCACAAAAAATAACAAACACACATATGCAAACCAACGTTAACACTACATACAAGACCCGGGAAAAAATCATTAATTAATCATAAAAATAAGAAGAAATTAATTACCACAAGTAAGAGGTGGGATGTTGCACTGGGAGGGAAGGCGGGAGATGATCCTGAGGGTGTTGCAGAGGCAGTCATGCTCCACCGCCTGCAGCGCCCCACAGCACGCGGAGTTCGGGGTGGTGTCAGTCCCCGGAACCACAAATGGGGCGCACACGTTCAGGTTTGTGAGCTGGTTGGTGCAGCTCTGAGCCTGGGCTTCACTCTGTTGCGCTCCCAATACCAGAGCCATGGCCACCAGAACCGCCACGAGCAATGCCTTGGGGGAGGCTGTCATTCTAGCCATGCCTTTAAATCAATACAGAGATGGGGGCTAGGGAGTTGTTTTTTGTTTGGTGTTGTACCTTTTGTTGTACGTGTTTGAATTCGGGTGTGTTTGGATTCGATTTTTATAGTAGATAGAGGGGGAGTAAGAGGTGTTTGTAGTGCATGAAGTATCTAACTAGGACGTAGTAAGTGGTGGTGGTGGAATGTGTGTTCCATCCATCAGTAGTCTTTGGTTACAACATATTACATGAAGAACCATGTAAAATTATCGCATAATGTACGGTGACGAACATGCATTATGAAAGTACTAGCGAAAATCCTCGAATTTATAATGTGCTTCGCGGTTGTTGTTTTTTTTAAAAAAAAATCCCCGAACGTACATTTTTTGTTCAATTTTGGTTTCACTAACAAAGAGGAGATCCGAGTTGGGACGACGGGGACGCTAATGAAAGAAGGAATGCTCAAATCAGACAAGAGTGGAGGCTCAAAAAGAAGAGAGTTGAAATGAAAAACAAGTCGGTAAAAGTTGTATGCTCGACAAATTGATCCTGTAATGCACTTTTTGGAGGCATCGGTGGTCTGATTGACTATACGAGTATGCGTTCGAAAACTCCGGGAGCTACAATTTTTACGTTGACATTAGAACCAAATTCAAAGAGGAGATTAACAGTATTATGTGAATCTGCACTTTGCAGTTGTGCAATTCAAATATTAAAAAAAGTGTGAACACCCATTGCGAATTCGCGGAATCCACGCATTTGCACTCCACGATCACACTTAACCGCAAACTCGCAGTTTGCTATCACCATTTGGTCATGTATTTGATGCGATTTTCAATGTGTAAATACCAATTCCGTATTACAAACCCATGACAACTTGACAAGATACTTTATACGGAAATTTCACCAGGTACCCCTGGGGTATTGCAATTTTCGCAAGGTATACAACTTTTTTGTATATTTCGTGTGGTGTCCCTGAGGTTTTTGTTTTCTCCCGTTAGTTTAACAGTTTTTGCTTTCTCCCATTAGTTTGCAAATTAAAAAAAAATAAGAAAGAAAGAAAGGCTGGCACGCGATACGAGAGAGCGAAGAGAGAAGGCTCGAGCGAGGAGAGAAAGTGCCATCGTCTCTCGAGTCGAAACCGCTGCTCGAGTCGGAACAGCTGCTCGTAACCGCCGGCTCGGACGTGCTGCAACCTTCTCTCGATTATAGCCAGGTGAGTATTACGAACCTATAATCTAGGGTTTGGGTGGCTAAAGCCACAAGGCACAAGGAAGTTTTTGCTTCAGGTGGCGATTCGAGAAGGTTGCTTCAAGTGGCGATTCGATAAGACGACGGAGGCGCCCACAAGTATGTGTTTCAATTTGGAATTTTTGAAAAATTAGGGTTTATATGTTTGAGTTTGTGGATTTATGGAATTGAATGGATTGATCGATATGTTAAATTTAGGGTTAGAGATTGGGATTTTGGAAGATTTGTGATTTTAAAACTTCCAATTATTGTAGTTGCCAAGTTTGATTGACACTAACAAAGTTAGTTCATCCATGAACGGTGATTTTGAGGTTTTGTTAGCAGATGAGAATGGAAGTATTCAAGACTCCAAGATAGAAATGTATGAACCCATTAAAACTTGAATGTCAAGGCAGTTAAATTTGGTTGTATACGTTGGCCAGAGGAAAAGATTTGAGTTATAAGATACTGCAGTTCTACTAGGAATTGAAACGAGTTGTTGTTTGAAACTTATACTTTTTAGTGAGCTATCAACTGGTTTTCTATATTCCTATGGCTTGGCTTTACTTGTCTATCTAGCAAGTTTGAGGATGGCTTGAAGTTCTGATGCTTAAGCTTCTCCAGAATGTTAAATAGTAGCACAGAAGTTGTTTTGGTTAGAGAAAATAAGACAAGCTTTTGGTTGAGTTGCTATAGAAAGCTTGCTAGTTATTAATTGTAAGGTTGCACCAAGAGAAGTCTTTTCTTAATGCCTATAGTTATTAACTGTGAGCTACTATAGAAAGCTTGTTATTAACTGTATGTTTATATTTTTTTCCTAACTATCATATTTGGAGTGATTTTTGCTTTCTTTTCTGGTCAGAAGTCGTTTTTTAATGTTTATATTCTTATGTTTTAGACATTTCTCTTTGATGCAAATGTTTATGTTATTTTTAAAGCTTATTCTAGAATTATAGTATTTATAGTCACATGAAAATCTTGGTTAGAATTTGAGAATTTGGATTTGCCATTTGGGGACATTCTAAAAGTTCCTAAATACACTAGCTTAAATTAGCTTGTTAGCTCAAATGGTATTTAGCTCGTTATCACAAATGGTAGTGCAATGTGTTGTACACATCAATGTAGGTTCGAATCCTACACAGGCTACAAATCGTATATGTGATGATGTCTCCAAATTTTCCTTCATCTGAAAATAGTTCCATCCCCCATCCTTAATAGCTTGAGTTATTTACTTGTCAAATATTAACTATTTAGGGTCCAATTAAATTAGGTTTTGATCAAAGAACATTATCCGTCTTCAAAAGGTAATTGGCTTGTTTTTCTTCTACTGAA
Organism: Persicaria tinctoria; assembly: GCA_037127255.1. Taxonomy (NCBI): domain Eukaryota; kingdom Viridiplantae; phylum Streptophyta; class Magnoliopsida; order Caryophyllales; family Polygonaceae; genus Persicaria; species Persicaria tinctoria. The sequence continues at coordinate 50,670,270 of JBANSL010000006.1, read as the reverse complement.
TAAATTTCTAGATGCTTGCATATATTCCCCCCCATCATTTAGAAACTAGCTACTATGTACCTTAAACCAAGTCGTGTTCATTTGAAGAACATTTCATTTTCATTTTGAGAAATCAGCCTATATGGGATTCGAACCCACATCTTGTGCATAAAAAGCATATGATCTACCATTTGAGCTAATATGATTTTTAACAAGCTTCAAAGCCACAAGGCAACAAAACATCAGAAACTTTGACAAACAAAAAAATCAGCAATTACATCGACAACTAACTGAACTACCTTAACTAGCATATTTGAGTGTTCTGGATCTTGATCCTTAACTATTTTAGCATTTGGATTGAAGCTTTGATTACACATATCAATCAAAGGAAGCTCGAAAGGCAGGGGTATCAAACCAACACCTGGAAGTGAGATCCCAGCTTCAACACATGAGCTCATACCCACTTTCAAACCCTGGGATGACCAATTCCAATAATTAGAAGCTATCAAACACCAACTGCATGAGCGACAATCCAACCCAATACTTTAACCCGCGCCGATTCCTTATTTTTCACTCTCTACCCACTATTCAGTATTCAATACCAAAGCAAATAGGCCCTAGACACCCCTGATTGAAGTCCACATATATGCAGAAATCACATTTGCTCCATTCAGTAGCAATGGTGTTTTCCTATAAGCTAAACTCCTTCCCCTCACAACACTGCAAATGCTCAGATATCATGGCTAAATTATATGCAGGTTCTATGATTCAGCAATTAAAACATAACAAAATCATACCTCCTACTCTTTGTAACGATTCTTTACTTACCAGACGCGTTATTGGCCAACTTTAGAGAGGAGGAATCACCTCCATCATCGGATTGAAACCTCAAGGGGAGATGCGGTGGAAGGCCAATTAGGTCAGACCCACGGCTGATGGACTAAACGGGAAGAAGGGTTGGAGGCGGCGGTGGCGCAGTTGAGGCGGCGGCAGCGCGCAGTTGAGGCGGTTGCAGCATGTCCAAGTCGGCGGTTCCGAGCAGCGGTTCCGACTCGAGCAGCGATTCCGACTCGAGAGACGATGGCGCCTTCTCTCCTCGCTCGAGCCTTCTCTCTTCGCTCTCTGGTATCGCGTGCCGGCCTTTCTTTTTTGTTTCTTTCTTTTAATTTGCAAACTAACGGGAGAAAGCAAAAATTGTTAAACTTAACCGGGAAGGGCACGAGGTGAAATGTTTTAAAACCTCAGGAGCATCACGCGAAATATACAAAAAAGTTGTATACCTCGCGAAAATTGCAATACCCTAGGAGTACCTGGTAAAATTTCCGTACTCTATATAAAATTTCATTGTAGTTCTTCTCACTTTTAAAAATATTGATGGTTCAACCCAAGAGCTCATTCTCTCTCAATACTTGTATGAACGAGACGAGTAACTTCCAACATAGAAATATATTTCAAGTGATTTCAGCCGATTGGTGATTGATTTTGGTGGGAATTGTTCAAGATTTCAACGTCCTATATAATTCACAAGATAAGATTTAACATTTAAATTAACTTTGGTTTAGATATTTATGGAATCTAAATCGTGGGCTTTAGGGTTTTCAGAAATGACATTACATTGACAAAATTTGTTGTTGTTTGTAGTTGTTGTTTGTTGGTGGTGGATGTGGGTTGTGGGTATTGTTGGTGGCGATGAATCATTCCAAGTTCTTGCTGTGATTACTGTCAAACAGAATGTGTTGAACCAGAATTTTGTTTTTGATCCTGGAATCGCTTGTTTGGGTAGCAAATTGAGCATGTCTTTGATATGGATCTTGTTCTTGGAAGGTTTCATCTAATATTCTAATCCTTCCATGGGAAAGGTTAAGACCAGGAGATTGGTTTTTAATCCCGGTGGACTTCCCATTACTAGTGAGAAGGGAATTTATGGAAAATTACAAAAGGATTTTTTTTCTTCAGAAGTATCATCTTGAGCAACCACAGTTGCAGGATGGAGCCGGTTGGAGATTCCTACGACGTAGTATCATTCCGAGGTCATTTGCTATGGATCTCAAAGGTAATAGAAATAATGAGTGCTTAAGGATATAGTTTAGCTTGCTTTTCGGGTTATTCCCTTGGACATATCTATGCTACCACAGTTCCTAAACTAATGAAGTGGCAGCAACCACTGTGATTGTGGGTTTTCTGCTGCACACTGCAGAGGCATTATGTGACAGGAATTGGATGGATGCAAGCTGGATGAAGCCACTTCCTAGCTACCTAGATGAGAGACTTGAATCATCTACAGACAGTAGTGGAAAAGTAAAACAAGTCAATGCCTACAAGTGTAGTGTTGATTGCTAGAATTTTGGCGTTGGAAAGCAGGTGTGTGATGGTGTTGGACAAGAATTGGAGTTGCAAGCCTACCCATTTTTATTTTTTGGGGAGTTGGTCAGGTATGTGTGTTATGTGACAACATATCAAAGAGGCAAGTTGTAAAATTGACATGGTGGTGCACAGGAGCAATGGTGATGGTAGCAAGTGCAAAAGCATGGGCACTCCTGCACACATATACACATGGGGCTACATATGTGAGTAAACAGAAGTGCCAGCATTCTCAAGTGTTGATCATCGGCTACAGTACACCACTTGTTTCTCCCTTGGGATTAGCAAGGATGTCGGAGATAGGGATTTCAATCTTCCATGACACGACCAGCAACCTTTGAGGACGTATATCACTGCATACAAAGCTATCACAAAATTTATCATTGTGCAAGTAAACTCAATATAATTTCACAGTCTCTCTTGAGCAATCTGTAAGCAAATCACAAATTCCATCAAGAATGTAACACAGTTACACACCATTTAGGTTGTTTCGCAGCACACACGATCCAAGATGAATAGCCCGCTTTGACCACTCCAATTCTGTCAAGAATGTTAAAAACACATTCATTTACAATGCTACTCTACCTAACGGGCAAACTGAAATTAAAGATTTACACAGGACGAAAATGGACAAACCGAAACAGCCAAGCCATCTAAGCTAAGACGTTGTGTCACAGAAGAGCGTGTGAATTACTTCCTGAAGAGGTATCACACTATCACCAGCCCACACACTCATTGGAAGCCAAATCAATATCCAACATAGAATGATCACCGACTGGGTAATGCAATTGACAACGGGAAGTTGATCAATCTTCAGACAACGAAGCCATGAGTGCAAGTGGGGATTCCCAGAGTGGAAGATCAAGCAACGACTGCTTCACATTCTCTTCATGAGCATCGCATAAGGCTTCTGCTGCGTCACAAAGATTTGTGATGTGGTGGATTATTGCTTCCTGAGTTTCCACCTGTAACACATCACAAGCACACAACTAACCAATCCAGCCACAAAATACACAGATTATCCCTCCAATCCTCCATCCGATTTCCCTTTTTACACAAAAATAGAACAAAAGAAACGATATGGAAGCATTCAATTAATTTCATCAATAATACGATGAAAAATTAGGGGATTTGATATTTGATAACAATAGTACAAAGATAAACTATTGCAATTGCAAGCATTCAATTAATTTCATCAAATACGAATAAAAAATGCCTTTTTGAAATATAGAGAGAGATCAAATTAAACCCTAAATTCTTCCCAGTTCTGAATCTGAGCTGGAAAACTGAGACTGTTGACAGTAGAAAGGCTAGAAGCCTCGAATTGCAGCTTCCAGCGATTCGAGGTTTTCAATTACGGGATCAGCTACCAAATGCTTGGGTTTCAGTCTCTTATCAGAAACCCTAGGGAAATTGAATAGGAAAAAAAACAAACCTGCGACAGAAGCTCATCCAAGAAGAACTTGGTTACAGATCCTCCCTCTCCTGTAGGAATCCGGTCCTGCCCTAGGGTTTTCCCCACATCTCGATCTTCGACCTGCTTATGTCTGGCAGTTTGCTCCATCGCTCTCAAGGCGTTGGCCACATGATCCCACAGAGAAATCTCCTTGGCGTACTTGTCTCTGACCTTGAGGAGGGTGGAGCGCTTCCTCTCCCTCCTCTGTTTGGCTTCAAGGCCGGGGTCCGGGGCCGGGTCGGCGGGGCGAGCAAGCGCCGACGGGTCTACACGGCGCTTTTTGCGCTTGTAGACGAAGCCGTCGTCGTTGACGAGCTCCCAATCGTCGGAGTCCAGCTCAACTGAGGCGGCCATGGCGGCAGTGGAGGTGGCCGCGGGTGGTTGGAGAAGCGGGAAATCTGGAAGGTTTGGGGGAGATTTGCAGCGAAGATGAAAATTCGAAATTCAGCACCGGCAGCAACAAGCGAATGCCGAATAGCTATAGCATTAACCAAGACAAGAGCTTACCAAAAAAAAAATCGACTCGGGTAAGAGCGGGTCGGTCAGCCCCCTCCCACACACAATCCCTAGAAAATGGGTGGATAATAAGGGTGGCTCATCCGGGTCGACACGACCCATCCCGACCCGAACATTTTGGGTGGGGGTCAACCCGAAGGCCCGGAATTTTTAAAAATACGACATGTCACCCGAACCTGATATTTGTAATTTCGGGTTTTCCGGATCGGATGATAGGTTCACCCGAAAACCAGCGATTTAAAAATACTCAGTGAGATAATAGATAACTCCAAACACATCCAAAAAAATAAAGCATCGCCCTCGCCTACCTTTTTTACATTTATCATATGTTCTGAATTTCATCTCAAAAATACTCAGTGAGATAGACAACTCCATTCCCCCCTCTCCTTCAATACATTAAAAAAGGCAATGTTAATCGATTAAATTTTTTTTTTTTAATCAAACACCATGAATAACACTATGAATAAGCTATATAACATAATAACATATAGAATAAGTAGTTGTCAAGCATAGCCATATACACAAAAGCTAATATATGAGACAAATCATCAAATGGCACAACTAGAACTACATATGTTACTACTTACTACTAAGAGTTTCATTCCAATATATTCACCACTAGAACTGCATAGGAGCTTTCCCCTTCACCATTGACCTATTCGAATAATGGGACTCACTAGCTTTGTCTACCATTTTTCATGTCAAAATGTCATCTTCAAATCCAAAATCATAGTCTTCTTCTCATTCCATTCTTCCAACTAATCATTCATTAGATTCATCAATGTCATTCATCAGAATTGGATCAAAGTGTGGACATGTGGGTAATAGAAAAAGGTAAAATCATCAAGGTTTGTAGCTTTTTTAACCAATTACTTTTGGATTAAATTATATATTATGCAGATTTGGAGCCAAAATGCTCTTTTCGGAGGGAAAAACATCATTTTTAATGTACTAAAAAAATAAATTTACACAAATCGACCAAAAGGCGCAGAGGTGTGCGCCTTTGCGCCTCTGAGCCTAGGCGCAAAAGGCGTGCGCCTTTCGGACTCCCCTCGCCTTGAACCCTACGAGGCGCCAGGACCATCGCCTCAACGCCTAGGCGCAAGGCGCGTGCCTAGGCGTCGCCTTTTTATACACTGACGTAGTCTAATAAGCCGGCCGATAGATAATCGTCATGAACAAACAAAATTACAAAAAACTTTTGTTTACTGCATATTTATTACTCTTTTTTTTCTCTTTTTTTTCCTTGTTTTTTTTTCAAAATAGGAATAAACGGAATACAAATAAGCATAAACAGAGTCAGCAATACATAACCTGTGAGTAATTTTTCCACATCATCATTAACTCTCACAACTCTTAATATTGGACCAAAACTCTCTTATCTTATCAACAGAATCAAACCAAATCCAAATATAGATCTAATTCCTGAATGGCTCAGGCTATCATCGATTGGGGGTTACTCTTGTGGAGTTTCAAAGAAAGGTCATGCTCAGAGTGGCTACAAACAGTGGATAATAATATAGGAAAGACATGGATAATAATAGGCTAAGAAATATAATGTGAAATTCACTTACAACAATCATATAAGCTCGGACACAAATAAGGACTAACTATATCAATATCACGAGGTAAATGAACATGGGCAGTAAAATTACACACAGAAAGCAGAGGGAAACATGATAAATATCCCTATATGGTTAAAGATGCTCACTAGGTAAACAATTGTTGGATTTCCAATCTACTTCTGTAAAAAGTCATACAAGATCAATTACTCTCACATCTCAATATCTCCTCTAAAAATCTTAATTTAAGGTGATTCAGCTAAACAATCCAAAACTATCATGGGATTTATGCAATCATGCTAAAATACATATAAAGGAAAAAAAAATATAGTCAGGTGGGTATTTGAATAATACATATATGCAATGTATGATATTTTTGGATTTTTGACATTTTTAATTTTTTTCATTGATTTTCTAGATTTTATATGCTAGGAAATAAATATGATGCATGATAAACAAAAGTTACATGATGCAAATAAAGTAAAACTAAACATGAAACTGAAATAAACATGAAACTAGAAAACATACACTAACTACTACTAACTCTAAATGTTGCATTGTTCTAAATGCAAAACTGAAAGATCAATGATAAAGCGTAGGTGTAGGCTAGGAGAAATGTGCCGCTCAATTGGAGTGTGGTAGCTAGAATGGTGGAAGCTGCTCAAGCTAGGCGATGAAGTTGTTAAGACTATGTTGTAACCCCTTGATCCGGTGGACCATAGCATCTTGATGGCAGGTGATCTCCAGGTGGCGAGTCAACTGCTGACTCTCTAGATCCGCTAGACGACGAGCAAAGTCCACTGTAAAGGTGGGAACAAGATCATAATCAGCGTCCATATCAAAATCTGCCTCCCGGTGCTCATCCGCTGCTTGGGGCATGTCTACTGCTGAGTCCTCAAAGTCCTCCGCCACATGATCCATCGGGATCTTATGCGGGAGGATTAGATCCTCAAAGTCCCCTGCAGTAATAGCATGCTCAAGGGAGACCCGCAACTCATCATCAAAATAACTAATACCACCGGAGAGAGCATGAGGGGGGCAAGTACGAAGGGCAAACATTATCTTTAAGACACCAATACAATTCCTGAGAAGTAGTTCACATTGGGAATCATCGAGCTTCCTAACCGCCGTTAAAACCTCTAACGCCTTGTCAACCCTCTTCATAACCAACATGTTGCATAATGTATTATTGTTGTTGGCCAGTCCGTCTAACAATTTCACCCCCAATTCTTTTTAGCGCAGGGGATTTTTTTTCTTTTAGCGCATGATCATGGTCGCAACAACCACCGATCAAGTGGTCGCAATCCATCCGTGCATAGCTATTTTAGTAAACTAACATAATAAATATATCATATATATTTAATAAAAAACATTAAATATTTTTAAAAAATAGTTATCTATTAAATTACATGAGATTCAATTAATGTCAGATTAGAAGAAAAAAAACCTTTTACCTTATAAATGTGAATTTTGTTTATATTTTTAGAGAATCTAAATAAAAGATATTTAGAATATATATAATCTAGCAAACTATTTTTATTTATATCTATATTATTTTTGTGGTAACCAATATTGCGGTAACCACATTTGTGGTAACCAATATTGCGGTAACCATCGTGGTGGGAACCACGTTAAGGTGGTACGGTAATGGTAATGAAATCTGAATACCATGGTTACCATGGTTATCGAGTATATATATATATATATATATATATATATATATATATATATATATATATATATATATATATATATATATATATATATATATATATATATATATATATATATATATATATATAAATTTTTATTTAATGTTTTATGGTTTTTTACCTTAAGTTTTAAGTTTTTAATTTTAGCTTACTGTTTTGATTTTGACCTAAATTGATCATTTCTATTAATTCTAGTCTCTTTGTTAGTTTGTTCAAATAGACAAACACATACGGGAATCAAGCGGCACTGCAAGTCCACGACAGCCCTAGCCTCCACTCTCTAGTCTCTCCGTCCAAGGCTTCCGAGTTACGGCCATTCAAGGGCTGCCCGTTCAGTTGTTGCTTCTGTCCTCCTAACCCCTCCGACCGTTCAAGATCTCTCAATTTCTCACTTGCGTTCTCTCAATGGCTTGTCGGGGTTCATTCGAAAGAAGTACTGACGCCAGAAAGAATTATAATATGGTAACCATGATAAATTGATAATGTACCGATGGTAATCACAATTCGTGGTTACCACATGAGTAGTAACCACCACGACTTGTGGTTGATATGTGGTATGAAAATTTGTGTACCACCTGGTTACCGTACCATGCCAACCATAAGTGAAATAGATATAGGTGATCGGTCCCGTAGGTGGATAGTCCACACTCCGCACTATCATAGTATCATGGATCCGGTGAGCAGAGGTTCATCTCACCCGAACCATAGTCTTCCCTACCTAGGTGGAGGCCGATAGTGCTGCCAAAATGTCAATGAAGCTCTGGTGTGCCGCCGTGTTGGTCAAGCCATGCCCATCATCTTACTACTTCTTTCCTCTCTTCTATTTATTTTAATTCCCACCAACACAAATTGAATAAATATGCAATGATTCTATACACTTGTTAGTAGCAATAGCCCTCAACAAAGTCAACCCCTGAATCCTATGATTTCAGGGCGAATCATTTTTTGGGTTATCTTCTTCAGCTTCCGATCTCAAATGGGTCGCCGGTCAATTGACCTCCTCGACCCGAGCCGGCGGGCATCTCTGAGCCTCCTCGTTCTAGGTCTAATCTCATGCGCAATGGCTTACATGTTCATGTCGATCGTGTTACGATCCAGCTCATCGATTCCAGCGGCAATGGAGGAGAGAGAGGGTGGTGGGTCGAATTCGGAGGGTGAAATTGGTGGTGGATGTTGCAGGGAAATCCCCAATTTGGAACTTTGGGGGTCGGCTGTGAAGTGGGGGACAGAGTTTAAGTTCAATTCGTCGTCAGAGTGCTGTGAGGCTTGTAAGGTTATGTGTAGTGGTAATGCTGGGCCTTGCTTGTGTGACAGTTGGGTATTTTGTGGCGACAGGGTAGCTTGTGGGTCTAAGTTTGGTGAGGTGAGTCATGTTTTTTTAGGTGATTTGCTGATTTAATCATTTCAACTGCTTTGATTGCTTTCATGATTTCTTCTGTTTCTTTATTCATTCATCTAAATTGCTTTATATATGCCTAAAAAATGTGAATGTGCATGAGATTGGATGAAGGAGATGGAGTTGGTAGATCATTTTGTGTGTTTGGAAGGTGTAATATGTGTTTCTTCTTTCTAGCACTGGGTCACTTGGAAACATCCATTCGACTTATTCAAATACATCCTATTCAAATAATATATGATGTAGATTCAGGGTTTGCTCAGCAGAATGTGCTCATTAACGCTTAATATGTGCTGATAATAAGGTGTTGATAAGGGGGCTTATAAATTATTATAGATTGGCGCCAAATGGTTCCATGTCAGAGTCTTGCTTTGTTATTTAAAACCAGAAGGTGAAAGCTGAAATGATCCCTTTATGATTTCAGTTCGGGAATTGATCAACATATAGTCCATTTTTCTTTAGTCTTTATATGTTTTATATAGATATATATTTGGCCAGCTTTGTCTTCTTGATCTAAGCCTGCGTGGGATTTTGGTGTCATTAGGTACTTTGTGGATTTGATTTTCTATCCATGATGGAGAAGTAGATAAGGTGGTGGGATGAATGTTATATAACTTCATGTAAAATTTTGTCTCTCAGTGTTGGTTAAAGAAGCCAAAGGATGCATTGGCACCGGAGAAAGAAGATGTAGGAAGCAGAGTCATGTGGACATCTGGACTCGTATTCGGGAGAGGAGAGGTACTTATAACATAGTCTTCATGTTTCCGTTTGAAGTTATATGCTTATCTAGCTGCAGTGCAAGTGATGCCCAAGAAATTTATTTATGACTTGCATGCACTTGCAAAAGCATAGATTCTGCATAGGAAATCAGAAATCTTTATCCTATTAAGTTAGGTGCTTTGACAATTCAAACCCCTTTTGTGCTCAACAATACTGGCTTTTGCTAGTATACATTGTTTGTGAAGGTATTTACATTTTCTTTAAAAAATCATGGTCATACATATACCATGTTAGCTTACGTTTGTCACGTTTATAAGCCATACTTTGCATCTTGAGGTTAGTGTTGATAAAAAGGATCTAGTCATCTTTGAACAGAAAGCATGTACATTCTCTTTGAAGTGGAAGAGCGTTTAGCAATTTGGGTGAAGTCCATGAAGAAACAATATTGTACCATAGGGAACATATCCCTTTTTTTTGGCTTTGGTACAATTTTATTTTCGGTTTATTCAGGAGTAATGTCTACATATATGCAGCATATGCTTAGGGCAAAAGTCTGAGAAAGGTCACTTAAACGCAACAGTAGTCACTCAAGAACAAGGCTTATAAACAACTGTGAGATTTTATTGTCCATAATAAATTCCCATCTGGTAATGAATGGAATTCTGTCTGGAGCATACCCTTTTTGATGGTTTATACGTTTACCCGTCAAATAGAGTGGGAATGAGATTTTTACAGAACAGTTTAGAGCAGTGCGAAGCTTAATAAGTTTTATAAATATTGGAAACTTCATCCAGGTATCAAATAATTTACGGATCTTGCTTGCTCTTATATCATTTCTAAACTAGGGTTTCTAAATTGTTTACTACCAATGGCTTTTTGTAACTTGATATTGATAACTACAACCTTGCAGGGAATCATTGGCTTGGAAACCAAGTACGGCACCCTTCATGTAAAAGTAAGCACTTATTTCAAATTTAGTTGCGTACGATATCACTGATGTTTATCCTGCTCATTCTGAATCGCCCTCCATGTACTCGCTTAGTTATGCTATCATTCAAAAGGATACAAGCAAACCAACCCCTGACTCTCAGAACCGCTTGCTCTAAATTGTTTCGCTCATACCCATACTGAGATGTTTTTATTTCGTTATCTTTGGTGGTCTTAAGCTTCTACATCTCTAATGTTAACATGGCTCGGTTCTTTTCAGCTTTACCCTGATTGTGCGCCACACTCTGTGGCCTATTTTCTTGATCTCTTGCAATTGCGCCATTGTGCTGGGTGCCAATTTTACCGCGCAGAAGGGCGAGGCAGTTCATGGGATTCCAAGGGGAACCACCTCAACAACGTGAGTTGTCCATATATTCTACTGTTTTCAAAATTCATTCTCCTCGGTAAATACTTGCTCATCAACGACACCAAATCTTTAGGCTTCGTTTGGTCCTCCCTTCGCACTGCTCCAAGGAACGCTGGAAGTCCAAGGTGTTGAGTTCAAGAAGGTCCCGACTGAAGCTTGCCCAAGTATTAAAAGAGGTTCGGTTGGATGGATTGGTGCAGGCCCGGAGTGTTTTTATAAGCTTAGCCAACCATGAGGAGTGGAAGAAAACATACACTGTGTTCGGTTCCATCCTTCCAGAGGACATGAAGATTGCTGAGAGAATCGCACAGCTTCCCACAGATCCTGACGTTTGGAATAACATCAACGTCTCCATCTTACAAAAACCCATTCCCTTGTCGCTTAAGAGGATCAACGAGAGTGATAGAGATGCTGCAAAGAAGATATGAGATAGGGAATCTGTACGAAAAATATATACAACAACTCAATATATACACAGGTCTTGAATTTTGTGTTCGAATGCTCTGTCGTATGTTTGCAGATGCTTCAACCCCTTTACTAACCTGATAAATCTATCGTTTGATGAAGCTTTGTTTGCTCTTTCCCTTTACCTCTATAAATATAATGTTCTCCGTAGAAAGCGTGATCAATATTTATGGAAAAAAGTTGTACTGGTTTTAGAGTCTTCCTAAACGGCGAAACCTTGCCGGAGTCGGATCACACCCACCCAACTTGTCAGTTGGAAAGGCAATATCATTTAGGTCTCCTTCCATTTGTTGTACCATCTCAGCCTAGCTATGGTACTGGATCTAATTCCCCTCACTTTTTTCATTGGATTCAGGAAGTTACCACGGCACGTACTCTGTTTACAATGTCTCAAGAATGATCCAAGTACGTATAACATTTTTGCAAACCAGTTAACCTTGTTCTTTTTAATTAATTTGCTTGATTTATTTCTCGGTGAGTTAACCAATGAAAGATCCATCAAATAGGATCTACCGGTTCATTTGAGAGTAGCGGCAACAGAGGCAATGTATGTAGAAGCGCAGTATAGGATTGAAGACCCGGTGTATGGTTGCGTCAAGATCATCTCTCAATTGGAACATGACATATAGCTTGTGAAGAATGAACTCGCGAAAACACAAGCTGAGGTTGCGCTTTTGGTTGCTTCATTGAGCCAAGGAATCGGATTTGAGCCGGTTTTTTATTAATCTTCGAGTTGATTTAAACATCTCATTTGTGTTCTAGATTACTTGCCTCGTTGTGAGCTTGAAATTGGATTTGGTTGAAATGCCTAATAGATAAGATTGCATTTGATTCATTCGGAAATGATGATAAACTTTAGTGCTACATGAATGTCATTCAACTTTGATTGGAACCTGAGGAAGAAAACACAATCCAAAACCCAACTTAATTACATTTAAGGACTTTTAAGATTAAGATGCGATGGAACCTGAAGAAGAAAACACAATCCAAAACCCAACTTAATTACATTTAAGGACTTTAAGATTAAGATGCGATGACAACTTTTATCACTTTTACTTATTTCAACAAACCTACTTCATATTTATCCAAATCACATTCTAATCTAAGAGGAGAGTAACAGACCTAACTCTTCAAGACTTCCAAACTTATGGACCTCAAAAGGATGTAGGCAAATGAGGGTAGCCACTCCTTACATATATAGATTTAAAAATTGACGTTCAATCTCTCGAACAAGCTTTCTCAACAGACACGTAATTCGCTGATTTAGAGGTAAACATGACCAACATGAACATGACCATACATGAGGTACATCTTCATCTTTCCACTCAAAGCTTTCATCCAAGAACATGTCTATCATTTTGAAAAGCAATTGTATAGGAGCCTTCATCCTCATCTTTCCACTTCATCAAGTTTTAAAATTTCACATTGGCCATTTCATGATTGATGCCTTTGTTTGTGCAAAACACTTCATAGAATCTGTTGCCATATTCATTTAGTGCAAATGCATCTGCAAGCAATAAAAACATCTCATATTGGAAAAGTTGAACCTTTGAAGGATAGTGAAACAAAAAGGCTGAGCATGTTTTTTGTTCCAGTTATGTTTTCAGATCTACCTATATGTTCAGAATCTCCCTTTCACTCTTCTATGTGAAAGTTTAATTCAATCTCATATCCTATTTATAAATTCAATCTCATACCAAAAGCTATAGTACAAATTCAAAGCATAAGGTATAAAACACTAACCTTTTCAATTTAGCGAATTCGAATCTGGGATTGAGAGGTAAAGAAGAAGTTGCTCGTTAGCTTCTGTATCAATAACATGCTGAGAGAACCTCTTTTCAATATTTTCTTTAACAACATCCAGAGATAAGCTTGAACTTTTTCCATCAGGACAAATTGCCTATACACAAGATTCAACAACACCAAAAGTTTTTTAGAACCTGATGAAACTTGAATGAGAACTCAACTGCATTTAGATAATGGTCATACCTGGGCTTTCAAAAGCAACCTTCCGGTGTCCAAAGGAAATCCTTCGGCTCCTTCTATTTGAGCTGTCAAAATATGCATTGATATATTTTGCAGAGGCATGAGAAAAAGGAAAGATGAAACAAAGTAAAGGGAAGAAAGTAACAGAGATATCATGTATGTAAAGATCATTTAGATTGTGAAAAGGGCAATAATAAAACATCAAAACTTATGAATTTTCCTGCCTTTATATTTTTGTTATTTATCAAAATTTCCTTTGCTAAATCACAAAACACAATAAGCCAAAATTAAGTAACACATGATCTGATAAAAATTTAACTCCCTTTGATTTCCCCCATTACCTATATAAGACCAGCTCAACTCTCTAAGACAACAAATTTAAGCCTCTCAATCAAATTAACAGCAATCGCCAGCCACTACAAAAAATAACAATTTAGCAACGGCTATTTGCCGTGGCAGAAAGTCACTTTGCTGTGGCAAAAGGGTAGTAGCGACGGCTATAGCCATGGGGAACCCGCCGTGGCAAAACCTTCGATGGCAAAAGAGTCTAGCCACGGGTACAGCCGTGGCTACAGACAAAGCGACGGAAGTTGCCGTTGCTAATATATCTCTGGAAAATTTAAAAAAAAACTACTTTTTAGCCCGGATTCTTCAAACCCGGGCTAAAAAGTCCCATTTTTTTTTTAAAAAAATAATACACCACAAATTCTGTTTGAAATACATTACTCTAATGAAGAATACAGTAACCTATTGTATTCAAATATATTAAAAAGCATAACAATGTAAACGTAATACTATACAATTATGATAAGCTACTCAAGAATGAGATCCTACAATAGGTTCTTTCCTCATGGAAATCCACAATTGAAAATCTGTAGGTGCGATCAAATCTTCAACCCTTGACCCTTCCCTTCGTTCAGAGGCACAACAACACAAATTGCACATTGTCTGCAAATTTCAATTGGAAAACCTAAAATATGAGAGGCAATCATGACCCAAAATTGCCAAGAAGAGATGAATCAAAGTTCAATACTTTGAATAAGCATGATTGTAGAAGGTGAATCTGGAGGTGGTCATGTACTCATATTCAACCCATGGAAAGAACATCTTGAAAGTATGACAGAATAATAGTCATAGACATCAAATAGTATTAATCAAGAAGAGAAAAATCATCATGAGAATTAGTTAAAGAGGTTAAATAAGCAATTCATAAGAATTAAGTAGAACAGAAACTCCATAACTCATACAACAATTCCAGCTAAATAAATTTATGCTTACCATCCCAGCTAAATGTATTCCAGCTAAATTTGTGTTCCCGGGATGGAATTTCTAGTGGCACTCTTACCGTTGGCCATATTTCCCATTAGAACCAAAGTATGAATTTCAATAAGGAAAGCACCAACCCTCCATATCACCACCCATTTTCTAGTATTATATAGTAAAAGAAAATAGAAATAATCAATTCCATCAATCATTTGACATAAACAAGCATATCATAGAAACGATATCAATTAAATCTATGTTAAGACAAGAAATCGCTCAAGTATAAACCAATCATGGTTTTTCTAGCGGCTTAAAAGTAAAAGAACCAAGGGAACCAAAGCATTACCAGAAATCAAAAGTGAATTTTCGCAACTGCTCGCCCTCTCAATCGCACATTATTTTTAAGAATACACTTATATAGGATTAAGATCACAACTACAATATTTACCACCATTAAAAGTATGATCTAGTACCATAAAAAAATGCATCACAAGATTTACAGCTGCAAAAACATGGTCTGCAGTAAAAAACCAAAATCAAGATCCAAATTAAATATTAACTCACAATAGATGCATGTGTGCCAAACATCGAATAAATAAGTTGAATTAATAGCTTATTTATCAATACAAAGTCTAGACTCTCATTTTTAAATTTCTATTATCATTTTCTATATAGTCTACTGAAAATGATGGAATAATAATGTTACTCATTAAGACTTGCCTGATATTCCATATTTTAGCTATGTCAAAGGATGTCAGAAATGCTAGTTGGCATGACCTTAAAATGTAGATATTAACTCACCTGAAAACACATATCTATCTAACTTTCAGAACTTTGTCGGCAGATGATACCACATGGATGGTAAGATCAGAAGCTCCCAGCGCCTAATTAAAATGTCAAATCAAGGCAAGTAAAAAGCGCAAGCAACCAACAATATAAGATAAAATCGCAAGCACATATTTGTCATCAACTATCAATACCAACCTAAATAAATTTGTAAAATCAAAAATCAAGTTTACAATGAATGCCAAGTACATTTTAGCTCTAAATGGTTCATGCAGTAGGTAATGGACACTTTATATGTCAAGGCTACACCTAAGTTCTTGTTTACACTAGGATTTTATGAAGAATAAGATTTTCTAAAATAGAGAAACAAAGCAAACCTCAAAAGATATATATGTAACAAAGATATATATTTTGGAGTCACTAAAGACACAGTATTAGAGTAGACAAAGTGATGTGATAGTTATACTTCAATTCGCTAAAATGTGCTACTATAAGCATAGACAGTAAACTCAACATTGAGCTCCCATGGTATTTCAAACTGAAAAGTGAAAACCATTGCATTTCGTATTGTTTACCTTCAAAACCTATTCCAGGCTTAATTTCATCAGCAACAGAGCGACCAAGAGCAACTTGCATAACTTTGTTCGATCCTAGGAAGAAAATAAAATTTAGGGAGCAAAAGAGGAAAATTTCAAGTCATAATATGTTATTTGTAATACCCATTCACAAGATCTCCCAAATAGCTTACCATATGAGTTGAACAAGTTCAAGTTAGCAACATCTCAAAACATTGACGGACGTTTGCGAAGCTGTTGAATGGCATATGGAGGTTCAAGATTACACTAAGACTACAGTAATTCCTTTTTAAGGGCACAACCACAAAGGTATCTTCTTAGTTCTACTAAACGGATGAAAGGCATTCTAGAAAATCCTCACATTTCAGCTACAACAGTGTAAAAAGTGTGTTTATGTGTATTGACCATCAATGTGGATCCTAAAGTAAGGAGACCATCAAATTAGAAAACGAACCTTGGTTTGGCGATAACTACATCTTTTGGAGACACAATATAGTACAAAGATTCATCACATGCAGCCCATTGAAAACTAGAGTAACTGCTTCCTGGGTCCAAATAAAAAATCTCAAACATTCTTTTCCATCTATGATTTCATGTATTAAGGAAAAGGCAAAAGGGATAGAAATGGGTATTATGATGCATCAATGTATTTTACTTGAGAAGGGAGAATGAGCAAGTGAGTAGTCCTTAGCCTTATAGTGTTCAAAGCCATGAAACAAGCAAAGCATCAGTTGCAAGATCATCATTGTTCCATCTAACTACACGCACCTCAGGTCTTTGTGCATTACCCTGCATAAATTACACCCACACTAGCCTTTGTCAATATTCTAAAGCAAGATAGCCTAAAATGGTTATTTGTTTGTCAATATTCTAAAACAAGATAGTTCATCTACCTTTAGCAGGACCTTCAAAATATGTGTGGTGTCCGTCATAAACTCCATAACCGAATTCTTCCTTCAACAATATCAAGAAAGATTATCATTTAGCCACTAATTCTTCACCAATACGATCAGTCCAACGATCGTAGTGAGCTGAAGTGGCCAATATCTTTTTTTTTGGTAGTGAGCTGAAGTTGAACATAATCTAGTCCAACGATCCCAACAGACGTTGATTTCTTAGTTAAAGAAGCAAGGTCAACCGAAAATCAGTCAATTTAATTTTGAACCAACCAGTACATAGCACCCAACTTATCGATTAGGTTTTCAGAATTATAATTTGGATGAACAATTTGAAATAGCAATTTGGAGACCAAATTTAGATAAGTGAAAAAAAGAGGAAACCTTTGAAATAGTACTCGAAAGGAAGGCCAGCCACGACTGGAGCAGATGGTCATGGCGGGTTCTGTTGGGATAGAAGCCACTTTCCAACCGCACCCGGAAGCGAATTCACGTAATAAGATAACCGACAACAATCAGCCAGCAAACCAACGACCAACCGATAATTTCCAATCCAGAAACCAAACAACCAAGCAACCACAAACACAGATAAAAGCACAAATATTGACACAAGATTTACGTGGAAAAAACCCTCTCTAACCAGATGATTAAAAAACCCACCTTCCGCCCGCCAGAGCAACCAATCCACTAATCAATAGGTTAATACAAGTGTTTAACAATCCAGACTCAGCCTAAGACAAATAAACATGGAGATCTCAAACACCAATCTAAATACAACATGGATCTAGAGATTCATCTCCAAAAACCTAGCTAAACACTTGTAATCGGATTAGATTTTCAGGAGGGGAAAATACCTATCAACAAACTCCCGTTGTTGACTTGCCAAAGGAAGAAGACGGATCACCAGATCAAGGGATGAAACACCCGCTCGAATCTCCTACATTTCCTCTCCTTTCTCCCTCCTCTCTCTTTTCTTTCTCTCTCCTTTTTCTTTGGTTGCTACTACAGATCTCCTTGGATGCTCCTTATTTTTCTTCCAAAATTCCACATATATATTGCTAAAGAAACCTAGCAGTATAGCTTCTTTGGACTGGACCCAAAATGGGCCATAGGCCCAACAAGATGGCGGCGGTGGGGGTGACGACAGATCCGGGAAAGTCGAGGGAAGAGGATGAGGAGGAGAAGAGGAAGGGCTCATACTTGACTTCGAATTCCTTCTTGTTGTCAACCTCCTCGATTTCGTCGTCGTCCGTGTCATAGTCGTCGGGGTTGCCGGAGACTCCGTCGTCGACGAAGACCCTGAAATCCCTAGAATCGGCGCTAGGAAGGTAATGTAAAGGTGAGGGTAAGGTTTGGGGGAAAGGAATAGGAGATGCTTAGAGGTGGGAGAGAGAATGAAGAGTTGGGGACGATCAGAAACGGAGCCTAAGAAACGGGAAGAGAAGGAGAATCGAACAGAGTGGACCGGGGCGGAAATTTTACAAAAATCATGGATAAAAAGGTAATTTTACTGTTCAAGAGACTCTTACTCCCGTTTTACATACTCCATCCGTTCCAAAATACATGCGTTTTTACTTTTGGGTACGCTTTATAAAGAACGAAAAACTCTATAAAATATTATTTTTTAAATTATTTTTTTATATATAATTTGATACTTATGAGTAATAAGTAGAGAGAATGGTATCTAATATACCAAAACCGGTTCAGATTTGCAAAACTAACCCCCCCCCCCCCCCCTTGTAAATATTGCAAAAATAGCAAATGGGTTGAAAAAATAGCAAAAACTAACCGATTTTGGTATTGGGGTAGAAGGTCAGGGTAATAAAGTGAAGCCCTCTCAGATCAACAGTACAAAGTAACGCGCCTTCCCGAAGAGAGAAAACCAGTTGAAGCGGTTTCAGAGCGAGGGCTTTGGAGAAGACAACCCAATGAAGTGAAGGTCTCCTGGTTGTCCGGGAGGAAGCCGGTGACGCCAGAGGAAGAATGTTGAAGCCGTGACACCGAAGTCGGGAGCACCTGCCGATTTTGAAGACGAAGAAGGAAGAGCAAGAGAAGAGCGCCGGAGCACCTGGCGATTTTGTAGAAGAAGAAGACCGAATCTGACCACGAAATCAAGTAAGTTGTCAAACCCTCCTCCTAAGGCCGTAAAGCTTATAGATTTTGGCACCATTGATATGGAAGCAGGTTGGGGAGGGATTGGGGTAGTTGTTCATGAAACCCTAAGGTACGTCGGGGTATGAACGATTTTGGGGTGTAGTTGGGGATATCAGGGAACATGAACTTCAAATTGAAGGTCTCAATTACATAGAAATCAATTGAAAATGGTGATTAACAGGGGAGATTTAGAATTGGCGAAAATGGGGAAGGCTTTGAATAGTAGGATTGTGGCATCTGTTAACTACTGTCTGGCATGTGTTTATTATTTAGGGTTGCGGGTAAATGGGTTAGGCAAACGATTAATGATTCTTCAAGTGGAAAAAAATCAAATTGCATACTCTGCTTATAGGTTAAACTGATATAAGAAACCTATATATTGATTTGCAAAACTAATGTAGTTGCATTCTAAAGAATGGTTGAATGTCCTGCCTTGATTCGGAGTTTGAATGAACTTGCATGATTGTGTCTGGTAAGAGCAAGCATTTTGTTAGTTATTACTGTCACTTTGAAGAAATAGGTGGAAGAGAAAAATGTAGAAAGTTCATGAGTCCAACTAAATGGTAGAAATACTGGCGTGCTTATTTTATGATATGGCATAGGTTTTTGCTTAGATGGCATGCATTTTAGTAGTACTGGCATCTACTTAACCATCCTGTAACCAATGTACTTACATTTGACAGGAAGAACAAAAGGATAGCCATGGTTAGAGTTCGAGGAGGGAAGTCAGTGGCAAACCCGTCGAGCAAGAAGGTAAACCGAAAGATAATGCCTTTAAGTTGTAAAAGCATGGTTATCGTTGTGCAACTTAGCTAAGTTGGTTGTTTTTTCGCATGCCACATATGCTCTTCCACCAGAGAAGCATTTCAGAGGGAGGGCCAACCATTTCTCAAAGACGTGGCTCCTTCGGAACATGAATGACGGTCTTGCATCTGCATATTGGAAGAAGCTCATAGCTAGCCCCCTAGGGGGGATTGTCAAATTGTCTACTCACGTCACGTTCTCCACCACACTCGTGCACTACTTCCTCGAGCACCAGTTAGTGACGCTAAAGCAGGCGGAGACGTGGTACCAAATACAGGAGACGCTGCTTCGGTTCTCCATGAAGGAGTTTGCTTTGGTGACGGGGATGAACTGTGGCTATCGACGGCCTGACTTCGAGGACTCTGATTACAAGGATGCAATTTATGCCTTGTTCGGGAAAGACAAAGTGAAGGTAAAAGAGCTTGAAGTTATGTGGGAGGTGGCTAAGGAGACAAAGAGGAGCGTTTGGTCTGTATGCTGGTTTTTAGGACTACAGTTATTTTGGTTAACATTATCGAAGTACTTGTCGTAGTAAGAGTTTGGTCTGTATTCATTTATTGGCACAACAACTTCAGCTTCTGGCACATGAAATACAGGCATTGTCACACGCGTAGTTAGGACTGGCATAATGTCAAAATTTTCCCTCCTAACAATAACAACTTAATCCTGTCTGGAAATCGCATGTTGGCACATAATATGTTGTTTTTGGCATGACAACATATGGTTCTGGCACATGAAACAAATACACCAACATAAATGCATATATATATATATATATATATATATATATATATATATATATATATATATAATGTTGTGGACATAGAAGTAGAGAGCAAGATCCAACAACAAGATCCATCAACAACCGTTTGCGCACGACTTACTGCAAAAGACAAAACAAAATGGAAACTTAAGCAAAATGTTCACCAATCACAAGGGTCACCAATACATCTAGCTCATTCGACGCTTCGGCCAGCGAAACTCTCCACGGGAGGGGTACCTAGACTTCTTAGGGTGTCCAGGCCTTCTCTTCACCAACGGCGGAAGCACCTGTAGCTGAGCTATTTCACCTGGAACAGTCCATGTGTCAGGGGGTACCCCGTACAATACCTCCTCGTAGCTGAGATTTTGTTAACGTCTGGATCTGGGCAGGAGTTAGTGCCTTCTGACACCCAGTGAAGCTGAAACGAACCAGATTGAAAGTTTGGCATTCAGACAACAAGTAATGGCAATGTTTGAAACAACATTTGGCATATAAAGTACTTGGACTGACACATATTTATAATATATCAGAATAGAAATCATACGTCGGCACGACGGACGTGCCTAGCAGAGCAGCCGAGGCTTGGCGTTGGTGGTTGTGTCTAACGTTCACGCTGCACGTGTGCGCAGGCACGTACATTCGAACTTTCCACAAACTCGTCTTCATATATTTCGATGCACGACACACCCACGTGCATTTGGGATCAATGCACACAACTCTGTGCCAGAGTCGTGGTTTTCTGTGCTAGCCATAGAATGTTGTATGCCAAACTCTTTACTCTCCATGTGCATCGTGTCGTTGATGCCTAGGTCCGCAGAGGGGTCTGCGTTGGTTTTTGGAGACAAGTCTATGACCACAGACTGGGTGCCTACCTGAGTGCCAATTTTTTTCAATGAAACATACAACGGAGAAGGGCACGCTCTTTCTCCTGTGGTCGAGTTGAGAAACTTGAACGCATCCCAGTCGGATTGGTCGTACACTGGAAAAGGCTTGCATCCCGTCTTTATTGTGTGGGGAAGGTACGTCAACTCCAACTCGAACCGGGTGGCATCCACCCCAAACTTGTCGATGATCATCCTCCTCAGATCCCCAAGTTGCAAGGTCGATCTGGTCCATCAACATTGCTATGTTCGAAGTTGGTCCTTCGAACACCCAACCTCCTCCTCCACTTTGCCACTGCCCATCGGCCACAATCGTAACAAATACGAGCTCTTTCTCCCCTGCACTCGTAAAAGCATAAAATGATTTTACCAATTTCAATGGGGCTAAGAACAAAAGGGAAGTAGTTATGTCCATAAAGAAACAAACAAGATAGCTTACCCATTTTTGTTAATGTCCACTTTATGGTATTGGCACGTGTTACTTTCTCTCTGACACGTTGAACTCGGTTGTTGTCCCGTTTTATTGGATGTCCGGCATGTAACTGGTAATTGGCCCCACCTTTGCCTCCCGATCACCTTCAATGGAGACCCTCTTAAATTCCCACCTTGAGCTTCTTAAGCTTCCTTTTATTCTGGAGAAGAGAGAAGACCCTTTTTTTGGCGCCAAAATAGAAAAGGGACGTGCATTTAATGCACCCTAATCATCACCCCCTTGCGTGTCATCATCCCCCTATCTTGTTGGATTTTTTTTTTAATTTTACCGGGAACCGGTAGTGGCCTTTGTGTTTTATTTGCAAAAATGTCATGTGTTATCACCACCTGCAATTCCCCCCCCCCACCTGCTATTTATGCAAAAGTGGCAAATAGTTGGTATATTCTTGCAAATAATCCTAATAAGTATCAAATTATATTAAAAAAATAGCTAAAAAAATAATATTTTATAGAGTTTTTCGCTCCTTAAAAAGCTTGTCAAAAAGCAAAAACCCATATATTTTTAGAACGGATATGCATTGAGGATAGTTTTAAATTAAGCACCCCTAGTTTTAAATTAAGCACCCCTAGTTTTAAATATGCATTGAGGATAGTTTTAAATTAAGCACCCCTAGTTTTTGAAATTATGAAAAACCTATCCCTTGATTTTTATTCGATTAACAAATAACCGTCTTTCTACCCTATCCAGTGAAGAACCTCATTTCCTACTAAAAAAAAATTACCATAGAAAACAATATACTAAATAAGCTAAAATAATTTAAATTTAAAAAAAAATTCAATTGAAATTCTTAACCTATGTTCGTAAAAAAAACCAAACAAACAATAGCCTCCCATTTGTTTTTTTTTTCTTTTTTGTTTTTTCCTAAAAATATTATTGGTAGACGTACGACCCACCCCATTTTAAAAATAAAAATGAAGAAAACCTCCATACATGAAAATGAGGATGATTTTCTAGGTACTCGAAGGGATAATGCTTCCAATTACACATAGTCAAAACCATGACATAAATCTGCTAAGTGGAGAAAAC
Source organism: Persicaria tinctoria (assembly GCA_037127255.1). Taxonomy (NCBI): domain Eukaryota; kingdom Viridiplantae; phylum Streptophyta; class Magnoliopsida; order Caryophyllales; family Polygonaceae; genus Persicaria; species Persicaria tinctoria. The sequence goes on along the minus strand of JBANSL010000006.1, from coordinate 50,647,122 downwards.
CATCTATTGGTAGATTTAAATTAAACTTCGATGGATCTACTCTTGATAACAACGACAGCTCAATTGGCTACATCATTTATGATTGGGAAGGTAGAACAATCCACATTGGCTACGACAGAATTGGCAGCCAGACCCCGCTGAAAGCAGAGGCTTTGGAATTAAGACATGGGATAATCCAAACATGTGCGTTGAGAATAAACAAGTTGCAAATTGAAGGGGACTCCCTAATAATCATAAATCATTTAAAAACAAATTTCACATGCCCATGGGAAATTGAATTAGTGATGTCGGATATCAAAACATTGTTGTCGAATGTGAGAGAAGTCTCCTTTTCTCACGTGCCCCGAAATGGCAATAGAGTGGCTGATAAGGTTGCACACCTTTGCCGCTCTACCAGGGGCTTCGACATTTACACTGATTAAGGTCTTCAAAACCTCATCCGCAAGGATGCTATTGGGTAGGATTATTCGACCCGAATTATTACCTGATAAAAAAAATGAAGAATTATGGGTTTCGGAAAGGAAAAAAACAAGATATAAATTGAAGCAGTATAAAGTTAACCACCACTTCATAGGAAATTAGAATCCTTCATCAAAGAACACTTAGAGCACCCACATTGGTAGTTTTTAGTAGATTTTTAGAGACAAGAAAATATTATAATATTGATTATTGAAGAAGGCTTAAAAACCCAATTTTGAGTTGTTTGGGTAGCAACTACACTAAAAACCCAAGAAATCCAAATTGAAGAGAGAGATAGAGAGAAGGAATGAGAGAGAGAGAGAGTGAGTGGAAATTGATGAGACAAAAAGGAATGTGGGACCGCATGTTATTATTTATAAGTGTAGAAATAACAAATGAGGGTTTTATGGATGTGGATAAAAAAATAATTTGGGTTTTTTAAGGAGAGAGAGTGTGATAAAAGAGATTAAGAAACACAAGAAACCCGCACTAATGTGTATGCTCTAAATTAGCTCAGCAGAGATCTTCAATCAAATTAACAACAGTACCACACGTGTACATTAGGAAGTGATTCCCAACGTAATTGACTGTTAAATCTCAATTTTCCGATTCTCAATTGCACTTTGTTTCAATCAAATAACTTGAACAATCTCGAATAAGTTTTTTTTTTTTAAAAAAAAGAAGATGCAGTATGAATAGGTGAGCAAATCTTGGAGTTACCTTCAGTTTTATTACTCGGACGACAACATATATAAAAAATAACAAGATTTACATACATGAAAAAATGAAGTGGCCATGAGACTGAAAACAAATAAAACACAAACACACACACACACCATAGGAATGAAAACACAGTTGTGATGTATGACTCTGCCTCTTACTCAAAGTAAATCCCAACTGAAGTTGTGGTTGTTGGGATGGGACAGTCCAATTGTGTTTTGGCTGTGGACGAGAGAGGAATGATCAGTCGAGGAGAAGAGGAGGTTAGGTTCAATGCAGGCGTTGAATCAAACATCTCCCATTGCGTAGTCACCACTGTCCCCGATGCTGAGTTTCTTGGTTGCTTTGGTCGCAGTGGTGAGTGTCCAATGGAGTGCCTTGGTGGGCGAGAATGAGGAGAAGGCGGTTGTTTTAGTGTCGAGTTTATGTGCCTTGGTTTGCTCGGTATTGGACTCTTATGGGACCCATTGTTCGTGGGCGCTGATGTTTTGATCTTGATCAGGTCTAGAGCCTCGACATACTTCTGAACCCTTCTTACCTTTTCAACAAGAAGAAACTCTATGGATCAGTTCTAGTTTATAAATGTATATATGAATTTAGGGAAATTCCGTTTGGCGCCCCTGAGTTTATGTCAATTCCGGTTGGTGTCCCATACTTTTTTTTGTCCGGATGGTACCCCTGAGTTTTGTCAGAAGTTCGGCTCATGCCCAAAACTCATATTTTCTCCTTTTTAATGAATTAAACCACCCTTTATTATTATTTTTTTCACAAATAACCCTTTTACTTTTGACATTGAACAAAACTACCTTTTATTTGACTAAATTCAATACAAAAGTGACAAGCCCACCTTTGTTTTTAAAATTGTATAAAATCACGTATTATTTCCAAAATTTTATCGTAAAATCACCCTTGTTTCAAAAAAAAAAATTAGAAAAAAATCACGATTGTTTCAAAAAATCTCTCTATTATTTGATTAAAATCAATACAAAAGTGACAAACCCACCTTTATTTTTAAAATTGTACAAAATCACATATTATTTCCAAAAATTTTATCTTAAAATCATCCTTGTTTCCAAAAAAATTAGAACAAATTCACTACGATTTTTAAAATTGTACAAAAGATCTATTATTTTTTCATACTTTGCAAAAAATAAAAAGACACTAATTATTTTCCAAAACAATATATAACACCTATTATTTTCCAAAACAATATTTAACAACTATTATTTTCCAAAATAATATTAAACCTATATCTCACTAACTTTAAACATTTGTAAATGTGATTGATCAATTTAACCAAATAATCGATTAGAATTTTATTGAAAAAGAAAAGTAAAGTTGATTTGTTTCACTTTCTTCTCTTATAAAAGAAAGATATAATAAAAGATTAATCATTCTTATCTTATTAGATTTTATGTATTCCAAACAAAATAAATGAGTAACACTTTCTTTTGTGCATTTTTTAAAGCATAAAGGGTGGTTTTACGCAAAGTATGATTTTATGAAGTATTTTTTTTGTAATTTATAAGTTAATTATATTTGTTCACATAATAAGATGATGGATTTGTGCAAAGTTTCTGTAAATAATGGATGATTATGTACATGTAATGTTTGACAAATAATGAGATTTATTTTTTACAAACTATGAAAAATATATAAAAGAATCTTTTGTGTAATATTAAAAACAATGATTTTCTTTATAAAAAAAAAGGAAACAATGGGTATTTTTACTATTTTTTGCTAAAACTTTGGCAATAATGTATAATTTTGTTAGTTTTTAAAAGTAAAAGGTGATTTTGTCACTTTTGTGTTGAATTTAGTTAAATAAGAGGTAATTTTGTTCAATATTAAAAGCAAATGTGCTCTTTTATGAAAAAATAAAAAATAAAGGGTGGTTTTATTCAATAAAAAAAGGGAAAAAAAATATGAATTTTGGGCATGAGCCGAACTTTTGACAAAAGTCAGGGGTACCATCCGGATAAAAAAAAGTGTGGGATACCAACCGGAATTGACATAAACTCAGGGACACCAAACGGAATTTCCTATGAATTTAAAATGAAAGCAATCCAAAATTTACCTGAATTTTGCGCTGCGATTTCACGTCACCATCTGCGAGGATTGCGTCCAATTTGATGAGTTCATTCATCAACAGCTCAATCAAATTTAGAACCCCCTTCTCAACCACTTTTCCGCCTTTTGAGACGATGGATTCAACGGCCGAAACCTACCACAAAATTTCCAATTAGACACCAAAGCATAACAAAATGCAACTCCAATCATTCATTCCAGTCTCAATCTCAAATTCCACAAGGACCACAAGAAACCATGACCAGCATTCATGCCAACTACCTTGAAAGAAATGACAAATGCTAGCATACAACTTGAACACAAATCCTAATGTACGAGACACTAACACTAACTGCCTTGAAGGATTTAAAGTTTCAACTCGATATCCTCAAATAATGATTCCTCGTCGCAACCTGATACTCAAATTTCAACCAAATGCGACTTAAACTCCAATTCTACTTCAAGAACAGTTCCTCCAACACTCCTTATAAATGGAAAAGGATTGATTCACCTGAGTATCAAGCTTATCGACTTCCAAGCTGATGCCGGAAATGGATTTTGCAGCCTTCTCCATAATGCAAAATATGTATGTGTCGTCTAAGGAAGAAGAAGGACTGAATGTCAGGTCAGCAATCCGGGGTGTAGAGAAATCAAGAGATCAAAACTGTTCATTCAAGTGCAGAATGGACGATGCAGATCATGGTTGATTTGTAACAGACTTTGTTTGTTAAATATCTTGTAATCAGCAATAAATGAGATTAACATCTCATAATAGAAGTTATAATATGATTTTATCTAATTGAGAGCGAAATAAAGCCATCGCCATTGATGGTCTCAATCAAGCTTCGTTCTCTCTGATTTCCTTCCTCTTGTCTTCATCTTCTCTCCCGAATTCGATTCTTTCTCAAACAATCCTCTCGATTGTAACATGGTATCAGAGCTATGAGTAATTCGATCGACAATTCTCGCAATTCGCAATTGACAGGAGAATTTGACAGTCTCGGAATTGATTCCAACAACGCGTTGTTTCTTCATCATTCGGATCATCCGAATTATGTGCTCTCTACGCAGTTGCTGACTGATCGGAACTACTACCCCTGGAGAAGATCCGTGGAGGTGTCGTTGAGAGCGAAGAACAAACTTGGCTTCATCACCGGCAAGTGCCAGCGTCCACTGGCCGATTCACCGCTTCTTGATCAATGGGAGTGGTGCAACAGTATGGTGATTTCTTGGCTTACGCATTCAGTGGAGAAGGACATCGCTGAAACCTTGCTCTACTTCGATTATGCTAAGAGCTTGTGGCTCGATCTTCAGTTGAGGTATGCATTTCAAATTGAACTCGGATTTTTCAAGTCCAAAAGGAGCTTTTCACTTTGTCTCAAGGAAATCTTGCAATCAGTGCTTATTTTAACAAGTTTAAGCATCTTTGGGACGAATTTGTGGTGTTAATTGAGATTGAGAATTGTGGATCTTGTGGTGCTGCTGGTATGTTTCCACAATTCTTGCTCAAATTGCAAGTAATCCAGTTCTTAGTCGGTCTCAATGACTCTTACAACATGGTTCGAACGAATATGCCGAATATTGTTGATGTGTATCGGATGTGCCTTGATGAAGAGAAGCAGAGAGAACTGCGTTCTTCAACAAGTGTTGGAATCGATTCCACTGCCTTGAATTCCTTAAAAAAAGGTCCTCGTACTAGTTACCAAAACAACAAGAGCACCAACAATTGAGGTCAGTCCTCTCAACAGTAGTCTAATGGTCAATCAAAGAACAATGGGGGTGCTCCGACTAGATCTGGCAATCATAATTCAAGCAATTCTACAAACTGGAAGTCCAAGTATTTTTGTGAGTTTTGCAAAAGGGAAGGGCACAGTATTGAAAGGTGCTTCAAGCTCCATGGATATCCTAAGGGCGATAAAGATAAACCTCAACAGAAGAGTTACTCTACTAATAACGCTTCTTTTGATCTAGCTTCTGGTGGAGAACGTGATATTGGTGATCAGACGCCGACGTTCACCAAAGAGCAGTATAGTCAGTTGTTGGCTATGTTGAGCAAGCATTCAACCAGTGATAGTCCCACCGCCTTAGGAATGATGGCAGGTAAGGTTTTCTGTTTCTCAATTCATGGTCAAGATCATAAGTGGATCATAGACAGTGGTGCTACCCATCATATTATACCCAATTTGTCCTTATTTCATTCTTTTTCCACAGCCCCACCTAACTCCCATATCACTAAACCTGACAAAACACAATCCTCTATTGAACACATTGGTACAATTCATCTACAGAAAGACATTGTCTTAACTGATGTGCTTCATGTCCCTTCTTTTGCCTATATCCTTTTGTCCGTCAAACAACTCACTAGAACCTTGAACAAAAATGTTTTACTTACTCCCTTCCATTGTTTGCTGCTTCGGGACCTTTCACTGAGTATATCTCTGGTTCTTGGTGAAGAGAAAGATGGATTGTATCTCACCAAGCCTTCAAGTTCTGTTGCAACTCCTACATCTCCCATTTCTGGAAATATTTCTATGCAGCATTGGCACTACCGATTGGGTCACATTCCCTATAGTTAGATGCATTTGTTTCCCTTTCTAAGAAATGTTAGTTTCAATAAATCACATGTCTGTGATATTTTTCCTAAAGCACGACATTGTAGAGATGCTTTCCCTGTGAGTTCTATTAAATCTGTAATTCCTTTTGAGCTTTTACATGTGGACATCTAGGGTTCTTATAGTACTCACACTTACAATGGTTATCGTTTCTTTCTCCCCATTGTTGACGATTATACTCGCACTACATGGACACACTTGATTTCTCACAAGAGTAATGCCTTTCCTATCTTGCAAGCTTTTGTGGCTTTTATTCATACATAATTTCAGGCTACTGTCAAGGTTATTCGATCAGACAATGGGGAGAGTTTTGCAGTTCTGCTGCTAAGGCTTTTTACACAGAAAAGAGAATTGTTCATCAACTTTCTTGTCCTTACACACCTCGATAAAACGGGGTGGTTGAGCGAAAACATAAGCATCTATTGGAGACTGCTAGAGCGCTTCTATTTCAATCAAATTTGCCTATTTCTTACTGGGGAGAGTGTGTGCTTCGTGTTACTTACTTGATCAACCGTTTTCCTTTGTCATCTCTCAAGTTTCTTACCCCTATCGAGAAACTATATAATCAACCACCCACATATGAACACATTAGGCCTTCTGGATGCTTATGCTTTACTAGCACTGTCAAGGCTAATCGTCTCAAATTTGATTCTCGTAGCAGTGCTTGTGTGTTTCTGGGCTTTCCTTCCGGTATTAAAGGGTGCAAACTCCTTGACATTGTCACTATGAAAGTTTTTGTTTTCAGGGATGTTAAGTTTCATGAATTAACATTTCCCTTCCTTCATAAAACACATTCAGAATCTTCATCTGTTCCTTTACTTAATCTTGCTACTGATGTGTGTCGAGTTGATTATCCCACTAATGCATCTGACCGAGTCTGTGCTCCCACTGAGATTGCCACACCATCAGATTCTTCATCTGATGTTGCTACTGGAGTTACCTCTCCAGTTCATGATGTGCATTCACCTGATCCCCCTCTTCGATGTTCTACTCGTCCTCATTGTTTACCAACTCACCTTAAAGACTATGTGATGAATGTCACATTGCCCTCTTCCCATTTCCCCATGTCCCCCAACTTTCTTAATTTCATTTGCTGCACCACTGTCACTACACCCACAACCATCATTTCTGAACCTAAATCCTATTCCTAAGCCTCCAAAGATCCACGATGGGTCAAAGCCATGAAGAAAGAAATTGAGGCCTTGCAAGCTAATCATACCTGGGACGAGGTTCCTCTTCCACCACACAAGAAACCAGTGGGGTGTCGTTGGGTGTATAAGGTCAAGCTCAAAGTTGATGGTTCAATTGAGCGTTTTAAGGCACGTTTAGTGGCAAAGGGATACACTCAACAACAAGGAATCAATTATGATGAGACCTTCTCACCTGTAGTTCCTATGAATACCATCCACGCACTAATTTCTCTTTTTGTGACAAAGGGGTGGTTGATCCATCAAATGGACGTTAATAATGCGTTCCTACATGGGGATTTGCCTGAGGAGGTTTACATGGTTATGCCGCCCGGTATCCCCAACTCATCAGGTAATGTTTGCTGGTTGACAAAATCATTATACGGCCTTAAACAGGCCTCTCGTCAGTGCCATGCTAAACTGGCTTCCGCCTTGCTCACTTTGGATTTTCATCCTTCGAAATTTGATTCATCATTGTTCATACAACACACTGAAAATGATTTGGTTATTGTTGTTGTCTATGTTGATGACATCCTTGTCACCGACACTAAATCTGATATTATTGAGCCTCTTAAAACCACATTGGATACCTTGTTCAACATCAAGGATTTAGGGCGCCTTAATTTCTTCTTGGGCATGGAAGTTGTCTATTTGGATGACAAGGTGATTCTCCATCAACGAAATTTTGCTACTAACCTCGTTGTTGATGCCCAACTAGGCGAGGTTTCTTCAGTAGTGACCCCCCTTCCTATCAATTTGAAGTTGGATATTGATAATGCTGGGGTAGTCTTGCCTGATCCTTCTCAGTGTCGGTGTTTGATCGGGAAATTGAATTACTTGACCAACACTAGGCCGGATCTGTCTTTTGCGGTTCAAACTTTGATCCAGTTTATGCAGACCCCTCATGTTGGTCACTTGGATGCTCTATTACATGTGTTGCGCTATGTCAAGGGCACCTTGGGTTATGGTATTCAGTTCTTGCTTGGTATTGACCTTACTCCGCATGCATTTTTCGATTCAGACTAGGTTGTCTGTCCCATTTCTCACTGATCTGTCATCAGATATGTTCTCCTTATGGGCTCAAATCCTATATGTTGGTGCTCTAAGAAACAAGCCACTATTTCAAAGATCTCGTTAGAGGCTGAGTATCGAGCTATGTCTCAAGCAACGTCTGAGGTGACTTGGTTAGTCGGTTTACTTCGTGAGTTTGGCCTTCATAATCTCACTCCAATTACCCTTCATTGTGACAATAAGTCAGCATTGCATATTGCTCGTAACCCGATGTTTCACGAGCGTACGAAGCATATCGAAATTGATTGCCATTTTACCCGGCAAAAGGTGCTCAATGGGCTGCTTCAATTGTCCTTTCTCCCCACTCACAATTAGTTGGCTGATGTATTGACTAAGATCCTTCCTTCAAGTCAGCATCGGAATCTACTGATCAAGCTGGGCATGTTCGTTGATCCTGCTCCAGCTTGCGGGGGGAGGGGGGGTAATGCAGAATATGTGTGTGTCGTCTAAGGAAGAAGAAGGGCCAAATGCCAGGTCAGCAATCAGGGGTGCAGAGGAATCAAGAGATCAAAACCGTTCATTCAAGTGTAGAATGGACGATGCAGATCATGGTTGATTTGTAACTGACTTTCTTTGTTAAATATCTTGTAATCAGCAATAAATGAGATTATCTTCTCATAACAGAAGCTGTAATATGATTTTCTCTAATTGAGAGCGAAATAAAGCCATCACCATTGATGGTCCCAATCGAGCTTCGTTCTCTCTGATTTCCTTCCTCCTGTCTTTATCTTCTCTCCCGAATTCGATTCTTTCTCAAACAACTCTCTCGATTGTAACAATCCACATTGGCATTTCTTCCAATCTGAAGCAATCTCTTCTCCTAGCTGATTGGATCCTCGACGAGCACGATCTTAGACTTGTCCTTGACGCCCGACGTGTCAAGATACGCCTTTGAATACTTCTGTTTGTCCTTAAACAACAGTTTCTGGTCTTCATGGTGAACCCCGGTTGCCTCCGTCAACTTCTTCTTCAGCTCCCCTACCCACCAGGACCACCACCACACACACATGTACACGGACCTCATAAATGGAACAACATTATGAACAAAATGGCCAACAATGGATTCGATTTAATTGTTGTTTGGTTCATATATTCCTAGCCAAACTCAATTTATAAACTAACCAAGCACATTAATTTCCTCTTTCAACTATCTGCATGTTAATAGATTTTTGTGAATTCAACAGATTGTGGAAGAATTAGATGTTTATACGATCCCATATACAGGAAGTCCTATTATGTGGAGGAAAAGTCAAAATCCTATTGATAATATCTATGAACGATTAGATAGAGTGATGGTTCATACAAATATCTTATCTCAATTCCCTAATTTATCTGTCCACAATCATCTTTTTACAACTTCTGATCATTCTTTAATGTCTATGTCGATAGGCAACACAAAAATTAGGGTTGGTTCACCATTTAAATTTGATAACTATAATAGATTAGTTAAATCAACTTGGCAGAATAAGCTTCATGGGTCGTTTATGTTTACACTAGTACAAAAACAGAAACTTCTTAAAAAAATACAAAGATCTGGTGTAAATCTCACCCAAATAATAATTTCCGCCAGATAACAAATATTGAAGATCAGCTTCTGTTACTACAAACACAACAAATTGGTGGAACATCAAACGATAATATTAGTATTAAACGTAATAGATTTTTATGTAAGCGTGAAGCTCTTATGAACTTTAATAATATTTTCTGGAAACAAAGAGCTAAATCAAATTTTCTAAAATTTAGAGACAAAAAAAACCAAATACTACCAAGCTATATCTAAAGTTAGAAATTCAAAAAATATCACTCGAAATTTTACAAATAAACATGGTTTATTGATTGAGGACGAGGATCAAATTAGAGATGAAATTATAACTGAATTGGCAAAAAGATTCATTTCTAATAATGCTCCGAGTAGTAATAATCCATATTTTTTAAATTTAATTGATCATACCATTACCGATTCTGAAAACTTAATGTTAACACAACCCTTTTCGGATACTGAGATTAAGGATACCCTATTCTCAATGACAGACGATAAGACTCCAGGTCCTGAGGGTTTTCCACCAGATTCCTATAAAAAATACTGAGATATTGTGGGTAAATTAGTCTGCAAAGCTGTTAAATCCTTCTTTCATTCTAGTGTGCTTCTCAATGAAGTAAATACAAATTTCATTGCACTTATTCCAAAAATTGATACACCTATTAACATTAATCATTAATGTTCGATTAGTATGTATAATACTATTTATAAGGTTATTTCGAAACTATTGGCTAATCATTTGAAGCCTATTTTACCGAGCATTATTAATCCATTTCAAGGTGCTTTTGCACAAGGAAGAAATATTCAAGATAACATTCTAATAACTCATGAGGTTTTCCACTCTTTTCATAACAAAAAAGGTAAATTTGGGTGGATGGCTTTAAAGCTAGATATGGAGAAAGCTTATGATAAAATAAGTTGGTGTTTTATTCGTATTATTCTAAAGAAATTTGGTTTTGATTCTAGATGGATTGATTGAGTGATGACTTGTCTAACTAAAACTAGCTTCTCAGTTTTAGTTAATAATTTGTCTGGCCGTACATTTCATACTTATAGGGGAATTCGTCAACGAGATCATCTTGCACCGTATATTTTTGTATTGGTTATGGAACTATTAGGGAGAATGTTGCAACAAGAATCATCGGAATGTGACCCATTGATTGAAATCAAACTTACAAATAACAGTGGTCCGATTCCATTCCTCTCCTTTGCAGATGACACTCTAATTTTTTGACGTGCTAATCAGTTAAGTCTTCATGCGATTAGAAATCTATTGAATACTTTTTTCAATATGCCTGGATTAACTATTAATTACAATAAAAGTTCTTTATAAGTTTCTAAAAAAATTTCTTTCAGTAAAGCTCAATCCATTGCTCACCAGCTAAATATTCCAGTTACTAAATCGATGGAAAAATACCTTGGTATACCACTTATTCGTGGTAAGGTTTGTAATGTTTTGTTTGATGAGGCAATATCTAGCCTCAAAAAGCAATTGTCTAAGTGGAAATCCAACACTCTCTCTCTCAAGCCGGTAGATCAGTTCTAATTCAGGCAAACCTAAATTCTAAAACAAATTATTCAATGCAATCTTTTCTCATTCCAAAAGGAGTTCTACAAAAAATCGATCAGATCAACAAAAATTTCTTTTAGAATAAGATTCAATCTAATAATTATCATCCGTTAATCGGCTGGGAACATCCGTGTACTCCTAAAAAAGATGATGGGTTAGGTTTTAAGTCGGCTGAGCAAATTAATATTGAGATGCAAATGAAACTTCTTTAGAGAATTATGGCTAATCCTGATAATATTTGGTCTAAGGTAATCACAGATAAATATCTCTCGAAAGAATCTCTTATGGAAAGAGGTAGATTCAAAACTTCTTGGCAATTTGGAAGACTTCTTAATATTGGAGATCTTTTCTCGAAAGGATTGCCCTGGCTAGTTGGTAATGGGAAAACCATAAACGTTTGGTCTGACATTTGGGTAAATGCGCAATCTCTAGAGAGATTTCGGAATGATCGTGATCCTAATTTAAAAGTTTGTGATTTATTTATTAAGACCAACTCCTGGGATATTGATAAATTAAATTGTATTTTTTCATCTCATATTGTTAAAGCAATAACTAATATGCATATTCCAGTAACTGGTATTCCAGACAAGCTAATTTGGATTTATAGTAATAATGGAAATTTCTCTGTTAAATCCACATCCTCTCTTTGTAATTCGAGGAATACAAAGACAATCCCAGCAAACTGGATTTGGAAACTTAATATTCCTCCGAATATTAAAAAATTTATGTGGAATTTTTTTAGATATTTTGCCAACTACGGTCTGGTTAAATAGATATATAAATAGAGTTCTTAGAACTTGCTCTCTTTTTAATTATGAGATAGAATATACAAATAATTTATTGTTTAATTGTCAGATTACAAGATTCCTTATTCAAAATCTAGGTTTAAGATTGGGAAAATGTTTTGCTATACCAAATTTAACAAATGATGTCCCATAAAATATTCTAAATACTATGGCTCTTAATATAGATTTTACAGATTTGTGTAATTTATGGCATTCAATTTGGGAGCTCAGAAATAGAATTATTTTTTGAAATACTGCTGATTCGGGTATTATCCATGCTTTAACTCAAACTAGTGATAATATCTCTTGTTGGAGTAAAGGGCAGGTTAACACTAAATTGCCTAAACGTGTTCGGCCTCCCGATAAAATGATTTGGAAACGCCCTCCAATAAATGTCATTAAGATCAATGTGGATGATTCGGTGAAAATTATTTCCCATTCACAGGTTGGTTGTATTGTAAGGAATAATGAAGGTCAATTTATTCGAATTCATAAATGTAACGACAGGATGGATTCTGTCATTCTAGCATAAACTTTTGTTGTTTATACAAGTATAACATTAGTAGTGGAGATGGGGATTCGAAGACTGATAGTTGAAAGTGATTGTGCTATAATCATTGACTCCATCAATCATGCAAACAATATTCCATGGGTAGTTGTTCAAATTGTCCAAGAGATCCACACATTAAGTAGAGATTTTGAGAGCGTCGCTTTTCAGCATTTCTATAGAGAGACTAATGGTGCAGCTGACTTTATTGCTAAATCTCAGTTGAGTTGTAATATTATTTTGAGTGTTTGTTGTTGTGAGTTACATAACATTATCTTGCGAGATGATCATGGATGTCGTCAGTGCATCCTTCTTTTTGCTTACTGTTAAAAAAAACCTATACGCCTAGTTCCATGCTAGAAATCCCTAAATAGAACCAAACAATGTATTAAAATAGTCAACTATACTACATTTAGAAAAACAAAAACAAAAACAAAAAAAACAAATAATGGAATTTAGGAGAAATTGAACAAAATGGAGAGATACATTGGAAATGGAATTAGAAAGTGAAGGTGATGATGAACAAATATTAGTATTTAGTTACCAAACGTGGCCTGAGAGCTGATTCCGATTTCATGGTGAACTGACCGGTATTTGACCCGAACTCGAATGATGGGGGAGGCGCAGCGTTTTGATCCGAATCGACCCGTTTCTACACCAACATCCCACCGGGTCTCATCTCCCACTCAGCCGTCGCCGACAACCCGGTGAGGTTCGAACGCTGATGAATCATCATACGACTTCTTCCGGCTAACAAAAAAGGTCAAAATTTATACGCGGCAACAAATTAATTCGGTCGGAGAATATAGACTCCGGCCGGCTGGTGGAGGTTGAAATAACCAAAAACGCCCCCGGAGGTTATGGTGGCTATCGCCACTATCTGAGTAATCAACTTCTTTTTGTTTTACTTTCTCAAACTGTTGGTGGATTAATCAACCGAAATCATTGCAATCAATTTGAGGAAGCAATTTTAGAGGAAAAACAGATAAAGAAGAGATCTACTCTCATAGAAAAAGTAGTGAACACAGAGGGAGGAGGAAGCACAAGGTACTAGCTACCTTCCGTTTAGGATTAACCTTCTATTTTTTTTAATTAGGAAATAATTCTATAGGCAGACTCGTCACCGCGAGAGGCCGACAAACTCGATAGACAATGAACCGTCAAAATATACAACAAAGAAAACAAATTAAAGGAAGGGTGCAATACAAAAGGTGGAAAGCCCACAAATGCAGTCGAACAAGCGAACCTAACTGATAGCATGTAGGCATAATAGGTTGCATTTAGCTTAGTTAAGATGCATATCATGCATGATTTAAGTAGAATTTGCATATTTGCTTTCTATGTTGGTGGAGTCGGAATCTACACGTTTTTATTGATTATTTCAGGTAACTGTGGATCCGAGAAGGATAAATGGGTTGATAACGCATTGGATGAGAATGTCTAGTTGATCGAAGAAGCTTACATGAAGATCTCAAGAGGCCTTGAAAAGAAGAAGTGAACCTAAACGAAGAACAAGTCTGCAGAAGTTGTCGCCGGACATGCTGAACTTGTTTTGCACTTTCTGGAGGCCTCGATTATCTGATTGACTATTATGACCATGCGTTGGAAAGCTCTTTGAGAGAGCTACAACTTTCCTGTTGACAAAAAGAGCAAATTCGGGACAGAATTTCCGTGAAAGGCAGATGCAGCGGCCGCAGCATACATGCGGCGGCCGCCGCATCTGCCGACAGCAATTATACGCTACGTTTTATTAAATGAAAACCCTAGAATCTTTTGATTTCTTTTATGGCCGACTTTGATGTTTTAAAAGGCCATGTTTTATGTTATTTTCACAACTTCTATTCTACTCATTCATTCATTAGATTAGGATTCAAGACGATTTTAGTGGGAGATTTAGAGCGATGTTCGCCATGGGCGACTAAACTCTCTTCGTTCTATCTACAATTTGAAGCTTTATTTGGATTGAATTGTGAGTTTCTGAATCTTGTTCCTTATTTTCCTATGTTTGAATGCTTCAACTTCTTTATGCTTGATTGTTGATTGTTTTGTTCTATCTTGTCTGGCCAACTAGTAAGATCAATTCAATTGCTAGGGTTTTGTAGATTCCTGATTGCGAACCTTAACCCAAGTGGCAAGCTTATCCCTTTAGGGCTGATTGAACTAATTGGATAGGTAGGAAGTTGGACGTGTTGTTAAATCTCTCTTTAGGGACTACAAATACCTTGGTTAATCTCTGAACTTAAAGCTATCAATTGGGTTAAATCCTTTCTTTAGGGACTGTTCGATTGATAAGGGTTTCTAAGACTGATTGGACTAGTAACTATATTAGGTCGGGACAAGGGCATTCATAGGAAGACTAAAAGGACAAGAGGAAGTTACAATATCAATTCAACCAAATAAAGTGGATAGTTGTAGGTAGAGCGATCTTCTCTAAATTGTTTTGCATTATTTGTTTTTATTTTATTTTGTTTTCTTTTCAATCTCAATCAACCAACCCCCCCTCTACTAATTGGTAAAAACACATTGCGGAGAAATACTTGATTCTGTGTGGGATCGACCTCTTACTTATTTGCTATACTAGTGATAGAGTCTATTTTAGTCATGTTTTTAGTATAGATTTGCATATTAATTTAGAGCATGTTTACATGTTTTAGAGCTTATTTGTTATTATTTAGTTTTCGGAGTCTACACTCGTGTTTTATTGATTTCAGGTATTTTGGAGCGAATTCGGAATAAATTGTATTGGACAAATTATATAAGGTCGGGAAGAGTTGCAAATTACTCAAATTATGGATCAGCAATTGAGCCGATGAAATTCATATGGGAGGAGCCACGTACGGGCTTGATGCGCCAAGACGCGTTCTCACACAAGTGCCTATATTAGATCATATTTAGGTAGATTTATATTATTATATATTTATATTAGGATATTTAGATTAGTTAGATTAGGATATCAGTTCATATATATACATTCATACGGCCCGGCAAGGTCAGTAGCCGACTAACATTCCGCCCAAAATCCTTGTTATGTTTTGTCTTATTTTTATGGAGATCTAAACTCCTCCGTTTCGTCTATGGATTGAAGCTTTGATTTGATAAAGTTGTGAGATTTCTATTCTTGTTATATTCTTATTGATTCGTATTGATTCTTTTGCGAGTATTGTTGATTTCTTCTAGTCCGTACAACTAGTTGAGATTATTGCTAGGATTTTGTAGATTCCTCGTAGCGAACCTTAATCCATAGTAGCAATCATGCCTTTTTAGGACTCGTAGGACTAAACTGGTGTGTAGAGAATCAATTACATGTTAAATATTGACTCGTAGCTTGATGTTGCATGTATCCTGGTTAATCCTTAATCTTAATGCTGCTATTAGGTTAAATCTTGACCGTGTTAAGGTTATCTAATTAGTAAGGGTTACTAGGACTCGTAGGACTAGTAATTTACACAAGATCAGGACATGAACAATAATAGGATGAAAAGAGAACTTGAAGAAGAATCGAGCATCAACCGGTCAAATTAAAGTGGATATTTGTAGATGAAACTATCTTCCTAATTGTTATATCCGTTAACTTGTTTATAGTTTATTTTGTTTTATTTCTTATTCTCAATCACCAAAACCCCCTTTTGTTCTCTTAATTGGTAAATAGACACTACTTAGGAATAACTTGATTCTCTGTGGGATCGACTCGTGCTTACTACACTACATTAGTTAGGTAGGTTCGAATTTATTTTGATACGGTTAACGCGACTAAAAAACCGTCCATCAACTAGTTTGTAGGTTTGAGTTTTATTTTGATACGGTTTACGCGACTAAAAATCGTCCATCAAATTGGCGCCGTTGCCGGGGAGTCAAGTTTATTTCTTTGTTTGTGTGTTTGCCAATATATATAATTAATTTTGTTGTGAGCCTATCTTACGGTTCATAACACCCTTGCTACTAACTTTTTCAAGATGTTGAGATTAGCGCAGTATGAAGGTGAGAACTTTCACCAATACTTCAGGAGATTGCATGATTATGTTGACGACCTTGGTTCATGGGGTTATCAATTCAGCATCCGGGATATGATTATGTGCATAATTGATGGGATGACTGTTGAGACGCGAGCGCTTGCTGAATACATGAGTAACGGAGGCCTGAAGCGGTTAGGAGGATTGTCGGGGTTGTGGGATTTTTTCTGTTATATGGATTACCATGCTGCACAGGAAGAATTGCTCGCCACGTCTTCTCCGCCGATGGAGGACTCTGTCACACACCTGGAGGATCCATTGCACACTCTTACTCAAGTGGTGCAACAGCTAGAGGAAGAAAAAATGAGCCGAATCGGAAAATTGGAGAATCAGATGAGCCAACTCATTCAAATTTTAAGTGCAAAAGGTGAGAAAGAAAGGAGCTTCGAAGAAGAAGAGGAATTGGTTGCAGACAACGATAGTGTCTTCGACGATGGAGGAGAGGGTCTAGTGCTTCATGACTTGGAATCTCATGAGTCGACGCATGAGGTTACATGTGATGTGTCTCCTACTCCATTTGCAACATCCATTCTGAGCTTGTCCATTGATGAACCAAGTCTAGAGCCATCAGCTGAGGTGCAAGAGGTAATAAAGGTAAACTTTTGCAATTTTGAAGTTAATGGTGTATATGTTGATCCTTTTGATTGCTATTTTGAGAAGCCACCAGCGGAACTGTGCTGGTGGTATCATATTCCTTCTGCAGAGAGTCGTGCTAGACTCTTTGATAGATTGAAAGGGTTTTTGAGTTTCACATTTTATGCTTTCAATTTATCGTGCTATGAGGTGCTTTGTAAGATGTGTGCACAGGAATATGATAGGCTACTGAGGGCTTTGACAATGTCTGATAGCTATGATCTTGAGATTGAGAATAAGTCAGGCCAATGACATTAAAGAAAGGCGCTTCTCGGGAGGCAACCCGAGGTAAGTTTTCTAATTTAGTTATTTCAATTCCTAGTTAGCTAGTTCTTTTTTCAATAAATTAGGTTTCTCATTAGGCATTAGATAATTGTTTTGGTTTGGGATAGACTAAGCTTTCAGGAAAGGCCACCGCAATGCTCAGATCTAACTTATTTGTCAGCGATGTCATGATCCTACTCTTCCACCACATTGTGAGTATTTCATTCATCTCTTCCTCTATGTTTTTATTTTTTTGTCTTTTATGTTTCATTGAGGACAATGAAAGGTTTAAGTGTGGGGGAGGGATTACATTGCATATAGATAGAGTTTGCATATCATGTTTACTTATGTTATCATGTTTATTTATGTTGTCATATTTATTTTTATTCATATACTGCATTTGAAAAAAAAAATCCAAAAATATCATGCATTGCATTTAGGTGTTATTAAAGATACCCATCTTGGTTTAGTTTGTCCTCTAATTTAAATTTCAAGCATGATCATATAAATCCCATGGAGTTCTGGATGTTTTTGCCTTGTCTGTATGTGATTTTTGTGGAACATGAGCTAGCGAATATAATTGAGCATGTATGATTGAGCTAAAGTATGATTGAAGTCCTCAAAACATGACCCTGTGAGAATGTTTAGCCGTATTTGAAATATTTTGCTCAATTGTGTGAATTACTCTCCTTTTGTTGCTACCTCTTGGCATTGACTGCAGTATCTATTTTTCAAGACCGACTCACATGTTTGATTACTTGCGGAGTTTATGTTATATTTTGAGTCTTTTGTTTGAATTTGTGCATATTTAGTAAATAAGGGGGCAATGGTTGATGCACTTAGTAACCGGGTCTACGCATGACACCCATGGGCAGTGGCGGAGCCAGAACTCGATGAGGGTGGGGGCACACTGGCACAATGGTGAAAAATGACAATGAATAATACAAACTTATACAACACATAACGTTTTCAATACTAAAAAGTAATGATAAAAATAAAAAAAATGGAGTAATATATATAGTACAAAGAGTTGTTAATTGTTAATTACCGAAATAGTTGAACTTGACGACAAATGAAGTAAATCCATTTTACGGGTTTTAATACCTTGAAAATGTTGAAGTATAACTTCATTATCTATACGCTTGAAAACATCTTTTTCGACAAAGCATACCAAAATCTAAGAGAGAAAGTCTTCCATCATCTTGTTGTACAAATATGTCTTGATAATACCCATAGACAGATAAAGTTATTTCCACTATAGTTGTTGCAACTGGTAACACTAAAAACAACTTAATGTGATGATATACCAATTAAGTTAAAAACTTTGTGAATTCTTAATTCGATCATCTTTTTAGAAATGTGCATTACCGATATTTTGCAAAATCAAAAAAATCTGGCATTTCCCTTCATTTTAACTTTTGTAACTTCTTACCTAATTTTTGAAATGAGTAATATAACATCTTATTTTGAAACCCTTGAGATAAATTCTAGTATTTAAATGTCAATCTAAATAACATATAAAAGGATTGAAGATTGTTAAAATAAGATGAAAGCTAGTAATATACCTTCAATTTTCAAATATTCATAACTTTTTATTCGGATATCGGATTGAGGCATATTATATATCAAAACGAAGCTATCGACGAGGAGATTATATATACGGGGTTCATCGGACGAGGGTGGGGGCACGTGCCCCCACATGCCCCCGTTTGGATCCGCCCCTGCCCATGGGTATGATTCGCGCAAAAAGGTGTTGAAAACTATCCACTAGGAAAGAAAGCTTGATCATTGAGTAACCAGGTTCATTCATGACACCCATGTTTGCAACTTGCGTCAAAAGATGTTCAAGTGGACTTCATATTAGTAGGTTGAGGTGTTGATAGACCGGGGCCATTCATGATACCCATGTTTGCGTCTCGCGTAAGGAAAGCACCAAGACAAGAAAAAAAAGGAAAAAAAAAAGAAAAAAAAGTGTCACATTTTATTTAGTTGTCTTTATTGTGTCCTGCAAGTAATGACATTTCGGTAGATATTTGGTGATATGGTGGTCAATGTCTATGAGCTTAGTGCATGATTGGTTTGAGTTGAGAGTTGTATCTTAAAGCCTAAACACATGAGTGAAACACATATTTCTGGTGAGGTTGGATAATGTCTACTTTTAAGCTTTGATCACTGAAATACATGCTATGACGTTTGTTTGCTTGGTTTATGTTTTCACCTGCTATGATGTTGCTTTTTGATGAGCTTGAAACTCGAAGGGATTTCCTGTGGGATGCGTTGATTCATGTTCATTCTATCATTGCTTGAGGACAAGCAAAGGTTAAGTGTGGGGGAGTTTGATAGCATGCATTTAGGTAGGCATAATAGGTTGCATTTAGCTTAATTAAGATGCATATCATGTATGATTTAAGTAGAATTTGCATATTTTCTTTCTATGTTGGTGGAGTCGGAATCTACACGTTTTTATTGATTATTTCAGGTAACTGTGGATCCGAGAAGGATAAATGGGTTGATAACGCATTGGATGAGAATGTCTAGTTGATCGAAGAAGCTTACATGAAGATCTCAAGAGGCCCTGAAAAGAAGAAGCGAACCTAAACGAAGAACAAGTCTGCAGAAGTTGTCGCCAGACATGCTGAACTTGTTTTGCACTTTCTGGAGGCCTCTATTATCTGATTGACTATTATGACCATGCGTTGGAAAGCTCTTTCAGAGAGCTACAACTTTCCTGTTGACAAGAAGAGCAAATTCGGGACAGAATTTCCGTGAAAGACAAATGTAGCGGCCGCAGCATACATGCGGTGGCCGCCGCATCTGCCGACAACAATTATACGCTACGTTTTATTTAATGAAAACCCTAGAATCTTTTGATTTCTTTTATGGCCGAATTTGATGTTTTAAAAGGCCATGTTTTATGTTATTTTCACAACTTCTATTCTACTCATTCATTCATTAGATTAGGATTCAAGACGATTTTAGTGGGAGATTGAGAGCGATGTTCGCCATGGGCGACTAAACTCTCTTCGTTCTATCTACAATTTGAAGCTTTATTTGGATTGAATTGTGAGTTTCTGAATCTTGTTCCTTATTTTCCTATATTTGAATGCTTCAACTTCTGTATGCTTGATTGTTGATTGTTTTGTTCTATCTTGTCTGGCCAACTAGTTAGATCAATTCAATTGCTAGGGTTTTGTAGATTCCTGATTGCGAACCTTAACCCAAGTGGCAAACTTATCCCTTTAGGGCTGATTGAACTAATTGGATAGGTAGGAAGTTGGATGTGTTGTTAAATCTCTCTTTAGGGACTGCAAATACCTTGGTTAATCTCTGAACTTAAAGCTATCAATTGGGTTAAATCCTTCTTTAGGGAATGTTCGATTGATAAGGGTTTCTAGGACTGATTGGACTAGTAACTATATTAGGTCGGGACAAGGGCATTCATAGGAAGACTAAAAGGACAAGAGGAAGTTACAATATCAATTCAACCAAATAAAGTGGATAGTTGTAGGTAGAGCGATCTTCTCTAAATTGTTTTGCATTATTTGTTTTTATTTTATTTTGTTTTCTTTTCAATCTCAATCAACCAAACCCCCCCCCCCCCCTTCTACTAATTGGTAAAAACACATTGCGGAGAAATACTTGATTCTCTGTGGGATCGACCTCTTACTTACTTGCTATACTAGTTTGTAGGTTTGAGTTTTATTTTGATACGGTTTACGCGACTAAAAATCGTCCATCACTAACCCAAATATGTTGAGGACAATGTAGACTAAGAGCCGACGCAAAACACCACCAAAGCAGTGACACCGCTGGCCAGCGGTATATCAGGAGTTCCTATGAGCAATGAAGACGATCCTCCAAGGAAATTTCCGTTACGCAAAGTCGTCTCGATACACATCGCCTCGACCCCAGTCAGACCCGACACCAGATCTCAGAGGCCCAGAGACCCAACTCAGGAAAGGAACGCCACGAATAACCAGACTCGCAGCTGAGACCCACCCTTGTAAAACACACCAAGAGACCCTTTTCGGGATTTTATTGAATCTCTTTCAGGATATATATATATATATATATATATATATATATATATATATATATATATATATATATATATATATATATATATATAGGGAAGCTTTAAAATGTAAAAACTCCTTAACGTGTAAAATTTATTTTTTAAAGGAATTACCACGCGCGCTCCACAAACGTTCAGCGGTTCTCTCTCGGCCTCCCGCGCGCTGCCCCGCACCCACCCCACGTCGAGCCACCTCCGGCCACCAGCGACCAGCCGCCCTCGAGCCCACCCCGGTGCGCAACCCCCGAGCCCTGGACTGGCCTGGTTCGAGCCCAGACGCGCCCACCTCTCGCAGCACCGTCGAGCCACCAGTGGCTTCGGTTGTCGGCCTCCCACGCCACCCACGAGCCACCTCCGGCCACCAGCCCAGGCCAGCTCGAACCCCCTCCCTCAGGCGCACCCCCCGAGCCCGGAACCCCCTTGGTTCGTGCCCAGCCGAGCCCACACCGAGCCATCTTCCCCAACAGCGCTAATCAGTTCTTTTTGGCTCGGAAAACCTTCGAAATCCTGATTTTTCTCCTTGTTTCCACTCGAATTTGGTATGATTTCTAATTCTAAACTTGTTTATTACAGTTATTTGGATTGTTTGAATGATTTAGGTTGAGATTTAAAACCTAGGGTTTGATTTAGGAGCGGAATTTGGGGCTTTTTGATAAAAGCCAAATTGATTGAAATTGATGATATGGTTGGGTTGTTGGGTTGATTTTGAGATAATTTCATGTTCATATCATTGTCAAATTGTTTATGGATCATGAGCTAATTGAATTTTAGAATTTTAGGTTGCGATATGTTTTAGAATTTGGAGCTTTTTTCCAAAAGCCAAATTGATTGAAATTGATGATATGGTTGTGTTGTTGGGTTGATTTTGAGCTAATTTCATGTTCATATCATTATCAAATTGTTTATGGATCACGAGCTAATTGAATTTTAGAATTTTATATTGCGATATGTTCTAGCATTTGGGGCTTTTTGCCAAAAGCAAAATTGACTTAAATTGGTGATATGGTTGTGTTGTTGGGTTGATTTGGAGCTAATTTCATGTTCATAGCATTGTCAAATTGTTTATGGATCATGATCTAATTGAAGTTTGGAATTTTATATTGCGATTTGCTTTAGAATTTGGGGTTTTTTGCCAACGACCAAATTGACTGAAATTGATGCTATGGTTGTGTTGTTGGGTTGTTTTGGAGCTAATTTCATGTTTATAGCATTGTCAAATTGTTTGTGAATCATGAGCTAATTGAATTTTCAAATTTTATTCCAATATGCTTTAGGTCGATTAGGTTCTTCTATTTTAGCATAAAAATCATAATTTAGCCTATTAGCTCAATTGGTAGAGCAATGTGTGTTTGCACAAAAGATGTGGGTTCAAATCCCACATAGGTTACATAATAGACAAGAGCGCAACAATCGCAAATTGTTAATCATGCACATTATAATCTAAGTTATGCACTTTTTAACCTTAATTATGCACATTTTAATCTTATTTATGCACTTTAATTTTAAAAGCTTATACGTAAAAAAATCGATTTCAAACTCACATCTATCAACCTAAATTAGCCGAGAGGTTAACCCAAACTCTCAAAAGTAAAAAAAAAAAAAATTAAAACATCGATTTCAAAAGCACATCTTTTGTCTTATTAATGCACATTATGATCTTACATTTGCACAATTGTATTCTTAATCTGCACAATTGTATCTTAATTTTGCACAATTGTAGTTTAAATTTGCACAATTGTACCCTACTTTAAATTTGCACAATTGCACAATTAAAGTTGCACAAATGCACTTCACAGTTGCACAAATGCACTTCACAATTGCACAAATGCACTCCACAGTTCCACAAATGCACTTCACAGTTGCACAAAAGGTATCGAAAACGGGAAAAAGTGCATGTACCCATAAAATTAGACATATTTACCAATTTACCCATAAATTAAACATATTTCAATTATAAATTTTTATAATTGAAATAGACACATTTACCTATTTACCCCATAATGAATTATTTGTCTGCACAAAATAAACTTATATTTGCACAATAAGATGTTATATGTGCACAAAAGCAAGTTATACTTGCACAGTAGAAAGTGTTACCACGAAAAAAAAATTCTAGGCAAAAAAAAAAAAAAAAAAAAAAAAAAAAAAAAAAAAATCGGGTCCGAGAAGGGGGGCACACGCATGGGCAAGGGGGGCAGATATTCTACTAATAAAATTAGGCCCATTAGTAATTAAATTAGGCCCATTAGCAAATTTTACACAATAAGCATATTTTACACTTTAAGGACTTTTTACATTTGAAGTAAACCCTATATATATATATATATATATATATATATATATATATATATATATATATATATATATATATTATTCGAAAATTTCACAAGGTACCCTCGAGGTATCGCTTAATTTACGCGGTGACCAACTGTTTTACACCTTTCACATGGTACCTCCTGAGGTTATAAATCATTTCACCCCATACCCTTATCCCTGTTATTTAACGGATTCCGTTAGTTGGAAATTAAAAAAGAAAAGAAAAAACAATTAAATTAAAAGAAAGGGGGGAAGAAGAGACGGGAAAGAACTCAAAGAAGCATACATGAAGAAGAAGAAGAAGGGTTGGGGCTGCTGGTGCAGCATCCACACCGATTCGACGCCTTCGCCGGCGAAGGCGCCACCACCGCCGCTGCCTCCTCCGACGCTGAAGGCTCCGACACCAGAAAATTAAAAAAGAAAAGGGGGAAAGAAGTAGGAAGACGCGAAGAAGCAGGGGATGTGGGTGGTCGGAGCTGCTGGTCGCCGACGTCGATTCTGGTGGGGGACTCGACCCAGACGATGGTATCCCGGAGAAAACTCACTCAATCTGCAAATCCCCATATTTTTTCAAATTAATTTGATGGTTTCAAATTTCCCAAGATCCACACCAAATCCAGAAGTGAGAGATAGAAAGAGGAGATTCGAATTTACGAATTAAAATCTCGGAAGAAGTTTAAAAAACCCTAGCTTTCGTTGTCATCCTCGCTTTGTTCGGTTTCGAATTCCGAGAGAGAAATCGATGGCTTCCGAGAACAATTTCAGCGACGCCACCGGCTTCCACCAATTGGACGCTCCTAACCTTTTTACCTTATAAATGTGAATTTTATTTATATTTTAAAAGAATCTAACTAAAAGATATTTAGATTATATATATAATTTGTTCAAATAATTTTATTTATATCTATATTATTTTTTTGGTGGAAAAAATTATGTATATATTTATGAGAATCTAACTATATCATTTATAATATTTTATTAACGTATTCTTTGTGCGGTAGACGAAATTACACTAGTAGAAAAATATACTACCCCGCCTCAGTCGGGGTGGCCTAGTGGTGTGGAGCAAGGGGGGTGGGAAGGAGGTCTCGGGTTCGACCCCTGCCTCCGCCCCTTTCCTTGGGAGTTCCATCCAAGGTTTATCTTGCTCCCTACTAGTGGGTCGAGCCGGTCGGCGCAAACCGATTTACCTGGTACGTGGCTCTTGCCGGATGGGTCAAGTGCTCGGGGTTTATCGCCAAAGGTGGGTTCCTCATCACAAAAATAAAATACTCCCCCCGACTTGAGTACATGAATAAAAGTGTGCTCCCTATCGACACAAGTCGATTTACCAGATACGTGGCTCTTGTCGACTAGATCACGTACTCGAGGTTTACAACCAAAGGTTAGTTCCTCGCCATAAAAATCTATCTATCTATCTATATACATATACTAAATCCGATGCATAGCGTCCTATGTGGCGCGTTGTGGTTGATTCTAGAAAAAAATATTAAAATAATATGTTATCATAGTTTATAGAAAGTTATATAAGTCACAGTGTGTGTGTCTATATATATATATATATATATATATTTAAATTTAAATTTAAATTTAAATTTTAGTTAATTGACATAAATATAAATAAAAAGTATTTCATAGTCATACTTACCAAAAATATTAATAGATAAATACAGAGTATGAAATCCCTGATAGAAACCCTCTCAACCAGAATGGAAACCCTAACCAAAACGAGGAACGCGCCGCACATGCAGGTTCTCATAGGCGTTTTCCGCCGCCTTCATGCTTCTTCTTCCTCCTTTGTGCCGATCGGCCGCCGCCTACGATCCCTAGTGACCCTCGATTCCGCTCACCTGCGAAAGCCGAAAGCCTATCTTGCCGCTACCCCCTCTGCACCCTCCCCGGGTCTGCTTTGCATACTCTTTGTGCCGATCCGGAGAATCCTCTCTACCCGTCGTCTTCCCGTCCTTGAAGGGTTTTGCTTCTACAAGGCCGACCTAGAGGCGGTGGAGCCTCCAGTTTTGATCTCGTCTTGGCGAGATTCATACGCTTGGAGGGTGTCTCAGCCCTCTGTCCGGGCATTTATATGGGTTTGGAGAGGCTGGTGGTGGCCGAGTAGGCGGCGTCGCTTCTGTCGGTGGCGTGGGTGGCTGTTCGGTCATCTTCTCTTTTCTCCGGTCCTGTCCTTGCTTATCCTATGGTGTCTGAACTCTGTAAGTTATCTGCTTCTCGCTTCTTTTCACCCAAATACACTCCTTGCTCACCAGCATCTTACCTATATTAATCTTATGAAAATATGCAATTGGGATTACAATCCCGCTATTATCTACGCTACGAAATTCGATTCTCTGGATTACCTTATGGATTCGCTCTTGGACCTTGCCGTCTCATCTAATTTATATCGATTTCACTTGGGACTCTTGTTGAGTGTAGCCCGATCTGCCTCACCGGCTGTTAATGTCGCAATTGTGATTGGCGTTTGTAGCAACTTTAGCATTCTTTGTGTTTCTACTTGTGGTTTTTTGTTGGTTTTGCAGGTTACCCACTGGTGTGGTTTTTTTTTAATTTCGTTTCGGTACATTTTACTCACACATAAGTTTCCTGTTCTTGCTTACTAGCATCACGAAGGTGGAAATTGCTTTCACGGGACACTCGATTTGATACAAATTATCAACCATAAGCTATCTATTAATCTCCGTTATTTGATCTCCATACTTCATAATGCCCAAGGACTTGGGCTTTGGATGTGTCGCTCTTCTTCCATGTTCTGATGGTTGTTTTTTTTATTGATGCGGATTCTAGTTTGCTCAGGTTGGGGCCTTTTGTTTTGTTGTTGCGTGGTTAGTTTTCGATTGTCAGGGGTCGGTGGCTTTCAAGCACAAACGCATTACCAAACCTATCTATTTTGCCTTACCGGCTATCTGGAGTACCCATCTCGGTTGTTTCGATTCAGTTAGCGACAAGCCGCAAATTTCGCACTCGGCTTATGCCATCGAGTTGATTCCCATGTTTTGGACTCAACAAAGTCAGCTTACACAATACAACTTAGCAGCTACTTTGCCTTTTGGCCAATTTTAGTTTTTATATGGTATTTGGAGTTTGTCTTTTGTATTTACATCTACTATGTTACGACCACCTCCTTCTCAGGCTATAGTGTGTCTGCTGGCGGTTGTGCCTCTTGAGATGCTGTTATCTAGTGTTCCGGGAACACAATGTCTTCACTATGACTTTCGAACTAAGCTCTGGTCACAACACTGTCTTGTATCAAAAGATTGGGAGCTTCATCGAGTACAAGCCTTGGCTGTGTTTTATTGGCTTCTTTTCTCCTATTGTTTTACTAGCACATGGTTTATGTATGATCTATTGGGCTTTATTGAGGTTTTTGTTCGCACAACTATATGTTGTATTATATATTCACTTGTGTATGCTATGCCTCTTGAAGGTTTTAATCACTATATTACCTAGCCAACTCTCGCTATTTTTTGAATTTATTAAGCAACAACTACGCATTGGGGGTTTGACATCCTAATTGCCTTTTCTAAAACATGGATGAAGTATTGTCATTATCGCCACTTTCATCAGGTGGGTTCCCTAGCAGTAACATTATGTTCACTAATTTTGTTCCTTTTCACAAATTTTATGACAAGAAATCGTAAGTTCAAGGAACTATTGGGTCTTTCGATGCCTACAAAACGTTCCTACACGGAGGCTCATTATCCAAAAAGGTTTTCATGAATATACGCACATGGAGTTCGTGCGGTATCCGGAGCCGCAATTTCTGGACTAATATAGATTTTTTCTGCAAAATAAACTCTATAAACGTTCTCGCTCTACTCGAAACAAAAACAAATAAAATTCCGGCAGATACTGTTTGGAAGAAGTGTGGCTTCTCTAGCATTGCCTTTGACCCAACTACGGGTTTCTCGAGAGGAATATGCTTACTGTAGAAAGATCTGCCGTTTTCTCAAGGGTCAATCGATCTAATATCCACTAATCACCGTTTCATCCATTTCAACTATACGGATCATATTTGCGGGACTACTGTCGCGTTTATTATTATATACGCTCCACCAGATAACAGACTCAAGAAGGATTTCTGGGAATCTGATACCGTTTATATCGAGAATCTATCTCAGCTCTTTTGTATTATGGGGGATTTCAACGACATCGGTTGTCCACTTTTGGACAGACTGTCACTTACGGACAGAGTGCTAGGTAGCCTCCCTGCGGAAGTGACAAAACTTACAGTAGCTCACTTTATCAACCAGTCAATTAACTGGGATCCCAATAAACTGCGTCAAACGCTGCACCAATACTTAGCCTCTAACGACATTGCCCATATTAAGAACATTCATCTTCCAACAAATGCGTTGTCGAACCGTCTATACTGGGGCCAAAGAAAAGACGATTGGTTTTCGACGAACCCAGCCACCAAATTGATTACAAGCAATGTCGGCTTATCTTCTTTCGACGAAGGGTGGATCTGGAAGCTGGATGTCCCCAACAAAGTAAAACATTTTCTGTGGAAACTAACCAGAGATGGTCTCCCAACCAAAGCTCGCCTCTGTCCCACAAGGCTGTGTCTTCTGTGGCAATAGAGATGAGTCGCATGCTCATTTGTTCATTAATTGTCCTTCAGCAAAAACTCTTAGGTAGAGATTGAGTATGCCGATGCCTAATAACATTATGAATAGGGTTAGGAATGATCAGTCGATCCCTATTACGTCTATCTTTAAATCTATTGGTACTAAGTACATGGAAAAATTAGCGTTAAGTTGGTGGACGCTTTGGTTTTTCAAAAACCAACTCGTTTTCGACAAAGCCTCTTCGGTTACCATTCATGAGATGAAAATCTTTTACACTACAGTGTCCCACTCCTGGACAGAAGCAAAGGCTTTCGATGCTTCGAGATCTCCAACTGGGTATCCAAAAGGTGTGCCTAAGAATCAACCTACTTAAGTGGATGGACTTACTTCCACGTCATTTGTCCCAAGGTACTCGGCCTTCTCTCTAACGAGGAGTGGGTGTTGGGATAAGCCTCCGAGGAATTGTTTCAAGCTAAACTTCGATGACTCGCTGTGCCCTGATGGAGCAGCGTCTTTTGGTTTTGTTATTCGTGACTAGAGCTGGCAAAATCTAACCTGACCCGAAAACTCGATCCGACTCACCCGAACCCGAACCCGACCGAAACCCAAAAATCTAAAGTCATCCGTCACCCGAACCTAAGACCGAACCCGACTAGAACCCGACTCGACTCGGAGCAGACCCGAACACAGATAAATCTGACCCGACCCAAACCCGACCCGACTCTAAACCCGACCCGACTTTGAACCCGACCCGACTCTCAACCCGACCCGACTTGAAATTGTTCTTTAACATCAACATTTTAATGCTTGAATGTTAAATGTTTTTTATTATTATTTTAACACAAGTTTATTATTATACTTTTAACATATAAAACACCAATTATTTTTGTTAATTGTTATCATATGAATAAGAAGCCAAGTAAAATCAATAGATAAGCGGATAAGTCAATGAGTCAAGTAAGTCAACCAATGAGTCAATGACAGTGAGCGTATTCAACCGCGTCAAAATTACATATTCAAGTATTCATCCAAGTCAAAATAAATTATTTTAAGTAAATTACATATTTAAGTATTCAACCTAGTCAAAATCAACCTAATTATCCAAACGGGTTGAATGTGATTCGACCGAAAACTCAAACAAACTATACCCACTTTGATTCAAAACTCAAATGAGACAGACCCGCATCTGACCCGAAACCCGAACTAGCCCGACCCGCTTTGACCCGAACCCGAATGGGCATGACCCGATTTAACCCGAAACCCGACCAATCTAAAATTCATTATGACCGAACCCGACCCGACCAGTACCGGACCATAAATTTTACCCGAACTAACCCGATCCGTCAGTGACCCGACCCGAGCAAGCCTGACCCGAACCCGACCCGAACGACCGAATTGCCAGCTCTATTCGTGACTATCGGGGCTTTGTGCTTTCTTCAGGAGCTGGCCACTGTAACGGAACTTCGGTTCTGTTTGCGGAGGCGCTGGGCCCGAAGAAAGGGATCCTTAGTGCCAAGCAGCACTGTATCACTAATTTACTTATCGAGGGGGATAACCTCACGGTTGTAGGAGCACTCCTAGGGGATTGGAAGTGCCCCCGGAACATAGAGCTTCTGCAATATGATATTCTTATTGATCTTCTATCTTTTTCTAATGTTGCGATTCGTCATATTTTTAGGGAATCTAATGCTGTTGCAGATCGTCTAGCGCATCTGGCCTATAGTCTCCCTGCCGACGGACGATTAGAAGATGATCCAGAACTTCGGTATCTCATTCAGAAGGATGCACTAGGAAGAGCGGTCTCGCGGGATCGTCCGGCCTAATCTTTATCTACTTCAAAAAAAATACGGAGTATGTAGTACTCCGTATTTGATAAGTGCTATTCTATTTATATCTATATTATTTTTTGGTGAAAAAATTATTAATATTTAGATTTTTATTTTTATTTATTAGAATCTATCTAAATTATTTATAATATCTTATTAATATATTCTCCTATTTATAATATTTTATTAATGTATTCTCCGACTTATTCTAGTAAATAAATAAAAGCGTTAACCAATCACAAGTTGGTGTAGTGGTTGTGGGGCTACATCCCATGCCAAGAGGTTCGAAGTTCGAATCCCCTTGAAAACATGGAGTCGCTTGTGAGTGGGAGGGTCAACCCCTTAAATGGGCCATACAGTATCCGATCTAGATGTAGAGCAACTGAGTCGATCGAACTGGACTAACATAAAAAAAAATAAAAAATAAATAAAAGCGTTACTAACTTGACCTTCGATTAAAAAAAAAGCGTTACTACCCTTTCAGGAAGATACACGGTGAAACGAATCAGAACTTGACACGTAATCTAGGAACCGCTAAACGTTATTGCCCGATCCAGGCACCGACTCTTAGAAACTGACACGTGTTAGTTACCTACCGGTAGTATCCGGTTAATCACCGGTATAGCCGGTCTCTCCCTCCCCCTATCGAAACATATTGAAATCTTTTCGTAATTATAAAACTCAACCCATTCTCTTTCATCTCTTCCTTTTCCCAATTCCTCGAATTTCTCCGTCGTTTTCTTCTTCTGTGACCGTCGTTTTGAGGTACTCTCTCTCTCTCTCTCCTTGTTCTTCTCAGATTCGCCTATCTTTTTGCATTCGCAGTGATCAGCTTAATTTTTTCCCCTGAAAGGAATCTGTGTATTTTGCTATAGTGGTTTTGCTTTTACTTTATCCTTGATCTTCGGCATTAACTGCCAATTTTAGGTTAACTAGCTAGTTTAGCTGGACTCTTCTAGGTTTTATGTGTGTTTTCTCGCCCCTTTTATCTCTGATGATTGGGACAGAATCAGTGGGGGTGAGCCTCTAATGTGTGTGCCGAAAGATTGGATTTTTAGGGTTCCGTTATTGACAAGTTTCGCGGATTTCGCCAAGTGCTGCTGGGATTTGGTCTTCCGAGTGCGTGTTTTGTAGTCTAAGAACTTTGGATGCTTTTTATTATGTTGCTTGTTTGGTAGGGAGGATTCTAGGGTTTCTCAGTTTAGGGTGTCTGTGATTTTCCTTGTAAGTTCGGCATTAATTACTGGAGCGTTTTAGGGGATAGGCCTAGCATAGATGCTTTTTGTTTACTCCTTTGCTAGTTTCCATCTATATTTCTTCTTTACATAGTTATTCTACTCACTACTGATTTTAATTTGGCTTTTGTGTTTGGGTTGGATTTTAGGTTATTAGCAGAAACAAATTGTCAATGGAGAAACAAAAGTAGCTTTTTATACACCCTTTCGAGTTGGATAACCTAGATCTTCTCAATTTGGTAATTTCTTGATTCTGGTGATAAGATTGTTTGTTTCTCGTTCTATATGTGAACTTTCCCTGTGGGAACTTTATATGGGTTTTTTCATTCCTAGAGTTTGTTAAGGTGCTCGCGGGCTTTAATTCAATAATTTGTGGGTCGTTAAAAGGGAAAAACAAATCTGGCTTTGGAGAGGTATTTGAATTCCAGCCATCAGGGTGCTGTGCCCCAAATGGCACCTTCTAGGATGACTGGAGGATTAACACAGTCCTCAGCAAGTTCTGGTATTTTTTTCCAAGGAGATGGACTGTCTCAAAATGTAATTAACGCTCATTTGAGCTCATCTTTTGGGAACTCTGCCAACTCAATGCCTGGAACAGGGCGCTTGAATTTAGGTCCTGTTTCCGGTGAAATCAATCAAACTGTTCTGAACAGCGTGGCAAACTCTGCAAACAGCATCGGGGCTAGTTCGTTGGTGACTGATGCCAACTCGGCATTCTCAGGAGGCCCTCAGCTACAAAGAAGTGCTAGTATCAACACGGAGTCCTACACGCACCTACCTGCGTCACCCATGTCATTTACGTCCAATAACATCAGCATTTCAGGTTCATCTGTTGTAGATGGGTCCTCGACATTTCAGCAGAATTCACACCATGATCCCAGTTCTCAGCATTTGAACCAGAACCAGCAACATCTTCAGCAAGGACCTTCATGTTCAGCATCATTTACTGCTTCACAAACAGGACAAGTACCGACTCCAATGGCATCAAGAATCCCGAATTCTTTCAGCCAGGATAGTCTGTCCCAGGTTCAAAAGAAACCAAGGTTGGATATTAAGCAGGAAGACGTTGTGCAACAGCAGGTTATACAGCAACTACTGCAGAGAGATCCTATGCAGATGCAGAGCCATAATCCTCAGTTGCAGGCTTTTATCCAGCAGCAGAGGCTACGGCAACAACAGCAGATTCTCCAGGCTATGCCGCCGATGCAGCGTGCACAGTTACAACAGCAGCAACAGCAACTGCAACTGCGACAACAACTTCAGCAGCAAAATACACAGCAGATGGCTCTGATGAAAAATCCCCATGACACTGGAGGTATATGTGCCCGTCGCCTAATGCAGTACCTTTTTCATAAGCGGAAGCCATCTGTAAGTGCATGCCTTTCTTTATAAATTCTTCTTATATTTTTTCATCAAAATGTTCTTGTCAAAATTGGAAATTGTATATATTTTTTCAATAATTCAATCTCTTGTCTCTTCCCCTTGTATCAGGAGAATAGTATAGGTTATTGGAAAAGTTTTGTTAAAGAGTATTTTGCTCCTCGCGCAAAGAAAAGGTGGTGTCTATCACTCTATGAGAATGTTGTACATCATGCCTTTGGTGTTTTTCCTCAGGCAACTATGGTTAGGCCTCTTGCTTTGCTTTCCCGTGTTTTTATCTTCAGCTTCGATGATATGCCTTGTGACCTATACATGAATGTTCTGGCTATACAACCTTTTGTTCTTAGTTTTAATTTATTGAGTTTTTCAGGATGCATGGCACTGTGATATATGTGGCTCTAAATCTGGGAGGGGATTTGGTAAGGAAATGCTGGATTTTGCTCTATTTTTTGCTTCCCTTTATTTTACAATATACACTAACTATCATGATTACACAATGCTTCCTTATGAATTTCAATTATCTATTTTCTGGATAACTGACGCTTAGATGGAAGCTAGGAGCTGTCTTTTCTGGGATTTGTGCATCAGTTTTAATTACGAAAAAAGAAGTATTGCAGACAAAAAGAAAATATGGGGCAGAGATGAGAAACGGGTTTGCTCAAAGGTTTTTTACTGATCAAAATTTTTCCCCAGTGCTTATCACATCCACCTTTGAGGATTCATCTCCACTTATTCCCTTATCTCCGTTTCCCTCTCTAAAAGTCCTGTAATTAGGAAATTATTATTAAATTTGGTTAGATTTAATGCTTTTTCATTTGACTATCCACTAGTTATGGCCTATGGTCCTATGGCTTTTCATATTTTACTATTTATTTCTTTCGATTTAGCATGAAACTATCCATGACTTGAAAATGTTTGCAATCTACCACCATTGCCAACTTAGTCCAACAATGTAAGTAAAAGAAAGATTGTTTTTATTAGTACTCTCGGTGGTAGGTTATTATAAAATTTTGGTAAAGCTAGAAAAACTAGAAAACAGAGTGGTAAATGAAATCACCAAGTACTCCTGCAAGTCTCAGAAAGAGCTGTTGGCAACAAAGAGCTTCTGTCAAGGAATGCAGAGGAGTATTTTGTAAGTTGCATTAAGTACAGTTAACCCGTTTGGATCAATTTGTAATGCTAGAATGGGAAAAACAAATATTTGTAGGAGATGCACAAAGATATGGAGAAACCTAATCCCTCAGGTTCATAGACTGTAGCTGCTTTTATTTGTGTGCATACTTGGTGATTAAACTGTAGTATGTAGACATCCTCAGAAGTAATAATACCAAAGACACTTGTAACCATTGATGACATGTTAATCCCGTGCTTTTATCATTCTTTTTAACAGAGGCAACATATGAAGTACTCCCACGGCTCAATGAAATCAAATTCAACTGTGGTATGACTGATGAACTTTTGTATCTCGACATGCCTCGTGAACGCCGATCCCTCTCAGGATTAATGGTGTTGGAGTATGCAAAAGCTGTTCAAGAAAGTGTTTATGACCAAGTTCGTATCATTCGGGAAGGCCAACTTAGAATCATATTTTCTCAAGATCTGAAGGTTTCGGCTTGTATTTATATGCACTTTTATTTTTGTTCTCCTTTCGATAAGCTCAAAGATTAATTTTTGTTCTAATTCTCAGATCATGTCATGGGAATTTTGTGCCCGGCGTCATGAAGAACTAGTCCCTCGCAGATTAGTGGCATCACAGGTAATAATTTTTCATGTCATTCTCATTCATACTATCTTGATGGGTCATGGGGTTGTAGTTTGCTTGTTGATTTGTTGCTGATGTTTGAAGGCTGCTTTTTCTGTTTTTGGTCTATTTAAATGTCCCTCACCCTTATTTCTGCTCTGGACGACCTCTGTTTATTTCCTGAATAGTTGTATGTATGAACTGTTCAGCTCTATTCTAGTCATTGATTGTATATTATCGTATACTTATGCACGACCCACTTCATCACAACATACCTGTTCCATGCTAAAATTCGGTCTTTATGTGGTACTTATAAATACTATGATCTTGCTAACAAACATTTAAATTCTAATTCTGATTTGGTTCCATCTTGTATTCTTTGAAGGTTAATCAGTTCCTACAAGTGGCACAAAAATGTCAAAGCTCAATTGACGAAAGTGGATCTGAAGGACTATCAACCCAAGATTTACAATCAAACGGCAACATGTACGGTATTTCCTACTGTTTGGTCAGACCTTACTTTGACAAATGACAACAATTTGTTTTATGGGTCCTTTGTTTCTAACAGTACACTGGATATTTTTTGCTGGATGTCATTTCATAGCATGCATATTATTGCATTAGTTATATCTTATGATTGCCCAAGGAGTGCAGTGTCAAAGCACTTGGGTTCTAACATAAGTCGTGAGAAGAACAATGTGTTTTCCTTTACTACATTAACTTAGGGTTTCAAGAAGTTCATATGTTGTGCAGGTTACCTTTGGTTCAACTTCAAATTTGCTTCTATGATAATATCATTTCAAAATGTTGAAGCCATTTTCAGGGATACAATTTATTTGTCTTAATGTTGCAATAGGGTGGCAGCAGCTGGACGGCAGCTTGCAAAGAGCTTGGAGTTGCAGTCCTTAAATGACTTGGGTTTCTCCAAACGATATGTGAGATGTTTGCAGGTATTACTCATCTTCAAGATGCTGCTATTGTTTGGAAAGCCAAACTGATATCCCTCGTGTTTTTGGGTTTTCTGATATATTAATACCTGTGACAGATTGCGGAAGTGGTCAATACCATGAAAGATTTGATGGACTTCTGCAGGGAAAGTAAAATTGGGCCTATTGGTAATTTCTTGTGCTTCTACTAGTCCTTTTTTTTTTTTTTCTGTATATGAGGGTCAGGTTGTGGTTCTTGATGAAACGTTCTGGAAATTTACACTTGTCAACAAGGTGAAGAAATAGCAGCAGAGGAAATTGTCTGTTGTAGACTTGTAGTGACCTAATGGGTAGTAAACCTTGTTTGTGATTACTAAGTTTCCGAGCTTTGTGGCATGCTCTTTGACAACATTGTCTGCTGTTCCTTCCAAGAATTTTACTCCATGTCCTTTCCTTTTTGCAGAAGGATTAAAGAATTATCCTCAACATATTTCCTCTGTATCCAAGCTTCAAGCACAAAAAATGCAAGAAATGGAGCAACTTGCAAGCATGCAGGGCTTGCCCACTGATAGGAATAACAAGCTGATGTCGATGCAGCCGGGTGTCAATAACCATCTGGCCAACAACAATAACCAACAAGGCATGGCTGGTCGGGCTGCGTTAAGCGGGACAGCTGCTGCAGCCCTCGCACTAACCAACTACCAGACCATGCTGAGGCAGAACTCAATAAACTCGCATCTTAGCTCCCTGCCGGAGGCATCCTTGTCTCTGAATCACTCGCAGCTGAGCCCAAGTCCATCTTCGTCATTCCAAGTTTCCAGCTCGGTTCTCTCTGGGAATATGCAGAGTGGGCCTGTTGGTGGATTCTCAAGCCCACACCTGGGCCAGCAACAGCAACAACAACGCTCTTTGAGTGCAGTTCCCAACCCGACTAATCAACAACAGCCTCCCCAGACGAGCCAGGAGTTGCAACAGCAGATGATCCAACAGCTACTCCACAACATGTCAAACAACAATGGCGTTGGGCATCCTGGGCAGCAAGGCCAGCAGAACAAGACGCTCGTGGGGCAGAATAGTCCAGGTGGTTTTGGAAACAACACCGTGGCATCCACAGCCCAAGGCCCTCCAGTGGCTGGGCCTCCCTTAGGATCCAGCAATATGAGAGGGGACAACGTGGGAGGTGGGCCGATGTTGAGCAAGTGTGGCAGCTTCAAAACGACCTCAAACAGTGATTCTTCTGCTGCTGGGGGCGGGACCAGTGGATTCAACCCCAAGGTGTCAGCAGTGGCTGATGCGACGCAGAATATGAACTTGGCCGATGACATGGTTGAGGAACTCACTAACAATTTCACTGACAACGGCTTCTTTAGTAGCAGTCTTGATGATACATTGGGGTATGGTTGGAAAGCCTGAAGCTCAACTTACAGTGCAACTGACGGCTTCGGTAAGAATTTGGGGGCTTTGATATTTCTTTTGTAATTGTGTACAGGATGAATCTGAAGTAGCCTGAACATTCAACTTCCCTTTCGGTGATATGGGTTTGGCACTTGTAGGATTTCTCTATGCTTGGGGAATTTAGCTGTGTTTCCTTTGGGCTTTTGGGTTTCTGGATTCTGCAACTGTAATTTATCAGCCAGGTTGTAAACCTCCTTGTTATTCAACAGCCAATATAAGAATGAGAGTTTTCAAGCTTGATGAGGCCAGGACTTGGATGCGTTGTTGATAACAAAGCAAACTTGAGCTTTCAAATGCCTTTTGACAAACTCTTTGCTGCACTGCTTCCGTTCCCACTTCACTGGTCGGAAAGTTGGGGATGCCAATGACCAACAATTTTCCGGAAAACACAATTACTATTTTTTTTTTTTTTTTTTGATACAAGGCATTTTCTCAAAAAAGAGATAAGGATTGTAGATTGCATAGTAGGAAGGGTTCAAAGAGTTTCTATGTTGGGTCATGTGCTCAATAGCACAGTTTGGTTCGGTCATGTACTCAAAAGCACAGTTTGGTTCTTTTATCGAGTTCAGAGTGCATATAAGCACCCAAAGAAAGACCGGCAGCAAGGACAAGGAGCTAGAGACGAAAACAAGAAAGAATAAGGCACACCTGGAGTCAAGGGGAACTTTATGCCAGTCATCTATCTTCCCTTTCATCTTTCCACTTGCTCTTTGTATCTTTGACGTGGTTTCATCCATCCTTTTTCCATCAATCAAGATTTGATCCATGTGGTAGGACAGTTGTTCAGGTTTCCTGGACTTCTGACAGCTCAAGACTTGTTCAGGGTTTCTTTCCCAAGGGTTCAGACTCGGATCACTCATAGTATCGAGAACATAGTTTCCATGGACATTCACCCTTTCAACGGGGCTGCTAATTTTCACATAAAGGGATATCAAGCAGTGGTCGTAACGAAGAGGGAACGCAACAATAACATCGAGATCCACAACTGCACAAATATGAAAAAATAGCTCAATGGAGGGATACAACCAAAACTAAAAAATGGTGAGTTTGTCAATTTTACGTTGATCCCTCGTATCTACAATTACTAGGATATTCTCAAGACAAGGTGTAGTGAAGCTATGAAACCAAATTGCAACCAGAAATAGAGTTTCATTCATCAATTGGCAGTAGTACAATGATCGATAGCTCCACTTGGGTTCCTTTCGCCTCCATTCTTCTTTTATTTTTATTGGTTGATTTGTTCTACTTTGCGTATTTTTCTATTGTTCAATTTGCATTTGTTCAGTAGTGCTATCATGGTCTTTAGGGTATTTTTTCCTAGCTATATTAGCCGGTCTCATTTTTTCCAGATTTTTCGTAATGTTGTCTTTCAAAACACCTTGGGTATAATGAACTTTAATAGTGATCGAAATACATGTAAACTTAGGACTAACAGTTTCCCTTCGATCGAACCAATCAGGTAGTTCATGAGTTATCCAGCTATACTCAGACTCGTCATGTTTGGGATCCAAGTTCACATTTTTTCTTTTGGGTGAGATAGCACCACCATCACTGGTTTCCGCAACCTCAGTGGGCAATGGTTTCAGTGTATATCTCTTGCTCACATTGGGGTTCAATTTAAGGGTTCGGTTTTCGCTGAAGCCAACAGCTTGTTGCATATAGATCTTTCCATTTCTCATTGCAAAACAATGCCCCACTGGGGATTCAAAATAGGCAAAGATACATACCAAAATAACATCACACACTGTAAAAAGAAAGGGCTCATAGGAGAAATCATAGTCAATAAGGTTGGGTTCAGATTTCCTGATCTTCCTTAAGATTGAAAGTCTCGTTTCTTGGTTCCATTTTTGGTTCATATGCATAGGACTGAGATTATCATAGCAGATCTTTTGACTTATATTTTTCATTTCTTTATCTATGGAGTAACAAACACATTGAGACCATAAATCATCATCGTTCTCAAAAGATTCAATCATGACTCGCAAAACATCTCCTACTGACTCAATATTTGAAGGATAAATTGTCTGAAATATCTTGGATTTCAAAGATATATTCATAGTTGCAATTATTCCAGAGTATAGTGGTAGAGAACGCTTCTTAAGCTTACAACCTCGGTCAAGCAGCAAACATACAGTAGATCGAGGCTTGGAATCGCACGTAATATAACATTGGGGTAGAGAGTACCTGGGTTCTTGAGAAGCACTACAGCTCCTGCAATCGAGACGGGAGTCACCGATTGAGCGAGAAGAACTCACTAGGTCCATACACCAAGGGAACCACACACCGCGCTGGAAAGCGCACCGGGCCGCGGTGAAATCAGAGAACGACCTCGCCCGCAATCTCGTCCGCCACACCCAACGCCAAAGCCACCAAAGGCGAAAACGTGGCTTGAAACGAACTTTTCTGGATCTAGAATGGCTTTGTTCTGCCGAATCGTTCCATTTACTTTTCAATCTAGGCCTTCCAGTTTTCTTTATCCTCTTCCTCCAAACTCTCTGTAACTTATTTCCCCTTTCTTCCTTTGGGTACTTCCTCTCTTCCTTTTTGATTTTTTGGATGCCATTTGCGAATCTGAGAAATCTTGGCCATCTTTCACTTCCAGCCTTGGAGATCTTCCTTCGTTGATTGATTTTCAGGCCTTCGGGTCGAGGGCGGCGTCGGAGTCGCGGGCTAGGGTTCTTTGGAGCGGCGGCGGCGGCTTGTCCAGTTAGGGTTTTTGTGTTGAGACCTTCACTTTCTCTCTCATCTTTCTCTCTCATCTTTTGTCAAGGAGACTGGAAAACACAATTACTAATGGCCATTGGACATGGATACCTTTGAAAAAATAAAAGAAAAAGTAAAAACCACAATAATATCAAAACCCAATCATTCAATGGTATGCAAACAATAATAACAAAAAGAGAAATTTATAAAAAACCACCTTTTAAATATGATAGTTTTCGCTTAACCACCCACTAAATGCAAAATTACAAAAAATCAAGAGTGTCCGTTAACAAATGACCACCCATTTCATAACGGCGTTAAAGCTTTCATTTAAAAATGTGCAATCTGGCCAAACAAGACAACTCCTTCCCTTGATCAGACCGTTTAGATGAATTTCCTTTTTTTTTTTTTTTGGATCCAATCAAACAACTCTCAAATAATCAAATTAATCCCAACCATTTCTTATCACATCTCAACCTATGTTGTTAGATCTAGCAAGTAGCAACTCTCTTCAATCCAAACGAACGAAAAAACCTTTCGCTGAAGGGCCGGAGAACGCGCCTCCACGCGCCCCCTTCTCCTTGTTCACCATGCCTCTTGAATCACTAAAATCTGAAATCTCCTGCTCTCGGACGCCTTTCGTTCGACGAGCCTTTGCTCAAATCAGCAAGATTCTTGCTGCTAAGTACCAATCTCTGCCCACTCGCTCTCATTTGGGGGCGGTTGAACACTTGGCCAGAAATTCGTGGTTCCGAGTGCGTGAATCTGTAGCCTATATTGCGAGATCTGTATGCGTTCTCGCCCTCTTCAAGTGCCTTGGCCATAATCCCTCTTTCAAGGGGATCAATTGGAATCGATCTCCATGGGGGCGCTCGATGGCTGGCCGAATTCCTCCTATGACCTGCGCCGGATGGGTGATCTCCGATCCAAGGAAAAGAAACTTCAGAAAACGAAAGAAGATGGTGTACTCTAAGGATAGATGGTGGTTCCCGTGCTCTATTTGGGGGTGTGACAGGGGCTCGCTGGCCTGGTCGGCGCTCTGTAGGGTCGGTATGTTGGCGGAGCTCAGCCGTTCGTGGGACGGCGGGTTGGGCTACGGGGGTGGCTCTGTCCGGGCTGGGGGCGATGTGTGGTGTATAGGTCTCTTCACTGGCTTCCCTAGTCGTAGACTCTTTAGATTCTCGACTCTTGGATTCACAAGCGGGTCTGTCATGACCTTTGACAGGTTCGTTCTCAAAAACTTTAATTTCATTCCTCACATTTGTGTTGTAAGACTTCTTCTGAAATGCACAGTTCTGATATATGATTTGGTGCATATGTTGTGGTGGACACAAAACCACACCTTCCATTGGTGTCGGATCAAACCCGTGTTTGAGGTGTACACCTCTTCACGACCCCTTACCTCCCGAAAGGGTTCCAAACAAACTGTGGTATAGAGACTTTTAATGGTCTTTCCTACATTACTGTTGTGGAAACTACTTCCACGACGTCGTTCTATCTCTGCAGTGCATTGCTGGCTCAAAAGACAAGCGAATATACACTGCTAAAGATGAACTCAAAACCCTCCCTGGTTTGGTTCAGGTGATTTCAACTGCCCTCTGTCTCTTCTGGTTCAACGATTATCTTCTACTAGAGCTCTGTGGTGGCCTCTTCATGTTCTACGGTAACCTAAAATATATTGGATATATGTGCTATTTACTGAACTGTTTTCGGTTGATCACCTTTGTGGGTGGGATTAGAGACAAGTCTGTTGGTGCTCTGATTTTTATTAAAATTACGTGTGAACTTGTTATCTGTGTATTGAAGGTTGTATTGCACACTGTCAATTATTTTGGAAAAATTCCAAATAATATATATACCATAGGTAAAACTGTCATCCCTTGTTGGCCAAGGCTGATATTCATTTGTGTGTTTTGGTCTGTTAAGCATGGTAATATTAGCCATCAAATCTACTTGTTCAAGTTCAACCCTTACTCAATCTTACTTGACAATGACTATAAGTTCCATGAGGATACAAATGCCTTGAATCCATGTTGGCTGGTCTTGTTTCAAATTTATTTTAGTGATGTGTTGAAATATATGGTTATTTCTAATGCATCTGCTTCAATGTCTACTAAAAACGTTTGTTGGTATGAGAACCTAGTCCTCTTCCCTTCAAAATCCCGTATGGGCCCAAATCCTTTTCATGAGGCCAAACAACCTTCGATCAATATGGATCGATTAAAGAATCTATCATATTATGTCGTTTTCGATCTCTCTTGTATCATGTTGAAGAATGTACATTTTCTGCTCTTAGATATGACAACCTGTTGCTATGATTTTGTTCTCAAATCTATGTTATCTGGTGCTATCATTTGCATCCTCACATCCACTGCTGTTCGGAGGGTTCCTATCAGCAAGCTCACATGCTTCTATTGCCTATATGTTGGCCGTTCATGCGATCATCAAGCTCAACCTGCATTCCGGGCTGTTTGTGTGTGGCCTATCTGTATCAAGTTAGATTCTTTTGTGCACTTAGCTGTTAAACTTTGGTTAAGGACCTATTTTGCAGACCTATCATTGGTCATATTTATTTGTGAAAGTAATGTGGTAGCCAGGCAAATTTTTGCGTACGATCCTGTGGTTGACGTATTGGCAGGATTGAAGAAAGCTTCATTAGAAAATGATTCTGATAAGTCTTGTATTGAGCATCTTCTCTCTTTTGTGTTGTTACCTCCTGTTTGGTCATTTTTTGATACACCTACAAAAAATCAACACTCCTCCTTTGCTGCTCCTTGTGCTTCGCATATGTTGGAGCAGCTAGAGGAAAAGAACTCATTGCCATCTGTTGAGGAAAGCAATGTTAACAACTTACGCCTTTTGTATATAGTTGAGGAATATCTTTCTTTGATTGTATTCTATAGGTATTACCGGGTTAATGAACCATGTTTTGTGTATATGTGCTATCTGAGACCTGCTTGGAATTACACCGGATGGAATTTCTATTGGTTTTTTCATCCTTTATATAAATCTTGTATGCATCTTATGTACTTTCCTTGCCATATATGCGGAAACGATATCTACACCGCTAATTTTTACTATTTCCACCGCTAATCACCGCATAACTATGCGGTGCGTTAATGACCGAGTTAATGACGGTCAACGACCTACCGCATATACATGCGGTAGGTCACCGTAGATACATGCGGTGATAGCAACCGTAGACAGACATACCGCATCTTTATGCGGTGAGCAACCCCGTCCCGTTTCAACCCCACCGCATACCCATGCGGTGGGTATCGGATAACCCGATTTGCACTGAACTATTTGGAAGAGCTGAGGGGACCGATACGAACCGATACACACCGCTTGGGTTTGCGGTATTCGTCCACACTACGAATTTATCGTATAATCCATGGACATCTGCAAAGGTATATCCTACTACAGCGGAATTAACTTTTAATAAACGCCGTGATCTGAACAAAATCATATGAGGGGACCGATACGAACCGATACACACCGCTTGGGTTTGCGGTATTCGTCCACACTACGAATTTATCATATAATCCATGGACATCTGCAAAGGTATATCCTACTACAGCGGAATTAACTTTTAATAAACGCCGTGATCTGAACAAAATCATATGAGGGGACAGATACGAACCGATACACACCGCTTGGGTTTGCGGTATTCGTCCACACTACGAATTTATCGTATAATCCATGGACATCTGCAAAGGTATATCCTACTACAGCGGAATTAACTTTTAATAAACGTCGTGATCTGAACAAAATCATATGTTGAATTGAAAACAAAGATGATTAAAACGAAAGTGCGATAAATATAAGCGATGACGAAAATATGGAGTTCGGATGTGAAATGGAATAGGGAAAGATACAACCCAATTGAACATATGAAGTTCGAAAAATGACATCAGAAAGTGGGAAATGCTAATACGGTAGGGGACGACCACCATCACGACGGCGGTAAGCTATATATCGTGCAATCCTCGCTGCAAACTGCTCGTCCCAACCGTCGACAGTGCGATCGTGATGCCGTGTCCATGTGACGTAGAC
Source organism: Persicaria tinctoria (assembly GCA_037127255.1). Classification (NCBI taxonomy): domain Eukaryota; kingdom Viridiplantae; phylum Streptophyta; class Magnoliopsida; order Caryophyllales; family Polygonaceae; genus Persicaria; species Persicaria tinctoria. The sequence continues at coordinate 50,603,361 of JBANSL010000006.1, read as the reverse complement.
TGGAGGAAGAGGTGAACCAGGAAACAACCAAATCTGTGAATACAAGGTTAATATTGATGTCAGAAAAGAGAAACAAAAAACAGTAACAAATTAATGAATATGAAATACGAAACGTACCGGAACGAAATGGTTGTTGTTGCGGACTAAAGCTATTCCATCTAGCTCCTCATAGGTCGGTACTGACGGGCCACTGGTGGCGTACAGAGGTAGGCATAACATAGGCATCATCCGTGACAAAATCACCAAAGGACGCTGGTGAAGGGTGGCAAACACCTCGCCCATGATCGGAATCTCCATCCAATACGTAGCATCATGACACGTGCCGAAATAGTTGACCCTCATGATGAGCTCATCTAAGGCCGGATAGAAATGGTACCGATCTGAATGCACCTGCAACTCAAAGGCCAGCTCTCGTCGAACTCGAAGCCATGCGTCTTGTCCCAAGTTCAGAAGACAAGCTAAAGACCTATACCCACAGTGACCATCACCTGCAACATTTGTGACTGCTCGTACGAAAGTAATCATGAATTCGTCGATGTTGCCAGTGCCCCAATTGAATTCTACTCGAGGTAGATTCTGTGGTGGAAGCGTCGTAGGTGCTGGTGTTGGAATGTCACCTACAATCTCCAGAGCTGGCTTCGACGCTGATCGACCACGTCCACGTCCCCTTCCACGACCCCGTCCTCGTCCTCTGCCTACTCCTCGGCCTCTAGGAGGGTCGTCGATGGCAATGTCGTTGGACCCAGTGGCCTCCTCAGTACCTTCCATGTCATCTGTTTCGTTTGATGCCGGTTGACCCCGACCTCGGCCTCGCCCTCGTGCGGATCCAGTGGTCGCCTGTCTATCTGCCCGACGTTCAGCCCGAGCACGCTCACGTTCCCAAGGTAGAGGGTTCGTCTGACAGGGGTGGCGAGTCCTTGGTCTCCCGGGCGGTCTACGGTCCTCCGGGTCAGGGGTGGTCAACGGTGTATGGGAGGGACGATCCCCGTCGTTGAATGCCGACGCGATTCTCCAACGAGTATCCTCGTCCATAGCTCCGCTCTGGAACAAACTGATCATGCGCGACATGTCCACATCAGCTCTGCTGAGGGGAGTGTTATCCTGGACGTTGTCAACATGAGGCCTCTTGAAATCTAATTGCTTCCAAAAAATGTGTATCTGGGATGGTCTGATGGGTATCTGCGTGTCTCGACAAGCTTGCATGTCATGTGTGCATGGAAGACCGTAAACGTCCCTCCAGTATGCATCTCTGCATGGTTGAGAAGGTGGCTCGGCTTCCATGTTTGTGTAGATTTCGAACAACAGGTTGAAACATTCCTTCGACACAATATTCCGAATTCGATCGAAAATCCATAGGTCGTGGGAGTCTGTATGCCAGGTGTTGTTCGCTCTCCCCAGTGTATTCTTCACCTCCCATATTTGATCTGCCATCATCAGATCGATTGTGTTTATCACGTGAGTGAAATCACCGACTACAGAGTTTAAGGTCTTTTTCAACACAGAATGAGCCGCCTCAACCCTAAAAGATAAGTGAGACTCGGAGGTGAAGATCGTTATATGTAAACAAATTACGATTATAATGAATTTTATAATGAAAACGTAGGCGCACCTGTTTGTCATAGTCGTACCAAAATGCTGGATTGCGTCTGTCCATGCACGAACTATCTGCTCCGAGTAATCTCATAACCACGTCGCCTCCAAATATGGCATAAGCCCTTCGATATGCCCCCACTCTGCATGCATACCCCTCCTTCTAGCGGCGAAAGTTTCAACCGATCTGGATTGGAATAGGCCAACACATGCGTTCTTGAAACGCCTAGCAAGATCGAGATTCTTTGACTTCTGGAAAGCAGCTTCTTCACATCGTCGGAGGACGTGCACTGTGCACAACATATGCCTGACGTTGGGAAGAACTTCTCGTAGCTCCGCAATCAATCCCAACTCTCGATCAGTGACAATAACGTTAGGAAGATTACCTCGCATGAGGTAAACGAGCTGCCCCAACGCCCAAATGTACGTATCTGTGTTCTCGTGCGACATGAAGCAGAACCCGATGACGAAGTTCTTCTTTGTGCAAGTAAATCCAACGAACTCACACAAAGGGATCCCGTACCTGCACAATGAAATATTTGAGTTCGCATGCCTTGGTGGGAATGGGTAAAAGAATAAGTGTATATAGAAACTTACGCATTCGTCCGGTATGTACTATCGACGAGGACGACGTATGGAAACATGGCTAGAAGATGGCGAGCGTCTGTATGGGCGATGAATAGATCTTGAAGCCTGTTGGGATCGTCATGGGATCTCCTCGTACAATAGTAGTAACCCTTATCCCGCAAAATTCGGAGTGCTTCCTGGGAGACTGTTCGATCTCCTCTCGCTTCAGCTTTAAACTTTGCTCTCGCATTGTACACTTGGCGCCGCGATGTGAAGTTCAGCTTCTGCCGTGCGTCAGCTGTCATCTTCAATGTAGCTAAAATCGGTTTTGGTGGGGTACCAGCGACGGTAAGGGCCAACGTAGTGTCTCTTTCATCTGCATCCATCCGTCCGACGTACGGGTGACCGTCCAATGCACCGGGGAGTAGATGGTTGTGCTTGCCATGAATAACATCCAGGCCCCATTCGCCCCGTTTGAACTCCACGCCAGACAATGCAAACGGACACCCCTCTATCTTCGAAACAGCTCTGCGCGTGTTCCCGCTTGCATCATCTCCGGCTACTCGCTGTCTCTTACGGGGAGTGTACTGGTCGTACTTCTCACATGCGAGCAGTAGATTTTGTCGTTACGACGTTTACAGTATCGGGGCTGGGGGCCTATGTGATCATGTTATCCGCAAGCTTCGAGCGTTCAACGCAGGTGAAAGGTATTTCGCGTTCAACCAAATGAATATTCTCGTTTCCATTAATGAGAGGTCATCGGAGGAAGATAGTGATTAGACATACATTACCAAGTATGTAGTGTGATGTGTATGCGTTGTATTTTCATGTGTAAGCAGTTCAACCGTTTAATTAAATTCTCTCTCGAGTCGCCTCGGTGATTTCCATTATATATTATTTCAAGTGTTGCAAGAAATATAGAAAATACGTTGAAATAGGAAACACACGACACAAATAGCGTACGAACCGACTTGTTATTCAAACAACATTATTACAACTAGACGACAAACAAACTACTTCACAACCAACAATAACAACAACTTCATCACACTACCACAGACGAACGACTACACAGCCAACAATAACAACAAGTTCATCAGACTGACACAGTGACGGCACGTTGCAGTAAAAGCGATGCCTCCAGAAGGCTCACTCTGAAGTTCACTCTGTTGTATGCAAAACGAACATTGTTCAGATTTTCATCTGTACAATTTTCGTTTTGCATACAACAGAGTGAACTTCAGAAGGCTCTATCAAGCCATTGAATCTGCGGAGGATCTTCACAAAAAGTTTTGCATACCATCGCTTTTTATAGCCATGGGAACGCTTGGGACACCGCATGGCCATGCGGTCATAACCACCGGATGGCCATGCGGTGATAACCACCGGATGGCCATGCGGTGACTCTGCTATACGTTCCAACATGGGGCGAGCGGGAGCGGATATGCTGTATGATGGCTATAAATCATGGCGTCCACCCAAGTGCGGCAGGAACCACCACGGTTGTCCAGCTAATCCCAACATGGTAAACACTTTAGACACATATCGGCGAACGACAGGTTATCTCGAGTACAATGTTACATTAATTCGTTGCCGCACGGTGGCCGGAGGAATGCAACTGCAGGCATCCAGCATATATTCCGGGAAATTCGTGCGTAATCCTACAATGTCAATTCGAGACAGACACTGACATAGCATATCCGATCGAGTTTTCTTGTGCGCATTGTTATGACGACAGAGGATTTCCCGAATCGTATTACTTAGATGCAGAGGCGCGTATTGTGAATCACATTAGAAGATATTGTCGTTACGATGTTTACATGTTCGGGGCTGATGGCCTATATGAGCATGTTATCCGGAAGCTGCGATCATTCAACGCAAGAGAAAGGCACTACACGTTCAACCAAATGAATATTGTCATTTCCATTAATGAGAGGTCATCGGACGAAGGTAGTGATTAGACATGCATTACCAAGTATGTAGTGTGATGTGCATCTGTTTTATTTTCTTTCCTAAGCATTTGTTGTATTTTCATTCCTAATCAGTTCAACCGTTTAATGAAATTCTTTATCGAATCCCGATCGGTGATTTATATGACATATTATTTTACATGTGGCAAGGAAAATAGAAAATATGTTGAAAATAGGAAACCAATGACACAAATAGCGTACGATCCGACTGATTATTCAAACAACATTGTTACAACTAGACGACAAACAAACTACTACACAACAAACAATAATAACAACTTCATTACATTGCAACAAACGAACGACTACACAACCAACAATAAGAACAACTTCATCACACTGACGCATACAAACGACTACACATAAGTCGGATAAACACATAAATCCTAGATCTCATCGGCATGCTTGTTGTTGATGTGCCTCTTAACATGACCGTGCTGCAGGTTGTTGGTCACGGTGTAGCGATGGCCGCAGTGACGGCACGTTGCAGTAAAAGTGATGCCTCCAAGCGGCTCCTTCTTGTAGTGCCTGGTGAACATGTCTTCCCGTGGAATTGGTCTTTGTTCGGCAGACATTGTCGGTGGGGGTGTGTTTCCGGCGGTGGTGTGTTTCCGGCGCCGGGTTGGCCCTCTTTTTATAGACTAGTTGACACCCCGTGTCCATGCGGTATGTACATACCGCATGGACATGCGGTTTGTACATACCGCATGGACATGGGGTATGTACATACCGCATGGACATGCGGTTTGCATATACCGCATGGACATGGGATGTATTCTCACCGCATGTCCATGGGGTATGTCGTATGAAACCGCATGGCAATCCGGTATGCAACCTATATATATGGCCCGGAGTCTCTGGCCAAGTGACCATACACCTTAACATGTCGGACAATAGCGGGGAAAGCTCAAGCAACGACATAATACGCCAAGGCACGATGGAAGAGTTTGAGGCGGTTCTCTACACTGGTAGTCCACGATCAAAGACGGTGGAGGCAATCATAAAGAGACTACGTGATGAAAATCGGTCGCTTCTTGTGGAAAACCAACAAGCCTGTTGGCGGATTGATATCTTGGAAAGTCAAGTTGCAGTTCTGGAAGAGGAAAAAAAGGCTCTTGTAATGAAGTTAGATGAAGCTACTGTGCGTAACACTTGACTATATTAGGGCCATTTGTATTTCGGTGCTTGTAATTTATAAAGTTCGTTTCGAAGCATCAACGGTAACAAATTTGTATTTCGTTGGGTAAGGACATACTATTCAAATTTGAAAACGATCTGCAACGTTAACAAAATATCAAATCCACACAAACACACAAAATACGTAATCCGAAATCGAATCATCAACTACTGCACAAAGAACAATCCAAACTACTGCACAAAAAAGAATCCAAACTACCAACTACTACACAAAACGTCATCTACCCTCAAACTACCAACTACTACGCAAAACGTTATCTACCCGCAAAAGGAACAACCGCATACATCATCCCAGATCGCACCGTCACGGTGGAGGAGGACCCCAAAATTGCTCATAGATGCGAGTGAGGTGTGCCGGAGTCAACTCAACTCCAAGCTGCCTGAGTCGCAGAATCTCCAACCCAGCCGCATGATGGCGCTTCTCAATAATGGTCGGCGGGGGTGGCGACGGCGGGGGTGGCGGTGGCGGGGGTGGCGACGGCGGGGGTGGTGGCGGTGGGATGATGGGCTGGTGTCGAGGAGTGTCAGGAAGTAGGTATGGATGACTATGGCGGTGAAACCACTCCAGATAGTCATCGGCCACGCCATATGGGTACTCTTCAGAGGTCCGTGGCAACTCCTCCATGGGGAAAAGATGATCGAACCTGTGCGCCCAGTGGTTGTCAGTTGGGTGGAACGACGCCTCCTTCTTGCACTTGGCGGACTTCGGTCTGAGCACTACGGTAGGTCTGATTGGATCAGCGGGAATGTGCTGAACCCGACTTGTCGATGAACAAGGTCGCAGTCGTAATCATCCCCATCACAACACCCAAGATGCACTCCATATCATGCTCAAGTGGGGCGCCATGGTCCCATGCGCTCCTCCGCTCGTTCTGAGTCAAGCCGTAATACTCCCCAACTATTTCCCTCCAGGCGCCCACGTCATCCAAGTGAATACACTTCTCTCCGTCCAAACCAAGGCCAAGTATGAAGAGCACATCGTGCAGTGTGATGGTGATCTCTCCCCATGCGAAGTGAAAACTGTTTGTCTCGGGGTGCCAGTGCTCAACAAACGCACTGATCAGACTGTGATCCACATGATCCCACTCGAAATCTCTCAGGTCCCAGAACCCAATCTCCCGCACTGCGGAAACCAGGACTCCCGTCCATCAACCTCCAACAACGCCTCTACACGGCCCAGCGACTGCCCTCGTCTCTGCACACGCACACCCCTACGCAATGCTTCGTCCTCCCGTCTCCAAATAGCCTGTGCAATGTGGGTCTCGTAGTCTCTCAGAAGGGAAGCGGTATGTGGCCCCCCTGGCCATTCGGGCAGAACAGCCCGAACAACCCCTGTCCTGCTATGCTCGCCATGCTGCCCAGTACCACCTGCCATACTGCTCTCTCCACGCTGTCTCCGCCTCCTCTGCACTGCACGGACAGGGGGCTGTGCCGCCTAGTCTCCTCCCATATCCTGACAAACATCGTCAGATGCCCCCCACATCGGATCATGTCTCTGGCCTTCTCCCATATCCAGCAACACATGCCTCGAAAGTCCAACTGACTCAGTAGGTGGGGCCGAAGAACATCTCTGTGCACGTACATGCCTCTCATGCCCCCCGGCAATCGGCACACCCTCCAAGTTCCTAGGTGTCGCTGATGGCGCCGCCTGCTGACTCCCAATGATCGGCTCAGGCTCGGCGGTCGTCGGCGTCGACGATGGCGCCGCCTGCTGACTCCCAATGATCGGCTCATGCTCGACGGTCATCGGCGTCGACGATGGCGCCACATGATGACTCACAGGCGTCCTCCCTACACCGGTAGAACCGACCGGGGTGAACGACGCAAAATCTATCTGCGCAACGATCCATGGCTCCTGGTCGTCACCTCGAGCATGACTCGTCCCAGCACCCACATCTCCGAGCAGAGGTATCGTGTCGTCATACGAGTTCAATTGTTCGCTCGCAAACTGAGTCCCAAAGTAGTTCCGATAACTGTCAGGATAATTTGCAGGCAATTCCTCTACCACTCGCCCAGCTCCAGTCTGCAAATGCTCATCCGTCTGACGTGCTCGGTCCCGTAGTAGGTACTCCTCCAACATCTCAACACCCTGGTCGCCTTGACCAGACTCTCCGGTCGACTGCAACACTGGGTAATCTGTGGGGTCAGACATCAAGGCCTGCTCAATCTGCACCAGACTCTGATATGTCTCTATAGACGACTGGGACGTGTGCCCCAAACCGTCACTCTGGTCAACACGTGAGCTGTGCCCCAAACCATCAACATCTACCGCGTCACTATCCGTCTCCATCGGAACTGATACACCCTCCAACGTGTTCCTCTCCCTAGCGTTAGCTCTCCTAGCAGATTGCAACACTACCCTCTCTCCCAAATTTCTCGATAACACAGACTGTGTAAATTAAAATATATTTGTCAGAATCCTATCGCTCAATTGCAATACTATATCGTATGACTGTCTAAATGTGGCAAGATTTTCTTAAGGTTTATTAATGATATCATCTTAATACTAACAATTCATAAGAAAACATAAATATATACTTATTCGATTTCAATTTCCCCACACCTAGTATTTGTCAGAATCCTATGGCTCGAATACGATACTATATCGTATGACTGACTAAATGTTGCAAGATTTTCCAAAGGTTTATAAATGATTTCAGCCTCATACTATCAATTCCTAAGAAAACATAAATATATACTTATTCGATATCAATTTCTCTACACCTAGTAACAATTTTAACATACCGTGGGCTGAGGCTGTGTCTCCAGCGGTGGCGGTACATCAGTCGTCCTCCGCCTTTGTATAGTGGGTTCCGGCTACATTATATATAACAAGGAAATATTAACACTATTTCCTTCAAATTAAAAAATAAAGCAAATTGATTATTATAAACGTTACCTGTAACGGATGTCTCCGAAAAGGACCGACATCATCAGCCGCGGCTTTTCCACGGTTATCTTTCACCATCTCAAAACCCGGGTACAAAGTGGTGGTAGATATGGGGACGGGGAATGGACGGAACCAAAAGTCGGGCTCGGAAAGAAAGGAATGGGAGAAGATTGAGTCGGGCTCGGAAAGATAGGAATCGGAGAAGATTCGGTGTGTCGGAGAACTGGGCCCCCACGCCTATTTATAATGGGACCCCAAGGGTAAAAAATCATACCGCATGGATATGCGGTATTTTTACAACCACCGCATGCCCATGCGGTAGGTTTCGGATAACTACAACCCAACCGGATTATTGTATTACAGACTCCGTTTAAACCTAACCCACCGCACATACTTGCGGTGTTTTTATACGGTCAACAGACATACCACATGTACATGCGGTATGGCGGGCTAAAATTTTATTAAGCCACCGCATAGGGATGCGGTGGATTTGCGGTGTAAATAGTAAAAATTAGCGGTGTACATAACATACCCCCCATATATGTCATTGTGGCACATTGGCACCAATTAACCATACTTTGATGTCGGATATCATGCTCCCTTGCAAAAATTATCTCCAAATAAGTTTTCCGCTACACCCTATTGGTGTGAGGTCCCTTAAACCTTGGCCTCACACCCCTGGCAGTTATATATGAAAATCACTTACTGGAATTGCAGAGGTATTAAGAAAACAACCTTCTGGACGGAAATTGACAGCAAGTGCAAAAACGAACATATTCAAATAATAGCATTAGCGGAAACTAAATCGGAAACCATCCCTGAAGAGAAAATTTGGAAAACGGCTGGTTTTGACGAGGCTATTTGGTCACCTTCTTCCGGTCGATCGGGTGGTCTCGGTGTCCTTTGGAAGTCCTTCCAATTAACAAATGAAATCATTACAGTAGAAATTCAACTACCCCGAATCATAGGGCTTAGATATGAGAATATTAATGATAGATTTATGACTCTAATGTTGTTTGTATACGCGCCGCCGGACCCTCAAGAGAAAGACTCGTTTTGGGAAACCTTAACATCCATTGTGAGGGATTCGTCCATTCCTTGCACTGTTCTGGGTGACTTGAATGAAATTCTATGTAGTGAAGACAAGCTGGGTGGTGCTAACCTTCGTCTTTCTCGATTCACTAGACTCCTACAATTTGAAAATGAATGTGCTCTGTTGGATTTACCTACTTTCGGGAACCCATTCACATGGAGAAAGAACCCAGATGACGAAAACACCATTCGCGAAAAACTTGACCGTGTGCTTGTTCATCACCAAATCATTCAGAAATTCCCTAACCTAATCACTCATAACGGAGCCTTCTCATCATTTGACCACTGCCCCATTTCAATATCGCTTGAGTGTGGTTCAGTTTTCAAGGCGCCTCCGTTCAAGTTTGAGAATGCTTGGCTTCAGCGGAAAGATTTCAGAAACATAGTTAAACAATCTTGGCGAGCAAATTGTCTGGGCTCGACTATGTATCAACTGGTGTTCAAACATAGAATTCTTAAGAAAAAAGCCAAGGAATGGAATAAACGAACCTTCGGAAATATTTTCCGCCAATTAAATGAGGTGGAAACTGAACTTCTCAAGATTCAAGCTTCGGTTTCGGGAGGTAACAACGGGTTAACAAACAAATTACAAAAAAAGAAAAACTACATCTTTACCAAAACACTGTTTGGAACCAAAGAGCCAAGACAAAACATCTTAAACTCTCTGATTCGAACACAAATTATTTTCATCGGGTTGCTTCGGGTCGGAGACATAGGAAAAAAATCCGCAATATAACTTCTGCTGAAGGAACCTTGATAATAGGAGAAGAAAATATTAGAAATGAAATTAAGAGTGATTTTGAAAAAAGATTCAAAAAGGAGCCGATTGATGATAGACTCCTACAAGAAATGTTAAATCTAATCCATCCTTCAATTACCCCTGACGAAAATAATTACCTTATTCGACACCCATCTAATAATGAAATTAAGGCAGCTGTTTTCAGCCTTGGCAACAACAAATCACCAGACCCAGATGGTTTTACAGCCGAATTCTATAAGAAATATTGGGACATTGTTGGCTTATCTATCATTAGAGCTGTAAAAAGTTTTTTCCACTCTGGAAAAATTCTCAAACAAATAAACCATACATTCATATCACTACTGCCAAAGCGGGATAACCCTACCAATACCAGTCACTACCGCCCAATTAGTTTATGTTCTATTTTATACAAAATCATTTCAAAAATTTTGACAGAAAGAATCAAAACAATTATCGGTAAACTAATTCACCCACTACAAGGTGCCTTTGTGTCAGATAGGGCCATCCAAGACAATGTCCTAATAGCTCACGAAATCTTCCACTCCTTCAGATCGCGCAAGGGTCGGGAGGGATGGTTGGCAATAAAACTTGACATGGAGAAAGCGTACGATAGAGTTGATTGGAACTTCATAAGAAAGGTGTTAGAAAAATTTGGGTTCCACCCTACTTTCATTACGTGGATTATGGAATGTGTAACGACTGTGTCCTTCTCTGTACTAGTCAACAACGGTCCTACTGATATGTTCTTCCCCTCTCGTGGTCTGCGTCAAGGGGATCATTTATCTCCTTTCTTCTTTATCTTAGGGGCAGAAATTTTAGCTCGAAAACTCGCAGCAGAAACAAATGTGGAAAACAGTCCAATTGGATTTTCCTTCGGTAGGAGTGGACCTAGGGTCCCCTTCCTATCTTTTGCCGACGACATCATTATTTTTACAAGAGGCAGTGCTGCCGCGGGACAGAAAGTTAGGGAAATAATTGATTCATACTGTAAAGTTTCTGGACAAAAAGTCAATTATCATAAATCTAGCTTCGAAGCCACAAAAGGCATTTCAAACTCTAGGATATCAGAACTTAGCAGTTGCTTAAGCATTACACATGAAAAATCATTAGAAAAATACCTTGGATGTCCGATTATTAATGGCAGAGTAAACAAACACACTTTTGAAGACATCATATGTAAATCTAAAGAGCAACTAAGTAAATGGCGAGCTAATGCTCTATCACAACAGGGACGTGCAATCCTTATTAATACAAACTTATCGGCCAAACCGTTGTATACAATGCAGAACTTTTTGTTACCCTCGTCAATACATAAAGAGCTTGACCAGATTAACAGAATGTTCTTTTGGAATAAAGATCTACAACACCGCCCGCTTATTAGTTGGGATAAGATTTGCAGACCGAAAAAATATGGGGGAATCGGGCTTAGGAAATCGAAAGAGATGAATGAAGCCCTTCAAATGAAACTACTTTGGAAAATATTGGCTGAACCAGAAAATGTATGGGTGTCTCTCCTTAAACACAAGTATCTTCGTTCAGCTAACATCCTTGAATACGTGAAAAGTGGAGACTCTTCTTGGCAATGGGCCAAACTGACAACTCTTATAGATAAATTTAAGACTGGCCTTATTTGGTCAGTAGGAAATGGTTCATCTATCAAATTTTGGACGGATAATTGGATTACAACAAGTTCTCTGCTATCTAGGGATGATTTCCCCCAAATTAACAACATAGAAGAAACTGTCAGTGACTATATTTTAGGTGGTAGATGGTGGACGGAAAAACTTAGCAATACATTACCAAATGACGTAGTCAAAGAAATCTTGGACATTCCACTTCCCGTTTCCCCCTTTGAGGATCGCTTATACTGGTGGCCTGATAGGGCTGGTTGGTTCACCACGTCAAGTGCATATAAGCTAATCACAGCTCAATCCTCACTAAGCATAGACAATAACGCCTGGATATGGAATTTGGATATTCCACCTAAGATAAAAAATTTCCTATGGAAAGTTTGTCAGAATGGCCTCCCTATTGCCTCTAGGCTGGCTCAACGTGGGACTTCTGTACCTTCCACTTGTCAAATGTGCAACTGTGCAGTTGAAGATGACGTTCACTTCTTACTAGAATGCTCATATGTGCGCCCTCTCTTCCGCTTACCCACACACGTAAACTCAACTATATCCAATATGATAAATCATTCACGAGAGATAAAACCTATCTTTTCATTCATCGCAAACAAGCTTACATCCGTTGCAAAGGTGGAGCTTGCCTTCTCTTGGTGGACGGCTTGATACATTCGAAACCAATTTGTTTTCAGATAGGTCCCCATACCTCATAGGGAAAGTTCATTACGTATCATTAAAACCCATAAGGAAAATTGGAGTAAAACATCTCACTTTGAATATAGCTTGGATAAGGACTTCCCCTTATGCACACGAATCTCCAAGCATCCAAGGACGAAAAGAAAGCAAGGTAATATTACTTGGCGAAAACCCCCTAGGGGAACTTTCAAATTAAATTTTGATGGATCCACAATTTCAAACAATGATAGCTCGGCTGGAGCCGTAATCCGGGACTGGGACGGACATCCGATAACTATCTGTTATAAAAAACTTGGTAAACAAAGTCCTTTGAAAGCGGAAGCGCTTGCTCTTAAACTGGGGATCCAAAAGGTCATACAACTCCGTATCAATAAACTCCACATTGAAGGTGATTCTATGATAATCATAAACCACCTAAATAAAATATCTACCTGTCCTTGGGAAATCGAACTGATTTTATCAGATGTTAAATTTCTACTATCGCCTTTGAAAGAAGTTTCCTTCTCTCATGTTCCCCGATTAGGCAATAGAGTGGCTGATAAGGTTGCACACCTTTGCCACTCTGCTTGGAGTGTCGATATTAACAACGATTTTGGTCTTCTAGAACTCATCCGTAAGGATGCCATCGGGTAGAGCTCGCTTGTCCGAATTCTTTCCTAATCAAAAAAAAAAAAAAAAAAATAGCAACTCTCTTCTCTGCCATCCATCAACAGCCCATTAAGTACACCCTCTTCTCTCCTGAACCAACTCAAATTCCTGCTTACCATCCATATTCCAAAATAGTTTTGATCGATTTGGTGGCTTAATTGACATTGATATCAGATTATCAAGCCTTTATATACGCATTCTCCCCCCCCCGGAACGATATCTAAAACTCAAAAGGCCGATCAAGCCAACAGATGAGAGAACCGTCTAAAAACCAGAATATACAATAAAATAAAACGGTGCAAACACAGACAAACGCACTCTACACAACACGAGATCAAGAAAACCTAAACCAACCTTCTGCAAAACATGTTTGTTATTCACACGTTTTATTCACACACATTTTTTTTTACAGAGAAAACTATATAAAATATAATTTTCTTAATAAATTTTTAAAAATAATTTCACAATAGAAATAAGTAATAACGATGAAATTATTTTTAAAAATTAATAAAAAACTTTATATTTTATACTGTATAATTTTTACAATTCTAAAAAACCGTTTTTATAAATGAAATATTTTACTAAACGGAGGGAATAAGCACTAATCACCCAGGAGCGTTTTCGATCACCAGAACCAAACCAATTCCTGGAAAGCAGCAGCAGCTACTCGGAGTACATCAATCCATTATCGGCAGTTGATATGGTCGGACCACACCTTATGCCATAAAGCTTCATCTGAACTTCCGCAAAACGTGACATCTGCTGCTCTTGGATCGTGCTTCAGGATGAATCTTCCTGATTCGTCAAGTATGGTAACATTGAACTTTGGGCTCAGGTTCGCCCCCGACGCTTGAACATTTGACATACTACACCAAGCCATCAAGGACTTAACTGTTAGAACCAGGGTTCTTGGAAAATATTTACACAAATGGTATGTGCAGTGTTACTTCCTTAGTTGAAATGAAACCCTTTGGGATGTCATTAGCCTTTTTTTTAAGAAATGGTGAGAATCATAGGCTGTGATTGAATACAACGACTAGTTAATCTATGTTAAAGTTTCAGTTTCCACGACTAGAGAACCATACAGGATTCTAATTCATTTATCTGCAAAGTACATATACACATTATTTGAGGGGCTTATAAAAGGTGTGTAACAGTGTGATAAAACATTTGATTAGCCCTATAAGAGATCCATATCATCACATTATCACCCTATCAGTTACCCGATTAGGCTATAATTTCTTGTATTAGGTTCAACTTAATAAGATGAAACAGGGCCTTTGTATCATTTACGGTATAAGTAGGTTTACCTAACAGACCTATGACAAGGAACATGCGCAAGGATAGATTAAATGCTAACAGCTGTGAAAGAGCCAAGTTGTATTGAGATTACCAGATGTAATATAGGCCATCGAATGGATGCTTTATCATCCTCCCCAGGAGCTCTATTTGCAAAATCCCTCCAATGCAGAGGACCGGTTCTGGTAAACGGAACCTCTGGATGCTGCTTCTCTGTTTCCAAACAAGTACACAAAATGAGACTTGTGTTAAAAAACGAGGGAACGTAAAGAAAATATCACTGAGAGCAAGAATCTTGATCACATCTGAATTGGGAAAAACTTTATTGCTGCAGTTGGTAACAATTTGCAAATTGGAGATGCTGTACAAATTGCCAATCAAACTAATTTATGCTAGTTTGATCCTAAAGCAAAGGAAATAACTTGGTGATGAAGTTGGTACCAACATGATCCTAAAGCAAGGGTAAAAGGAATTTATTCAAAATGCAATCTAAGCAAAAGGAATACAGAAAAAAAAAAAAAAAAAAAAAAAACTACAACTATAAGAAGAAAGATTCCAGATTAGGTGAAGATCATTGGACCTGTTTCATTGGAAACACCGGCGAAGTATATGTCCACACCAATTTGTCAATGGAAGGTTTTTGCTTAGAAAAGGCAAAACTGGAACGGCCTGCGCGGAACCGCACTTCCATGGACGAATATATAGGGGATCCGATCTCAATCTCATTAGGATCTGCATACGAAAAACCCATATTTCACACCGGCAGCAAAACATAGAAAGAGAATTCTGCGAGTATGAAAGCTGGATTAGGGTCAGAATAGAAACCTTCAAATGGTTGTAGATGGATTTCAGTAATAACACAGAAATCCGAGACTAAATTATATGTTAAGGTCTCGGGGACTGCAGGGTCACTTTCTCCTTTACTTGACCAGTAGGAAGTTCTCCTCCCATCTCCTGGCAGCAGAGTGTTTTCAATCGCTTCATAAAAGTGATCGGTACTGGATGCACTTATAGCCTTGGACACCAATATATCTTGTAACTCTTGTTTAGATGAGGAGAGTCTGTGAGCTAAGGATGAGTAAACAATGTGCTCCACCATTAGGTCATTTGCTCTAGGAAATAGCACATTTGTTTCAACCCTAAAAACATCAGCCAGTTGAGGAAACAACCGCAGACAAAGCTGCCTGGAAAGCCTGCTCTCGATCACTGAAACCAGCCAGTGCATTAGAAGTTTAACAATGATCCAATGCATCATACTCAAAAGGCCAAGTATCAAAAAATTCTTTGCTGGCTAGTTTTTCATCCACAAAGCAAAGACATGACCTTCAAGGAAATCGAAGAAAGATATTTTTCTATTATGCATTGGCTTATCATTAAGCTTGAAGATACTAGATTCTTGCATAAAATATATCACTAAATGTGCATTGAACTACCTCTTGATGGCAACATCACCGATGAAACAAAGATGCAGTGAGAAGTTCAAAAAGTTATAACTGTTAGGAGATCGGGTTAAATTGTTCACAGTTCTGTTTTCTTTCGGTTCATTTATTAGTTAATGCAGTGCCATTTTTATCTTCATTCAATCAATGCCTCCTAAATGGCACACATTGTTACATTGTCATTTTGCGCCCCAGTTGCTATATTTGCTTGGGGATTCAGTAATGGGGAATAACAGATTACTGTTCTAGGAAGTCTTTGTTCCTCTCCCCGGAATTATCAGCTCCTTGCTTTCTCCTTCAATTTCACAACTTTCTGATTGATCCAGGGAGCTAGGGTTTGGCTTGATCTAGAGCTGTTCTAGCTCCTAGTTGAACATCTGAGTTGCGATCCACAATCAACCAACCACTCACATATCCTCAGATGAGGTAATACATGCGCAATTCAGCATTTGACATTATCATACGCATCAGAAACTAAACCACCACTGAAAAAACCCAACAATTTTGCTACCGCAGATACAAGCAGTACCAAAAAGGGATTCGAAAGCATAGAAATAATCAATCACACAGTCGGATTCCCCAATTCCCTATTGGATTGATCCGAATTTATGCCAAATTACAGCTAAAGAAACGACAACCTCTGGAAGCAAAATAGAGGTTAGTGGGAGCTCACCGAAGCGGCGCCAGGAGGTGGAAACAGCAGAGGCACGCACAAGATCGGAGGAATCGTCAGGGCATCGGAGAATTTCAAGGGAGATATCGCCTCCAAGAAAGGCTAAGAAATCTCTGCCACAAGAGCAAGCCGCCATGAATTTTGAAAGAAGTTTGATCTTTGTATTGAAAGAAACAGCGGAGAAAAGTGGAGGGGAAGTTGGAAGGAAAGATGAAAACTCGAAACCCTAATTGAAAGGGATGAGCTGAGCTCGCAGACTCACTGCAACGACTTATTCGCCGTTACATAAGAGGCAAAGCAGAGTTATACATGACATGATGGCAATGTGTTTGTTCAATTTACAATCACATGCATGAATCATCCATCCATCCCTCTCGACTACTCGTAAGTAAGTCGGTCTCTGCCTAGTTGAAAGACCACCCTACGCTGTTCTGGAAGTTTCGGGTGGAAGGTTCCATTTTCAGAAGAAGCATTATTTGTTTCTCCTGTGGAGTGGGTTCATGGAGTCAAATGGTATAAAAGGTCCCAAGTCGATGAGGGGTCGGAGATTTGGGGTGCATAACTAGTCTAAGGGTAAGCTTGGATACCTAGATATATAAAAAAAGAAAAAGAAAAAGAAAAAAAGTAAGTCGGTCTCACTCTCACACCTACTTTTTCTTGCGCAAGTTGCAAGTTTATTGACAAGATACACAAAATACTTTTTTTTTATATCCAGTTATCCCAAGCTTACACTTACACTAGTTCTAAATTATATCCAGGTATCTCAAGCTTATACAAAATACTTATTAACAGGGGATGCGGCTTCGGCCCAGTTCTAAATTAACCGAAGGGTGCAGTTTGTCAATCTTCAACCATTGGATTACATCAATGGCTGGGATTAATTTCGAATTTTTTTTTTAAAAAAAAGTCTAACTCATCCCCAGTCCCCACCAACTCCGAGCCCTCTTCCCAATTTTTTTTTGAACCGGAAATAATTCGACTACCGGACATGCTCAATGAGTCCAGAGACCGAAAGATCGGCAAAAGACAAACCGTTATGAAAAGAAATGAAAATTACAAGACCAAACAACAGAGTCCTAAGCGTCAGAAACAAACTAGAAAAAGAAGCCCAAAACTCACGAGGGTGAACGGTGTTGGAACCGGGACAATGTATGTCATCACTCCTGACGGTTGGTAGAGGCAACGTAGGGGCACCTTGAGGAACAAAAGTGGAGACCTCATATTTGGACTCAGTCGACAACGAGCCATCAGATCTCGATCACGTCCACGACCTCTCGCGCGGTTGCAGAAGAAAGACCACAAAGCTCAATGAGATACCACCGCTAGAAATAAGCAAACATAAAGTCTAGAAAAGATCAGGGCAAATCTTTGAAAATTTTCGATCTATGATTTGATCTAGTTGGTAGAGAAAAATAGAAAAATGGGATTTTAAGGTAGATTGGATATTCCACCAAACTCAACACCTTAGGCCCCAAGGAGCATATGCTCGGGCCCAAGGAACAAGAGGTGGGAATGGGGAAAGAGCGGATTCAACCTAAGGATTGCAGAGGCGAAGACGATGTATAAGCACCGCCCCAAGTGACTAAATAAAATAATTATATATATATAGATCATATGTACTCAAGACTTATTGTGTATCATGTGAACACATCTTGTTCGTCGATCTAGAGAAATCCGATGGCTGAGATTATTCTGTAATATTGATTAATTGAAAATTAAAATAAATAAAACACAACATCACTCCTATATACATGCGCGTGAAACCACCCACCCCCAACTCTAATCCACAATCGCGCCTCTACCAGAAAGTAAAGAGAAAGTGAAGGAGTGGCGATCGATCAAGGCCAGTGAAAGCGATTCCCACTAGGGCTTCAACTCCTCTCTCTCTTCCATTGAAGGTGCGACGAAGACGGACGATGACTGCGAAGGCGGCAAAGGCACATCGGGCGATTGCGAAGGGCGATGCCTCCCATCGAAGATGGCGGAGGCAGAGGTGATGGCAGACGAAGAAGGCGACGACTCTAGCGATGGCAGGTGAGGGGTGCGCCGGCGAAGACAGAAGTGGCATCGAAGGCTGAGACGCGCTACCGACTACCAAGTAATCAGAGCCCATGACACAGTCCAGCCCTCTAGCAGCCTAACCGAGGCCATGACGCAGCACCCCGAGTCGCCGACCAGGTTCGTTCTTCATTTGAATCCCTCGATCTATCCTTCTTGTTTGACATTGTTGTGTCAAAGCCCTATATCAAGGGTTGATTGTACATTTGATTTTGGTATGCGATAGAGACCAGAATCCAGATCGGTTGTGATGTATTGTTTAGCGTTTTTTATTTTGATTTTGGTACAAACAAGGCTTTATTTTATTTGATTCAGATTGAATGCAAAAATCGCTCTTCCTCGATCGTTAGATGTTTAATTTACAATATTGAATATTCAAATTCATATATTCATATATTCATTTCTTTCTTTGCTTAATTTTGATTTGGATGTTTGAAGAACCTAAATTTTGGGGTGCAATACTGTTGTTGCTTGATATGGGGCAAAGGGGACGAACTAGAATTTGATTTTCGAATGAAATTTGAAGCCCTTGAGTTGTAGGCGTGGGCTCAACTTTCATCGACGTTATTGTATAATGGGGAAATCAAAATTTCAGATCGTTCTAGATTGGTATATGGATATGTTTGTAACATTTGCATCGGTTAGTATTCGGGAGAAAATCCGAATTATTCCTATGTATTGATCTATTCTATGCTTCATGAGATGGGTTTTTGCGGTTATATTAATGAAAAATGTCTCGATACCATAGAATAATCATGTGATATCAACGAATAATTCAGCGATACTATCGAATAATTTTTAGTTATTTGTTAAAATGACATAAGTAACCGAATAATCAAGCTATATCATCGAATAATCAAGTGATACCATTGAATAATGAAGCAGTACTATCGAATAATTTGTAGAAAATCGAGCGATACCATCGAATAATCCGTCGATACGATTGCATAATTTGTCGATACGATCGAATAATCCAGTTATACAATCGAATAATTTAAAGAGAAAGCATCACACACGCCTCCAATTTAGCATGTGGGCAAGAAAAGAGGTAGGTCCCACCAATTTTTAATTAAAAAAAAAGATAAAATTGTCTTTTAATCTCAACCATCAATTTCATTCAATCAACGGCCCAGATTTGTTCACATGATACACGTTAAGGGCTGAGTACACCGGAACCAACCTATATATATACATATACGTACGTACGTACATACATACATACATACATACATACATACATACATACATACATACATACATACATACATACATACATACATACATACATACATACATACATACATACATACATACATACATACATACATACATACATACATACATATATATATATATATATATATAGAGGTTAGGTCTAGTGTTAACAAGCCTTATTGTGTTTTGTGTTAACAAATATAGGCCATTGATTTAGTGCAAATGAATGGATGAGATTATTTGGCTATTTTGGCTTTTTTCTTTAATTAAAAATCAATGGGACCCACTTCTTTCCTTGCCACTTGCTAAATAACGTGCGTGTGTTGTACGTTTTTTTTGGCGTTACATTTTTTTAACATTGTTTTTTTGTGTGGTACACTATTCGAATTATTCGATAAGGTGATACAAACATTCGTTAACTTATACTTATTATTCGTTAGATAATAGAAAAAAAGTTAGTCAATTTTGCAACTATTCGCCAGGTTAATAGTAATTATTCGCTAAATTAATCGTTATTATTCATCTGTAAAGAGGAGTTATCATTTCATAAATTAATCGCTTTTTTGTAATTATTCGCTAAATTAATCGCTTTTTTTATGGGATAACGTATTTAGCAACTATTCGCTAGGTTAATAGTAATTATTCGCTAAGTTGATAGTAACTATTCGCTAGGTTAAAAGAATATATAAATGTAATTCTTGATTTCCACCTCTAATAAGCCACATATAATTAACCACGTACATATGAATAATTCCTTACTATCACCGAATAATTCCTTATTATTACCGAATAGAAACTATGAACTTGTCGAATAGTGACTCTGAACATGAGATTAATAGAACAATCATATGAATTCCACCGAATAATTACTTATTATCACTGAATAGAAACTATGAAGTTGTCGAATACAAAGACAAAAATGTTGATTCAACCAAAAAAAAAAAAAGGCCTGAGATTGTACAGCAAGAAGAGAAGATGACAAGGAGAGGTCTTGGAAGGGGGTTCTTGTAATTCAACGCCAATGGATGAACAGGCGCTTCAGCAAACAAGGTATGTTCTTCTCCGTTGATCATCGATCTGTTTGTGGCATCCCGAACCGTCGGTGAGTGTGGGTGTCGGTGTCGGTGGCATCCCAAACCGCCACACCTCGTCCCTGACCTCCAGATCCCGAACCGCCGCACCGCATCCCTACCATTGCCATCAGCACGCCCAACTTCAATCACCGCCACCTCGGTGGACATCGAGACCCCCAAATCGAATTCCTAGGCCTCCGACATCCTCTTTGGTGGCGCAATCAGTCCCAGATCTCTCATCGGCGCCGATTAAGGAGAATCGGTTTAGGTGTTTGGTACCGCAATCAGCCCCAAATCTCTCCGACGAGAAGCGTCGATCAGATCTGATGCTGTCACTGGTACCGGGCTGAAGATCCATGAGAACGACCCCAAAAATTGCCATCGCCTTCTGATACGTACTCGACTCGGGTTGAGCGAGTACAACTCCCAATCGTCCCGTGTCAAGGTAAATCAATCTACCCTCGTATCTTGAATAGGACTCGAATCGATTGAAGACTCACGTTGAAAGAGCAATAGTCGATTCCAACAATTAATTCCCCCAGCTCGGTTGACTTTGAATCCAATTTCAATCGGTGGGAGTGATCTCCTGTTTGCTTGATTAGCAAATTATAATTAACAATTTCAATATCGATAGCCACAGGATGATATCACTCCCTCGAGTACGTACACGACCAACGATGGTGATCGGTCGGTCGGAACAGCGCGCACTTGCAATACGACCAGCGGCAACGGTGGGGTTTGACCGACGGTGGTGTAGAGATTGGTGGTGAATAGCGGTGCGGTGGTTGGTGGTGTAGAGATTCGTCGCCTCCATCTCCTTGTACTTCGTGAATGGGTAGTTTTTAATACTGGGTTAGGGTTTGGTTAAATAAAATTGGATCCACGCGCTTATTTGGAAGATGGGTGTTGATTTGATATGGGCCCCACATTATCTTAATTAAAAAAAATCAGTAAAAACATTTAATCTCCACCCTTGATTTATCTCTAATCAATGTACAGGATTTGTTAACACAAAACACAATAAGACTTGTTAACATTTGATCCATACTCTATATATATATATATATAATTACTTAATTTCGAATACTTTCTGCTGACGTGGCAGTCTCTCCATATTTCACTCCTTTTCGCCCAATCATATTTTTTTTCTTTTATTTTTCGTTTTTTTTAACACCTCTTCACATCTTGGAACAAATAGTGCTAGGGTTACTATTCCTCCCCCGCCTCATTCCTTTCTGCCTCTGCCGATTCTTATGCTTCACTCCTCGGTTCCAACGATTTCAGTTCTTCATCCTTCGCTTTGCCAATTCCATTGGTCTCCCTCCTCCGTTCCTTCGCTCTTCCTCCTCCGCTAAGATTAACGCCCTCTCCTCATCTTTGTCAAAGAGTGTGGCCCCTTCCAATCCCGGCGATTTCGACTTTTTCTCCTTGCCTCTATCGGTTCAATTACATTGTCTTCCTCTTCTCGCCCTCCCAATCCCGACAATTTCAGCTCTTTCTTTGCATCCGTTGGTTCAATTACATTATCTTCCTCCTCTACCGAGGTAATACCTTTCATCTTCTTCATCTTTCTCAACTTCAGGTTCAAATTTCATTGATTTTTTATGCCCTTTCGCTTCTACTGAAGATTGATGTACGATTTTTTGGTTGCGACCTTATCCTCGACGATTCACACCCTTCGAGCATCTTCCCCCGTAGGCCATAATGGTTAGGGAAAATAACCTATCAAAATAGAATATTCTATGGAATATTCTCTTTTGGTCTATTGTACGGTTTTATTGTTTCCACCGTAGGTCAATTTCAGCAGGCTAATTTTCTATAAATACTCATATAATTTAGAACTTTCACATCTCATTTTCGTCACTCGATTTTATCGTTATCATTTCGATTTGAATCAACAATGAATTCTTTTCAAATATCATCATCATCTCACTCTTCAAATGAAACTATTGAGATTTCTAATTCAATCTTTGATTCATGATTCAATAGTTGGTTGTTTCATTTTATATTTGTTTTTTCTTCTTTAGTACTTTAAGCAACTTAATATTTATTTTTTATTATTATAATTTTGATAAATCTATAATAAAAAAGATCATTAATGTCATTTTCTAAAAGTATTATTTATAGAATAATAATTCAAATATGTCAAATATTATAGTCATATCGAAGAACTCTTAAATATCTTAACAATACTACAAATTTTATTTTTAATTGAAAATCATAACTATATAATATATAGATTTATAATTGTATTATTTATAAACTCACATAAATATTAAACACTTAAAAATAAATAAATAAATAAATAGGATTTGGCCTTAAGCTAAATTTGGCATTTGTTTTGAAAATAAGCCAAATACAAAAAGGCTAAAATGAGTTTTGGCCTAAGGTGGGAGCAAAATTTGGCCAAACCCCATTGTTTGGCTTACCATGGAAGATGCCCTTCATCAACAAGATTCACACCCGATTTACTGATTTAGGGTTGAAGCTGAGTCGCGACTATCCTCTATCGAAACCTCCAAAGCGAATTTGGGCTTAAGATGAAATTGCTCTTTTATGATGAAATTGCTCATTTATGATGAAATCTGATGACTTCCTATTTGTTTCTAAACTTATTTAGCATTATAAACTTATTTAGCATAAACTTTTATGATGAATTTGGGCTTAAGATCAAATTTCTCTTTTAGAATGAACCGACGAAGACTTTGAGGCTCTGCAGAATTTAAAGCCCAATTCAATCTTGGCCAAATTGGAAGATTTCACAGTGTATAGCAAGTCGTAAAGCTCTGCATAATTTAAAGGACACAGTGTACAATAGTCGTAAAGCTTTTTATTTTATCTCCTAACTTTTTTTCGAGATGTCCTTTTGATTACATTGTTGAATTTTCCCTTGTAATAGATGTTTTTTAAGTCGCCATTCAGAATTTTGTTATTCACACCCGATTTACTGATTTAGGGCTGAAGTTGGAGAATGACCGACTATTTTTCTTGGCAGATCTAAAGAATGACAGACTTGTTGTATAGGCCAAGAGATGAGGTCCTAGCAGAGCTTTACGAATTCAAGTCTCATGTAAGCACCTGTGCTCCCAACCTTCAAGTAATTGTAGTTGGCTATTAGCTTACTAATGGTTTAATAATAGAATATTATACATTGGTTCTTTATCCTTCTGTTTTGTCACATTTTATTCAAGTATTTTTCTGAGTGGTTACAATTTCTACACCTTCTTTAGTTCTTTTGTTACTTGAAGTTCCTAATTCTAATTTAAAAAACTGAAGACCCTAAAAGCTACCTTAGAGATTAAAGAGTTCCGAGTGGGTATATCTAAGGATGGAAGAAGAAATCCAAACCTGTTTTTTAAATTGTTTGTTTGATCTATTACTGCTTATATGGGAGATTACAGCCTACTGGGTTATTCATGCTAACATGATTGTTAAAACTCATATTATTTGGTTATTTATTCTAAATTGTGAAATTGGTTTATTTATTCATCAAAATTAAATACTACAACCTAAGGTGTGCCAACCTTTCTAACCTACTATGTGCCAACCAAGATTTCGTTGCAATCTTAAGTGACCATAATAATTTGATAAACAACTTCTCTTGCTTGTGATCACTGTTCAAACTGTTTCATCTTGAAATGATATGTGTTTGAGGTTTTTTTGTGGCAGTTTAGTTTGGACACCCTCACTTCAGGGAGAAATGGACTGTTGCATAGACTGTCACCGATTTAGGTTTAGGAGCTTATCCTTTGATATGTCTATTTGCCATCCGTCAATAACCTTTGTGTATTTTTGCAGTGACGCTTGCATATTAGACTTCATTGGGACTCTCAAATGCTTTGTTTTCATCTCCAACTGATCTGGTAATCTTTACTCTTCATTTTATTTATTTAGTTACGCAGAAGTTGACTGATAACATTAAGCTTTCATAAGAGCATCAACAACCAAGGGTTTTGGTTACCTTAAGGTCACTAAAAGGTAACCCCTTTGTTGTGGCTTATACCTTAAGGTAAGGGAATGGAAGAGGTTACCTTGGTAGAGAGAGGTAACCTCTTCCCTTTTGTAATTTTATTTTCTTTTTTTTAATCAAAAAGTATAGGAAAGATGTGATGTTACACATGATAGAGGGAAAGAAAATGTGAAAATAAATTTCAAAAGGGGTAAGAGGTTTCCCCATGGTTATAGAACAAACCTTTTAAGATAAGGTAGAAAAAGTGAAAAAATATTTAAAAAATAAATAAATGAGGTGTAAAATTAGAATAGGATGAGAGAAAATAAAATGGGTAAGAGGTCTCCCCATGGTTGTTGATGGTCTAAGGTTACTACCACTCAAAAGTCTGATGTTTATTTTGGATTTTTAAATCAGCCTCTCTTTATTTCTCATTTCAAGATCTTCCTTAATTCTGAGCACAAGTTTGATGAAATCGGAGTCGATGTTGCATCCCAGGTACCCACTGTCTAATTTTAAGATATTCCTTAATATGTTCTTGATTCATGTTTCCTATAGTTTAAGATCTTCTTTCTCCTGTCCTGTAAGTTTAGGACCCAAGTGTCCCACAATTTCAAATATAAGGTGATAGAGCTCTTTAAGTCACCCTAATGTGATGAAAAAGAAGTTGGTATGATATATGAATAACTCCATTTTCATTTTCCTTCCCTATTTTATCCGTTTTTTTAAAGGTCCTTGAAATAAAAGACTAAAGGATTGCTCCTAGCACTATGCTAATGTTATACTGAGTTTTTTTTTTTTTTTTGTCAATTTTGTTTCTAGGTATGTTGTTGTTGTTGTTGTTGTTGGTGGCAATACTCAAGAAAAATCAGGATTTAAGAGGGTGTGCACATTCTTTCACTGTTTGCCACTATAGGAGTTAAGAGGGTATGTATATTCACTCTCTTTGTTGACTTTCATATTCAAAAATATGTATTCTTCTCAATTCCTCCTTTTATATGCATCTCTTCCCTCTATTAGGGCTGATCAAAATCGGTTCGAACCGAATTTTTTGGCCGAACCGAACCGAAATAACCGAAACCAAACCGAACCGAGGGATTTCGGTTTAGGTTTTCGGTTCAGAGAATTTTAATTTTCGGTTTTAGGTTCGGTTTGTATTCGGTTTCGGTTAAACCGACAAAAACCGATTTTTTTTATAAATTTTAATTTAACCTTACAATTAGGTTAGGTCAATAGGTTTGTGACTATGTTGTCTGTTCATCTGTTGAGTTCATGACTCTCGCCTCGCCTCCCAGCAGTCCCAATTCGCTCAGCATCTTCATCGCTTATGTTGTTTGTTCATCTGTTTGGGACGAATTCAAGTAAAAATTGTGAATGCAGGGCTGTTTGGGACTGTGCAGGGATGTTTGGAATTGGGATTGTGCAGGATGTGCACTTCATAGAAAATTATATTGACTATTTGGGATTGTTTGGGAATGTTTTGGGATGAATGCAGGGGCTGTTTGAGACTAATTCAAGTAGAAAAAAAAAATCATTTGGCAGCCATTACATCTTCAACTCTATACGTGACATTTTTTTTGTGCATTTTTTATTTCGGTTCGATTAGGTTATAACCGAACCGAACCTAAACCAAACCGGCGTAAAACCGAACCAAACCTATTAGTTTAGGTTCGGTTTTCGGTTCTCATTTTTAGAAATTTCGGTTTTAGGTTCGGTTCGGTTTGGCCAGGTTCGGATCGGTTATAGGCCGATGATCAGCCCTACCCTCTATATGTGTTTATTCTTTTGTTTTCAAGTTCTTAATTTTCTTGAGTGGTTACAATTTGTATACCTTCTTTTGCTATTAAGATTTTAGTTAACTTTTGGAGATTTTGATTGTTAGAAGTGATCTGTCTGAACTCACCAATCTAATCAAAGGCAATGGATGATCCTGTGAATGTGATTGCTTCACCCAGATTCAAATTGAGCGATGGGAGGCTTTTGGCTTATCAAGAGACTAGAGTTCCAAAGGAGGAGTCGGAGTTTCGGATTATCATTGCTCATGACTTTTGGAGCTCTAATGATATGAGTTTTCTGGCACCCCAAGTAAAGATCTTCCCAAACCCATCTTTTGTTTTCTTTCCGGCACCCCAAGTAAAGATCCCATTATTTGAGTAGATGCACTTCTCTTTTTTCTTTCCCCTTCTTTTTTACATTGGGACTATTATTTATTTTTATCAGCAATTGCTTATCAACATAGGACCATGAGTGGAGTTATAGTTATTATGATCGGAATAGCCTAAAGATGGCTGGAGGTCCAAAGTGGAGATGACAAATATTGGCACTATTACTAACTCATCTCTAAACCTTCAAGAGTAATTCAAATATACTTCAACATGTGTGTAACAAAACTGTAGTTTCTTTATCAGGTTCATATCATTATTATCTACTCTAAATGTTATAGTCTTTAATGGTTTAGTGAATCTCTACTGGTACTGCATCTGACTTTGTACCGTCTGGTCTTGAGAGGACTAGAAGTAAGCATCTCATTATTGCTTCTTAGAGAGTAACATAGTATGGTGTCCAACTCTCAGTGATAGCATAAATAGTTTTAGGCATCTAGGGATTCTAGGCCTAAACTAAATACTGTTGTTGCTAACTTGCAATTATATGGCTGAAAAAATGTCTAATTTCTTTTTTCTTGACCAATGTGGGAGCGCTTGCAATTGGTCCCTGTTTTCTCTTTTGTGGTTATCTCTAACTTGTGTCTCACTTCCATTTCTGAATTTGTAGGTTATTTGATAGTTATGAAGTTTATGATTTTGCAAGGACAGGGAGCATTGCAAGTGAGAAGGTACATTTATGTTTACTTTGTATTAAGTCAAGGCATTGGTCAAATCAATTCCTAGCAGAAAGCACAAACTCTATATATTGCCATTTACCCAATATTGTGTGCTACAACTTCCTTTTATCATATTTCCTATTTTTTAAAATTGGTTTAAGGGGATTTGCATATCATTTATTCAACTAGCTAGGATGGAGGGAGTACTACTTTGCAGGGGATTTGCGTTTTATTTATTCACTACATTTTTGGGGATTTCTTCACTACTCCATTCAATTTTTTATATTTACCGTTTAGTTTGTATATCATTTATTATTAACCTATAAATCATATCCATCATACAAATTCGGATGCGTTTGGATGTCAGGTTTATAAAGCAATTATGTATTATCATTCATTATTTTGTGTAAGACATTATTGAGTTTCAATTTTTTTTTTAATTATAATAGATAATTACTTTTTTTTGGTGAATTTTCATATCCTTCTTCCCTGTCCCTTTAATCCCTAATCTATGTAAACTCTTTCGATTTCAACTCTCGCTTGAAGCACCCAAGTAAATTACATCGGTCAATCGGTTGATCTTTTTACTGTTCTGATTTCTTCTCCCCTCTACCTCACTCTCCGTTTTCGAAGTTGGCGATCTCTTTGCAGAAAATGACAAATCACGCCATAGACGCCTCATTCAAAGATCTCCGGCATGCCCTTAGGGCTACTGGGAGGCTCAGGGAGCCTAATTGACCTCATCGTGAATTAGAATCATAGAAGGACAAATGGAATTGAATATGTATGTTGATCAATAGGTCATTAAATGGCATTTCGGTGGCCAAGAAAAAGGATCAGATTCGGTAGACCTAGGGTTTTGCAGAAAACGCCGTCGAGACTGGGGGTTCGCTTGGGGGTTCAATGGTGGGAGGAGGAAGCATGATTCCGTGGTGAGAGGAGGGCCCTCCCTTTTTACCGTTTTGATTCCGCCTAGAGGAGGGGTGAGGGAGAAGGCCGGAGGCGCTGGTGGTGGTGGTTGCCTCTGGCGTGCAGGGAGAGAGAGGGAGAGGAGATGAAGAAGAGAGATATTTTATTTCCCACACCAAAGTACCCAAACACTCTTTGTAAATACATATTTTTATAATATATAACGTGTCGTTATAATTAAAAGCTTAAACATCCAAACGAAGCCTTCATCTCTTTGTACTAGTCAATAGCACCAATTCTGTCTCTTTCCTGAACACTTAGGTCGTTCAAGAACAATATTGTTGTTTTAGACTTTCCAAACATTTGTTTATATTTTAGTTGGTCATTCTTTATAATAAATATTTTTTTATTCTCATTCACCTTTTTTTTTTCGTCACAACCGCGCCATGGCGCGGGAATTCCACTAGTATATATATAATTATTTATAAGAGTATAATTTTGTGAACAACTTTGAGGTTAAAGGGAGTTAGAAAAATTGTCAAACCTTAGTAAAAACCCGTACAACATGTTGCTGAAGTTTTTTTTGTTTTTTTTTTTAATTTCGACCTTTGCGTGCAAGTGTGAAATAAACCTTTGCACGCCAAGGGTTGTTAGGCACGCCGATAGAGCCAAGGGAGGTTCAGCTCGAGACAAGCCCACCGACGAGAGGATGGGAACGAAGGACAACAATCGTAAGGCACCCCAGAGAGGTCCATGCTGGCGAACCGAAGTGGATGGAGGCAGAAGGAGGCGAAAGAGAGTCAGGGAGGTGGAGTAGGGGCATGGTGAAGCCTTGGCCAGCCACCCTAAATCGACCTCCCAGAATCGAAGCCACCAAGGGTCAAGATGTAACTCGATAGATCTGAAAGCTATGGTGGTGGGGAGTCTTGTGGTGGCGGTGGCACCGGCTGATAATGCACATTTCTAATGGTCATTATAGGGTAGTTTAGATGCATTTGCATTGTAAAATATGCATGCTTAGTGTTCACTTAGATTAAACTCTTTTCGTGGCAAAGTTCGGAATCTACGCTATTTCGGTTGAATATTGCAGAATCGTAGATCCGACATGGTGGAAAGCAAAGGAAAGGTAAACAACATGTCCAAGTGAAGTCAAGAAAGCAAGCTAAGGAAAGAAAGAAAGAAAAGAGGCAAGAAAGAACGAGGGAAGAATGAAGAGAAAACAAGCTTTTGGGCATCTGTAGCTGCCAGCGAGTGGAGTCAGCCCGCCTCGCTGCCAGCGAATGGAGTTCGCTGCCAGCGATTTGAGACAGCATCCGCTGCCAGCGACTTGACTCGCTGCAGCGAGACACTCGTTGCCGCGGAAATTCTCGCTGCTAGCGGGGTGCATCAGGACGAAGCTCCGAAGATCACTCGCTCCAGCGGAGATTTGGACTCGCACCAGCGGATGGAAGCTCTCGCTGCAGCGGCTGGGTAGACTCGCGGCAGCGGAAATCGTCGTTAGGAAGGGAACCGAGGAGACTTGCCGAATTTCTAAGGCATGGGCATTCGCTGCTAGCGAGTATGGTAGCGAGGTGCTAGCGAAAATCCATCAGTAGCTCAATTAAGGACATTCGCTGCTAGCGGAAATTTTCGCTGCCAGCGGAATCTGACGTTGGACTAAACATGGAAAGTCTATCTTCTATCTAGTTTGTTTAGGAAGTTTCTATCTTATTTGTGTATCTCTTACCTTGTTTATACAAGACTTTAGGCTTATAAATAGGATGTTTAGGGTTAGTTTTCTTATAAATGGATTCAAGTAGAGCAATCACCTTTGAAGAGAAGAAAGTTTAGGTAAGCCATGTTTGACTAATTTTATAGTTTCCACCTACACTTTCAAGACTTGGTTGGTGGTTTATGAGTTTCTAATTTAAGTTATTTTTCCTCTTTAATTCTTTCAACTTCTTTGTGTGATATTGATTATGTTATTGGTGTTATCTTGATTCGCGACCTTGATAATATTGAATTCATGCTAGGATTTAATACTTTCGTATTTGTGTTATTTTCGTAGTAGCACGCATAAGATTGTGGATTCCGTGTTTGAAACATGATTATGTAGGGAGTTGACATATATCTTAAACATTGATTTACCATGTTTAATTGGTGTTATTTATATGCTCAAGTTCTTGGGACTATTTGCTATTTCTTTGTTAAATCTTGACTATGTTAAGGTTGCATTGAGGTATAAGAGATTAATTGGACTCGTAGGACTTTTAATCTATTTAAACCAAGACGGGAGGAATTCATAGGAAAAGATAATAACTTGAAAAGGATTCGATTACCAATAAAACCAGCCAAAGTCGAGAACTTGTAGGTGGAAACGCTTTTCTTCTATCATTTATTTGCTTTTGTCAATATTATTTTCTTTTATTTTTATTCATAAAAGTCTTATCTTTTATATTGATGAACACACAATATTTAGAAATACTTGATTCTCTTGGGTTCGACCCCTTACTTGCATACTATACTAGTTTGTAGGAAAAGATAATAACTTGATTCTCTTGGGTTAAACCAAGACGGGAGGAATTCATAGGAAAAGATAATAACTTGAAAAGGATTTGATGACCAATAAAACCAACCAAAGTCGAGAACTTGTAGGTGGAAACGCTTTTCTTCTATTCTTTATTTGCTTTTGTCAATATTATTTTCTTTTATTTTTATTCATACAAATCTTATCATTTATATTGATGAATACACAATATTTAGAAATACTTGATTCTCTTGGGTTCGACCCCTTACTTGCATACTATACTAGTTTGTTTGTTTGAGAATTATTTTTGGCGAGGTAAATCAACGACTTGTAACGGCCCGGGATTATGATTCCCGAGTTACGTTTCGAGGGATGAAACCCCTCATTAGGATCTTGCGCTCCGAGTACAGGTTGAAGGTTTGAAACCGAAGGGTTGTAGTTTAAAGCGGGATTTCGCACCCAAATCTGGAAGGTCCGTTGGAGACCCCGGGGTAAACCCCTGTACCTGTCCTAAGTCTACAACGCGAGAAATCCTTTATCATGCAAAGGGCATAAGTTCTGAAAATGATACAACCAGTGCCACGGCAGAGCCGGGTCAAAACAGAGTATAAGTAGGGAGAATCCCAAAAGCATGAATCTGGTGAAGTCAAATTTCAACACTCACTCTCCGCCATATGAATAGACCCCGTCATAACAGCACAAAATCAAGTAGTGTATCGGGTACCTGAAACTATACCACCAAGTCAGGCCAAGAGTCCGCCCGCGGGTCCTCTGACCGCGCTGAGGACATATAATACGCCTATACCTAGAATAAAGGATGCCTTCATGCATTACTGGAATATTAACCACACTATCATGTTCCTAATTCATATGTGCATAATATGAAGTAAGGCCTTAACAAAGAATACCAAGTGGTATATCCCTCTTCTACCACCACCCCCCTTACAGATAGGGTGAAGACTGGCCAGTTCGATGTTATAATCATATCGAATCTCATCATCATATCATATCTCATCATCATATCATATCTCATCATCATATCATATCTCATGCCCATCTCGTATCTTGTGATATATATAAATGACTCGAGGAGGACAACACCCGATGAAGCTGGGCTGCCCTATGACCCTAGCAAGGACTCTAGGACTCACAGATAACGGCCGTTCTGTATTCAAACGCATACAGAATAAGGATGCTCATTCGTAAATGCAATTCCTAAGCATAATACTACATGAGGTGCTCTTATGCATATGCAACACGTACATACTATATGACACATCAGGCAGGAGGTACTGGTTACTGAGTAAGCCCCGGAGGTACTTACCTGGCTAGAAGATCACCAAAAGAAGAATCCAGCACACAGTAGTCACGATCACAGAATATCACCTAATCACATAACGAGAATATACTAAGTATACTTCTATAGCCTTTCTAAACACATATATTACTCGCTCAAATTAGCAGATAGATAAGTAAGCTTGAATCAATCATACTTTCAATTTATCTCGATCAACCATCTCTTATCTCATACCATTCATCATAACTTGTCAACTCATCAGTTTTAAAAAAATATACTCCCTATATATATATCATACTTAGCCAAATTTGCATATTATATCATCATCATAAATATCAAACATTAAATTTCTTATGAAATTCACCACAATATCCCGTTATTAATCATCGTCTTATTCCCAAGTTAGCTTCAAATCCGAATTAACCAGTTAAGGGTTCTGACCCCTTGAAAATACTCAAAAAAATTCCTTTTTCAATTTAATTATTAAATCACTTTTCAACCTTGAAATTCTTTTCCAAATTCTTTTTAAATCTTCAAGTCCAAATAATGTTATATTTTAAACCCCCAATAATATTATATTTTATGTTAAATATCATTAATTTATTAATTAAATACGGATAAACCCGAACCGAACTGATATAATAATTCCACCCGTCTAATTACTAAACAAAATGCAATTGGAAAAGTGGGGGCCACACGAGCGAAGTCAGCTCATCTCCTTCCCGATGAAGCAACTCTCGCATGCGCTTCCTCGCTCGCGACCATGGCGCCCGACGGAGCTCGGCCCACCTCCGGCTTCCTCCGCCTGCTCGACGGCGCCTCGGAATCACAGGCTCCTCGAGCTCACACTCTCACACAGGCCCCAGCTCCCTCGCTCGCCTCATTCTCGCTCTGCTCGCGCTGCTCTCGACGTTGCTCGCTCGTACCTCTCTCGAGCTCGCCGGAGATCTCGAGCCCACCCGAACGCCCCACACTCAGCCCACGCTCACTCCCGACTAGCCTAAGCACCGAAAAATACTAAAAACGAATTGAAACGAGGATGAATTCGGAGCTCACCGAGATGGATTTTTCGCGACTTTGGAGCTCTCGATCGGAGTTCTGGGCTTCGCCGGTGGCTTGCGATAGCTCGTCGGATCTGTACCGGACATGGGTGAGTGTATTGGTAAAGACCGAAGGCGATTTCGATCGGAAACGAAGGAGAACGGCTTACCGGAACGAGGCCTTGCGAAACAGAGCAAGGAGGCTGTTCGGCAGCCCGTCGACGGCGCTGGTGGCTCCGGGGCTTCTGGTGGTGCCTTGGCAGATGCTGGCGATGGTGGTGGTTGTCCGGCAACAATGGAACGACGGCTAGAGGTGGTGATCGGCGGTGGTTGATGGAGCAACGGGGAGCGAGAGGTGGCGTTTGAAATGGTGAACCGATGGGGCAGGAGGAAGTGACGGTGAATGGAATGGTGAAGGGTAGGAGTGGTTGATGATGGTGAATGAAGAATGACGGGGGTAAGGGGGTGATTTGAAGGAGGTATGGTGAGGGTAGTGTGTTGAATTGGATAAACAATACCCGGAATGGAACCCGAATACGCGAATTTTGAATCCCGCAATTAGTTTCTGAATGTTAGTTTTCCCGACTCTTGCTTTCTCGATCAATTATATTTTTAAATTAGGCAAGGATATCGTCATCTGATAATTATTTTTAATTTTCGAGGTGAAAGGATGGAAATCGTTCGTTAAATTTTATATTACGGTCGGAATCTGCTAAACTTGCTTTTAATTCGATTTAAATTCATTTTTAATTTTCTTTTTCCGAAAAAAAATAGGATTTGAAAATCCGAGCCTTTACATCATCCACCTCTAAAAACAAGTCTCGTCCCCGAGACTAAAATTATTTTAAAATAGGGGATGAAGTTTGAAATTGTTCAGTTCAAGGATCATGTCATTGATCCCGTAAGTATCTCATAAGTGCCCCTATGAGATCCTCACAGTAGCGTTGTCATGATCATAATATCCCCATTAGACCGTAGTAAGAATGTGATATGGGCCCCTACCACATCCTTACTCCGACTCCTCGGTCATATCATAACACGAAATATCACAACGTCCTCCTTAAAACACCGTTCAAAATTTCAAGTTCGGCATTAGTTAAAAGCATTCCTAACCTCTCTATTCATCCTACCATCTAATTCTAAAGGCTAATCCCATATTCTCTTCCTAGGTTCTAAGACATAATCAAATTCCAATACTTCAGCTTCCATCATTTCTATAATCAAGGATCGTATATATAATAGCAATCATATCTCACGTTTAACAACATCACATAAACACGTCAAGTACAGTCGTATAATATAATATATCTAGCATCGTATCGTCCATGGTAGGATTTATCACATCATCTCACATAAGTGACACACCATATCAATCAGATAAACCCGTCATATCAAACAGATAAGCACATCATATCAATCAGGTAAGCACATCATACTCACGCTACTGCCAATCGTCATCACATTAGAGACAAACAAGTACTTCCGTACACTAGCATTCCATCGAGTTCAGGGGATAACTATGTTAGTACTAATAGTTCACTATTGTCAACAACAATATATCATAGAATCAACATCGTCTATAACATAGAATTCGCACCACATTTGGCCCCAAGTAAAGCGTACGCTAGATCACATCCTCAAGAGAACCTGCCTATAACTATCAATCATGGCAAGACACAACCACTACCCATCAACTCTTGCATTAAGATCAAATTCACCGAGGTCTACCAGCCCAAACCACTACTAGTTCTACACACCATTGCATCCTGCTCACATATTCTAGTCTCATAACTATTTGCAATCAAGGCCGAATACCCCAACCAACTACTAGGTATCCCAACTCCTATGCCATCAAGCCATCTAAGAGCCAATCCATTTCGACATCCCAATCTCAAGTCTTACCTTTCACTCGACTATCATCTCCTAAAGAGACATCGTGAATCACCTTGCTAACTTAATCATACTTGAGAGACTAGGAACATGTATGCACAGACTGACATGGGACATATATGGCATAAGTTATGCAAGACCTAGCAAACATCACAGGATATCATATGAATGACTTATCACTCAATTTAGATACACACATAAGCAAGTCATAATATTGTGAGATTGAGGCAAGCATGCTAACATGCACCCTAAAAATCATGCTGAGGGTATGGGCAGTTCATGCAGGGTTGGTATAGCAACTATCTCATCACATACATCCATATTCACATAGTAAGACTAAGACGTCACACAATCATATGAGGGCTTATAACTGGGAGGCATATATCCTACATGATACTAGCAATACTTATTAAACATGTACACAGTCATGAGGTCCAATGAGGTTCATCTGGCATGCTAAGTCATCCAATTCACGTTTTAACATACAACGAGAGTTGAGCACACTATCATGAACCTAGTTCATAGGGAGACGGTAATCATGGGGATTCAATACATACGACACATACATCTACTCATAAGTGCAACCATGCAAGGTACCAGGCAATTCATGCTGAATTATACCAATATACAATTTCATGAAATCACAAGGAGACTATCATTATAACTTGACAGAATTATCTAAGGGCAATCACCGACTCACCACCCCGTTTTCCCGTGGGACGCTTGTGTGACTTGCTGGGTAGGACACAAGGACATTCACGCTGTTTCTGATAGATGAGGGTAGAACTCGTGTTTAGACTCTTGTGACAAGAAGACATGATTGGCCATTACGATGATCGAAAGGGATGACTCCATAAGATAACTCACTTCTATCTCGAAACGATTTAAATCCTCACTCCCACTAACATACTCAGGTAACCCTCACACCTGACACGATTTCCGAAGGTATTTAGTTGACCGACCCAAATTCCCCGTGAAAGACCCCAATCACAGGTACGAGACTCGATAGAAGCATCGATGGTGGGATACGAAACAAGACTCTAAACAGGGGAGAGGATGCTTCTCGACCCTTGCTAACATGCCTAGATGTTTTGGTTGGGCGGATGACAGAGTCAGAACCATCAGGGGGTTTGAATTATGAAAGGGCTATTTCGACAAAACAGGAATTCCGATTACATAAGAACAAGTTTTTCTCCCACTATCCCGTTTGCACGGTTATTCAACACATGATTCAAGTCAAGGCATATCGATTAGTTTGCTATCCTACGCACAATAGCACTCAATACGAAAGCAATCAACAAGATTAATATGATCCTCTTCGAGGAGGATCGCCCTCGGGTCCAATTGCATATATGTACATATATAAACATAAGCATAGAGACGATCTATGCCGTCCTTCGAGGGACGACTGACCGGAGGGGCAAAACCTCACGGCCTCCTAACTCAACACTCCAACCTCCGTGGTGTTCCTTGGAGTCTTCTAGGCCCATCTGTAAATAAAAGCTAGTATTTTGCCTACCGTTCCCCGAATTCTACATCCATAAGGGAAGTCTACCGCTTGGGTCTCTACCCACGAGATTA
The DNA here is from genome assembly GCA_037127255.1 of Persicaria tinctoria. NCBI lineage: Eukaryota > Viridiplantae > Streptophyta > Magnoliopsida > Caryophyllales > Polygonaceae > Persicaria > Persicaria tinctoria. The sequence continues at coordinate 50,566,576 of JBANSL010000006.1, read as the reverse complement.
TTTCCCCTTTATTCATTTTAGGTTTTAAGTCCAAGTAAATTCATTTTGCCCTTTATAAAATATTTTCCAAAACCATTTGAAAACATTGGGGGATTTTCAAAACCTCTTCAACCTATTGTACTCGGATTGCATAACCTCAGCTCTGATACCACCTTTGTAACGGCCCGGGATTATGATTCCCGAGTTACGTTTCGAGGGATGAAACCCCTCGTTAGGATCTTGCGCTCCGAGTACAGGTTGAAGGTTTGAAACCGAAGGGTTGTAGTTTAAAGCGGGATTTCGCACCCAAATCTGGAAGGTCCGTTGGAGACCCCGGGGTAAACCCCTGTACCTGTCCTAAGTCTACAACGCGAGAAATCCTTTATCATGCAAAGGGCATAAGTTCTGAAAATGATACAACCAGTGCCACGGCAGAGCCGGGTCAAAACAGAGTATAAGTAGGGAGAATCCCAAAAGCATGAATCTGGTGAAGTCAAATTTCAACACTCACTCTCCGCCATATGAATAGACCCCGTCATAACAGCACAAAATCAAGTAGTGTATCGGGTACCTGAAACTATACCACCAAGTCAGGCCAAGAGTCCGCCCACGGGTCCTCTGACCGCGCTGAGGACATATAATACGCCTATACCTAGAATAAAGGATGCCTTCATGCATTACTGGAATATTAACCACACTATCATGTTCCTAATTCATATGTGCATAATATTAAGTAAGGCCTTAACAAAGAATACCAAGTGGTATATCCCTCTTCTACCACCACCCCCCTTACAGATAGGGTGAAGACTGGCCAGTTCGATGTTATAATCATATCGAATCTCATCATCATATCATATCTCATCATCATATCATATCTCATGCCCATCTCGTATCTCGTGATATATATAAATGACTCGAGGAGGACAACACCCGATGAAGCTGGGCTGCCCTATGACCCTAGCAAGGACTCTAGGACTCACAGATAACGGCCGTTCTGTATTCAAACGCATACAGAATAAGGATGCTCATTCGTAAATGCAATTCCTAAGCATGATACTACATGAGGTGCTCTTATGCATATGCAACACCTACATACTATATGACACATCAGGCAGGAGGTACTGGTTACTGAGTAAGCCCCGGAGGTACTTACCTGGCTAGAAGATCACCAAAAGAAGAATCCAGCACACAGTAGTCACGATCACAGAATATCACCTAATCACATAACGAGAATATACTAAGTATACTTCTATAGCCTTTCTAAACACATATATTACTCGCTCAAATTAGCAGATAGATAAGTAAGCTTGAATCAATCATACTTTCAATTTATCTCGATCAACCATCTCTTATCTCATACCATTCATCATAACTTGTCAACTCATCAGTTTTAAAAAAATATACTCCCTATATATATATATATATCATACTTAGCCAAATTTGCATATTATATCATCATCATAAATATCAAACATTAAATTTCTTATGAAATTCACCACAATATCCCGCTATTAATCGTCGTCTTATTCCCAAGTTAGCTTCAAATCCGAATTAACCAGTTAAGGGTTCTGACCCCTTGAAAATACTCAAAAAAATTCCTTTTTCAATTTAATTATTAAATCACTTTTCAACCTTGAAATTCTTTTCCAAATTCTTTTTAAATCTTCAAGTCCAAATAATGTTATATTTTAAACCCCCCATAATATTATATTTTATGTTAAATATCATTAATTTATTAATTAAATACGGATAAACCCGAACCGAACCGATATAATAATTCCACCCGGTCTAATTACTAAACAAAATGCAATTGGAAAAGTGGGGGCCACACGAGCCAAGTCAGCTCATCTCCTTCCTGATGAAGCAACTCTCGCCTGCGCTTCCTCGCTCGCGACCATGGCGCCCGACGGAGCTCGACCCACCTCCGGCTTCCTCCGCCTGCTCGACGGCGCCTCGGAATCACAGGCTCCTCGAGCTCACACTCTCACACAGGCCCCAGCTCCCTCGCTCGCCTCATTCTCGCTCTGCTCGCGCTGCTCTCGACGCTCTCGACGTTGCTCGCTCGTACCTCTCTCGAGCTCGCCGGAGATCTCGAGCCCACCCGAATGCCCCACACTCAGCCCACGCTCACTCCCGACTAGCCTAAGCACCGAAAAATACTAAAAACGAATTGAAACGAGGATGAATTCGGAGCTCACCGAGATGGATTTTTCGCGACTTTGGAGCTCTCGATCGGAGTTCTGGGCTTCGCCGGTGGCTTGCGATAGCTCGTCGGATCTGTACCGGACATGGGTGAGTGTATTGGTAAAGACCGAAGGCGATTTCGATCGGAAACGAAGGAGAACGGCTTACCGGAATGAGGCCTTGCGAAACAGAGCAAGGAGGCTGTTCGGCAGCCCGTCGACGGCGCTGGTGGCTCCGGGGCTTCTGGTGGTGCCTTGGCAGATGCTGGCGATGGTGGTGGTTGTCCGGCAACAATGGAACGACGGCTAGAGGTGGTGATCGGCGGTGGTTGATGGAGCAACGGGGAGCGAGAGGTGGCGTTTGAAATGGTGAACCGATGGGGCAGGAGGAAGTGACGGTGAATGGAATGGTGAAGGGTAGGAGTGGTTGATGATGGTGAATGAAGAATGACGGGGGTAAGGGGGTGATTTGAAGGAGGTATGGTGAGGGTAGTGTGTTGAATTGGATAAACAATACCCGGAATGGAACCCGAATACGCGAATTTTGAATCCCGCAATTAGTTTCTGAATGTTAGTTTTCCCGACTCTTGCTTTCTCAATCAATTATATTTTTAAAATAGGCAAGGATATCGTCATCTGATAATTATTTTTAATTTTCGAGGTGAAAGGATGGAAATCGTTCGTTAAATTTTATATTACGGTCGGAATCTGCTAAACGAGCTTTTAATTCGATTTAAATTCATTTTTAATTTCCTTTTTCCGAAAAAAAATAGGATTTGAAAATCCGAGCCTTTACACGACTTTCCCTCCGTCACTGGCAGAACCCCAAGATCAGACAATCGATTGGGAAGATCCCCGAAGAATCAAGTTCTGGCTAGAATGCATCTCGGTCTCATTGCTATCTCTTTGTTAAATCTTGACAGTGTTAAGGTTGCATTGAGGTGTAAGGGATTAATTGGTCTCGTATGACTTTTAATCTACTTAAACCAAGACGGGAGGAATTCATAGGACAAGATAATAACTTGAAAATGATTCGATGACCAATAAAACCAACCAAAGTCGAGAACTTGTAGGTGGAAACGCTTTTCTTCTATCCCTTATTTGCTTTTGTCAATATTATTTTCTTTTATTTTTATTCATAAAAATCTTATCTTTTATATTGATAAATACACAATATTTAGAAATACTTGATTCTCTTGGGTTCGACCCCTTACTTGCATACTATACTAGTTTGTTTGTTTGGTAATTATTTTTGGCGAGGGAAATCAACGACTTTCCCTTCGTCACCGGCAGAACCCCAAGATCAGACAATCGATTGGGAAGATCCCCAAAGTATCAAGTTCTGGCTAGAATGCATCTCGGTCTCGCAGTGGAGTCGTTATGTTTACGATGAGCATTTGAAATCGGCTTTGAAGGTTCAGTACGGTGATTGTTCCCCGCCATATTGCTGGCATCGTGTTTTTTGTGGGTTTGAGATATGCTGTTGGATCCAAATCTTGGTGGTGGATAAACAACAACCCATTTTTTACTACTGAAGAAGATGAATTGGGTTTTTTTTTTTTTTGGTTTTTTTTTTATTTGTTGGGAGTGTGGGATGTGAATGAATGAACGAATGAATTTGAGGGAACATAGGATTGAGGAAGGAACATGAGTAGGTACATTGAAGGAATGAAGACATCCTTTGGGTTATTCATCAAGAACAACACCCTAGATATGAGAAATAGGGGCTTACTGAGATTAATTGGATATGCAGATTGATGGATTAGAGGACTTAGACCATGGGTTGAGGGTATTTCATCGGATGAACTGGATCAGATTTTTGGTGACTTTGTGGTCGAGATCAAAATCTCCATTTTGCCCATTTTTGTTGTAGATTTGGATCGAAAGAACTCTCAGGTTGTGTTCCATTGTTGATAATGGTTAGTTGCTTGTAAATAGGATTTTTCTCTTTCACTTTAGATTTGGGGTTGAGATTAGATCTCGGTTGTTCCCAGTTTGTTGTTGCTAACTTGGGGTTGAGATTATATCTTAGTTGTTCCCCGATTTGTTGTTGCTGACTTGGGGTTGAGAACATAAGATCTCCATTGTTCCCCTTGTTTTTATGTTGTTGGTGTTGTTGTGGCACTTGTTGTTGTTGGTGTTTTACTTTATTTGTAGGGGGAATGAAGATTACTTCTCTCTTTTGGTTTTTAGAGAGAAGTTACAACTTCTTTTAAATTGTACTTTCGGTCCCTCTTCCCATTATATTTTACAAAAAGTAACAATTTTGATTCACCCATAACTGCGCGCATGATCTTAAAAGATTAAATTTTACACATTATCCTCCAATTAATTTATCTACTCATATTAATCAGATCAGCTCCAAATCAAAAATATTTTATTTATCTATATGGAGGTGTCGTAGTGTGATTCTGCGATTGAAGCTAATCAATCAATAACTAATTATCTACCTTTCTGTGTGTTGTCGTTGAAGCTACTCAATCAATATGTAGACTTCAATTTATGTCACAATTATCTACCTTTCGTAGTGTGATTCTATTTATGTCATAATTAATAATTTTTACGACATTAATTAGCCTACACGAGAGTTGAACCCGTATCTTTGTGTATGAGCACAATGCTCTATCATTTAAGCTAAAATGCTTAATTTTTTTTTATCATAACAGAATTAGACCATAAAAATGGCACTCCCCAAAGATGATATGAATGAGGTGCCTTGTTTAGTATTTAAAATTTTAGATGGACCTTCATTGTGTGGTCTTTGTTTTGCATTGCAGCTAGCTGATGCCATGAATTTGTTGCTAATTCACCTGCACTCATTCAGTCTACACAAAAAAGGAGAATCAGCCTCTAATCCAAATAGTAACCATGCCAAATAGAGTTAATGTTGTATCAAATTCCAGCATCACAAAGGTAACAAAATTTATACCACCATACATCACATAATTCACATTTACAATACATCTGCTACAATCGCTCGGAATGCTCACAAGGTGCAGCCCCTCGGTTTTATACTAAGCTTGTTATATGACAATTCAATTAGAATATAATCTAACAATTCATAATAAGCTTATTATATTGGAAAGGTCAAGAATTCAGTATCAAACCTATTAGTCATTGATTGGTACGTTTTAGGGTTTTAGATGGTAGAAGTCAGACCCACAATCACCAAATTCAAGCTACAATAACCAAATTGAAACTGAAAAAACCCCAAAATCCCTAAATTTTGACATATGAATCCATTCAATTCCAAAAAATCAACCACAAATCTCGAATTTCCAAATCCATAAACCATAAATTTCTAAAACCCTATATAGATACATACCTATCGTTCAGCATCGTGCAACACACCAACGTTGTTGTTTCCTTCTTGCCGTCTTCAATCGTCAGCCATAATCTCAATTCTCTCCGCTCTTTGGCTCCAAGTTGGGCGATTGGGGGCGATTTTCTACGGGGAAGGAGATGGACTGATGAAGCTGGGTCGATAGCGGCGGTGAGGAGTAGCGTTGATCTAAAAGAGTAAAGGCATCACAGATTCTCTTTGGTTTTGTTATTTAATAATAAAAAAAATAGAACTAATCCTGGCTATTGGTTAAATGAACGGTGGAGATTAGGCTCAGTTGTACCCTACAGTTAATTTTTAACTGCACGGGAGCCGGACGGAATAAACAGTGCCTCAACGGTGGGATGCCTCAAATTTTCTCTCATCTTTCCTTAATTGTCCACCTTATTTTCACTAACTTTATTCTCAATCATCCCTAATTGATTTCTCCCTCCCCACGATCGTCAGGTTCCCAATAATCTACTTCATTGTTTTTCCATACCCATTATATTTTTCCTGTAATTTAAAATATTAAAAATTGAATTGATTTATAATATAATTTTTTTATGTTTGATAATTAGTTTTAATAATTTAAATTTTTTTAAATAAATTGTTAATAAATTTGAAATTTGAAAATTCAAAAATTAAATATTATGATTATATTTTTAATTACTTTTAATAATTTAAAATATTTAAAGTAAATTGTTAATAAATTTGACAATTCAAAAAATATTAATTTAATTTTTAATTATATTTGATAATTACATTTAAACTATCCGGTCTCACAATTAACTATAAAAAAGCTCCCTTCAAGTATCAAGCAACATCAACTTAGCTACAGTGAAATCATTCGGATTACAAATTAGCATACCAGTGACGAAAGCCATAGCAAAATATCTTGGAATCCCTATTATTCGAGGGAGAGTTAACAATGATCGACACCTTCAATGAGGCCATACAGAGCTTGAAGAAACAATTATCTAAATGGAAGGCGTCTTCCCCACTGGCCGTAGGATCGTCCTCATCCAGGTTAATCTGAATTCCAAAACCAACTACCTAATGCAGTCATTCATGCTCCCTAAATTAAGTATCCTTCAACAAATCGATCAGACCAACAAAAGTTTCTTCTGGAATAAGCTTCAGACATAAAGATATCACCCCTTAATCAACTGGGAGAAAATTTGTACATCCAGGAAAGATGGTGACCTTGGTACTAAAAGAGTGGAGGATATAAATACATGATTGCAAATGAAACTATTATGAAAGATCCTGACCCAACCAGATAACATTTGAGTCAAAACAATCAATGAAAAATATCTACAAACTGAATCACTTAAAACAAGAAGTAAGAATAACACATCGATCATGGCAATTAATTTGGCTGTTTACTAAACCTTAGAGAGAAATTCTATAAGGAACTCTTTTGGATTGTAGGTAATAGTAAATCTATAAATGTTTGGAATGACCTATAGCTACCAGATGTTACCTTTGATGCTTACTACGAACCAATCTATCATGAAATGTTGGTAGCAGACTTAATCTAGACGAATAAGGAATGGAATTTGTCGCTGCTACGTACACACTCTCTATTTCCACCTCATGTTGTGGACAAAGTAAATAGAATAAAAATACCGGAAATTGATATTGATGACCGTATAATTTGGAAGCTGACCGGGGACGGTTCCTTAATTCTCGGTCAAATTGGTTGTAAAACTAACCAACACTAGTAGTGATGAAATCAGATTTTCGGAATCCCATGTCGTCGGGTTCCGGGATCAAGTGGAGCGCGAGCGAGCTCAGACGATCGGGCTTACCTGAGACGCGCGACGAGATTTCGTCGGCGTACCCAAACCTGTGCCGATCCGAGCTCAAGCCATCCGCGTACCACCGTCCTCCTTCAGTTCCATCAATGTCGGTTTTTACTAGCCGAGGCTATTCCCGCTTAAAAAGGGGGCTCAAGGCTAGGGAATCCGGCCTAAGCCGTTGAAGATCCCAATTTCCGACCCCTGGAAATGGCCCATTATTTTGATACTTATAGACCAAGATGAGCCCCTTTTGCATGAATCTTTGGACAAGTGGCTTGGTTTTTAGGACAAGTGTCGGGTTTTAGGACAAGTGTCGAATGGGTGATGCCACATGTCGGTAGGGTTTTTTAGTGGGTTTTTTCACATGTTCGCCGGGTTTATAGTCCGCGAGCGGTTTATAGTCCGCGGATGTCTTAGGTCCGTATCTTTTATCATCCGCGGACATCTCAAGTTTGTATCTCGATTCGTATTCGCCCATTCTTCATACTTATAAGGTTCTATTTGTATAGCAGGGAACCTTTTATATTTATATATTTTTATTTACTTGTGATAGTGCAAATATTATTACTTATTTTTTGGTGTCTCGTCACAGCTCCTCGGACCTTAGTTAAGATGAGACTTAGCTAGGGTTCGACTCAAACGAGACAACATATGCATTTCTCCTTCGTCTTCTTTGGGAAGAGTACTCAATATATCAGACATTTGTTGTAAAATTTTTAAAGTTTGTTTGGTCTGGGTTGTACCCAACTTATTAATGGGTTGCCTACGTATCTCTTATGAAGAGAATCAAGCCTTTCGTAGTTCAATCAAGAAGCCCTCCGCGGATGAGAGCTCTATCGTTGAGAGACTTTAATTTATACTCATTTAGAGTTTATCTCCGCGAACTTACCAGCTACGAGCAGGAGGTCCTCCGCGATCGATAGCTCCAGCGTCAAGGGACTTAGATACTCGTTAAGAGTTTATCTCCGCGAGCTTACCAGCTACGAGCAGGAGGCCCTCCGCGAGCGATAGCTCCGGCGTCGAGGGACTTAGTTTATACTCGTTAAGAGTTTATCTCCGCGAGCATACGAGCTATGATCGGAGGCCCTCCACGAGAGATAGCTCTTGCGTCAAGGGACTTAGTTTATACTCGTTTAAGAGTTTATCTCCGCGAGCATACGAGCTACGATCGGAGGCCCGACGCGGAGCCAAGCTCCGGTGTCCTAGGATTTAATAAAATATCGTCTCCGAGAATGCAGATTCGATCGGAGGCCCGATGCGGAGCCAAGCTCCAGCGTCCTAGGACTTAATATCAAATATCATCTCCGAGAATGCAGATTCGATTGGAGGCCTGACGCTGACGCGGAGCCAAGCTCCAGCGTCCTAGGACTTAATAATCATCTCCGAGAATGCAGATTCGATCGGAGGCCCGACGCGGAGCCAAGCTCCAGCGTCCTAGGACTTAATAATCATCTCCGAGAATGCAGATTCGATCGGAGGCCCGACGCGGAGCCAAGCTCCAGCGTCATAGGACTTAATAACACATCATCTCCGAGAATGCAGATTCAATCGGAGGCCCAACGCGGAGCCAAGCTTCAGCTTCCTAGGACTTAATAAAATATCATCTCCGAGAATGTAGATTCGATCGGAGGCCTGACGCGGAGCCAAGCTCCAGCGTCCTAGGACTTCATAATCATCTCCGAGAACGCAGATTCGATCGGAGGCCCGACGCGGAGCCAAGCTCCAGCGTCCTAGGACTTAATAAAATATCATCTCCGAGAATGCAGATTCAACCGGAGGCCCGACGCGGAGCCAAGCTCCAGCGTCATAGGACTTAATAAAATATCATCTCCGAGAATGCAGATTCGATCGGAGGCCTGACGCAGAGCCAAGCTCCAGCGTCCTAGGACTTAATAATCATCTCCGAGAATGCAGATTCGATCGGAGGCCCGACGCGTAGCCAAGCTCTAGCGTAAGGGGACTAAATAAAATCTACGATCCGGGAGGCCAGCTCTACGACCGGATGCCCGACGCGGAGCAAGATCACGCGTAAGGAGACTAAATAAAATCTACGATCCGGGAGGCCAGCTCTACGACCGGATGCCCGACGCGGAGGAAGATCACGCGTAAGGAGACTAAACAAAATCTACGATCCGGGAGGCCAGCTCTACGACCGGATGCCTGACGCGGAGGAAGATCACGCGTAAGGAGACTAAATAAAATCTACGATCCGGGAGGCCAGCTCTACGACCGGATGCCCGACGCGGAGCAAGATCACGCGTAAGGAGACTAAATAAAATCTACGATCCGGGAGGCCAGCTCTACGACCGGATGCCCGACGCGGAGGAAGATCACGCGTAAGGAGACTAAACAAAATCTACGATCCGGGAGGCCAGCTCTACGACCGGATGCCCGACGCGGAGGAAGATCACGCGTAAGGAGACTAAATAAAATCTACGATCCGGGAGGCCAGCTCTACGACCGGATGCCCGACGCGAAGGAAGATCACGCGTAAGGAGACTAAATAAAATCTACGATCCGGGAGGCCAGCTCTACGACCGGATGCCCGACGCGGAGCAAGATCACGCGTAATGAGACTTAATAAAACAAAATACGAACGATATATAGCACAATTATATATAGACCAATTTGCTCGCGTGCCGATCGGAGCACTTGCTAATCAATTTGCTTGCCTTTCTCACGTGATCTCCATTGGAGAGATTTACAGGAGGTCATTACTATCATCGGCTCCACAGTGCACTTAAAGGAAAAGGATGACCCGTTGCCAGACCGATCATCCATTTATGCACAAAGAATTACTTCAATAGAGTCTAGACTTCCATTTATGCACAAAGAATTCAATCGAGGTGAGAATTACATCTTTTTATGCTAGCTTCAGACAAATATAATCAATAAATGGCTCCATTATTCTCATGGAAACCAGTTTGAGTCCCAGTTAAGAAAACAAAGGTTGTCATTGAATGCTTCTATTGAAATAATAGTCCGCGAGGGGACATACAAGCAAGTCATTTAGTCGCTAAAGATCCTGAAGGACTGTAACTAAGCGGGAACCTAATCCGCGAAAATCAGCCGTGAAGCATCACCGATTTTTAATTTGCAAAGAATGTATGGAGAAGATGCACTCGAGGTGAGCTCAATAGCTTAAGTTTGCGATGCACAGAGATATACTAACAAATCTATCTAGTTGTATGCATCTAAAATTTTGACATTTAGGTGATATTTATCAGATGTGAGAGGGGGGTTATCATAGCATCTGTCCTCTTGCCGCGGACCATTACTAAGAAAGGCAGGTCATTTAGCAGCTCATTTGCAAGCCTACATACATATGTGTACATTCCTCTTTAATGAATCATAATGATATCCTTCCAATCTCTATCCCCCGTACAAGTCCCTGCCGCGTAACAATGACCTACTTTGTCCGCGGACCGCTCGGACACAAGCTACCGAGTGACCTATATGCGCATACTAGGAGATAGACATATACATCCTCAAACTCTCATATATTTACTATATAGTCAACTGCATTTGAAAAGAAATTATATCCACGTATACAAATTTGCATCCAAAAGCCAGTAGGCTCGCTATCCACGGATTTTCAATTCAAATACAAGTGAGTGACGGATGTTCGTAGACGCGGTCTCAATCAGTTTCAACAACAATTGGTGGAGGAACCGGGTTGACCGCGCTTATCCGCGGATGAATAGGTATAAAGCCAGTCAAAGCAACATAATATAAATATGATACTACACTCGTTTAACCAAATCAATAAACGTCAACCGATTGATACTGTACCTTAGGGTCCTAAATACAGGATAGGGGATGAATGATTTTTTAATGTAATTCATTAACTTCCTAAAAGGAAGGTTCGTAGGCTTACAAAGGAGTAAGCTGCTGAGCGCTCTTATCCACCTAGACGCGATCGAATAACTATGTCAATGGCTTACTTACGTGGGTTCTTTATTAAAAAAGTAAGAGGTGTCCGCACAATCCATCCGCGGCTGGGTTATGGACCGTGATCATTGACCAGGCCTGCGCTCTAAGCCTCGCGCATATTCATTCTTGTACACATGTATTTTTATACATTCACCAGTAGTGAGCTCGCATGCTGCCCACATATATATCATATATAATATAATTTCCCCACTTACGATCTCCATCCATATAGAAGAAAGGGGAAATAATTCATAATGCGGCAGAAGACGTTATTTACGTACGCGGCCACTTATTAAATTCGTAAACACAAACCGATTGAAGCAAGCATAAAAGATATAGTACTTCAATCCGATTATTACCTCTTAGCGTGAGAGGTTCCCCACGGACGGCGCCAGTGATGAAATCAAATTTTCGGAATCCCATGTCGTCGGGTTCCGGGATCAAGTGGAGCGCGAGCGAGCTCAGACGATCGGGCTTAACTGAGACGCGCGACGAGATTTCGTCGGCGTACCCAAACCTGTGCCGATCCGAGCTCAAGCCATCCGCGTACCACCGTCCTCCTTCAGTTCCATCAATGTCGGTTTTTACTAGCCGAGGCTATTCCCGCTTAAAAAGGGGGCTCAAGGCTAGGGAATCCGGCCTAAGCCGTTGAAGATCCCAATTTCCGACCCCTGGAAATGGCCCATTATTTTGATACTTATAGACCAAGATGAGCCCCTTTTGCATGAATCTTTGGACAAGTGGCTTGGTTTTTAGGACAAGTGTCGGGTTTTAGGACAAGTGTCGAATGGGTGATGCCACATGTCGCTAGGGGTTTTTAGTGGGTTTTTCCACATGTTCGCCGGGTTTATAGTCTGCGAGCGGTTTATAGTCCGCGGATGTCTTAGGTCCGTATCTTTTATCATCCGCGGACATCTCAAGTTTGTATCTCGATTTGTATTCGGCCATTCTTCATACTTATAAAGTTCTATTTGTATAGCGGGGAACCTTTTATATTTATATATTCTTATTTACTCGTGATAGTGCAAATATTATTACTTATTTTTTGGTGTCTCGTCAAGTAGTACTGGAAATAACAACGTCGGATGGATTTGAAAACTTGATTTACCACCAAAAATAAAAAAAACTTTCTTTGGGAAGCGATTGTCCAGGCCCTTTCTACAAAGGAATGTCTTAACATATATATCAATCAAGTGTCCTCTTAGTGTTGCCTTTGTAATATTGATGACGAGGACAATAACAATATATGTTCTTTAACTGCCCGACCACAAACATCCTTACGAATATTTTAAGTTCTAAAACAAATAAGAAACTCATAAAGCCTACCATCAGTGCAAATTTCATGGAAGATCTAACAAACACATACAATACAAATGAGAACTTCATATCCTTATGTTTCCTATGGCACGCCATTTGAGAGCACATGAATAAAATAATTTTTAACCGCTCTTCCCAACTTAATATTCAAGAACTTGTGATTACTTCTATAAGAAAATGGAGGCTGGAGCATAAAAAGTTAGACAAAAATTGGAAAACAAGGGGTAACTCGATAAGTTGGAAGAAACCACCTAGATGCCACACCAAACTAAATGTTGATGGATCAGTTAAGAACTAAGGAGAATGTTTTATTGGTTATATTTTAAGAAATGACTTGGGTCAGGGAGTGGATATTCTCGGTCGGGAATCTATTCCTGGTTCGGTGTTACAAAACGAAGCCCAAGCTATAGGCATAAGGATCAAGAGCGCTATATCTCTTTGGGTTTAACGAAGTTAGTGGTTGAAAGTGACAACATGACTGTTATCAATGCCATCAATCAGAAGAGATACATTTCATGGGAGATCGTAAGAATCGTCGAGGAAATTGGACCTCTACATTGCAACCTCACGCATATTGAGTTCCACCACGGCTATTGAGAGGCAAATGCGGCAGCAGATTATATATCTAGATCTAATAGAAATAGTAATTTAGCTAGCCTTCTCTCTTGGGAACTTTGTATAATCATTCGTCATGTTGATCTAAAATAAAAAAACCAATATATATATATATACTTGACAGGGATTACTGTTAAGATAAGTAATGAGTGTGCATACAGTTTGCCTACACCCTATAGCACACAGGAATCAATCTCACTTAGCAGAATTTGTCAGCTAGTATATTAGTGGAAACCCATTGTAACAATTGGCACTTTTACAATACACATGATGAATGAATCAGAGCAAATTCTCTCTTCTCTCTCCCTTGTTTCTCCTCTCTGTGATTCATACTCTCGGTTCCAATCTTATGATTTTCAGATCGATTTCGTCATCATAATTCTTAATCCTCATCAAGTAAGATCGTATCAGAGCATATCTTGTGATTCTTCAATCGATTTTCAATTTTTTTTAAGCATCAATTGATCTTATGGAAAATCCGGTAGTTCCAAATGATGTGGCGTTGATTGATCCGAATGATGAGTTGTTTCTACATCATTTGGATCATCCTAGCTATGTGTTGTCTACTCGATTGTTCGATGGAAATAATTATGGCCATTGGAGGAGATCTGTGGAGGTTTCTCTAGACGCCAAGAACAAGTTGGGCTTCGTCACTGGAGCTTGCGTGAAGCCGACGACTGATGTTGTCCGCATTCGTTACTGGGAACGCTGTAATAGCATGGTAATCTCTTGGCTCGTTCACTCAGTTGATAAAGATATATCGGAATCTGTTTTGTATTCTCGTTCTACTAGTCAGATTTGGAGAGATCTTGCTTCTAGATTTGGTAGCTCAAATAGAACTAGAATCTATCAAGTTCAGAAGGACATTTCTCTGATTGAGCAAGGGAATCTAGATATTGCAACCTATTACACAAAGTTTAAGAGGATATGGGATGAGTATGCTTTGTTGTTAGAAAATCGAGCTTGTGATTGTGGATCTAATCTGGTTGTACTGAAACTCATTCAAGACCAGCAGGTCGTTCAATTTCTAATAGGACTGAATGAGTCATTAAATGTGGTGAGGGGTAACATCTTGATGATGTTTCCTCCTTCGAATGTTGAGGAATCATATCAGTTTCTGGTTCAGGAGGAACAACAGAGGGGCATGAGTAAGTCTAGTTCAGTCAAAGAGGGTGAGAATGTTGCATTTGCTTCACAGCAGTTTAAGAATACTAGTGGAAGTTTTAAGAAGCCTTCTTATTGTGATCATTATAAGGTCATGGGTCATGTTATAGAAAAGTGTTGGAAGATCAATGGCTATCCTACTAGTCCAGCATCAGGTGCTTACTGTGACCATTGTAAGGTTGGAGGTCACTTAACCGAGAAGTGTTGGAAGCTTCATGGTTATCCCTCCAACATCACTACTTCTGGTCCTGGTTCTCGTTCGTATTGTGAGCATTGCAAGAACATGGGGCATATGATTGAGAAATGCTGGAAGTTACATGGCTATCCACCAAGGACGCCATCAAGTAATGCAGGCAAAGGCAAGAAGATAATAGCTACCAGTACAGGCTCTTCTTCTGATGCCATTACTCAAGCTCAGTACCAGCAGCTTCTGTCTATTCTTCAGAAACATGAGATGCAACTTGCAAGACCCCACTACATTGCTAGCAGGTAAGAACACATGTCTCTTCTCTTCTTTGCTTAATTTAACTTGGGTTCTTGACAGTGGAGCAACTGACCATATCACTCCTCATATATCCCAATTTTCTGAACACAAACCTTTAACCAAGCCTTCCTTTATGACCATGCCCAATGGCAGACGGGCTCTTATCTTGCATATTGGGACTGTGCACATTTCTCCTCAAATCATTCTTCGGGATGTTCTCCATGTACTAGATTTTCAGTTCAATCTTATTTCAATCAAAAGATTGTCCAAAGACATACATTCTAATATTCTATTCACTTCCCATTCTTGCATCCTTCAGGGCCCTTCGATGAAGAGACCATTGGTGATTGGAAGTGAAGGGAAGGGACTTTATCTAGCCAAAAATTCATATGAGATGGACCACAACTCTACATTGACCACAGTTTTGCAGACTTCTTATACATCTTGTAATAAGGATCCCTCATTGGATTGCCATTTTGACAGTGTTGTGTTTAGTAATTATGTGTATGCCACTTACAATGCTGAGTTATTACATTGTAGATTGGGACATGTTCCATTTTCTCAGTTGAGATTTGTTGATACTATTGTTTCCAAATCCTTGCCGGATAATATTTGTCAAATTTGCCCACAAGCTAAACACAAAAGACATCCATTTCCTTCTCGACAGTCTCACTCCTCACACCCTTTTCAATTGGTGTTTTTTGACACATGTGGGCCTTATAAACACCCTACTCATAATGGTTTTCGTTATTTTTTACCCATTGTGGATGATTATACTAAATGCACATGGACTTTCCTTATGGCTTCCAAGACAAATTCCCTCTCTATCATCAAGCACTTTGTGTCTGTGGTGTCAACTCAGTTCCACACCACAGTGAAAGCCTTTCGTTCTGACAATGCAGCCGAGTTCCTTGATCAGTCATTGCAAGAATTTTTGTCTACCAAGGGCATTGTTCATCAAACATCCTGTTCTGACTCCCTACAACAGAATAGGGTCGTGGAAAGGAAACACATGCACCTTCTTAAGGTGGCTCGGTCTCTCAAATTTCAGTCCAATGTCCCGATCAGATTTTGGGGGGAATGCATCCTCACAACTACCTATTTGATTAATCGGACTCCATTACCTTCCATTACCAATAAGTCTCCATATGAAATGTTATTTCTCAAACCTCCTTCTTATGTTCATTTGAGGGTCTTTGAATGTTTGTGTTTTGCTGCCACTTCTAAGAGAGGGAGAGATAAGTTTCAACCAAGGGCTAATCCTTGTGTCTTTCTTGGTTACACTCATGGCAAGAGTGCTTACACGGTTTTTGATCTGAAAACTCAGCAACTCATCCATTCTAGAGATGTTGTCTTTTTTTAGTATAACTTTCCTTATCATTCACATGATACTTCTCGCAGCACTGTCACTCTTCCTGTCCCAGCCACATCTTTTCCTTCCTCAATTTTTATACCGACTCATACTATACCATCATCATCTTCTTCATCTGGTGTTTCATCTTCTGATGATTCATCTTCTCCACCTCATTCCCCTTCTCCTGATACTGTCCCATCTCCTGCTGAAGATGCTCCTGATCCACCTCTCAAACGATCTACACGAGCTCCCAGACCATCTTCATACCTGAATGATTATGTTTGCACCAATTGTTCCCCTTCAGCCTCCTTATTTACCTCCCCATCCACCTCTCACACCTCTTTTCCTTTTCTATCCCACTTGTCCTCCTATACTGAACCCTCCTCTTTCGAAGTTGCTTTCCAAGATCCATGTTGGGTTTTAGCTATGAAGAAAGAAATTGATGCCTTGAGTCCTTAACTGCGAAGAATACATGGTCTCTTGTATCTCTCCCACTTGGGAAACACCCTATTGGCAGAAAGTGGGTCTTCAAAGTTAAACTCAAAGCAGATGGCACTCTGGAAAGGCATAAGGCTCGCTTAGTGGCGAAAGGGTACACTCAAAAGGAGGGAATTGATTATCACGAAACTTTTTCCCCTGTTATGAAGATGCCTACAATTCTAATCGTCGTAGCTATTGCTGCTGCTAGATCATGGCCTTTGTTTCAGATGGACGTTAACAATGCGTTTCTTCATGGGGATCTCCATGAAGATGTTTACATGACAATGCCCGAAGGTATTCCTAATCCTCAGAATTTGGTTTGCAAGCTTCAAAAGTCCCTATACGAATTCAAACAGGCAAGTAGACAATGGTTTTCGAAGCTTATTGAAGCTCTTGTTCAGTCTCTACACTTCGTTCAGTCTAAGCTTGATTCTTCTTTGTTTGTCAAGAGGAATGGCACCCAGATCACAATTGTTGCAATCTATGTTGATGATCTCCTGGTAACGGGATCTGATTTGGAGGAAATTAACAGCCTTAAGCGATTCTTGGATACCACTTTTACAATCAAAGATTTGGGTGTGCTTCATTACTTCTTGGGATTGGAAGTTAGTTACAGTGATCATGGGATTCATCTTTCCCAGCATAAGTTCAGTCAAGAGCTAGTTGAAGATGCTGCTATTTCTATTGACAAATATGCTCTTACTCCTCTTCCTCTAAATACAAAGCTGGATCCTCTTTGATAGATTACATAGGTCTCCTCATGTATAGTGGGCTAAAAGCCCATTAAGGCCCAATACCTTTGTAACCTATATATATGTTTATCAATGAATAAAAACCTCGAGGATGACATTACAATCAATTTCATGATCTTACATGCCATCACAACCTAAGATCCAAAGACCCTAATTTTCTTTTTCTCCTTGTTCTAAACCCTAGCCGCCACCTCCCCCTTGTCGCCACCCTCCCGCCGGCGCCGCTCCCCCCCCCCCCCGGCCACCCCTTTCCACTGACAACCCCCTCTCCCTCTCTTGCCCCTCTCTCTCCCTACCGTCACAATCCCCGGCCACCAACAAACCGCCCTTCCACTCCGCACTCACGATCTCTAATATCAAAAACTGCATCCCTATCATTCTTGATCATGAATCCAACACCTAAACCATGTGGTCGCATCTCTTCACGACCCATGTTATGGCTCATAAAGTCCTCCACCATATTGACTCCTCCGTCAATCGCCCTGAAAGTGAAGACGACGATCTCTTCGCTCAACTTGACACCATTGTCCATCAATGGATCTTCAACACCATCTCAAAAGATCTATTGACCACCATCATCAATCCCAAAGACACCGCCTTGGATGCCTAGAAGAAGCTTCAGAATCTCTTTCAAGACAACAAGTCCACCCGTGCTGTCTATCTCGAGCACGAATTTTCAAGTTGCAAGCTTTCCTCTTTTCTGTCCATATCCACCTATTGTCAGCACATCAAGACCCTGGCATGATCAACTAGACGTCGTCGACTCCAAACCCAGTCCCACCCGCCTCGTCCTCCAGGTACTTGTTGTGAGCCTAATTTGCCATGTTTTACACTTACTTTTATATCGATTTCTGCATACATTGCATGCATTTGGGTTAGAATAATACAGAATCTGTGTAGTTTACACTTATTTGCAATATATGGAGGTCTACACAAGTTTTGGTTATATTTGACAGAAATCGGACGCACTTTGGAGCTTAAAGGAAACTCATGGAGAAGCTAAGAATGGTGCAGCTGGTGAAAAGACCATTTTTCATCATTCTTCATTCTGAATCAAGCTTTGATGTCTTCATGAGAGTTGTAGCCCTCGGAAAGAGCTTTCCAACACATGGTCATATGCATCAATCCGACAAATGAGGACTCGGGCAAGTGCGTTTCAAGAACAGAGCAGAAAGCTGAAGCCAAGTGTACTCGATATCGAGTACACCTTACTCGATATCGACCAACTTTGTCGAGCAGACCTGGTCGAGCAGAGCTAATCGAGGACACTGAGTCAGAGACAACCCGACTCCCGGAATCCTACTCGAGGCCTTGTCGAGATCGAGGAGCCATGTCCGGAGTCGACGAGCTGTGCCAAGTCGAGAAGCCGAAGACAGAGACGTCGAGCCAACCCTACTCGATCTCGAGGAGGCCTTGTCGAGATCAAGGAGCCAGAACCACCAAATCCGAGCCATGTCGAGCAGGGCCACTCGACCAAGCCAGCCAGACGACGAATCCTACTCGATCTCGAGTACACCCAAGTCTAGATCGACGACGCCCAGGAGCCTTGTCCGAGCTTGTCGAGCAGAGCCACCCGAGGAGCCCAGCCAGGCCAAGTCGACGACCACCGTAATCGATCTCGAGTAGAGCCTGGTCGAGATCGACGAGCAAAGTCCGAAAACGCATTACGCGGTTGAGCAATCCGAGTCGAGCTGGGATTCCTTGGGCACGAAGGAGGTCGAGTAGGCCGAAATCTATTATCATCTATCTATGGAAGGAAGATCTATCAACATGAAGACATATTACCTAGTTTAGATATAGTTTTCCTTTAAAGATTTATTTCCTTTAAGCAATTTATTTATCTTTAAGCTTTTAGTAGATATAGATAGAAGATTCAATCCTTGATTAGCAAGGATTAGAAGGCTATAAATAAAGCCCTGGGGGGCTGATTTTCATTCATTCAAGTCAAGTCGTCTTAGGGCGCAGGGAGAGAGGAGAGAGGGAGGAGGCGAGAGAGAGAGAGAGAGAGAGAGAGAGAGAGAGAGGCGAGAGAGGAGGAACGTTGGGAAGGTTTTGTAAATTTTAGTTTATTTTATGTTAAAGTTAATTTCTTTTATTATGTTTTGTTTCTAATTTTCTTCTTCTAGGGTTGGGGTGATCCCAACATAGATATGTGTGTTTGATTTAAATCCATGAATTTATATGTATTTATCATCATCTACCTATGTGCTTAATCCTTTGCGAAAGTTGAGGAAATTCCTTATTCATGATATTGAAGCGAAAGTGATCTTATTATGAATTGGATAGTAATTAGGGTTTGCTTGCGAAAGTTGGTTGATCCTAATTAAGAAAAGGTAGAAACAAATTAGGTTTTTATGCGAGAGCCTCTATCACCTAAATTGTTGGAATTTGCAAAAGTTCATTCTTTGATATAAAGCATGCATCTTTATGTGATTTATGATCTGCGCATATGTTTATTGTTGTGGTGATCCCTAACCTTGGATGTTTGCATCTTTATTTATTTTATTTCATTATTTTTATCCTGCAAAGTTACCCGACACCGACCACCTCTTCTTCTATCATTCCCTCGACATCGACCAAGTCTTAGTCGACATCGACAACAACCTCCCCACCTCTTCCCGCTATTCCTGAACCCCAAAACACACTAAACCTAGAATAGCTGACTTCTCTCCTGAGGATGAACCTGACTCCACTATCCTATAGCGGGGTCTTGACTAAAAATTTATTTGGTCGAGAAACCCTCTCGTCAGTACTCTCGGGTCTCCCTTCTGAATACAACGCTGCTGCTACTCATATTCAGCAGACGGAACCTCTCCCTACATTCGAAAAGACCCAGTCCCAATTTATATTGGAAGAGACTCGCCTTCAACGTCAGACCACATAAGCCGCCAAGGACAAGACGATGTTGGTCTCGTCCAGCGACATCGACGAGACCTACGCCCCGCAGCCCAGCCGCAGCAACGGCCGCGGCACTACGACACCTCTCGCCCCTCCTGGCCCAACCCCGGCCCACCTTGGATGCCCTTTGGCTACCCCGGCGCGTAGTATCGTCCATCAGCCCCGTATCCCAACCGTCAACAGGGCTTAATGGGTCCTGCTCCTCGACCCGCCGGGCATCAGGCCTACCCGTCGTCGTCTGATCCGGCATACACTCCAACTGATGTTCATCACGCCTTCTCTTCGATGCAGCTGGCACCTCTTGACTCCGCTTGGTACATGGACACTGGCGCCACTTCTCATACGACGAACTCCCCGGGTACACTCTCTTCTCTTTCTTTTAAGGGTCCTGCTCATTCTATTATCGTCGGCAACGGTGGTCGCCTTGCTACTTCGGGCATTGGCCACGCCACATTACCAACCCCTTACACCTTAAAAACGTCTTTGTTGCCCTTAAACTCGTCAAAAACCTTATCTATGTCCGTCTGTTCACCACTGACAATAATGTCTCTCTTGTGTTTGATCTGTTTGGTTTCTCTGTGAATGATCTTACTACGGGGGTTACTCGTCTGAGATGTAATAACATCGGGGAGCTCTATCCTGTGTCGTCGCCCACACCATCCAACCCGTCAAGTCCTGTCGCCCTCTCGGCATCATCATCCAGTCTTTGGCATGCGCGTCTTGGTCATCCTAGTCCTGCAGTTTTAGATTTACTTCGTTCTAAGAGTCTTGTCAAATGTAATAAAGTGTCTCACTCTAGTTTATGTTCTTCTTGTCAGTTAGGCAAGCATGCCAGACTTCCTTTTCAGCGGTCTTTAAAGTTTAAACACTACTTTTGCACCTTTTGACATTATTCATAGTGATATTTTGACATCTCCTGTGCCTAGCAAGGAGGGTCATAAGTATTACCTTTTGTTTCTGGATGATTATACACATTTCTTATGGGTTTTCCCTTTGCAATTTAAATCTCAAGTGTTTCCTATCTTTGCCAAATTCCATACTTACATCAAAACACAATTTCACACCTCTATCAAGTGTTTCCAATGTGATAATGGTCGCAAATTTGACAACAAAGAATTTCACACTTTCTTTAACACCAATGGGATCTCCTATTGATTGTCTTGCCCATATACCTCCCAACAAAATGGCAAGGCCGAACGAATCATCCACACTATTACCAATATGATGCGCTCTCTCCTCTTCCACACATCAATTCCCATTCTATACCGGCCTTACGCCTTAGCCACCACGTGCTACCTCCTAAACATCCTCCTTTCCACCACCCTCCACCATCGCTCACCGACTCAGGCACTGTATTGCACTCTGCCTAGGTATGATCACCTTCGTACCTTTGGATGCTTGTGTTTTCCAAATCAGTCATCCACCGCCCCTCACAAACTTCACCCACGTTCCACCCCTTGTGTTTTTCTTGGCTACCCGCCTTATCATCGCGGTTACCTCTGCCTCGATATCAAGACCCACAAGATCATTCTGTCTCGTCATGTCACCTTTGATGAGTCGTGATTCCCCTTTGCGTCTCATACACCCCATGTGTCTCCGTCCGAGTCAGAGTCACCATTCCCACATTTTCTTTTTCCCCAGAGCTCTCCCGGTGCTCCTGCCTCTCCCCCTCCCCCACCACCACCACCACCCCCACCAGACCACACACCTGCAGCGTCTCCGGTGTCTTCCGACCCCTTCAGATCGTCTCCATGACCACCGCACATCACCCGGCCGCTCAAAACCATGCCCACACCCCTCCGTCTGATCGCCATGCTGTGATGCCGCAACCGCTGTAGGATGCTACGGCCGCGGCCAATCAACAAGCGGCGCCCGCAGCATTGCAGCGCCCGCAGCTTATCCCCATGGCTCCGCCCCCTTGCCCCCGTCCTTCCAGACTCCCAATCACCCCCTTCCTCCACCTCGAACTCCCTTTCCCCCATTCACACCTCCCACAAAACAGCCCTCCTCGACCCGAATTGGCAGGCGGTTATGCTCGACGAATACAGGGCATGTACGAAGAATGGTACTTGGGTTCTTGTTCCTCGCCCTCCTGAGGCAAACGTCATTCACTGTATGTGGCTCTTCCGTCACAAGCTCCGCTCTGATGGGTCGTTGGAGCGCTACAAAGCCCGTCTTGTGGTCAACGGTCGATCTCAGCAGGCTGGTATTGATTATGATGACACGTTTAGCCTTGTGGTCAAGCCTGCCACTATTCGAGTAGTCCTGAGTCTAGCTCTGTCGCGCAACTGGGCCATCCATCGGTTAGATGTCAAGAATGCATTTTTGCATGGCCATCTTAATAAGGTAGTCTACATGTTTCAGCCGCCGGGGTTTGCTGATCCCGATCGTCCAAAGCATGTCTGTCTCCTCAAGCGCTCTCTGTATGGTTTGAAACAGGCTCCGCGGGCTTGGTTCTAGCGTTTTGCCTCTCATCTCTTCGTTTGGGTTTCATTGGGAGCCGTTCGGATACGTCTCTGTTTATCTATCGCAGAGGCTCAGACTTGGCATTCCTGCTACTATATGTCGACGACATCATTTTCACCGCCTCTTCCGATGCTCTTCGGACGTCCATTATTTTGCAGTTGAGTGCGGAATTCGCCATGTCTGATCTGGGTCAGTTGTCCTACTTCTTGGGAGTTGTTGTTCAGCGTCATGCGTCTGGTCTGTTTCTCTCACAAAGTAAGTACGCTGCTGAGATTGTTGCTCGGGCTAAGATGGTGAACTGTAATCCAGTCGCCACCCATGTCGATACATCCAACAAGCTCAGTGCTCATTCTGGTCCTTTGGTTGATGATGCGACACTTTACAGGAGCCTCGCTGGTGTTCTTCAGTATCTCACCTTCACCATGCCTGATATCAGTTACGCCGTTCAGTAGGTCTGCTTGTTCATGCATGCACCCAGGGAACCTCACTTTCAGGCTCTGACGCGGATTATTCGGTACATCAGCGGCACCCTCGAGCTCGGCACCACAATCACTCCTTCCTCTAAGCTTGATCTTGTTGCCTACACTGATGCGGATTAGGGTGGTTGCCCTGACACACGTCGCTCCACGTCTAGTTACTGTGTCTTCCTCAACGACACCCTTGTGTCGTGGTCAGCCAAGCGTCAGTCTGTCGTGTCTCGGTCCAGCGCTGAGGCAGAATACAGGGGTGTTGCCAACATTGTCTCCGAGTGCTCTTGGCCACTCTCGTCTACACTGACAACGTCTCCGCCGTCTATCTGGCTAGTAACCCAGTCCAGCATCAACGCACGAAGCACATTGAGCTTGATCTACACTTCGTCAGGGACAAGGTTGCCATTGGACATGTCCGCGTTCTACATGTCCCGTCCTCTTATCAGTACGCTGATATCTTCACCAAGGGTTTACCTAGACAATTATTCATTGATTTTCGTTCCAGTCTCACTGTACGGACCCCTCCCGTTTCGACTGCGGGGGTTTGATAGATTACATAGGTCTCCTCATGTATAGTAGGCTAAAAGCCCATTAAGACCCAATACCTTTGTAACTTATATATATGTTTATCAATGAATAGAAACCCTCGAGGAGAACATTACAATCAATCTCACGATCTTATACTCTTAAAGGAGACATGCTCACTGATGCTCTATATTACAGAAGGTTGGTTGGAAAACTCAACTTTCTCACTAATACACGTCCTGATCTTGCCTTTGTGGTTCAGACTCTTAGCCAATTCATGCAAGCACCTCGTCTTCCTCACTTGCTGGCTTTGCATCACACTATTAAGTATGTTGCTAGAACTCTTTCACATGGAATCACCCTTAACGGCTTCAATTCTCCCCGTGTTGCTGCTTTTACTGATTCAAATTGGGCATCATGTGCCTTTACTCGCCGATCAGTCACAGGCTTTGTGATTTTTATTAGATCAATCTCCAATAAGTTGAAAGTCTAAGAAGCAAGGGGTGGTATCCCGCAGTTCCACTGAGGCCGAATACAGGGCAATGGCCCAAAATGCAGCAGAGGTGACTTGGATTGTTTGATTACTTGATGAACTTGCCATCTCTCCAATCAAGCCAGTCACAATGTATTGTGATAATGTTTTCGCCATTCAGATTGTTCGTAACCCGATCTTCCATGAACGCACAAAACATATTGAGATTGATTGTCATTTTACACGTGAAAAGGTGATGGATGGTCTATTGGATCTCTGTCATGTTCCTACGAGCTCTCAGTTGGCGAATGTTCTTACCAAGATCTCCTCCCCGAGTTTGCCGGGCAAACTCGGGTTGTCTCCTCCCCGAGTTTGAGGGGGGTGTTAAGATAAGTAATGAGCGTGCATAGAGTTAGTCTGCACCCTAGCACACATGAATCAATCTCACGTAACAGAATTTGTCAGCTAGTATACTAGTGGAAACCCATTGTAACAATCGGCACTTTTACAATACACATGATGAATGAATCAGAGCAAATTCTCTCTTCTCTCTCCCTTGTTTCTCCTCTCTGTGATTCCTACCCTCGGTTCTAATCTTATGATTTTCAGATCGATTTCATCATCACAATTCTTAATCCTCATCAAGTAACAATTACCACCTCTCTATAACATTCAAATTTATACTACCTCCTAATAGGTAACCCTTTAATGTACATATATACTACTAGATCTCATTGAATACGGGTGCAGTGATCTGGTACGGTCGTATGCATTTTTTAGTAGGGTAACCAGCCATGCCTTCAGATTCAATCGTCATCCTCGCACGAGTGGGTGTAGATACTCAGTGACAATTGCGCTCACATGTAAGCTAGCTCATTACCCAAGTCGTCCTTCAACTTAGCACTCAGTTCACTAGGGTAAATGAGCACAGAGTCTAAACAAAGCCCGCCTTTAGTATGAGTGCAATCAATCTGTGTCATCGAGAACTTAATCTTCATTACCTTATCCGAGCTACCCACCACAAAGTCTCCAACATGGTAGCAAACCCAGTTCCCTGCTTGGCCTAGGTGGCATTTGGATGCTACATGCTGGCCATTTGAGGTAGAGAGTTCGAACCCTACAGGCTTTATATTCCAACCATGGACTTCTTGTAGGTTGCAAACTCGCCGCCCTAACCTTCCTCTTGTAGCCTTCCCTATTTGGAGTCTGAAGAATATGCTATAAGATCCTTCCGGGAAGCTGAACTCTAAATCCCCGCGGACTTCTACCCACCATATTTGTCGCAAGTATGCAATGGTGTGGAATCTGGCATATATAGACGAAACAAACGTTACAAATGTATATGTAGCAACAATTAATATTACTGTATATGTTTGTATTGCTCGTTCTTTGTTGTGTTCTTCAGTCTTGGTGGTGGTTGTTTGGCATCTATCTTTCTTTTCTTATGTTGATCAGATCATGTAGAAACAAGAACGATTTATTAGCTAGAAATGGAACAAAGAAGACATTTCAAATCAATATTTCAACCTTATATAATTAGGGATTTTGTTTTTCTATATATAGTCAAACATGGTTAATTAGCTTCTATTTAAATATGTATACATGATGTATTGGATTTTTATTTTAATAAAAGGACAACATATATTTTGTGATTTTTTTAAGACAGCACATGCATCATGTGTGAAGAACCCTAATGATGATGCTGGAGAATTAATGGAATGGGAAATATGATCGGTTGCAATGCAATATTATGGCCCCATATATAAATAATCAAAAAACAATAATAGGTTTCGCTCTGACATCATATCAATCACAATCAGATAAGGTAGCAATCTAGTATGGCCAAGCCAAAGAGAAAATAATGAAATACTCACCACACAGATTGGAAAAAAAATCCATTTAAATGTGTTTAATTACATGCATGTAAGACTTTTTGTTCATTAAAAAAATTATCATGTGTATTCTCTCAAATAAAATTTGACAAATAGTACACAGTTGCAGTGATATTTGTCTCAGACGGGACCACAGCTCACTTATAGATGGATGTTAACTTAACCTATGCGCATGACCGGATTCTATTTTGTAAACAGAAGAAAAATGTGTGCATAAATTTGTCTTCCATTAATTTTAGGACCAAAGATCTGAAAAACTGATCATCTTTTTAGGAAAAGCAAGAAAAAATTAATCATGCAAGCTAAGCAAAGGTTTATCATAAGTTAGTTGCCAATGAATGAAATTGCCCAAAAATAAAATAAAATAAATCTGAAAGTTTCAAATGAAATTCAATATAAGATTGATATTTTTCACTAGAAAAATCTACCAAGTACTGAAGAATACATAAGTGTTAATTTCTGACCTGGATTCGTCAGAGGAGATGTGAGTCCAGTATCTTCTGTCATGGATGCCAGTAATGTTGAGGGCCTTCCATGAGAGGGACAAGCACATCCTCCCACTCCTCTTCTCCAGCCACACTTCCTGCAACACGCCCTTTTGCATCAGCTAACTACCATTCGTAATGTACTCGACATGATAATAACATTTTTAGATCACTATACCAACCTACAAACGACAAAAAAATGAGAGGAAGAGAAGAAAAGTGACAGTTCTAGTCATGGCGGAATTAATCTCATTAGGTGCACATACATGTCTCAACAACCAATCAACAAATGAAGTCGCGCAGCCACAATTAGGGTCGAAAAAGGGCAACATTATATTTGGCTCAAAATGGTGTTGCACTTAAAAGAACTAGTTGAAATTGAAACTAACCGGGATTGTTTAATGGCTTTTTCATGAATTGCTAAACATAGCCAAACAGCTAATTAAGTTGGTACTGTTCTAAATATTGGGATCGAGATTGCCATATATACATATATGTAGGTTGAAATCCAAGATGTTTTTAGGGAAAATATGTTAATCTTAATTAGAACACACCATGTCCACAAAAGGAATGAAAGAGGATTGCTCAACTTAACATGAGATTTTGGATTAGAATATTTTGGGCGATTAAAGAGTATTTGATCTCACCTACAAAAAAATAATAGAATAAATCTAAACCACTAGTTAGCTAACTAGTGACAAAGAGCGGTAGAGAGAGAGAGAGAGACGACCTTGGAGGCACCATCAAAGCGGACGGGCCGACACAGCCTGGCATAGAACTGTTTCTTGGTCATAGTCAGAGGCATTTCATCGAGCAACTTGCGTGCAAGGAACTCGTAGTTGGAAGGAAGCTTTGTTTCCCAAACTAGATCGGCCGTGGAAGCTCGCCAGAAGGCCTTGTTGAGCTCGGCGAGGCGGCAGATCTCCAGCGGATCGAACCTAGAGATGATGGAGGCGATACAGCTCTCCGGGAGCTCCCCCAGCGCGAATATCTCCGCCTCCGGGGCCGACGACAAGTGAGAGAAGCTAGCGCCCATTAGCAGAAGTCAATTCAAATGGAATGGTAGAGCAAGAGGTAGTAGAATGAGAAGGACGGGAAAGAGAGGATGGAAATTGTGTTCAACATGTTGATTTGTTGTGTTGGCATCTAAAAGTCGCCATGAAAGGAGCATGAGAGAGAGAGAGAGAGAGAGTAGGAGGAAGTTGGGAGGTGAGGGTTTGATATGGAGGTGGGAAACAGGGGAGGAGTTGGTATTAGACCATGAACAACAGCAACTATGAACAACACAGAGTCACTCGAATCAAAACTCATTTAAGCCAAATCAGCAACTATTCCTGCCACGTCAGCTTTCCATAATAGAGAGTCGCGCGAATCAAAACTCATTTTACACTTTTTTATATTTATTAAGCTAAATGTTGATTTATTTTACTTAAACTTTTTGTTAATGATATTGTTAATATTAATATTAATACGTATCATTAAAATAAAAAAAAGGCATACGATTAAATTTATAAATATTTTTATTAACTTGATACACTGAAAAACACGGAAAAAAATAAGGCTAACTATACGTAACCCAATACTAATTTTTTTATTAAAAAAAAAGTCGAACTTCATTGATTAATTAAAACGACGTTACACATAAGATAACACATCAACTGAAACTCCAACTTAGCAAACACATGACAAAATGAAACAACAACACATAAAATACGATGCGAAATGAAAGATACTTGAAAGTTGATATTTGAAATTTAAAATTTTACCCGTTCAAATTGTACGACAAAATGTAGTTGGTAGTATATTTTTATATTTTATTATATGTGTGTGTGTGTTTTCATGTTCCGGATGTAGTGGGTATTGTTATTTAATAGGGGTGGGCACGGGACGGGACGGGACGGGATTGGGCCGGGACGGGACTCGTCCCGCGAATTTTTTTCGGGACGGGATCGGGACGGGATTGACATTTTTTTTTCGGGACGGGATCGGGACGGGATGGTGTCTGGACGGGACGGGATCGGGACGGGACGGGCCTTGTCCCGCATATAAAAATAATAAAATATTATATAAATTTGCAAAGTGAAAAATGCTTTCATAATTCATTATTTAGTATAATATGTAGAATACGGTATTATTCTCAACTATATTATTCAATAATAATAATAATAATATTATAATACTATTATTAATTCATACAATGATTGTATAATTAATTATAATATTCAACATATCTGGCTACATTATCTTACTAGATGAGGACGGAAAGGAATTGAGACAAGATTTACCAATATTGTCTAATTATCGATTGATAGTTAGGAAGAATACCGTATTTAATTAGCTATTTGCCTCTTGTAACTCTAAATGGGCGGGATGTGTGTGTCGATTTGATGGGATCCTCTCCATTGACTCAGTCTGGAATTTCTGACTTTATGCCTGGTCGTGCTGTTGTTGATGCTGCTCGACGTAAGTGTGTCAAGTATCGAGATTTGTGTACGGCGGCTGTTTATGGTTTCCTACCCTTCTCATTCTCTTCATTGGGGGAGTTGGATACAGATGCGGTTGCATTGCTGAAGCGGATTCAGAAATTCTCGGTATCTCAGGATCCTGGGGCTCGTGCTGCACGTTATATTTTTACTAGACTTGGCTTTGTTATCGCTAAAGGGGTGGGTGCCCATATAGTATCTCGGTTGCCCACTAATTTCTTGTAATATGTTTTTATTATAATAATAATAATAATAATAATAATAATAATAATAATAATAATAATAATAATAATAATAATAATAATAATAATAATAATAATAATAATCCCACGTTATAATTAAAAATAAAATAAAATAATATTACTTATTTTTATTGTTATTATTATAAAATAATTATACTTTACAAGAAAAAAATATAATATGATATAAATTAATATTATTATTAAATTATATTATATTATTATAATATTATATAATAATAATATTATTATTATTATAAATTGAAAATTGAAAATTATTATTATAGTTATAAATAATATTTGCTCAAAATAATATATTATTATTATTCTATAATATTATAATAATAATATTATTATAATATTATAATAATAATATTATTATTATTATAAAAATTATTATTATTATTATTATTATTATTATTATTATTATTATTATATGCGGGACGGGACGGGATTTGCGGGATCCCACCGGGATCGTCCCGCGTTTCGTCCCGCATAATTTTTGCGGGACAGGATCGGGACGGGATTCGCTATTTTGTCCTAAATCCCACCGGGATCGGGACGGGATCGGGACGGGACCGGGACGGGATCGGGATTTGCGGGATTTGTGCCCACCCCTATTATTTAATGTTCAAATTTATGTATTTTTATGGTGTAAGTTTATATTGATTTAAGTTAATACTCCGTATTGTTTATGTGACTAAATCTTTAACATATGGTAAACTTAGCGAAATTTTTTTCCTTCCAAACATATACAAAATGGATGTCATTGGGTAGAGAAAAATAAATCGTATTCAAAAATATTTTTTTAAAAAAATAATAATAATTTATTTAACAAATAAATAGAGATTTTAAATTAATTAAAATCCCCCGCCATGTGTCTCAATACTATTGGCTAAAAAAGAAAAAGAAAATAAAAAAAATTGGGATGATGCGAATCAACCCAAAGCGTTAGGCGGTAGTTTTTGCACTCGGATCATTTGTTTCTCTCTCCAGTTGCCCCACTTTTCGGCTGATGTGGCAACAAATTGATTCGTGCGGTGCTGGGTTGCAGATGGTCTTATTATCATCACAATTTTTAAACAGAGGGTAAAATTTTATGATTTTTTATTTCACGTTGAAAGAGTCATCAAGTTAAATTGTTGGATGGCAATACCCAAAATTCTCCTTTCAGAGAGAGGTTGTGTTAATGGTCCTATTAATTAAAATGGATAAAAGCCCAAATTTCAAGGGATCAAATATATGGGCCAATTTTTCATATTGGTAAAGCCTTGCAAGACGAGCTCTTTAAGAAAAAAAAAAAAAAAAAAAAGTGGGAGTGCAGTTCCATTAGGAGAGAATGACATCAGATATACCAAAATCGGGTGAGATTTGCAAAATTAAACCCCCCTTGAAAATATTGCAAAAATAGCAAAAGGCGTGAACAAATGGCAAAAAATAACCACCCCCTCCGCTATTTTTGCCAAAGTGGCCAAAAATTGGTATAGTTTTGCCATTTATCCTTGTTTGAAAATGCGATTTATGCTTGTTTACTTTCTGTCCTAATAGAGAACAAAATTTCGTAAGAACCTTGTTGATCTGGTCACAGGCAGTCTTAGTTGCCGATGCGAAAATAACAATGTCATCAGCGAAAGCCAGAAAAGGAATTCGTGTTCCGTTGCGTACAATAGTGATACCCAGGTGGCTATGAGGTTTAGAAAATTCCTTGTTGAGTCCACGAGCAAGGACTTTAGTGAGTATTAGGAAAAGATATAGTGATAGAGGGTCTCCCTACCTAAGGTCACGTTCTGGTATAAATAAATCTGTTGGCTCATTATTTACTAGAACCGAGTAGGAAAGCGTGATTATGCATTTCTTTATCTATCCTTTGAAACATGGAGAGAAGCCAAATCTAGTCATAGCTGAAAGGAGGAAATCCTATTCAACTAAGGCCATGTGGAGAGAATCACAGTGACAGTTATATGGTTCTATTAATTAAAATGGACAAAAGCCCAAATTTCAAGGGATGAAATACATGAGCCAAATTTTCATATTGGTCCATTCTAAGCAAAAGCCTTGCAAGACGAGCTCTTTAAAAAAAACGGGAGAGCGGTTCCATATAACTGTGATTCTCTCCACGTGGCCTTAGTTGACTGGGATTTCCTCCTTTCAGTTATGGCTAGATTTGACTTCTTTTTTACGTTTCACATGATAGATAAAGGAATGCATAACCACGATTTCCTACTCGGTTCTAGTAAATAATGAGCCAACATATTTATTTATATCAAAACGTGGCCTTAGGCAGGGAGACCCTCCATCGCCATATCTTTTCCTAATACTCACTGAAGTCCTTGCTCGTGGACTCAACAAGGAATCTACTAAACCTCATGGCTACCTGGGTATCACAATTGTATGCAATGGAACACGAATCCCTTTTCTGGCTTTCCCTGATGACATTGTTATTTTCGCATCGGCAACTAAGATTGCCTGTGACCAGATCAACAAGGTTCTTACGAAATTTTGTTCTCTATCAGGACAGAAAGTAAGCAGCCATAAATCGCATTTTCAAACAACACCTAACCTAACAATAAATCAGAAAAACGCCATCCAAAGCGAACTAGAAATTTCTTTTACAAACGATCTGGGTACCTATCTGGGTTTCCCCATCATTTGTGGCCGAACAACGAAGGGTGCCTTTAAAGATCTCCTTTCTACCAAATCGCAACTTCACAAACGGAAATCAAACTGCCTGTCCCAAGCAGGATGATGTACCTTGATAAAAAACAACACTATACAACACTATCAGCAAAACCCCTACATCTAATGCAATGCTTCTTATTGCCTAAATCTATACACTTGGAACTAGGCAAGATCAATAGGAATTTCTTATGGAACAAAGGCCAAAACATAAGCCACTAATCAGCTGGTTTGAGGGATGCAAATCCATAACTAACGGGGGCCTGACCGAAGTCCCCGCAGCTCAAAGGATATGAATAAAGCATTACAACTAAAACTAATTTGGAAAATATTGGCAGAACCCAGAAGTCCCCGTGTCTCTCTAATTACGGAAAAGTATCTCGAAACTCAAAACATATTAAAATACCATAGAAAGGGAGATTCCTCTTGGCAATGGACCCAACTCACAAAATTATTGCCTCTTTTTAAAGATGGAGTCTGGTGGTCTGTTGGCAATGGTGATCAAGCATAAATTTATGGCTGGACCACTGGGTTGGTGATTCCCCCCTCATAACAATGATTTCTGATGACCAACAAATTGATCTTCAAGCAACAATTTTGCAATTTTTACTAGAAGATAAACCATGGATATTACAAAACTAAACAACGTCGTCTAAGACATACTACCAAAGGAAATAGTTCAATCAATAGTTACGACCTCGATACCAAAGAATATACACATTGACAGACTATACTTGAAATGGAGTAAGAATGTTTAGTTTTCTACAAGCTCTGCAATATCAATGCTCAATAATATGAAGCACCATAAAAAATCTAACTTCAGATGGATTTGGAACCTTGATATACCACCCAAGATCAAATCCTTCCTCCAGAAGATTACTAAAAATGGAACACCCACCTCGGTCAGACTTGGTTCTCGTGGTATGAGAATACTGACTACCTACCCCTAATGTGACTCAAATTATGAAGATATTAACCATCTGCTTTGCCTTATGAACAATAGCAACATTGGACCCATCACTAGTAGCGATACTAGATAGTTGCGTTGCCTTAGGAACTGATTTAAACAGTATCATAAGAAATGTTAAGGAAGAAATTGGGATTCCACGCTTCACTAAACTAGCCTTTGCCTAGTGAAGTATTTGGTATTTCTGCAATTTGATAATTTTAAATCGGATGTGTTAAGCACAGTAACTTTCATAAATGACCAAACCTTTATGTGGAAAAATTCCCCGCAACATGATGATTGTTTGGAAAATCTGCAAAGCAGTGGAAACAACAGGGCCATAATAAACGGCAAGAGAAAGAAAGCAAAATGGCAACCCCCAAGAGTAGGTACATACAAACTCAATTTTGATGGGGCCCTATCCTCGTTCTCAAAGGGCTCCTATGGATTTATTATAAGAAACCACACAGGAACTCTGATTTTCTTCGGTGCGGAGCCTTCTCCTATCTCCTCCGTTGCTGGGTCTGAAGGCTTCACATTGTGGAAAGCGATCCTAGCGTCACAAGATCTAAACATAACAAACATAATAATTGAGGGTGACAATCTCACCATTATCAATAGCTTTAAAGGCTTTGGGATGCTTTTGGGAGATTCTGAAATGATCGTCTCTGACAGTGTCAGTGTAGTCTCCCTACGATCCTTTCGATCCTTTGAGATTCGTCATGTCTATAGGGAAGCAAACCAGGTTGCGGACAAATTATCGCATTTGGATCTTGCTTTCTCAGGATCTATAACACCTGACGATTCTGTGCTTCGTAATATCATCTGTTTGGATGTTCTTGGCATATAAGGACCTCCCTATTGCCTATTTTTTTCGGTTCAAAAAGAAAAAAAAATAACTGTGATTCTCTAGGCCGGATCTCTGATGCCTTCGGTGTTCCCTTCAATACATCACAAAATTATTTAGATTATAAATAAACATTAAAAAAAATTAAATTTTTTTTAGATTCTATACCCTTATATTGATGTTTATAAATTTTAATTATTAAAATTCATTTTTTAAAAAAATAATAAAAATTATTTTCTTAAATAATCGATATTTTAATTATCTATATTTTTAAAACATAATATTTTCATAATAAAATTTTATAAACATATCAGTATAAAAGTATAGAATTTAAAAAAAGATTAATTTTTTTTCCAATGTTTATTTATACCTAAAATAATTATTTTTTTAATGCGTCTTAGGGAGCACTGATGGAGTAGAGAATCCAGACTGGTAATAATTCTCAGGTTAAAAAAAAATAGATACCCGTCTACAAAGGTAGATATGCCATTCTTCCCACTTTGGTTCCTTTACGTTTTGCAGGTGACGGAGGACAAGGAGCAGGGAATATCCATCATAGAAATACATGCTCTCACTCAGGGGATGACCTCATATTAGGCTGAATGTTTTCAGTTTCGCCTAGACGTCGCCTAATAGTAGGTTGAGAGTATCTCGTAGTCGTTGGAGAGTTGAAACTTGTAAAGACCGGGAAATTTTATAATATTAAATTATTAAAATAGTGATTTATAATCATTCCGCTTTCTAAGATTTGAGAGGTTTGGAATTTTCGTCCTTAAGCTATTGGTTTTATTCTAAATATTTCAAAACGAGTTACGACATTATTTAGTTAAAAATTTAAATTATGTTTTATCCCGCTCCCATATGCGAAAACTGTAGATAATATTTGGAGTTCATTATTAAACTCGGATTTGGAAATTTGAAGATCGTTTTGAAGATTGTTTTGAGTTGGATCGGATAAGATCGAGAGAGCGGGTTTTGGGATTTGTTTTCCGGGTATCTTGAAGTATCTTCTTGGGACCACTTGAATTGTCTTTTTCCTCTTTCCCATTGTTTTCTTTCAGATCAACCAAGCAATCCCTCTCTATGACAGATCAAAGGTAATATCCCCTTATTCAGCTGCACCTCTCCCATTTTGAGACACACCCACAATGCTTTTTTCCTCCCTTCTCTTACCTTGCACCCCTTGTCTTGGCAAAGAAACAAATATCAATGTTCCCCCTTGTGCTTCTGAACAACC
Organism: Persicaria tinctoria; assembly: GCA_037127255.1. Lineage (NCBI taxonomy): Eukaryota > Viridiplantae > Streptophyta > Magnoliopsida > Caryophyllales > Polygonaceae > Persicaria > Persicaria tinctoria. The sequence goes on along the minus strand of JBANSL010000006.1, from coordinate 50,531,552 downwards.
CACAACCTTTAATTTCTTCTTTTCCACTGCCAATCTCACGCCAAACAGCTCATAGCCATCCTGAATCAATTTGACCCCAAAACTGTCCCCTTTCTCTCGGATTGCCGCCGAACACCAGCACCTCCTGAGAACCCCTGAGCGCCACCCGAGTGCAGCAACAGTATGGGCCACCACTTCCTCGACGCCAGCAAGCCCACTGAGCCCTCGGAGAGCCGAGGCGAGCACCATTTGCTTCACCCCTGTCTTCAGCTAGCGAAGCCAAGCGCCAGAAGCTCCACTCCCTTCCTTTCCAAGTGGCAGCTCTTGAGATCCCATCGCTGCTTACCCGAGCACCCGCGACTCTATTTTTCCGAGCCCATGAGCCGCCAGCGCAAAATCTCCGTCGAGCCATTCCTCTCTCTCGAGCCTTGCTTTCTAATCCGAGGCTGGTAAGCCCTTTTCCCTTTCTTTCCGCTCCAAAATGTGATAAAAATCCACCTTTAACCACCCATTACCGTCCTAGGCCACCTCCGATGGAACTCCGACTCCGACGAGGCGAATCGAGGCGGAATCGATCGATTCTGGGCGTGAAGAACCCCCTCGGTGAGGAACCTCTCCTTCTCCTTTTTCCTTGTCGAATATGTGTCTTCATTTTCGGGGAGAAGGTCGGATTTAGGTCGTCGCCAGCGAGCTTCCCCCTTCCCCTTCCTTTTCCAGTTTTTCGAATCCAGTGGGCGTTGATGATAGAGGTGGCAATTGGGCAAGTCGGGTCGGGTTATTCGGTTTCGGGTCAAATCGGACTCGGGTTGATAACGGGTGTTATGACAATTCGGGTTGAGTCGGATCGGGTCGGGTTCAATCGGGCATTATTTTTTCGGATACAATCGGGTTTTCGGTTACAATTTGATCAAGCAATGTCGGATTTTGGACAGATCGGATTTCGGTTTAACCGGACTTCGGTCAAGCCGGGTTTCGGATGAACCGGGTGTTGAACAAAAATGCGCGAATAATCGTACAACACATTTTATTTAATTTTTAATATTTGAGTTCGACCCCTTTTGGTTATCCTCTTGATTCGAAGTCGTATCGATACCAAGACTTGGGTGGTTTTGGTGATTTGGGCCGCACCCGAATTTTAACGGGTTGCCTACGTATCTCTTGGAAGAGAATCAAGCCTCACGTAGTTCAGAGTGTTTGTGTTTTGTGTGTTTTATCACCTTTAAGATTTTCATGCATCATTGGATCGTATTAGGACCCACCTTCTCGGAAGGGTAGCCCTAACATAAATCACACTATCATATGCATGAGATTTTCTCGTGTATCACCCGAATAAATTGAGCACACCTTCTCGGAAGGGTTTCCCAACTCAACGGCTATCACTTACACGGAAAATCATGTGTATTTAATTTAGATTTAATTTTTAACCCCATTTTCATTTTAAAAGTGAATTTAGGGATTATCGATTGTACCCGACATATTTTGAGATTTAATATCGGGTTACCTACGTAGCCGTTTTTGCGGCGTCAAGTCTTTACGTAGTTCTTTTCTTTTGAAACCGTTTGATTTAATTTGTAACCGGTGACTGAATTCGGCGTATTTAGAATTTTATACCGAATTTCCTACGTAACTCGTAAAAGAGTATCAAGTCTATACGTAGTTCTGAATGAATGGATTTAATTTGGATTTGGCGATTGTACCCGACGAGCTTAAGCTTTATGCCGAGCTACCTACGTACCCGTTTGAACGGGATCAAATCACCCATAGTTCGTTTAGAAACCAAGTTTGATTTGGTTTTAAAAAATTTGATCGTTTGAGGATCGTGATTGAACTTGACGAGCTCGTAGCTTTATCTCAAGCTTCCTACATACCCGTTTGAACGGGATCAAATCTTATGTAGTTCTTTTAAGGACCAATTTAATTTGTTTGGATTTAACCTCATATTCATTTAAAAGTGAATTTAGAGGTGGACGACTGTGCCCGATATATTTTTTTAGAATTTAATATCGGGTTACCTACGTAGCCGGAATGAGGCGTCAAGTCTTTACGTAGTTCTACCTGAGCTGATTTAATTTTTATTTGACGATTGAACCCGACGAGCTTTTTGCTTTATGTCGAGCTACCTACGTACCCGTTTGGACGGGATCAAATCTTGCGTAGTTCTATTGATGAAATGATTTAATTTAATTGGTTTTGACCTCATATTCATTTAGAAGTGAATTTAGAGGCGGACAACTGTACCCGATATATTTTTAGAATTTAATATCGGGTTACCTACGTAGCCGTTTTTACGGTGTCAAGTCTTTACGTAGTTCTGCCGAGGACCGATTTTAATTTAGGAAAATTCGGTTTAGGCTTTTGACTCCGTTTTTGTTTAGGAGCCGACTAGAGATTGACCCACTCGAATTGATCGGCAAAGAATTTTTAACGAGTTTAATTTTATATTTTTTTTTTATTAAACTCGAATTCTTAATCTAAGCCAATTATAATTTGTATATTTTAGTGGGTGAATTTCGCAATTTAAACAAAACTCATCTCAAAGTTGAAATGTGAATTTCCATTCACAATTTCACTGCATGTACGACATTTTTTGTTTAACTTTCAAGTAAGTGACCCAAAATTAAATGAGCCCATATTTTTTTAACAGCCCAGCTGCCCAAGAGCATAGCTCAACCCAATTTAGTTCTTGACCTTTTATTTTGATAGAAATTTGGAGTCTTTGACAGATGAGCGTTCACATTTCTTTTCTGCGTACTCAGCTCCTCTTTCGGAACAAAAGGAGAACACCGACACCAGCATCCCTCAAGAACAACCGCCTCCTCATATAAGGGTTCGGAGACCAGGATTCGACAATTGAAACAGAAGGGTTAGGTGAGTCATGATCGACAATCCGGACAGGACCGGAGATATCCCGACCCGCATCTCTCTTAACCGGGTATGTTCTAGGGCTGTTGTTCGAAAATCATCTAATCCCAAATTTGATGTTTGATTTAGGGTTTAAATGACTTTTAGGTCACAAATTTTGAATCCCCTCTTACATCTCCTTCTAATCAAATGTTCAATTTCTGATTTGGCTGATTTTTTTCTAGAGATTGCGATTCGGAGCGTTTCGGTTTTGGGACAGTCAAAATAGGCATCAGGGAGGCTGATCGGAGGCCTAGAGCGTCCCGACCTTGAGCGAGGCCACGCAGCAGGGACTCACTTGGATCTTCGGTTCGATTCTGCAACGTCGGAGCTGTCCTCAGGTGCGAACCCATCTCGGTATGTTAGATTAATTTTTCCCTTTGTTTCTTCCGAATTGGGGTCTCCATTTGTGGTAGGCATAGCATGACTTTGATTTGGGTATATTAATTTTGGATTCATCGGTTTGCCATTTAGTAGCTTCTGAATTTTTTTAATACCCAATTTATGCTTGCATTTTTCTACCTTTCTTGATGTTTCTGATGGAATTTTCTAGTTCCCCAATTCATGATTATTTTGCCTTTGTGGCTGTTTTGGATCCCTTGGAACTTAGTGCCTCCTTGCTGAGATTTTTGGCTGCAGAGGCTAAGTTTCAATTTGCCTAACTGAATAGCAGTTTTGTGGCAAACCATTTGGGTGAAAATTTCGCCAGAGTTTCGCCTATGTTTGAGGCAATTTTGAGATTCCAAAACCCATACCATATGCTTAAAACAAATATAACTTTACAAAGCTATATCGTTTTGCATAGGGGGGTTTCAGAATCCATGAAAACTACCTTGAATCTTCTTTTCTGCAGCAGGAACAAAAGGTTTGCTGATGTTGGTTTTCGTTTCTTTGTGTTGATTGCAGGTGTACAACCGTGAAGAGGAAGGCGAAAAGGGAGGAGGAAAACTGCTTCTTTTTTTGTTTTGCAGATGGAGATGCTGATAACCAAAAAGAAGGCCCAAAAACCCCCTTTTGCAGTACAGTCTTTCTTTTATAGGGGCAATTTAGAGCAGTTATTTGATAACCACTACTATTATACAGTTTTTTTTTTTTTATTGTGTATAACTTCTCCCCACTACTCCACCTATTGCACATGGGTACAGTTTATTTTTAAACGGTGTAACCTCTAGCTCTGCATTTGGATTGGGCTTGTTTGATTTCTTGGGCCTTTGGAGAAAACTTGCATTTTTTTTATGTGACAAATTTTAACCCAAGTTATTTGTAGCCCATTCTTCCATTTTAATAATGAATATATTGTGATACATGATTAATTTAAAATGAAATTATTAATATTCTAAATTTGTGAAAATTTACCCTCCAACAGTTGCCCCCGAACTTTGTGCGTGTGAAATATTGAACGCGTTCAAAGTTCGAATAATGTGCTACTTATGCATCATTTGTGTTTCAACCGGATATTTGCTCAAGCAGGCATTTTTGCTTGACCTGTAGTCCGAAGAAAATTTGGAACTTTCATTGTTGTTCCGACGAAAATTGATCACAAAGAAAAGCAATCCTACTTAGAACTTGCTTATGACCAATGAGAGGTAATCTGGTATGGGTACGTGAGTGGTGGGAAAAAAAAAATCCTCCTCAAAATTTGATTTTTGCCTTTGTGGCTTTTCATCCAGTTTGGCTTTTGAGCTTTTAAACTGATAGGATTTTTGGATTTGAGTCAATTTTGGCTTTGACTTTTTTCCGATTTGATTTTTGGCTTCTGGTCGGAGATTTTCGACTTTAAGCTCGAATTTGGATTTGACGGTTTTCTTGTGAGAGACAAGAATTTGGTTTTGACGACTTGATGTCATCTATTTGGACTTTGGTAACCTTTATGGTTGGAGATTTGTGATCAAAACATCACAAGAGATGATTTTGAAATTTATACTCATACCATTTACAGCCAAGGCACTTGGTGGCTTTTACCTTTGAGTTTTGGTTTTAAGTTTTGGGGGCTTTGAATGACCATACATACATAGATGATGTAGGCCAATTTTTGTTTGGGAGGGTTTGAAGGGTTTTGGGAGGCTTAGGCATTTTGGCTTTTGAGAGAGCGGAAAACATTGACCATTTGATTAGTCAAGTTTTAAAGCAACTTTTGGTTTAGGGTTCCTTGGAGGGAAATTTTGATTTATAGGACTTGAATTGACTATCACATTTGGACGTGATAATCAAAGTCGGGAAAATTTAGGCATAGGCCTTTTGTTTATCTCTCTTTATGAGAATGTTTTTGAAAGACAAAAAATTTCTCTCTCGCTTTATTGTGTATAACTTCTCCCCACTACTCCACCGATTGCACATGGGTACAGTTTATTTTTAAACGGTGTAACCTCTAGCTCTGCATTTGGATTGGGCTTGTTTGATTTATTGGGCCTTTGGAGAAAACTTGCATTTTTTTTATGTGACAAATTTTAACCCAAGTTATTTGTAGCCCATTCTTCCATTTTAATAATGAATATCAATTAAATTAATCACAATTTGATACATGATTAATTTAAAATGAAATTATTAATATTCTAAATTTGTGAAAATTTACCCTCCAACACCGGGCTTCGGTCAAATCGAGCTTCGGTCCAATTGGGTTTCGGTTGAACCGAGCCTCGATCCAACTAGGCTTCGGTCGAATCGGGTTTCGGTTGAAATGGTTTTTTGGTCAAATGAAGTTTTAGAAGTTTTAGTTGAACAGAGTTTCGCTTAAATTGAGTTTATTTTTTTGGATGAACCTGATTTCGTTTTGAATCGAGTTTCCGTCAAATTGAGGTTCACTTGAATCAAGTTTCTATCAAATCCACCGTATGACTCAAATTGGATAAATGAAATAAATTTTAGTTAAACCAAACTTTTATTTATTGAAATTTCAATTTTATTCAAATTTTGCTTTATAAGTTGTAACTCATCATTAGTCGATGTGTTTTAGATTTTTAGTCATATTTATAATAATAATTTATATATGAGATATTTACCTTTTTATACATAAGTTATTTCTAACCAATTCGATCTCTCTCTCTCTCTCTCTCTCTCTCTCTCTCTATATATATATATATATATATATATATATATATATATTTATTGCACTATAGAGTAATATTAAGAATTTATAATGTGTTATAGAATATAGTTTAAAGTTGATTTGTATAGACAGCCTTTTCTTTATTAAAAATAAAAATATTAGTACACCACTTTAAACGAAATAAGATTTCTTCTATCTAAATGAGAACTATCAAATGTTACGATATTGCTCCAAAGTTAGATTTATCCAAACTTCATATTATCTAATTTGATAACTAAGATTCAATAACTATAGTATAAAATATATTTTGAATGGTTAGTTAAAAATTATTATTGCTAAAGAATGAATTCCTAGTCAAATAGATAAGAAAAATTCCACTAAAGTAGTTTAAATTTATATTTTCCATTATATCATTCTACAAAGAACACTTACAAATCTATTGTTAATTATATGATTAAAAATAAAACATTAGTACACCACTTAAACAAAACAAAATTTCTGCCATCTAAATGAGAATTATCAAATGTTATGACATTGGTCCAAAGTAAGATTTATCCAAACTTCCTATTATCTAATTTGATAACTAAGATTCAATAATTATAGTATATTTTGAATGGTTAGTTGAAAATTATTATTGCTAAAGAATGAATTCCTAGATAAGTAGAAAAAAATTCCACTAAAATAGTTTTAACTTATATTTTCCATTATATCGTTCTAGAAAGAACACTTACAAATCTATTGTAAATATGATTAAAAATAAAACATTAGTACACCACTTAAACGAAATAAGATTTCTGCTATCTAAATGAGAATTATCAAATATTATGATATTGGTCCAAAGTAAGATTTATCCAAATTTCATATTATCTGATAAGTAAGATTCAATAACTATAGTATATAGTATATTTTGAATGGTTAGTTGAAAATTATTATTGCTAAAGAATGAATTCCTAGATAAATAGAAAAGGAAAATTCCACTAAAATAGTTTTAACTTATATTTTTCATTATATTGTTCTAGAAAGAACACTTACAAATCTATTGTTAAAGATTATATTTCTTCGTCGATCATATAATATATATTCTATAACAACTAAAAAGCTTATATATTTTTTAAATATATAATTTTTAAAAATGAATACAAATTATAAAATAGAAAAATGTACCACCCCAAGAAGAGAATTAATAGAAAAAAAGATGGAATAAATTTAAAATTATTTATAACTATAACTTCATATTTGTCAATTAAATAATAAAAACAAAAAAAAATCAAGAACGTGTATTACTAGAATGATCATTAAACTAAACAAAGGACAAGGCAAAGTTTAAAACAAAAAGCAACAAGAGCCCATGAAGAACGCGCCTGCCCTCTTCAACCACGCGCCCCCAATTCAGCCCAAGAACCCTAGCCCCAACCATTGCCGCCGGCAACCAACAGCAAAATTTCAGGCTGTTTTGAAGGCTAATCAACCATGGCTATTCATCAAAATAGCAATCCCAACACCCCACAAGTTATATTTGGAAACATCCAAAGTCGAAGCCTCCGTCGGGTTTTTATCGTTCCTTTCAAAATTCAAGATGTGCACCTGTTGGGTTGTGTCTTGCAAAAATGGCTGGGTTTGGAAACATAAAGAAGTGATTATCAAAGACAATCGACCAAAATCCCTTCGACCGTTAAGGGATGACGTGTGTTGGCGGCGGTTAGGGTTGCGTCGGGGCCGGTTTCGGTGCGTGCTCTCTTCCGTTCTTCTGGGCGTGTCTTCCCTCCTCGTATCTGGGTTCATGGAGCGGCTATTGGCCGCGTTGCCATGTGAAGTGCCGGCAAAACCGATTAAGATGTACCAATCTGTGGTACACAGGTTCTCTTCTTCCGTTGAAATTTCTTCCTTGCTGAAAGCCGATGCTCCTCTTGCTTTTGGTAGTAGCTGTGAGTCTACTTTTATGAAATTCAATTTGAAACTATATTCCTCAATCAAAATCGAGATCACACTTGGAATAAATGCCGAAGGGGAATCAGGCCCTGCGGATTCGGGTTTGTTGGTGGCCGTCTCCCCTCCAACTCTCGACTTGAAACACCCCTTTTGGGGCCCTGAACAAATGGTCAACTGGACAAATAATGCCCATTGTGTTCAAAATTGGGGATTCATTCCATACAACCCACACACATATAGCACTAAGTTCCCGGCGGGTGTAGCTCACTGGCCCCATAGCCTGTTCTGTTGCTTGCTTTGCCTTAATACCTCACCTGGTGAGTGGAGCCTTTCTCCTCTGCTTGACTATCATCATTGGGCTCTCAGAACCGTGCACTTGGGACCTCAAAATCGACAGCAGTTATGGAAAAATACTTCCATGCCAGGTTCCATTTCGATCCATGGGGTAACCCAAAACAAAATAAAAAAACAGAATCACAATACAATCACAACTGATCTAGGGTTGGTATCTTGCCTAAGAAACACATTGTTAGTTATGGTTGGGAACTATCAAAAGTTAATAGATGCATATGTTTATTACCTCTGCAGCAAATTGAATTGGGTTAATGATGCTGCTTGCGGCTTCCCTGGCCATTTGTCACTGATCAGCTTACATTGTGAGCCTAATTATGTTAAATACAAGTATTGTCCCAAAATCAACACATTGGAAAGAAAAAACATCACTAGTTTGGTTTATTGCCCAATTAGGCAGGATCTCACCTCTTCATTAATGGATTCAAGGAGTATATACATGAATCCCCCTGCGCATGTCTCGACCTCGATGAGATGCAAACGGGATGAAACTCAAAGGAATAAAAACAACTCATCAAGAGACAGTGTTACTTATTATAATTTCAGAAAGGGGAAAGAAAAACGACAATTCAAAAACAATGCAAGAAAATATACTGATAATCGGTATAACAAACTAACACCCTTGAACCAAACCTGCGGTGAGCTGCGAGAATCTGTCTCGGTCTCCCATAATTTAATTAATAATGAAGATTAGTTTCTGGAATTGTAGAGGACTCGGTCGGCCTACGTTCTGGATTGAGATTAGCACTTGGTGTAAATCAGAACACATACAACTACTTGCACTTGCTGAAACAAAAACGGAAAACATTCCTGAACCTTCTGTATGGACGGGGGCGGGGTTTGATAAAGCTATTTGGTCGCCTGCATCGGGTAAATCTGGAGGCCTGGGTATTCTCTGGAAGGAAAATACCTTGATCAATGAAACCATCGAGGTCATTACACAAATGCCCAGGGCAATTGCCATCAAATACACAAACATCATCGACAACTTCACATGCCTAATCTGGTTCATATACGCTCCACCCCAAGAACAACACAAAACAGGTTTCTGGTCCACGGTGATAGATGAGATAAAACGAGCCACAATCCCATGTATCGTCATGGGCGATTTTAATGATATTGGCTGCTTTGCTGACAAAGAAGGAGGTGCGGCGACTCATCCACGTAGATTTTCCAGACTTGATGAAATTAAGAACCAATGCTCCCTCGAGGATATTCCGACATGGGGAAATCCATTTACATGGAGAAAGAAACAAATAGAACAAGGAAACATAAAAGAAAAGATCGACAGAGTCCTAGTTCAACATGCCATAATACACCAATATCCCGCCATATGCACTAAAAACAGTGCCTTCACATCCTCTAACCATTGCTCTATCACCATTGAATTAAATACCAGCCAAACTTTCAAACCCCCACCATTCAAATTCGAGAATGTTTGGCTACGACGGAATGACTTCAAAAATATCGTCAAACAAGCATGGCGCTTAAAATGCCACAGTTCGGCGATGTATCAACTTGTCCGGAAAACGAAACTATTAAAAGAAAAAGCAAAATGTTGGAATAAAAGCACATTCGGAAACATCTTTCGACAACTGCAAAAAGTTGAGGCTCAGCTACTCCAAATACAACAAGGCATGTCAAACAACACAAACAATAATATGCACATAAAGGAAGCAAACCTGATAAAGAAGAAAGAGAAACTACTCACATTCCAGAAAATATATTGGAACCAAAGAGCCAAATCCAAACACATTAAACTATCAGATTCAAACACTAGATATTTCCATAGAATCGCCTCTGGCAAAAGAAACAGAAAGTATATCAGAAGCATAACCACAGCGGAAGGCACACAGATAACAGGAGAAAACAACATAAACAACGAAATTAGAAAAGATTTCCAGAAAAGATTTACAAAACAACCAATCAATAGGCCTAAATTAAACGAGTTCCTCAATCTGATCTCTCATGACATCACAAATGAGGAGAACAAAATGCTAACAGCTATACCCTCAAACGGGGAAATAAAGAATACAGTGTTCGGCCTAGGATGGAATAAAGCCCCTGGGCCTGACGGCATGTCAGCCGAATTTTACAAGGAATCATGGAATGTGGTTGGTCCCTCAGTTATAAAAGCAGTCAAGAGTTTATTCTTGTCTGGTAGGATGCTTAAACAAATTAATCACACCTTCATTACGCTCCTACCAAAAACAGAAAATCCGACTACTATGGGCCACTTCAGACCCATTAGTTTATGCTCAACGATATATAAAATAATTTCAAAATTTTTAACGGAGCGCTTGAAGAGGGTTCTGGGAAAACTAATAAATCCACTCCAGGGTGCGTTTGTCTCGGATAGAGCCATTCAAGATAATGTACTAATAGCCCATGAAATCTTTCACTCTTTTAAAACCAGAAAAGGTAAGGTCGGCTGGCTTGCACTTAAATTAGATATGGAAAAGGCCTATGACCGTGTTGACTGGGACTTCACAGAAGCTATCATGAGAAAAATTGGGTTTCACCCAAGGTTTGTAAATTGGATTAAAGAATGCATCACTTCTGTTTCATTCTCTGTCCTTGTTAATAATGGACCTACAGAACTGTTTACTCCTACAAGGGGTATACGACAAGGAGATCCCATTTCACCCTTTCTATTTATACTTGGGGCCGAAGCCTTGGCTCGACGGCTTGTTGTGGAGGCTGCGGCCCCTGACAAGTCTGTCGGGTTCAGTTTCGGGGCATCGGGCCCTCGTATTCCTTTCCTGGCCTTTGCAGACGATATTTTAATCTTTCTTAAAGGAACCAACACTGCATGCCACACTATCAAGGAAATCTTAGATGACTACTGTCAAATATCCGGGCAAAAAGTTAACTATCACAAATCAGCCTTCCAAGCCACCAGCGGAATTGTCCGTACCAGAATTTCGGAGCTAGGCAGCGCACTCGGAATCACCCACTCCAACTCTATAGAAAAATACCTGGGCTGCCCCATTATTAATGGTCGGGTTAACAAGGACACGTTCAAGGAAGTCATTACGAAAACCAAAGATCAACTCAGTAAATGGAGGGCAGATTCACTATCTCAACAAGGACGAGCAACTCTCATTGGATCAAACCTAACAGCAAAACCACTATATGTAATGCAGAACTTCATGCTCCCAGCCACAATGCATAAGGAGTTGGATTCGATAAATAGAAGCTTCTTCTAGAATAAGGATGCCCAACACAGACCACTTATTGGATGGGACAAGATCTGTAAATCAAAGAAATCGGGTGGGTTGGGAATCCGAAAAGCAAAAGAAATGAATGAGGCCTTGCAATTAAAACTTCTGTGGAAAATACTAGCTGAACCTAACAACACTTGGGTCCAAGTAATCACCCACAAATATCTCAAGGAGACACACATATTAAAATATGCAAAATCGGGAAACATGTCCTGGCAGTGGGCCAAATTAACAAACTTGCTCCAGAAATTCAAAGAAGGCATCATTTGGGCTATTGGGAATGGTAAATCAGTTAAATTCTGGACCGATAACTGAGTATCCGCAACTGCCTTATGCTGCAGGCCGGATTGCCCAAATCAGTTTGACAAGGATGAACCAGTCAGCGAGTATATCATAAATGGGCAATGGTGGGTTGAAAAACTCAACAGGGTCCTTCCCAGACAATTAGTAGATGAAATAACTGCGATTCCATTACCCGTGTCATCGTTTGATGACAGGCTATACTGGTGGCCAGACAAGAATGGTTGGTTTACGACCTCTTCCGCCTACAAATTAATCATAAATGAAAAGGATGATGAATATCAAGATTATAAATGGATATGGAAACTTGACCTCCCACCCAAATTAAAGAACTTCCTATGGAAAATTGCTCGTTCTGGCTTACCAACCAAAGCCAAACTTGCATCGCACGGGGTATCGCTTCCTACGAACTGTGATCGGTGCATCGACCATGTAGAGGACGACATTCATATTCTTACAGAATGATATTCAGACTTGATCAGAAACCATCTAACCCCATTTGAACAACAAACACTTAAACAAACCACGAACAGGTCCAGGGAAATAGGAGAGCTGCTGAATTGGCTGCGTTCCCTATCAAAGGAAAAAATACAAAACATCGTAACAAGATGGTGGGGGATATGGTACTTCCGGAATGGATGTGTCTTCAGGAACCAGCAGCCGCCGACAACCAACACTATTGAAATTTTCTCAAAAAGACAAACTGAAAACTGGAATCGGGCTTGTTTCTTCGAAGAAAATGATCAGCAAGCCCGACCTCTGAACTTCTCAAAAGGAAATAAAACCATCAACCGAACAGAAAAACTAAAAAACAAGAAATGGAGAAAGCCACCGTATGGAATGCACAAAATGAATTTTGACGGTTCGTCACTGCGTTGCGGGGCGAGTACCGCCGGCATCATTATCCGAGACTGGAACGGAGAACCCACTCAAATATCTAATCTGCGCCTTGGGCGTTCATCACCTCTAATGGCTAAAGCAGCGGCCCTGAGGTTGGGGGTGATGGAGGCCAAGAAAATGAACATTCAAAACTTAATCATTGAAGGTGACTCAAAAATCATCATCGACTACCTTCAAGGCACTACACGCTGCCCTTGGGAGGTGGAAATGATCCTATCAGATATACAGAATATCACTCGAGATATGAGAAAAGTCTCCTTTTCTCATATACCCCGCGCGGGCAATAGAGTGGCTGACAAGGTTGCACACCTTTGTCACTCTGCCTATGGGGTACATATACCATCTAATAAAGATCTGCAAGATCTCATCCGTATGGATGCGCTTGGATAGTCCTCTATCCAAATTTTTACCTAATCAAAAAAAAAAAAAAAATAAACTAAACAAAGGACAAAAAGATATAAAATACTGTAAAAGAACAACTCAAAATTTAGAAGGGAAATAAAAACAAATGGTATTTTGGGAGGGAAAACTAAAAAAAAGGAAAATTTAGGAGGGAAGTCAAATTAAAGAAAAGTACCGTACTACTGTACATACATTTTCATTTACCTTCAAATTTTACAAAATAAAGTACTAAATTATTAAATTCATTTTAATTTTACACAAGAAACAGTTCGGGTTCAGGTGATTTCGGGTGTCGGATGTAATCGGGTTCGGGTGATTTCGGGTGTCGGATATAATCGAGTTCGGGTAATTTCGGGTGTCGGATATAATCGGGTCAGATGATTCGGTCTTCGGGTTGTTGTCGAGTCGGTTCATTTGGGTATAATCGGGTTCGGGTTAATATCGGATTCGGTTTGCTATCGAGTTCGGACGGAGTTCGGGTCGGATCGGTCGGTCTCGGTTCCGAACTTTTTAAAATTTATTCAGGTGTCGGTCGAATTCGGTGTCGGGTCATTCAGATCGGTTTTCTCGGATCGGGTCGGGTATTGCCAGCTCTAGTTGATGATGATGAACAGTGGCCGGTTGGTTTTCTGATTTCTTATTTTAATTGGTTCGGTTCACTTGTTTTAACTAAAGGCAAACCAGTTCAATTTAAATGAAGATGGGGTTGGGTTGCTTTTCTTTTGATTTTGGATCCGGATTTTTTTTAAAGAAAATCAGGTGGGCCTAATTCCTTTTGGGCTCTCTCCTAGGCTTGTTTTCGAGTTATGTTGATTGGGCTTGTTGGGTGTTGAGTTATGAGTAGTTGTTGTTTTATTATACATGTTATATAATTATTATGTTATAATATATGATTTGAATTATTATCATTATGATTATATTAGTCTGAGATTTGGTCAATTATAAGTTATGAAAAACATATTTTTTGGGAATTTGATATCTTATAAAGTTATTTAGGAAAATGATATTATTTGAATATGTATTATAAATAAGGTTATGAAGATGGATTCATTTTGGAAATGTTTATCATTGTCTTAAATTACTTGAAACATTAAAGTCGAGGTTTTGAAAATAAAATGCCGGGATCGGTTTAATAATATGATTTTGGGAAGTTGGTTAAGGATTTAAATGATTAATGTCGGAATTTGACAAAGTATGATTTGAGAGATTGTTTTAAAAATGAGTTGACTTAACTTGAGACTTAAGAGTTTGGAAAGCTTTGGGAAATGAGTTTTGAAATATTATTTTAATATTCAATACTAAAGAAGGGATTTCACGGAACTTGAACTATTTGATCTTGAGCTTGAAGTTATGTTAAAACTGTCATTTTCAATGTCGAGATTTTGACTTGGCTTGATGATTTTGGTTTTGAGAAGAAAATTGGAAGAATGATTTTGGTTGATGTTGATCATATCGGAAAGGTTTTGGAAAACGGTTCCACTATCGGTTAGTTTTGAGTATGTTGAGAACTTGGGTTTCGTGCGTATGAATGTTGATCCAGTGGCTTATGGAAATGGCTTGATGATAGGTGCGTGTTGCTTTTGGATTGCTTTTGACTTGCATTTGGGCCTGACGGAGGGAAAACCTGTCGTTGATCCCGTCAAAGTAAACTCAAACCTATAACTAGTATAGCAATAAGCAAGAGGTCGATCCCACAGGGAAATTACTATTCAAGTGTGATTTAGATGCCAATTAAGTAACCAAAGAGGGGGGTTTTTGAGTGTGAAAGTTCCGCCTTTTATCAAAGCGGATTGAAGCAAACAAAAGTAAATAATGGTATTTCAGACAATTAGGAGAAGCAATTCTACTTACAATTTTCCACTTTATTGGATTGAAGCGATCGTTGTAACTTCTTCTCGTCCTATTAAGTTTCCTGTGAATGCCCTTGTCCCGACCTAATATAGTTACTAGTCCAACCAGTCCTAGCAACCCTTATCAATCGAATAGTCCCTAAAGAAGGATTTAACCCAATTGATAGCTTTAAGTTCAGAGATTAGCCAAGGTATTTGTTGTCCCTAAAAAGGATTTAACAACACATTCAACTTCCTACTTATTCAATTAGTTCAACCAGCCCTAAAGGAACAAGTTTGCCACTTAGGTTAAGGTTCACAACCAGGAATCTACAAAACCTTAGCGATTGAATTGATCTAACAAGTTGGCGAGACAAGATAGAGCAAAACAATAAACAATCAAGCACAAAGAAGTTGAAACATTCAAATATAGGAAATAAGGAACGAGAATTAGAAACTCACAATCAATCCGAATAAAGCTTCAAATTGCAGGCAGAATAGATAAGTTTAGTTCCTCATGGAAGACATCGCTCAAAATCTCTAGCGTCTAATGAATAGAATAGAATTGAAGTTATGAAAATAACATAAAACTTGGCCTTTTAAAACATCAAAGTCGGCCATGAAAGAAATAAATAAGTTCTAGGGTTTTCATTAATCAAAACGTTGTGAATTAACGCTGACGACCAATGCTGCGGGCGCAGCATTGGCGCCGCACACTGTTTCCTCCAACACTTTGCAAATTGATTGGCCGCGGGCGCCGCAAGGTTGCTGCGGCCGCCGCCAGGGGCTTTTCACGGAAAATCTATCATGAATTCGCTCTTCTTGTCAACAGGAAAGTTGTAGTTCTCTGAAAGAGCTTTCCAACGCATGGTCATAATAGTCAATCGGACAACCGAGGCCTCCAGAAAGTGAAAAACAAGTTCAGCATGTCTGCTGAGAACTTCTGCAGTCTTGTTCTTCGTTTAAGCTCGCTTTTTCTTCTCAGGACCTCTTGAGATCTTCATGTAAGCTTCTTCGATCAACTAGACATCCTCATCCAATGCGTTATCAACTCATGTCTCCTCCTCGGATCCACCATTACCTGAAATAATCAATAAAAGCGTGTAGATTCCGACTCCGACAACATAGAGAACTAATATACAAATCATACTTAAACCATGCATGATATGCATCATAACTAAGCTAAATGCAACCTATTATGCCTACCTAAATGCATGCTATCAGGGCCCTTGCTTGTATTATCCTGCTGTTCTGCATCTTCAGGTAAGTTCTCTAGGGGGCTTACTCAGGTTGGACATTCATGCATGTTGTTGCATTTTATGTTAGGTGTTGCATATGCATAAAAGCATGCCATGTAGTATCATGCTAGGATTGCATTGAACTGAGCATGTGGTTACTATGTGTGTTTGAAACAGAACGACCGTTATCTGTGATAGTCCTAGAGTCTTTGCTAGGGTCATAGGGTAGCCTAGCCTCATCGGGTACCCTGAGTCAATCGAGTCTATATGAGCATGATATGATAGCCCAGCACCATCGGGCAAGTGATGATATGATATGATATGATGATGTCGGGGTTTGTGCACCACCACGAGGAAATTGCTATGCTATAGCACCGAACTGGCCAGTCGTTGCACTAACGGGAAGGGATGCAGAGGTAGGAGAGGGATATGCCACTTGGCATTGTCTTGGGCCCTTTATAGTATTTTTTACACATTATTATAACTAGGAGCATGCTAGTGTGTTTGACTTTCGTACTGCATTAGAGCATCTTTATTAGGCATAGCACATACTCTGTGGCCTCAACGAGGACTGCCAGTCCCGCATGAGTGGCTCGATCTGACTCCTTTCCCTGTTCTTCTTTTAAAGGTATTTTATGTAGATTTTGAGTGCTCGATGTCTATATGACAGGGTTCCCTTTTGGCGATTATTGGACTGAAAGACCGACTTCCATACTTATAAACTTGGGTAATTTGGATACTCGTATTTAGCATGATTTTGGTTTTGACCCGGCTTCACCGTGGCAAGCTGTACCTTTTTTTCGTTTTTGCAGTTACTCTTAAATGAATTTCCGCGACTTAGTCTATAGGAAAGACTGAGGGTACCCAACGGCCCTCCGATTGCTTTGGGGTTTGAAATCGCCGCTTTAAAAGGATAGTCTTTTGAGGTTTGAAACCTCGATCCGTACCTGGATTGCAAGATCCGAACAATGGGTTTTATCCCTTGAAACGTAACACTAGTACAAAACACAAGTCTTTCGGGTTTTTTTTTACAAAGCATACGGGAGTTTTCAACCTCCCGTTATTCGCATCGCTGAGAAATGTATCTCGAGAGTTTTATAAAAACCCTTGAAAAACAATTCTCGGTCAGGGGTTTTCCTAAAAACTTCCGAGAGATAGGTTTATCAAATATAGTATTTTACCTTTAACTCTCTCAGGAGTGTTTTTAAACCCCCCCCCCCCCCCCCGAAAAATATTGTAATTTTATATAAAAAAAAAACAGCTTCCTGCCCGATTCATTGAACCGGTAGGAAGCCAGGAGACTACACCAAATACCAAAATAACAACATCATGACCCTATATTGCAATTCGGCAAAATGATGACAAATAAAAAGCAGTTCATCTTTCCTGTCATCCAAATATCATGGTACAGTACAGTACAATTTTATTTCAGAAAAACAAACAGACTAGTTAATATTCATCTATCGATATTGAAGTTAAACAATATATATAATTCCATGAATGGATAGAGTTTGGGGGAAATAAAGCACTAAGATGATTTACATGTTTGTGATGATCTGCTCGACACGAACCGAACACGATGACTTGATCAGAAAGATACGGTTCTTGTTGGAGGGACTCGTTAATATTCATTATTCAACAGGCCAACACTTTGTTCTCTAAATGATATTACACCCTACAAAATTTAAGCTATAAAATGTACCATAACTTCATATAATATATGTAAATGCACAAAAAAGGTAAAGAATTCGAAAGTATGAAGAATTACAAAGTAGAGTTGCTTCATATTTCTTTTATTTTTTGTCCTATTCAAGGAGAAAGAATTAAAAATATCCACATATATAATAGCACTGCTACTAATGGAACATGATAACTCCCTCCCTTGATGAAAATCGGAATAGTTGTTCCAAAGGCTTTGACAGGATGTTTGTGTCAAAGGCCTTGGAGTATTAACAGTTGATGAAATACAAAACCTATCTTATTATTCGTATATTATTTTATCTTATTATATACTTCCATTATATTATACATATATGAATGACTAACCATTTCAGGAAGTATAAATCGAGATTACATCCTTCCTTACATGTTGAAGAGATCAGTTCAAAATAGATCATGGCGTTTCAAAGTATCCATATATAGAAGATTGCAAGATCGAACTGATTCCAAAAGAGCCGTTGGAGATCTGGTGATGAAGATCCACACGCTCCATGCTATCTCCATGCTAGTATATAAAGGAAAGGAAGGAGAAGACAGAAAGTACAAGTGCTACACACGAGCTTCAATTCATTCAAGCAATGTGTCTTCCAAGTGTCTCTCTGCTAAGCCCTCAAATAGTTTGTTGTTTATTTCAAAGCCTTTGAGAGTCACTGTGAGCTTATAGGATATATTTATTTCAAGTGTTACTCGAGAGTTTATAACTCGCGAAGTTGCACTAGGCTATTGATTTGCGAGAGTTAGAGGATTGTACTAGATAGCTGAGAGAGGTGGGGCTCTTCTAGATTGGTCTAGGACTCCAAGGGAACGTGAGTTGACTAGATTACTTGTGTCCTTTACTTATTTGCTTTACCTTATTTCCGCACTTGGTTCGAATTGTTTAACTTTGTGATTCAGGTTTATCTCAAAGGTTTTGGTACAAGCTCCAAAAGTCTTGAGACTTTCTGCGAAAAACGGGCATACTCTATTCAACCCCCCTTCTAGAGTATTTATATATTACATTGTTTTACATTATCGAACCTTCAATTGGTATCAGAGCTTTACTCACTGTTTTTTATCTAACAATCTTGTGAGTTTTCGATCATGTCTGGTGAAGCAAGCGGAGAATTTGCACAGGGAAGGTCCACAAGCAGACCGCCACTCTTTGTAGGAAACAACTTTGTCCACTGGAGATCTTTGATGAAGATGTTCAGCATAGACCAAGATCTAGAGCTTTGGAACATTATAGAGAATGGTCCGAAGATTCCAGAGAAGGAAGGACCAAACGATACCAAAGTTGCAAAGAAGGAGTCTGAATACAACCAAGCAGATCTTGAAACCATCTCCAAAAACTACAGGGCTATTAACTTACTTTATTGTGGTCTTAGCACTGATGAGTTTAACCGTATTTCCTCTTGTAGGTCAGCTAAAGAGATTTGGGACAAGTTGGTCGTCACCTATGAAGGAACAAGCCAAGTGAAAGACACCAAGATCAGCATCTTCCTTCGAAAGTATGAGCTCTTCAAGATGAAGTCCGATGAGTCAATCAAAGCCATGTTCACACGATTCACAGAAATCACCAACAACCTTGACTCTCTCGGCAAGAGCTTTACCAACGTTGAGAAAGTGAGGAAGATATTGAGGTGCCTTCCAAAGGAGAAATGGGGTCCAAAAGTAACAGCTATAGAAGAAGCTCAGGACCTCACCACTCTACCCCTTGATGATCTCCTTGGGAAGCTGATCACGCATGAGATGATCCTTAATGAAGACGATGGAGAACTTCCAGCTAGCACCAAGAACTTGGCACTCAAGTCTAAGAAGGATGAGTCCAAGGATGGATCTGATTCTGAAGATGAGGATGACGATGAGGATGATCCTTTTGCTCTTATCACAAGAGGCCTTGCTAGAATTCTCAAAATGAAGAAGCAATTCAAAAACAAGGATGGATCAGAGTCTTCAAAATTTCGAGGTAAGCCTCAATACAACAAGTATGAAAAGAAGACTAAACCGTTGTCTTGTTTTGAATGTGGTGAAACAGATCATCTTGTGAAGGACTGCCCTCAAAAGACAAAGAGCCAGCCCA
Source organism: Persicaria tinctoria (assembly GCA_037127255.1). NCBI lineage: Eukaryota > Viridiplantae > Streptophyta > Magnoliopsida > Caryophyllales > Polygonaceae > Persicaria > Persicaria tinctoria. The sequence goes on along the minus strand of JBANSL010000006.1, from coordinate 50,511,675 downwards.
AGAAAGGTGACAAATGGAAGAAGAAAGCTATGGTAGCTACTTGGAGTGATTCCGACTCTGACTCCGATGATGAGAAGGCCAACATTTGTCTGATGGCTTCTGGAGATGAATCTCACGATGAAAAGGCTGAAGCTACTGTAAGAGAACTTATGGAAAGTCCAAAAGAGGTATTATCGGAATTCCTTTCAAATATGATTGCCAATGAAGAGAAGCTTATTGCCCAAACTAACATTCTTATTAAGAGAACTATGGACCAGGAAAGAACTATTGAGGATCTGTCTATGAGGGTCAGAGGTCTTGAAGCTTCTTATTCAGGTCTTGACATTAAAGTCAAGACGCTTGACTCGGAGAAATCTGAACTCAAGCAAGATCTTTCCTCTCTAAGAAATGAGCATCATGACTTAGAGAACGAGAAGATCTCCCTGAATAATAAGATTCTAGACCAACAGACAGCCCTCATAAGTTTTACCAAATCCAAAGGCACTCTCGATAAGATGTTGGGTGAGCAACAAAGCTCTCTAAACAAAAGTGGTATTGGTTACAACCCAAAGTTTTTAAAGAAGCAACACTTTACCACTTTTGTAAAGGCTAAAGGAAGCAGAACCTCTCCTATATGTCACCATTGTGCTAGAAAGGGACATGTAAAAGAGACCTGCCCTTATAGAAGAAAGGATCCTTATATTATTCGCAATAAATTTCCTGTTCATTTGAGAAAAGAACGGATAACACAAGTTTGGGTCCCAAAAGGCACTATTTTACCAAACATGGTTTACCCCAACAATGGATCCAAATTTGCTTATTGGTCTAGCCACAAAGGTTGATGTCTGTTTTGCAGGAGATCACCAAGGTGAAAGAACACAAATGGATTATTGATAGTGGTTGCTCGAGGCATATGAGTGGGAAGAGTTCTCTCTTTCATGATCTAAAGGAGCAATCCACGGGAACAATCACTCTTGGTGACAAAGGGAAATGCGACATTGTTGGTATTGGTAATGTTGGAAGTGATTCCAGCCATAGTATTAAAAAATGTCTATCTTGTCAATGGTTTAAAGTATAATTTGCTTAGCGTTTCTCAATTATGTGATAGTGGTAACAATGTCAGATTTAACAAGAAAAGATATATAGTGTGCAGAGATGATACAGGTGAAGTTATATTGACTGCATATCGTTACAACAACATATACGTTGTAAATGCTGATCAAGTGGCACAAGGAAGCTTAACCTGTTTAAAGGCCTTGACGGACGATCCAAAACTTTGGCACAGGAGACTCGGTCATGTGAGTCCACATACACTACAGAAGCTTGTGTCCAAAGGGCTTGTAAGAGGACTACCTAAGATGGACATCAAAGGTATTGACATGTGCAATGCTTGCACACGAGGTAAATAAACACGTAGCTCCTTCAAACCCAAAAAGGTTGTAACTTCTTCTAGACCCCTTGAACTTTTACATATGGATTTATGTGGTCCTATGCGAGTCAAATCTCCCAATGGTAAAAAGTACATGCTAGTTGTTGTCGATGATTTTTCAAGATATACTTGGGTTGCATTTTTGAAAGAAAAATCAGAGGCCTTATTTGAGTTTTCAAAACTTTGTAAGGAGTCGCAAACTTTAAGAAATGAGCCCATAGTGTCTATTCGGAGTGATCATGGTAGGGAGTTTGATCAACTTCAATTTGATTTGTTTTGTGCTAAATATGGCATCTCCCATAACTTTTCTGCTCCTAGGACACCTTAACAAAACGGGGTTGTGGAACGCAAGAACCGCACCTTAGAGGATATGGCCAGGACTATGATTTTAGAAAATGCATTACCTAAAACCTATTGGGCTGAAGCTGTTAAGACAACTAACTACATTTTAAGTCGATGTCTAATTCGTTCCATCTTAAAGAAAACTCCTTATGAACTTTTCAAAGGCCGCAAACCACTTATATCTTATTTTAAACCCTTTGGCTGTACTTGTTTTGTTCATAACAATGGAAAAGATAACCTTGGGAAATTTGATGCGCGTAGTGATGAAGGTATATTTCTTGGCTATTCCACGAGTAGCAAAGCTTATAGAATCTTCAATAAAAGGACCCAGGTAGTTGAAGAAAGTATACATGTTATTTTTGATGAATGCAATGATGGTGCTTTGAGTGAAAGTGTTGCAGATATAGATCTTAATATCCATGAAGAGAACGAGGAAGGTGATGATGCTACTACCATGAACACAGAGAAAAGGAACATGCAGGAACCGATTCTTAACACTGAAGAATTGGCCCAAGGTGTTGAAGATGCGTCCAAAGCCCTTGGTGTCCAATCCAACAGTGTTGAGATGTCAGAGACTATTGTAACTGAACCTAACAGGACCACGGAGTAAGATGTACCACAAATCAATCCTGATAGTGTGACGAATCAAGGAGCCGAGACTAGCAAAAGGAAATTCAAATACTCCTCCTCACACTCATTAAAGGATATCATTTCTGACCCTACTTCTAGTGTTCAAACTCGTTCTAAACTTAAAGATCTTTGTGCTTTTAACGCGTTTGTTTCTCTTATTGAGCCAAAGAAGGTAAATGAGGCACTTCAGGAGCCAGACTGGATTATAGCTATGCAAAGTGAACTTAATGAATTTGAGAGGAACAAAGTCTGGACTTTGAAGCCTAGACCAAAGCATCAATCAGTCATTGGCACTCGATGGGTGTTTCGAAACAAGTTAGATAAGAATGGCAAGATTGTGAGGAACAAGGCACGGCTTTGACAGGATGTTTGTGTCAAAGGCCTTGGAGTATTAACAGTTGATGAAATACAAAACCTATCTTATTATTCGTATATTATTTTATCTTATTATATACTTCCATTATATTATACATATATGAATGACTAACCATTTCAGGAAGTATAAATCGAGATTACATCCTTCCTTACATGTTGAAGAGATCAGTTCAAAATAGATCATGGCGTTTCAAAGTATCCATATATAGAAGATTGCAAGATCGAACTGATTCCAAAAGAGCCGTTGGAGATCTGGTGATGAAGATCCACACGCTCCATGCTATCTCCATGATAGTATATAAAGGAAAGGAAGGAGAAGACAGAAAGTACAAGTGCTACACATGAGCTTCAATTCATTCAAGCAATCTGTCTTCCAAGTGTCTCTCTGCTAAGCGCTCAAATAGTTTGTTGTTTATTTCAAAGCCTTTGAGAGTCACTGTGAGCTTATAGGATATATTTATTTCAAGTGTTACTCGAGAGTTTATAACTCGGGAAGTTGCACTAGGCTATTGATTTGCGAGAGTTAGAGGATTGTACTAGATAGCTGAGAGAGGTGGGGCTCTTCTAGATTGGTCTAGGACTCCAAGGGAACGTGAGTTGACTAGATTGCAATTGTATAGGAGAGAGGCTTCTCGGTGAGCTATTAGGATCCTAAGCTAAGCAATCAATAAAGCCTTTGAATCCTAGGGTTGTGGAAGAACCCTAGACGGGGACGTAGGCCAAGTTGTGCTGAACCTCGTAAACAATTACTTGTGTCCTTTACTTATTTGCTTTACCTTATTTCCGCACTTGGTTCGAATTGTTTAACTTTGTGATTCAGGTTTATCTCAAAGGTTTTGGTACAAGCTCCAAAAGTCTTGAGACTTTCTGCGAAAAACGGGCATACTCTATTCAACCCCCCTTCTAGAGTATTTATATATTACATTGTTTTACATTATCGAACCTTCAGAACATAAGAGAAAGCATGAGAAGAAAGGAATAGAGTAAAAATAAAAGCATAGAGTATGCTCCCTCAAGATTCACCCAAACATAATCCAAAGACAACAAAGGGCACATTAACTCAAGATCAATCAACAGAGTAAAATTAAAAGCCTAGAGTATGCTCCAATAGAGATTGGGTGGAAAATGTCTCATAAATTGAAATCTAAGAATTATCTACTTACGCATGTTTCATTTGCTAATTTTATTACCACCCTGTGCCTGAGAATAAAAAATGACTTTCCTCCATTTTGAACATGGGACTACTGATCTTGTTAGTAAATTCCTTTTCCATTATTCTTTTCCTTGATTGTCACTTACTAAACAAGCCCTAAATGCAAGAGAATAGAAAATGAAAGAGAACTTAAAATAAATACAACATTATTACCTTAAACTGCGAAACTGGAACATAACTGATAAGAAAACCATAATTTTGAGATACATTAGACCAGCCAACAACATCTCGAATCATCAACAGACGAGCAATGCATATCAACCCTGAGGCTCGAGCAGAAGGCGACATGTCCTTGGAACGCAAGACCCTCTCCACCAATTCCAAAAAAGATTGTTTTTTCTTCTTCAGAACACCCCTAGGAACTCTAGGAATGACCATAGAAAGTATATTAACTAGAGAATCAACAGCATGATCATGAGTATATGGAGAGATGGATGGCTCGAAAGAGAGACAATCAAGGAAGGAAACCGTGGAGCAGAAATAAGCCACATGAGACAGGGAGAGGTTGTATCCCTAAGCTCCTGTGCCATGGCACCAAGTACAACACATAGGTGTTGGTGATCAGGATTCTCAGAATTGCCCAAGTTTGAGATAATGAATGCACCAAAATCAGCACCCTCCTCCACAATTGGGTCAAATTCTTCCATTTCAAACAAAGATATGAAATAAAAATAATATTAGAAAAAATTAAGAAGATACAAGGAAAAGGAGAGTAAGACCTTATTAGAGTGCCCAACTTAATTCTTGCTGAAAACGAAAAATAATCAAGAATCTGGCTCAAAGTAGCTTGACTGACTTTCCCAATGTGACTTTCAAGGAAGATGAAATGGGCAAAACATTACAATTACTTGCTCCACATGTTGAATGGAGTCGTCGGTAGTTTGAACCCAGACATAAGATATCATCATTTGTAGATGCATTAGAGTGAATTCTTTAAAAGAGAACAATAAATACTATCATAAATCAAAGAATTCAAAAGTAAATGGATTTAACATATAAATAAAAAAAATGTAGGGAATATGAAAACAACCTCTTGAATGCTTGCTACCATTCCAGCACATCAGCTTAATAGCATTTGAAGATATTCAACGAGTTCATAGAGAGATAAAGTCCAGAGAAGGCTGTAAACCGAGATTCCTTAGAGAAGTTCCTGCAACCAAATTGCGAGATTCAGTGAGTGTAGATATCATCCAAATGTGTACAATTTCAAGAAGAGCGCCCAACCTCAGCCCATATGATGCATTTCTTCAACATTGATCAATCACATATCACCATCATAAATTAAGCACAGAGAGAAAGAGATACCAGAGTACAATTGGTCGATTTCAGCAAGAAAAAAATGACTCGAGGAACCTCCAAAGAGAGGCCAAACGGTCTGCAACTAAATTGGGGGATTCGATTCGATTAGACTCTATTTCATCCAACCGGAGTATAATTTCATCCTAATACAATTACATAAGAGAACACAAACCTGAGAGCGAGAGGAGCGAAGCAGCCAAGTCACTTCACCGGCGTCTCCGTCATCCCTCCCAGCAGCGAAATTTCTGTCCACTTCGGGTCACCTTGTTTCATGGAATAGGGTGAGAGGAGTGACACTTTACAGAAGAGAACGACAAATCGGAGAGGAGCGAAGTAGTGTCTCCATCGGCCCTCTTTAGCAGCGAATTCTCCGTAGTCTGTAGATTTTGGGTGACCTATTTGACCAGCGCCAAAATTGATCGAAGAGGGGTAGAGGAGTGAAGAACCAATGAAAATTTCTGCAACCCTTTGAGAGTCTGGACGTTCTTCAATTCGAGTGAGTGATCGAGATCGATTTCTAGGGTTTGCTTCTGGAAGTTTTTCTTCTTTTTTTTTAGCAATCGGGGAGTTTCTCTAATGAAATATTTTTCGGGGATTTTTACTAAAATCTCCTTAAAGAAATGGATTCTTATCAGGGGTTAAACCAAAAACCATGTAAGGGTATATCCAGGTTTAGCCGAGTTTTATTTTTTTTATACAAAACATATATCTATCAGGAGTTTTTATGAAAACCCCCTTGCAAGATTTATCTCTCAGGAGTTTTTTAAAACCCCCGAGAAATTTGTGCCGTAAGAACACCATTCTGTACTAGTGTAACCCGGAAATCATAATTTTGGACCGTTACAAAACTCTTGCCACTACACCTGATCACGAGGTGGAACGACCTTCATAGGAACGAAATGTTGCCAAAATTCTGGTAGAATTCCATCAACAAGAATTCAATCAAAAAATGCAGACAAGTTCCATGTTTCACTGTTGAGTGTTGAGAAACACCATATTCTAGACAAATAAAATGGTGTGTACTCAAAACAACCACAAAGGCAAAACCAACATGAATTGGGGATCTAAAAACTCCATTGAAAACATCAGGACAAATACAAGCACAAATTGGGTATAAAATAAATTAGAAGCTAAAAAAAAGGCAAACTAATAATTCCATATTCACTTTTAAATGGATATGAGGTCAAAATCAAACAAATTAAAATGATGAATTTTGAACTACTGGTGATTTAATCCCTCTCAAAAGGGTAGGTAGAAAGCTCGATATAAAGCTCAAGCTCGTCGAGGTTAGTAGGCAAAAAACAAATTACATTGGTCCTTTCAGAACTACGCCCAATTTGTTTCTGATTTATCGGATGTGTAGGCCACTTGACATAAAGCTACAAGCTCATCGAGTTCAATCACCACCCTCAAATGATATCACGATCAAACCCAAATACAAAATTCATCTTTATCCCGAACTACGATGACTTAATTCCACTAAACAAGTGGATATGTAGGAAATTCGGGGTAAATCAAATTCTCACCGAGTCCAGTCACACCCAAACATTCAAGCAAACCTTTTCTCTTAAGAACTACAAAAGATTTGATTCCGCTTTGTCGGATATATAGGACACTCGATGTCAAGCCAAAGCCTGTTGAGTTCAATCCCAAATTCCAAAAAGACTTTCTTCGGTTTCAAATGAAGTTAAGTCAATTAAGCAAAATCAGTTCGTTTAGCACTACGTCATGACTTGATGCTCTTTTATGGGCTACGTAGGAAACTCGATGCAAATCAAATTCTCGTTGAGTTCAGTCGTCCCAAACCAAATCTCAAGATTTCAATATTAAAGCCAAAGTGTCAGCTGTAACTCAATACAAAGCTTTCGTTCATTGAGTTCAGTCGTCCCAAAAAAATCAAATTTCCATCAAATCCAAAGTGTCCGCTTAGACTCGATACAAAGCTTCCGCTCGCCGAGGTTGGTCACACCAAATCAAAACCAAATTCCACCATATTCAAAATTGTCCTTTTCAAGAATTACGTGTGATTTGATCCATTCCAAAAGGGTACGTAGGAAACTCACAAACGAGTTCAATCACAACACCTAACTTGACCATTAATTCAAAACAAGTCAAATTCCAAATTAAACTTCACAACAAAGTCAAATCGTTTTCTATGCAAATGATAGGCCGGTTACTTGAGTTACCCTTCCGAGAAGATAGGCTCAAGTTATTTAGGTGGAATGTTGTTCGAGCTACCTTTCATCAAAGGTGGGCTTGAACTTCATCTATGAAGCATACAAGAGAGTGAAACTAAATCCAAACCAAACCAAACATAAAATCCAAAACTCTAAACTACGTAAGATTCTCTTCCTCCAAGAGATACGTAGACAACTCGTTAAAACTTGGTTGCAGCTCAAATCACCAAAACCATTCAATCTTGGAATCAATATGACTTCAAATCAAGAGGATAACCAAAAGGGGTCAAACTCAAATTTTTTTTAAAATTAAATAAAATGTGTTGTACAATTATTTGCGCATTTTTGTTCAACACCATCCAATTGCACTATTGCAAATACGACTTTTGGCGGCGGTAAAAAACCACTGCCTAAAGCCTAATAACTTCTGCCTAATGTCTATGGCGGAGATTTTCCGACCGCCTCATTTGCTGCCGTTGCTATAGACCTATTGCAGCAGTTTGGTCAACATAAGGCAGTAGATATAGAAAAACAGTGAAGTTTCTGCCAAAAGTAACTATAACCACTTCCAAATAGTCTAAGGAAACATTTATGTGCGAGAACAATGGAAGCGATTTGGTTCCACTTTGGCAACGGTTTAAACTATATTATAGAAGCGATTAATATACTCTATGACAACGGTTTTACATCTATGGAAGTCGTTATTCTTATCTATAGCAACGGTTATAGAACTTTGACAGTAGTTTGATAAATATTTGGCAGCTGTTTAATAGAAGGGATAATACTTTCACCATCCTATTGAAGCGGGTAAAATATCATATGGTAGCGTTTTTTTTAATCTATGGAAGGAGTTATATTTATTAATGATAGCGGTTATCAAGCTTTTGACAACGATTTTGTTGCTTTGTAGCAGCGGTTATAGTGTTTTGTGGCAACATATGTAAAAACCTACGGCAACGTTCGTATAGCTCATAAATGAATGATATAATTTTAAATATTTATATATATTGAAATCATAAATTTAAAATTAACTCTAAAATGAAGAATAAATATTGCACTTTCATTGCATTGTAACATTAATGACAAAAGTTTCATTGATACACACACATCTATCTATTCACTAATTGTCCAAAATTTGGGTTTGCTAGGAGTTAGTTAGTATATATTAACAAAAGGCTAAATCCAATGACATCGATTAGCAACATGGGCAATGAATGTCATTGAGTGACCTGCAATATGGTCGTCAACAACAACAAAAATTCGGTAATAGCAACATAGGCAATATAGACAATGTTTGTATGGGGCATTCGTGCCATGTATCTTCTCTTTCTTTGCCATCTTGTTTTTCTAGCATAACCAAAGTGAAAGCAACATTAGATAAGAAAAGAAAATCAACTCCTATAACATTTAAGGTTGTTCAAGAACTGGAATCTTTGACAAATAAGGTAAATATAGCATATAAGTTGTCTTTACAAAACATTTGAGGGACCAATGGCATATTTGTTAAGACACACTTGGTTGAATAAGTTGTCATTGTTTACTTGATTGGCTCATATACTGGTCACTAAAAATCAGCTCAACACAACACCGAAAAATCATACCGATAACTAGAAACAAACTGAACTCACTTGCAAAAAGAACTTATTCTTAAGGCAACAAAAGTAACATATTAACATTGCAAAGTCACCCACAATGAACTAGAAAATCAAGGCGAGCTATGTCTGAAGGAGCCTAATCAAGGCGATGGAGGTGCTTGAGGAGGGCATAGTACGGTTAGTCGGGGATGGGGTAGCTTTATGGGCTTGGGAGGATCGATGGCTACCTCGATCGCCGTTGTTTAGGCCAGTTGCTAATCTATATGGCAGCAACCCAAATGCAAGGACGATTGATTTTATTGATTGGGATTCAGAGCGTTGGGGCGATGAGGAGGTACAGAGAAGTTTTGTACCATGTGATGCGGAAGTCAAATTGAACATCCACTTGGTAGATCCTATGACGGAGGACTCTGTGACTTGGTTCTATACCAAGGATGGGAATTTTTTGTTTAAATCTGCTTATCACCTTGCGATGGACAGGAGGGGAGAGGTAGCAAGTGGGGGGAAATGCTTGAATTCTAGGGTGGAGGGGAGGTTGTAGAGGGCGGTGTGGAAGGGGAAGGTGGTGCCCAGAATACATAATTTCATTTGGACAGTGGGCAAGGGTATTGTACCATGTAATAATGTTCCTATAAAGAGAGTTTCGGGGATGGATTCAAGTTGCAATGCGTGGGGGATAGAAGAAATAACTTTGCACATGTTGTTTGAGTGCAAGAAGGCGAGAGAGGTGTTGCGAGGTTTCCCGGAGATCAGAAAATTAGGGAAGCGAGTGAACAACATGGCACAATGGCTAGGTCGGCTAATGGAGACGAAGAACGACGAGAATGTGTTGTTGTAGGGATATATTCTTAGTGGAATTCGGCACACTTAGAATATGCGTGTGTTTGAGGTAAGCCAGTAGAGATAGAACCACCGGCAGTAGCTGATCATGCTAGGGAGGAAGCTCGATTTCAGTGGGAGGTCGTTAGGCGGGAGGAAGCTGTGCAGCAGGATGACAAGGATTACGAAGGTGGTATTTGCTGGACGAGGGGTTGACAGAGATAAATTGTGATGCGGCGTCGTGGAAGGAGAGTGGATGCAGGGTTGGAACGATACCACGTGGATCGGATGGAGCAATCAGATGGCCAGCAACGAAGAGGATCCATGATGGTACAAAGGCTTTTATTGCAGAGATAGAAGTGATGTTGTGGGCATTACAATTGGAAAAAGAGAAGGGGTTGGGCAAGGTGATCATTGAGACCGATTGTCTACAAGCAGTACAACAGCTCGATCGCCTTTCTTCCTTTGGTGGAGTGGCTAAGCAGCTATGGCACAAGGTCAAGGGGTTGGCTAGGGAGTTTGAGTCGTGCAAGTGGATCCATATTCGACGCGAAGGAAATCAAGCAGCAAATTACCTTGCAAAATTGAAAACTGTTTCTCCTTTTTTTAATCTTATTTTTAAAATGAAATGTTCTTGATAGAGAAAAAGTAATATCATAGAGATCCAGAGGCATGATCGTCATTTACAAGGTGAATCCTAATTAAACCCTGATTTCATTATATAAAGGGATTGTTAGCTTGGGTTGATGAGAATGCTTCTCTAACGACCGATACATTTTGGCTTAAGCGTCGGAGGCTCCTACAGGGGAGCGAGCCCCACCTCTTCCTCTATGCAGGGAAGATCGATCGACACCAAGGAGGATCGAAGTGCAGATTTCTCGCAAAACATTTGGCGTCGTCTGTGGGAAATTCGACCGAAAAGCAGTAGGTCAGAATTCTAAATCAACAAAGCAACGAGGATCGATGATTGGTGAGGGGGGATGAGGCGGCGGATCCTCAGGAGTGCCTTTGTTGACTGCCCTCCTCTTTCCTTTTCCCACAAACCCTAGCATGGGGCGTCGTCGGCCTTTGCGAAAAATACAACGGATATGCTAGAACTCATCACGACTCACCAAAAGAAATTCGATCGAAAAGCAGTAGGTCATAATTCTAAATCAACAAAGCAACGAGGATCGATGATTGGTGAGGGGGGATGAGGCGACGGATCCTCAGGAGTGCCTTTGTTGACTGCCCTCCTCTTTCCTTTGCCCACAAACCCTAGCATGGGGCGTCATCGGCCTTTGGCTAGGGAGTCATCACTGCTAGCTATAAAATGGCTTGATATATTTCATAATGTTGGAAAAGATATAGGAATAGGAATGTAACAAGATTCTGAATTTCTTTATGTTGAGCATATTTTTATTAGAACTCATGTATCCTGAACAGCCCTCTGACTTCCTATCTGATAGTTTCTATTTTCTAATGTTTGTGAATTCATTACCATTTTAAAGGAAGATCAGGTTAGCTAACATGTTTCTGCTATAAAAAAAGTTAGCTAAGATTTCACACATCAGCGATTTTCTGGACCTTACTAGAAAAGTTAAAGAAGTGTTCTTAAAACTGGATTCGTTTTTCTGGATATTATATGCTACTAGAAACTTTGATTGTATTCATTGCATTGTCAACATGTCTCTTTGGTTGTATATGGTCCGGACTCTTCAAAAGATGCTTGGTGGCTAGTACTAGCCACCAAGCATCTTTTTTTTTTTGCCACACCACACTCCGAGAAGATCTCGGAGTCGCAGACGGGTCAACGGGTTGGCGGTTGTTCGACCCTACCCCGCCAACCCGAGCAACCCGACCACTCATTGATCCGGACCTGACGGGTAACCGACCCGATGGATCATTAACCCGTGTCGACTTGACGGGTCTATATCCACCTATGACTTGTGACCATGTCTAATCTCATCCATGACTTTTCAAACGACATGTAAAATCGCTTTTTGCTGATAAAAGTTGAAAATAAGCAACGATTTCATCCTCGTGGTTGAATATGGGCGCTATTCTCGCTTTGATGATTAGGTACTTTTTTTTTGGGTAACCAAAAGGGAATTAAAATTTAATTACAACGTGTTCACTATTATAAAGTTATTGATGGTGGATGTTTCACCTCCACATACTTTGACCTCCCTTAGAGCACCCACAATGGGGTGTTTAAGCATCAATATAAGAAATTTATTAATAAAATAACAAAAAGAAGGGACATTTTATTAGGGAATGATTTGATAAGTTTCTAAGCAACAAATCCTTAAAAACTTAAAAAGTAAGAGAGATGAGGTCATTTGGACAAGAAGGAAGAAAGAGATATATGATAGTTGTGGGGTTAGGTGGTGGAACCAATGTTATTTTTATATTATTTAGTTTTTAATAAGGTGGGTTATAGGGATGTGAGGTTAAATTTTAATGGGGTTTCTAATGAGAGAAAAAAATGAAAAGTAAAGTTAAGGAACCCATTATAGATTTCACGAATGCGGATGCTCTTAACTCCCACATGGTGGAAAACCAAAGGTCCTAATTTATGGCTTGTCCTTTGTAACCATCTCCTTCTATGCCTATATAAGGCCTTGTAATTCTCCTTTGATACACACACAAGTAATAGAGATCTATATTCTCTCTTTTCTATGTCTCATCTCAACTCTTATTCTTCCACATATTATTACACGTTATCAGCATGATCCGATCGGTAAGGATTCACCGATATATACATGCATGAAATGTCCCACCTATATACCTATTCTCGGCCACTACATTTTGTTTCTTATTATATATTGATATGCCTGCAATTTGTTTTTGTTATTAACCGACATTGCATTTTGATTAATTAGCAATATAATCATTTGAATGCAGTAATATGTATGTTTGTTAAATAACCGGCCACTGTATTTTTTTGTTTGTTAATCTGTGCATATATGCATAGGCAATATGTGATCGCTTGCAATTATGTATCATTTTGATTTTGCATGCAATTATTTTAGTTTGTTCATGCGTATAAGGTCAAATCTTCCTTTTCTTAGTCGATTATTTTGTAGATCATGATCTTGTTTAATTTGTTTGGTTATTCCCTTATATTATCACATGCCGTATATTATGATTTATATATATTGTTGTTGTTTTTCGTTACATCTCTTGAAGCTAGAGATTAACTAGTATTGATCGAGTTATCCCCCGAATAGGATATACTATATATATTTAAGAAAAATTGTCCTTGAGGAGACAACTTATCATCACCTGAAGTGGATCGATATACATGTTGTACGTAAAATATACCATCCCCGTAGAGATGAACCGACTAACTTCATCTCCGTAGAGATGAATCGACCAAATTTCATCCCCATGGTGATGAAAGAGCGAATCTCACCCCACAAACAACAAATTATTTATTTATTTGTATGTTTTTTATTCTTCATCTCTCGAAGAAGATGATCGAACAGAGTAATAATCTAATCTTCCGAAATAGATGAATATGGACTCATCTCATCTCCAGAAGTAAATGAATGTACCAATCTCATCCCTGTAATGATGGATGATAAATCTCATCCCCTAGTGATGAACGATGATTACCTTTTTTTTATTTGTTTTATTTTATGTGTTTCTATTCATACTCCCTCCGTTCAACAAAACTTATCGTTTACTATTCACACACGCCTTTTTAGAATGATAAAAACTATATAAAATATTCATGTTTTTAAAATATTTTTTAACAAGTTTGTACTTATTAATAATAACTACGAAATTGTTAAAAAAAATTATTTAAAAAGTCGATATTTTATATAGTTTTTAGCTCCTAAAAAAGTGTGCATGAATAGTAAAACGTCAAGTTTTGTTGAACGGAGGGAGTATATTATATTATATACACTTTTTACCATTCTTTGTCTCCCGAAGTAGACAAACATTATCTCCTGAAGTAGATATAAATTGTTAAATTTGCATATCATCCCAAATGTGATATTTTATCTTCTGAAGTAGATAAAGTAAACACAATTATCACATCTCTTGAAGAAGATGAAATTCTTATTTATCTCCTGAAGAAGATAAAATATTTTAGGTTATACATCATGATGAAATTTATCTCCTGTAGTAGATGGTTTCGATCTCCAATAGTCTCCGAAAGTAGACGAGGGAACATGTATTTATAGGGATGTTTAATTGTTTGTCACCAGAAGTTGACAATATGCTAATTTTATTTCATTTATTTATGTTTTTATAGTTTTATTGCCTATATCAATTTTTTTTTTATCATTATCTCTCGAAATAAATAAACTCATCCACTGAAGAGGATGAACACATTATGCTCATAAATCGTTCCTGCAGTAATGATAATAATCTCCTAAAGAGATCTATGAAAAGAAAATTCATAAAATGCCTCTTTCTCTCATCAACACAAATTTGTCCTTGAAGTGACAATATTCATTTTCTGAAGTAAATGAATGATAAGACATATATTGTATATCCTCATAAAGATTATTTAAAATCATACCCAGAAGTGTATGAGTTTTATTTTAAAGTTGCACAAATACCCAAAAGTCTAGAAAGTAAAGTGAATGTATACAAGTCGTCTTCTCCCTGAAGTGAGTAATATTCAATCATACCGTTTCTTGAAGAATATGGTCAATGTTTATATGACAACTTACTATATTTTTTTAATGCAACTTATCATCTTTTGGAGTATATGATTGAATTATACATAATAGAGATTAATTGTCACTTGAAGTTGACAAATGAATCATCTTATCAATAAAATCATTTCTTAAAGAAGATGATAAATTGAAAAGTTTCTCCATGACTCCACCTAAAGTGGACAAATACAAATTTCTTTATTTATTTGTTTTTTTCTTTCATTGCTTTATATTGAATAAAATTATTATGATTTTACTTATTGTAATTCAAAGCTCAAAGTGTTTCCCGAAGAAACAACTTATCATGAGTGTCTAATACAAAGTTCTGGTAATTTACAAATGAACATTTGGGAGAAAGGTTTACCACAATCCCGTAGATTGTGAAGTTTTTCAACACCAACCTAAGAGCATGAAGACTCTATTGGTGGATTTTATTAAACTCTAGAAGAGTATATGATTCTTATAAACTCTAGAGGAGTATATGATTCTAATCTTATCATTTGTATTCTTGAAGATGTACATGGAATGTGGGTTTTGATCAAGTTCAGAACGATTATCATTCGGTTGGTACAACAAATAGAAGTAACCACATAACACAGTTCGATTAACAATGTCACTTCTTGACATTCCTCTAAGCATAGCCTGGAGCATGCCCCTTGCCATTAGAGGGTATGAAAGAGGTTAAGGTTAAGCACGCAACCGATGCTATTGTTGTGGCTTATAGCTAGGTAGTTTTTATACGGTTAATTCTAAATGTCTTGAAGAACATTATAAATGAATCATACTTGAAGTATGACACCAACAAAAAGTTCTGACAATACACATTCAATGGCGTCTAAACTAAATAAATTGATTACCATATATAACGTTCAATGATTGAATATTATGGTTTTATAAGTGTCAAACAATTTTGAAAACTTGAAGTTTTCTCAAACAACCTTGAATGGAAAAACTAAGATGAATATCATATAGTTCCAGATGAGCATTGATCTTGTTACCTGAAGTAACAATGACACATATGTATGAATTGACATGGTATTGAACACTAATATCTCATATGACTAGCCAGAAGCAAATCTTACAGAATTGAGAATGTATATATATATATATATATATATATATATATATATATATATATATATATATATATATATATATATATATATATATATATATATATGTATATATGATTTGACACTCATTTATCCTATTGAAACTTATCACTAACCAGAAGTTAGTTAATAATAAAATGTTTTTCTTTGTGGCATTCGGTCATTCATGTGAAAAGATGATGGGCGGGATCATTGACATTCACATACACACCCACTAAAAGGGACCAGAAGATCCTAGGACCCGAAGATCCTCTATAAGGGTGACCAAACATATATGGGTTGTCATCTTGGCAAATCAACAACAAGACTATCTAAATTCAAAGTAAATGCAAAGTCTCTAATGTCTCTTGAATGGAAACAATGAGACAGCTATGGAACACTATCATATAGACCAGTGTAATTCCAAGATTACAGATGCCTCAACACTTTGGTCATCTGAAACATAAGGTAGAGAATGTTATCAAAAACATTGTTGAGCCATAAGATAGCTCACGACGACCCAGGAGAATCGTTGGTCAAATGGGCCCATGCATGTTTGCATTTTGAATTTAACACAATAACATCTCTCTAATTATCTCCAAAAGAGAGCATGTCATTCAAAGGTTTTGAATAAGCAACATATGTTCCGAGATGTACCTCCTCCAAATGAACTATAATCAAACCACAAAGAAGTTGGATGATACATGGGGTTTGAGTCCCTATTGATATCAAATACCTAGAGCTTTATAATGGTAATCAAATGCTCGGTATTTAGGGGGAGAGGAAATGAGACAATTAAGAAAGAGATTGCACGGAAGCAACTTCTCTATTATTTCATATCCGCGGATAAATACAAGTGAACCAGAAGTTCAATAAATGAAATGAATATAAGGTTTAGCAAATATGTCATTGAAAACATTTACTAAAAGCCGACCTATCAAAGGTTATATGTAGAATCTATTCACCAGAAGTGAATATAATTTCGTCTCCAAATGGAAATGATGGATGTGGTAGCTGGTCTATACCTATATGGCTATAAATGAAAGGATCGATTGAAAATGCCTGAATCATTAATGTCAAAGCACCGTCACATGCAATTGATTAAAGATCCTTATAAAGAGTACTTGAAGTACCTATAATTGTGAAATTGGTGACATTGTATTAGGCCCCGAAGTACCATACAAAGTTATACTCTTTTCCTTAATCTTGGTTTTTATCTCACTGGATTTTTCCAAGGCAAGGTTTTTAACGAGGCAACTTACGCACCATTTAATACAATAGACCCCCCTGATCAAATGATGAAGTGCACGTTAGGTCTTGAAGTACCTTATGATTGTGCTTAATTTGAAAGCAGCTTAACACCAAGACATATAAGTCAAGCATGTCGATGTCAATTGCAATATATGAAGACATTTCAGCTTGTACACATCAAAGACAATGTCCAGACTCGACCATGAACCTCATGAGGTCAGATTTATCAAGAAATTAGATGTGCTTATCATAGCATGAGAAAGCTGCAAGCAGAATGTTGAATTCAGGGGGAGAATATACGCACTGCACTCTTTGTCCTTTCGATCAGGTTTTTTCTCACTGGGTTTTCTTGACAAGGTTTTTAAGGAGGCAATATCACCAATATTATGAAGTCAGACTGTTTTTTTTTTTGAACCGGAAATAATTTGGCAATGAGGAGACCTTATATGCCAATATTAAGAGATAATATATCTATTTTTTATTGCAACATCCATATTAGGCGTGGCCACGGGTCAAGGGTCGGAGAAGGGCGACCCGAACCCTAACCCGGGAATTCCACGGGTTGGCGGGTTCGGGTCACCCGACGGGTCAAAGGGTCGATGGGTTGACCCGGCGGGTCTGACCCGCCGGGTACCCGCCAGGTACCCGCCGGGTCGACCCGACGAGTTTGACCCGTGTTGGACGGGTTTGCACTAGTTCGGAATCGGAATTGTCGGATTTGTCGAGAACGGGAACGGGAGTTGAACGCCTATATGTTTGACAAATATCCTTTCGTGTTCACAAATCATAACTTGACTCTTTATTCTTTAGGTACAAATTTATATGTCAAGTTTCCAATTTATTTTATTTAGTTTTTTGTTGTTTGAACATTGTAAATGTAATATATAATGTTTAGGTAATTTTTTCTAAGTTTTTAGGTAATTAGTAAAAATATTAGCTTATAAAGCACTATTATTTGAATCATTCAAACACAAGTTTATTGTAAACCGAAAGACGAATACACGTTTACAAATCACGACTCACATTCACCGATCCACATAACATAAAAACTTAAAAACATAAAACATAAACTTACTACATTACTACAATACTCACTACTTAGGAATTAGGATTAAGACTTAGGACTTAGGAATAATAGACTAGTTTTTACCACCACTCGTCCCACTCGAGCCCGAAGCGCCATCGTTCTTCATCTTTTCGTGGTGCTTGTTGGTGATGTGAAGCTTCAAACTACCATGTCCAAGGTTATTTTTCATCTTGTACCTTTTAGCACAATGACGACAAACGGCTACGAATGATCGATCGGCTTGCACATCCGCCTTCTCGTAATGATCTCGGAACAACGCCTCCCGAAGGTTGTCACTGGACATGATTACGACTTACGAGCTTATGAAAATCAAATTGATAGGTGATTAATGGATTGGATGGGATTTGTGACATGAAGGAGTCGGGTATTTATAGCCCCGAGCAATCAACTAGCCGTTATAAGTTACAACGACTACATTTTTTTTAAAAAAAAACCTCCGACCTGTGGGCCCCACGACAACGGCTACATTTTCAAAATAGGTCGACCCGGCGGGTCATGGGTTGAGGATTCCCCGACCCTAACCCTAACCCGCTACCCGTCCCCACCTGCCAACCCGTCAACCCAGACCTGGCGGGTCGTTGACCCGTACGACCCGGCGGGTCACGGGTTGACCCGTAACCCGTGGCCACGCCTAATCCATAACCCGTGACCCGTGGCCACGCCTAATCCATATCTATCTTATTTGTTAGATAGAATTTCCATTGTATTTTCTACTATAAATTATCAAGCAAGTCAATGAAAAGAATCAAGCTTTTACCCTTTAAATCGTTCTTCATGGCATTAGGCTTTTTCGATCCTCTAACCTAAAACCTAAACCTACCGCCGCCGGCAACTAATCATCACCCTTACAACCCTTACAGCCGACGTCTATGGCCACCCCACCAGCAGCTTTCACGCCTGCCTCTCCGTACTACCTTCACCCTTTCGATCACCCGAGTCTCTCTATTTGCCCGGTGATTCTCAAAGGGGATAATTACAAAGAATGGATTATCGCTATGAAAATCGCTTTTTCTGCAAAACGCAAAGATGGTTTCATTGACGGATCCATTACCCAGCCGGCTGCTACTTCCCCCGATCATCAATATTGGAGGTCTGTCAATCCAATGCTCATCGGATGGATTGCTTAATCCATCGAGCCTTCTCTCCGCTCTACAGTTACTTACTTTTCCACCGTCAAGGAGCTCTGGGACGATCTCTCTCAACGATTCTCTATCAGCAATGGCCCTCGGATTCTTCAGTTGAGATCTGAAATCGCTCGTTGCCGACAGGAGGGTCAGTCGGTGTCGGTCTATTTCGGCCGCCTTACCAAGTTATGGAAGGAACTCGATTCTCTCTTGGCTCCTCGGGCTTTTACATGCGGCAACCACGTCAAAGAACGGTATGAGGAACAGACTCATCGGTTCTTGATGTGTCTCGATAAAATCAGCTACGAAACTCTTCGATCCACCGTTGTTGCTCAGGACACTCTACCAGGTCTCAACAAAGTTCATTCCCTCGCTGTTCAGGAGGAGCGCATGCTGTCGATGCGCACTACACAGGTGCCAGTTATGGACATGTTGGCGTTTGCTGCTCAGCGTCGCTCCCCTCGCCCTTCGTCAGGTACTATCGACAAAAAGTCTTTTTTTTTTGTTCACTGCAATAAGACTAGCCACGATAGTGCTTCTTGTTTCAAAATTGTCGACTATCTGGAATGGTGGAACAACGGCCGTGGAGTTTCTGATCCAGTCACCGGCTCTCCTCCGCCTCGCAACAAGTCACCCACGCCTCTTGACTCTGGCGCTGGAAAGGGGCGCGACAAGGTCACCACTGCTGCTGTCAATTCGGTTCTCACGAACTCCTTAGCCTCTGCTGGTTCTCAATCTCTCACTGTTGTTAATCGTGAGAGCTTCACAATCACCAATGAGCAGTGGGATCGTATGCTAGATATGTTAAAAAACTACAACACCAAATCTCGGAACCATACTCTCGCAGGTATTGTCTCTACTCCTTGGATTCTCGATAGCGGTGCCTCCATCCATATGACTAGTGATCTTCAGTTGCTTCGGAATGCTCACACTGTCGATGACTAGCACATGAAGGACCCTGATGGATCGGTTGTCGTGGAGAATTAGGCTGACTTAATCACTATTTGTGGTTCCTTTGAGATTACGTCTTTATTCGTTCCAGGCCATACTTGTCATCTGATCTCTTTCGGTTGTTTGACTGCCGATTTGCGATGCATTGTTACCTTGTCTGACAAGTTGTGTGTGATACATGACCACACTTCGAGGACGCTGATTGGAGCGGGTGAGGTTCGAAATAGGATCTACTGGTTGTGCTGGGCTCCGCCGGCCATCCCCCTTGCTGCTCAACATTCGGCATCCATCTCTACTTTCATCGAGTCCCCTTCCTTATGGCATCAACGTCTTGGGCATCCCTCATATTCATTACTTTCATCTTTTTCAAACACTACTAGTTAGTCTTTGCCAAAAAAGAGTGTACCTTGTGATATCTGTTACAAGGCTAAACAAACTTGTTGTTCATTTCCTATTAGTTTGTCAAACGCTTCGGCTTCTTTTGATTTCATTCATTGTGATATTTGGGGACCTTATCGTGTTTCATCTTCTTCTAGTGCGTCTTATTTTCTCACCATTGTAGATGATTTTTCTTGAGCTACTTGGGTCTATCTCATGACTTAAAAATCAGAGGTCTCTAGGCTACTCAAAAAGTTTTGTAGCCTCACCGTCACTCAATTTCATAAAACCATTAAATGTGTCCGTAGTGACAATGGCTATGAATTTCTTGCCATGCATCATTTCTTTGCAGATCAAGGCATATTGTTCGAGTCTTCTTGTGTTACTACACCTCAACAGAACGGTCGGGTTGAGCGTAAACATCGTCATATTCTCAACGTTGCTCGAGCCTTAATGTTTCAGGCCACTTTGCCTATCAAATTTTGGGGGGAATGCGTTCTGACTACGTGTTTTCTCATCAATCATACACCTTCTTCTTTTCTTAAAGGTAAAAACCCCTATGAAAGTCTCTTTCACAAACCCCCTGACAACACACATCTTCGTGTTTTTGGGTGTGTATGTTATGTGTCTATCATTTCTCGGTCTACAAATAAATTCTCTCCTCGGAGTCGGAAGTGTCTGTTTCTTGGGTATCCATTTGGTCAAAAAGGGTGACGTCTATATGATCTAACCACTCATCAGATCTTTGTCTCTTGTGATGTTTCATTTCATGAGGACATTTTTCCATATCCGTCACTTGAAACACCTACTCCTGCACCACCCGTCTACCCCACTTCGGCTTTGCATGATGCTCCATTGCAGCCCCCTATTGCTGCTCAGCCGGAGCCACCTCCGCCCCCTCGTCGGTCCTTTGCACCCCAACCCCCTCGGTCTTACTCAGAGACTATGTGTGCCATACTATCCGCAAGGTTGATCCTATTTTGGCTTCTCCGTCTTTGGTCACGTCTTCAGGTACGCCTTATCCTTTGTCACATTATGTTGATTCCCATACCTTTACTCCTAGTCATATCAGCTTCTTGGCGGCCATCAGTTCCAATCTTGAGCCAACGACATTCCGTGAGGCCTTCTATCATCATCATTGGTGGGATGCTATGCGTTCTGAAATTGATGCTCTTTATCGCAATGGTACTTGGGTGATCACTGAGTTGCCTCCTCACAAGAAGGCAATCGGCTGTAAATGGGTGTTTCGAGTGAAATACAACTCGGATGGTAGCATCGAGAGTCACAAATCTCATCTTGTTGCTCTTGGGAATCGTCAGATTGAGGGTACGGATTACTCTGAAACTTTCGCTCCAGTTGCTAAAATGGTGTATGTAAAGGTATTTATTGCAGTTGCCTCTATTCAGGACTGGGAACTTCATCAGATGTATGTTCATAATGCATTCCTTCATGGTGATCTTGATGAGGAGGTTTATATGTCAATGCCTCCAGGCTTCTCTACTCCTGGTCCTCGCCGAGTTTGCAGACTCAAGAAGTCTCTCTATGGCCTTCGTCAGGCTCCTCGGAATTGTTTCTCTAAACTACCTTCCGCTCTCATACATGTTGGCTTCTCTCAGTCCTATGTTGACTATTCATTTTTCTCTTATGCTCGATCTGGGATTGTCTTACATGTCCATATTTATGTTGATGATTTGATCATTTTGGGGAACGACTCGACTTCTATTGGTAGATTCAAGGCATATATTCACTCTTGCTTTCATATGAAGGATCTAGGCTCGCTCAAGTATTTTTTGGGCATCGAGGTATCTCGTACTTCTGTAGGAATTTTACTTTCACACCGCAAATACACACTGGATATTCTTGGGGAGGTAGGTCTTATTGGCTCTAAACCTACCGCCTTCCCTATGGAGCAGAATAATAATCTCGTTCTAGAGATTAGTCCTCTTCTTTTGAAGCCGGATCGATATCGTCGGATCATTGGTCACCTCATCTACTTGACGATCACTAGACCTGGCTTGTGCTATTCAGTACGCGTTCTGGATCAGTTCATGCAGGAACCTCGACAATCTCACTGGACGGTTGCACTGCGCGTCCTTCATTATCTCAAGGGGTGGCCTGCTCAAGGAATTTTTCTTTCCCGTCACAGTGATCTTTGGTTGCTTGCTTACTATGACTCAGATTATGCAGCATGCCCTTTGACACGTCGATCTCTCACTAGATATATTGTCAAGCTAGGGGAATCTCCGGTCTCCTGGAAGACAAAGAAGCAAACAACCGTTTCTCGCTCGTCTACTGAAGCTGAGTACCGATCGATGGCCACCACCTCTTGCGAGCTGGTTTGGCTAAAGGCTCTTTTGCGCTCTCTAGGCATACGTCATCGCGTTCCTATGCGTTTATGGTGTGATAATCAGTCGGCTATTCATATCGCCACTAATTTTGTCTAGCTTCCACGAACGCACCAAACACGTTGAAGTTGATTGTCATATTGTGCGTGATTGTGTTCAGTCCGGCAACATTGCTCTGTTTCATGTTCGCTCTTCTAATCAACTTGCTGACATCTTCACCAAGGCTCTTGGACAACAACGGTTCGACTTTCTTCTGGACAAGTTGGGCATTCATCGCACTCATGCTCCAACTTGAGGAGGAGTATTATGAGATAGTATATCTAGTTGTTAGTTGCAACATCCATATATATCTTATTTGTTAGATAAAAGATCTCGTTAGTTAGATAGAATTTCCATTAAATTTTCTACTCTAAATTCTCAAGCAAGTCAATGAAAAGAATCAAGCTTTTACCCTCTAAATCGTTCTTCAGCCAAGAACGTCCAGATGGACGAAATTACAAAGCACAAAGCACAGAGTCGTCATGTGTCGAAGAGCAAGAGAAGGCAAGATTGAGGTGTGATAAGCGGTCCGCAACTCGGTTAGCCTCCCTACAAACATGATGAATCTCAACCGAAGGAAAGAAACCTAGAGAGACTAAACTGTCATAAAAAATCATTTTCGAGTCGTTCGAAGGTTTGCCACAGCCCTTAAGACTGTTGATAATGGTGAGGTTGTCACTCTCGATTATTAAGTTGGTTAGTTTGAGTTCTCGTGCTGCATTGAGACCATTTCAAAGGCCTAGACACTCAGCCCCCGAAACAGACGATATGGAGTACGGGCCGACGCCACAGTAAATAGGTGTGCTTGTATGGTTTCTGATAACGTATCCAAAGTAACCAGAAGAAGAAGTAGATAATGATCCATCAAAATTTAGTTTGTAATTTTTTAGCTCTTGCAGTTATGGGTCGAGCCGTATTTTTGTTTTGGGGGTTTGTATCATCACTGTTATAAATTATAATGCTACCGACCTCAAGCACCAAGAGCCATGTCAATTTTTTTTTTTGCCCAAGACCACAGGCTGACGTGCGCAGAGGGGCGGAGCCAGAAAAAAATTCAGGGGGGGGCTCAACTATATTTTCGAGTTTTTTTTTAAGATATATATAAGATACAATCTTTTTTGTAAACATGTAGTAGAAAACACATTAAATTTATGATTTAAATTGCTATTTTAAGTGTAAAAAGCTAAAAGAAGGGAAAAGAAATCAATAAATGAAGCTATAGGGAATTGAACCCAAGACCTCATTGCTCAAGTTCCCACTCTCATACCAACTAAGCTAAGCACTCTTATTGATCTTTTGCTCTTTTTAATTGTTTTTACCCCTTAAATTATCAAAAATTACAAAAAAATATATATTTTTTAATTTTTTTTTAGGTTTTCCTCCGGCTCAAGGGGGCTCGAGCCACCGCATGCCTCCCCTCCCTCCACCCATGCGTGCGCATGTGAGCAACATGAGGCCTCGATTGAATCTTCCATTAAAATCTCTTTTTTGGACTCTTGCTGACAAAGGTGGGCGCCAGATGTGACAGGGGTCGTCTCGCATCCTATTTCGCATAATTTTTGTTCGACAGGAATAGGACGTGACCGAAACATGATTCACTATTTTTTTCAATCCCGTACGGGTCTTTTTCCTCACTGGACAGGACGGGACCGAGACGGAACGAACGTTATCCCTCAAATAAAAAAACATTATAAAAAATTCTAAAATTCTCATATGGTTTTCAAAGACATAACATATATAGGATTATAATAATTTTTATACTTTATGATTTTCCTTTTGTATATACTCATTGTACATAATTTACACACAACATGATTTATATATACACACACACCAGTGGTGCCCACGGGGGAGGAACGCGACGGAACTACGTAGTATTTGGGAAAAAAATTTAAAAATTTAGAAAATAAGATAAAAAAAATTAAAAAATGTGAGAAAGTAGACTGAAATTGTCAGGCTTAGTTAGTAAAAGGAGGTAAGGAAGTATGAGTGATGCAAGAGGTCATGGGTTTAAACTTCATTCCTTACATTTATGCACTACTTTTTATTCATACCAAAATTTTCTTATTATAAATATCATATATTTAAATCAAATTTTATATTTTTCTTTTAATATTTTCATAAGATTATTCATTATATTACACATATATTTTTTTCAAAAATCTAAATTAAAATATGTAAGCGTTCATAAAATTAAATTAATAAAGTAAAACAAATTGTTTGTTAGAAAAATACTGTAACAATATCAAAACATGGAAGAAAATCAAAAAAAGGGGAGTTTCTCTCTCATAGGAGAGAGAAACTCCCAATTGAGTAGCCATTTTTGAGCAAAATTTTCTCTCGTACATTCAATGGTTGGGCAATCCAATGTTTGGAAAAATTTCTTCCCCAAATCCCTAATTTGTTTACCCTCCTCCTTAATCCCTTTCATCCTTTGACCAGATGTGCTCCCCAAAGACTCAATTGTTGAAGAAAATCAATCAGACGATGTAATTGGAGAGTTTGGTCCGATGCTCTGGAAATTTCATCCCTCCTGCAGTGGTCGGTGCTCTCCTCTCGTCCATGGCCCTCTGTCGCCTCTCTTGTTTTTCAGATCTGCCCCTCTGTCGTCCGTGGCTCCATCCGTGCTTTGCTTGGTCGGCGCTAACCTTCCCCGGGGCTTTGCCGTCGGTCATCTGTGGCAACCAACCTGGGGCGTTTGGCTTCCGGCTATCGCCGGTTTGTGGTCACCGTCGCCTTGGCTTTAGTCCCTGATCTGGCTACTCTCCTCTCGCTCACCCTTGGTCCTTCGGGCCCAAGTTTGGGTTCTTCGGGCCCAAGTTCGGGTCCTTCGGGCCCAAGTTCGGGTCCTTCGGGCCCAAGTTCGGGTCCTTCGGGCCCAAGTTTGGGTCTCTTTGGGCCCAAGGATGTGGAGTTGTCCAAAAAAAAAAAAAAAAAAAAGTAAACTCACCCGAAAGGGTAGTCTAAATCCCGAAAGGGTTTTGAGTTTAACCACCCGAAAGGGTTTGAGAAAACCCCGCAAGGGCTTGTCGATACTTTTGCAGGTGAAAGCTTTATGGCGTTTTGTTCGAGCAGTTTGCGGCTCTGCTTCCGATGTTTCTTAGAGATCTTCTACTTGGTTGGGGGGTGTGGAGTCTGTAGTCGGGTCTGGCTGGGGTCGAGGTGGTGCGCTCAAGGCGACTCCGTATTCGGGATAGAGTTTCCTTGGAGTTCGTCTGCACTACCCACAGGAGTTAGTGTCCTGATGTACTACTGGCTCGCGGTGCTACTGTTTGGTGGTGCTTGGCTGCGTTCTTCGGTGACTTCCTCAGCCTTTCGGGTGTTAGGTCTTCTTGGAAAGTCTGTTGTAGAGTTTATTTCTGTTTGGTTATTTACGCATGTTATTTGTATTTCTGTATTTAGGTTGCTCTGTTAGACGGTTCGCCGTCTGCCGACTTCGGTCGGCCTCTCGATGAGTCAGGCCTGTCTGACCTTCGAATTTTTACCTAATCAAAAAAAAAAAATATCAAAACATCGAAAAGAAAATACATTAATTGAAAAATAAATTAATTAAAATGATAAGCATCTATATATAACTTTAAATCAGAAGACTTTTCCTACGTGTCTTCTCCACCTCAATTTTAGTTAATTCAACCAATAACAAATTTTCTCTTTTTTTCCTCCTATCTCCTCTTGATTTTAGTTTCAGTTTCTAAAAACAATCTTCTCTTCACTTTGATTACTCTACTTGCATCCTTCTATTTGCAATGGAACCTCATTCACATCGAACTACTTCAATTCAATATATCCCTTTCCTCTATCAATTAGTTTCTTCATCGATTGCGACGAAGGACACTGATCACGACGACTTACCAACGGCGCCGCAGAAGGCGGCGGAGAGGAACAACAAGACGGTGATAATCGCGGACATCAACAATGCCTACGTGGAGCGGATCGACGACGATCAACCATCGGACATGCTCGACCTCTTCCTCGAGAGCTTATGGCTCGACGAGGGGACTCGGCCGCTGATCAACCACCTGCTCATCGTCGCCGCCGATGGGACGGCGTACGAGCGGCGCGTTTTCTAAGGTCTCCACTGCCACTTGCTGGAGGCCCGAGTTCGCCGGCGGGAGCAGGTCGGTGTACATGTCGAAGGGCTTTATTGACTTCATGTGGAGACGGACTTCGCTTCTTGCAGTTCTCCGGAAAGGTTACAGTTTCATCTTCACGATACGTACAGTTCTTTGTCTCTTTGTTTATATTTTCCGTAATTTTCGCAGAATATAACTAAGCCTGTTATGATTTTTTGTTAAGTTGAATATAATTTATCTTTTTACTTCGTGTTTTTTTGGTAATGGTATGATTTTCTTCTAGATACGATTTAGAGATCTTAATTGATAAATCATATCTAAATCTACTAATATAATAATATACTCCGTAACTGCTATTCTTGATAATTTTAAATCCTAACATTTCTATACTAAAAGTTACCATTTTTTATTGGTCGACACTACTAAAAGTTACCAAGATAATAGTGTAACTAATTTTCTAATTATAATATTAATAATTAATAAGATCTATAAATTTTGATTTTTAATTTTTAATTTTTCTTATATCTTATCTTTTTTATCTGGTTTTTATCATTTTTATTTATTTTTCCCCTATGACATGAAAAGATTAATCTAACTTAAAATTAAAATTTAGATACAATTATTGTAGAGATATACAACATGCGTTCAGAAATAATTGATGTTTGACTTTTTGACACGTTTTTTAAGGAGTTAAAAACTATATAAAATAATAAAATATAAAGTTTTTAATTGATTTTTTAAAATAATTTTATACATATTAGTTATAAGTTTAAAATTATTTAAAAAAATTAATAAAAAAAATTTAATATTTTATATAGCTTTTTTATTTTTTACCATTATATTTTTTATTTTTTCAATAATTGACTCATTTTTAATTTATTACGAAACATTGATATTTTTTTCACACCCCCGATTTTAGGAACATCAAGAATATTCTAGAATTCCAGAATTAAAAGTATAACTTACCTACTATCTAAAATGAATTTTATTTATTTTTTATATAAACGCGCCATGGCGCGGGGATTATACTAGTTTATGAGTTTAAATTGAAATTGAAGGTGGGATAAGACTTAATATGAAATGGTCACATAAGTTTATAGTTAAGGAGAATCAATTACGTGGATTGGTAAACAATATTGCTTTAGTATTATACTCGTATTAGATACTAAAGTATTAGTTGAGTATTGAGTAACGGTTTCGCTATATACAACTCAAATCTTACACGTCAATTCTGACGTGCAGGGTTAAAAGAAATTAATTAATTTTTAAAAAAACGGATGGGCATTATTGATGTTGGATTTGCAGTGTATATAAAAACACACATTGAGTAATGGAATGATTGGTGATTGAAATGATTTTGTATTTTAAAAAAGGGAAATTTACAGAAAACCACCCATTATATATAACCTTTTACACTTAACCACCCACTAAACACGAAATTATATAAAACCACCCATTAAATGGGTTTTGTTTTCAAATCACCACCCACCACATAATTCCATTAAATATAGTATATATTTTAATATTTTATACTTCAAATTTAAAGTTTAAACTTCAATATATTTAAATTATATTTATTGTAGGGGTAAACACTTATATCAATATATGAGGGAAAAAATGAGTACAAATTTTAAATTTATTTGAAGGGCGGAGGTTCTAAATGTGAAAAATATTATTTAATTTTATTTAAAAAGTCAAACAAATTTTAATAAAGATACATTTAATAAAAAAATGCTTTTGAGCCTGGAAAAAATATTATTTAAACAATACTTAGAATTTTTTTTTTCATTTTTAGTATATAGTATAGGTGTTTACAAATATAAAAGAAAATGAGAAATTAATTATTAGTATCGAAATAATTATTAAATTTAAACAATGCTAATGACTTATAAACTTATTTTTAATTTTGATTAAAAATAAGTCTATAAAATTTATAACCATTTTTATGAATAAAATAGAACAAATTTGTTCATATATACATAGACTTGTCAATATAAACGGGTCATTCAGGTCAAGTCACTTCGGGTAAAACGGATCCCGGATAAAACGGGTTCCGGATATTTCCGGGTTGACTCGAACCCGGGTTTGACCGGGTTTCAGGTCATTTTGGGTCGATTTCAGGTTTGTCAATTTTTTCTTTTTTAAATTAAAAAAAAATACTCCCTCCGTTCAACAAAACTTGTCGTTTACTATTCACGCACGCTTTTTTAGAATGATAAAAATATAAAAAATATTCATTTTTAAAAATTTCTTTTTTAACAAGTTTGTACTTATTAATAATAACTACGAAATTGTTAAAAAAATTATTTAAAAAGTCAATATTTTATATAGTTTCTAACTCCTAAAAAAGCGTGCATGAATAGTAAAACGTCAAGTTTTGTTGAACGGAGGGAGTAATGATTTGATAATTTTGCGATAAGTTTTAATTATATATAAAAAAAATTGTATATAATTATAAATTAATCGGTTCACCGGGTCAAAATTACCGGGTCAATCGGGTCAAAACCCAGATTACCCAGAAAATTTTCAGGTTTCGGGTTCGGGTCAAAATTTCCGTGTTCGGATCGGAAATTTTTCGGGCATTCGGGTTGGGTCGACCGGGTCGGGTTGTGTTTTGACAGGTCTATATATACATCATGTTTCTAAAAACAAATTTAAAATTTTTTTAAAAAAAATTAATCAAATATATTTTGATATGTATTTGAGATTTTAAGTTAAATATAAAACTTAAAATAATGTATTATCATATATATTTGACAAAAACCTAATAAAAATAGACAACGGGTGGTGATTTGAAAACAAAACCTATTTAATGGGTGGTTTTCTGTAATTTTTTGTTTAATGGGTGGTTAAGTGTAAGAGGGTACATTTAGTGGGTGGTTTTCTGTAAAATTATAGCGGACTTAGGGTCTGTTTGGATTCCAATTGTTTATGTTTATAAACATAAACACTTTTAAAGTGTTTGGGTCACACAATTTTCAGTGCTTTTGAAATAACGTAAATTTAAAATAAAGTACATCGTAAATTGTGTAAGTCAATTAAATTAAATTTAAAATATAATTATCAACTTTATACAATAGTTTGAGATAAATTGACCCAATTTATAACGAATTTATTTAAAATTTTACGTTATTTAAAATACAGTTTAAATGTATGAGCCAAACACTTTCAAAGTGTTTATGTTTATAAACACTTTCAATGTGTTTATAAATATAAACACTTGGGAATCCAAACATACCCTTAAAAGGTTGGAGTCAATGTAAAAAAATTAAATTAAACCTTTCAACGTACTTGTGGACGTGGTGTGTGTTTAAAGTTGTGCTTGGCTTATTGTAGTGATACAAGGCGACAAATCTCTTCTGTTTCCTAGCTCCCTGTTGCACTTGGAAAGAGCTTTTTTTTTTTTTTTTTTTTTTTTGAAACGGAAAAAATTTGACCATAGAGCTGAGCTCTATCAGCCAAGAGCATCCTTGCGGATGAGACTATGCAACAGAGAGTCATCAGGAGTCCAGATACCGTTGAAGGATGGAGTGATACGGGACAAGCGATCAGCTACCAAATTTGCCTCACGGAAGACATGACGAATCTCAACAGAACTAAAAAAGCCCAGCGAGACTAGACTGTCCGAGACAATCATTTCAGAGTCTCCAGTAGGCTTCCCTATACCTTTCATACTTTTTATTATTGTTAAGTTGTCTCCTTCAATAATAAGATTTGTTATTTTCAGTTCTATCGCAGCCCGAAGTCCCATCCAGAGACCCAAACTTTCACAGCCACAGACAGAACTGATTGGTGATGGTCCATTACCAGAGAAAATCGGGGTTCCTACAGAATCACGAATGATGAATCCATAAGAGCCCAAACCATCCGTGGAGAACGAACCATCAAAATTTAGCTTATGAGTTCCAATTGGTGGAGGTTCCCATTTGGTTCTCTTTCTCTTTGATATAGATCTTTGTTTGTCCACATTTGTGGGTGTGTTTTTGTTGTTTTCGCAGTAGTCCGGGCAGTTCAAATTTGATGTCTTCCAGACATATATTTGTTCCTTTATAAAGGATAATATACGTCTTATATCCGGGTTTATGTTTTCAAAAAGTGTTTTGTTTCTGAAGTACCAGATACTCCACCAAGCAAAGGCGAGATCTTCAAAGCATTTTGTTCCTATTGTATTTTTGATTTCCCATAGCGTGGTGTTCAAGTGCTCGTCTTTGCTGAAACAACCATTCATTTTCCGAAATGTTCCCGGGTTATTTGCAATTAGGGTCTCCCTCGTAACAGGACAGTTCCATAATAAATGGTTTAGGTCCTCATAGCAAGAGTCGCAGTGGGGGCAGTTTGTCGGAATCCCAAGGTGTCGAGAAGCTAGTCTGACAGAAGTGGGCACTCCGTTCTTAAGGATTTTCCATAGGAAAGATTTTATTTTCGGGGGGATATCGAGTCCCCAGACCCAATTTGCATCTGATGTTTCATGTTTCTTGTGGTTGTATATCATATCAATAGCAGACTTAGTGCTGAACCAACCATTTTTGCTCCATTTCCAATAAAGTCTGTCAACTTGGATGTGCTGTGGTATTGGTATTGTCTTGATAGTTTCAATTAGGCTGTTTGGAATTATGTTTTGTAACTCTGCGTGTAGTTTATCTTGGTTCCATGTTTTGTTGTCTTTGAGAAAATATTTTATGTTGATTGTATCGTCTATTTGTTGAGTTCCTAAGATAGATGAATTTATAGGTTTTTGGCCTAACCATTGGTCTTGCCAAAACTTGATAGAGGCGCCGTCCCCAATAGACCAGTTAAGGCCTTGTTTAAACAGCGGGACTAGTTTTATTAACTGGGTCCATTGCCAGGAAGAGGAACCCCGCTTCTGGTATGTGAGTATATTTTGGTTTTTAAGATATTTTTCTTTAATTAGTTTGACCCATGGGCTAGTTGGTTCCGCTAATAGTTTCCAGAGTAATTTCATCTGAAGAGCAGTATTCATATCCTCCGAGCTACGCAGCCCTAGGCCTCCATTTTCCTTGGTTTTGCAAACCTCATACCAACCGATGAGGGGCTTATGGTTGGGTCCTTTGTTCGAGAGGAAGTTCCGGTTAATCTTATCAAGTTCCATATGGACTGATTTTGGTAACATAAAGCATTGCATTATGTGTAGAGGTTTGGCTGCTAGCGTTGTTTTGATTAGAGTGCAACGGCCAGCTTGTGAGAGGCAATTCGCCTTCCATCTGTGAAGTTGTGATTTGGTGTTTGTTAGAAGTTCCGTGAATCCTTCCTTTGTCATTCTTCCTTCTATTAGGGGGCAGCCCAAATATGTACCCATCTTAGGGGTGTGCGCTATTTCTAGCTCGTTTCTGATTAGATTTTTCTGGGTGGTTGTGACGTTTTTGGATGTTTGGAATTGGGATTTGTGCCTATTTACCTTTTGTCCTGAAATAGCTGAGTATTCAGTCAGAATTTTGTTAATTTGGTCGCAGCCGGTTTTGGTTGCTGATGCAAAGATGACGATATCATCCGCGAAGGCTAAGAAAGGAATTTTTGTTCCCCCTCGCGTCAGTTTGATTCCTAGGTGGCTTTGTGGTTTTTCCGATTCATGTTGTAACCCACGGGCCAGAATTTCCGATATTATTAAGAATAGATATGGTGAAAGC
This sequence comes from Persicaria tinctoria, assembly GCA_037127255.1. Classification (NCBI taxonomy): domain Eukaryota; kingdom Viridiplantae; phylum Streptophyta; class Magnoliopsida; order Caryophyllales; family Polygonaceae; genus Persicaria; species Persicaria tinctoria. The sequence goes on along the minus strand of JBANSL010000006.1, from coordinate 50,479,178 downwards.
GGGCATCCTTGGTGTATTCCCCTCTCGGGAAAGAAGATTTCAGTGGGTTCATTGTTTACTAGCACCGAGTAAGTGACTGTGGTTATGCATTCTTTGATCCAAAGAGTGAATTTGGGAGAGAACCCAAATTTTGACATAATGGAGAGTAAGAAATTCCAGTCGACCATATCGAATGCTTTTTCCATATCAAGTTTTACAGCCATCCAACCTGATTTTCCATTTTTCTTTGAGAATGAGTGGAAGATTTCGTTTGCAATTAAGATGTTATCTTGTATTGATCTGCCTGAAGAGAAGGAGCTTTGTAGTGGATTAGTTACTTTAGGGATTACCCTTTTGAGTCTTGAAGCTAGAATTTTGGATATAATTTTATATGTTGTTGAGCAGAGACTAATAGGCCTATAGTGAGATGTTGTGGTTGGGTTGTCTATCTTTGGAATTAATGCTATGAACGTATGGTTTGTTTGTTTCAGGATCCTACCGCTTAGAAAGAAACTTTTAACTGCTTTGATGACTGATGGTTCCACAATATGCCAGTACTTTTTGAAGAAACCAGCTGGAAAACCATCAGGACCTGGGGATTTGTCATTGGCAAGGCTGAAGACAGCATTTTTAATTTCAGAGTTCGTGACTTGGCGAGTTAGCCATTCATTATCTTCGTTTGAGATTTCGTTCCTTATATGGTGAAGTAGGTTGTTTTGTGTTTGTTGCCTAGGATGTTGCGTAAATCTTTGGCTAAAATCGTGTTTGATTAGGTTTCTAATATCTTCTTCGTTGTTAATTGTTATACCCGCCGTGGGTTGGAGGTGTTTTATTATGTTTCTATTTCGCCTTCCTGTTGCTATTTTATGAAAATATTTAGTGTTGACGTCTATGGATTTCATGTGCATTCTTTTCGCCCTTTGCCCCCAATATTTCTGCTGGAAGGAAAGGAGGGAGGTGTGCTTTGAAGTGAGCCTTTTGATTTTGTTATCTAGGTTTTGGTTGTAAGCATTGCAAAGATTCTTTTGTGATTCTAGTAGATCTGTTTCTACTTGTTTAATTTGGCGGAAAACATTTCCAAAGGTTACTTTGCTCCAAAGCTTGCTTTTTCTTTTGACCTCTTGTAGTTTTTTCGCTAGTTTGAACATTTTCGAGCCAGGGGTGTCCAGCCTCCATGCTGATCGCACAACTAATTCATAGTCTGGTTTCGTTGTCCATGCCATTTCAAATTTGAAGGGTTGCAATTTTGGTTTGCGGTTATCCATGAGGTCCAAAGTGATCTGAGCGTGGTCTGACTTAAGAAAAGCATGGTTTTTCGTACTAAGGTTCGGGAATTGTTTTAGGATAGGGTGGCTAACCATAGCACGGTCTAGCTTTTCAAATATGTTATCGGTGCCATGTTCTCGTTTTCTCCAAGTGTAATCGTTTCCGCAAGTTGGGGAATCTACCAGATTGGAAGTTCTAATAGTGTCTTGTAGTCTTGCAAATCTATTTGCAGATGGGATCCTTCCCCCTAGTTTGTCGGTAGGTTCTAAAATTTCGTTAAGGTCTCCAAGAATAATTAGCGAGTCCTTAGCATTGCGAATATAGTCTGAGAGTGAGGCCCAGAAGTTGTTTTTTTCCTTTGCGTAAGGGGTTGCGTAAACGAATAAGATTTCGACATCAATTTTAAGTGTCGTGTTTATGTAGTCTGCCTGAATGATGCGGTCCGTCGAGTTTCTAATTGTGAAGGTTTCATTATGGAATTGAGATTCTTTCCAAAGAAGGCAAAGCCCCCCCGCTAGACCATTGGAAGGAATAAAATGCATTCTGTCAAATCCTGGTTTCCTCCAGCATTTGTCTGGCGGAGGGTTTGTTAATTTTGTTTCCGCTAGCATTAGGATTTTTATGTGTTCTGCTTTAGTTGTAGCTTCAATGTGAGTCCAAACATTCCTTCTGCTAATGCCTCTTATATTCCAAAAGCTAAACTTCATTAAAAACTTTTGAGGGGGAGATGGTAGTTTTCTGGTTGAGAACCTTGTTTATAGGAGTAGTGATCCTCCAATTATTTGGGGTTTTGGTTTGTTCATGGTTCGTGATGTTTGTTTCTTCTATCATTGTGGGTATATGTGCAATATTTTGCTTGAGGATTACCAATAGCAAGGATACTTTGTTTTGGATATGAATTAAACTATTTTTGTTAAAAGATATGTTATTAATATAGAAGTTGATATATACCATAGGAGAAATGGGGCCGGGGTTTATAGTGATAGATTGAGTCTAGAAAGAACAAGAGTCCAAATAGTGGTTTAATGTCAAGCAACCGTTGTTTGGATATATAACCCCAATTGTTTTGGTATATGTTCCTATTTTAATGGTAATATTGGTTTGTTCATGATCATCGTTATTGGTTTTTATAATGCTAGTGAAATCGTGTATATGTATTTGTTTAGGGATCGCTAAACTCAAAGAATCTTTGTTTTGGTTGTGTTTCAATCTGTCTTTGTGTGATGTTGTATCATTTATATAGTAGCTGATCTGAAGCTTAAGGCTGATGGTTCCTCCTTGTGAAGAAAGAGGGTGAGTCCCAAGACCACAGTAGTGGTTTAGGATTGAGCATGAGGCGTTAGGAAAGCTAGTATTCGAGTCAGATTCTAGGTAAGAAATCACGATTATTAAACTGTAAGACCTTTTGGAATGATAATAATGTTCATGTTTTACATCAAAGATGCGAGAATAGTCTTGTAAATGAGTATCCACCATATAGCCTGCTGAATTGAAGTAGCATGGATCATATTGTATGTTGATTCCAGTTTTAAACAATGGTTTAAAAAACAGACTGAGTAAGCCCACCCACGTACAGTTAAGATCTAAAACTTTGAAGATGGCATAAGGACGCTCACTTAAGCTGGGGTGTGGTTTGGTGCAGCTGTCTATAATATGGATAGCCTGGGTCCAAAACAGTGGCGTTGGGAGCATGTGTGTGAGTATTCCCTGAGCTTGAATCCATAAGCCACCATGGCAGGAACCATGAGACCAGCCTAGCCGAGGTAGAAGCTGCAAAGTATGCAAATAAGTGTGTTGCTCGAGGGAATGACTCCCCCGAGCAAGATTAGTAGGATGATATATAATATACTCATACATGAAGTTATACAAACATGTTTGAATAATGGTAACAGAATTATTGCAGTGATGCAGTTTAGGGTAATGTGGTAACATGGCAAAGCATGTTTTAAGCAATAAGCAGGTAACTCTGCACTGAGATAGGGTTCCTGAACACCAGTAGGAGGCAGTCAGAGAGCTAGCAGTTAAGTACCTTGATGACAGATCTTCATGATGAATGTCAAAATGCACATTCAAGTAGTAAGTAAGATTAAAATTAGATCTAGCACTAAAGTTATGATTGGAATCAGTGGTGAAGTTATTATGGTTTTGAGACTGTCTTGATAGAAATAAATTAGAGATCTTATTAGTACGAAGCAATGAAATCATGCTCTGGTAAAACCCATAGACATAACATGGGTTTTGATTTGTAACTAGAGAGAGTATGCAAGCAGTTGTAGAAGCATAGAGTGTTGAAAAGAGGAAACCACTAGGGTCCCTTAGCCAACAACAAAAGATGCACAAATAAAGATAGCTTGCCAATTGCCAAGATCTAAAGGATAATTTATTGGTAAGAAGTAGTAAATTCATGCTCTGGCAATACCAGTGTACATAACATGGGTTATGGTTTGTGATTAGAGATATGATGCAATCAGATGTAGAAGCATAGAGAGTTGAGAATAGGTGACCTCTAGGAGCCCTTAGCCAGCTAATAATGAACAAGTGAGGATAGCTAGCCAGATGCCAAGATATAGTAGGTGTTTTATTATACAAGTCAATAATAAACCAGCAAATAGGTGAGGGATTTTTTGCAATAGCTGTATTAGTAGGGTGTTTTATAGAATGTTTTTGTGTTGGATTAGAAAGAGAATCTATATTGGTTATAATATAAATCAGGCATTTGTGAAGTCGTAATTTAGTTGACAGCATGGCTGAGAACTGTTGTAACATTAAATTGTTTTGGTTAGTAAGACAGTTGGATTTAGAACAGCTATAGTATGAAATTAGGTGATCAGCATATAACTCTAGTAAGAATTTTCTAAGGTCAAGATACCAGCTTCCATGTTTAGAAAAAGCAAGGTTTATAGTGGCATTGATAGTGCTGTGATGGTGGTAAACAGAGGTCGAGTAGTGTAGGTTTTGTGGCATTCTTATAAGTGATAAAAGTGAAAGCTGGTTAGCAAAGAACCATAGAGACATGTTTAGATAGCAGAGAAGTTCATAGTCTAAATTTTGATTCATAAACAAGGATAGAGTAAATTGATAAATAATACATTCATATATGTAGTTATACAAATATGAGTGGTTGGTGATACCGGATATAGGGTAGTGATGCAGTTTAAGGTAATGTGTTATCATGGCAGAGCAAGATTCAAGCATAGAAAGTGTATCCCTGCACTGATATAGGGTTCTTGAACAGCAGTAAGAGAAAGCCAGAGAACTAGCATCAGAGAACTTTAGCAAAAGGTCTCCATGGTAGATGTCAATGCACATATTCAGGTAGTAATTAAAATCATAATTCGATGCAGCACTAGAGTTATGATTTAAAGCATATTTATATTGAATATCAGTAGTGGCATTACAGCAGCAGAGGCAACATTGTAGTGAAGGTATTAACAATATAAGTTTGGTCAAAGCTAATTTTTGGTCAAGTGTGTAAAGAGAGTTACAATTAGGAAAGATCAGAATGTATTTACCATACCCATTCCAGTCGAATGTGAGCTTAAATTCCAGCTTATTGAAATCGGTAGGGGGCCTAAATGCTCTCCCATACAGGAGAGCATCAGTATGGATTCTGTACTTGGGTTGATATTGTTGCAGTTGGGTAAAGAAAGAGACAAGAACAAGCTTAGCTTTTCCTAAATCACTTTTCAGCGATTTGTGTGGGGTTTTGTTTTTTTGGGTGTGACCCGAAGGCTTCCTGTGGTGTTGTTTTTCAGTGGGTGTCGGTGGAGTCCCATTGGAACCCCCCCTTCCCTTTAGTAGGTATGTTGCTCGCCATTACAGCAGAGCACAGATGGTAGAGATAAGAAGAGAGTAATAGAGGATGAGCATTTAATTTATCAAAATAAAGACTTTTATAGTAGTAATTAGGATTCCAATTTAGGGATATGAACTGAAGTTCAGCAGGTATCCAGATTTTGTACATGAAGAAAAGGGATAGGATGTCATACCTATGAGTAATCAAGTATTTGCCCTTCAGATTCGTGGTAAAGTGCAGACATCTTCGAAGGTGGGGAACTCCATGGCCAGCAAACCAAGTCAGATGCAGCCAGGAATCGCCCAAACGTCCAAGAAAGCCACCGAGAGAGCAAGAGGAGGAGCCAGAAATAATCATTACCGAGAGAAATCGCCAAGAGGTTGGAGATATCGAACAGAGAGAGAAAAACCCTAAAAAGAGAGTATAGCCCCAAGGCTGACTAACAGCAGGCCGAAGAGGCTCCGATTGATAGAGAAATAGTTCGACTTCATTTTTCTTTTCATATCATTGAAGCCCCGAACCTTGAACCCGAGCGAACCAAGCCCACGTTGTTCAAGGAAGGAGGGGATTGCTTCAAGCTTTTCCTTTGGAGACCAATTGGATACTTCAGTGTATTTCATTGAGAAATATTTGCATTGGAAGAACGGATTTGAGAGAAGGAAGGCAATTTCAGGATTTGGGTTTTTAGTACAGAACTTTGGGATTTTGGGGATTTCCAATTTGCAAGGTTGAATAGAACCAAATCTCTCCAACAGAGGAAAGATTTGAGATTGGACAAAAAAATTCACAAGAGATGTGAAGATCTGGGCAAAGATTGAGGGAGTTGGTTGGATCATGGATTCAAGGATTGGGGGCGCGTGGCGGGGTTCTTCAAGCGCGTTCATTTGCTGAGTTTGGGTTTTTTGGTGCGAACAATAGTTAAGATATACTCGTGTATGCACTTGGAAAGAGCTTGGAAAGTGGAAAAATCGAACAAGGCAAATTGTCGAACAATATTGTGAGTACATAACCGGCCCCATACTATAGAGTTGATTGATATAGACCCCCAAGAAAACAACCTATAGAGTCGATTTTTTTTTTTTTTTTTTTTTTTTTTTTTGTGGAAAAGAGTTCGTTTAGTGGAAGCTATTTGACTGCATCTTATGTACAGTATATTTCTCCATACCAAAATTAGTTTTCATTCAGTTTACCTTACATAATGTTATACCAAATGAGTCCTTAGTTTTCCGTCACATTTAGTGTTGAGATATTATATCATTTTGGTATTCAATTTCGGAATCTATTTATTTAATTGCTTATTTACATATTTTTTATCCGAGTTCGGAAGACGATGGAACAATGGAGCAAATGGGAGCTAAGGAGAGCTTGAATGAGGCTAAGGAATGTCAGAACCATGGGACATGAGAGGACGAGGACGAAGACAAAGAAAGGAATGTCGCCTGAATGTCAATATGTTGGATTTCACCTTTGATCTGTGATTTGAGATGGCTCTACAATTGACGGAAGGAGGAAGATGAGAGAGATTTTGGAGGGAAGAATTTTGTTTCTCATATTTCATTCACAAGTGGAAAATGGATTACAATCTGTATTTATAACTGATTCGGCCCAAACAAACAAAATAGGCCCAATCTCATACAAAGGCAATGAAACCCAGAAACCGACATAACAAACCCGGATCCTAACATCCCCCCTCAAGATGGAGGTGGGTGTTCAGCAACTCCAATCTTGCCCAAAAGAGGTCGAACATGGCAACCAAGGATATTTTTGGTGAGGAAATTAATCTGCCAATTGAGCATGAGAAGGAACATAATATAAGGAGATGAGCCCTTCCATGAGCTTCTCCTGAGCATAGTGACAATCAAGCTCAATGTGCTTGGTCCTTTCGTGATAAGTGGGATTTTTGGCAATGTATATAGCGACATGATTATCACATTTACCTGGAATAGGAGTGATCCCTGGAACATCCAACTCACTGAGCAACCGAGTGAGCCAAGCAATCTCAGTGCACACACGCCGGAGAGAGCGGTATTTCGCCTCTGCAGATGAAAGTGGCACGCTTCGCTGTTTCTTTGATTTCCATGAGAGCAAGCACGGGCCCAAGAAGATAACAAAGCCACTAATAGATCAACGAGAGAGAGGGCAACTTGCCAAATCAGCATCACAATAGGCTCGAAGGGGGAAAGTAGAAGATTTGGTGAGTAAGAGACCTTTAGCTGCAGTCCCCTTCAAATATCGCAGAGTGTGTCCAACAACCTCCATGTGAGTAGTACAAGGTGCTTGGAGGAACTGACTCAAAAAATGGACAGTGGACGCCAAATCAGGGCGGGTGTGTACAAGAAAATTCAATTATCCTATCAGCCGGTGATAAGAAGAAGGATCATCAAGCAACTCACCATCGGCAGGGGTGAGTTGCAGGTGTGGCTCCAAAGGACTAACCACTGGAGAGCCCTCACAAGGAAAATCAATCAAAAGGTCATTCACAAAACGTTGCTGGCTCAATACCAATCCATTAGCAACTTTGATGAATTCAATTCCTAAGAAGAAACTCAAAGTGCCAAGATCTTTAATCCGAAACTCTGCATCAAGAAAAGCTTTAAGATGAAGCATCTCAGCACTGTCACTCCTAGTGACAAGTATGTCATCTACATACACGGCCACAAAGCAAACCAATCCTCGATACTTACAAAAGAACAAAGAATAGTCACTGGGAGATTGAGTGTAACCACGTCGGCGTAGAGAAGAGGAAAAACAAGCATACCACTGCCTAGACGCATGCTTCAACCCATAGAGGGATTTGCGAAGACGGCAAGCTTTGTTAGAGCATGTGAGAACAAGACCAGGAGGGACTTTCATGTATACTTCTTCGTCAAGATGCACGTCCAAAAAAGCGTTGTTCACATTCAATTGCAACACAGTCTAATCGCGTTGCAGAGCAACTAAAACCAAAGCCCAAACCGTGGTCATCTTCACAACTGGGGAGAATGTTTCATTCATAATCCACTCCCTCTTTTTGAGTGAATCCCTTCACTAGTAATCTGGCTTTATATCACTCTATTGAGCCATCTGCTTTTCGTTTCACTTTGTAGGCCCACTTCCAACCGATTGCCCTCTTTCCCTTTGGAACATCAACCACCTCCCATGTTTCGTTTGCATCAAGTGCTTTAAATTCATCTTGCATTTCATATTGCCAAACCTCAAATCGACGGGCTTCATTGAAAGTGAATGGCTCATGATTAGGTCGGGTATTCTCAAAAGTAGAACGTGAAGGAAAATGGCAATTAGAAGTGATGGTGTAAAAGCAAAACTGAGAAGCATTACATTGAGAGCATATGTAATCAGACAGATAGGAGGGGAGATGGTGGTCTCTAGAAGAACGTCTAGGAGCCACTAGTGGTATTGATATATCCTTGTCAGTTCATCACCACTCCTAGCATTAGGAGGATCATCCATGTCAACAACAGTACTTGGATCAGGAGAAGGATGAATATAATTTGGGGTGTCATCTTTGAAAGAAGATGGAAGTGAAATGTATGGAAAAACTTTCTCGTGGAAGACAACATCACGAGACACAATCACCCTTTGATTCTTAATATTAAAAAGTGTATACCCCTTCTTTCCTTCAGGATAACCCAACAAGACACAGGGTGATGCTCTAGCTGCTAGTTTGTCACGACCATGTGCTAAAGTGGAGGCATATCACAGGCACCCAAAACCCCGGAATTGATCAAATGAAGGGGCATGATTATGTAGAGCTTCAAATGGCGACTTCATCTTTAACAACTTACTAGGCAATCGGTTGATTATGTGGACTGCCATGAGGACACTCTCACCCTAAAACCTCTTAGGCATCCTAGATTCAAACATAAGACTGCGTGCCACTTCTAGAATGTGTCTATGCTTACGTTCAACCACCGCATTCCGCTGAGGAGTGGCAGAACATGAGCTTTGATGGGTTATCCCATGATCAAGGAGGAATTGAGCATGCTCACAGCTTCCCCCTAGTTCCAAAGCATTATCATTTCTAATCGACTTGACTTGCTTGCCATATTGTCGATCTCTCTACCAAGGCAAAGAACTGCTTCATAGCAATGAAAGCTAAAGCTTTGTTAGGCAACAACTGTAAACAAGTTGTACGAGTGCAGTCATCCACCAAAGTGAGAAATTACCGATAGTTGTCATGGGTGGCAACTCTATATGACCCCAATACATCATCATGAAGTAATTCCAATGAACATTTGGTTTTAATAGAACTCAGTGAGAATGGTAATCTAGCCTATCTAGGTCTAGCACAGATTAGGCATGATCATAAATCTGTGCTACAACAATAATCAATATGAATGTAATGAAGTTTTTGAAGTATGTGAAGAGGTAAATGTCCCAACCTCTTGTGCCAAATTGAAGCATCCACTGAGCTTGACACCTTATTATGTGATCTCTGTGTGTGAGCAACAACCTCATCTGAAGCTTTATATCCGAGCAAGAAGAGATCCTTTACCAATTCACCAATCTTCATAGGGCTCTTCATAGAAGGAGCCTGCAAATAACACCCTTTTTTGTGAATAAAATGAAGCAATGAAGCTCATGTATCAATTTCCCCACTGAGACTAAATTGCACTGAAAGTCAGGGACAAGCAAAGTGTTGTGCAAAATCAACCCTTGCACAATCTCCACAGTTCCTGCCACAGTGATGTGTGTCATTTGTCCAGTGGGTAAAGTGATTGTGAACGGCTTGGACAACGTGTAATGAGACTTAAACAACTTCAAGTCACTGCACATATGTCCACTGGCATCGCTATCCACAATCCAAACACGACCATCTAAAATCTGTGAAGAAAGAGTTGCACCTGAGAAGCCTGCAAAATCATCAGCTACTGGTTCCATGCTACGAGAGGAAGATCTTGTAGATTGCATCAACGAAACCAAGTGAGCTATCTGATCACTAGTGAACTCTGCTTTTTTATTTTTATTTGCTGAGCCTGCAAACTTTTGACCACCAGTATCCTTCATGTCTCTATTTTCTGCATATCCTGGTGGAAAACCAATGATAAAATAACAACGATCCATAGTGTGATTCGTTTTCTTGCAGTTAGTGCAGTAAAGTGGCTTCCTCTCATATCTTCCTTTTTCTTTGTCTGTGCCTCCTTTCCTTGAGATCTGATTTTGAGAGTTGCTTGGAAAGGAAGGCGACCCTGTAGGGCCTGAGCCTGCACCTTTAGATCTAGAGTGAGATGCTTTAGCGTGCATCGAGACTCATTCACCTTGAACAGATCCAGTCCCACTCTCAGTTTCTCTCTGATTCTCCTCTTGTGAAAGCATGAAATATATGTGATCCACATCCGGAAGACGATCCATCATCAATATAGAACCACGAATGATAGCATAGGATTCATTTAACCCCATCAGATGCTGAACAATTCTTTGATTCTCTTCATATTTACCGAAATTAGCCACATAGTTGCAAGTACAAGCTCCACAAGTACACGTCGGAAGATTCTTTATTCTATCCAACTCATCCCAAAGTATCTCCACTTTAGTGAAATAATCAGAGAATGAGCTCGTACCTTGCGTTGTATTCACCAATTCTTGTTGGATTGAATACAATTGTGTACCTCCGACCTTGTTGTACCTGGAATCAAGCTGCCGCCAAACTGTCTGTCCAGTGTCGTTTTATATCACACTGTGCTTGATTTCCGGACTCAAACGATTGGTGATCCAGGAGAACACCATGTCATTGCACCTCTCACAAAGCCTAAACTTTAGAGAATATGCAGCTAGTTTGCTGATGGATCCGTTGATGAATCCGACTATGTTCTTTGCGGAAAGCGCAATTTGAACAAATCGTCGCCATTCACTGAATCCTTTACCGCCAAACAGAGGAGTAACAAGCACCAAGCCAGGATGATCGCTTGAATGAATGAAAAATGGATCGTTGGGATCAAGCTTGACCTGGTCTTCTTCCATACCAGATCTTGTGAGTAAACCGATCGGAAAAGACGAGAAATGCTATATCTAAGCTTCAAGCCAACTTAGATCACCATATCTACTCTAATACCATGTTGGATTTCACCTTTGATATGTTATTCGAGATGGCTCTGCAACTGACAGAAGAAGGAAGACGAGAGAGATTTTGAAGGGAAGAATTTTGTTTCTCAATTTTCATTCACAAGTGGAAAATGGATTACAATATGTATTTATAACATATTCGGTCCAAACAAACAAAATAGGCCCAATCTCATACAAAGGCAATGAAACCCGGGAACCCACATAACAAACCCAGATCCTAACACAATCTGGTGTAGTGTTAGTTTTTTAGGGGACTGAGACGGAGCCAAGGCATCTTTTGGAGGACTACTGGACTTTGATCGTAGAGGCGGAAAGGGCGGTCACATCCTTTAGAGTGCCCAGTGGCTCGAACAACATATCAACTCATCTCCATTGGAATAAACCTTTGACGGGTGTGTTAAAAATTAATTGCGAAGCTTCAGTGGATAGGGAGAGGGGTTGTACAACTTGCTATAAGGGAGGAGCTTACTCACGTAATTGTCGAGAGCGATACTCTGGCGGTAGTGAACTAGTTGAAAAAGAGGATTAAGGTTGTGTTTGGCAGTAGATCGTAAAAAGTAGATTTTGTGTAGATTATGTAGATTTTGGAGGTTATGGGTTTTTTTTTGTAAATTATGGAGATTTCGGAGGTTATTTTTTTTTTGGGAACAAAAAACTCGTTAAAAGCTAGAAAGATGTTTGGTGTGGGTAAGATTTATAAGGGATTTTTGTTATCAAAATGTCAAAATTACCCTTCACTTTTACCCTTCCCTACCCCTTTGCCTCAGCCAAACACGCGTTTTCCGTCACCATTGCAACCTCCCACAGTGAAGTCTCCCTCTCCTTGTGCCCAATCGGCCAACAGTCAGCGCTCTCCCCTTCCGGTCAGTAGACGGAGAGGACTTTGAGCACCACCATCGACTTCGCCCTAGAAAGGAGCCGCTTCCTATTCGACGTCGGCCCTTCATAGCGGCGCCGGCGCTAATGACCATAGCCGGAATAGTGCTTAGGGCCTGCCGAAATCTGCAATAATTGGAGTATCTGCAACGACGAGGAGAGGCGAGCGCTTCCGGCAAAGCAGTAGGCGAGGGTAGGAATGGACTCCAATTTTCCAAATCTCCACATAATCTCCGAAATCTTGGCACCCCAAGGTTTCATTTTGGCCAATTTGAAAGCTACCATAATCTCCCCCAAAGCTTGATAATCTTCAGCGAGATCTTCCGCCAAACATCGCAGGGAGAGCTTTCGTTTTTTTTTTTTGAAAGCTTGAAAGCTCCCAAGCACAGCCTAAGATAGCAAGGTCGCCTATTGGAAACATCATAGAGATTAGAGAGAGCGAAACAAGAGGCTACAACTCCTACGAGGCGTGTAGCCATATATATTACGCAGCAGCACATTGTAAATTTTAGTATTTGTGATTAGATTAAAAGAATAAATCTTTGCTTGGCATCACAAATTGAATAGTATATTTTGTAAAGTTATGTTTTTTAAATGGCAAAAAGTTTTGTGGAATAGCTTTAAAGTAGCTTTAAAGAGCTCTAAAAATTTGTTTTCATCACACAAAAAAAAAAAAAAAAAAGAAAGAAAGAAAGAAAGTTGTGAATTACTAACGAATAAGGCGGCTGGACTAATGAAGTACGTACAATTAATCAAACATCATAGAATCTTCGGAGAAGTTGAGATTAATCTTTCTTTCCTTATGCCCACACACCCAAATATCGCTAGCTTAGCTATATATATATATTTACACCGTTCCCTTGATCAAGCATGCATTGCTTAATTATTAAAACTTAGGAAACCATATATACCAGCTCTATAATTTAAAATGACCGATATGAGTCCAAACCCCGTTGAATTGCTATACGAAGCAGCTCTGCAAGGGGATGTGTCCCTCTTGCAAGACTTGCTCCTCAGAGACCCCTTACTCCTCCATCGACCTCTTCCTCCTTGGCAGTCCAATACCTCCCCACTGCATATCGCTTGCAAGCTTGGACACACCATTTTCGTCAAGGAGCTCCTCAACCGCAACCCTAACCTTGCCGAGGAGTTTGATCCCAATGACAAGTCATCGCTTCTCCACCTAGCGGTTAGGTACGGCCACCTAGACCTCGTCAAATCCCTTGTTTCCCTCAACCCTGGACTCTGCTTCGTACGAGACATGCATGGGTGGCCGCCATCAAGGGTGAGGTCGATGTCCTTGAAGCACTGTTGAGGTCCATGCCGGATGCAGCTGGAGAGCGAGTTGGGCTGCTACTCGACAAGAGTGGCGGAGGAGACACTGTCTTGCACTTGTGTGTGAGGTTTAATCAACTCAAGGCGTTGCAGATTGCGGTGAGAACGTTAGGTGATACCCACATCTTGAATGCTACAGACCAGAGACGGACCTAGGGGTGGGCTGATATGTGCTGCAGCCCACCCCATCTTGATAGTAATATATGTTAGTATGTAGGTATGTTTTGATCAATATGTTTGACTAGCGTAGCTGGTAGAGAAGTAGAGGGGGAGTATGGTAGGTGCAGGTTCGAGTTCTCCTGCTCCCGATTTTCCACAATTTTTTATTCTCTTCATTTGTTCAGTTACCCCACCCCCAATTTCCGCTCAATTTTTTTTCTGTTCATTTATTCATCTTCAATTCTTCATTTTTTTTCCACCTCCTTTATTTATTTCGTCTTCATTCTTCTTCTTTTTTTATCTCTTCTTCATTCTTTGTTTTTCATCTTCATTTTTTCTCTCTTCATTTTTCCATCTTCAATTTTTTTTTCCATCTCCCTTTATTTATTAATTTTATTTCATCTTCATTCTTCGTTTTTTTATCTCTTCTTCATTCTTTTTTTTTCATCTTTATTTTTTTAAAAAAAAATTGGTTAATTAATCCCTAAAACTTGGATCTTTGATAAGTAATTAACTCTATTATTACTAATTTAAATATAGATAAAAAATCATCTCTTATCTTTTACTCAATAGATATGGATAGGGGAAAAAATAAAATTATATGCAAATCCAGCATACCCAAGATTCTAATCCTGGTTCTGTGTCTGGCAACACCGGCGTTGCAAATCAAATGAGGGTTAGGGGTGGCAATCTCACCCGCACCCGACGGGTACCCGCTTCATCCGACCCAAAAAAACGGGTGAAAATCCGATTCAAGGTGGATATTAAACGGGTGACGGGTCGGATCGGATTCGGATGGTAGTAAGTTAACCCGTCACCCGACCCGTCATCCGACCCATCACCCGACCCGTGAATCACCCGGCTTATTTTTAATATATATATATATATATAATCCTTTTCATCTAACCCTAATCTATCGGCGCTCTTCACTCAGCCGCACAACTCAAGCCTCCCTCTTCTCTTCCGACTCTTCTCCCTCCACTCCAGTCGAAGGCTCGAAGCACCAGTGCACCACCGACCTCCAAGCATCAGTGCACCGCCGCCGGCATCTCCATCTGACCACCAGCCGCCGCCGACATCTCCACCAACTGGTCCTTCTCGACTCTACTGCTGGCTCCGATTCGGTGGGCAGATTGAGCAGAAACGAATCGGTACCCTCTCTGGCTCTCTCTCTCTATCTCTTTCTCATTTTTTCTCTATCTCATTTTCTCTATTTGTTGCTCGTTAGTTGTTAGATCCGAAATATCAATTGTTTGTTAGAATGTGATGAGAAGTGGGAATGATGTGTACCTTAGCATCTTACATCTGCAATTACGCTAATATGGTGAGGAGTGGGAATGATGTGTACCTTAGCATGTTCAAGTTTGTGTTTAGTGTTTACAAAACTTGCAATCTAATGGGAACTGGATTCTGGAAGGTAAGAGGCAAATTGTTAATATGACCTCTGATATTTTGGCAGATACAAGGATATTGCTCATAGTCCATCAACTATTAAATGAGCACAAGTGTAATTGTTCTTTTTTAGTAAAGAACCTAAAGTTATTAAGAAAAGGACTCCATACAAAAAATGGAAGAGTAAATTTTGTGGAAGTCAAGAGTAAAAAAAAATGAGATGGGTCAACCACAATTTCACTAGTTGTGATTATGCTGCAAATATGTGTTTCATGTACATAATCTTGTCCCAGTGAGGCGGGATAGGCTTGCAATTGCAGATACCCAGGGCTCATGTTATCATAATTGACACTCATATAGGAAAAATCCATTTAAGATTGCACCAAAATGTTACATGATATAGATTGATCTCCTGTATGTAGAGGCCTTATTTTGCTGTCACGAGGACATATTTTTACCTTCAGCTTAGTGTCTGCCTTTGTTTTGGAATGCAAATATATGTAATTATATGCTTTTCTAGGAACAAAAGATTGTCTTTAGCTTTAGGATCTACTTGTTATTTTTTAATTAAAGTATGTGTGGTAATGTGCATTAAGGTTGACACCATATTTGGAGGAGATGGGCCTAAACGTGTTCGGTTGGAGGAGATGAGGGAGAAGCATTTCCTTCAAGATAGAGTTGAAATGTTCGGAGCTATTCCACATGCCCAAGTGCAGTCTATGCTAATATCTGGCCACATAATTCTAAATAGATGATATGCTTTGAAGACAACAAGCTTACTTAGAAGGACCTCTTTTACTTGAAGTTATTTTGTTTCTCTTTTCTCAAAGACTATATCTTATGATTTGTTTTGTTTTCAAGACTAGTAGTATGTGTGATTGTTGGAATGATATTATGATGTTAAGCTTCTAAGACATTATTTTGTATGGTGGTTATAGTTTAGCAGGTTGTTTATTGTTAAATGAAGGTTGTTTTTGGTTCAACGAAGGGCTTGTTTTTGTTAAATTGTTAAATGAAGGGCTGTTTTTGGTTCAATGAAAGGCTGTTTTTTGTTAAATGAAGGGCTATTTTTATAGTTTACAGTTTTTTTTTTTTTCGAATTTAAACGATTAGGCTTTGCACCCGAATTTTCACCCGAACCACCCGATAATCCGATGGGTGACGGGTGAAACGTGGCGGGTGATGGGTCTGGCGGGTGGTGGGTCGGATCAGGTGGTGGTTCCTGGGTGGTGGATCGGGTGAAAATTTGGACCATCCACCCACCATCCGACCCATTGCCATCCCTAATGAGGGTCCGTCGGTGTTGAAGTTTTTTAACCAACCTATAACATACGTGGTTCGTCGGAGTCGAGCGAGGTCAATTGACTCCGTAGGATCCTACCCAGCTCTGTCATTGTTTGTATGAGGTTGTCGTTAATATCCAAGACACTTCGTATAAGATATCACAATGTTATTTCTTAATTGTTCAAGTTGGAACATAGAAGCAGTGGGAGACTATGTTGCACGTATACGCCAGGGCCAGCCGTTTTATGTAGGGCTGGCAAATGGTACGGAAATTACCATACCAACCACAAACCGACTATGTTGGTAACCACACTTGTGGTAACCAACATGGTGGTAATCATCTTGGCGGTAACCACATGAAGATGGTACGGTAATGGTAATGAAATCTGAATACCATGGTTACCAAGTATATATATTTTTTATTTAATGTTTTATTGTTATTATCTTTAAGTTTTTAATTTATATTTTGTGCTTTGCTTTTGACCTAAGTTGGTCATTTCTATTTTTTCTACTAGAAACAGTATGAACATTTTGAATATTTGAAGACTTTGACCTTGTTTTGATTGAACTTGCACGAACATTTTGAATGTTTGAACAATTGAACTTGATTTATTTCAAGACTTTTAACTTTGTTGGTTTGAATTGGTTTGTATTTTAAGTTATGAACTTGATTTATTTAAACTTTTATTAGGTGGTAATCATACTATTTTTAATAACCATATTTTTTCGTTCAATAACTTTGATAACTACCGGAAGCTAGCCAAGGGGTTTCAAAAAATTACAAACAAAATTAGAGCTTGGTAACCATGGTAATGTACCGATGGTAACCACAAGTCGTGGTTACCACATATACGATAACCACGACTTGTGGTTGGTACGTGGTATGAAAATTTACGTACCACCAGTTTGTGGTTGGTACGCGGTAATCACCATTTTTTGGTGGTTGTCGTACCATGCCAACCCTAGTTTTATGTGTCCGACACCGAACGACACGACGACACGCCGCGACACACTGGTGGCACGGCTGATCTGTGTCGAACACGGTCAATGTGTCGAATACCGGGAAGAAACGAGCACGAGGCTGCTTGAGGACGGAGCTAAAACATCTCCGAGACGGCGGAGACGAGGTTGAAGTGTTTCTGGCGGCCAGCCTAAATTTGTTCAAAACCCTAAGGGGAAGAAGATGACATGTGAGGTCTCACGTGACCAAAAATTAGATTTTAAAGATCACGTGAATGGCACATGCTTCTAATTAAAAGGATGGGAGGATGTTTGACCGACTTCTTGACTTCCTTCTCCTCTCAAATGAGTAATCAGAGACAAAGTCATCACTCATCAGCCCCTCTTCTTCTCCATTGTATGCTCCCTACACACTCATCAGTCCCTCCTCTAATAGTTTTTATTAGACCTTTAAAACAACATATTATTCATGTTACCGTGTCCCCGACGTGTCGTGTCCTATATTTTTCAAAATGTCATTTCCCCGTGTCCGTATCGTGTCGTGTCCCCGTGTCCGTGCAACATAGGTGGGGGATGCTCGTCAATCAAGACCAAAAGAAGTCGTCAAACGCCAACAAAATCTGTCATCACTTGGGGCCGATTTCTTTCACCAATTAAACCCAATAGTATTTGTTTGTAGGCCATCGAGGGGTATGCTATTTGAGGCCAATGGACACCATTAATAGGCTGTTAAAGAGGTGAGGGTGTGAGGGAAGCAAGGCAATCCACACCCGGAAAGCCACGATCGCGACATCACGGGTAGTCAGAAAGGACCTCAAACACGCAGAGAAACAAGTATCGATCTCTTTCGGAGGCGTACAGCAAGCAACGGGCAAGCCCAACAACCTTTTGGGACCTTAGCAGCCTACTCGCGTTCGCAGGCTAATGCGTAATTCGGGTTCAAACATGCAGCACGGTCGAGCTCGGCTTGATCTTTTCGGATACACCCATTATTAGATCATGAAGAATGAATCCAAGGGGCCATTGAGTGAGGCGTTAATAGGTCCGCTCATATTTCGATATGGTAGTAAAATCTTATCCAATCTTTGGGTGAATCTTAATCAATAGATAATGATGCCCTGCATTATCTCTTCTATCTAATTAATTAAATGCTTGAGCTGAGCATATATACGAAGGTTGGATTGCTCTCGAAAACACACACAAACAAATAACTGACTTGAGCGTCGGAGGCACCCTCGGGGAACATGAGCCCCGCCTCTTGATTGCTTAATTGATCGCAATTCAGGTTATCAAAGGCGACCTTGGATTCCCACCATCTGCAGTTGAAGCATATAAAGCGGAAATTTCCCCTCAAAATTTCCTTATTGTAATTTTTTATCTTAATCTAGTTTGATCGGGTCTAACCATTGTACATTTAAATTGGGTACTATGTGATCTAGATATATGTGATCCTCTCACTGACAGATGATTATATATTTTCGTTTGAAATTGATATAGCCTCGTAACCACTACACTAACTTTTAAAAAGTTATTTTTTTTTAGAAATTACCTAGTAAAATTTAATTAGCCCCATTGAAAGGTACGTGGACCGGAAATCTTCCATTCAAATATTGGAAGTGGAGTAAGAATGGTTGGTATACAACAACCTCTGCAATTGATATGATACATAAATACAAAAACCACACAAAATCGGATATAAGCTGGGTTTGGGACTTAAATACCCCACCCAAAATAAAATCGTTCCTGTGGAAAATCCTAAAAAACGCAGTACCAACAACGGTAAGATTAGCTTCTCAAAGACTAGGAATCCCGACAAATTGTCCCCACTGCGACTCATGCTATGAGGATTTACATCACTTATTATGGGACTGCCCCATTACTAGAGGCACTCTGATGGCAAATGACCCAGGATCCTTTATGAAAATGCATGATTGTTTTGATAAAGGAGACCCGATCAACGCAACTATTTGGAATATCAAGAACACAATAGGAAAAGCAAAATTTGAAGACGTAGCTTTTGTCTGGTGGGGCATCTGGTTCTCTAGAAACAAAACACACTTTGACAGTATAACCCCAGATATAAGAAAGATATTAGCTTTCAAAAAAGACCAAAAATTCATCTGGATAACATCACAAGCAAAGGAAAATACAAAGGAAAATATAACAGCTACACAAAGCAACTCAAAACCGAGATTGATTTCAAAAAGAAAAAGAACCAAATGGGAACCACCTCCTCAGGATACACATAAACTTAACTTCGATGGCTCTCTCTCCTCTAGTAATATGGGCTCCTTTGGATTTATCATTCGTGACTACAAGGGTTCCCCTATCTACTGCGGCTGGGGACCATCACCAATCAATTCTGTTTGTGGGTGTGAAAGTCATGGGCTATGGAATGGCATTCTCACTGCAAAAAAATTGGGAATTACTAAATTGATTGTAGAAGGAGATAACCTAACAATTATTAAGTGTTTAAAAGGTTTGGGGAAGCCTACTGGAGACTCGGATATGATTGTCTCAGACAGTCTAGTCTCGCTGGGCTTCTTTCGTTCGGTCGAGATTCGTCATGTCTACCGGGAAGCTAATCTTGTGGCAGATCGCTTGTCAAGACTTAGTTCTGCTTCACTTGGTACATCGACTCCTGATGATTCTCTTTTGCATAGTCTCATCCGAAAGGATGCTCTTGGCTGATAGGGCTAAGCCCTATGGTCAAATTTTTTCCGTTTCAAAAAAAAAAATAAAAAAAAATAAAAAATCTTCCATTCAAATTCAAAAGGGTTATGATGATGGGAGTCATGGACACGAAACTGTATAAAGGTAAAATGATTGTTCTATAATTTTATATAGTTGAACTGTAAAGGTATATATCAGATGGAGAAAAGGCCATTTTGATTGGCATTTGATTAGAACTATACATGCATGTTAATAAAGGTAGGTTAAACTTTAAAGTTTTCTTTTGGGTCTTCCCGTGAACCACTCATCATCATTTTTTAACAAACTTAGGGTGTGTATGGATGAAATATAAACAGGTTAAAAAGTGTAAATTATTAACCGTTAAAAAAATAAACAGGTTTAAACGGTGTATGGAAACAACAAATAAGCTTTAGTCAGTTAAAAAAAGGGTTTATAAATAAGCTGGAGATTGAAGCTTATTTTGAGGTTTATATTCCATAATTACTATTTTACCCCTTCTCTTTTATCTTATTTGGTTTGAAAGTACCACAATACCCCTAATAAAAACCAAATAAACTCCACTTTTTACGAATAAACTGTTTTTCGCCCCATACGGAGTTTATATTTTTTCATAAATTTTTAACTACTTTTACCAACAGTTTATAAATTTTTACCCTGTTTATAATTTTAATCAGTTTATTAACCCCGTCCCATACGAACCCTTAATCTATTTACCCATTCAATTTTTACAATTGCAACACTGCAATTTAATGTAGTTGGTTGCAATCTGGCTAGCTAGACGTTACAATGTCGGAACTTTATAATTTTTTTTTTTGATCAGACGGAACTTTATAATTTTAGGTCTACTTTGATTCATCTTTTATTTAAGTCTACTTTGATTTATATTTCGTTATTTGTATTGCCTCGTTTACTTTCAATACGTTAAAACACTTCTGTTAGAGCAACTCCAAAATATATTTTATTTTAGAAATTTTAGAGTGTTTAGAGAATTTTAAAGTATTTTTTATTTAACGGATTTTCCTATCTCATTTTTACAAAATAGAGAACTAGCGAAAAAAATAGTCTTCTTCAAATCTACAATGTTCTCCAAAACTAAATAATTCTAGTAGAAAAGTTGTTGAAATTAAAATAAAAAGGATTTAAAATTATTTATTTAATTTTCCAGGATAAATTTTGAAAAAGTTGTTTGAAATGTCTCAGCAGATTCTTGCTCTGGAAGTATAGTCCAACTCTCAGCGCATAACCTCCTTCGGTCCAATTGCCAATATGCAAATTAACCAAAAGTTGTATCAAATTGAAAAAATAATATTTATAAATATTCTAATATAAAAAATAATCTAAGATAAAAAAATTTATTGTGTAAAAAAGTCGAACTCAGGCAAGTCTGAATCTTGAGAGACCGACAAGTCGATAGACTGCAGCCCCTTCAAATATACAACATAAATACAGAAAAATGTGCAAAAGACCACACAATACAAACAACGAAAAATGGATCAAAGTAGCTAGGTTGGAGGCGTAGAATAAGGACGAAGCCAATCACCATTGTTGAATAGCACCATTGACCATATTGATACTTCAGGCATCCTTGTGGGCAGTAAAGACGAACTTCCAATCAATCGTTCTGTACACGGAGTCGCCTCGTACACATTACAACGATCTCAGCGTATCCCGACTCTAAATGCCAGAACCCCAACAAAGCAATAGATCACCAAGACATACCAAGTGTAGTCGTACATAACCGAGCAAAACGCACCTAGAAATTATTACTAATCTAATACTCCCTCTGTTAATTAAAACGTGTTGTTTACTATTAATGCAAGCTTTTTTAGAGTGATAAATTTTTATTTTTTTTATTTGCTTTTATAAATTCATACTTAATACGGAGTAGTAATAAGTATGAAAGTATTGAAAAAAATTATTAAAAAAGTTAATATTTTATATAGTTTTTAACACCTAAAAAGTATGCGTGAATAGTAAAACGTCAAGTTTTAATTAACGAATGGAGTATTGTTTACTCAAGTCGTAGCGGGTTTTAGGACGCAAATGAGCTTTGGTCAAACCCCTATGGGAATTTGGGTAATCGATCGGGGTTTAGATTAAACTCTTTCGGAAATTTGTTGAAGAGCCTTAAATGAAGTAGATGCCAAAGGAAACCAACGTCGTTTAAAGAACGAAGCCAGTGACGACGGCGAAAGGAAGGCAACGAGGGAGGAGGCGGAGGAAGACGCCCAACCTCCCGACCATCGAACCAAAGGCGACCTGAAATAGACAGCAAAGAAGGGGCGAAGACTGATGCGAGTAAAACTATGATCTAAACATAAACAGAGAGGAGTTCATGGAGAGATAGATGTGGAAAAAAGAAGAAGAAGATGTGGATCAGATATCAAAATTAGGGAAAATGAGAGTGAGGATAAAACATTGTCATTAAGAGTTCGTTGTTCTGATTACAAAGTATTCCCAACAACTTATATAGTGTTGTGATCAATTGTACAGAACCAATCTCAGGCTTCTCAGCCACATGATCAAAACAACCTCTAACTAACTAAGCAAGTGGTAAGACACTTTGCTTATTTATTTCTAACACTCCCCTTCAAGCTTGGAGTTATTTGAACTTGTTGATAACTCTGAGCTTGACTGTCAACTTTGTCATCTAATCCTGGTTCACTACTTTGGTGAATATGTCTGCTGGTTGTTCCTTAGTGTGTATGTACTTAGCTTCTATTTCTCTATTCATAATCTTATCTCTTACAAGGTGACAATCAACTTCAATGTGTTTCGTCCTTTCATGAAACACAGGGTTTCTAGCTATGTATAGTGTGGCTTGGTTGTCAAAGTACAACTCTACTAGTCCATGATTGATGCCTAGATTTTGTAAGACACAAACCAGCCAGGTGTTTTCACAACAAGTTGTCGCCATTGCTATGTACTCAGCTTTAATAGTGGACATGGCGACGAATGTCTGTTTCTTTGTCCTCCACGAGATCAGGGAGTCACCTAGCATAATGCAGAATCCTATTGAATATCTTCTAATCATACAACATGCTTGCCAATCTGCATCACAATATGCTCTTATCTTAACTTCTGAGTTGCTTGACATCATTAACCCTTGTCCATTGGCTCAATACTTGAATGGAGTATGTGATGTCTAGTCTTGTAACAGTTAGGTAGATCAACTTGCCTACCAGTTATCTATACTTCTGGGGAGATTTCATAGGCTCCGCTTCAGTTGAGAGCTTCATATGAGCATCTAATGGAGTGGCTAATGGCTTAGAGCCAGCCATTCCCATTTCATCCAACAATTCCATAGTGTACTTCCTCTAGTTTAGATAGATTCCAGCTTTGTCCCTATCCACTTCAATCCCAAGTAAATACCTTAACTCCCCTAGATCTTTGATCTCTGGAAGTTCTTGTGCAGATGTTGCTTCAATATCTCAATCTCTTCCCGGTCATTTTCAACAATAATCATGTCATCTACATATACCAATAATGTAGTAAAGGACTTTCCTTGTTGCTTGGTGAACAATGAATAATCGGCCTTAGACTGTGTATATCCTCCTGATTTGACAGCTTGAGAAAACTTTGCGAACCACTGTCTTGGTGCTTGTTTGAGCCCATATAGAGATTTTTTCAATTTGCAGACCAAGGGACCACCATTGACTTCACTCCCTGACTCCCCTTGAAGACAATGGTTGGAAGCCTTTGATTGAATGTGTTTTAGAGCATTGGAAGTTGGAGGGAGAGATATAGATCGACATCTTCCTCAAGATCGCCATCTAGAAACGCATTGGTGACATTCATTTGCGAGATATGCCATTGATTTGCAGCAGCAATGGCAAGCAAGGTCCTGACAGTGATCATTCATGCAACTAGAGCAAATGTCTTCGAGTAATTAATCTATGCCATAAAGATGAGAGTGAAACCCCGAGCAACAAGTCGTGCCTTATGCCTCTCAAGTGAGCCATCAGACTTAAATAATAGTTTGAAAAGCCACTTTCACATCACCAGAGATTTGTCAGTAGGAAGAGGAACAATATCCCAAGTATGATTCTTTTCTAGCGCATCTAACTCAACTACCATTGCATCACACCACGCATGATCCTTTAGAGCTTTAGTCATACTTCCTCGCTTCGTCCTAAAATACATGGTCTTTTAGACCTTGAACTTTTGTAAAAAATACATGGGTTTTTAGGTTTATAGGGTAATTATTACCCCTAAAAAAGTACAATGTAAGTAAAATTAAAGAGTTCTCACCTCTATAATAATAATGAGATTTAATTATAAATAAGTTTACTTAATCAACGTGCAAGGATCTAAAAAACCATGTAATTTAGGACGGAGGGAGTATTTTTTTGGAAGAGAATAGGATGCTACGTACATTGTTTACAAACATCTGGTAGCTAGGGTTACAAGCTGTACGTATAGATGAAAGAGTTAGCAAGGGGGTAAAGAGAATGAACAGCCTTAGGTGAGGCAACTGCAGATGTGGTAAGAAGAAGAAGATGATGTAGATTAGAGATCAAAATTAGGGAAAATGAGGTTGAGGATAGAACATTGTTATTAAGAGTTCGTTGTTCTGATTACAAAGCATTCCCAACAGGTTATATAGTGTTGTGATCGATCAATTGTACAGAACCAATCTCAATCTCAATCTCTCAGCCACATGAACAACCTTTAACTAACTAAGCAAGTGGTAAGACACTTTTGCTTATTTATTTCTAACAAAGACTCATAGGAATTTAGGAAAGGAAGGTCAGACCACAATAGTAACCTCCCTGGGACGCATACAAGATGGTGAGCTTGGACCACACAAGACCACAGTCGGACGAGGGGAGACGAATTTGGCGGAAGTAAACCCGAACACCACCTAAAAGGAGCAAAGGCCACCTGAGAGACTTCACCACTCCTTGAGAAAGTGTAAGCCACTGCGTACTTGGGTCCGAATGATGAAACCAGCATGAGCAGATTGGAGGGGGATTTCACTCGAAATAGCTAAAAAAAAAAACAACAAAAAAAAAAACTAGGAATTGCAATGGAGAATTGGGGGCGTGTGGGGCAAGGCCAAAGCGCGTTCTTCTCAACTTATTTAAGTGAGAGTGACAATTTTTTTATTTTTTTAGAGGAAGTGATAGAGAAAATGATTATTTGATTTCAAGAATAAAATAAAAAAGGAAAAATGTCGCACGTGACTGTCACTCGCGAAACAAGTGCGTTCCCCCCACTCTCCGGAAAAAAATAAAATCTCCAACCTGGAGAGTGAGTACTGAGTAGTGGCTACCTGCATATTGCATATCTCATTAGTCATTATATACTCTCACCTCTCAAATCTCTTTCTCTCTCTCTGAAATCTCAAATTGCCTATTGCTTCATTCCTCCCGGCCACCATGTGAATTCCACGCCGGCCACTAACGTACATCTATCCCCTCCAAATGGGCAAATCATACTCCAAATGGCTCTACCGCCTCCTCCGCCGTAAAAAGCCTACCTCCGCCGAAGATCCTCCCCGCCGCTCTTTCTCCGACAACCACGCCTCCGCCGACCCCAACAAGCACGCAATCGCAGTCGCCGCTGCCACAGCCGCCGTCGCCGAGGCCGCACTCGCTGCCGCCAAGGCCGCCGCAGAGGTCGTCCGCCTTACCAGCCGCCCAGGCTCCGTGGCGGCTGCGGGTAGAGGTGACGTCAGCAAGAGGAGGTGGTCGGTGGACGATTATTTGGCTGCAGTTAGGATACAGTCGGCTTTTCGTGGTTATCTGGTCAGTATTTTTTGCCTTCATTTTATCTTCCATTTTATTGCTTTATATACATCCCTTACTATTTACTATTTTGCCCTTTCTGTTTCGATCTATTTACGTAGTTATGCCATTTGGGCGTCGGTTGGTTTTCTACTGGTTTAATTCTACTGCTGTAAAACATATATTCCGTTGGACCCAGAGAATGAGAAATATTATCACCATCTTCTATCATGCTCAAAAGAATTTTCAAAACTATATTTATGTTCCATATCTTTATTTATACACTTATAAAATATTTTCGCGCGTTTTAAAATATAACTAATTAAAAGCCACCGATTACATCTTAAATGATTGTTACATACTACTTTAAAATGTGATTTGTGATCATAAATATTTAAATATAATTAAGTTTACGGAACATAGATATTTTGAATTCCAAAGTAAAATCTGATTGAAATAATTAATCGATCCACCGAAATTAAGTTGCACCGGTGATATAAACGAATTTTATTTTAGAAACGGCATTTCGATTTCGAAATTGGTATAGACATGTTTGATTGGTTTTGTGGTGTAAACATTTGGGTGGCATTTCTGTAATTTTTGCCTTTTCGGAAGTCCTAATGGAGAGGGTAAAGACTAAAGATCGAGTGGGATAACCTCTTAAGTCTTTAACAACAATGTCATTAATGTAGGAAAGCAATGTGTAGTTTGAGAATTGAAGGAACACCTACCTACCTAATTTTCAAATGGAAAAGACTTTTTTTCTTCTTCTCCTTCTTCTATATATGTAGAACTAGAAAGTTTATGAATGGGTCTCTTGAGTCTTTACCAACATTTGAATTAATAATATAATGTTAGATGAATTGCTTTTGCTTTCACAATGAAAGTGATTGGTTCCCTAATCTCCACGGCATCAGCTGCACTTGCTGGACCTTGTGCCTCATTTGATTCGGGTTTAGATTAATTCGACTGTATAGTCTATTAGAAACTGATTGCTGAACGACACATTCATATGATGCCCATATATATGGACCTTGTTCCTCCAATGCCATTTCAATACAAATATAAATACACAGTACCAAGGAGGGGCAAAATTGTCATTTCACTACTAACCAACTGTTTTCATAAGTTGCCTGAAAGCTACACCTATAGCTGCATAGAACCAACCCCTCCCACTTTCCATTCTTGTCTATGCAGACTTACATTACATAGGGTATGTATGGTCTGACATTGCTACTACTCCCCGTCCCCGGTACGAGTGTGTTACACATTGAGGGATGATGAAGTCTCCACATAAACATAAAAACGATATATTGTGCCTTTGCAATTATTGTATTCTAGAATGTGGACCATTTTCGAGATATACCCGTTTTTGTTCGGAGCTAGTAATGGATTGAGTACCATACTAGAAAGAACTGGGTAATTGCTTGCTCAAATGAAGACACTGTAAGCGAGTATTACAGATCAACCATGGTTGTCATACCCTTTTAATAGCCTTTGATGGATGTAAATAGAGGGTGGACTATTTATTGCTCACCCTTTTCTGATTTCCTTTCATCATCAGCTTGTTACTCCTTCTAGGAAGGGACTTATGTCGCGTCAGTCGACCCATTCTTAGCCTTGCTGAATTAGCTGATTCGTACAGCAAAGCGCGTTTGTTGAAACTTTTGCATTTGTTCATGTATTGAGTTCATTCGGATTGTTCTCTTCACGGTTTTTATGATATGAATGATTGCCTTGCACTTTGTTTGAAACCTTTTTTTTTTTTTTTGCTTTTGGTTATTTTGAA
This sequence comes from Persicaria tinctoria, assembly GCA_037127255.1. Lineage (NCBI taxonomy): Eukaryota > Viridiplantae > Streptophyta > Magnoliopsida > Caryophyllales > Polygonaceae > Persicaria > Persicaria tinctoria. The sequence continues at coordinate 50,451,856 of JBANSL010000006.1, read as the reverse complement.
GGCAAGAAGAGCACTCAGGGCTCTCAAGGGATTGGTGAAGCTTCAAGCTCTGGTGAGGGGACATTTTGTAAGGAAACGAAGCACGGATATGCTAAAACGGATGCAAGCAATGGTTCGAGTCCAAGCGAGAGCACGCGCAAATCGCATACAGCATGTGGAAACCATAAATCATGTAAGAAATACACCCTCAAAGATTCTTTCTTATTAGTTGCTGATGAGTTTGTTGGGTTTTAACCAATGCACCATCTCTGCAGGGCTCAGAAAGAAACCGAAAACTTGATCATCAGCGCCGAGTATGCAGTATGAAACTCAATGAAGCATCTCTTCTGAAGGTAGTCTCATTCTCTTCTTTTTAATGAACAAGCAATGGATTCAGAAACCATCACTAACTTTAACGCATTCGAAGCAGAGATCTGGCTCTGTTTCGAGCACCAGAGATGCTAATATTCATACATCGCGAGCAAATCCAAGTGGCTCCGATTGTTTGAGGACAGGCAGCCACAACTCGCTGTCAAGAACAGCCCACATGGACGACGAAAAGGCTGACAAGATCCTTGAAATCGACAACTGGCGGCCACACTTGGCGCCCATCATTAGCCGAAACTACCCAAGCTGCAAAGTCTCAGCCAAGGACTACTACGCCTACGAACCCTACCACCATAGCTTCGCGGCCTCTGACGCCTATCCGAAGTACTCAACAAACCATAGTCTTCACTCAAGAAGTCCTTGCAACTCGGAAAGCTTCGTCTCACTAAGGTCTCTAAACTTGCCACCAATGGAGCAGGATTTCAGCCCTCAGGCCTGCTCTGTCCCGTCAAGGCCGGGTAGCAGCCATAGCAAGACAAGGGCTATGAGCCCTTACACTCCCACGAGGAACGAGTCCGCGAGAAGCTTGTATGGGGAAGGAGAACAAATGGGCATGTACTATCCTAGCTACATGGGATACACGGAGTCTTCTCGGGCAAAGGTGAGGTCCCAGAGCGCGCCAAAGCAGAGGGTAGAGTGGTTCGAGAGCCATGGATCGGCCAAGAGGTTGTATATGTATGGCAACGATTATAGGGTGTCGAGGAGGAATCCGAATGGCGATGGTTTCGAGCTAGGAAAATGAACATTCAGTGGGTAGCTAGCAAGGCTGAAAATGAATAAAGGAATGGTTTTGCTCGTCTGTGTGTGTGTTGTTAGGGGAAGAGGAAGTGTTAATCAATGTGTGCATAGTACAGTGTTGTTTGTTTGTTCTTGTTTGGGTTTCATATTTGTCCAAAATGAAATTGAATTATGTGGACCGGGATGATCGATGTAGTTAAGAGTCACAACTCACAAGTGCTTTGTAGTGCAACCTCGTTAGTGGTCGTTGATTGATGAAATATCAATTCTCAAGTAGTCATTAACCTAATTTGAATTAACCAATGACGTTTTCCTCTAATGGTTTTAAAAGGTGTTGGATTGAGCCTGTCTTGTAGATAACTAGTTATATCGAGTTCAAGCAATATACATGTATACATAGATGTAGATAGAGAGATAGATAAGATACATTACCCCGTATCAAATTATATCAAATTTAATCAAGTGTTTTACTCCATATCAGTAGAGCTATTACTAATGATACCTTTCTGAGTAATAAAGTCGGCTATTTGATTTGCTTCTCGGTAGCAGTGTCTGTATTGAATAAGGTCAAAAGCAGATTTCAGTTGCTTGATCTTTTCAATGTGATAATCTCCCATCCTACATTATTGCGGTTGGTGATGACTTTGACGAGTTGTAGATTTTCCCCTTCCATTATTACTCTTCGAAGTCCTTTCCTATCTAATTGTTTGATTCACACCTGTCTGAATAGCAATAACTTCAGTTTGAATGACTGAGCTTTTGATAGTGCCGAGCAACCCCTCCCACATAGAAAGCGCATGTGGGATTCACAGAGTCATCCACATTGATTTTGTAGACAACCCTTGGTGGTTTGCTCTATTTAGCTTTAAATCTCTTGATTGTAGTTTTATTCCTATGTTTTTTTTTTCAATTTGGGTCCAATCATAGATGTTTGCAATGATTCTTCGAATGATATTTTGTATTGGGGCCGGAGCTTTATTCCAAAAGATAAGTTCATTTCTGATTTCCCAAATAGTTTGCCAAATGAAGATTAGTTCCTCAAAATTTTTGTTTCTAAATCGAATTTCATCTATATTAAAAGGGTGGGATTCATTTATATTCATATGTTGGAAGGGTGGGAAAAACTCTAAAGAGAAGGCAGAGCCTTCTCTCTAGAGTGGGTTGTCTGGCTCCCCTATTATTCCCAATCTAAAACTTTCCGATCCCAATATCCTGTAGTCGCCCCTCCTTCTCCGGTGAGTATCGCGCATTCCCGTCTTGGGCTCGGTCGGTCGCTGTCACTCTCTCCGGCCGTCCTTGGCGGCTCTGCCCTGTTGTTATTCCCCCCTCTGCCAGTGCCCATTATGTGGTGTTGTCGGGGCTAGCCTCCGTCATCCTTCCCCTGTTCCCCTTGGCTCCCCCCTCCTCTTCCCCCCTTGTCTTGGCCTCGTCGGCTCCCTTTCGCCGACCTTGCCCGGGCTTGGATCCGGCCGCATCCCCGGTGGTGGCTCGTCTGCTACCGGGTTCCCTCCTTGTGTGTCCGGGGAGGAGTGCTAGAACTCATTGGCGTGCAAGGCTCAATTTTGGCCTTGCATGCCAAGTTTCACATCCAATCAAAAAAAAATTATATGTATAAATATAAATATTTATATATTTTTTTTAAAATTGTCCGAAAGGGCTTAAAATAAATCCCGAAAGGGCTTGACTAAATTCCGAGTGGTTAAATCTTTTGGTGTTTTTGCACGAGCAATGTGTGGCTCTACTTTCGGCGGTTCTAGAAGATCTTCTGCTTGGTTGGGGGCGTGGAGTTTGGAGTCGGGACTAGCTGGGGTCGAGGTGGTGCGTTCAAGGCGACTCCGTATCCGGGAAGGAGCTTCCTTGGAGTTTCGTCTGCACTTCCCACAGGAGATAGATTCCTGCTGTACCGCTGGCCCGCGGTGCTACTGTTTCAGTGGTGCTTGGCTTCGCTCTTCGTCATCGTCCGCAACTGTTGGAGGAGTTTCTTTTTAGATCGTTCTTATTGTAGAATTATTTTTGCTTGTTTCTTAGCGCCGTTTTATGTTATTATTTTATGTTTAGGCGATCTTCGCTTGCCGATTCGTCGGCCTCTCGAGAATCAGGCTTGTCTGATCTCGAATTCTTACTTGATCAAATATATATATATATATATATATATATATATATATATATATATATATATATATATATATATATATATATATATATATATATATATATATATATGTTGGAAGTATTTTCCGTGGTCAATTATTTTCCTAGTGAATAGACAGCTTCTCATTAAGTGTTCCGCATCTTCTTTGCAATTATGTTGGAAGTATTTTCCGTGGTCAATTATTTTCCTAGTGAATAGATAGCTTCTCATTAAGTGTTCCGCATCTTCTTCCGCTTGATTGCAAAGACTACACTAGTTGGGAACTCGATTAACGTATTTATTAAGGCTTTGAGTGGTAGGAAATTCATCTACCATGATTTTCCACATAAAGTTCCTTATTCTAGCTAGGAGGTAGATTTAGCTTCCAAATCCAGTTAAGATCTTTTGAAACTTGAGTTACGTTATTTGTCACGCGTTTTGACCGATTTCGTAGTGAAATTTCCACTTTGGGTCTAGCTTCCAGATAAGTTTGTCTGGCGTATCCCAATTTGGTATTTGTATATCTACAATTTTACAAGAGACTTCTGAGAGTAGGGGTGATATTCGAGCCGAACGAGCCGAGCTCGGCATGTTCAAGCTTGGCTCGAATGTAAAACGAGCCGAGCCGAGCTCGAGCCTAAATCTTATACGAGCTTTTTTTAACGCTCAAGCTCGGCTCACGAGCCCAATCACATGTTCGAGCTTGGCTTTTTTAAGCCCGGTCAAGCCGAACGAACGAGCCTAAACGAGCTTAGGCTCGTTGGAGCTCGTTGTCCAGCTCGTTCGTTCGGCTCGTTTATGCAATTATGGACTGATATTGTGATTGAAAGTGATTATTTCCTTCTATTTGCCTTTTTTTTTGTTACTCCTGATGCATTTAATTTTTAAGGCTTGCTAATTTATTGAGATACATTTCAGATCTATCAAAGATCTGAGCTCACAATCGAGAGAGACTAAGACAGATCACAACGAGAGAGAGAGAGAGAGAGAGAAGTCGATTAGTGGTTCGAATAGAATTCCATCAATACAAAGAAACGAGCATGTATTAATAATGTCTTTAATGGTATTATACAAATTTTAAAGGCCATCACACAAAAAATTTCAACGGAAGTCTGATTCTAACCAAGAAAAAGGAATCCATCCTATAAAAAAAATCACTAACGCCTATTTCTTCCTAAGATCTGATATCTCAGATATCCCACCGATTGAGTCGAAGGAAGATTTGGGGAAGTCGATACCCTGGAATCGAAGGCAGATCTGAGAAGAAGATGCACAAGAGGAGCGGCAACATCACAACTTTTCGATGCAGATGTGGAAGGCATCGAGGCGAGAGAGGCGGCTGACTCAATTAAGGTAGGAGGGATATCATAAATAGAGTAATTTGATAGATGGGGTTGGGTTGGGCTTTATCCAGCCCAATTAGAAGGGTTTCTAATCTTTTTATTTGCCTGGGCTTTATTTACCGACTGAGCAACTGACGAGCTTTTGGGCTCGCTCGGCTCGGGCTCGGTTCGAGCCTAAAACAATGTTCAAGCTCGGCTTGTTTTGTGTATTCGAACGAGCCGAGCTCGACCTTTTTCGAGCCAAACCCGAGCCGAGTTCGAGCTGTTCGGCTCAGATAACAACCCTACTTCCGAGGGGGATAGGCTATTTACTAGTGGAGCATTTCAACTTTTTTGTGAATTAAAAAGCTGGTTTACTTTGATTTTTGAATCATGGTTCCCTCTAAATTGTTCAAGATCTTGATTTGTGACCCAAAGGTGAGACCAAACATTTATGTTATTTCCCTTTCCAATTAACCAAAGAAGACCTTGCTCAAATTTATTTCTTAAGGAAAGAAGTCGACCGAATTGCCATGATGTAAAATGATTGGAGCGATTTCTAATATTTTTCTTTTGAATGTACTTTTCATTAATAACCTTGACCCATATATTGTTCTCGTTTGTGTAGAGCTTCTAAAGGAGTTTCATTTGTAAGCTTTTATTGAGTTCTTCTACTTTCCTAATACCTAGGCCTCCTTGGCATTTGCTTTTGCAGATGTTATCCCAACTTACAAGCGATGTGTACCCTTTGATTGTAGTTTATTCCATAAGAAATTTTTGTTGATCTAATCAATTTGTTCTAGGATTCCTTTCGGTAGGAGAAAATTTTGCATTAGGTAATTTTTTTTGGAGCTAAGATTTGATTGGATAAGCCCCTCTCTTCCTGCTTGTGAGAGGGTGAAAGCCTTCCATTTAGAAAGTTATTTTTTTAGATTTTGGACTGAATCTTCAAAAACACAGTTTTTTATTCTCCCATTTATAAGAGGAATACCTAAGTACTTCTCAAGTGTTCTTGTGATGGGAACCCCATATGTTGTGCAAGATTTCTTGCTAGAGTATGAGATACATTTGTTGAACATCGAATTGAGCTTTTTGAAGAGTTTATGGTTAATCTTAATAGGTTTGAGTAGTTGTTTAGCATGTTTAGGATAGTATTAAGACTGGTGTGAGCTGTTTTTGCGAATATTAGAGTATCATCTGCAAAGGTTAGGAACGGTATGTGCGAATAACTGAATCAATGTGTTTAACTAAGTGTTTACCCATTAGTTTTAATCATTAATTGTATATTACTCACTCTGTTGATTAAAACTTGACGTTTTATTATTTATACACGTTTTCTTAGGTATTAAAAACTATACTGTAAAAAATATTAACTTTTTTTTATAATAATTTCATACTTATTACTCTCTCTGTTAATTAAAACATGTCATTTTTTTAGAATGATAAAACTATATAAAACATCAACTTTTTTTACATTTATTTTTATAAATGCATACTTAATAGTAATAAGCATAAAGTTATTCTAAAAACTATTTAAAAAGTTAATATTTTATATAGTTTTTAACACCTAAAAACGTGCATGAATAGTAAAACGTCAAGTTTTAACGAACGGAGAAAGTATTATTAAATATGAATTTATAAAAAATTGTTAATAAGTTATATAGTTTTTATCGTTCTAAAAAAACGTGCATAAACTGCAAACGACATAATTTAATTAACAAAGAGAATATAAGATTCCTATCATCCTTTTTTAATAAGCAATCCCTTCGTTTACAAAAACATGTGATTTCTTATTATACATGCTTTTTTTAGGATGATAAAATCTATGTAAAATATTAAAGTAATTTTTTTTTAATTTCATATTTATTAGTAATAAATATAAAATTATTAATGAAAAGTTAATACTTTATATAGTTTTAGCTCATACAAAAAGTTAATACTTTATATAGTTTTAGGATGATAAAGTTTTTTTCTTCAATAAATAAACATAATGAATTACAGGGAAAAAAAAGATATGTCGGAGTAATTAATACAAACATTTGTTAACAAAAATGAAGATTCACAAACACTGAAGGTGTCGTGGTGTAGTTCGTTATCACGTCAGTCTAACACACTGAAGGTCTCCAGTTCGAACCCGGGCGACGCCATATCCATTTATTTTTGTTTTCAAACATTTAGATCGTACTGTAATACTTGTATAGTTGTTGGATCTGAGCATTTGAAATATATATGCTTTTGTATTTTTATTTTTTTTTGGTGGGAATACATGTACTTTTGTTGGCGCTTGGGATCCAAACTTTTGGATTTCTTTCAAAATTTCACCATATTTATGACATTTTCATTTGGTATATATAAAATGCATGTGGTGGTGTTGAAATGCAGATTCGAATGGAGGGAACCTGTAGAGTGTAGAGTGATGATGAGGTTGAATAGTGAAGAGCTATTTATGGCTGACAGGTCCCCCTTCCTATATGCCTATATGGGGAGACGTTGATAATGTCGTCTTCGCCGCTGCATCAACCGGTTAATCCAAAAGAAAGAAGAATGACAGGCGCAATCCTGCATGCCCAAATGCAAGAGCTTCAAGTGTAGTTTTCGAGTTTTGGATCGTTAGTGTGAGCTAGCATAAGTTAATTTATCTTAACTTGGATCTATTTTACAAAACTTTGCACCCCCTTTTATCTCACGAAACCTTACTGATGAAGGATTATCTGAAATGCTTCTACACAAACGTACATTCTATGTCTTGCTATTAAGGAGAATTTCGAGCCTAATTGAATAATCAAGAATCCGTGAATTTTATCAAGTGTTATGGGCTGAATTTTCTACCACCTAGTGTTTACTGTTATGTTGAGAAACAACTAAGTGTATTTTCGGCCAGACCTTAACTAGTTTTTAGAGGTGGCAATCGGGCGGGTCGGGTTGGGTTTGGGTTCAGATAGTCGGGTTTCGGGTCATTCAGGTTTCTGGTAATGTCTAATAATTTGGTCAATCGGTTGGGTCGGGTTCGGGTTTCGGTTGTATTGGGTTTCGGTTATTCGGGTTTCGGTTGTCTCGGGTTTTCATTATTTCAATATTCATTTAAAAAAAAATTACTAGATTGTAGCTTAAAGTTCGGGTTATTTCGGGTTTCGGTTATAACAGGTTCGGGTCTTAATGGGTTTCGGGTTAATCATATTCGGTTCATTTGGATTTCGGGTCCAAAATGGACGGGTTGTGTCGGTGTTCATAATAATCGATTTCGAGTCGACCGGGTCGTGTTTTCGGGTTCGGGTCGGGTTTTGTTGCAACTCAGATTGGGGATCACAACCACACTGGTGAACACTCAAAGACACCAGATTCACACACAGCTTCGAGAGAAAGAGAGAGCTTAAAACTAATTCTCCATTACACACAACCAAATGCATTACAACCCTATCTAATACCATGATTCAACTGATGAAAACTGCACAAGTAACTGCACCCCACTAAGCCACTAACTTAGTCTAACAACATGTGCACTAACCTTAAAAACATAACTGCTACTTAACTTGTCTTTGAGCTGTAAACTCAGCATTAACACAACCAACAGAAAAACAGAAATTTAAACTAAGTCTTAGAGCTTAAGGATTACAATGTGAAGTACATTCAACACCCCCTCTTAATTCACATTGTCTTCATCCCTATTTTCTCTCTAAAGAACTGATGCTTGGCTCCATTCAAGGCTTTTGTAAACATGTCAGCATCTTACTCATTTGTTCCACAAAAGTTTACACTTACCTTCCCTTCTGCTACCAACCTTCGGATGAAATGATGCTGCACTTCAATATGCTTGGTCCTAGCATGAAAGGCTGGATTTTTAGTCATGGCTATAGCAGACTTGTTGTCACACCACAACTCCACTACATTCTCATGATTGCATCCCAAATCCAGCATCAACTTCTTCAGCCACAATGCTTGCTTAGCAGCCAATCCTGCTGCAACATACTCAGCTTCTGAAGATGAGAGTGCTACTGTGTCCTGCTTCTTTGAGCTCCATGTCACTGCACCAGAGCCTAGACTGAACACAGATCCTGAGGTACTTCTTCTGTCGTCCAAGCACCCTGCCCAGTCACTATCAGTGTAGCCTATAAGCTTGAACTGATCCACACTCTCATACCATAGACCATATCCCAAAGTACCAGCAATGTACTTTAAGATCCTCTTAGCTGCACCAAGATGTTGCTGTGTAGGACCATGCAAATATCTTGAAATTACACTCACACTATAGGCAATGTCTGGCCTAGTATGTGTAATGTAATTCAGACCACCAACCAGACTCCTGTACAACCTCTCATCTGCACTTGGAGTTCCATCATCCCTCTTCAACTTCTCATTTGTGTTCATTGGTGTCTGAGCAGCATCACAATGCTCCATTTTGAATTTCTTGATCATATCTCGAGCATACTTCTCTTGACATACAAATATGCCCTCACTGCTTTGCTTTACTTCCAAGCCTAGGAAGTACTGCAACAGATTGAGATCAGTCATCTCAAATTTGTTCATCATTGCCTCTTTGAACTGTATGATCATCTCACTTTCAGGACTGAAGTATATTATGTCATCCACATATAGACAAACCACAATAAACTTATCTCTGCTCTCCTTCTTCACATACAAAGTTGGCTCATTTTCACTTCTTGAGAATCCATTCTCTAAGAAAAATGAGTCAATTTTACTGTACCATGCTCTTGGAGCTTGCTTCAGTCCATAGAGAGCTTTGTACAACCTGAACACCTTGTGCTCTTCCCCTTTTTTCACAAAGCCTTGAGGCTGCTCTACATATACTTCTTCCAATAACTCTCCATTCAAAAAAGCTGATTTTACATCAAGCTGATAGACAGGCAATCTCCACAGTGCAGCAAGAGCTAGAACAACTCTCACAGTTTCAAGCCTTGCAACTGGAGAAAATGTTTCTTCATAGTCAATTCCCTCCTTCTGAGCATAGCCCTTTGCCACCAGCCTAGCCTTGTATTTCTGAACTGCCCCATCTATGTTGTACTTGGTCCTGAAGACCCACTTCAACCCAATTGGTTTCTTTCCTTGAGGCAATTCCACCAGCTCCCGTGTTTCATTCTTCTCAATGCACTTCATTTCCTCTTTCATAGCAGATTTCCATTCTTGATTTCCTTTAGCTTCATCAAAGCTTTCTGGATCACTTGCCATCAAACCATAACCACACCTCACACTCCTATCATACACATCAGTGAGTGACCTAAACTTTCTGGGAGGTGATTCACATGATGATCCTGAAGATTGAGACTCTTCACTGCTTGATGGACTTCTAGGAGTTACAGGAGTTGAAGGTGTTGAAGAGGAGTTTGAGTTCAACTCATTTATATCTGCTTCATCTTCTGCATCTATCTCTTCTGAAGAGCTTTCAACTATGACAACCTCCTTGGTCACAACTCCACATTTTTCCTTCATCCAATCCCACTCCTTTTTTTCATCAAACACTACATTTCTGCTTATGATTGTTCTTCCTCTCACAGGATCAAATAACTTGTATGCTTTAGATTGACTGGCATACCCAATCAGAATACACTTTTCTGCTTTGTCATCCAGTTTTGATCTCAAGTTGATCATAGCATATGCAATACAGCCAAAAACTCTCAGGTGTTGAACTGAAGGCTTCTTTTCTCTCCACACCTCAAAAGGTGTCTTATCTAGCACAGCTCGTGTAGGAGATCTGTTCAACACATAGAGTGCAGTAGCCACAGCTTCACACCAGAATTTCTTTGGAACATTTCTTGCTCTAAGCATGCTCCTAACCATCTCTACCACTGTTCTATTTTTCCTCTCAGCAACTCCATTCTGCTCTGGGGTATAAGGAGTTGTAAGCTCTCTTCTTATCCCATGCTCTTCACAAAATGAAACAAATTCATTTGAAATGAACTCTCCTCCCCTATCTGTTCTCAAAGCCTTTATCACCTTGCCTGACTGCTTCTCAACCAGTGTTTTGAACTTGACAAACTCTCCAAATGCCTCAGACTTGTACCTCAAAAAGAATACCCAACTCATCCTACTGAAATCATCAGTGATGAGAAGAAAGTATTTGCTTCCACCCATAGATTCTGTCTGCATAGGTCCACACAAATCTGCATGGAGTAACTCCAAGCAATCACCAGCTCTCCAAGCTTCTCTATTTGTGAATGACCCTTTGCTTTGCTTCCCATACACACACCCTTCACATAAGTCAAGTTCTCCAATCTTAGGTAAGCCTTGCACCATTGTCTTGGTGCTTAACATCTTTAGACTCTGCAAGTTAAGATGTCCATACCTAAGATGCCATAATCTGGTTGCATCATCCTCCTTAGCAGTCATTGCTTTGCTTGAATTTGTAGACAAATCACAGGGAAACATCCTATTCTTTGTCATAGGGACCACAGTCACTAAATGACCTGTCTTTTTCTCCCTAATCTTGCGCTGATCTTCATCAAAGAGCAAGGAATATCCACTCCCTTGTAGCTGTCCTACACTCAGCAAATTGTGAGCCAACTCTGGAACATACTGCACATCAGTCACATACTTTACACCACCTTGTGCACTTTTGATAGACACAACACCTCTTCCTTCACATTGCAAGACTTTGTTGTCACCTAATCTGACTCTCCCTTTCTTGGAATCATCAAATTCAGTGAACATACTTCTTACACTTGTCATGTGATTTGAACACCCACTGTCAAGATACCAAGTATCATTTGTGTTCTCAGACGTCATTGTGAAGGCCATAAACAGTTTATCTCCCTTCTCACTGCTCTCAGAGTAATTGGCATTTTTCTGCTCTTGCTCTTGCTTCTCCCAACAGAAAGCTTCCTTGTGTCCATAATTCTTACAGTAGTAACACTGAATATTACCTCTATTTGATCTATTTTCATTTCTCTGACCCCTACTTGAGTCTCTCCAGTGATCTTTGTCTTGATCACTGTCATTCCCTCTTCCTGAACCACTTTGTGAGCCTCTACCATAACCTCTACCACCACGACCTCTGGAGCCACCTCTGTTGCCCCCTCTTCCTCTATGACCTCCTCTATAGCCACCTCTTCCTGATGAGCTATCTTGCTTGGTCTTGGAAGATTCCTCTTTCACTTGAAACACCTTCTCATCCTTCTTGAAGGTTCGATAATATAAAACAATGTAATATAGAAATACTCTAGAAGGGGGGTTGAATAGAGTATGCCCGTTTTTCGCAGAAAGTCTCAAGACTTTTGGAGCTGGAACCAAAACCTTTGAGATATACCTGAATCACAAAGTTAAACAATTCGAACCAAGTGCGGAAATAAGGTAAAGCAAAAAAGTAAAGGACACGAGTAATTGTTTACGAGGTTCAGCACAACTGGCCTACGTCCCCGCCTAGGGTTCTTCCACAACCCTAGGATTCAAAGGCTTTATTGAATGCTTAGCTTAGGATCCTAATAGCTCACCGAGAAGCCTCTCTCCTATACAATTGCAATCTAGTCAACTCACGTTCCCTTGGAGTCCTAGACCAATCTAGAAGAGCCCCACCTCTCTCAGCTATCTAGTACAATCCTCTAACTCTCGCAAATCAATAGCCTAGTGCAACTTCCCGAGTTATAAACTCTCGAGTAACACTTGAAATAAATATATCCTATAAGCTCACAGTGACTCTCAAAGGCTTTGAAATAAACAACAAACTATTTGAGCGCTTTGCAGAGAGACACTTGGAAGACAGATCACTTGAATGAATGAAGCTCGTGTGTAGCACTTGTACTTCTGTCTTCTCCTTCCTTTCCTTTATATAATAGCCTGAAGATAGCATGGAGCGTGAGGATCTTCATCACCAGATCTCCAATGGCTCTTTCCAATCAGGTTGATCTTGGATCTTCTATTTAAGGACACTTTGAAGCCATGATCTATTTTTGAACCGATCTTCTCAACAAGTAAAAGGAAGGATGTAATCTGATTTATACTTCCTGAAATGGTTAGTTATTCAATTATATATATAATATAATGGAAGTATATAATAAGATAAAATAATATACGAATAATAAGATAGGTTTTGTATTTCATCAACTGTTAACGCTCCAAGGCCTTTGACACAAATATCCTGTCAAAGCCTTTGGAACATCTTTTCCGATTTTCATCAAGGGAGTGAGTTATCAATCTCCCCCTTGATGAAAGACAAAACATGTGCGTCCCTGCAACTTAGTCAAACAAATATATCATAATCAAGGACAGACTAAGTACCTGCAAGGGGTTGGACAAATGTTGGATCAAAATATTTTAAAGTAAGAAAACATCCAACCGAAAACCAGAAATCAAAAGGGCAAGGTCTTCCAAGACCTTTAATCAGAGGTTTTCAAAGTCTAACGATCATCTCCCCCTTTTTGTCTTTCAACAAAGGGCGGAGGTAAAACAGTCACCAAAAAGTTACCAAATGTTTTGAAAATGTTTCCAAAAACCAGCAAAGTAACAAGTTTCAGGGTGGGATAGGGTGGGTTAAGGTTTAGGCTTGGTCAATCCAGAGGATCATCAGTGAGCCTCGTCCACAGTCCTTCCAGCAGCGTTGAAATCCCGCTCATCTTCGTCATCACCTCCGTCTGCAGCTCCTTAATATCCAGGCGAACTTCCTCCAAGCCCAACTCTAGGTTGTCCATGCGTTCATCGAAAGCTGGAGCAGTGGGAAAGGCTTTTGAAGGAGTGGCAAGACTCAAGGTCCCTTGGGGAGACCGAGTGATGCCAATCTTTTCAAGGCCTTTAGAGTCGAACATATCCGTATGACGCAGCTGTTCTTCATTTTTGAGATCAATTCCAAAAGCTTTGAAGATAGGGGTCAAAAGGGTAGCAAAGGGGAGGGGAGAGCCGTTTCGAGCTTTTCTGGCATGGGCCATGGTTCCAAGGATGGTGTTGGCCAGATCAGGATCAAGGCCATTTAGAATGCGGTAAAGCAGGACCATGGCATTGTCGGTTAGGAGTGAGCCAGAGTTGAGACGGGGTAGGAGGCATCTAACAATGATGTTAAAGATTATTTTTGCCTCAAGGGTGAGGGATGAGTGGGTGAGTTGCTTTGCGGTGCTGTTGGCCGCTTCGGGTAGGAGATATTTGGCTCGGGCTAGGATGATGCAGTTTTCTTTTGAGGGGTGGATTTCAGATGGTGGAACAGGGGTAGGTAAGCCTAGGAGATCTGCAAAATCATTGGGGTTGAGAGAGATTCTAACCCCTTTGACAACGGTCTCCAAAGACCAACCATCAGTGTCGTTCTTGGCTTTGAGGTTAATGTAGAAGAGTCGGGTAAGCTCAGGGTAGTAGACAGTTTCTCGGTTAAGAAGAGTCCAGGCTGGGGAATTTTTGAGGAGTTCAATGCAGGGCATCTTCAAAGCTTCAAAGAAATTGAAATCTAAAAAATCTGAACAGCTAAGCTTACGAGTACGAAACTCATCTACCCACTTACCAGCAGTCTCAGCATCTAAAAACCAAGAGGAGGGCAAGGATTGATTTACCTGGATATAGGCCGGGGGTTCAGCGTTCTTCCTGCGTGCAACAGTTGGAGCAGCTTTCTTGGCATGCGCTACAAGACTCTTGACGGGGCCCTTCCTGGTACGCTTAGGGGAGGGAGGCTTGACGGGAGCAGGGGCTTTCCGCTTCTTCGGAGACGGGGGAGGAGGAAGAGAAGGAGAGGGAGTTTCTTCCTCCTCTTCCTCAGACCCCGAGTCCTCACCGGACCCCGCTTCGTCACCTTCTGGTTCCTCATCCCCTTCAGAATCCTCTTGCTCTTCCTCTTCTTCTTCTTCCTCAGGATCCTCCTCGGACTGAGCCTCCTCGGCTTCGGCTTCCTTCCGAATCCGCTCAGCCTCTTCCTCGGCCAGTTTCTTAGCAAGCTCGGCCTCTTCATCGGCCTTTTTCTTCCTTAGAGCTTCCTCCTCGGCTTCCCTGGCAGCGTCTCTTTCCAGGGCGGCATCAAGGTCGTCTTCCTCCTCTTCTTCATCAGGTTCCTCAGCCAAGATCTTTCTCTTCCCTTTCTGTTTAGCACTGATCGGCTTCTTCGCAGAGCGCTTTTGAGAGCCTTTGGGAAAAATGGCCGAGCTCTCAGCAATGGTGCTCTGGACAACGGTTGGGATTATGGCCTGAGTAGCAGGTTCAGGTGTGGGAGAAGTAGCAGTGGCCTGGCGTCCCTTGGGGGTGGCGCCAAGTCTTTTGGGAGTGACGGCTTTCTTGGTTTTGGGTGCCATGGAGGTAATCGGTTAGGGTTTCTTTGAGAGGTTGAAGATGAAGAAGTGGAAAGGTTATGGAAAAATCTGAGTGTGGGTTGTAATCGGGTACAGAATGGGTTTAAGTAGAGAGAGAGGGTGACGGATTGATGGGATGGGTTTAGGGTTCCAAGGAAAGAAATCATTACCTTGCCAAGTTGAAGGAAGTACAAATTCAAATTTGAATTCAAATTACCATAAAAATCGGACTAAACACAAACCAATTTCGTTCCATAAATAAAATATCTTAACGGTTAAGGAAATCATGAAAATAGGCAATTTTTGAAATCCGATTAAAACAAATATAATTGATTAAATATCTAAAAAGATATTAATCAAAAATATATGATCCGATATATGTACTCCACTGTTCAGTTAGCAGACCTTGACATAACTCTCAAAGGTCTTGACACTGAGTGGAGTTTATCTTTCGTAAAGGGAAAGCTCCCCCTACGGAAGTGCATCCTTGTCAAGCATCCCAATCTCTCGTCTTATGAAGGTGAACCTGTCCTCTGCCAAAGGCTTAGTAAAAATGTCAGCCCATTGATAATCAGTAGAAATAAACGATATGGACACATCACCTTTTTCAACATGATCTCTAATGAAATGATGTCTCACATCAATATGCTTGGTCCTTGAATGTTGAACAGGATTCTTAGTGATGGATATGACACTTGTATTGTCACACTTAATTGGGATACATTTGAGGTTGATGCCAAGATCTCGCATTTGTTGAGCTATCCAAAGGATTTGGGAGCAACAAGCTCCAGCTGCAATGTATTTGGCTTCTGCAGTGGATAGAGCGACCGAATTTTGCTTCTTTGAGTGCCAACTGATCAAGGATGCTCCTAAGAATTGGCAACATCCTGAT
Organism: Persicaria tinctoria; assembly: GCA_037127255.1. Classification (NCBI taxonomy): domain Eukaryota; kingdom Viridiplantae; phylum Streptophyta; class Magnoliopsida; order Caryophyllales; family Polygonaceae; genus Persicaria; species Persicaria tinctoria. The sequence continues at coordinate 50,436,202 of JBANSL010000006.1, read as the reverse complement.
GTGCTCTTTCTATCCACCTTGTAGCCTGCAAAATCTGCATCAGAATATCCAATTAAGGTGAAATCCTTTTGCTTTGGGTACCATAGTCCAAGTTCCTTAGTGCCATTGAGATATCGAAAGATCCTCTTCACAGCCACGAGGTGAGATTCTTTGGGATCAGCTTGAAACCTAGCACACATGCAAACACTAAACATAATGTCAGGTCTACTAGCCGTGAGATATAATAAAGATCCAATCATTCCTCGATACTCCTTTTGATTGACACTTGTTCTAGTCTTGTCTTGATCTAGAGACAATGTTGAGCTCATGGGAGTCTTGGCTGCTTTGGATTGATCCATCTTGAACTTCTTCAAGAGATCCTTAGTGTACTTGCTTTGGTTGACGAAGATTCCTTTCTTGGATTGATGAACTTGTAACCCCAAAAAGAAGTTTAGTTCACCCATTAAGCTCATCTCAAATTCACTGCACATAATGTCAGAAAATTCCTTGCACAAAGATGTGTTAGTAGCACCAAATAATATATCATCAACATAAATTTGAATAACCAAAATGTCCTTTCCTTTGGTCTTGATAAAAAGAGTCTTGTCGATCAACCCCCTTTTAAAATCATTTTCTAAAAGATATTTTGACAAGCGCTCGTACCAAGCTCTTGGGGCTTGTTTCAAACCATAAAGCGCCTTGTCAAGTTTGTAAACATGATTGGGAAATTCTGAACTTTCAAAACCTGGGGGTTGAGCCACATAAACTTCTTCTTCTAAAAAACCATTAAGAAAAGAACACTTGACATCCATTTGATATAACTTTATGCTCATGAAAGATGCAAATGCTAATAAAATGCGAATGGCTTCAAGCCTGGCTACGGGAGCAAAGGTCTCCTCGTAGTCAATACCTTCCTCTTGATTGTAGCCTTGAGCAACAAGCCGTGCCTTGTTCCTCACAATCTTGCCATTCTCATCTAACTTGTTTCGAAACACCCATCGAGTGCCAATGACTGATTGATGCTTTGGTCTAGGCTTCAAAGTCCAGACTTTGTTCCTCTCGAATTCATTGAGTTCACTTTGCATAGCTATAATCCAGTCTGGCTCCTGAAGTGCCTCATTTACCTTCTTTGGCTCAATAAGAGAAACAAACGCGTTAAAAGCACAAAGATCTTTAAGTTTAGAACGAGTTTGAACACTAGAAGTAGGGTCAGAAATGATATCCTTTAATGAGTGTGATGAGGAGTATTTGAATTTCCTTTTGTTAGTCTCAGCTCCTAGATTTGTCACACCATCAGGATTGATTTGTGGTACATCTGACTCCGTGGTCCTGTTAGGTTCAGTTTCAGCAGTTTCAAATGTCTCAACACTGTTGGATTGGACATCAAGGGCTTTGGACGCATCTTCAACACCTTGGGCCAATTCTTCAGTGTTAAGAATCGGTTCCTGCATGTTCTTCTTCTCTGTGTTCTTGGTGGCAGTAACATCACCTTCCTCGTTCTCTTCATGGATATTAAGATCTATATCTGCAACACTTTCACTCAAAGCACCATCATTGCATTCATCAAAAATAACATGTATACTTTCTTCAACTACCTGGGTCCTTTTATTGAGGATTCTATAAGCTTTGCTACTCGTAGAATAGCCAAGAAATATACCTTCATCACTACGCGCATCAAATTTCCCAAGGTTATCTTTTCCATTGTTATGAACAAAACAAGTACAGCCAAAGGGTTTAAAATAAGATATAAGTGGTTTGCGGCCTTTGAAAAGTTCATAAGGAGTTTTCTTTAAGATGGAACGAATAAGACAACGATTTAAAATGTAGTTAGCTGTGTTAACAGCTTCAGCCCAATAGGTTTTAGGTAATGCATTTTCTAAAAGCATAGTCCTGGCCATATCCTCTAAGGTGCGGTTCTTGCGTTCCACAACCCCGTTTTGTTGAGGTGTCTGGGAGCAGAAAAGTTATGGGAGATGCCATATTTAGCACAAAACAAATCAAATTGAAGTTGATCAAACTCCCTACCATGATCACTCCGAATAGACACTATGGGCTCATTTCTTAAAGTTTGCAACTCCTTACAAAGTTTTGAAAACTCAAATAAGGCCTCTGATTTTTCTTTCAAAAATGCAACCCAAGTATATCTTGAAAAATCATCGACAACAACTAGCATGTACTTTTTACCATTGGGAGATTTGAATCGCATAGGACCACATAAATCCATATGTAAAAGTTCAAGGGGTCTAGAAGAACTTACAACCTTTTTGGGTTTGAAGGAGCTACGTGTTTGTTTACCTCTTGTGCAAGCATTGCACATGTCAATACCTTTGAAGTCCATCTCAGGTAACCCTCTTACAAGCCCTTTGGACACAAGCTTCTGTAGTGTATGTGGACTCACATGACCAAGTCTCTTGTGCCAAAGCTTTGGATCGTCCGTCAAGGCCTTTAAACAGGTTAAGCTTCCTTGTGCCACTTGATCAGCATTTACAGCGTATATGTTGTTGTAGCGATATGCGGTTAGAATAACTTCACCTGTATCATCTCTGCACACTATACATCTTTTCTTGTTAAATCTGACATTGTTACCATTATCACATAATTGAGAAACGCTAAGTAAATTATACTTTAAACCATTGACAAGATAGACATTTTTAATGCTATGGCTGGAATCACTTCCAACACTACCAATACCAACAATGTCGCATTTCCCTTTGTCACCAAGAGTGATTGTTCCCGTGGATTGTTCCTTTAGATCATGAAAGAGAGAACTCTTCCCACTCATATGCCTCGAGCAACCACTATCAATAATCCATTTGTGTTCTTTCACCTTGGTGATCTCCTGCAAAACAAACATCAACCTTTGTGGCTAGACCAATAAGAAAATTTGGATCCATTGTTGGGATAAACCATATTAGGTAAAATAGTGCCTTTTGGGACCCAAACTTGTGTTATCCGTTCTTTTCTCAAATGAACAGGAAATGTATTGCGAATAATATAAGGATCCTTTCTTCTATAGGGGCAGGTCTCTTTTACATGTCCCTTTCTAGCACAATGGTGACATATAGGAGAGGTTCTGCTTCCTTTAGCCTTCACAAAAGTGGTAATGTGTTGCTTCTTTAAAAACTTTGGATTGTAACCAATACCACTTTTGTTTAGAGAGCTTTGTTGCTCACCCAACATCTTATCGAGAGTGCCTTTGGATTTGGTAAAACTTATGAGGGCTGTCTGTTGGTCTAGAATCTTATTATTCAGGGAGATCTTCTCGTTCTCTAAGTTATGATGCTCATTTCTTAGAGAGGAGAGATCTTGCTTGAGTTCAGATTTCTCCGAGTCTAGCGTCTTGACTTTAATGTCAAGACCTGAATAAGAAGCTTCAAGACCTTTGACCCTCATAGGCAGATCCTCAATAGTTCTTTCCTGGTCCATAGTTCTCTTAATAAGAATGTTAGTTTGGGCAATAAGCTTTTCTTCATTGGCAATCATATTTGAAAGGAATTCCGATAATACCTCTTTTGGACTTTCCATAAGTTCTCTTACAGTAGCTTCAAGCTTTTCATCGTGGGATTCATCTTCTGAGGCCATAAGACAAATGTTGGCCTTCTCATCGTCGGAGTCAGAGTCAGAATCACTCCAAGTAGCCACCATAGCTTTCTTCTTCCATTTGTCACCTTTCTTGGGCTGGCTCTTTGTCTTTTGAGGACAGTCCTTTACAAGATGATCTGTTTCACCACATTCAAAACAAGACAACGGTTTAGTCTTTTTTTCATACTTGTTGTATTGAGGCTTACCTCGAAATTTTGAAGACTCTGATCCATCCTTGTTGTTGAATTGCTTCTTCATCTTGAGAATTCTAGCAAGGCCTCTTGTGATAAGAGCAAAAGGATCATCCTCATCGTCACCCTCATCTTCAGAATCAGATCCATCCTTGGACTCATCCTTCTTAGACTTGAGTGCCAAGTTCTTGGTGCTAGCTGGAAGTTCTCCATCGTCTTCATTAAGGATCATCTCATGCGTGATCAGCTTTCCAAGGAGGTCGTCAAGGGGTAGAGTGGTGAGGTCCTGGGCTTCCTCTATAGCTGTTACTTTTGGACCCCATTTCTCCTTTAGAAGGCACCTCAATATCTTCCTCACTTTCTCAACGTTGGTAAAGCTCTTGCCGAGAGAGTCAAGGTTGTTGGTGATTTCTGTGAATCGTGTGAACATGGCTTTGATTGACTCATCGGACTTCATCTTGAAGAGCTCATACTTTCGAAGGAAGATGCTGATCTTGGTGTCTTTTACTTGGCTCGTTCCTTCATAGGTGACGACCAACTTGTCCCAAATCTCTTTAGCTGACCTACAAGAGGAAATGCGGTTAAACTCATTAGTGCTAAGACCACAATAAAGTAAGTTGATAGCCCTGTAGTTTTTGGAGATGGTTTCAAGATCTGCTTGGTTGTAATCAGACTCCTTCTTTGCTACTTTGGTATCGTTTGGTCCTTCCTTCTCTGGAATCTTCGGACCATTCTCTATAATGTTCCAAAGCTCTAGATCTTGGTCAATGATGAACATCTTCATCAAAGATCTCCAGTGGACAAAGTTGTTTCCTACAAAGAGTGGCGGCCTGCTTGTGGACCTTCCCTGTGCAAATCCTCCGCTTGCTTCACCAGACATGATCGAAAACTCACAAGATTGTTAGATCAAAAACAGTGAGTAAAGCTCTGATACCAATTGAAGGTTCGATAATATAAAACAATGTAATATAGAAATACTCTAGAAGGGGGGTTGAATAGAGTATGCCCGTTTTTCGCAGAAAGTCTCAAGACTTTTGGAGCTGGAACCAAAACCTTTGAGATATACCTGAATCACAAAGTTAAACAGTTCGAACCAAGTGCGGAAATAAGGTAAAGCAAAAAAGTAAAGGACACGAGTAATTGTTTACGAGGTTCAGCACAACTGGCCTACGTCCCCGCCTAGGGTTCTTCCACAACCCTAGGATTCAAAGGCTTTATTGAATGCTTAGCTTAGGATCCTAATAGCTCACCAAGAAGCCTCTCTCCTATACAATTGCAATCTAGTCAACTCACGTTCCCTTGGAGTCCTAGACCAATCTAGAAGAGCCCCATCTCTCTCAGCTATCTAGTACAATCCTCTAACTCTCGCAAATCAATAGCCTAGTGCAACTTCCCGAGTTATAAACTCTCGAGTAACACTTGAAATAAATATATCCTATAAGCTCACAGTGACTCTCAAAGGCTTTGAAATAAACAACAAACTATTTGAGCGCTTTGCAGAGAGACACTTGGAAGACAGATCGCTTGAATGAATGAAGCTCGTGTGTAGCACTTGTACTTCTGTCTTCTCCTTCCTTTCCTTTATATAATAGCCTGAAGATAGCATGGAGCGTGAGGATCTTCATCACCAGATCTCCAACGGCTCTTTCCAATCAGGTTGATCTTGGATCTTCTATTTAAGGACACTTTGAAGCCATGATCTATTTTTGAACCGATCTTCTCAACAAGTAAAAGGAAGGATGTAATCTGATTTATACTTCCTGAAATGGTTAGTTATTCATATATATATAATATAATGGAAGTATATAATAAAATAAAATAATATACGAATAATAAGATAGGTTTTGTATTTCATCAACTGTTAACGCTCCAAGGCCTTTGACACAAATATCCTGTCAAAGCCTTTGGAACATCTTTTCCGATTTTCATCAAGGGAGTGAGTTATCACTTCTGCTCACTGGTTCTATTCAACCTCTCTTCATGGGCTTGAAGTGAACTTGTAAGTTCTTCAAACTTGTACACAGACAAGTCCTTTGACTCCTCTATTGCTGCTACCACATGATCAAACTTCTTTGGAAGACTTCTCAGCACTTTACTCACTACTGTCTCAGTGCTCAACTTCTCTCCATATGCCCTCATATGGTTAACAATTCCTGAAACCCTCGTCAAATACACCTGCACAGACTCTTTGTCTTGCATTTTCAAGGTTTCAAATTCCCTTCTCAGTGATTGCAGTTTCACTGTAATCACTTTCTTGTCTCCCAAATATTCTTGCTTCAACACTTCCCAAGCCTCATGTGATGTTGTAGCAACAACAATCCTTGGAAAGATCTCATCTTATAAGGCACTTTGTATCATGAACAAAGCTTTTGAGTCTTTCTTCCTCTTCTCTCTCAATGGTTGATCTGGTTCTCCTTCCACTGTATCTTCGAACCCTTGATCAACCAAGTTCCACACCTCTTGAGACTTGAAGAGAGTTGTCATCTTCAAGCTCTAGAAATGGTAATTGACCCCCTTAAAAATTAGCAACTGTGGATTCCCACTGCCATTCCCAGAGTTCTGCATTTTGTCCAGAACTTCTCACAAATGTGTTTCCCTTGTGTATATATCTCACCAACACTCAACCCCAGAACTGAAACCCGATCACAAACCGTAGTTTGCTCTGATACCAATTGTTGCAACTCAGATTGGGGATCACAGCCACACTGGTGAACACTCAAAGACACCAGATTCACACACAGCTTCGAGAGAAAGAGAGAGCTTAAAACTAATTCTCCATTACACACAACCAAATGCATTACAACCCTATCTAATACCATGATTCAACTGATGAAAACTGCACAAGTAACTGCACCCCACTAAGCCACTAACTTAGTCTAACAACATGTGCACTAACCTTAAAAACATAACTGCTACTTAACTTGTCTTTGAGCTGTAAACTCAGCATTAACACAACCAACAGAAAAACAGAAATTTAAACTAAGTCTTAGAGCTTAAGGATTACAATGTGAAGTACATTCATCATGTTTTGCTAGCTCTACTAGTTTTATTTATTTCCTTTTACTAGCAATATAGGAAGGCATATAAAAACCTTTTTGGATGCCATTTTCAGCGAGCAGCGTTGGAGAATGTAAAAGGCGTGTTTCATGATGAATACAAAGCAATATACAAACTTCTTGGTTGAAGATTGGTGCTATCAAGCCATCCGAGCCTCCTTCTCCTAGATTACGATCTAGGCTGTGAAAGATCTAGGCTGTGAAAGATTGTAGAAAGATGGGTGTTGAAAGATTGTAGAAAGATGGGTGTTGAGAGGTTTGGTAAGGGATCTGGTAATCTGACAATTAAACAATAAATGATTTGTATCTTATATATCAGAATTACAAAGAGAACAAGTACTCGGAACTCTATTAATATATCTATTTAGACGAACAGTAGTAGGTAAGATGTCTAAAATAATCTTCCAGATGAAATTTTTAATATTCGGAGCAATATTAAGTTTCCAAATCCAGTCTGCTGAATATTTTTTTTGTACTCCTTGTACTAAAGAGTGATGATGTGGCTTTAATAGAAGAATTCCCATTATTACTATAAATCCAAATTAACTTGTCGGGAATATCAGTTACTGGAATATGTATATTAGTAATCATATGAACAATATGAGGGGGGAATATATTGTTTAATTTATGAATATCCCAAGAATTCGTATTTGTAAATAAATCACACACTTTTAAATTAGGGTCACAATCATTCCTAAAGCTCTCTAGATATTGAGCATTTACCCAAATGTCAGACCATACATTGATAGTTTTCCCATTACCAACTAGCCATAGCAAGCCTTTAGAGAATAGGTCTCTGATATTAAGAAGCCATCCAAATTGCTAGAAGTTTTGAATCTTCCTCTTTCCATTAAAGATTCTTTCGAGAGATATTTATCCTTGATAACCTTTGACCAAATATTATATATCAGGATTTGCCATAATTCTCCAAAGTAACTTCATTTGCATACCAATATTAATTTGCTCAGCTCATTTAAAACCTAACCCCCATCTTTTTCAGGAGCACATAGATTCTCCCAGCTGATTAAAGGATGATAATTATCAGATTGAAGTTTATTCCAAAATAAATTTTTGTTTATTTGATCAATTTTTTGAAGAATTCCTTTTAGAAGAAGAAATGATTGCATTAGGTAATTTGTTTTAGAATTTATGTTTGCCTGAATGAGAACCGATCTACCAGCTTGAGAGAGAGAATTGGATTTCCACTTTGACTGCTGTTTTTTAAGGCTTATGATCGCCTCATCAAACAAGACATTACAAACTCTACCACTAATAAGTGGTATACCAAGATATTTTTCCATTGTTTTTGTAACTGGAATATTTAACTGTTGAGCAAGAGACTGAGCTTTACTAAAAGGAATATTTTTATAAACTTGTAACGAATTTTTATTGTAGTTTATAGATAATTCAGACATATTGGAAAAAGTACCCAAGAGATTTTTAATCGTATGAAAACTTAACTCATCAGCACGTCCAAAAATGAGTGTATCATCTGCAAATGAGAGGAATGGAATAGGACTACTGTTGTTTGTAAGTTTGATTCCAACGAGAGGGTCACATTCCGATGATTCCTGTTGCAACATTCTTCCTAATAGCTCCATAACCAATACAAAATATAAGGTGCAAGAGGATTTCCTTGTCGAATTCCCATAGAAGTTTGAAATGTACGTCCAGGCAAGTTATTTACTAAAACTGAGAAACTAGTTTTTGTCAAACGGGTCATAACCCAATTAATCCATTTAGAGTCAAAACCAAATTTGTTTAGAATAATGCGTATAAAATTCCAACTGATTTTGTCATATGCTTTCTCCATATCTAGCTTTAATGCCATCCATCCAAAATTCCTCTTTTTGTCATATCCCAGACAAGTTAATTTGGATTTACAGTAATAATGGAAAATTATCTGTTAAATCCACATTCTCGCTTTATAAAACTAGGAATATGAAGAAAATTCCAGCAAATTGGATTTGGAAACTTAATATCCCTCCGAATATTAAAAAAAAAAATTGGAAATTTTTTTTGGATATCTTGCCCACAAATGTCCGGTTAAATAGATATATAAATAGAGTTCCTAGTACTTGTTCTCTTTGTAATTCTAATATAGAAGATACAAATAATTTATTGTTTAATTGTCAAATTACGAAATCCCTTATTCAAAATCTGGGTGTTAAGTTGAAAAAATGTTTCATTATACCAAAGTTAACAAGTGATGTTCAAGAGAATATTCTAAATACTAGGGCTCTTAATCTAGATTTTACAGATTTATGTCATTTATGACATTCAATTTGGGGAGCTCAGAAATAGAATTATTTTTCGCAATATTTCTGATACAGGTATCATCTCTGTGTTAACTCGATCTATTGATAATATCTCTTGTTGGAATAAAGGTCAGGTTAAATTGAAATTACCTAAACGTGTTAGGCCTCCTGATAAAATGATGTGGAAATGTCCTCCAATAGATGTAGTTAAGATCAATGTAGATGCTTCGGTAAAAAGTGATACTCAACCACAGGTTGGTTGTGTTGTGAGGAATAATGACGGTCAAGTTATTCGGATACATAAATGTAATGTTAGGATGAGTTCTGTCATTTTGGCAGAAGCTTTTGTTGTATATACAGGTATAAGACTCGCAACAGAGATGGGGACCCGAAGATTAATAGTTGATAGTGATTGTGTTATTATCATCGACGCCATCAATCATGCAAACAATATCCCATGGGAGATCATTCAAATAGTCCAAGAGATCCATTCATTAAGAAGAGATTTTGATAGCATCACTTTTCGGCATTGATATAGAGAGGCCAATGGAGCAGCTGATTTTATTGCTAAATCTTAGCTCAATTATAATTTTATTTTGAGTGCTTGTTATTGTGAGTTCCAGAACATCATCTTGCGAGATGATCATGGATGTCGGTAGTGCATCCAATCTTTTGACTACTGTAAAAAAAAAAAAAAAGGATCACCAGACAATGCCGAAATCGGTCCAATAATTGGTGAGGCATGAGTGGTAGTTAATTACTGTCAAGACTCAAGATTGGGTGAAATTTGACAAAGAAATTAAGATCTAGCTAAAGTGTTTTTTTTTAAATACTAACTCCGTTTGAAAATATAAGTCCGTTGATTTTTTGGCACGTTTTTTAAAAAGCTAAAAACTATATAAAATAATACTTCCTCTGTTAATTAAAATTTGCCGTTTACTATTCATACACGCTTTTTTATAACGATAAAAACTATCAAAAAAAATATAAACTTTTTTTTACATTTGTTTTTATAAATATATACATAATAGTAATAAGAATGAAGTTATTTAAAAAAATTATTAAAAAAGTTAATTTTTTTTTACAGTAGGCAAGGAGTAGATCGACATGCGATCTTGAAGCCATCCGAAGATGACTTGTTAGACTAAAAAAGTTAATATTTTATATAGTTTTTACAACCTAAAAATACGTGCGTGAATAGTAAAACGTCATGTTTTAATCAACGGATGGAGTATATTTTTTTATTAATTTTTTTACATAATTATATACTCATTAGTAATATTACTAATATATACTCCGTATAAGACTATATAAAAAAAATATTATTTTATATAGTTGTTAACTCCTTAAAAACTGTGTCATAGAGTCAATGGATTTATATTTTCAAACAAAGGTAGTACAAAATTGAAGTACAGTGTAAGCGGATACAAACTGAAGTATATATTTCTGGTCAGGGCGGCACCACTACTTCGCCGCCTCCATCTCCTCACTCCTCCTTATCCTTCTCGTCGTCCGACGAGCATAAAACAGTTCTTGATCTCATCATACCCAAACTCAAACACTAGTATAGAGAATAAGTACGATATGTTGATCCCATAGAGAGCGTGTGTTCAATGTGTTTCAATGCTAACAACTTAGGCAGAAAGATGCAGAAAGTAAAGAGTGAACTTTTTTTTTGGTCTTTAAGACGGGCTAGGCCCGTAGTTTTATTAAAGAAGGAATTAAATAGAGTTTGCAAGGTAAGGTCTAATAAAAGGAACTAGTACATCGGGTGGAGAGCTATGCTCTTGAAAAACAGAATTTGATAAAAATGCCCATTGTGCCAGAGTATCAACTGCTCTGTTTGCATGTCAGGGAACGTGAGTTATCTTGACATCCCATGGATTGCTGGCGATCAGCTTGCGACATTTCTTAATGAGATAGAAGTCTGGGTGGATTGTAGTCGATTTGTCGCACAGGAGATCACACAGAACCAAAGAGTCAGATTCAATAATCAGCCTATTGTAGCCCCTGCTAGACCCCAACCGCAGTCCATGTAATGCCGACCATAGTTCAGCTCTAAGAGCCGAAGCAAATCCGCATCTGAATGTGAACACGCCAAGGAAATCGCCTGAACGGATTCTGAACAATCCTCCACCCCCAACATCCCCCGAGTTCCCTTTAGAAGCAGCGTCGATGTTTAGTTTTACCCAATCGGCCAGTGGTGATGTCCAACTGCTTCGAATCAGTTGCATGGGGGCAGGGGGGCTAGTGGAAAGGTCTGCCCCCTAACGAGTTTGGGTGTAAGTGACAGAGAAATCTTTCGCCCTCCTTGCTAGTCCTTTGTGGTCATCATTTTGTTCAAAAACCAGCAGATTTATTGTTTTCCAAACGAGCCACAACATGTTCGCGAAGATGGCAGGCCACTTGGAGTCCTCTTTGACGTTAGCAAAGATCCAATCTTGAATTGATTGGTGATCAAAGAAACGTCGTACGCCATGCTCGACAATCAGCTCCTCCCATTCCTGACGAATAACTTCACAATCTCGTAGCACATGAATTCCGGATTCAGCTCTTGAGCATCCTGGGCACGCATCTGAATTGGTTAAGTGGCGCCGAACGCTAATGCAATTCAAGAGGAAGGCGTCGTGGGAAGCAATGCAGGTGAAAGCACGGACTCGCTGCTAGGCGGGGAGCTTCCAAATTCTGTGCTACTCACCCATAGCACCACCTGCAGTATTGTGTCGGAGGAGTTATTGGATAGTCGAGCTGGTGGAAAAAACTCCAAAAGAAGACAGACCCCAAAACAACTTGTCTCTGGCTCAGGGATCATCGCTGATGAAGATGGACTGGAGCTTTGCAAGGACATCAACAGGAAAATAGGCGGAAGGAGTGTCCCAATTCCATGAATTGTTCACCCACAGTTAGCCACTGTATGTTTGCTTAGTTCTTCGGGGATCCCCGATGTTGCTTTATCAATCAGAGGTTGTTCCAGGAGCCACGGGTGCAGCCAAAACAACATATTAGTTCCATTCCCAATTGCGGTTCTTAGGGACGTTGGGCGTTAGCAGCTCGATACCATGGGTGATGCTCCTCCAAGTTCTTGAAGCCCCTGGCCTTCTCGTGAACATGTCAATGTCCAGCCTACCCTTGTAATACTTACCCCTGACTATGCAACTCCAGAGCACTGAGGGGGACTGGATTAGGCACCAACTGAGCCTTGCTAAGGTGGCTTGGTTAGTCGTTCTCATGGGTCATATTCCAAAACCTCCTTCATCGGTTGGTTTTGTGATTGTCTCCTAGTTAAGGAGATGGATTTTCCTATCTTCATCAGTAGGCCCCCATATGAACTGCTTCGCATCGAAAACATCCCATGACACAAAGGTGGATTGCATAGTATAAAGCGGGAGGCTCGTGAGGACGGATTTTGTCAGGGTCACTCTGCCGGCAAAAGAAAGTGTTTTGGATTTCCACCCTTGAAGCTTTGAAGATACCTTGTCTAGAAGGCAAAAGAAAGTAAAGAGTGAACTAAAGTATAGTTTTTGGCAAAGTAAACACAATCAGCAGACTAGTAAAAGTAAAACAAATAAAGTAATCAAAGCAATGGAACTGGCTAGAAGCATAAAGATATGTTGATGATTTCACCCGCTCATCGCAATATGGTTGGTTTTTCGATCATCAAGCTTCTTTCCTTTGCAATCATTTCAATTCTTGGCTTATGTAGACACCCTGGGCCGCCTTAAGTCACATGATCATCTTGGAGGCCCTTACACTCTAGCATGGGGGCAAGCAACAAAGTTATCCAAGAATACAACGACACCGAGATCATCTTGCTACGGTTTTAAGGAATGTGCCTATCATGCCCTTAGGTTCTCAATCCAGACATCCTCTCCAAATGAGTAGTTCCAATCAAGATATTATCTCCTTACACATCACTAGGATGTGCTGGCGACTATTGTGGTGTCGACTTCCCTGCACGTAAAGTAGAAACCTAGCACAAAACTATTCCGTCTAGGATGCAAATCAAGACAAATTTAATAACATAGAATGCAGAACAAAGGAGATAAAACGATATTAAATAGAATAAAACCTGGAAATCAACCCTCACGATACACCAAACCATGTCTTGAATCGCGAGAGATAAAGTAACTAGCCAAACATGGTTTAAGAAAAATGCAAACTAAGATAATTGACCGTTTCGAAGCGGTCATGAAACCCTAGGCTTAGAGGGGTATTTATAGTCCTAAATGGGCTGAGAAAACCCTAGATCAGATGTTGTTAATGGGTAAGAAAAGATCGCCAAATGATAGAAACAAATCCCTGTCGGATAAGGATCCAACTTCGCGTACTTATCCAGTTGCGGCGGGTGCCTAAAGTCCTTGGGCAGGTGCCTTAGGCTCTCTTCTTCTTCTTCTTCTCGGGCCTCCACTCTTGTCTCGTTTTGGACTCTTTTGTACCTTTCTTCGTTTATTAGCCTCCTCGTCCCAACTTGGATCTTCTTGCACCTGAAATTAATCACCAATAAAATATGTAGATGTCAAAATTGATAGCCATTCTGCCTCTCTTCTCTCTCCTTTCTATTAGTGAAACCGAAATTTAACAAAAAAGAGAATCTTTTTTTTACGGAAGTAAAAAAATCAAAGATATATTAGGTATTCAAGTCTTATACAGTATTTTAATTCGGGTATTCGAGTGGATAAATTGATTTTATTGGTGAGTTGTCATTGCTTCAACATTGGAGATATATATAATTGATTTTGAATTTAAGACATACCTCTGGCTATTAATTTGAAGAAATTGGTGATACTGGTAGGTTTTCATATTTAGTTGGTTATATACCCCAAAACGATATATTGTGCATCAATTAGGTAGAATTCGAATATTATATTATATTTGGCTTAGTTATAGTGCAAACAGATTTGAGGTGGGATAATGAGGATAATGAACGAAGGATTGGTCAATAAGAGTCCAAAACGAAATAAGAGTGGAGACCCGGAAAGAAGAAGAGAGCCAAAACGCAGAACAAGTTAATTACCAAAAGTTTTTCGCTTGATGAGATGATTTTTGTAACGCACTTTCTAAAGCTTTCGGTGGTCCGATTAACTATTATGAGTATGCGTTGAAAATCTCATTCCAAGATATACAACTTTTTATGTTGAAATTGGAACCAAATTCGAAGATGAGATGAATAGAAAACACTGAATTTGCACTTCGCGATCGCGGTTAACTGTGCATTCGTGAATTAAAAAAAAGACAATCATGAACGCACACTGCGAATTCACGGATTTTTGCAAATTCACATTCTGCGTTCGCGAGGGAAAAAAACATGCGAACACATATTACGAATTCACAGATTTTTACAAATTCATAATACGTATTCGCCAACGTATATTAAAGCGATCATTTTACTATGTAAATAATAATACAAGTGATTATTTATATTTTGAGGTTGCTTTTTTTTTTTTTTACAGTAGGCAAACATTGGGAGCCGTTGCTAAAAAAACAACCTAACTCCCGGATCATCCCGAAGGATGATTTTACAGAGATCCCTATGGTAGGGAATAGAAGGTAAGTTACAAATTACACCTGATTTGGCTATATAGTCCGCAGTATGGTTTGCTTCTCTAAATATATGCCGGATCTCCACTGATAAGAATTCAGTTGTAAGCCTCTGGATTTCTTCAATTTGATGTAGAACTTCCCATCTGGGCGACTGTTCTCTGTTGGATGCTTTTACTAGAATCTGGTTGTCACTTTCCAGAATAATTTTCCTTAGTCCCTTCTGTCTTGCTCTTTGAAGACCTAGAATCATGGCAGAGGCTTCTGTTTGGATTGCTGACCCAACATTAGCTTCTTTAGAAAAAATATCAATAATATTGCCTTCAGAATCACGAATGATTCCCCCAGTCTGGCTTTTGCCAGAATGGGTAAAAGAACCATCTACATTAATCTTGTAGATAGCCCTAGGTGGTCTAGTCCATTTGGCTCTCACCCTTCTTGTAGCATTTGACTGTTGTTTTGTGTTGTGTTGCTCTTCCTTAGTCCAATCCGTGATGATCTGGTTTATCATCTGAATAAGCGAGGAGGTTCCAATCAGATCTTTAGACCTGAAAATTTTATCATTCCTAACATTCCAAATTGACTGCCATATAAAAGCTAGATCAGTAAATTTAATGTTAGAAGTTTTGATTCTACACAGATTTTCATTCAGCGGGCCATGAAGATTAAGGTCGTGGAAGTACAGACCTGATTTTTGTTCATATTGGGCTATGACTTCCCTTGTGAAGGTGCATTTAGTGAATAGATGAGCAGCATCTTCATTTGCATGACCACAAAGAGAGCATTGGCTAGGGACTCTGTTAACATACCTGTTAAGTCTGTCAGTCGTTGGAAGTCCATCAATCTTGATCTTCCAAAGGAGGTTTTTGATGCGAGGGGGGACCTTAAGCTTCCAAATCCAGCTTTGTGAGTTATGTTCTTGGGGTTGGGTGGCTAGAATTTTCTTCACCGACCTAGTAGAGAAATTACCTTCTGGGTCGGGACTCCAAATCAGGTTATCTTGAGCCTGCCACTGGGGGATTTGTAACTGCAGAATCTTGTCGATGACTCCTTGGGGGAAGGTCTGTCTTAATACATCGTCCTTCCATAGCTTCCTGTCACTTATAAGAGATTCAACTGTCATGTTAGGATCGTTTGTACCTTTGTAGTCTTTAAGGCTGGCCGATGGGATCCAGTTGTCTTCCCATACGTTTATGGCCGAACCATTACCAACAACCCAAATGAGTCCTTCTTCAAATTTTTTCCTTAGGGTGAGCAGCCTTCCGAATTGCCATGAAGTATCTTTTTTATTGAAGCTCCTTATGTTTTCTTGTTGGAGGTATTTTTCCTTTATGATTTGTACCCATATGCTATTTTCATTCTTGTAAATTTTCCAAAAAAGTTTCATTTGAAAGGCGATGTTTAATTCCTCTGCTTTTTTAATACCTAGACCTCCAAGCGATTTACTTTTGCAAATGGTATCCCAACTGATTAGAGATATGTATTTATCTGCTGCTGATTTATTCCAAAAAAAATTTCTGTTGATTTGGTCCATTTGGTTAAGAACTCCTTTGGGCAGTAGGAAGTTTTGCATTAAGTAGTTTGTTTTGGAACTTAAGTTTGATTGTATTAGAACAGTTCTTCCTGCTTGAGAAAGGGTGGATACTTTCCATTTTGAGAGTTGTTTTTTCATATTCTGGATTGCTTCATATTTTGAGGTTGCTTAATTAACGTGTAATCCTTGTTATAAAGGTATAAATATTTAATTGACGTCTGTGATTGAATTATTTAGCATGATCATTTTGTAAAGGCAAAATTACAGAAAACCACCCTTTAAATATGGGTGTTTTCACTTAACCACCCCTTAAATTCAAAATTACAGAAAACCACCCTTTAAATGGTATTTGTTTACAACTCACCACCCATTCAACTATTTTTGTTACTTTATCATTAAATATATTATATTTTAATATTTTTAAACTCAAATTTGAATATAAATATATTCAAAATTTGAATTTAAGGGCCCAATTATATTTTAGGGATCATTGTATTTATTTTTAAAAATAATAATCAATAAAGCCTAGAATTATTATCTTAATTTATGTTTGAAAATGTTTATAAATTTTTAAAACATTATAGAAATTAATCTTATTTAAAATATAAATAAATAAGATTAATTTCTATAATATTTTTAAAATTTATAAACATTTTCAACCATAAATTAAGATAATAATTCTAGGTTATATTTATTATTATTTTTTAAAAATAAATAAAATAATCCCTAAAATATGATCGAGCCATTAAATTCAAAATATGAATATATTTACAATCAAATTTGAGTTTAAAAATATTAAAATATAAGATATTTAATAATAAATTAAAGAAAATAGTTGAATGGGTGGTGAGTTGTAACCAAATACCATTTAAAGGATGGTTTTATGTAATTTTGTATTTAAGGGGTGGTTAAGTGAAAACACCCATATTTAATGGGTGGTTTTCTGTAATTTTGCCTTTTGTAAAAGCAAAATAAACTTTTTGTACGTGCTTGTGTGTAGTTTTATAGCTAGTCTTTAGTTATCATTATTCATTAGTGCACCCTACTACTACATGCCATTGGGCAAAAAGAGGATCCACCTAACAATTGGGGACCAATATATCCATAATTTTATTTAATTTTTTGTTATTAATTGCCATACAACTTTCATTCATCTCAATATTTCGTCATTTTTTTTTATAAAAGATAAGATTTGGGTAGTGTCAGATCCTACTGACCTACCACCCAATGACATCCTTACAGATGGTCCAAGAACTCCGGATGCCAAGTTAGAGGACTCATATCCATCTCGTGCCTGAGCTGAGCCACCTTGTCCGCAACACCATTCACTTCACGGAAGACATGATTGCAGGTAGCTTACTGAAAATACCACTAAAGGTGTCGGACATCCGAGACAATCATCTCAATCTCCCAGGGGCAACGCCACACAATAGAGACAGAGATAATCATCGTGGGGTTGTCTCCTTCAAGCACGATCCGACGATAACCACGTTCAATGGTTGTAGACAAGCCAGTGTGGAGAGCAAGAGATTCAGCCATTAAGGCTGAGATGTGGCCACAAAGGGAGGCACCAAAGAAGGTGACTCGGCCAACACGGTCAAAATTTATGTGTCGATCTTGGTCGGTTCGGGTTCGGGTCGGATTTGATCAAAATGAAATTCTGATTGGTCGAGTTTCGGTCAAAATCGGGTTGCACTAGTACAAAAAAGGGAGACCAGAGCACGTTTTTTTTATGCATGAGAGCACACTTCTTGTACTGTGCTTATAGTGAGTGCGCTCCCAAACAAGCACACTTACTATTTAACCGTGATCCCATATTTTAAGCACGGTTTTGTGTTGAAGCGTTCTTAAAATTGTCATACGACCAATTATAAGAACGCTTCAATTGAAGTGTGCTAAAAGAAAAGTTTTAGCACACTTTTTTTCAAACCGTGCTTAATAATAAGAACGCTTTAAATGAAAAGTGTGTTCTTTCATATTTCTGTAAGCACGTTTTAAACAAAAAGTGTGCTATTTCATATTTCTCTCAAGACCTCTTGCACCCTCGAACAAGAGTCGAACCCAAGATCTCTTGCACCCTCAAACTGAATTCGTCCATTTTACACTCCTGCCACCCGAGCTATGGAATTTTGTTGTAACTTTGTGCATTTACTTAATCTAATTACTAAAAAAACTCTAAATATAAAAAAAAAATATTTTTTTCGAGAACGATTTATAAAAATAATTGAGAACGCTTTAAATGAAAAATGTGTTCCCTCTAGTTAAATTTGGTTTTGGGAAGACACTTTTCTTATAAAACCGTGTTCATTTTATTTTTTTTAAGCACGCTTTACATGAAAACCGAGCTAATTATTCCTTTAGAAACAAACGAGAACGGTTCTATAGAAAAGCGTGTTGATTTTAGTTAAAGTTGGTTTTGGGAACACACTTGTAAAATGAAACCGTGTTCGTTTTAATTTATTTTTAAGCACGCTTCACATGAAAACCGAGCTAAATAGTTTTGAGAACGGTTTTATAGAAAAGTGTGTTCATTTTAGTTAAATTTGATTTTGAGAACACACTTTGAGAATTAAACCGTGTTCGTTGTAATTTTTTTAAGCACGCTTTACACGAAAATCGAGTTAAATATTTTTTTACAAATAAACGAGAACGGTTTTATAGCAAAGCGTGTTTGTTTTAGTCAAATCTGGTTTTGGGAACACACGTTGAAAATTAAACCGTGTTCGTTTTAAGTTTTTTTAAGCACGTACGCTTTACACGAAAACCGATCTAAATATTTTTTAGAAATAAACGAGAACGGTTTTATGGAAAAGTGTGTTGCTTATAGTTGAATTTGGGGTTGGGAACACACTTTTAATATAAAATCGTGCTTAAAATAAAAAAATAAGCACGCTTATCAAAAACCGTACCCAACTTACCGTGCTCCACCCCCTATATTTGTACTAGTGTTGGACCCATTCGGATTTTCGGTCAGAATCGGGTCGGTCTCGCTCGGGTTTTGGGATTCAGGTTTTAAGTAGAAGCAGGTCTACGTTTGCGTCAAACTTTTTATTGGTTGGGTTGAATTTGTTGAATAATGTTCGTTCGAGACTTTCGGGTAATTAATTTTATTAAAATAAATATGTAATTTATGTTATTTGTGTATTTCAAAAACTATTTTTCGTAAAATTAAATATGATTCAATATATAATCTACGATCGTTGAATTTCGCTTGATGGTGGCTACACGGTGAAAGTAACCGGAGTTGGAGTAGCATGTTTTGCTTTGGCTCATTGGCGCCAATACGATCGTTGAAAATCAAGTAAACATTCACGCTTAGCCAAGAGTCGTTTATTGATAAATCCCGATGGGCCATATAACCGTGGGGGGTCCACACGGCAGAGCGCATCATGCGCACCCAAGCCGAGCACACAAGACCAGCGGGGTTCCATCCTAAAACCAATTGACAATAGGAGGAGTGACCCACTGACTTATATGCAAGACTCGGGTTATCGTGTTTTTCGATGTGGGACAATCCTAAGACATCACAACACGCCCCCTCAAGTGCAACTGTCTGGCCTCCCAATTAAGCCAGTTGCACTTGACGTCTTGAGCCTTAAGGTCGGATAGCCCAATAGATCGACCAGGGTCCCGGACCGCACCTGCTCTGATACCATGATAAATCCCGGTGGGCCATATAACCGTGGGGGGTCCACACGGCAGAGCGCATCATGCGCACCCAAGCCGAGCACACAAGACCAGCGGGGTTCCATCCTAAAACCAATTGGCAATAGGAGGAGTGACCCACTGACTTATATGCAAGACTCGGGTTATCGTGTTTTTCGATGTGGGACAATCCCAAGACATCACAACATTTATGAAGTGAACAATTCCTATGGGAGAATGTATCAAGTAAAGCAGCTTGGATTGCCAAGAGATCTTGATCAGATTTTAGAAGTTGTGATCGAACATTTCCAAACGTAAGTTTGTGCCATATCTTAGCTAAGGTTTTTAGCAATTTAGTTTTGTGAACTAGGCAAAACATAAGCGAGCCTTGTCGATCAAGGCGCCACGCTTGCCAGACTATATTCTCAAAGTCCATGCGTTTGGTCCATGTCATTTCAAATTTGAAGGAGCGATTAGCGAATGTATGATTTTGTCGGAAGTCCACTGTGATAGGACAGTAATATGATAAGGTGAAAACATGGTTACATATTTGTAGCTTACTAAAAGCTACTAAAATAGGATTCTTAACCAAATAACGATCTGACTTCACGAGTCGATGAGGCTTTACGGTGTTAATGATGCATTTATCAACTCTATATATTCGGTGTTAATGATGTCATTCTGCTAAATACCCCACCCATTTCAGCTACACTCTTAGGGGCTGTTTGGTATTGATTACTGGGAATCAGAAATTGGTAATCGGAATCAATGATTCCCATTTTAATGTTTGGTTGGTCAAAAATGGGTAATCGGAATGATTGCTAAGTAATCCCATCATCTCCATTTTTAACCCAATTTCATCCCTGCCCAAAAGCCAGGTAATCACCCATTCCCACAAACCAAGTCCTCATCATACGCATCTCCCGTTCTCCTTCGTCTCCACAGTCCAAATCTGCCGACAACCGTCGCCGCCACCGTAGTACGAAACCCACTCCTTTCCAGATCCGCCTCCGCCGCTATCAAGATCTGATGCCACCGTCGCTGTCCTCCGTTGTCATCATCAGCCTTGTTCAGATCTGCCTCTCAGCAGTCATCGTCCACCGTCGTCGTCATCTACAGTCGCCCTCCCTCCTTCCTGCCCAGCACTCGCCTTTCTTCCTGCCTGCCACCACGTCTGTTGCGCCCTCACCCTTCTTCCTGCCTGCCACCACGCAACCACCTGAGACTCCTCCTCCTCCTCTCGCACCACCGCACAGACCCTCTCTCCTCATTCTATTAAACAATTGTGTATTTTTGGGGTTGAATTTATGAATTCGAAAGGTTGAATCGGTGTATTTTGGGATTAATTTGAGAAATCAAATTTGGGTGATTTTGAGTTGGGTAGGTTAAATTTGGGTATTTTTAGGTTGAGTTTTTTAATTTCTCATTCCGGCATTATACCAAACGACATGCCTTAGGAATGACTTATTCCGAGTTTTGATTCCGATTCCGATTCTCATTCCCATTCCGATTACTACCTTTATACCAAACGAGGCCTTATATAGTTTTCTTCGAGCTTTGTAAACATACTGCATACTTAATCATACTCCTTCCGTTTAAAAATATAGGACTTTTTAGGCTTAGAATTTTGTTTAGAAATATAAGTCATTTTAGGTTTTCGAGGCATTGGGATAAGAGAAAAGTAATTTTTTGAGTTATTTTGTGAAATGTTATTGGTTGATAATGGTAATATTTTTAGACTTTTATTAATATATGTGCAAAAGTCTAAAAGTACTTCTAATTTAAAACGAATGGTGTATATCAGACTCGCTAGGAAGCCGGCAGGAATATTGAGTTAGGCCCTGTATGGGTGCAATTTGAATCGGTTGAAAATTTAATTTTCAACCGGTTAAAAACTTAAATTGTGTATGGGGTACAATTTTTAGGAGATTTTGGTTGAAATGGAAGCTTATTTTAAAAGCTTGTTTTGGAAGCTTTTTTGTGGTTTTAATAGTTTATTTGGTTTGAAAGTACCACAATACCCCTAATAACAACCAAATAAACTCCACTTTTTACAAATAAACTGTTTTTCGTCCCATACGGAGTTTATATTTTTTCATAAATTTTTAACTATTTTTACCAACATTTTATAAATTTTTACCCTGTTTATAATTTTAGTCGGTTTATTAACCCCGTCCCATACGAACCCTTAATCTGATTGACAATTGCTTCATATGCCAAATTTCATCGGAGCTGCTTCCCACACTGTTAATATGAAAGAAATCATTTTATAAAATAAACGTGTACAAGTTGTCGTTATTATGGATTTTGTTGGCCAACAAATCCATTTAATTACACCATTATTTTTGACTTTGCTCTAATCAAGCCTTTAGCCTTTCACATTCATATCTCACATACACTCACACGTACGCGTATTTTCTTTGAAAAATATATTTATGATTTTTTATTCAGTTAGCTGATCAGGGGAGATTTTTTTTTTAAAATAACATCCATTTTATAATATTGTAAAACATGATGGTTGAACCATATGAATATTTTCCGTGGGTAACCTCCAGCCACGGAATCAGAATTGTAATTTTGGGTAGGCTGGATTTGCATATAATTTTAATTTTTTTTATTTAAGATATAGTATTAAAAATTAGGAATAATTTTTTTTATCTATATTTAAATTAGCAATAATAGATCAAAGATAATCATTAAAAAAATAATAAAAAGAAAGACTGGTATATAAAAATTAGCAATAAAAAAAAGAAAAGGGAGAAGGTATATAAAAATTAGCAATAAAAAAGAAAGACAAGAAAAGGGAGAAGGAAATACAAAAAAGAGAAAGATTGGCAATAAATGGGAGACTCGAACTCGCGTCTTAAGTTTCACCGCGCCTTAGCTTTCCTCCTCAACTCTCCCTACCAGTTGGGCTATCCAAGCAACATTGTCATTTTCTAACCTATATTAATTATATTATTTCTAAAATAGGGTGGGCTGCAGCATATACCAGTCCACCCCTGGGTCCGTCCCTGGTAACGTCATCTAGGCAAATCCTAAATTAATTCCAAATGAAATCCACAAATGTAATGTTTTACTGCATTTATTAAACAAATTATTAACATTAGATATTCAGATCATTGAAGAAATTTTTTACTGCAGGATGGTTGAGCCAGAAAGAATATAAGGGTAGTACGCGATGATCTCCGGTTTGATTCTCAGTTATAGCCGCTCTTTATTGAGCCAGAAAGAATATAATTAGGCTTACCTTGTGCGGTAAAAAGTGTTAAAACCTACACGGCTACCCCTCATTTTGTATTATGATTTATGAGCTATCCTATAAGATGTACAATGGGGGGAAAATAGTTAGATGTTTTAGATGAAAAAAATTACAAAAGTTGAACCCAATTTTAACCTAATTCGCATGAACAAATGGATCGAGTAAATTTATACTCCCTCCGTTCCAAAATACATGGTCTTTTACTTTTCGGCACACTTTTTAAGGAGCGAAAAACTCTATGAAATATAATTTTTTTAATTAATATTTTCATATAATTAGATACTTATTAGTAATAAGTATCAAATAGTATAAAAATTTTAATTAAAAAAATAATATTTTATAGAGTTTTCCGCTCATTAAAAAACGTGTCAAAAACTAAAAGTCCATCTATTTTGGAACGGAGGGAGTATATGCTTTCTTAATTTATTTTTCACAAAATTAATTTAAATATATGCTAATTAATTAATTATGAGAATTAACAATCTTGTATGGACTAATTTCTTGTAAGAGCTCTAATCATTTTCTTTTAAATGCCCTGATTAAAAATATATATTTTGATATTTTGATATAATATTTTTAATAGATATCAATTTTTTTCTTTTTTACATAATTTCATATGTATTACTTACAAGTATAAATTTATGGGAAAATAAATAAATATTTTATATAAAAAATATGTCTAAAAAGAAATACATTCTTAACGGGGAGTATTTATTGACTTTAAACAACTCCACTGTAGAGAAAGACAAGCAAACATGTCAAAGACTATTTTATTTATATACATAAGAAAACATGCTACATGCATTCTTAAGTTTCATCTTTAACTTCAATCAGCTTATTTATTAATTAAAATGAGATTAGAAAAACAAAGATGGAAAAAAAAGGGAGCTCAAGCATCCCTATCTCATATGGCAAATTGCACTTTATAACATCAACTTTAAGAGTAGTTACCAAAATTTGCATAAACTTTTAATGTTTTGAAAAATAGTAGTATCAATTATATGTTAAGTTGCAAATAATATATTGCTCCATTAATATTTTCAATAAGTTTTGTGAATGTATACAAGGTCATGAGCTCTCACTCACACACACTCGGCTAAGACTCGGACTAAACGAGAAGGGCAAATTCGTCATTTCAAGTAAGCCAAAGCTCCATATAGCTGGCGGGATGTTTGTTAGAGCAGTTGTAACAATATTTTCAATTTCTCCAAAGTTGTTTCTGTAAACTCATAAATGGAGAGTTTCTCCACTTTCATTCAATAGATCTACTTTTTATTCTTCCTATTTTTGCTCAATTTCGGTTTATTCAAATGGTATCAGAGCTCGAGAGTTTCGATCACTGATTTGAGTGATCGATTTGTTCTTTTTCTTTTCGGATTCAAGGTCGTTAGTTGCGTCCGATCTGTAGTGATGGTTGGGCGAGGCAATCAGCAGACTCAGGGATCTGGTGTTGGAGGCGAGGGAAGCGGCATCAGTCGTGGAACCTATGTTACGCCACCTAGCTGGAAGAAGATGGAACATGATGAATCAAGGACTACAGTTTGGTGATATGATGAACGGTATGTCTAATCCACATGTAAATCCTTTGTTTCTTTCGAATTCAGGCCATCCAGGAATGGTTCTGGTTTCTACTCCCTTCAATGGCTCAAACTTTACGAGATGGAGTAGGAGCATAAACATGGCGCTAGGAGCCAAAGTGAAACTAGGATTTATAAACGGAAGTTGTGGGAAGCCTTTAGAAGGCAGTGAGGAATGTGAGAAGTGGATGAGAGTTGATTCTATGGTTAGATGTTGGTTGATTAACTCGATGAGGAGCGAAATAGTTGAGAGCTTCATGTATGTTGAAACTGCGAGAGAGCTTTGGGATGACATTAAGGAAAGGTTCTTCGAATCGAATGATCCATTAGTGTACCAGCTTCGTAGAGATCTAGCAAATTTGAGACAAGAAAATCTGTCTGTTGGCGCGTATTTTGGGAAATTAAAAAAGGTTTGGGATGAATTACAACACTTAGATGGGATTCCAGGTTGCAATTGTGGAGGCATCAATCAGTGCTCGTGTGGTTTGCTGAAAAAGATTATTGAAAGGGAAGAGAAGGCAAAAGTAATGCAGTTCATGATGGGATTGAATGATGTCTATGAGAGTTTGAGAAGCAATGTTTTGTCGAAGGATCCGATGTTTGGAATCAACAAAGCCTTTCAAATGGCAACTCGGATTGAGCGTTCCAAAGGTGTCACAGGGATCAACCATGGGGATATGAATGCCCTTGCTGTGTCTAGATTTGGACAAACTGATGTGGAAGCTAATGCAGTGAATAAATTTCGTGCTGGTGAACAATCTAAGCAGTTTGACCAAGCTAAGAGAGAATACAAGAAAGCTAAACTTGAGAGGAAATGTGACTATTGTGGTGAAAGGGGACACACCAAGGAGTATTACTTTAAGCTCATAGGCTATTCAAATTGGTTTAAGGGGCCAAAGGACGATGACAGGCCTAAACAGTCAGGCAGATTTGCTGCTCAGATGGATTTTGTTCCACAGGAAAGTCCATTTGATGAGCCTGCTCAGGGAGCTGGAAAACCTGATCAAGCCATGGTCAATTCTGTGTTCCAGGAGGTGCTGAAGCTTATGAAAGGGAAAGCTCCCATGGAGAGTGTTGATAGTTCTGCCAACCAAGCAATGATCCACTTTGCATGTACTCTTAATGCTTCATTTCGTATTAGAGCAAATAAGGCACAAAGTGATGTGTGGATTGTAGACTCAGGAGCTACAGACCACATTGCCTTTGATCCTATTATTTTTTCTGAATTGCATGAGCTAAATCCTCCTATTAACCTTGGATTGCCTGATGGCAAGTGCATCCTTGTTAAACAAAGAGGTACTGTGATACTGAGCAGCAAGTTGATCCTTGACAAAGTGTTGCTAGTACCACAGTTTAGACACAACCTTCTTTTTGTTTCAAAGAGCCTATGTATTGGTAACCCGAGGTTCAGTTTTGATCTTAAGAATTGTTGGTTACATGACCTTACAATTGATGTTGTGCTTGTCAAAGGGATTGAAGAGAAGGGACTGTTTGTTTTATAAGCTAGTGGATGTTCCAGGGTGCTGAAGTCAGTTTCTTATTATGCTAATAATGCTACTCTCAAACGTAGTAATATGCATTTGATGCATGCCAGACTTGGACATATGTCCTCTTCAAAGTTTTCCTATATTCCTGATTGTAAGGAACTGGATGTAAAGGATTTGTCTTGTGACATTTGCTCTATGACTAAGCTGTCAAAGCTAAGGTTTGCTAGAAGTGACTATGTTGCTGATTGTCCTTTCCAGTTGATACATGTTGATGTGTGGGTGACGGAGGGGAAACCTGTCGTTGATTCCGCCAAATAAACTCAAACCTATAACTAGTATAGTAATAAGTAAGAGGTCGATCCCACAGGGAAATTTATAACTCAAATGTGATTTTAACGTTGATTAAGTAACCAGATTGGGGGTTTTTTGTGTGAAAGTTTTTAAAGCAAATTAACGAAAGCAGAATAAGTGATTTTGGTTTAAACAATTTAGAGAAGCAATTCCACCTACAATTTTCCACTTTATTGGATTGAAGCGATCCTTGTAACTTCTTCTCGTCCTATTATGTTTCCTATGAATGCCCTTGTCCCGACCTAATATAGTTACTAGTCCAACCAGTCCTAGCAACCCTTATCAATCGAACAGTCCCTAAAGAAGGATTTAACCCAATTGATAGCTTTAAGTTCAGAGATTAGCCAAGGTATTTGCAGTCCCTAAAAAAGGATTTAACAACACATTCAACTTCCTACTTATTCAATTAGTTCAACCAGCCCTAAAGGAATAAGTTTGCCACTTAGGTTAAGGTTCACAACCAGGAATCTACAAAACCTTAGCGATTGAATTGATCTAACGAGTTGGCCAGACAAGATAGAACAAATCAATAATTAATTAATCACAAAGAAGTCGAAGCATTCACAAATAGGAAACTAGGAGCGAGAATTAGAAACTCACAATCAATCCGAATAAAGCTTCAAATTGCATGCAGAATAGATGAGTTTAGTTCCTCATGGAAGACATAGCTCAAAATCTCTAAAAAGTCTAATGGTTGAATGAATAGAATGAATGGTCCTGAAAAATAACATAAAAGTGCCTAATAAAAAGATCCCATTCGGCCTCCAAACAAACATAGATGAAAACTAGGGTTTCCCAAAACGGCGCATACGCGCTGTCCGTACGTGCGGCGGCCGCCGCAAGTGTTGCGGCGCCCGCCGCAAATGTCTCTTTTGCATCCCGCTGCGGCGGGTGCAGCTGCGGCGCCCGCGGCACTTCTGCGGCGCCCGCGGCACGTTGTTCTTGCCGTGGTCTTTGCTTTCTTTGCGGCTTCTCTTCTCGTCTTGCTTCTTCTTCCTTGTTCCTTCCCATGTATCTTGTGTTCCTCTTCGAGATATTGCATCTCCCAAATGTGTTCCGATTCAATCTGCGAGATAAACACAAAATTGCGCAGAATCCGAACTCTTCTAAAATAAACACAAGATGCAATTTAATGATAAAGCGAGCAAGAAATGCAACCTAATTAAACTAAAAATATCTATAATGCCTATCTAAAATATGCATTATCAAATTCCCCCACACTTAACCTTTGCTTGTCCTCAAGCAATGATAGAATGAACATGAATCAATGTATCCCACAGGAAATCCCTTCAAGTTTCAACATTACCAAAAAGCAACATCACAGCAGGTGAAAACATAAACCAAGCAAACAAACGTCATAGCATGTATTCAGGTGATCAAAGCTTAGAAGTAGACATCATCCAACCTCACCAGAAATATGTGTTTCACTCATGTGTTTAGGCTCTTAGGTACAACTCTCAACTCAAACCAATAATGCACTAAGCTCATAGACATTGACCACCATATCACCAATTATCTACCAAAATGTCATTACTTGCGGGATAACATAAAGAAAATAAAATGCAATACTTTATATATTTTTTTTTTCTTTTTCTTTGGTTTTCTTTTCTCTTTTTTTTTTCTTTTTCTTGTCTTGGTGCTTTCCTTACGCGAAGCGCAAACATGGGTGTCATGAATGGCCCCGGTCCATCAACACCTCAACTATGAATATGAAGTCCACTTGAACACCTTTTGACGCAAGTTGCAAACATGGGTGTCATGAATGAACCTGGTTACTCAATGCTCAAGCTTCCTTTCCTAGTGGATAGCTTTCAACACCTTTTTGCGCGAATCATACCCATGGGTGTCATGCGTAGACCCGGTTACTCAGTGCATCAACCATTGCCACCTTATTCACTAACTATGCATAAAATTGAATAAAAAGACTCAAAATATAAACATACACCCCGCAAGCAACAAACATGTGCATTGGTCTTCAAAAATAGATACTGCAGTCAATGCCAAGAGGTAGCAACACTAGGAGAGTAATTCACACAACTGAGCAAAAGAATTCAAATAAGGCCAAACATCCTCACAGGGTCATGTTTTTAGGACTTCAATCATACTTTAGCTCAATCATACATGCTCAATTATATTTGCTAGCTCATGTTCCACAAAATCAAATAGAAATAAAAATCAAAACATCCAGAACTTCATGGGATTTGTATGATTCATGCTTGAAATTTAAAATAGAGGACAAACTAAGCAAGATGGGTATTTGAATAACACATATATATGCAATGCATGCTCTATTTCTAATATTTTTCGAAATTATTTATTTATTTTTTTTCAATGACGAAAATTAAAATAAATAAAAACTAAACAACAATTAAACTAACCAACAACTTAAATAAACTTAAACATGATGCAGAAAATTAAATATGATCTAACTAAATGCACTCTATAGATAAAATTCCTCTCCCCCACACTTGAAGTTTTCATTGTCCTCAATGAAACATTAAAAACAACAAAAGTAAATCACATATAATCAGGGTGAAGGAAAAGAAAAAGGAAAAGGAAAGAAAAACTTACCTCGGGTTGCCTCCCGAGAAGCGCCTTTGTTTCAAGTCGTTGGCTCGACGTGAGGGCCCTTGATTGGCCTATGTTCCTCCACCAGGGTCACCAACACCGGTTATCTCATTGACCAATGCGGGCACCCTTGAAAGGTGTAGCTTTTTGTTCCAACATTCAGCCATTACCCTTAGCTCCTCTCCATGAGCTATGCCTGGGGGTTGTCCTGGAATCACAAACGGTTTCAATTTGTTAGGAGGTTCAAATTTGCCTAAACTATGTTCCTTAGGTGTTCCTAACAAATCACGAAAAATATTGTTGTGCTCAGTATTGTTAGCAATAGGCATATCTAAAGAATTTTCAGGAGAAAGCTTAGCATGATTAAAGAGAGAGAACTCTATCTTTCTTCCATCAAACTCCATAGTCAATAGACCCTCACAACAATCAATTTTCGTTTTCGCCGTTTTCAAGAATGACCTTCCTAGTATAATGGGTGTTTCAGGGGTTCCCTGCTCCATATCTAAAACAAAGAAATCAACAGGGAAGAACAAATCATCCACCATAACTAAAACATCTTCAACAACGCCTCTTGGCCTGATTTGTGATCGATCAGCAAGTTGCACTGTAACCCCTGTCTCAGTCAGAGGACCCAAACCCAAAGACATGTACATATTATATGAAATATCATTAATTGAGGCTCCTAGATCTAACATGGCTTGTTTGAATCTAGTATTCCCAATTGCACATGGAATTGTAAACATACCTGGATCTCCACATTTTTCAGGCAATTTCCTTTGCAACATGGCAGAAACATTTTCATTCAAGCTTACCTTTTCCTTCTTTTTCAATCTCTGCTTCTTCTTGATGGTGCACAATTCCTTCAAAAATTTAGCATATCTAGGGATGCTCTTAATTAATCTGAGTAAAGGAATGTTTACCTGACACTTACCGAATGTCTCGAAGATTTCCTTGTCGTTCTCATACCTCCTTGTATCCTTCAAAGCTTCCGGGAAGGGCGGAACGGGCTTTGGAGTCTCCATAGGCTAAAAGGTGGGCAATTTCTGGCAATGTGGTGCTTTTTGATCCGGGGAAATGGAGTACTTCCCAAATTTTGAGTTTCATTCCACATTCTTTCTTTCTTTGATTCATCACCTTTCATATTGCTTTTTTTCAATAATAATGTTTTTACCTCTCTGACCTTAGCACTGCCTTCTCGCGAGTCGCAAACATGGGTGTCATGAATGGCCCCGGATACTTAGTGCTTTGGACTCCTCACAATGTATCCCATCTCTCCAAACTATTATCTCAGAGAGCAGGGTCAATCTACCTTTATCTCCTGAGGTGATTGGATTTTCTTTCACTCATTAAATTTTCCATATATTTCAAACAATTTCCTTCCAAACTCCAAATATGATAACAATCACAAACACAAACACCATATGACATCTCCATAATGTAACATCATTCTCAACATAATCCCCGGATAAGGTAAAGAATGGAAATATTTAGATCATGTGGATCAATATTTGAAATAAGGCATATTATGGCTTTTGTGATGCGTAAGCATAGGTAAGGCTAGGATTATAAACATATGAGCATTATATGGAATTTAAAGTCCCCGGCAACGGCGCCAATTTGTTGACTAGGCAGGAGTAAGTCAAGTATAGAATAGAATATGGTTTAGAACGACTCCCCTGTCTCAGCAAATAATTACAAGACTTCCTCCCGTTGTAGTAAGAGAAAAGTCAGGATCGAATCCACGAGGAAGCACGTCAGCAGTTCTCAGGTAGCTATCAGATTCTCACAACAGCAGCAGAACAGCACAGAAACACAAGCAGAAGCAGAAATAAAATAGAAACAAATAATCCCGGCAAGGGCAACTAAAATAAAAGCAAAGAACAAACTAAATACAGAAAGTAAAGCAGCAAATAAAAGCAAGGCAACACACTGGTCGATCTCGACGACAGCAACTCGAGATAGACAAAGACAGTCGACAACAGTAACTCGGAATCGAAAACGAAGCAACTCGACAAAGCAAGCCAACTCGATCTCGACCACTACTACTCGACTTCGACAAAGGAAAGCAAAGACAGAAACTTTAAATCGACAAAAGCATAAGAAAAGACAACTCGACTAAGACAACCCCTCCTCGACCTCGACAAGATGCTACTCGAGATCGACAAAGGCTGGTCTATGTCGACTAAGAACAGAAACTTAAAACTTTGCAGAATTGAAGACAGAATGCAGAAATTTGACAAAAATAAACTTCAATATATTAAAAGACCTCCAAGGCCAGGGTTTCAACACCACAACGATAACCATGCAAAACAACACATAAAGGCATAAAAGATCATGCTTTCCATCAAATAACTTTCGTCATTAACAAATAGGCATATAGAGGCTCTCGCATAAACCCTAATTGTTACTAACCCTTTTTCACATAATTAATCCAAGTTGCATTAAGATCACTTTCGCTTCAATAACATAAACAAGGATCACCTTCAACTCTCGCAAAAGAATCATGCTCATAGGGATAGAAGATGAATTGCACAAAAAGATCTGACCTTTATCGCATCGCCTCACATGGCCACCGTCGGGCTCACCCCAGCCCCAGAAGTGGGTGGACTACTCACGCCTCATCGCAATTGCAGACATTGATTGATGAAAAGAACTGAATTGCATAAACTAAATTCCAAGCCTTTACAATCCTGGCAATCAACTTTCGCTGTAAGCCAAAACCCTAAAAACCTTAGAACTCCTAAACTGTCTCTGTGGAACTACTTGTCTTTCTCTGAAATTGAATTTTTAAAACTGAGCCCCCTAGGCCTTATTTATAACCTTCATTCCCTAGCTATTCTAGGAAAGAAGATATCTATCTATATCTAAATTTCTATCTAAATTGCTAAAAGATAAATAAATGACATAATGGAATTAAATCCATAAGGAAAAGATAAAACTAATTAGGTAACATGTCTTCATCTTGATAGATTCTGCCTTCCATAGATAGAACTTGATAGACTTCGGATAGAACTTCGATCCTTCGCGACCAAGCAACTCAATTCTACTCGGACAAGGGCTCGTCGAGAAGTTTCTGGAAACGGTGTCTACTCGACCTCGACAAGGTCTTGTCGACCTCGAGTAAGATTAGTCGTCTCGGCTCGACTTGTCGGCTAGCTCTGCTCGATGTGGCTCGTCTGGGCTCGTGGTGCTCGTCGACCTCGAGTAGCCTTCATCGATCTCGACAAGCGTGGCTCCGTCGACTAGGCCTCCTCGGATTGGTGTGGTCGAGTGGCTCGGACATGGACTCAGGGTCTTGTCGATCTCGACAAGCCCTAGTCGACCTCGAGTAACTTTGCTCGCCGACTAGGGTTTCTCGAGTGACTCTCCTCGATGGACTCCATCCGCTGGCAGCGAGCGCTTCTTTCCGCGGCAACGAGTCTCCTGGTCGTCCTCGGGTGGATCTCCTCGGCAAGCTCGGCTCTTCTCCTTGTCGACTCCGGACATGGGGACTGGGCTTCGTCGACCTCGACCAGGGCTTGTCGAGGTCGAGTAGGGTCCGGAGTCTGGGTGTCTGGCGTGCTCGATCAGGGTGTGCTCGACCAAAGCTGCTCGGCCATGGCTCGTCTAGGTCGAGTAGGGTTACTCGATGTCGACTAGACCTGACTTTCCGATTTGTTCCGCTGCTTTGACCTTGGACTTCTGTAGTGGTTTTCCGAGCTTCTCCGACCTTCTGTAGAATTGCTGTAAATGCCTCGATTTCTGCGATTTAAACAGAAACTGGTGTAGATTCCATAATTTTGGCAAATAAGCATAAACTACACAGATTCTGTACTATCTTAACCCAAATGCATGAAATGTATACAGAAATCGATATAAAAGTTACTGTAAAACATGGCAAATTCCGCTCACAACAAACACCCCATACTTAAGCTTGCTTGTCCTCAAGCAATACTTTTAATTTGTCATTCAGGGGAAGAATTCAAACTCTCAACATCTTAGATTCATTCTTATATGTCCCTGCAATCAATTACCATCCTCGAAAAGGTACTAGTGTCACAGATTCATGCATGTGCAAATATGTAAAAGCAACATCTACTCACAAAAGGAGGGTTATGCACAAATAATTCATATGTGACAAAGCATTGATAATCAAGAAGACTTTAATTTAAGCTCATGAAGGAGTAGATTGGTAAAAGGCTAAAAGGTGGGCAATTTCTGGCAATGTGGTGCTTTTTGATCCGGGGAAATGGAGTACTTCCCAAATTTTGAGTTTCATTCCACATTCTTTCTTTCTTTGATTCATCACCTTTCATATTGCTTTTTTTCAATAATAATGTTTTTACCTCTCTGACCTTAGCACTGCCTTCTCGCGAGTCGCAAACATGGGTGTCATGAATGGCCCCGGATACTTAGTGCTTTGGACTCCTCACAATGTATCCCATCTCTCCAAACTATTATCTCAGAGAGCAGGGTCAATCTACCTTTATCTCCTGAGGTGATTGGATTTTCTTTCACTCATTAAATTTTCCATATATTTCAAACAATTTCCTTCCAAACTCCAAATATGATAACAATCACAAACACAAACACCATATGACATCTCCATAATGTAACATCATTCTCAACATAATCCCCGGATAAGGTAAAGAATGGAAATATTTAGATCATGTGGAGCAATATTTGAAATAAGGCATATTATGGCTTTTGTGATGCGTAAGCATAGGTAAGGCTAGGATTATAAACATATGAGCATTATATGGAATTTAAAGTCCTCAATCATTTTATCATGCAACATGTCAAAAGCAACTTCAAATTTTACCTCCTTTCATGGTTTTTAAGAAATAATGCACTTCATTGTGACTTCCCCTTACTAGGCAATTTCATGATATATCTCTAATGAATCCAATTTTGCATCGTCGAGTTCAATATAAGCTTCCATGACATTATTTCAAAATTTCAATGGGGGTCATTTTTCTCAAATTTTTGGAAAACATGCATATATGCTCATAAATAAATAATGCATTCCAAAATAGCCATGTAGCAATTCCAAGAAATAATGCACACATAATGTCAAGTATGGAAAATATGCACAAAGTGAGCCCTTCCCCCACCCCATACTTAAACATTACAGTGTCCTCACTGTATAAAAAACAATGTAAAGGGTAAAGAAAGAAACTCACAAGACATGAGTGCAGAGCTGCAGAATTTCAAATGGAGCACCTCCTAGTCCGGGTGAGCTTTGGTTCTATCCATTGACCTGAAAAGTAGAAGACATATACCCATAATAGAAAAACTAAAAGTGTTAAAAAATCAAAACAAAAAAGTCTCAAATGTCCTAAAAAGTCTATGTACATGCTCTAGATTTTATAGTCGCTAGGCCGACTTTCCATTTAGCTCAAGGTGGCATCTGCAGGGCCCATGTAGCTTGGGCCTCAAATAAGACTCCATTCTTGTCCATCAGCTGTAATCCTCCAGAATGGATCTTGTTCACCACGAACGGTCTCATCCGCTTCTTGTTGAATTTGTTGGGAAACCAATGATCCTTTGATTTAGAGACATAGAGCTTGTCTCCAACTTCATACTCCTTAGGCTCATCATTGGAAATCCTGCACATTCGCACATACCAAGGCAGACCTCTCCCATGTATAGATAAATCTTTGATGGAAATAGGAGAAGAAAGATCCATACCTTGGCTCACCTTCGCGGAAACGGAATCGGGGACCATGGTGTTTGGTCGATCTCGAGTAGGGCTAGTCGAGATCGATAAGGCTGCTGGCTCTGGTGGTGGTCTGGTCGAAGAGGCAGAAGTCGATGAAGAAGGCGGCTCGTCGACCTCGAGTAGGCTACTCGACATCGACAAGGACTCTTCTCCTAGTGGCTTGCTCCTCGAGAAAACAGGGTTTGGCCACTCTCTGTGTGACATGATATTTCTTTAACAGGGCGGTGATTGTCCTATTGCAGAAATGTGTCCCTCTGTCACTAATTATGGCTTTAGGCACCCCAAATCTTGCGAAAATGGTGTCTTTTAGGAAATCTGCAACCACTTTAGCATCATCAGTTCTGGTGGCTTTTGCCTCCACCCACTTGGAGACATAGTCCACCGCAAGCAAAATATACAAATTCCCAAAAGAGC
The DNA here is from genome assembly GCA_037127255.1 of Persicaria tinctoria. NCBI lineage: Eukaryota > Viridiplantae > Streptophyta > Magnoliopsida > Caryophyllales > Polygonaceae > Persicaria > Persicaria tinctoria. Next base: position 50,401,059 of record JBANSL010000006.1, on the reverse strand, counting down.
TAGGGAAGGGACCCATAAAATCGATACCCCAAACATCAAAAATTTCACAGAATATGACCGTTGTTTGTGGCATTTCATTCCTAGCAGATATGTTCCCGACCCTTTGACATCTATCGCATGATTTACAGAAGGCATTCGCATCTCTAAATAAGTGGGGCCAAAAGAAACCTGCTTCTAACACTTTCCTAGCAGTCTTTTGAGGACCAAAGTGGCTTCCACATTCATGAGCATGACAAAAGGTAAGGACAGATTGTACCTCATTGTCCGGCAGACACCTCCTAATTACCTGATCAGCACAATGTTTCCACAGGTAGGGGTCATCCCAGACGTAGAAGCGAGAGTCATGTCGAATCTTGTCCTTTTGAGCCTTTGTAAATTTCGGTGGAAATTCTCCCGTGACCAAGAAATTCACCATATTGGCGAACCAAGGTCGAGGAGTATGGACACCCATCAACAATTCAGAAATATCAGGACTTACCTCATCAGGACTCTCCGTCCTTGTTTGTTCCTGCAGCTGCAACGAAGATGTGTGAGTTAAGTAAAACAGTGTATCATCAGGGAACTCACCGTGAATAGGTCTTTGATCTTCCGGCTTGTCCTCTTCTTGGACCAGTCTGCTGAGGTGGTCCGCTACTAAGTTTTCTGCACCTTTCTTATCTTTGATTTCGATGTCAAATTCACTCAAAAGTAAAATCCATCGAATCAATCTTGGTTTCGCTTCTTTCTTAGTTAATAGATAACGAAGAGCAGCGTGATCAGTGAAGACAATTACCTTAGCTCCTAGGAGGTAGGAGCGAAATTTCTCCAGTGCAAAGACCACAGCCAGAAGCTCTTTCTTAGTGGTTGAGTAGTTCCTTTGCGCTCCATTCAGAGTCATGGAGGCATAGTAGATGACATGCGAGCTCCTTCCTTCCTTTTGTCCCAAAACAGCTCCCACAGCATAATCGCTAGCATCGCACATAATCTCAAAAGGTTGCGACCATATGGGTGCTTGGATTATAGGAGCGCTAGTTAGGCGACCTTTAAGCTCATCAAAAGATGCTCTACACCTGTCATCAAACTCAAAAGCTACTTCCTTTTTCAATAAATCACAAAGAGGTGCAGAAATCTTAGAAAAGTCCTTAATAAACCTGCGATAGAACCCTGCATGGCCTAAAAAGGAGCGAATCTCACGCACATTGGTGGGATAAGGTAGAGATTGAATAACATCAATTTTTGCCTTGTCTACCTCAAGACCCCTGCTAGATACAATATGACCCAACACAATACCTTGCTCAACCATAAAATGACACTTTTTAGAATTAAGAACCAAATTGGTGTCTACACAACGCTTAAGCACAAGTGACAGATGATGTAAGCAAGTATCAAAATCATCACCATGCACAGTGAAGTCATCCATAAATACTTCAATAAAATGTTCCACATACTCAGAAAATATGCTCACCATACACCGTTGGAAAGTCCCAGGTGCGTTACATAGCCCAAAAGGCATTCTGCGATATGCAAAAGTGCCAAAGGGGCATGTAAAAGTCGTTTTTTCTTGGTCCTCCGGTGCTATGGGTACCTGAAAATATCCTGAGTAGCCATCTAAAAAGCAATAAAAAGAACGGCCGGCAAGGCGCTCAAGCATCTGATCAATAAAGGGAAGGGGGAAGTGGTCCTTGCGAGTGACTGCATTTAATTTACGATAATCAATACAGACTCTCCATCCAGTTTGAGCCCTACTAGGGACCAATTCACCATCCTGATTTTCAACAACAGTAATACCTCCCTTCTTAGGGACAACCTGAGTAGGACTCACCCATTTGCTATCCGATATGGGAAAAATCATACCTGCCTGAAGGAGTTTCAGCACCTCCTTCTTTACCACTTCCATCATTGGTGGGTTGAGTCTTCGCTGAGGTTGTCTAGATGGTTTGGCATCATCCTCTAATAATATCCTATGCATGCAGAGGGTAGGACTGATGCCCTTAATGTCCGCTATCGTCCATCCTAGCGCCTCCTTGTTCTCTTTTAGAACATTCACCAATCGCTCCTCCTGTCCAAAGGTCAATTTGTTAGAAATAATGACAGGTAGAGTATCATTTTCACCAAGAAAAGCATATTTAAGGTGATTAGGAAGTTGTTTCAATTCAATATCCGGCGCTTGGATAATGGATGGAAGAAGCTTTTCAGTTGGAACGGTCAGCTCGATGCGGCCTCCCCTTGGTGGTACATATGTGGGAGATCGATGGTCTAAAGCTACTATAGCCTCCTGCAGGTCAGATGACAATACATAATCTCTAGCAATTTCATCTATAGGAGCCTGTAAAGCAACCTCCATCTCATCAACACACTCCAAATCAAAACAATCCTGTGCCATAGTATCAATAGCATCCATAAAGCACAGAGAGGGATCATCAGATGGGAATTTCATGGAATCATAGATATTATATTCAACTCGTTGACCATCAAATTCCATAGTAAGAGATCCTAAATAGACATCTATCTTGGTCCTAGCAGTTTTCAAGAAAGGTCGGCCCAATAGAATAGGGCCCTCATTGTTACCAGGACCCATGTCAATCACAAAGAAATCAGCAGGGAATATCAAATTGTCAACCATAACCAAGACATCTTCAACAATCCCTTTCGGGTAGATAGTAGATCGATCAGCAAGTTGAATTACTACCCGAGTGTCATTCAGAGGTCCCAACCCCAAAGCATGATAAACACTAGAAGGCAAAACATTAATAGATGCTCCTAAATCTAACATGGCTTTGTCAAATTTAGTGTCACCTATCACACATGGAATAGCAAACATACCAGGATCACTACACTTTTCAGGCATACGCTTTTGAAAGACAGGAGTGACATGTTCGCTTACCTTCACCTTTTGCGTACCTTTTAGCTTCTGGTTCCGCTTGATAGTGCAAAGTTCCTTCAAAAATTTAGCATATCGAGGGATGCTCTTAATTAATCTGAGTAAAGGAATGTTTACCTGACACTTACCGAATGTCTCGAAGATTTCCTTGTCGTTCTCATACCTCCTTGTATCCTTCAAAGCTTCCGGGAAGGGCGGAACGGGCTTTGGAGTCTCCATAGGTAAGGGAGAAGAAGGAGGAGAAGAGGAAGAAGAAGAAAAAGGGAGAGAAGAGGAAAGAGGTGAGGGAGAAAATGTACCAGAAGACGAATCGGCGGCGGGTGAGGCAGCGGCGGGCGCGGCAACAGGAGCGGCGGGCGCCGCAGCTTGCCAGGTTTCTCCTGCGGCGGGCGCAGCTGGAATCGGCTCTCTGGCGGCGGGCACCGCAGGTGACAGCGGCGGGCGCCGCAAGGGTTGCCGCGGGCGCCGCACCACTGTTGCGCCGTTTTCGTCTTCAATAATTTCTAATTCCTCATCCATTATCTCCTCATCGTCGTTTTTATTTGTGACAACCAGTTCCTTGCCACTCCTAAGCGTTATAGCACTGACATTCTCCTTAGGATTCTCAATGGTTTGTGACGGAAGCTTTCCTGAACTGTTTGCCTCCTTAGCACTTAAGATTTGAATGAGCTGACTCATTTGATTCTCAAGATTTGTCATCCGATCGGATTGCTGCTTCTCTAGATTCGCCATCCGCTCTGACTGTTGTTTATCATTCCTCATGACTAATCGTGACAGTTTCTGCAGTGGATCCTCATTATCCCCATTTGAATGCTGCTGACCTCCCTGTCGAGGTTCATATTGTTGTTGAGGTCTTTCCTGTTGCCCCCCTTGCTGATTGAAAGAGGCTTGATAGTTCCCATAGCCTTGCTGATAGCCCCTATTGTAATTGTTGTTATTGAAATACCCAGGATTTCCATAGTTTCCTTGCATAGGCCTTTGTTGAGCGAAGTTCCCAATGGCATTCAATTCAACATTAGAATCTTGTATGAGCGGGCACATGTCCATAGGATGGGTGAATTGGTTGCAAAGACCACATGCCTTCAATTGTTGAGGATTTCTATCAAGGATCAATTGTTTCATCATCTCCTTCACCTCTGCCATATCCGTCTGAAGTGCAGCCACAGGAGCATCAACAGCGAGTACACCCCTAGCCCGAGTGCTTTTGTTGAACTGTCTAGAGCCCTCAGATAACTCCCTAAACACCTCCCAAGCTGCGGTAGGTGTCTTATTCAGCATGTTTCCTCCACAAGCAGAATTCACCGTCTTGCGCTCTATATCAGTCAACCCATTGAATAAAAAGAGAACCAGATCCTTTTGGGAGTACCCATGGCATGGGCAGCTGGCGCAGAGTTTCTTGAAGCGCTCAAAGTACTCATGTATAGACTCTGTCGCGTACTGCTCAATGCTGCTGATAGACCTTTTCAAAGCATTTAGCTTTGTTGCAGGGAAGTACATCTCTAGGAAGACTCTTTTCATCTCAGCCCAAGTAGCAATAGAGTCAGGTGGTAGATAGAAGAACCATTCATTTGCATCGTCCTTCAAAGTGAAGGGAAAGGCTCTCAGCTTGATTTGCTCTTCAGTTACATTCGCTGGTTTCATCCCAACCACCACCCTATGGAATTCAGAAAGATGCTTGTGGGGGTCCTCCCCACTCAGCCCATGGAATTTTGGTAGAAGATGAACCACCCCTGACTTTAGCTCAAAGTTTACTCCTTCTGCTAGCGCAGGGTATTGGATTGCCAGGGGTTGTTGTGCCAGATCAGGAGCAGAAAGCTCCTTAAGAGTGCGGTTCGCCATCTCTGCAATGTTTTCTACAGAGACGAATTAGTAGCAAAAGGTATGGACCCTATGAAACGGTCCACACCAAGATCAACACTAAAAACACACAAGAATTTAATAAAAGTCCCCGGCAACGGCGCCAAATTTGACGGAGGGGAAACCTGTCGTTGATTCCGCCAAAGAAACTCAAACCTATAACTAGTATAGTAATAAGTAAGAGGTCGATCCCACAGGGAAATTTATAACTCAAATGTGATTTTAACGTTGATTAAGTAACCAGATTGGGGGTTTTTTGTGTGAAAGTTTTTAAAGCAAATTAACGAAAGCAGAATAAGTGATTTTGGTTTAAACAATTTAGAGAAGCAATTCCACCTACAATTTTCCACTTTATTGGATTGAAGCGATCCTTGTAACTTCTTCTCGTCCTATTATGTTTCCTATGAATGCCCTTGTCCCGACCTAATATAGTTACTAGTCCAACCAGTCCTAGCAACCCTTATCAATCGAACAGTCCCTAAAGAAGGATTTAACCCAATTGATAGCTTTAAGTTCAGAGATTAGCCAAGGTATTTGCAGTCCCTAAAAAAGGATTTAACAACACATTCAACTTCCTACTTATTCAATTAGTTCAACCAGCCCTAAAGGAATAAGTTTGCCACTTAGGTTAAGGTCCACAACCAGGAATCTACAAAACCTTAGCGATTGAATTGATCTAACGAGTTGGCCAGACAAGATAGAACAAATCAATAATTAATTAATCACAAAGAAGTCGAAGCATTCACAAATAGGAAACTAGGAGCGAGAATTAGAAACTCACAATCAATCCGAATAAAGCTTCAAATTGCATGCAGAATAGATGAGTTTAGTTCCTCATGGAAGACATAGCTCAAAATCTCTAAAAAGTCTAATGGTTGAATGAATAGAATGAATGGTCCTGAAAAATAACATAAAAGTGCCTAATAAAAAGATCCCATTCGGCCTCCAAACAAACATAGATAAAAACTAGGGTTTCCCAAAACGGCGCATACGCGCTGTCCGTACGTGCGGCGGCCGCCGCAAGTGTTGCGGCGCCCGCCGCAAATGTCTCTTTTGCATCCCGCTGCGGCGGGTGCAGCTGCGGTGCCCGCGGCACTTCTGCGGCGCCCGCGGCACGTTGTTCTTGTCGTGGTCTTTGCTTTCTTTGCGGCTTCTCTTCTCGTCTTGCTTCTTCTTCCTTGTTCCTTCCCATGTATCTTGTGTTCCTCTTCGAGATATTGCATCTCCCAAATGTGTTCCGATTCAATCTGTGAGATAAACACAAAATTGCGCAGAATCCGAACTCTTCTAAAATAAACACAAGATGCAATTTAATGATAAAGCGAGCAAGAAATGCAACCTAATTAAACTAAAAATATCTATAATGCCTATCTAAAATATGCATTATCAGTGGGGACCTTACAAAGTCCCATCCAGATGTGGGGCTAGGTATTTCCTAACCATTCTAGATGATCACACTAGGACTACCTGGGTATACCTTATGCAAGATAAAATGCAGGTGCTTAGGCTGCTTACTGTATTCTTAGAGTTAGTTGAGAATCAGTTCAAGGTTTCAGTTCAGTCAATTAGGACTGACAATGGTACTGAATTCACACAGAAGGGTTGTGTGGATCTTTTTGCTTTCAAAGGCATTATTCACCAAAGATCAGCCCCGGGGGTATTTGAGCAAAATGGTAGAGTTGCGAGGAAACATAGACATTTAATTGAAACTCCTAGAGCCATCAGATTACATGCTGGATTGCTTACAAAGTTTTAGGGTGATTGTGTGTTGGGTGCCACACACATTATTAATAAGATGCCTTCAAGTGTGTTAAATTGGGAATCTCCTTTTGAATTACTTTACAAGGTTGCTCCTAGATATGATCAGTTGAGAGTAATAGGATGCTTATGCTTTGCTGTCCAGCCTAATGATCCTAGAGATAAGTTGGGCATTGTGGTTAAAAGATGTGTCTTCCTGGGGTATCCTCCTGGTCAAAAGGCCTACAAGCTTTTAGATTTGGAAAGACAAACCATTATTGTCAGCAGGCATGCGAAGTTTGTTGAGAACCGGTTTCCTTTTAAGAAATATGTAGAACCTTGTAACCTCCAGCACAGTTTGTTGAGTAGCCCTGAAGAATCATATGAAATTGTCTGGCTTCCTCATGAGTCATCTCACAGTTCTCAACATCCACAACAACAATCAAATTCTCCTTCTCTAGACACACCAGATTCTCCTCATCAATCACTTGTGTCTCCAATTTTTCCAATCAGATCCTAGCTTGAGTGATCACATCAACATTGACCATAATGACAGTTCACACTCACCCTCACCTCAGTACATACATCTCAGAAGGAACATTGTCAGACCAGCTAGACTTAATGATTTTATGTGCACTGATTTGCCCAACAGAGGACATGATACATCGTCCTCTTCAACCTCCTTTGCAGTCTTCTCAATTCACAACTTATCCCATCTATCTGCTCCTTATGTTCAGTCCTTAGTGAATGTTTGTTCAGTTTTTGAACATCATTCTTACAATCAAGCAAAGGGGATACCTGAGTGGGAACATGCAATGAAGCTTGAACTTGAGGCTCTCACCAGCAATCACACTTGGAGCATCACTCCTCTTCCCTCTGGAAAGAAAGCAATTGGCTGCAAATGGATCTTCAAAATCAAGCACAAACGAGATGGATCAATAGAAAGATATAAGGCCAGACTTGTTGCTAAAGGTTACAATCAGATTAAGGACAAAGATTACAAACAAACTTTCTCACCAGTAGCAAAGCTGTCCACAGTACGGATTATTTTGGCAATAGCTGCTCATAAAGGGTGGGTTCTTCACCAACTGGATGTGAATAATGCTTTCCTACATGGGTATCTCGAGGAAGAAGTATACATGACACCTCCACCTGGTTCAGGTGCCTAATGCTCATGTCTGTAGACTCAAAAGATCACTGTATGGCCTAAAGCAAGCTAGTCGTCAATGGAACCATGAACTTACCAGGTTTATGATCACATTAGGCTTCAGTCAATCTGCTCATGACTACTCACTCTTCACTAAGATCACAAACACTTCAACCACCACTGCTTTGGTGTATGTAGATGATATGCTGGTGCTGGGAAATTGTAGCAGTGAAATTCAAGCTACTAAGGATGCACTGCACAGAGAATTCACTATCAAGGACCTAGGAGTGGCCAGGTATTTCCTAGGAATGGAGATTGCAAGATCATCCAATGGCATTCTCCTAAATCAATGCAAGTGTATCCTTCATATACTCACTGATGCTCACATGATAGGGTGTCGGCAGGTTGAATTCCCTATGCAACATGGCACCAAACTGTCAGCTAATTTGGGAGATCCAATTGCCAATCCTGAAGATTACAGACGCCTTGTAGGTAGACTCCTCTACCTCACCTTAACCCGTCCTGATATCTCATATACTATGCAACAATTGAGCCAGTATCTCCAAAAACCACTAAAGCCTCACTGGGACGCCCTCACATATCTTCTTCGATATCTGAAAGGGAGTTTCAACTTGGCACTCTCATTTCCTGCAATATCTTCATCCACAGTTACAGCCTTCAGTGATGCCGACTGGGGTAATTGCATTGACATAGGGCGCTCACTCTCTGGATATTGTGTGTTCCTTGGATTGGCCTTAATATCATGGAAAACCAAGAAGCAACAGGTGGTCTCCAAATCGTCGACATAAAGCGAATATAGAGCCATGTCTGCAGTGGCCAGTGAACTAGTGTGGGTTCAAGGGATCCTCCATGATCTGGGAATTGAAGTTCCCACTCCCATTTCATTACTCTGTGATAACAGGTCTGCACAACAGTTGGTTGTTAACCCCGTTTTCCATGAACGTACCAAACACGTGCGCATAGATGCTCATTTTATCCGAGAAATGGTGCAACAAGGCTTCATCTCTACTACCCATGTTCCATCTGCGAACCAAATAGCAGACATTCTCACTAAGGCTCTGGGTGCCAAGCAACACGCCTTTCTTCGGTCCAAGCTGGGACTCGTCCTTCCTTGCCTTGGTCCAGCTTGAGGGGGGTATGTGAATGTATACAAGGTCATGAGCTCTCACTCACACACACTCGGCTAACACTCGGACTAAACGAGAAGAGCAAATTCGTCATTTCAAATAAAGCCAAAGCTCCATATAGCTGGCGGGATGTTTGTTAGAGCAGATGTAACAACATTTTCAATTTCTCCAAAATTGCTTCTGTAAACTCAGAAATTGAGAGTTTCTCCACTTTCATTCAATAGATCTACCTTTGATTCTTCCTCATTTTTGCTCAATTTCGGTTTATTCAATAAGTTTTATTCATATTAAAACCCATAACATATTACTAGCACTACTACTATAAACAACGCTAATTACGTGAGTTTTGGTGGAGAGAGTAATTACCCTCAAAGTTAGCTAATTACGTGAGTTTTGGTGGAGAGAGTAATTACCCTCAAAGTTATAACTTTTTTTATCTTTTCCAGTTCAAGTGAGCTAAGTCCACTCTACATCTAGATCGGGTTACTGTAGGCCCATTAAGGGGATGACCCTCCCACCCACAAGTGTCTCCATGTTTCCACGGGGATTCGAACTTCGAACCTCGAGGCATGGGATGTAGCCCCATAACCACTACATCAACTTGTGATTGGTCTCAAAGTTATAACTAATTGCTGGTTGGATTGGATTATCATTTATACTGTAACTAATTGTGTTTATAGGCATTTTCGGCAATTACCCTCAAAGTTAGGGTTATATAATGCAATTTGTCCCTATCTTTTGAAAATTTTGCCATTTATGCTTTTTCTCTAAACAACTGAGAAAGAGAGAGAAGTAGAAATAAAAATAGAAATAGAAATAGAAGTTGTTGCTTCCTCATTTGGCCTAACGCCCTAAAAAAATGGCGATTTGAGAAATCCCTGACTCAAGTGTATTTTATTCAAGCACCCCAAAATTTCTACAATTCGTTGTCTGCAATCGATTTGATCTTCAAAGGTCCAATCTTTCTCCGGCAATCTTCAATTCTATCTTTCATTTTTCATCATTCATCTGACGGCTGACCGAATCAGTCAACTGTAATTCCCCCAAATCGCACGCCCATCACCTGAAACCCCACAAAATTGAGAGCGAGGGGAGAGAGAAAAGAAACCAACGGCGGTGGTGGCCGCGGCGGCGATGGGGAACTCGTTCGGTTGCTCGGCGTCCGGCGAGAGGCTGGTGTCGGCGGCGAGGGACGGCGACCTGTTGGAGGCGAAGATGCTCCTGGAGTTCAACCCTGGCCTTGCCAAGTACTCCACCTTCGGCGGCCTCAATTCTCCTCTCCATTTCGCCGCCGCTAAGGGCCACAACGAGGTTTACCTTCTAATTCCATCCCTTTTCTCGGATATCTTCAGCTTCTGGTTGTTTTTAGGGTTTTCACAACCTCTTTCTAATCCTTTTCGTTTTGGTTGGTGGTCAGATTGTTGCGCTGCTTCTTGAGAACGGAGCTGATGTGAATTCTCGGAATTATTGTGGCCAGGTACTAACAATTTTACTGTCCTGATTTTGACCATCATCAGTACTGTACTTGCCTGATTGTTGAATTTTGTGCCTAGTTTCCCATGTGGTTTTGTTCAATTTATTCGCGGATTGGATTGTTAATGCTATCTAGTTTCAGCTTTGATCGAATGATTGGCTAATTGTAGTTGGATCTATGTCTGGAATCTAATTTTTGTCGTTTGTTTTTCTTTTGTTTTATTCCTGTTTAAATCGGTGTTGGATTTTAATCAAAGACGGCCCTAATGCAAGCATGTAGATATGGGCACTGGGAGGTTGTCCAGACCCTCTTGCTCTTCAGATGCAATGTGAGTTATTGCTTTCGGCTCTTTCAGCTTCTTGGATTTGGCTGCCTTTTTTTTTTTAACTTGTAGTCGGATAGTTGTGTTTGTTTTACATTTTTTGGAGTAGTTGCCTTCAGTATGTAGTTGGTTTGTTGAATCTGTTTTCGGTTTAATTTTTATTCAGTGGCAATTTCTTGCTGTTCTCTCTTTAGGTTACAAGAGCAGATTATCTCACAGGCAGGACAGCTCTCCATTTTGCGGCAGTGAATGGGCAAGTAAGATGCATGAGACTGGTGTTGGCTGATTTCGTCCCCAGCGCTCCTCTGGATTCATTGACTACTCATGATGGTGATGGTTCCAGTACAAGGAACAAATCTGAGCAAAGGCAGGCCCTTTCCTCTGACTGACACTGGTTATTTTCGTGACACGTGTTTTTTTTACACATATTAGCTTTCTGAGACCGTTTTTGCTTGGTTTTCTAGAAGTTCTGGTTTGGTAGGGTAGTAGAAGTTGATTTTTATGTGTCCTTTGCTGGTGAACTTTAGAATTTGTTCATGTTCATTTTGTCATTTTCTCTAATACAAGCCAATAATTGGAGCAGTTATTATTGGTGTATTTTTCTGTTTGGATACAATTATTTCGTGTTTGCTATAGCATTGTATTTCATCAAAAAACTCGGCCTCGCAAATAAGTTGATTTTCTAGGCAAAGCTTCTTTCATTAGGCTGTAAGAACCTTCTTGATTTTTGTGGGGATGTGTAACCCTAGGATCCTTTTTAAGGTTTTATAAAGAAAGACAGTTTAGATAGAGGAAACTAAATGATTTTGTTTTGTTAATACTCATAGTTTTCTGAAGCCATTTTTTTCATATTTATGTATGCTTGTATGGCTATTGCAGTGCTTTGTCCAAGTTTGTCAATAAGGGAGCCGATGGTGGTATCACGGCCCTACATATGGCTGCCTTGAATGGATACTTTGATTGTATCCAGCTCCTACTTGATCTTCAAGCGAATATATCAGCTGTAACATTTCATTATGGCACATCCATGGATTTAATAGGTGTGTTGTTTGCCCTATGCTTGCTTGCTAGTTTATCTCTAGACCCTTCAATTACTTGAATCAGCATCTAAGAAAAATCTTTGAAATCACAGGAGCTGGTAGCACACCATTGCATTATGCTGCTTGCGGAGGGAATCTCAAATGTTGCCAGGTGAATGAGTTGTTCTGTTTGAATGTTTATCTGAGTATGAGCAGATCATCTTTACTTTCTACAATATCAATATCCATATTTTGTATTGAGAGATTTAACTATTCCTGCTGTCACAGATCCTCCTTGCAAAAGGTGCGAGTCGGTTAACTTTGAACTGCAATGGGTAAGATTATTTAGACAAGCTTCTTGAATGGTCTAGTTAGCAGTATTATTAATTTGCAGTTGTGTCACTTGCAGCTGGCTTCCGGTTGATGTGGCAAGAATGTGGGGGCGTCATTGGCTTGAGCCATTACTGGCTGTTAATTCTGAGGCTATTATTCCTGTGTTTCCCCATTCAAAATATCTATCCTTGCCTCTTATGAGTGTGCTGGATATAGCAAGGTAAATGATGCGATAAAATTGTTTGTAACATTGTTTATCTTGTTCGTCAAAATAGTCTGCTTTCATTATTGTTCTTATTTAGTTAATAATAGTAAATGAGGATTGATTACATACATGATTTCCTCGGCACAATTATATTTAAGTATTTGGCATCTTCATTTCACAGTTTACAATTTAGTTACATGCGCCAATGGCTGAAGTTGATTTTTGAACCCAACTGTCCGGGATATCTCTCTGATACAATGACTCTTTTTTGTCTCAATTGTTTTCGCTTGATCATAGTTAATATTAGTAATAGTAAATTGGGATTGATTACATACCTGCTTCCTTGCCATGACATGCCCATATATTATTATCATGCCGAGTTTCTCACAAAAGGACTCTCTGATATGCAGTAGGCTATTTGCCACTTGATTAGCAAGTGGTGTTTGTGATCTGGATGGATTGCACTAGATGCTGCTTTGAATACTTTCGAACATGCTCAGTAGAAATGGAGTTCTTAGACTTTTGTATTAGCTGTTTCTTTATCTATCCTACATCAACATTTATTCTGTCATATGATCATCCTTTTTTATTTTAAACCACAAACTATTTTCTTTTACCTGGAATATTCTGAGGTATATTATTTTCTGACATTGATATGTCATGACCCTCAATAGAAACTGAACTGCAGCATTTAATTTGTGCACAGGGAGAGTGGGTTGCTGCATTCAACTGCCTCTGATGAATATGATACCTGTGCTGTTTGCTTGGAGAGACCATGCACTGTCGCAGCTGAAGGTTCATACTTATCTGTATATTCCTTGATAAATATTTTGTTCTGAATTGAAGTTGTAGAGATGAGGAATTAGTTATTCACTTGGTAAACCGTTTCAGTATGCCTTTATAAGTCCTTGACTTTATCCTCACCATAAAATAAAGATTGTCTCTGTTTTCCCTTGCTTGTAATTGTGTTTTCCAAAATTGGTTACTAGCTTGTAACAAATTTTTTGCATTCCATTGCACGATCTTTGTGAAATAAGTTTACTAACTCATAACCACTTGTGGAAGCTTTTCTGTTAAAGTGCATCTTTAGCATTTTTTTAAATCTTTCTTGCTATTTACGCTTAGCGTTGTTTTGTTCCAAGCAGGTTGTAGGCATCAACTGTGCGTCAAGTGCGCACTATATCTCTGCTCATCCAGCAATTTTCCTTCAGAAACTGTGGGGCCACCAGGATCCATTCCTTGCCCTCTATGTAGACACAGCATCCTCTCCTTCGTCAAATTGCCGGTTTCCCGAGAGAGGGAGATAAAACTACCCCATTCCCTCAGTTTCTGCACACCTTGCATGCTTCACCCACGAGAATCCAGCACCCCTGCGACCTCAGCTTCTCCAGCTGAGGTTGGAAAGAACCGTATAGCTGCAGTTTCACCGGATCTATTTTGTCCGGTCTCCTGTAGTCCTTTCCCTTCAGTCACTATGCCTCTTTGCAATTGTACCGATGGACCCTGCCCATCCTTTGAACCTCGAGACTCAAATAGAGGAGACGAGTCTCCTCGCCGGTCCCAGTCAACATTGGATCATCGGTACAAGGCGGAAGGCCCACGGCTGGAGAGCACAAGCTGCTCAAGCATGTTCTGGGGCAGGAGAAGCTGTAGCAGGGAGCATCAATGCAATTCAGAAATAAATGCCGGATGAAAGTTTCAGTGAAATTTGCGGCCATAGGTTCTTTCCCTTTTGTAACAATTTTCCTTAACCGTTATTTACCGAAATATGTTTTTATATGCAAGATCACATCTTTAGGTGATCTGTGATTGTGAAATTTGGTATATATGAAGAAAAAAGAGTATCTTTTTAGAGTGGCTCTTGTATGTGAGGAAATTCAGATCAATCTGAATGTAAGATTTAAGTCAGAGGAAGGATCAAAAGGTAAGAGAAAGAATCAGGGTCTGTGGATCGAATTGGGAATCGGCATTGCAGATTTGAACAAGATGGTGTACATTTTATTGCAGTTATGATTTTGTAATTGTGGTGGAAGTTGTAACAAGAACCTTTTTTGTAACATTATCTGATTGTTTGCACATCTAGTGGAAAACTGTTGTTACCAGTGGTTCAATCACCTTTTCCCATCTCTAACCAAGCCTTGGAGATTTTGTGTTATGGCTCAAATACCTGATGATGAACTGCATTCATGTTTTTCCCATTTTACATATATACTCTTCCGAATTGTCTCATTCCGACAACCCGAAAACACTAGTTGACAACAAGGGCAACTTAAATTTTACATGTATACTTTGTATGGAGCCCTCCATATTCATGGCCTAAAGCCTCAAGGGCAGTCAAATTATCCTTGATTTTGGTAAATAAAGAACAGTCATCCGGGGTTTGAAACAGAGACCTTTAGGTATTACCCGCAAGTTCTTTCCGTGGCTCAAGCAACAATTCAGTGAACAAATGATGCATCTAAAGTCGCTCAAAATCCACAACAATATTAAAAATAGAGTTTGGAATTAAGTAGCAGTACATACTTTACCGTTATTTAGTGAACAGAGAAGGGGGAAAGGGGACAATTCCACAGCTAGGCAACCTCTCATGAGCTGCCACATACTCTAACTTATAATCAGATCCATGAATTGACAACCCATAAACCTAGTTCTAGTACAAAGTACAAACAGTTTCCTACACCCACTTGTGAGTTGTGACACAACACCTTCTCCAACTAGTACTAGTACTAGTACAAGGTTCATTCATCAGTACTCAGTAGGGAGTAGTAGGAGTAAGTAGACCCACAAAGAAAACAAAAACAACACAGACGTACAAACGTAACATAAATGTGTTTATTGAGAGGAAGTTGATGGATCATTGAATCCTGTTTTTATCTTCTCCTAGCAGCAGTTTCCCTCTGAGCATTGAAGTAGACGAGAGCGACGGGGAGGCCTAGTCCATTCTCCTCCGCGAACCACCTGGTGTTGAACCCATCCCTTGAGGGCGGCGTGACCACTGTCTGCCTCCCTCTATGTTGCTTGAACAGGATGAACGCGTACCTGTGGATCCCTATCACTGGCTTTGGCGCCTCATACTTGATTATCTCCTTTCCTATATAGGAGTAGTATATATACACATTCATATATTCATTCAATCACATATATGTACAAATTAAACTAATTAACATAAAAAGGCGGTGTTAGTAGAAAATACAGTAATACTTACCAAAGGAAGCATCAGTTGTGCCAGGAATGTTAGTGACAATCCTGCAAGACACGCGAACATTTGACATCAATTAAAGACGAACTGCATATCATATCATATCATATCATAAGTATATATAGATCGATCAAAGCCGGTGTACGTGGATGGTGAACTTATATATACCAGTGAAGATGTTCCCTCAAGTGTGGGTCACTTGGGCTTGGAGCATCCGGGTCAGTCATGATCTTCACAATTAATTAAGCATAAAACAAAAACTGTCGTCAATAAAAACATACAAGAAATACATATGATTAAGTGGGGAAGAAATGAAGTGAAGGTTTACGAGGGTGTAAGCGGATCTCATGTCGTCGCCACCAATCTCGACGCGAGGCTTGGAGAGTAAGAGAGCGGGCATGATCTCATGGCCATTGCAGACAAGCTTGTTGGAGTTGTAAGTGACGCTCATCTTGACGGAAGGAGTGAAGACATCCACAACTTCACCCACAACTCTCCCAACAATGAGAGACTCTATAGTGGGTCTTGCCATTGAATTCAGATTTCAGATTTTGTGTACGCAATAAGCCGCTATAGAAACAAATTCAAGATATATATATATATATATATATATATATATATGATAATAAATAATGCTTCCAAGTTCCAAGCTTGGGATGTGCAATATCAATATGTGATGTGTTTGGTGATAAATGTACGTTAAACCTCTATTTATAATAGACGACGGAGAGAGGTGGAAGGAGATCGATCCAGATGCTTTTGGTTTAGAATATATTTGATCAACCACGTGGGGTCGTCCCATTAATTTGTTTATCTTTTTCCAAAAATCTATACCCGCCCAGTTTTTATCAAATAAACACCATAAAATCAACAAGTTAAACGTACTTGAGAGGAAAAACTAACCTGTTTGTTTTTTTGGTAGAGAAAGATAATGATTATCATATTTAAGTTAAGATTCATTTATCATTATTCTAATTATTTCTCTTCTTCTCCCATTTTTTCATACAAAATTGTTTTCCTTCTATCTATTCCCTAATTTGAAGGAGGGTAACTAATACCTCTAGAATGGGTTAATAATTCCTCCAACCCTCTCCTTCAAGCTCACAAAAAATGATGATCCTATACATTTTATATGTAAAATTGAATACATTCCCCTCTTATATAAACAAACGAGCCCTAAAATTGTGGGGTTCTACGTGCTTTGATGGAAGAAAGAAAGAAAATATCACTTCATGCATACCACTTCTTTCTAAGGGTTAACCTTGCAAAGAAAACCGATATGTGGGTTACTTTGTATAATTCCCTCTCTTTCTAAATTTGATTAGGAAACATATCAAGTAAATAATCGATTCCAAAAAATTAGTATTAAAAAAAATTTAATTTTGAATAATTTTTTGTAATTAAATTTCTTAATCTATGTTACTGGAGTAAAGGTTTAAAAAATCATTAATAATAAAAGTATAAAACTGATAAACTCGCTAACTAATTCAGTTACTTGCATCATATGTTGTTTCACTTATTTTCAGTTGTTATGATTTTTGTATTATCATCCAAAAAATACTCTAGAATTGTTCTAATCTCTTGTAAACTATTCTACTCTCTCCGTTAAGTGCAATATTTTAGCATTTTCCACGGTTTTCAAAAAATATAAATAAAAATACAACTATATGATATACTAAGTATTATAAATAAGTACTGCAATTAACAACTCTCTAATCATTATAAGGGTAATTTTATCAAATAAATATAAAAATATTTAAAATCACATTTTTGACCAACAAGATTCACTCTTTAAGTTTTATTTAACGAGTAAAGTAATTCTTATGGATATAATAAATAAATAAGGTGTGTGTACTTTTTGCATTACATGTATCTTTTAATGAGTTGCGCCTAGCTATCACAATTGTGTTGGGACAGAGAACAATTGAAGTTGGGCAATACCCACGAAATTCATACAACTAAGAAAGTAAGAAGAAAGAGAGAGTGACCACACAAACACAATTGTTATCAATGGTGCCCATCTTTTACATACAATTGACAAAACACTACTAATACTGACTAGCTTGCCCCTAAATTTAAACTGACTTGTTTTTAATTTGCGTAAGTTTGGGTTAGGGTGTGTTTGGATTCCAAACCTCCCAATCAAATCATCCATTATTATATTATATTACACTTAAAAGACATTCTTATTTCTCAATGTGTTTCTTTTTTCTTGTAGCACGCAAAGGTTATTGAAATGTTTGCAACTGTTATAAAGGGATATGAATTATAAAAACCCAAACATGTAGATAAAAGACTTCAATTATATGTACGACCAATAAAGATACATTTTTTTTAACACAATTTACAACACTTTTTTTTTTAAAAAAAAAATTATAAAATGTTTATATTCACACAAACATATATATTCTCTTTGTTAATTAAAACATGTTATTTTAGAAATTTAAAAAGCAAATAAAAATAAATTTATACTTCTAATTATTATTCTATTTTTTCACTTATTGAAAACTACAACTAATATCTCTTTAATCATTATAAAAATGATTTTATAAAGTGAATATAAAAATATCTAAAATGACTTATTTTTTCTTAATAAGATTTTATCTATAAAAATGACATTTTTTTCTTATCGGATGGGGTATTTAATTTGTATATTTCATGTAGTAGCACTTTTGCCTTAGTTGAACCAATGAGTTGAATAGCGGGATGCTTATGCTCTAATTACTAGAAATGGAAAGGCATTATACCATTTATGAATGGGCAGCAACATTAACTGCACACTGATTGGGGAATGAAGATATATTTTTTGTTGGAATTTTAAAATTGGAAGAAAAAACAAAGTCACAAACTTATTTGTCAAATCAAGAAATGAATTAGCTGTAAAAATATATTCTTGGCTAATGTAGCGAAGTCGGCATGGAATTTTAAAAGTTGCGTTGATGAATCTCTCCCATTTTTACATCTTAATCTTAATATATTGAGCATGTTACGTGGACCCTTTCACCCTTGATTTGTCTTTTCCTTCCTGCTGTTTCTTAGTTTATCAATAACTGTCACTGCTAGGGGTGTGCAGAAAAACCCGAAACCGAAAACACGACACGAAGAAATCCGAAACCGAAAAAACACGATACGAAGAAACCCGAAACCGAAAAAACACGACACGATAATGACACGAACCGTGAAAACACGGCTCTAAATGGTTCGTGTTCGGGTCGAGATAATCCCCTTATCGGGTACCCAACACTAGGCATGGCCACGGGTCGGACCCGCCGGGTCAAGGGTCAGGGTTGGCCGACCCGAACCCTAACCCGTAAATCTCACGGGTTGACGGGTTCGGGTCGACCCGTTGACCCGACGGGTTACATTATTTAAAAAAAATCATTTTTTTTTTAAAAATGACTATTAAAATAAATAAATAAATAAATAATATGTAAAGATTTTATCTTCACAACACATTTTATCACTTTGATATGAAGTGTTAAAAATGTAGGAAGATTATATCTCCATATTAATTATTTCATCCACAATAATTTCATTGTGTGATTTAAGAGAAAAATATGAGAATATATTTCTCAAACTTCATTTCCAACTTAATTTCCAATGTAGGAAATGTAGGAAACAAGTGAAGAAATGTGGTAGTGGAATACATATATATAGCCCCATGCCTTCTCATTCTAACTCCATATTTTCGACGTGGGACAAAGCCTTTGTCCCACATTGGAAATGAGGGGAAGGAAGGAAGACTTCCAACTCTATAAAATGAGAAGGATGGGGTTTATTTGTCTCACATTGTACTTTGCATATTAGTTTATGTATTATTGTGAATTATTTGAAGAATAATTTACATAATATTATAAATTTATTTTATTAAAAATAAATTTTTACCAAAAAAAAAATATTTTGAAAAAGCGGGTTGACCCGCCGGGTCACGGGTTGCAAAACCCCCGACCCTAACCCTAACCCGCTACCCGTCCCCACCCGGCTACCCGTCAACTCGGACCCGCCGGGTCAATGACCCGTACGACCCGCCGGGTCACGGGTTGACCCGTACGACCCGCCGGGTCACGGGTTGACCCGTACGACCCGCCGGGTCACGGGTTGACCCGTAACCCGTGGCCACGCCTACCCGACACGAACTGATTAAACTTTTTTATTTTTTAATTTTTAGATAGTTTGCCAGTCTGGTATAATATTAGTAAAAAAAAAATCTCCCAAGTGACAATATTTTCCGTTAGCCCAGCTGGTTGAAGGGAAGTGCTGAGTTTGGGCCGTTTAGCAATTGGTCCGAGTTCGAACTTGCCTGGCAACCTCAATTCCAGCCATTTTTTACCTCTCAGATTATATAGATCGACTCGCTTTTTTTTTTTTTTTTTAAATTTCAGTATTCAATCTCGTTTTTTTGGTAGCGTAAAACCCTAGCTTGTTCCTCCAGGCGGCAGGCCGAAGAGCCAGCGGTGAGAAGAAATCGAAGAGCGAGCGGCGCTTCAGATCTTCGTTGGTGCTACAGAGAAGCCGGTCTCGACAAAGGGCGCTTCAGATCTCGACAATGGGTGCTTCAGATCTCGACAATGGGTGCTATAGAGAAGCCGATCTCTTCCAGATCGTCGGCGTTCGCAACAAGAGGAGAGAGAGAGGATTTGAAGACATCTCAGGCGAGGTTTTCTCTAGAAAGATGTCGGAAAGATCTAGACGCCGACCTCCACAGTTTCTCCCTCCAACGTTTGAAGTGGTTCGTGTCGGGTACCCGGGTATCCGACACGGAACCGAATAGCTTAATCGTGTCGGGTACCCGAGTTAAGATGGTTCGTGTACGGTTCGGACAATTTGACCTAAACGGTTTCGGGTACCCGACACGATTATCCGGTTCGTGTCGGGTACCCGGATATGCACACCCCTAGTCACTGTTGACTCTATTTTTATGTATATTATATGTTTGTTAGTATGATGGAAGACAAAGAAAGATAGTATTTATTTTATACAAATATTAGTTAAATTATTTATTGGGATTTATATTTAAATTAGTTATTGGAGATTTTGTGCATGATTTGATTTGGTTATTGAAGATTTGAGATTGACTTTCTAGAAGCTTCTTTGAAGATCGTGTGAAGCAATCTTTAAAGTCAAAAGGTTGTTGGTTTGTTGACATCTTCACGAGATTTGGTTGAAGCAATCATTTGTTGCCTTCAACGTTTCAAAACAAACCATCAATACCAAAATGGAGTGAAGATCTTAATGTTTGAAAAAAAAAAGTCAAAACCATGGGGAAACAACGCTCTTTCTCCATCTTTGCGGAAGCATAAGGAAGAGAGATAGACGGAGGTCGCCGGAAACCCTCTTCGGAGGTTAATAAATCCTCTTCGGAGGCCTAAATCCCCTCTTCGGAGGTTGATAAATCCTCTTCGGAGGCCAAAATCCCCTCTTCGGAGGTTGTTAAATCCCCTTTGGAGGCCGTAATCCCCTCTTCGGAGATCGAAAATCGCTACTCCTGTTCTCCATCTCCGCCCCCTACCTCCCTCCTTCTAGTTTCGGGCGAAGACCACAACCGGGGTGGTCGTTTTGGGCTGCCTGATCAGTTCAGATCTTGTCTCCGTTCGGATGCTTCTCGACCTCACAGCGGGTTTGCTGGTTGTGAATCCCTCTTTCGCCGGCTGTCCTTCCCTTGTTCAGCCGACGTTTCGTGCTATCCTCCTCGTCCGCCCGACCGTCGCTCGGCTGCCTTTTCTTTGGGGCTGGGTGGTGCTCGATTTCTGCAGCCGTCGGTGGTGATGTTGGCGCCGAGGCAGTCTCCTCCGCTTCGCGGCCCCTCCGTCTCACCGTCACACCGTCTCTCCTTTGCGGCTATTCCGTCTCACCGTTGGCGCCTGTGCCCATGCCTGGTTTGCCGCGGTTGTGTTTCCCACCCCTCCCTTGTATTCCGGCCCTTTTCTGGCTCGATGCCTTCAACCCTTTTCCGGTTCGGAGGTCGCCGGAGTGGAGGCGCTTTCAATCTACCTTGTGTTACTGATGTGGTCGGCTCTGATGGCTGGTTGCATATTAGGGTTAGGGTCTCCTTTGGACTCTTGGGCCCGAATCTAAAGCCAGTGGTCTGTCTTTGGGCTCAAGGTTTTTGCCTTGGGCCCAAAACTGATCCATAGGAAAATTGGAATAAATTAATAAATTCGAAAGTAGCGAATTATAATAAATAATTAATATATATAAATCCCACTGGGGTTTGTGTTTTTTTCCACTTGGGTTTCTGGTGCGCTCGGTACAGGTGTTATGTAGCTCTACGTTTGGCTTGACGGAACTTTCTTCTCCGTTTGATGGGGTTCTGGCAGTCGGAGTCGGGATAGGCTGGGGTCGTTGTAGTGTGTATCGAGGCGTCTCCTTTCTCCGGAAGAATGGTTCCTTGGAGGTTCGTCTTCACTGCCCACAGGTGACTCCTGATGTGCCGCTGGCCTACGGTGCTGCTTCAGAGTTGTGCTTGGCTTCGTCTTTCGTCTACGTCCTCGTCTTGTTCGGTTTAGTTGTGTTTTGTTTTGTCTTTGTAGAGTTATGGCCTGTATTTTGCACCACTTTGTATTTTATGTTTGTCTTGACGGTTATCCGTCTGCCGACTTGTCGGCCCTCGAGGTTCAGATATGTCTGACCTCGAATTTTTTCCTAATCAAAAAAAAAAAAAAAAAAAAGTCAAAACCATGGTTTCTAGTATGGGTGGGCACAAATCCCGCAAATCCCGGACCCGTCCCGGTCCCATCCCGGGCCCGTCCCGATCCCGGTGGGATTTGAAAAAAAAATAGTGAATCCCGTCCCGGTCCCGTCCCGCAAAAATTATGCGGGACGAGGATTCCTTATCCCGCAAATCCCGTCCCGTCCCGCATATATAATATAATTTATATATATATTATACAGTGTACATATATACATTTTGTATATATGCAATTTTACAGTATACGGAGTATGTACTTTTACATATATACTGTTTTTTTTTGTTTTGGAAGTGTATAATATATACACTTTGACACTGTATAAGTGTGTGTATATATTTTGTATACAGTATCATTTGTATCGATTTTTCTGTTATATATATTATGCATGTAATTATAAGTATAATTAATGCGTTTAATGCATATATATATATATAAGAAAAATTGTAAAATTATATAAAAAAAATTATACATCTATGTTATGCCTTTGAAAACCGCAAAATATATAAAAAATTTAGAAGTTTTTTATAATGTTTTTTATTCGAGGGACAGGGCCCGTCCCGTCCCGTCCCGCGAGGGACAAGACTCGCGCGGGATTGAAAAAAAAATAGTGAATCCCGTCCCGGTCACGTCCCGCAAAAATTACGCGGGACGGGACGCGGGACGACCCCTATCCCGTCCCGTCCCGTCCCGCGCCCACCCCTAGTTTCTAGGTTTTGGTAAGGCCTTACCAACACTGGTAAGACCTTACCGACAGTGGCTCAAGTTTGACATGAATGGGCTTGCTTCAATGTAAATGGACTTGTTTTTAATGGGCCTATTTTATTGAATGTACATTCTGATTTTTCGGACCAATATGTTATTGGGCCTAAATGAATGGGTCACCCTTTATTTGGTTTAATGTTTTAAATTCTATCTTTTTTAACTAACTATGTAGATATGTTTTCTTTAGAGTAAACGGCAGAAAACCACCCTTAAAATATGTCACATTGCGCATAACCACCCCTTAAATGTTTAATTGCCGAAAACCACCATTTATAACAACACCGTTAGCAATGAACCACCCCTGTAACAATTCCGTCCAAAATCCCGTTAAATTAATGAAATCCATTGTCTTCAATATATTTTAATATCAATTAAATAATTTAAAGTAAATAAAAACTTAAATAAACAATTTGATTCAAGCTCCCCTTTAATGGTGGCATGTACCAGTTCTTCATGTCTTCTTCTATATCATTCCTCCATATACTACCACCCATCCACCATTTCCCTAGTAATCTTCTTTAATAATCGACACTTTCACCAAAGAAACAATCAAAACTCAAATCAATCTTGCCATTTGAAAACCCCTAATTTCCCCCTACAACAACCCCAATTAATCAATTAAGCACCAAAATTCTCCAATTTTTGCAAAAATTATTTGTCTTCATCTACAACTAATCTCCCAACTCCACAATTGCTCAATTAAGAACCAAGATTCTCCAATTTTGCTAAACGTACTGTATCAAAGCTCCACCACTGCCTCCCTCACCTAATCGGTCTTCCATAGTCGCCCCGTCAAACTCACCTTTGCACTTTCTCCCAATCCTTCCTCACCTCCCATGGCTGCCCGTTGGAGCCCTAATTTTGTCTTTGCTTTTGACCGGGTTGGCCATGAATTAGATCTTCATGAGCGTTGTTGTATTTATCGAATGGAGAAGTAATTGGATGGAAAATTCGACAAGAAATTGTCCTGTATGAAATATCTACGACGCTTCTGCTATAGTTAAGGTGGATTTCTTCTTCTGACTCCAGTGCTTAGCGATTCCATTTGGTGGAGATTCATCACACTTAGATTCGAAGAGACCAAAAAACCAACCGGAGAAGGGTTTAGATCAATGAGGAATTTTGTGGTGGGAGAGAAGATGAAACCCAGTTTTCTGGATATTTGTCGTGTTTCCCTTTTTTCTCTATTTTCCTTGTTTTTATTTGTTTAATGCACATTAAATATATTAAAAATTGAGGGGTAAAATTGTAATTTTAGGGATTTAACTGGGTTTTGGACGGAATTCTTACAAGGGTGGTTTCCGGTAATTAAACATTTAAGGGGCGGTTTTACGCAATGTGACATATTTTAAGGGTGGTTTTCTACCGTTTACCCTTTTCTTTATTTGTTGAGATTTTAAGGGGATTTGTTCAGCTCTTTCAACGTTTCATTTCAACAAATCTCAGTTACCTCATACGGAGTTTCTGGAAGGAACATCAAGCGCTTCTCTCATCGGATTTTTTGCAACGTCGTTCAACAAACATTCAAACGTTCAAATTCTTTCTACTCGGACGGACGGCCTTTATATGGAGGAGAAGAAGATTGCAGACGAGACAAGTCTCCACCACAGCGCTCAAAGTATTCTGCAATTTCATCTCCTGCATCAACCGATCACACAACTCTCCATTGGCTTAAGTATTTTATTTCTTTGAGAGTACGTGGGAGGTTTTATTCGAACTTTATCGTACAATTCATTTAGGGTTATACTAAGGGTTATTTACCCAAATGTATAGGGTACTCCGGTATCCATAGAACTTTGTTTCACTGGTGTGCTTGGGTTGCTAGATAGGAAGTTAGTCTAGATAAGGGAAGGTCTTCTAGAGGTTGTATATAGGGCTCATAAGATAAAGTGAAATAAAGTTGTGTTGAATCCTACGGGTTGGATAGCCCTAGGCGGGGACGTAGGCAAGGTTGTGGCGAACCTCGTTAACAATTCTCGTGGCTTTATTTACTGCGCTTTATCTTGATTGTTTATCTATTTCATGCTTATTACTCTTTATTTCGTTCTTAACTTGTTTCTGCGTTTCAGATAAGGTCTTATCTCTGGCGGTAAGTTCTTGCCAGTTTCTGCATTTGCGAAAAGTTGTCATACTCTATTCTTTCCCCCTTTATAGAGTATTTGTTAGTCTTTTATCTGCCTATTCCGCACTTCAGTCACAAATATAGATGTATACTATATAACAAATTATACATGCAGTCTTATAGTATATCAGGTTATTAGAGCTGGCAAAACCCGACCCGAATCTGAAAATTCGACCCGGTCGATTCGGAATCGATTGTCCTGAATACCGACCCAATCGATCCATTTTGAACCTGAAATATGAATAACTAGGGGTGGGCGCGGGACGGGACGGGACGAGGTCGTTCCGCGTCCCGTCCCGCGTAATTTTGTGGGACAAAACCGGGACCGGGACGGGACGGGCCTTGTCCCTCAAATAAAAAAAAATTATGTATATTTTGCGATTTTCAGAGACGTAGCACATATAAATCTATATAAAAAATATATTTTACGAGTTTCCCTATATACATACATATACGTACGTGTGTCACATATACACACCGATGAAATTGTATACACTGCATAATATGTTTCAACTTAGGGTGTGTATGGCTGCCAAATTCAACCCGTTAAAATTATAAACTTTTTAGCTGTTAACCGGTTAATCTAGTTTAATTGGTGTATGGCCACCAAGATTAGTCAAAAACCGGTTGAAAACAATGGTTTAAAAAAAAGTCAAAGATACAAGCTAGCTTATTTTGGATCTTTTTTTTCAATAATTACTATTTTATCTATTCTCTTTAATCTTATTTGGTTTGAAAGTACCACAATACCCCTAATAAAAAATATATAAACTCCACTTTTTACAAATAAACTGTTTTTCACCCAATACGGAGTTTATATTTTTCATAAATTTTTAACTACTTTTACCAACAGTTTATAAACTTTACCCTGTTTATAATTTTAGTCAGTTTATTAACTCCGTCCCATACGAACCCTTACTGATCCCACATAGAGCTTAATATGTACTCTGTATTATACTGTATATAATAAATAATACATTGTATAAACTGCATAATATGTATACACCGAATGAAATTTTTTTTTTTAAACTTTATGCATTACTGCATATGTATTATATATAATAATACATATTTACATTATTTTATTTATATATATACGTATATGCGGGACAGGACGGGATTTACGGGATTGGAACGGGTCGTCCCGCGTCCCGCCCCGCATCATTTTTACGGGACGGGACCGGGACGGAACCGGGATTTGCGGGATTTGTGCCCACCCCTACGAATAACCGATAGCCAAAACTCACCCAAATTCGAATGAACCGAACCCGATTCAACCGAAACCCATTAAGACCCGAACCTGTTATAACCGAAACCCAAAATAATCCGAACTTTAAGATACATTCTAGTAAATTTTTAAAAATGAATATTGAAATAATGAAACTTGAGACCATCCAAATCCGAAATAACCGAAACCCGAACCCGACCCAACCGAATGACCAAATTAAATTATTAGACATTACCCGAAACCCGACTAACCGAACTCAAAACCGACCCGACTCGCCCGATTGTCACCTCTACAAGTTAACAAGTCTGAATATATTATATCATTGAATTAATAAGATTAAAAATAGAGGGAATTTGGTGATTTATACCCTTTAGCATATTTGATTAGGTAGTTAGCCCCTTACTTTTGTTTTTAGGCGCACCAACCCCTTTAATTTTTTTTTAGCCGCTTAGACTTCTTCCTTCCTTCTCCTTGGCTGCCATTGTTGATGGGTTTTGCCCTTGCCCAGATCTGGTGCGATTGGCGCCCCTCCTTGTTCGCCACATCAAAGGAGCGGGGCCAAAGACAAGCCGCGGCTTCTCCTCTAGGTCGTAGCCTGTGAGAGTGAAAGCTTGAACACAGGCCTTGGGCCTATTTCTGTATTGGGCTTAGTCGAGACCAGTCATGGGCTTAAGCCCAATCTTTGTGAAATCTGTAACCATAGTATAAAAGGAGTTGCATTCGTTGTATTTCATACATACAATACACAAGAAAATACAGAGCAAAGTTTTCAGTTTTGGTTTCCCTCTTTCTTCTTCCTCAAGCTCAGGTTGTTACAACCTCCATTTCTTGTTTCCGCACATGGTATCAGAGCTTAAGCTTTGATTTCGATTCCAGATCTGTGTTCCTGGCACTCAGATCTACGTTCACAAAGCTTCTCGCTAAAATCACTGTTCGATTGATCGAAAATGGCGGGGAATCCAGCTCCCAAGCTCACAATCGAACCAACTGACCCCTTGTTTCTCCACTCCAGCGATCATCCTGGACTCGCAATAGTCTCAGGAGTATTCGACGGCAAGAATTTTGGAGAATGGAAGAGGTCCGTGAAGATTGCTTTGAGCGCCAAGAACAAATTCGTTTTTGTCAATGGGAAGCTCGCAAAGCCAGACGAAGAAGATCCAAAGGCTCAGATCTGGGAAAGATGCAATGACATGGTGATTTCCTGGATCCTGAACTCGATCAGCTCGGAAATCCGCAGCAGTGTCATCTATGCCAACACCGCTAAGGAAATCTGGGAGGAACTTGAATCCAGATATGGACAGGTCAATGGCGCGCAAATGTTCTCGCTACAGAGAGAGCTTACCTCGTTTACACAAGGTTCGCTCACTGTCTCTGCTTATTTCACTAAGCTTAAGTCGCTTTGGGAAGAAATAGGGAGTCTGAGGAAGGTGTGTGTGTGCACCTGTGGAGCTGCAAAGGAGAACTTGAAGCTCATCGAGGAACAACAGTTGCTGCAATTCCTCATGGGGTTGGATGAGAAATACACTGCAACGAGGGGGACTGTGTTGATGATGCAGCCTCTTCCTTCTGTTAGTGTTGCTTTTTCCATGATCTCGCAGGAAGAAACTCAGCAGGACCTTAAGTCTCAGTTTCGTGTGAACACTGATCTTACTTCTTCGTTCAATGTTGAGGCGAAGAAGGGAGAGATGCAAAATCAATCATCCAACAAGAAATCTGGTTTGTTTTGCACTCACTGCAAGAAAACAAACCATGAAGTGGATAAATGTTACTTTATCCATGGTTTCCCGAAGAAGAATGGCAAGGGAAGAAAGCTGGCTGCTCAAGCTAATGAAGAAGCTCCAAGCACTGTGGCTCCTAAACTGACTGCTGCTCAGTATGCACAACTCCTTGACTTGCTGAATGTCAGGGATTCCAGCACAAGAGATGCAATGGCCGGCACGAGCAAGGAATTTGCCGGATATGCAGGTATCTCTTCAGTTCATAAAACGCAGAAGCAAGTATGGTTACTGGACACAGGTGCCAACAGTCACATGTGTACAGATAAATCTATGCTTGTTGACAAGGTTTCCATTAAGAATCCTATTTCCATATTGCTCCCCACTGGGTTCACCATGACTGTGGATACAATGGGCAGTGTAGAATTGATGGGAGGTCTGACTTTGAAGCAGGTGCTGTATGTGCCCTACTTCAAGTGTAATCTCCTCTCAGTGGGAAGATTGGTTAAGGACACTGGATGTTCCATTCTTTTCACCCCTCAAATATGTGTTATGCAGGGTACACAACTGAGGAAGGCTCTTCTTCTTGGAAGATGTAGCAGAAGCTTGTATTTCCTGGAAAATGGAGTTGCTGAGTTGAAGAGTTCTTTGCCTCCACTTCATGATACTAGTTGTTCAGTGAGTTTTGCTGTAATAAGCCCTCAAACTTGGCATGTCCGATTTGGGCATTTACCTTTTTCAAAACTGCATAGCATCATGCCTTCTATTACTGATAAAGCCAAAGTTACACCTTGTGTGGTGTGTGCTAAGGCAAGACAACAGAGGCTCTCATTTCCCAGGAGTGAGATCACCACTGTTAGACCATTTCAGCTTCTCCATATGGATGTATGGGGACCTTTTCATATTCAAACTTTTAATGGTTGCAAGTATTTCTTGACTGTTGTTGATGATTACAGTAGGACTACTTGGTTAAGTTTGCTGAGCTCCAAGAGTGGGGCACTGTTTGTGATAAAAATGTTTGTTGAATTAGCACAGACTCAGTTTGGTTGTTGTGTTCAAACAATCAGAACTGATAATGCTCAAGAGCTGGGGCTAAGCCATGACTCTTCTGAGTATTTTAAATCTAAAGGCATCCTACATCACACCTCATGTGTTGCCACACCCCAACAAAATGGGGTTGTGGAGAGAAAGCATAAACACATCCTAGAGGTGGCTAGGGCCTTGATGTTCCAGTCTAGGTTGCCCCTTAAGTACTGGGGAGAAGCAGTACTAACAGCCACACACATCATCAACAGGGTGCCTAGTCAAACTCTGCTTGGCAAGAGTCCATTTGAGGTCCTTTATGGAAGGAAACCCAAATATGATGAGTTGAGGAGCTTTGGTTGTCTATGCTTCAGCTCAACTCTCAAGCAAGGGAGACACAAGTTCATGCCTAGAGCCAATGCCTGTGTCTTCCTAGGATACCCTGTTGGAACTAAGGGTTATAAGGTACTGAATTTAGAGACTCATAAAGTCTCTGTGTCCAGGGATGTTGTGTTCTTTGAAGAGCATGTCCCCTACAGAGATAAGGATGTCTCTGCCCCATCATCAAGGCTATTTCCTAGCCTTCCTGATCATCTTCAGTGCTATGATGACAATCCTGTGTCATCTTCACCACCTCCTTCTTCCCCTCCTGCAGCATCAGTACCTCCAGCTGTCAGTGATGTTCGAAGATCAGCAAGAATCATAGCTCCTCCCAGCTACCTTCAGGATTATGTGTGTCATCATGTGGATACTCATGATCATGACTGTGCAGCAAGGTTGTGTTGCCATACCATCACTTCTAATGTTCACCTTGGCAAGGATCATTTGTCTGCTGTCAAGCCAGAAGTTGAGCCATTCAACTACAAGGAAGCTTGTCAATTTGAGGTTTGGGATAAGGCAATGCATGATGAATTCCAGGCTTTGGAGGTTAACAAAACCTGGGAAGTGGTACCATTGCCTAAAGGAGCTAGACCAATTGGATGCAGGTGGGTGTATAAAGTGAAAAGGAAAGCAGATGGCTCCATTGAAAGGTACAAGGCCAGATTAGTGGTGAGAGGCTTCACTCAAAGGGAGGGCATAGATTACACTGAGACCTTTTCCCCAGTGGTCAAGATGACCACAGTGCGTGCCCTTGTTGCTGTTGCTGCTAAGCAAGGTTGGACTTTGAAGCAGCTAGACGTCAATAATGCTTTTTTGCATAGAGATCTCCATGAGAGGGTGTTCATGGCTATTCCTCCTGGTATGACAGCACCCCCTGGACATGCTTGTCTCCTCAAAAAGTCCCTCTATGGACTCAAACAAGCTTCGAGACAATGGTATGCCAAATTGTCTCATGCTTTGCAGTTCAAAGGGTACTCTCAATCTCTCAACGACTACTCTCTCTTTGTGAAATGGACTGGTGATCTCGTGACTTACTTGGCCGTCTATGTGGACGACATTTTGATCACAGGAAGTGATCTTGCTGAGATGGATAGCATTCAGGCCTTCCTTGATTCAGAGTTCAAAATTAAGGATCTTGGCCAGCTTAGCTTATTTCTTGGCATGGAGTTTGTCCATACTGAAGAGGGGATATATGTCAGTCAGAAGCGATTCATTCAAGACACTTTGAAGGAGTTCAAGTGTGAAAATGCAAGAGAAGCATCAAGCCCTCTGACCACTGATACAAAGATGGTTGTAGATGGTGGTGAATTGATGAAAATGCCAACTGAATACAGGAAATTGGTTGGCAAGTTAAATTTCATGACACATACAAGACCTGACATCAGTTTTGCAGTTCAATTCCTAAGTCAGTTCATGAAGACACCTCGCCAACAACACTTTGTTGCAGCATTGAGGACTCTCAGATACTTGAAGGGCACACTGCATAGGTCATTATTTCTAACTCGAACACCTGGATTCGAACTACAAGCCTATTGCGATGCAGACTGGGCATCATGTCCACTCACTCGCCGATCTGTGAGTGGATATGTTGTCTTTCTGGGAGGAAGTCTTATAGCTTGGAAATCGAAGAAGCAAGTGACCGTGTCACTATCATCTGCAGAAGCCGAGTATAGGTCGGTTAGGAGGGTGTGTACAGAAATTGCGTGGCTCACTCGCTTGTTGTCTGAATTGGGGGTTTCAAGCATTGTTCCTGTGCCTGTGAGATGTGATAATCAGGCAGCGATTCACATAGCGAAAAATCCCGTCTTCCATGAGAGGACGAAGCACGTGGAATTGGATTGTCATTTTGTCAGAGAAAAGGTGCTCGAAGGATTGATTGAGCTTCGACATGTTTCGACTAAGAATCAATTGGCAGATGCACTCACGAAGGCATTGCCTGGGAGCAGCTTTCCGACGGTGCTGGACAAGCTCGGAGTGAGCAATCTCCCTCCAGCTTGAAGAGGGGTGTGAGAGTGAAAGCTTGAACACAGGCCTTGGGCCTATTTCTGTATTGGGCTTAGTCGAGACCAGTCATGGGCTTAAGCCCAATCTTTGTGAAATCTGTAACCATAGTATAAAAGGAGTTGCATTCGCTGTATTTCATACATACAATACACAAGAAAATACAGAGCAAAGTTTTCAGTTTTGGTTTCCCTCTTTCTTCTTCCTCAAGCTCAGGTTGTTACAACCTCCATTTCTTGTTTCCGCACATAGCCAGCGAGGTCCCAATCGTCGAAATCCGAGGCGATCGTCGCATCCGGCTTAGAGGAAGCCGAGATCTCAAGCTTTCTAGAATCGTCCGCGGCCACCGCCGATGACAGGACAGACGCCGGCGGGCGCACGGCCTTCCGAGTTGCGAAATTCTCTGGCAGGCCGCGGGTGTTTTTGTGGCGGCGATGGCTCTGTCTGGCATGATGAACGCCATACGACGATTCTCGTTCAGGTGAGTGAAGCAAGGGTTGAATCAACTGCAACCGATTCAATATCGTACTCACTGAGTTTTCATATCCTCTCATAAATTGGATTCCTTCAGCTATTTGTTAATCTGTATAAGAAATTTGGTGATTTGGAAACTAAAGTGATGATTGGAAGTGGTTTGAAGAGTGGAAATTCGTGTAGATTTTTGGAAATTCATAGTGCATTGTCAAAATGTCTAGTGGAGTTGATTAGTTAATCTTGGCTGTCTATGAACGATTCTAAGGATTGGTGATGATGTGAGGGAAATGTTTATGTTTATGTTGTCTTAGATGACATCATTGTACTTGAGCACACAGGTTGCAATTACTCCTTGTGCCTCATGGTTTCAGCAGTTGGGAATCTCATACTTTCCCCTTCTTTCATGTCCAATTGAAATAAGTTTATACAACATCTTATTGAAATTGTTTTGCTGAGTCGAGATCCATATGAGCTTTGTAAGTCATCAATGTTACTCTGTATGCGACTCATTACTCAATAAACCTTCCAAGAGGGACGGAATCCATGTTTTGAATATGGGGGGTATGGAAACTATACGACTGAAGTAGCTGAATCAAAGATTAGGTCTTTGTAATTATCTTATATATATGTATGCCTTGATTTAATATATGATGTGTTGACTAATATGATTGGCGAATCATGGGCAGTGCCCTTGGAGGAGCGGAATCAACATTGTTCTTGGCATCTTTTTTTTTTTTTTTTTTTTTTTTTTGAAACGGAAAGAATTTGACCATAGAGCGGAGCTCTATCAGCCAAGAGCATCCTTGCGGATGAGACTATGCAACAGAGAGTCATCAGGAGTCCATATACCGTTGTAGGCAGATGTGATACGAGACAAACGACCAGCTACCAAATTTGCCTCACGGAAGACATGACGAATCTCAACAGAACCAAAAAAGCCCAGCGAGACTAGACTGTCCGAGACAATCATTTCAGAGTCTCCAGTAGGCTTCCCCATACCTTTCATACTTTTTATTATTGTTAAGTTGTCTCCTTCAATAATAAGATTTGTTATTTTCAGTTCTGTCGCAGCCCGTAGTCCCATCGAGAGACCCAAACTTTCACAGCCACAGACAGAACTGATCGGTGATGGTCCATTACCAGAGAAAATCGGAGTTCCTACAAAATCACGAATGATGAATCCATAAGAGCCCGACCCACCCGCGGAGAAGGAACCATCAAAATTTAGCTTATGAGTTCCAATTGGTGGAGGTTCCCATTTGGTTCTCTTTCTCTTTGATATAGATCTTTGTTTATCAATATTTGTGGGTGTATTTTTGTTGTTTTCACAGTAGTCCGGGCAGTTCAAATTCGATGTCTTCCAGATATATATTTGTTCCTTTATAAAGGATAATATGCGTCTTATGTCCGGGTTTATGTTTTCAAAGAGTGTTTTGTTTCTGAAGTACCAGATACCCCACCAAGCAAAGGCGAGATCTTCAAAGCATTTTGTTCCAATTGTATTTTTGATTTCCCATAGCGTGTTGTTCAAGTGCTCGTCTTTGCTGAAACAACCATTCATTTTCCGAAATGTACCCGGGTTATTTGCAATCAGGGTCTCCCTCGTAACAGGACAGTTCCATAATAAATGGTTTAGGTCTTCATAGCAGGAGTCGCAGTGGGGGCAGTTTGTCGGAATCCCAAGGTGTCGAGAAGCTAGTCTGACAGCGGTGGGCACTCCGTTCTTAAGGATTTTCCATAGGAAAGATTTTATTTTAGGGGGGATATTTAGTCCCCAGACCCAATTTGCATCTGATGTTTCATGTTTCTTGTGGTTATATATCATATCAATAGCAGACTTAGTGCTGAACCAACCATTTTTACTCCATTTTCAATAAAGTCTGTCGACTTGAATGTGTTGTGGTATTGGTATTGTCTTGATAGTTTCAATTAGGTTATTTGGAATTATGTTTTGTAACTCTGCGTGTAGTTTATCTCGGTTCCATGTTTTGTTGTCTTTAAGAAAATGTTTTATGTTAATTGTTTCGTCTATATGTTGTGTTCCTAAGATAGATGAATTTATAGGTGTTTGGCCTAACCACTGGTCTTGCCAAAATTTGATAGAGGCGCCGTCTCCAATAGACCAATTGAGGCCTTGTTTAAACAACGGAATTAGTTTTATTAACTAGGTCCATTGCCAGGAAGAGGTACCCCGCTTCTGATATGTGAGTATGTTTTGGTTTTTAAGATATTTTCCTTTAATTAGTGTGACCCATGGGCTAGTTGGTTCCGCTAATAGTTTCCAGAGTAATTTCATCTGAAGAGCTGTATTCATATCCTCCGAGCTACGCAGCCCTAGCCCTCCATTTTCCTTGGTTTTGCAAACCTCATACCAACCGATGAGGGGCTTATGGTTTGGTCCTTTGTTCTTGGCATCTGGAATGTGTGCTAGTACTGTTCTAATGCTGTCCTTGGTTATGAGCTTTTATTTTGATTGAGTGGGCTTATAAATATGGTTCGGATGGTTTATTTGCTTTTGGATTCTTAGTATATATTACATATATTTATATAATGCTTATACTTACAAATGTGTCATCAATTAATAAAAGTAACCAATAAAATTGTCATCAATAAAAAGATGTCATCAATGACGTGTAAACAAAAAATGTTATCAATAAAAATATCATCACAAATGATTAAGATCAATAAAGTGTAATCGCAAATGTTATCAATGAATAAAATTGAATAAAAATGTCACCACAAGTGATTGCAGCAATGAAGTGTAATCACAAACTTGTCATCAGTAAATAAAAGTATAATCGATGAAAATATATCAATATACAATTTATTAAATTAAAAAAAGTGGCATCAAATAATTACATTAGAAAAATGACATCAAAACACTACTTTGTAAAAGTTGCATCACATTAAATAAAAAATGTCATCAAAACACTACTTTGAAAAAAGTGGTATCAAATAATTAAATTAGAAAAATGTCATAACATTAAAGAAAATAATGTCATCAAAACACTACTTTGAAAAAATATGGCATCACGGTAAAAAAAATATCATCAAAAAATTCGACATAAAAAAATGCCATCAGTAGTCGACCGTAAAAAAAATGGCATCAATGGTTAATGGACCTTAACGGTGGCATCACAGTAAAAAAAAATGTCATCAAGGTTTTAAAAAAGTGGCATTGAAAAAGTATCATCAAACATTTTCATTAGAGAAATGACATCAAAGTGAAAATAAAATATAAAAAAATTTGGCATCAAAACGGTAAAATACGGTATCACGAAAAATGGCATCACTTAAAATAAAAAAACCAAATGAGTTGGTCAACGTTGACCGGTCAACGGTCAAACGATTAACTATTGACCATTCCACTCTATTTGGATGAGGTCTACAAAAAACTAATTAAATTAGTTTGGGGTCTAAGTACCCAATTAAATATTCAAAAAGGGCTATCTATCAAAATCACCCTTAAAAATAAATGATTATTCAGTACAACTGAATGGTTATTCGTTAAAAGCAGTAATACTTTACTAAAGAATTCCTCAAACAACACATATATATCATGTAATTGCAATAATATCTAGCTAGGTTTGATTCCATTTCCAAACTTAACTGAGTTAGGCCAACAAATATATATTATCTCCGATCCAAAATATATGTCATTTGACTTTTTAACACGTATTTTAAGGAGCTAATTAAAACTATATAATGTATTAACTTTTTTATTATTATTTTTTTGCAATTTAATATTTATTACCAATAAATATTAAAATGTAAAAAAATAATTTAAAAAAAGTTGATATTTTATATAGTTTTTAGCTTCTTAAAATACGTGTTGAAAAATCAAACGACATATATTTTGAATCGGAGGGATTATCGATAATGAGTGTTCATATACACATTGTTGTTAAAGAGAAAATAAATTCACTTATTTGTAGTACTTCCAAGTTTGAAATAAATTCATTGTTGTTAATACCATTGTTTAGAAAGCAAATAACTTATTCCTTCTCTTTTTCTTACCATACTTCAACTCTGATGTCCTCGGTAAGCCCTAGTTATACCCGTTGTGGGCATGGCTGAACTTAGCGGTCCGCTTGAGATTTTCACCTTGTCCATGTCCGTTTAAAATAGTGGACGAGTTAACCTGTGTTTGTCCAGGTCTATTTGAAGCTACCTTATAAAGTGTGTTAGCATGAATTGATAAGAAATAATGAGTGCTCGTGAATGACTTTCACGTTTCAATCAAAACCTATATGTCTTCTTTCCTAGCTAATTGGAGATATTTTCCTCTTAATCGATCTTTGAGACTATATAATGATCACTAGTGATGGTCATTTTTTTTTAGCATCAATCCATGATGTGAGATTTAAGATTTTATGAGCCTAGCTAGCTACCTATATATTATCGTTCCTAGCTAGCTAGCTTTGATCTTAATTAAAGGAAATAATTAATATTAATATCGGTAAAGAGCATGAAATAATCCAATAACACTAATTAAATTTTCAACCACGTACATTTTCTAAAGTCTCTATAACTTACAAAGAAAGTTGAAAGCTTTTCTCAACGTTGTTAATATGTCTTGAATCTGTTGTTAAACGATAGACATGGATTTCAGGGGATGGAGCTTCGATGGGGGTTGGGGGAGCGCCACCCTATCAAAACAGTATACTATGATTTATATATCGTGATCTATTTTGAGTTTATAATCCATAATCTGATTAGTGTTTCATGAGTTCCTATATATATATACTCATTAAACGTCACAACCTATAAATAAATCTATTTCTCTGTCTGTAGACA
Source organism: Persicaria tinctoria (assembly GCA_037127255.1). Taxonomy (NCBI): domain Eukaryota; kingdom Viridiplantae; phylum Streptophyta; class Magnoliopsida; order Caryophyllales; family Polygonaceae; genus Persicaria; species Persicaria tinctoria. The sequence goes on along the minus strand of JBANSL010000006.1, from coordinate 50,364,566 downwards.
GTAGACATAGGTAATATATTACTAAACCACATAAACAATCTTTGTGTCTTTCTTTTTAATTATCATTTTCGTTACAACAAAGTTGATATTTCGGCACCTCTTTAAGCTTGTGTCGACAAAGAGAGGGAAAAAAAAAGAAATTCAATTTTGGCACGACGGAGACTAGTGACACGTGGCTATTGGTTTAGCAATACACAAGTTACAAGTATAGTGGAGAATCCGAAATTGTTCTAAAATTTGAAAGGTGAAAAAGTCAATTTGTAGTAATTCGATAATGTAAGTGCCATTACCGAGCGTCGAAGCACCTTCTGTTTTCTATCTCATTTGTTGGTTAATATTAGGTTAAGTGGACATACAAAGCAATAATATAAAGATTTATATGTGAAGAACAAAAGTGTCCAACGTATTGACGGTAGAAAAAGAAAAGCATATTTTCATATATACGCTAATCTATATACATATACTAAAACCGATGTGTAGCGTCCTGCGTGGCGGCACGTGAGTGAATCTGCCTACGTGGCATCGCGAGAGAGCGTCTCGCAAAACCTTCTCCCGTCAAAAAGGAAATCTAATAAAAATAATTAAAGCGGCACGTGAGTGAATCTGCCTACGTGGCATCGCGAGAGAGCGTCTCGCAAAACCTTCTCCCGTCAAAAAGGAAATCTAATAAAAATAATTAAATCAATAAAAACTTTCTCCCGTAAAAAAGGAAATCTAATAAAAATAATTAAATCTATATAAACTTTCTCCCGTAAAAAAGGAAATCTAATAAAAATAATTAAATCTATATAATTAAAATTATATCAATAATAATAATAATAATAAATATTATATAAGAAAAAAATTATATCAATATAACACAATCATCAATAATAATAATAATAATAATAATAATAATAATAATAATAAAAAATTATATTATAACCATCCATCCATTCTCCTAATAGAGAATAAATTTAGATTATTTACCCAATTTCCATCTTATCTAATCTAATCATCATATATATTATCTATCTATCTATATATATAGATATATATCCTATCTAAATCTAATTTATATCATACGGTGTAGTAACATATATACAGTAACATGTATTTTGTCCATCCAATCTTCTATCTTCTATCTTCTATATACATATATATTAGGGGTGGGCACGGGACGGGACGGGACGGGATTGGGCCGGGCCGGGACTCGTCCCGCGAAATTTTTTCGGGACGGGATTGACATTTTTTTTTCGGGACGGGATGGTGTCTGGACGGGACGGGATCGGGACGGGACGGGCCTTGTCCCGCATATAAAAATAATAAAATATTATATAAATTTGCAAAGTGAAAAATGCTTTCATAATTCATTATTTAGTATAATATGTTGAATACGGTATTATTCTCAACTATATTATTCAATAATAATAATAATAATAATAATAATAATAATAATATTATTATTATTATTATTATTAATAATAATATTATAATACTATTATTAATTCATACAATGATTGTATAATTAATTATAATGTTCAACATATTTGGCTACATTATCTTACTAGATCAGGACGGAAAGGAATTGAGACGAGATTTACCAATATTGTTTAATTATCGATTGATAGTTAGGAAAAATACCGTATTTAATTAGCTATTTGCCTCTTGTAACTCTAAATGGGTATAATAATAATAATAATAATAATAGTAATAATAATAATAATAATAATAATAATAATAATAATAATAATAATAATAATAATAATGATAATAATAATAATAATAATAATAATAATAATAATAATAATAATAATAATAATCCCACGTTATAATTAAAAATAAAGTAAAATAATATTACTTATTTTTATTGTTATTATTATAAACTAATTATTCTTTACAAGAAAAAAATATAATATGATATAATAATATAATAATAATAATAATAATTTTATTATAAATTAATATTATTATTAAATTATATTATAATATTATATAATATTATTATTATAAATTGAAAATTATTATTATAGTTATAAATAATATTTGCTCAAAATAATAATACTAATAATATATTATTATTATTATTCTATAATATTATAATAATAATAATAATAATAATAATAATAATATTATTATTATTATTATTATTATTATTATTATTATATGCGGGACGGGACGGGATTTGCGGGATCCCACCGGGATCGTCCCGCGTTTCGTCCCGCATAATTTTTGCGGGACGGGATCGGGACGGGATTCGCTATTTTGTCCTAAATCCCACCGGGATCGGGACGGGATCGGGATTTGCGGGATTTGTGCCCACCCCTAATATATATCATACGGCAAGTAAATTCCTATATTGAGGTCCCGTCCTCTTTCACTATTTAGGCAAATATGAGTATATTGTCCAGCCAAACTCGGCTTATTTCCATCCAAATATAGATAGATATATTTTTATAATTAACAACTTTGGAGTTGCTATAAAAATAATACATATGATCATTGGATGAACCACCACCTCTTCCATTGAATCCTTTTGTTCTTCGTGCATACGTGCTTAGGCTTTGGAGGAAAGATTTCAGTTTTTGTATTGTTCGGTTCGGTAGGCTATGTAGTTTGTACTAAATTTATTTATTTTTATAGCGTTTGTTCTTCATATTAAATTGACGTGTTTGAAATCTAATTTTATCTTTTGATTTAGGATTCTAATGGCAGAAGTATATGATGTTATTCGTGATCTTACAACGAACAAAGAAGATGGAAAAATAAGAATTCGCATACTTCATCTGTGGAAGGTTAAAGATTTCAAGTCCCGTAAAATTACTCACATAGATATGATATTCATTGATGAACTGGTAATATTATAATATTTTAGTTTCATGATTTATAATATTTTTCTTTATAAGATTATGTTTAACTTAAAAAAATTACTTTACAAGGAGGAAAGATATAAGGCTTTATCAATGAAAGTTTATTAGATAATTTTTCTGATATCCTTAAAGAGGGTGGCCTATACATTATCAAGCATTTTCGTGTTGGGAGAAATATCGGCTCATGGAAGTTAACAAAACATGATTGTAAGGTAAGTTTTACGTTTGCAACATCGGTCAAAGAGTGCAATGAGATCGTAGATATTCCTACATCATCATTCAACTTCATTGATTTTGAGCGTATAATTAATGATAAAGAAGATCAAAGCTACTTACCCGGTACGTATGTATATATAAGTTTGTTCAAAATAATTAACTGTCTTATAATATTATTTGAGTAACTTTTCCTCATTGTTTCTGTACATTCTTAGATGTGATTGGAAGAGTTCACACTTGTGATGATATTTATTTCCTACCTACCGGCGGTAATAGTAGGTTTACATTTAAGCTACAAGATTGCAAGTGAGTGTATTTTTAAGTATTATTATTACCACTCTTTAACCATATAGTAAGGTTTACATATATTTTACTAATCAATTATATACATATATACATAGGAATGCTCTCCTTGATTGTGTTTTATGGGGAGAATACGCTCAACAACTTTCTTCCAAACTAAAAGGCGTTGAAGATGGCAACTTATTTATGATCATCCAGTGTGGAAAAATTAAACAATGGCAAGGTACGTGATTTATACATATTCCTTTCATTATATACGGAGTATAAACTATACACCGGATCGTTTGAGTTAAATGATAGAGAAGTTAATTAGGTCACCTATAAAACACGATAAACCTAAATTATTCCATCACGTCCTATTTAATTATATATATATATATATATATAGGGAAGCTTTAAAATGTAAAATATCCTCAACGTGTAAAATTTGCTTAATGTGTAAAATTTTCAAATCCCACATAAAACAACCGCGTTCAACGCCTGCTCACGTTTGCTCTCGGCCTCCCGCACCAACACCCGCGTCGAGCCACCTCCGGCCACCAGCGACCAGCCGCCCTCGAGCCCACCCCCGGTGCGCAGCCCCCGAGCCATGGACTGGCTTGGTTCGAGCCCAGACGCGCCCCTTCATCGCAGCAGCGTCGAGCCACCAGCAGTTCGGTTTTCGGCCTCCCACGCCACCCACGAGCCACCTCCGGCCACCAGCCCCGACCAGCTCGAACCCCCTCCCTCAGGCGCACCCCCCGAGCCCGGAACCGCCTTGGTTCGTGCCCAGCCGAGCCCACACCGAGCCATCTTCCCCAACAACGCTAATCGGTTCTTTTGGCTCGGAATACCTTCGAAATCCCGATTTTTCTCCTTGTTTCCACTCGAATTTGGTATGATTTCTAACTCTAAACTTGTTTATTACAGTTATTTGGATTGTTTGAATGATTTAGGTTGAGATTGAAAACCTAGGGTTTGATTTAGGAGCGGAATTTGGGGCTTTTTGATAAAAGTCAAATTGATTGAAATTGATGATATGGTTGTGTTGTTGGGTTGATTTTGAGCTAATTTCATGTTCATATCATTGTCAAATTGTTTATGGATCATGAGATAATTGAATTTTAGAATTTTAGGTTGCGATATGTTTTAGAATTTGGGGCTTTTTTCCAAAAGCCAAATTGATTGAAATTGATTATATGGTTGTGTTGTTGGGTTGATTTTGAGCTAATTTCATGTTCATATCATTGTCAAATTGTTTATAGATCATTAGCTAATGAGATTTTAGAATTTTATAATGCGATATGCTTTGGAATTTGGGGCTTTTTTTCCAAAAGCCAAATTGATTGAAATTGATGATGTGGTTGTGTTGGTGGGTTGATTTTGAGCTAATTTCATGTTCATAGCATTGTCAAATTGTTTGTGAATCATGAGCTAATTGAATTTTAGGATTTTATTGCAATATGCTTTAGGTCGATTAGTTTCTTCTATTTTAGCATAAAAATTATAATTTAGCCTATTAGCTCAATTGGTAGAGCAATGTGCGTTTGCACAAAAGATGTGGGTTCAAATCCCACATAGGTTACATAATAGACAAGAGCGCAACAATCGCAAATTGTTAATCATGCACATTATAATCTAACTTATGCACTTTTTAACCTTAATTATGCACATTTTAATCTTATTTATGCACTTGAATTTTAAAAGCGTATACGTAAAAAAATCGATTTCAAACTTACATCTATCAACCTAAATTATTCGAGAGGTGAACCAAAACTCTCAAAAGTAAAAAACAAAAACAAAATTAAAACATCGATTTCAAAAGCACATCTTTTGTCTTATTAATGCACATTATGATCTTACATTTGCACAATTGTATTCTTAATCTGCACAATTGTATCTTACTTTTGCAAAATTGTAGTTTAAATTTGCACAATTGTATCCTACTTTAAATTTACACAATTACAGTTGCACAAATGCACTTTACAGTTGCACAAATGCACTTCACAGTTGCACAAATGCACTCCACAGTTCCACAAATGCACTTTCACAGTTGCACAAAAGGTATCGAAAACGGGAAAAAGTGCATGTACCCATAAAATTAGACATATTTACCAATTTACCCATAAATTAAACATATTTCAATTATAAATTTTTATAATTGAAATAGACACATTTACCTATTTACCCCATAATGAATTATTTGTCTGCACAAAATAAACTTATATTTGCACAATAAGATGTTATATGTGCACAAAAGCAAGTTATACTTGCACAGCAGAAAGTGTTACCACGATAAAAAAAATTCTGGACAAAAAAAAAAAAATTTAAAAAAAAAAAAAATCGGATCCGAGAAGGGGGGGCAAGGGGGGCACACGCATGGGCAAGGGGGCGGATATTCTACTAATAAAATTAGGCCCAATAGTAATTAAATTAGGCCCAATAGTAATTAAATTAGGCTCATTAGCAAATTTTACACAATAAGCATATTTTACACTTTAAGGACTTTTTACATTTGAAGTAAACCCTATATATATATATATATATATACACACACACATTTATTTATATGTAGTCGACATTAATTAATTGAGGTATTTAGAAAGCTTCCGTACACAATTAGTTAATTCATGTTCTAAAATTATACAACTAACCGATATATTTTTTTTTGAGAACAAACTCGGCATCTTATGCCATTTCATTTAGAAATTAGAATAGTGTTTACTACAGCAAACTGGAAGAAAATGTAAATCAAAGCACAAACTTGAAGAACCAGTTTTACTTGCCACCATGTTATGGGCAGCTGTGTTGCCCTCACGCCTTACATGAGACCAGCAGATTCGGTTGAAGCTTCGAGCATCGTCAAGGATAGCACTAATAATCAGTCCCAAACTTCCTTTACCCGGGTTCCTGGTTCAGAGCTTTAATCTATTCACTTATTTAATCATATGTTATGTTTTATAAATGCGCAGGCACCATGCAAGTATCAAATATACAATACAAGAGAAATTTTTGGAAAAGGTAATCCTTTCAATTTTGTAATTAATAAAAAAAATTACTTATATAAGTATTCAATATACATTATTTTAATTTTATGTAAATTTATTAACTTTATAGGGTGGTGAAAGTAGTGGATGCCCCAAATAGTTGAAGATAATAGTCAATAAGAAGTATTTGTTTAGAATCGACATCGGCAAATTTAACATTGAGAAGAAGTATAAAGTAAGTGCTAAATATGACGGATGATGATTCCTTGATAAATCAGTTCTTAAAGAGTCCAAATATTATACAGGTATGTTTTCAATAAGCTTCTAAACTTATTATATTACTCCTAAAATATATAATGCTAGGCTCCTATCTAAAGATACTCACAATATAATTTATTTATTTTTTGGGTAGGATTCAGACTCATATAACAATGATCATCAAAAGGGATCAGACGTTACTTCGTATTCTACTGCCCCGCTACAAAAACGACAACGTAGAACTTTGATTTTGAGTTCCGATTCAGAAGAAGAAGATGGAAATGCCGGTCAACGGTCTTCAGCAAAAAACAAGAGTGCCCGACTTTCATGCACTCAAGACAAAATTTCAGTGAAGATAGAGAAATATGATACCTCCTTCTAATTATTTCACTTTAGACGCCATTGCGTTTTTTTATGGAAAACATATATACTTAATTTTTTGCACGTTTTAGTTACTATATATTATGTTGGAATACATTAATACAATATTTATTTTATGATCGTTGTGATTGGGAGCAAGAACAAGAGGAGGTGATCCCGTTCTTTATGTTTTACGTTATATTTTAAAGTTAAGGTATGGTACGGTAGGAATTTAACAAATCAATAGTTGTGGATGATTTTCTTAAATATACAATACATTATATTCTATATAGATTAAAAATTTATTAAAAACGGAAATCTTATTGGGATATAGGTTCAAAAATCCAATAAACGATATGTCATATTACCATATCAAGAAATTTCCTTCCATCCAAATATCATTATACCATGTCGGCAAATTACCAAATTTGGATAGATAGACTTTTGTCCAATAAATTCCAATCTAATCAAATCAGTTGATAGATTTATAAAACGGCATATTTGGATAGAATCTAATCATATACATACATAGATTTATAAGGAAATTTATTTTACCATGATAGCCGGACGACGAGGTGGAGTCGTGGAGAGTGGACAACGATGGGCGGCTGGGATTCCATTTCGCTGGAGGCCACGAAGAACCAGAGGCAAAGCTAGAGAGAGGGCTTTACTCTGGCCTTTGTTCCAAACGTAAGGGGATCTATCCAAAAAAAAAAAAAAAAAGGGGAAGCTGTAAGGGGTAATTTGGTAAACAAATAACAATAAATGCTTCATTTATTTTTCAACCACAATTGTTTTGTCATACATAGATTAGCGATGGAAATATGTATAATAAAAATTATATTGTCATAGGTGCTTTATTACGTAAACTACCCTTATTAATCGCAATCTTTGCGATTCCTTAATAATATATATATTAATTTCATTATATTTATTATAAATAGGTATGACACTATAAAAAATAATTTTTGACACATTACGTACTTTTTATATTCTTTAATACAAAAATTGATAAAAAAAAATAAAAACAAAGTGATACACTTTTATTTAAAGGAGGGAGTAATAATTAATCTCAAGTTATTTTAATAATAATTATATTAATGATAATTCCTACACATTTATTTTCCTAAAATAATTTTAAAATACAATAACAATAATTTTTTACCATTTTTTAACCTGAAGAACTAGGATAGATGTATACTTGATTGTTTTAATTTTAATTATTCTCTATAATTTAATTCTACATAATTGGTCCTTTTTAAATATTTATATTCAAAATAATACATTTTATAACCAATTAAGAGATGTAATTATATATTTACATTATAATTCTATTATTCTCAACAATTTAGGTAGACACATCAGATTAAATATATATAAAATAAATTAGATTATTGTCTGTCATAACTTCAATATCCTTTAAAATTATTATTTCTATTCAAAAAGTTGAACAAATATTTATCTTTCAAAAAATATAAAATTCGAAGGAAGTAAATAACACAAATATATTATTTCGTTATAAATATCTCCCTTTTCCGCGTGATGGGGAGTTACCTTTCGTCAACTGATCATATGTCCATTAGTTGAAAATGATTATCTATCAATTTATTCACGACATTTTATATGAAACTTGAATTATCAAATAGTAATTACACAATAGGATAGATAATTGTATTTTACAAACCTCTCAATATCAAATTATTTGAATCTTTATAATTAATTTTAAAATTAAATTACAGTATGTCATATATAACATCTTCCATTTAACATTATATAGTCAAAATATAATACATAGAAACTGATACGAGGTTAGCCGTAGGGTGCCCCGATCTTCGACAATCAAACTATAAATAACAAGAACGGAAGCAAAGACTCGATGAACAATATGCAAGACTCGAAATTGATAACAAAGACACGACCGATAAGGACTGATTCGAACTAAAATAGAACGAGGCAAAGACCCCAGGCCTCCGTAGAGGGTAGGAACCAAATACCAACGACTATAAAGCCCGTCTCTACAACCTTACACAACCAAGCGGACAACTTGGAGGCACAAGGAGGGGACTTGTGATTACCTGGATCACCAAGCTCTCGCGAGGTTGACGAACTCAAAGCAAACCAAGCAGGATCTATAACCAATTTGCAATCGATGAGCAATGCTTCGAATCGATTGACTTTCTCACACTTGTGTTTCACACAAAGACTGTATTTCTGAATAATGGAAGACGTGAATGTTCTACAAGGGTCGGCCGTCAAATATATAACCTAGGGCTGATTTACTAATAAAGATAATAATAATAAATAAATAAATAAAGAAACTAAATGACTTAAATTAAAATCCCCTAAGTAACGTGAATAATGGAACTAATTAATTAGTCCATAGCTTAACTTAAGAAATAAGCTAATTGAGCAACACAGGACGTCGGCTCCAGCAACCAACAGTGGCCTCGTACACGCCCGCGCAGCTTCACCCGCACTCCCGCGCAGCTAGGTGCACGCCCGCGCAGATCGCCTGCACTTCCGTCAAAGCAGGGACAGCTTGCAAAGAATGCGATTTTCGGCCAAGCTCTATGACGAATCTGGAAAAACCTTCAACAACAAAGTTGTAGATCTCTTCGTCCTCGTTCCGACAAGATATGGCACGCCTCAATCCGATTAATATTGAATCTGTACGACTCATTTTACTGAGACGTCGAAAAGCTGTCAACTGAGCATGAACGAACCTAAAACGAACGACCCATCAAGCTTGCACCTTTGGACCTTCTCCCATGGTGGAGCCTTCTTCTTTCTCTTGAGGATGACAATATTCTCATGAGCTCGAATAATAGGTCCATCCCCAAGTATATGTGTGTCCGAAGGTGTCTTGGATGGTCCCGCATCATTCCCCCTTTCTTGAAAAGGATTCGACCTCGAATCCAAGGTTGCATAAGATTCCGCAAATGCATCCACATGAGCTCCTGGATCGAATACCTCATGCCCATGGAAACTCATCTGAAGACTGATTGTTGCAGGGGTTGACCACTTTTGGATGGATTTGATCTTGGCTTCGCCATCTTGTAAACCATTAGAGCTTTCTACCAAACCAGGAAAAGAAACTTGATGAGTGCACAATTCAGAGTTCATATCATCTTCAAAAGGTTCGAAATGAATATCCACTTTAGCATGTTCATTGATCTCTAAGTTTCCATCCAATGCTAGCAAGTTTTCATCCTTTTTCAAGATTGGATTTTCAATTAATTTAAGGCTAGCAATATCAGAACAATTTGCACCATCATTGATCATATTAGAAACATTGCCTTTGTCTAAGCATTTAGTATGAAACAAATCTTCTTTTTGATTATCATCACAAGGCATAGGTTGAATACTTAAAACTTTATGAACAATAAAAGAATCATCATGCTCATATTCAATGCAATCATCTTTAGAAGCAAGTAAACTAAGATCCTGATCATTATTAACATGCTCATCATTTTCACCACTAGAATTTTCAGATGTATTTTCGCTTAGGTGGTTAATCATGAAAGTCTTCTTATTTGGGCAATCCTTCATAACATGTCCTCTACCTTGACATATAAAGCAAGGAACGTACAAAGGTTTAAGAGGAGAAGAGTTAGGATTACTCCCGTTAGGGCCAGTAGATGCCCCAGAAGAATGTCGTCCCGCTACTGCCGTCAATCTTTCATTTATCCGTACCAATTTCTCAGTCACGGCTTCCAACTGTTTGATCATCTCAGCTCGAGTAATCATGTTGTTTCCCTGGTTAGACAAGACAAATAAAGACAAACAAAGAACTACGTGACAGTTAGTAAAAATATAAACAATCTCACAAGTGTTTCGCTCACACTCTTCTCTCTAATTGGTTATGACAAGCTTGTTGGGGCAATCCGCTTTGGGCAAATCAACACTCAAGCAAGGACTCAACAATCAAAGAAAAGTAATCAAGAGAAAGGACAAAGAAACACCGAAGAAAGTGCTCGACACAAGCTGGCAGAAGCTCGGAATCGACCAAACTGACTCGACAGACACTGTACCGAGGTTGTACTGAGGCTGGAGGGGGTCGGTATGGGGTCGGGATGGACACTGCAGTACACGACACACAAAAAGAGGAAAAGAAAATGAAAGAAAAGAAAGAAAAACTTGGATTTTTACCTCTTTTTGATTTAAACCCTTAGTATGGATGTTGTAGTTGCAAAATAGGGCTTAAAAAAAAATTATGGTTTGGGAGGTATGTGTTTGAGAATTTCGATTAGGGCTATGAGATTTTCACCGAAATTGGTCCTTGAAGTTCTTGCACTAGACTCGACAATCCTCCTCTTTTTTTTTTTTTTTTTTTTTTTTTTTTTTTTTTGAAAGCTTATTTTTGCCCCTAGTGAATTTTATCCTCCTAGGACTAAGCTTTGAATGTAATCTTTTTTTTTTTTTTAAATTTTTACTAATGCAAGAAAGTAACAATGAAATAAAGGACTCTTGAAAATTTAAACTATGGTGAAAGAAAAATAAAATTTATGTAGCCCTAATGAAATATATATAGGTGATGGTTTGGCTAAATATGGAAGGTATATCTATCTAATGCCTTTTTATAATCTATGATAGATAAAAGTGATTTAATCTACCAAAAATCAAAATTTAATAAGGCAATAAAATAGATAAACAAAGATGCAACAAGATAGCCAAAGATAGGAATCAAACTAGGGTTTGTAATTGTTTTTGTAAGCTGCGGCCAATTATGAGATTTGCAAGTACGGACAATTTCAACTTAATGAATCCTTCGCCGATGTCGACTAATGCAAGTGACACAAGGCTGCGCACATGGGAATTGACTCTACTGTGGTCTCGGTTTAGTGTGTTTTTAGGGCTAAAGCAACACAACAATCACAAACAAGGACTAATAACAATCAAATTCAAAAATTCAAAAATTCAAGAAGTAAAAACCAAGAACAAGAAAGACTCTATTTTTGTAGTTTTTGTGTTTAGTGAAACAAAAGACACAACTTTGATGTCGGAAACCAAAGCTCTGATGCCAATTTGATACGGGGTTAGCCGTAGGGTGGCCCGATCTTCGACAATCAAACTAGAAATAACAAGAACGGAAGCAAAGACTCGATGAACAATATGCAAGACTCGAAATTGATAACAAAGATACGACCGATAAGGACTGATTCGAACTAAAATAGAACGAGGCAAAGACCCCAGGCCTCCGTAGAGGGTAGGAACCAAATACCAACGACTATAAAGCCCGTCTCTACAACCTTACACAACCAAGCGGACAACTTGGAGGTACAAGGAGGGGACTTGTGATTACCTGGATCACCAAGCTCTCGTGAGGTTGACGAACTCAAAGCAAACCAAGCAGGATCTATAACTAATTTGCAATCGATGAGCAATGCTTCGAATCGATTGACTTTCTCACACTTGTGTTTCACACAAAGACTGTATTTCTGAATAATGGAAGACGTGAATGTTCTACAAGGGTCGGCCGTCTAATACATAACCTAGGGCTGATTTACTAATAAAGATAATAATAATAAATAAATAAATAAAGAAACTAAATGACTTAATTAAAATCCCCTAAGTAACGTGAATAATGGAACTAATTAATTAGTCCATAGCTTAACTTAAGAAATAAGCTAATTGAGCAACACAGGACGTCGGCTCCAGCAACCAACAGTGGCCTCGTGCACGCTCGCGCAGCTTCACCCGCACTCCCGCACAGCTAGGTGCACGCCCGCGCAGATCGCCTGCACTTCCGTCAAAGCAGGGACAGCTTGCAAAGAATGCGATTTTCGGCCAAGCTCTATGACGAATCTGGAAAAACCTTCAACAGCAAAGTTGTAGATCTCTTCGTCCTCGTTCCGACAAGATATGGCACGCCTCAATCCGATTAATATTGAATCTGTACGACTCATTTTACTGAGACGTCGAAAAGCTGTCAACTGAGCATGAACGAACCTAAAACGAACGACCCATCAAGCTTGCACCTTTGGACCTTCTCCCATGGTGGAGCCTTCTTCTTTCTCTTGAGGATGACAATATTCTCATGAGCTCGAATAATAGGTCCATCCCCAAGTATATGTGTGTCCGAAGGTGTCTTGGATGGTCCCGCACCAGAAACAACCTACTAATTTCGCATCCGGAAAATTTCAACATAATATACAGTAACATATATTCATCACACCGTAAATCCCGTGCTTGGGACGGGTCTTACACTAGTATGGCTATCAAAGAGAACCAAAGTCTTATTTTAAATCTTATAGAAACAGAAGATATCCTAGGGATGGAAAAAAGGTATAGAAGTTTCTTTTTCTATTATTTTATTTCCTTAGAGAATATGTTAATTAGGGTTTATATATTGATCTATGTAAAGGGGTAAAAGGTGTGCGTTGGAGAGAAGAAGAACAAGGCTATATCTTATATATATGTATGATCGTTGATTATGTGTTTGTAAGGTTAGTTGCCGGTACCTTTTTTGAGTAAATTTACTTCGGAAATCTTATTACAAGGGTACAATCATTAAGCTACTGACACGCTATGTAATCTCGTGTTCGGACACATACCAGTGAATGCCAATATAAAGGCAAGACGGATTTGTATAAGAAGTTAAGACGATAATCCTTCAAATGTTCAAGTATGTCAATTCGATTAAGTTCGAAGAGCTTATTACTAGACGAGGACTTGCCGGTGATAAAAGAGGAATTAGCTATCATGACCAATTGATTGGGATTAGCTACTCTTCATGATGAGCCTAAATAATTAGGGAGAAACCAATACGGTCGGTCGCGTAAGGTTAACTCCTAGAGGATAGGGGAGTCGCACGGGCTTCGTGTGCATCAGCCCATGACACACAACTTCAGAGCAGGTTTGTAACTAAGCGCTAGCACATAAGTTGAGTAAGTAGGGGGCTATGTATTGGTTATGCACCGTGTGGAAGGGTCAAGACACGAAGCTAGTGTGCATCGAACAAAAGGGTTTAGGACCTAGTTCACCCAAGCCTTTGAATATGTATAGGGATGGGGAAGTGCACATCCTGCTGCTGAGGAAGTGGCAATCGAACATCGCATCTGACTAAAGGCAGCAACAAGGGCCTCAGTTGGATAGGTGGGAGAGATTAACACAGTCTGCCACTATGTGTTCGAACATGTACCGGTGAATGCCTGATATAAAGATAAGAGTACTATTTCTATGGAGTTGTGTAAGGAGGTAATTAAAGTGATGACCCTTTGAATGTTCAAGCATGCTACCTCGGTCAATTTCAGGATACTTGTCACTCGGTGATAAAGGGGGAATATAACCATCCCTATCCAACTAGTCAAGGGCCTAAGAAACTCTCTTAATGAGCCTAAAGTAAGGCAAAACCAATAGTGTCAATCGCGGAAGGCTTGCCCCTCGGGAGTTGGAGCATCGCACGAGCTTCCTATGCACCAGGCCGTGACACTAGTACGTCATTTTGTACTGGCCCAAACTCAAAGGCTTACAAGCCTCAAACTTCAAGAAGGAACATTCGAAGAAGGGGTCTATGAAAATGGCATGGCAGATGCTTTGTGAAGGGATTGATGTTTCCTAGCTTAACTAACAAAATTCTTATCAAGGACAAGAACAAAGGTCAGAACTACATTGATCCTACTCCGGCTCCGTCTTCTCACACTCCTGGTCAACATTCGGTGGCAATTGAGGAAGCCTAATGGCCGAGTAGTTCTCTAATGAATGCTTCGGTGCCGCTGGTTGGGAAATTTTGGAACCCGTCGTCGTTGGTGGAGGCTAGCAAGGCTTCATGCTCCAGTTTGACTAGGATATCTACTGAGTAGAAGGATTAGGACCCTCTAGCCCGGCTGAGGTGCCATGACCCTCTTTCTTTTTCCTTGATCTCTGTCTTAGACCTTTCCGTCTGAGTAGTGTTCTTTCTAGCCTTTCCATGGATAATTTAGGTAGTAGTACTAATGTGTTGTTTTGTAACTATTTTGGTGCAGGTAAGAAGAGTTTTGGGAGAGCGATACACTTCATTAAGAAACGTTGCTCGATTGATATGCTTGCATTTGCCTTAATGGAGACCCATGTCTCCGAAGTCAGAGCCGACGAAGTCTGCAATAAGCTGGGCTTCTCCAACTGTGTCCGAATTGAAGTTGTTGGATTCGCTGGTGGCATTTGGTTTCTTTGGAATGCCAATAAGTGCAATTTGGATATTCATGAGAATGTTGAGGATTTCATTCATGCTTCATGTTCCTGGGCGGTGGGTAATACTAGAGCTCACTTGATTGATGCGTATGCCCCCCCCCCCGGGACTATGGCTAGGAGAGCGCCGATCTAGAATAATCTGTCGGCGTGCCTGGGGACTATTAATGGGCCCTTGTTCATCAGCGGAGACTTCAATTGCATCATTAGTCCGGACGAGATGCAATGCGGCACTGATGCTATCCACCGAGACGTCCCGATGTTCATAAACTTATTAGTCGCTATGGCCTCGTGTATTTAGGCTTCTCCGGGCAAGAGTTCATGTGGTGTAAGGTGTCTTTGGATATTCATGAGAATGTCGAGGATTTCATTCATGCTTCCTAGGTGGTGGGTAGTACTAGAGCTCACTTGATTGCTCCGTATGCCCCCCCCGACCGTGGCTAGGAGAGCGTCATTCTGGAATAATCTGTCTGCATACCTAGGGATTATTAATGGGCCCTTGTTCATCGGCGGAGACTTCAATTGCACCATTAGTCCAGACGAGACGCAAGGTGGCACTAGTGCTATCCACCGGGAAGCCCTGATGTTCAGAAATCTTATCAATCGCTATGGCCTAGTTTATTTAGGCTTCTCCGGGCAAGAGTTCACATGAAGTAAGGTGTCTCTGGGTGGTCGGGTCATATCAAAGAGGCCGGATAGGGTTTTCTCTAACCTTGACGGGAGACTGCAATGGCCTGAAGCCAAGGTCTGTCATCTCTCGAGGTACTCATCAAACCACTGCTCGCTATTGCTCGAGATTGACCCTACTATTCGTCTATCCCTAAAGACAAAGGGCGCTGACCATTCAGGTTTGAAGCGACATATTACTCATGAAAAGTTTCCAGAATTTGTTGATTCTAAATGGAGGAATGATAGATCTGCGTCAGAAGCTCTTGAGAAGTTGAGCCTAGATCTCTCTAAATGGAATAAAGATGTGTTTGGGAGGATCCAGGCACGCAAAGACACATGAAACTCGATGAATGGGAAGCTAAAATCCACATGAAACTCGATGAGACCCTTGAGCAGGAAGAGATCCTTTGGTACCAGAAATTCTGGGAGAGGTGGCTAATGTTCGGCGACCGTAACAATAGATGCTTCCATGCCTCCTCAGTGATTTGGCGCTAACGCAACATGGTGGAGGGTCTGACAGCGAACAACGGAGATTGGGTTGAGTGCAACAATGAGGTTGAAGCGATGGCCCTTGACTTCTTCAAGAATCTCTATTGTCAAGACATCGTTGGCTGCTCGACGGACCCTCTGCCTAGCGCCTTTCCTCATCTGCATTAGGAAGTGTGGCAGCGGCTCTACGTAGTACCGCTCAGTGAGGAAACAAGAATGACCTTCAAAGGCATGGTCGCATGCAAGGCTACGGGCATCGGTGGGT
Organism: Persicaria tinctoria; assembly: GCA_037127255.1. NCBI lineage: Eukaryota > Viridiplantae > Streptophyta > Magnoliopsida > Caryophyllales > Polygonaceae > Persicaria > Persicaria tinctoria. The sequence goes on along the minus strand of JBANSL010000006.1, from coordinate 50,348,025 downwards.
TCCAACCCATCTTCTTCCACAAATGTTGGGACACTATGGGAGGATCGGTGACTGAATTTATTAGGGGCTTCTTTATTTCTGCTAAGCTACCGCCCGGGGTAAATGACACGCTCATCACTCTGCTTCCAAAAGTTAGTAAACCGGAGAGAATCTAATAGTTTCATCCAATCGGTTTGTGTAACGTTGTCTACAAAGCTATCACAAAAATCTTTACTGCGTACTCACTTGAAACCACATATGTGTAGCCTTGTGCGCCCAACTCAGGGGAGCTTTATCCTAGGTAGATTTATTTCTGACAACATCGTCATTGCCTAGGAGGTCATTCACTCGATGAGGAGGAAAAAGGGTTTGAAATGATAGATGTGCTTAAAGCCTGACTCTAAGAAGGCCTATGGCAGATTAAATTGGGATTTCATTGAGGATACCCTACGGCACGCTGGCATACTGAATTGTTGGGTAAAATGGATCATGGTGGGCATCTGGACTCCTAGAATGCAAGTACTATGGAATGGAGAGGTTACTGAGCAATTTACTCCCTCCCGTGGCATTCAGCAGGGGGACCCTGTCTCGCCATACATATTTATTTTATATATGGAGAGATTAAGTCACCTGATCTTGGACTCCGTCGAGAATGGAGAATGCCAAAAAACATGTCTTAGTCGTTTTAATTTGAATAAGACACATTGGTAGTAATGAAATACTATTGTTCCTTCTGGAAGTGATAAATGATTGATTATAAAGATCTATAATATAATCCATCTTCTCTATAGTAAGATCCATCTCTCCCCTTAAAAGCTGGATGTGAAAGTTTCCTCTCATCCAGCTCGAGTAGTTACAGCAAAGAAAGGAGATTGGAACCCTAATCATATCGCGAAGGTTAGCCCATGTCTTTCACATCTCTTCTTCGCAGACGTCATCCTTTTATTCGCAGAAGCCTTATTCTCACATGTTAGATTTATTCGGAGATGCTTAGATCTTTTTTGTGGTGCTTCGGGTCAAAAGGTTAGTCTTCAAAAATTGAAAGTATTCATCTCCGGTAATGTGGGACAGGGGATGCGTGACAGGATCTAGGTTGAGGGTGGAATTGACACGACCAAGAGATTCATTAACGATCTGTTTGCTCCGATCTTTGAGAAATTTGTTACTTATAAGCTTAATGGTTGGAAAGCATCTCTTCTCAGCTTTGCTGGAAGAACCACCCTTACTCGTGTTGTCCTATCATCCATACCGGCTTACACCATGACTACAATGCTTCTGCCGAAAGGAACGTGCAAGAAAATTGAGAAAGTGTGTAGGAATTTTATCTGGGGCTCTACCCTAAAAAGTCGGCTAATGCATAAGGTGGTTGGTCGGAATTGTCTCTGCCCAGGGACCTTGGTGGTCTAGGAATAAAGCTCTTGAAGGATCTAAACCTAGCTCTAGTTACAAAGATCGGATGGCGTCTAAGTCAAGGGGTGATGGGCTATGAGGGATGGTGTTGGCTAGCAAATACGTCGGCAAGGCCTTGGGTACTTTATTGGGTGCCTCGTATATTTGTAAAGGAATCCATAGAGCGCTCGATGACCTGCTTAGGCCTAATGTGTGATGGTGTCCGGGGAACAGGCAAAGCATCCTCTTTTTGAAGGATTTCTGGCTTGGGAAGGATTCCCTGGAGGTCTTGGCGAGTGGTAACGTTCCCCTTGATGCAGGAGCTATGAAAATTTCGGATCTTTGGGAGATGGGGGGTGGCTGGAAATGGAAAGAATTCATTGGCTTTCTCCATAGCTCAATCCTGCTGGACATTGCAACCATCACTGTGACGGACAAAGAGGACTCAGTGGGCTGGGTAGGGAATAAAGACGGGGAGTACACAGTCAGTTCAGGATACAATACCTTGACGGGTGCAACATCTACTTCCTCAGTTGATAGAAGTTTCTTCGAAGCAATTTGGAGATTGGATGTTAATGAATGTATCAAGACCTTCATTTAGATGGCTAGCAAAGGGGGGGGGGGGGGGGTCATGATGAACCAAGAGTAGGCTAGAAGACACATAAGTAACTCTGTTTTGTGTCCTTGTTGTCTCTCCGATTGTGAAACGCTTACCCATCTCTCCGAGTTCCCAATTTGACACAGAAGACGCCGGTGCCGAACTCCGAAGTCTCCATCTTGGATGCCGACTTCGACTCTCCATGCCGGCAGACACATACTGACGAAAGGGAAGACGGATTGGACGGTCAACCTGACACGTCCCATCGACTGTGGCGAGTCACGTCACGCCTGAGCCGATGCCGGATCTCGAACTCGGCAGTGTCCCATCGGCAGCTTTGTAGGGAATCTTCAGCTTTTCAGGCTTTCCGTCCTATCGGCACTGATGCCGCTGCCGAAGTCCCAAGTTGGCATAGCCCTCGACGCAGGGAATCTTCAAGTTTTCCATCCCATCGGCGCTGTTGCCGCTGCCGAAGTCCCAGGTCGGCATAGCCCTGGCCCCTCGACGATGTTGGCGACCTGTTATAAATAGACCCGCTGATACGGGGTTAGCCGTAGGGTGGCCCGATCTTCGACAATCAAACAAGAAATAACAAGAACGGAAGCAAAGACTCGATGAACAAGAATAAAGACTCGAAATTGAAAACAAGACACGATCGATAAGGACTGATTCGAACTAAAATAGAACGAGGCAAAGACCCCAGGCCTCCTAAGAGGGTAGGAACCAAATACCAACGACTATAAAGCCCGCCTCTACAACCTTACACAACCAAGCGGACAACTTAGAGGCACAAGGAGGGGACTTGTGATTACCTGGATCACCAAGCTCTCGCGAGGTTGACGAACTCAAAGCAAACCAAGTTAGATCTATAACCAATTTGCAATCGATGAGCCACGCTTCGAATCGATTGACTTTCTCTCAATTGTGTTTCACACAAACTGAAATTTCATAAAAGAGACGTCTGCCTTACAATGGAGGAATCAGCCGTTCTAATATAGAAAACCCTAAGGCTGATTTTAATGAAAATAATAAATATAATAGAAATTAACTTAAATCCCTAAAATACTAAAAATAACTTAAGTAAATAAGGTCTCTAAAAATAGCAATAAAAAGAGTTCCAACACTTAAGAATTTCCCGTCTAAAACAGTGACAGCCCAAAGAATGTGATTTTCGGCCAAGCTCTAGGTCGAATCTGGAAAAACCTTCAACAGCAAAGTTGTAGATCTCTTCTTCCTCGTTCTGACAAGGTATGGCACGATACGATCCAATTAATATTGAATCCGTACGACTCATTTTACTGAGATGCCGAAAAGCTGTCAACTGTGCATGGCGAACCCAAACACGAACGACCCAAGGTGGAGCCTTCTTCTTCCTCCTGAGGATGACATCATTCTCGTGATCTCGAATCATAGGTCCATCCCCAAGTATAGGTGTGTACGAAGGTGTCTTGGATGGTCCCGCATCATTCCCCCTTTCTTGAAAAGGATTCGACCTCGAATCCAAGCTCGCATAAAATTCCGCAACTGCATCCACACGAGCTCCTGGATCGAATACCTCATGCCCATGGAAACTCCCCACGAGGCCGATTGTTGCAGGGGTTGACCAATTATAGATGGAGTTTATCTTGACTTTGTCATCTTTTAGACCAGTAGAGCATTCTAAAAAACCAAGAAAAGAAACTTTAGTAGTGCACAATTCATATTTCATTTCATCTTCATAAGGTTCGAATTGAATATGCACTTTAGCTTGTTCAATTTTCTCTAAGTTTCCATCCAATGCTAGCAAGTTTTCTTCCTTTTTCAAGGTTGAATTGTCAATCATATCAAGGCTAGCAATATTAGAACAAGGTTCACTAACAATTATCATATTACAAATTTTGCCTTTTTCTAAGCATTTAGTATGACACAAATCATCGCTTTGATTATCATCACACGGCATAGGTTGAATACTTAAAACTTTACTAACAACCAAAGAATCATCATGCTCATATTCAATGCAATCATTATCATCACAAGCAAGCAAAGTAAGATCTTGATCATTTTCAACATGCTTATCATTTTCACCACTAGAATTTTCAGATCCCTTTTTGCCTAGGTGATTAATCATGAAAGTCTTCTTATTTGGACAATCCTTCATAACATGTCCTCTACCTTGACATATAAAGCAAGGAACGTACAAAGGTTTAAGAGTAGTAGAGTTAGGATTACTCCCTTTAGGGTCAGTAGATGCCCCAGAAGAATGTCGTCCCGCTACTGCCGTCAATCTTTCATTTATTCGTACCAATTTCTCAGTCACGGCTTCCAACTGTTTGATCATCTCAGCTCGAGTAATCATGTTGTTGCCCTGGTTAGACAAGACAAATAAAGACAAACAAAGAACTACGTGACAGTTAGTAAAAATATAAACAATCTCACAAGTGTTTCGCTCACACTCTTCTCTCGAATTGGTTATGACAAGCTTGTTAGGGCAATCCGCTTTGGGCAAATCAACACTCAAGCAAGGACTCAACAATCAAAGAAAAGTAATCAAGAGAAAGGACAAAGAAACACCGAAGAAAGTGCTCGACACAAGCTAGGCAGAAGCTCGGAATTGGCCAAACTGACTCGATAGGACACTGTACCGAGGATGTACCGAGGCTAGAGGGGGTCGGTATGGGGTCGGTATGGGCACTGCAGTACACAACACACAAAAATAGGAAAAGAAAATGAAGGAGAAGAAAGAAAAACTTGGATTTTTACATCTTTTTGATTTAAACCCTTAGTATGGATGTTGTAGTTGCAAGGTAGGGCTTAAAAAAAAAATTATGGTTTGGGAGGTATGTGTTTGAGACTTTCGACTAGGGCTATAGGATTTCACCAAAATTGATCCTTGAAAGTTCTTGCACTAGATCTCAACAATTCTTTTTTTTTTTTTTGAAAGCTTACTTTTGCCCCTAGTGAGTTTTATCCTCCTAGGACTAAGCTTTGAATGTAATTTTTTTTTTTTTTTGACTAATGCAAGAATATGAAATAAAAGGACTCTTGAAAATTTAAGCTATGGTGAAAGAAAAATAAAATTTAGGTAGCCCTAATGAAATATATATAGGTGATGGTTTGGCTAAATATGGAAGGTATATCTATCAAAGGTCTTTTTATAATCTATGATAGATAAAAGTAATTTAATCTACCACAAATTTCAACAAGTTAAATAAGACAAGTGAATAAGATAGATCTAGATAGAAGCAATAAAGCCAAGGATAGAAAATAAAATAGGGTTTGGGATTGTTTCCACCGATCTCAACAAAGAGGCACGTACAGTGAATGCACAAAATTCAAGAAGTAAATTTGCACTTGAAATTCTAACTAGAAATTCCACATACAGTGACGGCACGCAATTTGATCAGATCAATTTGATCGGCTGATTAGAAATTCCACTTCAACAGTGGTATCGGCTGCAATATATGTTGTAGGTCACGGCTAGGGTAGTGTGTTTAGGCTAGCAACACAACAATCACAAACAAGGATTAGTAATAATCAAATTCAAAAACACAAGAAGTAAAAACCAAGAACAAGAAAGACTCTATTTTTTTTTAGTAGGTTTTGTGTTTAGGGAAACAAAAGACACAATTTTGATGTCGGAAACCAAAGCTCTGATACCAATTTGATACGGGGTTAGCCGTAGGGTGGCCCGATCTTCGACAATCAAACAAGAAATAACAAGAACGGAAGCAAAGACTCGATGAACAAGAATAAAGACTCGAAATTGAAAACAAGACACGACCGATAAGGACTGATTCGAACTAAAATAGAACGAGGCAAAGACCCCAGGCCTCCTAAGAGGGTAGGAACCAAATACCAACGACTATAAAGCCCGCCTCTACAACCTTACACAACCAAGCGGACAACTTAGAGGCACAAGGAGGGGACTTGTGATTACCTGGATCACCAAGCTCTCGCGAGGTTGACGAACTCAAAGCAAACCAAGTTAGATCTATAACCAATTTGCAATCGATGAGCCACGCTTCGAATCGATTGACTTTCTCTCAATTGTGTTTCACACAAACTGAAATTTCATAAAAGAGACGTCTGCCTTACAATGGAGGAATCAGCCGTTCTAATATAGAAAACCCTAAGGCTGATTTTAATGAAAATAATAAATATAATAGAAATTAACTTAAATCCCTAAAATACTAAAAATAACTTAAGTAAATAAGGTCTCTAAAAATAGCAATAAAAAGAGTTCCAACACTTAAGAATTTCCCGTCTAAAACAGTGACAGCCCAAAGAATGTGATTTTCGGCCAAGCTCTAGGTCGAATCTGGAAAAACCTTCAACAGCAAAGTTGTAGATCTCTTCTTCCTCGTTCTGACAAGGTATGGCACGATACGATCCAATTAATATTGAATCCGTACGACTCATTTTACTGAGACGTCGAAAAGCTGTCAACTGTGCATGGCGAACCCAAACACGAACGACCCAAGGTGGAGCCTTCTTCTTCCTCCTGAGGATGACATCATTCTCGTGATCTCGAATCATAGGTCCATCCCCAAGTATAGGTGTGTACGAAGGTGTCTTGGATGGTCCCGCATCACCCGCCCTCACTTTGCACTACACACACCTCACACACTACTACTACTTACCTTATTCGACAGCACTCGAAGTCGGTAGCCCGGAGAAATTTTCGTGAAGAGATATTCGACAGAAGCCATGGTGAAGTGGCGTGAAATGATATAGAGAACGGGGAGCAGCTCAAAGTCGTCTTCACCTCAACCCTCGTCGAGCGATCCGCGAGAGCCTTCACCTCAACCTCCACCGAACGATCCTCGAGCGCAAGCCGTAGCCGTAGACGCGGCCTGGGGCCGCGTCTCTTGTTTTTTTTTTTTTTAGAAAAATGGAAAAGGGAGAAATTGAAGAGACTGGTAGGCCGGAGGAGAGAGTAAGGGCGGAGGGAGAGAGAGGGATGGCCGGAGAGGGCGGAGGAGAGAGGGAGGCGGAGGGAGAGAGAGGAAGAGGCGGAGGAAGAGGGAAGGGCGCCGGAGGAGGAAGTCGGAGGGAGGGAGAGGAAGGGGCGGAGGCGGAGGGAGAGGAAGTCGGAGGGAGAGAGAGGAAGGGGCGGAGGCGGAGGGAGAGGAAGTCGGAGGGAGAGAGAGGAAGGGCGGAGGGAGAGAGAGGGATGGCCGGAGGGGGCGGAGGAGAGAGGGAGGCGGAGGGAGAGAGAGGAAGGGGCGGAGGGAGAGGGAAGGGGCGGAGGAAGTCGGAGCACCTCGAGGAGGCTTGGCCGATGGAGCCCAGGATGGGACCAGTGAAGAGGTTATCGACGTCTGTTCTCCGGCCGGAATCCCCAGCCTCGCCAGCCTCTCTCTCCGCCCCTTCCTCTCCCTCTCTCTCCCTCCGCCTCCCTCCGGCCATCCCTCTCTCCTCCGCCCCCCTCCGGCCACCGACTTCCTCTGGCGCTCTTCCTCTCTCTCCCTCCGCCTCCCTCTCTCCTCCGCCCCCTCCGGCCATCCCTCTCTCTCCCTCCGCCCTTCCTCTCTCTCCCTCCGCCCTTCCTCTCTCCTCCGGCCTACCAGTCTCTTCAATTTCCCCCTTTTCCATTTTCTGAAAAAAAAAAAACAAGAGACGCGTTTTTCTGTCTGGTCTGCAAAAAATGAATATTTGCGTAAATATTTTAAAAGTTTGAATATTTTGTTAAATAATTATTTTTTTAGTGAATATTTTGAAAATGTATATTTAAATAGATTGTAAACAAATAAAGATAAAATGTAGGTTTAGTTATGTAATATTTAATTTTGGAATTATTAAATAGAATATATATATATATGGAATTGAGATATTGAATGTAGACATGGAATTTAGATAAAATGTAGATTTAAATGGAATTTAAATAAAATCAAGATTTAAATGGAATGTAGAGAAATGAAGGTTGAGTGATATGAAATTTAGATATGGAATTTATGTTCACATAATGGATAAAAATATTTCACATAGTTTATGGATACTTAATAGTATAAGTTACGGGTGTCAGGACTTATAAAGATTATTTTGATATTGTAGAGAATGAGGCGGGCCATATCCCAGCGTGAACGGGTAAGGCCAACCGCGTCTCTGAGGCGAGGTGATAGGCCTTTAGAGCCGACGCGAGCGAGCACATCAGCCATCAGACAACCAGCATTTGAACAACCGGTGCAGGAGCCCGCGCGGGCTAGCACGTTGTTTCTTGGACATGACGACGAGGATTTTCTGGCCGATTACAGCGTGACGATGTCGACACGTCACAGGTGCCCGATTTTCGTGCATTGTACACTTGACGAATGTCCGTCACGCAGTCATGATCATCATAATTCATCTCGCGCAGCATATTTCGCGGTCTTAACCCAATCACGATATCACGACGAACCTGCCGATGTTGATCTGGCGTTAATCGACCGACAAAGGGATGTCCTAACATCACATCGTTTAGCTTGTGGTTATGCACACCGCATATAACCTTCATGGTCTAATTGTCAGCATCATTTTGACGACCCTCCAGCTTAAACTCGCATCTGAGCTTCGTCGTTCTCCCTCGCCTACTCGATGCGGGAGGAAAATCCAAGTCGACGTCTGGAATATCTCGACCCTCTCCGTACTTATCACACACTAAACGAAAGGTACCCAATCCACTCATTTTGTTCTTCCATGACCGAGTGATAACAAGTACCATGTTTTTAATCTTCCCTACATATCTAGAACATGCCTTCATGTTTACTTGATCAGCCCAATAATCATCAACTGTAAACTTGGAACCATATTCTGTACCCACATCTAGAGGTTGGTTTTGTTCCTGCGTAATGTCACTTATGTACTAAGAACTTTTTCGCACACAATCTCACTATATGGAATTTTACAAAATATTATCAGTAACGCTATATTATATGATGGTTTCGTTTTACAAAACTATGCTTTATTATGTTTCGATTCAAACAACATATCCATAATTATATAAACGTTCCCTATATATAAACGTTCCGTTATAATATGATTATATTCAAACATAATTATATAAAATATTTCCGCTATATATATTTCCGCTATTATATGATTTTATTCAAACATAATTATATAAACGTTCCGCTATATATAAACGTTCCGCTGTAATATGATTCTATTCAAACATAATTATATAAAATATTTCCGCTATATATGGTTCCGCTATAATATGATTCTATTCAAACATAATTATATAAACGTTCCGCTATATATAAATGTTCTGCTGTAACAATAATAATTTACCTCGAGATTCTTCACGAGCTCCTCCGGATCACTATAGCTAAAAATGTCGAACGGTAAATCGCCTCCGCCATCTTCTTCCGGTAATGCCATTTTTCTCCGATGCAAGAATAGGGATTTTGGAATCGAATACAATGAAAGTTGCATTCAATGACTCCGACATTGCCTCTATTTATAGGCTTTCGAAATTACCTCGGCCATTGGTTGCCGACTTGGTAATTCGGGTTCGGCAAAATGTATGCCGACCTAGAGCTTCGGATTCGGCTTCCAGAGATGCCTACTTGGGCACTCGGGTTCGGCAACATGGCTGCCGACCTGGAGACTCGGCACCGTGCCGATGGCGAAATGTCGTCGTGCCGATAACAAAACGGGATCTAAAATATCATATTTAAACCCTAAAATTTTCAGATGGGTTTGTTCGAATCATCAAAATTGAAAGGTCTCGTTTCTGAGAAGCGAATCTGAGTAGGTTGTGTGGTTGATGCATGCACTTTAGTAATTCAGAGAGGTTAAAAAAAAACCACTAAATAAACAGCTTTATGAAACAAAGTTTTTTCCCAAAAACAAAATCCATTAAACTTGAGGAGAGTGAAAAAAAAGTAACAAAAATTGAATTTACAATGCACACGCATTGGCAAGAGTTAAAAAGTAGGGTCTTCAAACAATTTCTTCACAACCTTCAAATCAAACTCCATTTTCTTCACTGATGTTGATTCCCTTCACACCAGTACTCAATGAAGAAGAACCTGACCTGCTTTGCTCTGCCTCTGGAATCAGGCCGCCATCTTCCTCGTCGGATGAATCCTTTGGCATAGAGCTGTTTCTCCTGAATTCTTCCACTTTATGATACTCGTCGTAGTGCACTCGCCTCTGTTCTTTGAAGCTTTCACTCCTACCTGATTCGGAATCTTCACAATCATGACGTACAAAAGGTATTAGCGTTTGTCGGTGGAGGAACGTGGTAGCTTGGAACACCGGGTGGCAATGGAAAATGAAATACCCCCTCAAAATACAAGGATAAGAAACACCAGCCACTGTCAATGAGTCAAACAGACAGGAAGACAGATTTAGAGTTCACCTTCAAAGTCCTCCATGATGTCATCCGCGTCGTCATCAGATGTCCAATCACTTGTTTGCTTTGTGCTAGACGAAGCTACATCGCTCAAGGCACTACGTATTGCTTCAGCATGCTGAACATCCGCAATGCACTCGTCAAAAGCACACCGTGCAGGAGACACTGAACCTAAAATATCAGAAGAGACCGGGTCACTTTATATATGGATGTGTTGTAGGACATTCTAAGCAGAGCAAGCAAAGAGGCTGCACCAACGTTAACATTAGTTCAAAATCATAACTATCCCAGCTCCCCACCCAGTGGCGGAGCCAGAGCACCCCCTGGCGGAAAAAGAAATACAAATTTTTTTTTTTTTTCATATATTTACCCCTCGTTTGTTTTTAGGTAAGGAAAGGTAATGGTTATCCTTCCGAATCTAGTCCATTTTTAATTTAAGATTCATTGATCATTATTCTAATCATTATCCTCCTTCCCCCATTTTACATACAAAATCTATTTCTTTTCCCCTTATTTGATTACCTACTTTTAGCATAGGGTAACCATATCCCCCAGGATGCTCTAACTATTACCCTATTCCCTTCTCTAGAGTCTAGACTCACAAAAAAGTGTTGATCATACAAATTTTCCATGTAAAATTTGATTACTTTCCCTTCTATTCCTTTCTACTCAAACAAACAAGCCCTTAGTATTTTTAAGGTAATATAACATCTTTAAATGATACTTGAAACAAGAGTTCTATATAGCTCGAGTGGTAAGGAAGGAAAGAAGGAGAATTAAAATCAAATAGAGGTTCAATTCTCAACTCTTTCACTTTTTATTTGTTTTACTATATCATTAATTCTTCTTGATTTCTCTCTATATTTTTTTGTTTATATAAACTATTTCATTAAAAAAATGTCATATTTATGCTTGAATAATACACTTAACCTTTTCTTTCAATATTGTTTGTTTCTCTTCTATTTTTTTTGGTTACTCTCAACTATTTAAATACCAAAAAAAAAACATTTTCAAATTGTAACAAGTATACACCAAAAAGAAATATTTAACGAAATTCTTTTAGCACCCCCTGACCGAGAATCCTGGCTCCGCCACTGTCCCCACCCAACTAAAACTTGCAAGGATCAGAAACATAAACTAGTAAAGCAAAATCAAACATACTTCAGTAATTGAAAGTACACGATATATTACAGAATAATAAAAGCTATGAAAAAATTGGTTAAGAGTTAAAACTGCATACCTTCGTCATCAATCATTGGATGGTAAGGAGTCTTGGGCTCCGTAATTTTCTGCCTCACAGGTTTGTTTCGTTCAATTTCATCTAAATTATTCTCATCCCACCTTATATGGCTTGCATTCCTATATGAAGAATATAGTAATAGCTGATTAAAGGATGAAAAACATATTTTGCCCATTAGATAGGAAACCATGCATCGAAGTCATATGGGTGTGAGGGTAAGACATTGATGAAGCAGTAATGCGACAAATTGCCATAGAAAAAGAACAGTTTTTTAACCCCTTAGATTTTGAACTCGATAAAAAGGTCTTCCTCCGGGTGGAAGCATGGACAAAAGCCAAAGTGGCTTAGAGAATACTGAGGCACACATGAGAAAGATGGCTCCATGTGTAAAGAGGGCCTAAATGCTATTTTGCTCTAGGGACAGGGAAGGGGTCAAGAATCCCTGTCACGGGGATGGGGATGGGGATGGGGATGGGAAGCGTATTCCCTTCCAGATAAATCACAATGTAAGCAATACAATAATGGAGTAACCTTATTTTCAGTTTCATCAATGAAAAATGGATGATAAAGAACTCTAGCTCAAGGTGGATAGAATCACATTTTGCAGATTATCACTCTTATTCAGTCACTCCTCAAGGGGTAAGGTATAGCTTTTCCAATGTTAACAGGTTATCACTCTTATTCAGTCACTCCTCAAGGGGTAAGGTATAGCTTTTCCAATGTTAACAGGTTATCACTCTTATTGAGTCACTCCTCAAGGGGTAAGGTATAGTTTTTCCAATGTTAACAGTACAACAGGTGCAAATCTACCGGCAAAATATGCAGCTTGAGCAAGGATGACATGGATAGAATTGACTTACTTCATGCTGATCTGCTTTCAGAAATGTGATACAGATGGTTGAACTTACTCAGCAATAGCCTATAAATCACCTGAAAATATACAAACTGCTTTTAATAATATAGTAAATAACACAGATCGAGTGATCAATAACGGATTAGCTCATACTCATAAGAAAGTTTTTGGTAGTAGAAACAACAATGAAAACAGCCACAACCAACCACAGAAAATACACTACCCTTAACAAGATGTACACAGAAATTCCTTAGAAGGCATTCATCGTATATGATATGCGATATTGTGTTGGAATGGGTATAGGAATGAATCAAACTAACCTCATACCGATACCTCCCCATACCTATGCCTGTTCATCGCATCTCAACCTATGCTAATTCTTACCAAATGCCCCAACGAAATAGAATTCGAAAAAAGATAACGTTCACTCATTCAAAGATGCGATTGAACGAGACAAACAAGAAAGCTCCGTCCATTAATTGACGCTTTAAAGCACTCAACAAGTTTTAAAATTTTCGTCCGAATTCCATTTCCATGAATCAATGGCGAGGAAACACCAAAAGCAAAACGCAGAAGCAAAGATCGGTAATCTAATAGATGCAATCAGCTACGGATCCAACAAATTTACTCCAAATATAATCAATCATTCATTAAAAAAACTCAGAAATAAAATGGAAAGAGAACCCTATTTTGGCTCTCTCTTCTTAGTTCTTCCAACAAAAATTGAAATTAGGGTTTCATGTTTGCAAAAATTAAAAAGAGAAATGGCGCAAAATAGAACTACGAGAGGAAGATTGAATCTGAGAACGAAGAAAGCCTCACCCAGAATTTCAACAGAGGAGACGTTGAATCTGCGGAAGCCTCAAAATTGAATTGTAATGGAAATAGCTGACCTTTTAAAAGTTTTGGCTTACACGTTCGTGCCTGCGTAGGTCATCATTGAGATTGAGACTTGACTCTTGCGACAGATATTTCATTGCAAATTTCCCCCAAACCTCAATTTATTTCCCTTGGATTGGTTGATTGCTTTCAAAATTAATATTAATAAATTAGTAGTATAAGTTAGCGAAGATTAGAATAGAAGATGTCAATTTTTACGATAGCCATTTGGTTTCAATTTTTTTAATAATAAAATTCGACATCGTTAATATTCAATATTATATATCTATATGATGGGTTCGTATGTGACATAATTAATAAACTGACTAAAATTATAAACATGATAAAATTTATAAATTGTTGGTAAAGTAGTTAAAAATTTAATCAACAAGATAATTTTCGTACGAGACGAAAAAACTGTTTATATGTAAAAAGTGGAGTTTCTTTTGTTTTTATTAGGAGTATTGTGGTACTTTCAAACCAAATAAAATAAGATAAAAGAGAAGAGGTAAAACAATATTTGTGTAAAATAAACACCGAAATAAGCACCATTTTCGAGCTTTTTTTTTTTAACACAATTTTTTAACACGTTTTTGTTTATTTTGGTCATCCAAACAATAAAAAAAACTGTTTAAAAAATAAATACCCACGAATGATTCATTTTTAGCTGTTTATACACACCCGATGTGAATTTTTGTTTAACTTCAGTCGGGCATATGAAAATGAGAATTGTCTCGTATTTATTTTATTTTGGATTATGGGGTATTTATAATCTATATCAAAAGTTTAATTTATTACTCCCTCTGTTAATTAAAACTTGTCGTTTACTATTCATGCACGCTTTTTTAGAACGATAAAAACTATATAAAATATTAACTTTTTTTTAAATTTGTTTTTATAAATTCATACTTAATAGTAATAAGTATGATATTATTTAAAAAAATTATTAAAAAAGTTAATATTTTATATAGTTTTTAACACCTGAAAATGCGTGCGTGAATAGTAAATCGTCAAGTTTTAATTAACGGAGGGAGTATATAAATGTTTCCCTCTTCTTATATTTTGTTTTAATTTGGTTTTTACCACTTCTGGCGAGATGAGAGAGGATTTTGTTACCTAATACGCCACATCAAATGCAACTTTTACAATGGGAATTGGGAATGACATTTGAACCTTTTCTTTCTTTCGTTCGGTCTAAACTTTTTATTCTTTTTTAGCTTGCTCATTATTTATTTTTCTTTGGTTTTATAACGGATTTCATATCTCATTCTCTTTTAGTTAATCATCAAAACCAAAAAACGGTCATGATCCGAACTTGCATTGATATCATGTAAAATTATAAGAAACCTTGGTTTTGTCATGTGAAAATGAGAGTCGTATTGAGTTTAATTATTATTTTTTATAATAAGGTCGGTATTCACATTCTAACACAAAAGCTTAAATCATTGAGTACGAACATTTTCTCTCAGAGCATTCTCCGCAGTCATGACCTCATGCATCCACTTAAGGCACGTAAAGGCAAAAGTAAAACATGGTACCTTGAATAAATACTTGTAGTAGTACGCAACCAACAGAGGGACATGGGTTTGCAGCAACAACTGCAATTTTTTTTTTTTTTAACCGGAAATAATTCGAAGCCGCAGACAACAACCGAAGTCTGGGACAACGAGAGGCCGAAAAACGGCAGACGGACTAACCGTCATGATACAATCAAAGAGCATAAAACAACAACAACAATAAAAAAAACCCGAATACAAAGATCAAAGCGAAGAAGGCCAACGGAAAGGCAGACGTAGAACACCGGGTGAAGGCTGTGAATGCCGAGAACATGGGAAAGCCGAAGGACAGACACGACGTCTCGACGCCGGGGAGACAGAGGCAGAAACCCAATAGCGGAAAGGACGTCTCCTGGGGAAATGTGGATCAACGACGTTCCCCCCATCTAGATGAGAGATCTTCGAGAATCACGAACACTTCCACAGTCAACTCGAACAACAGGGCGCCCGAGACTGCAACTTCATCCGGAAACTAAACAGAGCCCCACACAAGAAAACGACTCCACCCAGCTAGACCAAGCAAACCAAGATCAATGAAAACGGTTAAGGGGTAGAAGCGATATTTAGTACTCCATATGTTATAACAAAAATGATGTTATAAACCAACAAAGATCAATGAAAAGGGTTAAGGGGTAGAAGCAACAACTGCAATGCTAGAAAGCGCCTGCGTAGCAAGCGCCTACGCTGCCTATGAACTTGAAGTCCACTGATATGAACAACTCTGGTTGCCATGGAAACGAAAGATGTGTCAGTAGAATGGACCATGCATCAAGCTTATGAATGTTCGAAAAGTTTATTATTTTAAACTTGTTGCTAGCATTACACAAAACATGCCTCTTTCGTAAAGTAGGAACATTCTAAACGTGTCCAACATTACACAACACATGCAACATAGCTCACATAAATATCTCTCATGAGAGATAAAATACAACGACAATAAAAATAAATAAAAACAATCCAACATACATGATTAAAAGAAAAATGAGTCGCATCACGACCATGTGATGCATAAGCTTTGTAAAAGACATTTATCACTACCCAACTTGGTTCATCTCCTTTGGTTCTAAATAGCCACTCAGACCATGCCTTCCGTCCAGAGTGGCTGTTGAGAGCAAAGAATAGCTCTTATTGATCATGATTCTTCAATTCATTAACACTGAAGCACCACAAAGGTGTTCCTTCTGTCATGAGGCCCTCTTTGATCATTTCCTTAACCACATCCACAACTTCTTTTACGGTCTTTGTGCAAGAAAAATCAACCGCGACTGAACTGCCAACCTCATTCTCATAAAGGGCTAAGATCTTCTGACTTATTTCACTTACGGCTACAATATGTTTGTTATAAAGGGCAGATCCGACCGAACGCTTTTTCCTAGTCTTTGTTGCCTCGCTACTTTGAGATTGTCCGGGCATGGTCCTTTTCACCTATTTTCGGATTCCTAATATTATTGGTGTACTCACTTCTTTTAAGATATTTTGTGGAATCTTGGGGATTGACTTGTCAAGATCAATGTTGTACAGATTCTGGTACGCATCGTCACTATGGCTCTCATCCTCATCCTCTTCAGTCGGATTGTTTGCAATAGGATCAACCGCTTCATGGGCATCCATAGAAGGTGCGACACAATATTGTTTTGTTGCAACTATACCGCCAAATAGTTGATCCCATAAAATCTCACACTCATGTGGAACACCTTTCTTGCGAAATGTCTTGTAATAATCATTTTCCTTAAAAGTATCTCAAAAAAATTGAGTGTGTAAACAAGCTAGAAGCTCAAGGAGGGAAGGACATGTTAAGTTGCATGATGTTTGTACCTGAATTCTTTTCTCCCACCAATCTGGACTGGCCATTATCGTTCCCGTAGAAGCATCCCACCCGAGACCGGTTGCTAAATGCCTTAAATCCTTCCGTGCCTTCCATTTTTTTATATGATCAATTTTTTTCTTCATAACACAACTACCGAATTCTTTCCTTATCTTTTCCGCAAACTTAACGACAATATCAATTCAACTAAATGGAGCATTCAGACCATGAGTTGCTTGCCAATCAGACAAAAAGTGATGAATGTTTTTTTGCAATGCATCATTCTACAAAAACTTCGCCTATTTGCCATGATGTTCATCTTTCGAAGCCATCTAAACATCCCCATGTGTTTGCATAAACACAAATCCACAAAAACAATTATTTCACACAACACATGAACCATTCAAAACACAAAATAAAAGCATAAAAGTAAAGAAAAACAAGGGAAAATTAAACACAAACAACAAGGTGCGACACAATCGTATATGACGGGTTTCAAAATCATACTTATCTTTCATACTAAATAAGCAATATGGTTCCTAAAGAAATTAAAGATTGCTCTCTATACGCAAGTTCCAAGCCTCTCATTTACACATAATAAAATGCTAAGCCTCAAGAGTGAGCAAGTACCTAGTAGGCCATACATTTGTGTAATACTGTAATGATATAAAGCCCTTCGATTCATCGTTTCTCCAAGAAAATTCAAGTGTTTCTCTCTATGTTGTAACTTTTTTTTATTGCATAGATGCAATAAATGCATACCATTCACACTGTCACTAACCTACCTACTGCTTGTCATGAAGGTTTATACGGGAATGGGAATGGGAAAGTTAGCTTCTGGTTTTGGTTTGGGATTGAGATGTACAATGACCCTACACATTAACATCAATCTTTAATATTCCGGATTACTATTCCAAGCCAATTCCTGATTCCTTGTTCCAACTCAATACCTGAATTGATACCAAATGAGTCCTAGGCTGATCAATTTTTGACTAACATATGTCAATTTTGGGATAAATGAAATCTAGGGTCTTAAGAGTGGTTACCTTGATTTACAATTAGTGATAGTTTAACACATAATCGTTAAAGAATATAGGGTTGCTCTAATCGTCGACAAACCTAGGATTGACGATCGGCACAAAGAGGAAGGAGAACTTGATCTGAACTTCACCGACAACCCTCGTTGCGGCCTTGTGCTCTTTTCCCTCTATTGAAGAACCCAAATCCTGAAATAGCCCTAATTATTTTTTTTTTAATTTTATTATAAACCCAACATCCTAATAACCATTTTAGTAATTTTCACTCCATACCACCCCTCGAAACACTACTACAACTAAACACCTACATAGCTTTTCAGAAAACAAAATGCTTGTTTCAACTGCTATTTTTAAAATCTACTTCAACCGCTTTAGCTACTTCAACCGCTTCAGCTACTCAAACAGCTCCCTTAGAGAGTTAGAGGAAGAGAGATGTTGAGGGTTGAAATTTCATGAATTTAATTATTCGTGATTTTATATGGAAATTGCCAGATTTAATTATCTTTTTTTTTTGTTTTAACCAAATTTAATTATCTAATTAATAAATTTGGTGATAAAAGTTCCATATATGCTTGGGCTAATGGGTCAAATCCATTAATAATAAAAAAAGCCCAAGTAATCAAGTCCGATATTTTTTTTTTGACAAGGGCTTGTATTTAACCAACTTGATTAATTAAGTTAGTTAAAAAAAATGAGGAAATGGTACTAATTAGACCATTTTTTGGGCCTATTTGCAAAACTAGCCTAGCAAGCCCAATAATGTACCAAATAGCCTTGTCTAACTTTTGCAAAAAAATTATCCGGTTATTTGGCACTATTTGTGACCGGGTGTCACAGGTAAGTCTAATCCTTAGACGCGGTGAGAAGCGAGAGAGAGAGAGAGAGAGAGAGAGAGAGAGAGAGAGAGAGAGAGAGAGAGAGAGAGAGAGAGAGAGAGAGATAGAGAGAGAGAGAGAGAGAGAGAGAGAGAGAGAGCGAGCTAGCCAGAGGAGGCGAGAGAGACGGACGAAAAACCAGAGCATCGCCTCTTCCGAACAAGGAGGCCGTCGGAGACTCCGATGCTGAAGTCCGGCCGAACCCGACACGAGCCTCCAGTGCAGTCCATCTCCTCGGCCGTCGTTTGTTTCTGATCCTCTTTTCGCGCTTCATTTTTCTAGATCTCCTTTTCCGGTGAGTTCTTCATGGTTCTCTGAACTTCCCCTGCCTTTTCTGTGATGGAATTGCTACCAGATGGATTCTCTGATTGTTTATTTTGGCGGATGTTCGATCTGATTGTTTCTTTTCTTCAAGTGTCTGGCCCTGAAGGGATCATGGCTCGAGTGGGCTATGGGGCGAGGATGGATGGATTTGCCGCGTAATGGTTTACTCTCTTCGTGCTCCGGTGAAAACGCCGTCATCGTCCAGAAAACTCAATTGGTACTCCCCCCCCCCCTCTTTTAATTGGCGATTAGGATTTGAAATTTACCCTAGGGTTTTCAGTAATCGGACATCTGACATTCGAATTGGCAATTAGGCTTCGATTAATCTGACTTGAAAATGTTCTGCAATCTAGACTCTCGAATTTGTTGTTTTTCTGATCGAGCAGGTGCAAATGTGCAATTGCCTATTTTCAATGTCATTGGAATAACTCGGACAACTCTGGTGTGAAATTTATTGTTTGTTCATGCTATGCAGCGCTTTTATGTTGAATCAATCTTCTCGGTCGGAGGTTGGAGCTGATTGCACTTGCAACTCCTCGTGATGGTATGTTGTAGCACCCTTCACACATCATGCTCTGTATGTCAGAATCATGTGGAGGTAGTCACTGATGTTCTTTTGTTGTTTTTTTCTACTGAATTTTGAACTGCAGTTAACCAAGTACAGTTGACCTTATACACTGTTCTGGTTGACCAATGACTTACATAACATATATTGTTGAATTTGTCAGACAAGCACGCATAATCTTGTAAAATGGAAAACTTTCCAACTGGTCTATCAAGCTCTCTGTATATTTTTTCTATCTAAGTACCTATTTTGACAAGTCTGACCCTTTGCTTGATACATCAAATGACTCTTTGAACGATGCAAATGATTTTCAGAACCAGCTACAGGAGTTATTTGATGAAGTTAAAACTCTGATTTCGAATGGGAAGAAAAGGGATGCAATAGATCTGCTCCAAGCAAATTATAAGGCTGTAAAAGAGCAATTAGATGAGGGATATAGAGGTGTAGAAGAAGCAGCATTTCTTGATGTTGTGGCTTTGGGTTACATGGTTGTTGGGCATTTCAAGATTGTGGACTCCTTACTGGATTTGGTAACCTTTTCTCTTTCTTCCAATCTATGTTAGTTCCAATTACAACTTTTTAGTTTCAAATCTTGTTGTTTACTAGAATTTCATGAATCCTTAACTTGCAATGAACTTGGTTAAAATAGAATATTTTAACTTGTGCACTTAAGTCCATATCGTTCTAGAGAATGATCCTTGCTCTCACTATCTCAAATTTTAATATAGTTCCCTTCCTTGAATCAATGTTTCACACATTGATTTTTTCACATGGGAAGCATGTACTCAACTTTGGGCAAGTTTGAGATGTCACTGGTCATGTATCAAAGGGCTTTATGTATATTGGAACATTCATATGGTTTGTACTGATCTTAATAGGCATTCATAATGAAGATGGATGAAAAATAGCCTATTAGCTCAATTGGTAGAGCGTTGTGTTTGCACACAAATATGTGAGTTCGACTCTCACAGAGGCTAATACGGAGTATGCGTTCATATCTCTATGGACTTATACGATTGAACATGGTAGGAAATATATACACTAATGGCAGGACAAATTTATGAATTTAGTACGACAAATTTATGAATTATGAATATCTCTGAAATTATAAAATTATGAACTTGGTAGGAAATATATAGACTAGTGGTAGGGCAAATTTGTGAACCTAGTAGGATAAATATACGATATTGGTATGATAAAAATGTAATCACCGAAATTCCTAAGTGTATAACTTGACACTAAAGTGTATAACTTGACACTAATGGTAGGATAGATGTAGAGGAATGGTAAGATATATTTGTACTATTGGCAAAGAAGTAGAATTAATATTGACCAATCCACAAATCCCAGACTAGTAATCATTGAGGCGTGAATTTACCCTAATCTCAATCTCAATTACCAATCCATAAATCCCAATCTCAATCCAATTTCTATCAATCAAAATTCATGAATCCAATCTAATTTAATGCTAGAACGACTGAATTAGAGCCTCGCTACCCTTGGATATAATGTTACTTAGGTTTCCTTCATCTTCTATTGTAGACTGGAAACCCTCTACCATTGGTTGTTTTTCTGAAAAATATGGAACATAATTTGCTACGGTTTCTAGCTTGATTTTCCTTGAAAGCTATTTAAATTGGTATGATAGATGCACAAAAATGGTATGATAGATGAAAACTAATGGTCGGAGAAAACAACGATATCGGTAGGATCAGAATGGTAGGATTGATGGAAACTAATGGTATGAGAAAACAACGATATCTGTAGGATCAGAATGGTAGGATTGATGGAAACTAATGGTAGGAGAAAACAACGATATCGGTAGGATCAGAATGGTAGGATTGATGGAAACTAATGGTAGGAGAAAACAACGATATTGGTAGGATCATAATTTTGCAGGAAGCATAAAACAACGATATTGGGTCCTTGTGATCGTCTAGGCATCAAGAAGTGATAATTTCGCAGGAAGCAAAAATAGCGCTTGAATTTGTAATCTTAATTTGCACGTTCTGCAATTGATCAAAAAGAGAGTTTATAAATTTGTAATCTTAATTTGCAAGTTATGCAATTGATCAAAAAGAGAGGGTATAAATTACGAACTCTCTGCAACTGGTCTCGTGAAACCGTCACCTTGGAGTAGTTCTGTTATACTACCTCCGATCCAAAATATAAGTCGTTTGACTTTTTAACACGTATTTTAAGGAGCTAAAAACTATATGATATATTAACTTTTTTATTATTATTTTTTTACAATTTAATACTTATTACCAACAAATATTAAGTTGTAAAAAAATAATTAAAAAAAAGTTGATATTTTATATAGTTTTTAGCTTCTTAAAATACATGTTGAAAAGTCAAACGACTTATATTTTGGATCGGAGGGAGTAAGAAAAAGGAACAACTAAAAGGATAGGTACAAGATCACTTACCCATCGCTGTCACTGTCATCGGACAAACTTTTTGCACTTTTTCAGGTATGAAAGGACAGTTGTACACTATTGGTAGGACGGAAATATTCTATTGGTGGGATGGGGACTGTAGCGTTTCATGGGATGAACGGGTAACTTTTTTCCCGTCCTTTCCGCTTTTCTCCTATTCTGCTTCACTTTTTGCAGAGAATGTCAGGGTGTTTCAGATCCTCCTCTCAAGCTTATATATGTTTTTGGGGACACCCATCAATGCAATCATTGCATTTTCCCCTTATAAATGCTTCCCCTTTTCCCCAAAGGAGGAGCCCTGTTTTGGCACCAAAACTGCATTGACAGCCCGCCAAATCAGCTACAATGAATCCCCTTTAGATTCTCTCCAAAATATCTCAAGGTATGGAAAGACAAGTTTAGCCTATTGGTAGGAACAATTCATTCTATTGGTAAGATGGGCAGTGTACAATTTTCTGAAATGAACGGAGGATGCCTTTTGGTGCCACATGTCACTGACAATTACTGACAGCTACAGTGTCCCACCCCTTCACCTGCAACTTCCTCTCCCGGTTGCAATTTTTATTTGCAAAAATTAGCCACTTTCTACCCCTAGCAAATAAACAAGGCACATGGCTATTTGTGCAAAGTTTTTTTTTTTGGTCTAGTTATGCAAAATGGCCAAAAAAAAATCCAGAAACGTGATGATGGAAAGCAGTTTTGGAGGTTTCTCCCAATTCCCACCCATTCTCCACTACTGGATAAATAAAGAAAATAAAAGGAAAAAAATAGGGGGAAGTTAAAAAAAACTGCTGTTCACTTCCCCTATAAACGTGAAATCGGAGTGTACTCTGAATTTTCCCCCACTGCAAGCAAAAGAAACCAACAGAGAAGTTAACAAATACAAAGAGAGGAGGTTTGCCGGTTAAAAAAAATCCAAAGGCGTCGATCAGCAAGGAGTAGGTATAGCCTATCTCTTTTACCCTTTTGCTGTTTGCTTTGCATGTAAAAAAAATGGAGGAACTGAGGAGGCCTACCTAAACACACATACTCTCGCCTAGTGTTGCATTCCTTAAGGGTTTGAAAGATATTTGGCTTTCTTACCTGGAGTGTACCGCGTAGTAGGTCGAGAGTATACTCTCCCGTAGTTGGCTCAAAAGTAAATACTTTCACCGCTACACTCGATCCCGGCGCGGATCGGTTCATAGGGAGAAGTGCTGCCGGATTTTTCGTAGACATTTTTGGTTCCTAGACAGTTAGAGCATTCCCAAGAGCTTCCCTAAAACAATCTCCAAAATAGAGAATGAGAAATAACATATTCTGAATATTTTTTTGTCACATTCCAACCGCTTCTTCATTATAGAATTCACCCAAAAAAATATAGAGTTTGCTCCAAATTTAGGGAATGACCTCTATATTTTGCCTCCATTCTCTATTTTGGAGAATATAATGGGGAAGCTCTTGGAGCAAAAACCATCACAACATTCTCCAAAATATGAAGATGGGGAATCTCCTGGGGATGCTTACAATTGGGTTCCTGTATACATAAAAGAGGGGGACTATTGGTGTCTGACTCCAATTGATGTCCCAGGCACAATATGGGCAACCACCGCCCCTGCTAAAATCAAATTGAGATGGGTTGGTGAAAAAACCTTTCGTCTGCCATTTCCAGCGCACAATCAAAACAACAAAGACCTGCAAATATTGCTTAATTGCTCCCCTAATTTGCAATTAGCAAATAGCCGGATAGATCAAACCGTCCAAAAATTTGACAGTAAGCAAAAATTTACAGTGAAAACAAAAAGCAAAGCTAAGACCGGAATCAACAAGGATTTTGTAAAACAAACATGGGAGATCAAATTCCCTGCCTTCCTAATTGATTCCGAGGCTCCTGCACACTCCTATTTCCTTGATTGAAGACCAAAACCTTCAATTCAGCCCTGAGGGAACCCAAATTTCCCCGAGCGCAGTCGAACATTGGCGGTCGTTGTCTCTTTGCTGTTTTTCCAAGCAATAGCCCATGTCTAGGTTGCACGGACACGGGAAACGGGGACACGAGGACACGGGGAAGCGACAATTCTAAAAATTAGGAAATGGCGAGGAAACGACAATATGAAATGAAATCAAACAAATATCATTCAAAGGATTGACGAAGAAGACTAGAAGAATCAAAAAATGAAATCAAACAAAAAAAAATAGGACAACTGAGGATTGAGGAGTGAGGATTGACGAAGAAGACTAGAAGAATCAAACGACGTTTGAATGATATTTGTTTGATTTCATTTCAAACGACGTTTCCGTGCTTCTTAGGCCCCTGTCTTCAAAGCTCCCTCGCGCGGAGATGGCTAAACAAAGCCTTCCCAAACTGTCAATTGAATCTCCCACAAATTTTCTAGTGGTTGGAGCCCCTAATGCTCGGCTATGGTGGTGGCCCTTGACCTTGAGTTTCGTTGCTCTGTACAGATATCTTCAATTAACAAAAACAAGAGAGAGAGAGCAATGCGAGCAGGGCCCACTTCCAGCAATTTACATTTCTAAATTAAAATTTAAATAAAAGGAAAAAGAAAAAAAGATAAACAAAAAAATGTGCGATGTGTATGTTATGTGTGTGTAAACTTTACAATACATATAATATGCCACTTTGGAAGACATAAGGCATTTAACATGTACGTAGTTTTTTTTTTTTTTTGATTAGGTAATAATTCGATGGCCAGACAGACCTGACTCATCGAGAGGCCGATAGAGTCGGCAGACGGCGAACTGTCAGACATACAATCATAAAAATAAAATGGTGCAACACAAAGATGGTAAACAAACAGTCACTAAGAAGAACATACGAGCCTAATCCATAAAAGCTGAGGACAGCGAAGACAGAACGGAGCCAAGCACCATCAAGAGATAACACCGCTGGCCAGCGGTACATCAGGAGTCGCCATGATGCACACCGCCACGACCCCAGCCAGACCCGACACCGAACGCACGAGCCCCAACTCAGATCAGAACCGCCCGGAACAACCTGAATAACTGCCGTGAACCACCCTCGTAGAGAGCGCACCTGCAAGCCCTTGCGGGAATTTGTCAAGACCCTTTCGGGATTTAGTCTACCCTTTCGGGTGGGTTTACACGATTAAATATACAAATATATATGTTTATACAAATATATATAAATATATAAAAAAATACTCCCTCCGATCCAAAAAGATTGTCGTTTGACTTTTTAACACGTATTTTAATGAGCTAAAAACTATATAAAATATTAACTTTTTTTTAAATTATTTTTTTACAACTTAATATTTGTTGGTAATAAGTATTAGATTATAAAAAATTAATAATAAAAAAGTTAATATATTATATAGTTTTTAGCTCCTTAAAATACGTGTTAAAAAGTCAAACGACATCATTTTTGGATCGGAGGTAGTAGTTTTTTTTTTTAATAAAATTTTGGTACTTGGCGTGCAAGGCTGAAGTTGAAACTTGCACGCCAAGGGGCAAAGGCAGGACGCAAAGGGACAATGACAGGACGAGGGGGGCGCCGACACCAGGACACGGCGACCCGTCGCCGGAGCTACTACAACCCAACAACGAAGACCAGGAGGATGACGAAAGGAAAGTCGACAAAACCAAAGGGGGGGGGGGGCGATTGAGCTCGAAATGAGGTTTCAAATTGAAGGACAAGATCGACTCCACCGCAAGGCCGTCGGAACAGCAGTATCCCAGGACGAGCCCGACGAAGGAGGAAGAGGCACCGAGGATGAGATCGAAACCGGATTGGAAGTGCAAAGGTTGGGTT
This sequence comes from Persicaria tinctoria, assembly GCA_037127255.1. Classification (NCBI taxonomy): domain Eukaryota; kingdom Viridiplantae; phylum Streptophyta; class Magnoliopsida; order Caryophyllales; family Polygonaceae; genus Persicaria; species Persicaria tinctoria. Next base: position 50,322,402 of record JBANSL010000006.1, on the reverse strand, counting down.
TGGGAGGAGCCAAGGGGAACGACTGCCCAGGGCAAGCCGAGCACTTCGGCGGCGAGCAAAGTAAGGTGGGGCATAGCCCCATATGGATAAGAGGAGGGAGGAGGAAGGGCTGCCGACGGAGATTGAAAGCGCCAAGGAGAGTGAAATTGGGGACAAGAACCCAAAATCAAAGCGAGCCCAAACATGATTTTGGATCAATTTGAAGAAAAGGGGATTACATAATTTGGATCGGTGGTATTCAGAATCCAAAAGATGACTTCACAAGTCTCATTTCTCATTGCTAAATTGGGGGTTTTGATTTAGGCAAATTCTAGAGAGAAGGCAGAGGCCTTCTCTCTAGAAAATTTCTCATTACCTAACATGTACGTATATGTCATTGCACATTTGAAACGAATTTGGTTATCAAATTTAATTATTTACAGAACCGACCCACTAAAATATAAGAATTATAATTGGCATAAATTAAGAATTCGAGTTTGATCAAAACATAAAATTAAACTCGTCAAATATTCTTTGCCGATTAATTCTAGTGGGTCAATCTCAAGTCTGCTTCAACAAAAACGGAGTCAAAACCTTAAATCAAGTGTCAAAACCTTAAATCAAGTTTCACCAAATATAAACTTGGTTCGTTCATAACTACGTATAGACTTGATACTCTTTTACGAGTTACGTAGGAAATTCGATATTAAAATTCAATATATATCGGATTCACCTCTAAATTCACTTCTAAATGAATATGAGGTCAAACCCAATTAAATTAAATTTGTTCTTAAAGAACTACGAGTGATTTGAATCCGTTCAAACGGGTACGTAGCTAGCTCGACATAAAGCTTAAGCTCGTCGAGTACAATCGCCAATCCCAAATTCAATCGGTTCGTTTAGAACTACGTAAAGACTTGACGCCTCCTATCGGCTACGTAGGTAACCCGATATTAAATTCTAAAAATATATCGGGTACAGTCGTTAACCTCTAAATTCCCTTTAAATGAATATGAGGTTAAAATCAAACAAATTCAAGTTGCCAATTCCGACTCTATATAAAGCTTCTGCTCGTCGAGTTCGATCACCACTCTCAAATGATCTCATGATCAAACCCAAGTACAAAGTTCATCTTTGTCCCGAACTACGATGACTTAATTCCACCAAACATGTGGATACGTAGGAAACTTGGTGTAAATCAAATTCTCACTGGGTCCAGTCACATCCAAACTTTCAAACAAATTTCTTGAAATTCATCCGTCGACTCTAAGTCGTCCCAAATATCAAATTTCCATCAAATCCAAAGTGTCTCCTCTGACTCGATACAAAGCTTCCGCTCGTCGAGTTCGGTCACGACCAAAATGTCAAAAACCTGAATATCAAATTCAAAATTGTCATTTTCAAGAACTACGTGTGATTTGCTCCCTTCCAAAAGGGTACGTAGGAAACTCACAAACGAGTTCAATCACGATCCCCAAATTGACCTTTAAGTCAAAACAAGTCAAATCCAATCAAACTCCACCTAAAATCGTTTTCTATGCAAATGATAGGCGGGTTACTTGAGTTACCCTTCCGAGAAGGTGCGCTCAGGTTACTCGGGTGGAGTGTTGTTCGAGCTACCCTTCGTAGAAGGTGAATTTGAACTTCATCCTCTGATGCATACAAGAAAACGAAACCAAACCCAAAATCAAAATCCACAACACTATGAACTACGTAAGGCTTGATTCTCTTCCAAGAGATACGTAGGCAACCCGCTAAAATTCGGGTGCAGCCCAAATCACCAAAAACCATTCAAATCTTGGTATCGATACGACTTCGAATTAAGAGGATAACCAAAAGGGGTCGAACTCAAATATTAAAAATCAAATAAAATGTGTTGTTCAATTATTTACGCATTTTTGTCCAACAAGAGAAATGAGAAGAAAAACTCTAAAATCAAATGTTTGTCAATACTTATGCCAATCGATTGGAACCTAAGGAGAAAATGACTTCAAATTGTCGACGGTGACTTTGTCAAGATCGTGTCCGTCTCTAGGGTTTTAACTCTCACCCAAACTTATAAAGCCTTTGTAACTTCTAACTTTCTAAGGGCTTGTCCCCTTTTTCTTAGCTTTGTCCCTTTTATGCTATTTCAATGACCACTATTAAACCTATTCCTTCTAGCCTTTTTCCTTGGAAATCCTAAAGGATAAGGATTCAATCGTTTGCTCCATTTCGGGCGATGAATTCTCCTAAGGGTGGCTAGATCATTTCCACCCTTAGGAATCTCTTGGAAAACGCCCTTGTATCTTTTTTTAATTAATTTAATTTATTAAAACTAGTTAGCATGTATTAAAATATGTTTTAAAAAATATATACGTAACGGAAATTAAGATGGAATATGTGAATGAGTTGCGAATTGCTAACAGAAGATATGTAAAAGGTGCTTTTTTCCCAATAATTATGTAACTAAGGGGTGGTTTAAAACAAAATGTCATATTTTAGGAGAGGTTTATGCAGTTTACCCTATAATTAATTAACGGAAATTTCGCCAGGTACCCCTGTGGTATTGCAATTTTCGCGAGGTATACAACCATTTTGCATATTTCGCGTGGTGCCCCTGTGGTTTTTAATCGTTTCGCCTCATGCCCCTCACTGTTAAATTTAACAGTTTTTTTTAACTTCCAATAATTTGAAATTAAAAAAAAAGGGAAAGAAAACCATAGAAGGATGATCGGTCTAAAACCAACACCCCGCAAGCGTACGGTGTCAATTGTAGTAATCGAGTGTCGAATCTCAGGGACTGTGTGAATATCAATCGCAAAACCTCAACCAGTTTACTAAGCCAAATAACGGAAGTGATTTTTGAGGCAATAAGAGAATAAGAATAGGAAAAATAACAAATTGCAAGTTTTTATGAATATATGATGAGAAACATTCCAGAGTCAGGGTTCACCACAACAATGCATCTTCGATAGACTATATAATTTTCATGACTGAACAAATTGAAAAGAGAGATTTGAAGGTAAACTATCTAAATTCATTATCGCTCAGCCTACGCATCTCGCAATAACTATGTCCATTTCATTCAATTACCACTCAGCTTGCGCTTGTTGCAGATTAATCAATCAAATTGGACTCATTAAGCATTTAGACCCTAGTGACCAAATCGACCAAACAATCGCAGGCGCGATCCGCATAATCAATTCAAACCTAGGTTGTCTACGATAGTTTATTATCCTCAAGAGAATTAAATAGATTGCTCATAAACAATTCTCAAGTTCAAACCATGTTTTCCAACAACTTTGTCTAAGTATCCAATCTCAATTCGCAGCTGGCGCATATTGAACATTAAAAGGATTCCAATCAATCATAGGATTAATCGGACTAAGCACTCATGGATCGAATCAAACAAACAATATAATTCATTCAGGCAATCATCACGCACATGTCTATCTCAGCATCGTTGGGATCACCCCAACCCCAGAACAAGAAAATTAGCCAGACATAGATTCAGACACAATCAAGGAATTCATGATGAAAGAATATAAGACTAGATTAACAAAACGTATTCTTGAATCCAGCAAAACAAACCTTCAAGTAGAAATCTTTGAAAGAGTCTAAAATTCTCAATGTCTGCAACTATCGTTTCTGACGTGAAAATTGGACGTCCTTTCTCTAACCCTAATTCTCTATCTATATTCTTTCCAGAAAAATATGAAAATATTCCTAAAATAATAATAAAATATAATAAAAAGTCGTTTAACAAAATATAAAAGCGAATAAATAATTCGACGAACTCTCGCTGATGAAAAGTATCGACTCGATACTTCAAAGTATCGAGTCGATATGCGGCTACTGTAAAGCCATATTTCACTCGAAATGTGCAGGTACCGAGTCGATAGTTTAAAGTATCGACTCGATACTTCGTGGTATCCTTCTCTGCTCGGAATACCGACTCGATATGTGTGGGTTCCGAGTCCGATTCCGATTCCGCCTTGTTCCTTTGATTTTGACCTTGAAAGCTCTCTTGCCTCGACTCATGCCTCTCGAATGCTCTCTATGGACATGCTCCGACTTCAAGGATCATCCTCGCACATGACTCATTCCTTGCTCCTTTTCCTTGGCTCGTTAGATATCCCAAAATATGCATCGAAACACCTGAAATTTCACACACACCATGTGTAGACCTCTATACTCGAAATGACACATAAATCACATAAAAACACATATAAAGTGACACTTAATAAACATAAAACTTACTCAAAAGACATCTAAAATCACATAGAATAAGATGATATCAAAATACCCCATACTTAGACATTGCTTGTCCCCAAGCAAGACTAATTAGAACAAACCACAAGTGCAAGATAAAATATTTGCCTCAACTTATTCAAGCACCCTTGAAGATAATAATGCAATCAAAATCTCAAGACAAATGCCATCATAGCATGTTTCCTCATTACCGAAAACAAAGCAAAAAGCCCCAAACCTCACATGGATGTTTTATGTGAATAACTCTCACTCAAATGTGTATAAGGGATGAAATTTACGCTCGGTCTCAACGATGGTGCTTATCTATACCATAGGCTTGCCCAGCGTTCTACATCTCCACCGCTTGAGATCATGCACACAACAAAAATCATGAGGACTTTCGTAAAGCTTGTAATGAGGCTAAGGTAAAGGAAAATAAGGTATGGAAATATTTAGGCTATGTGGTGCAACAATCCGGGAAAAAGGCATGCCAAAGAGCAACCATTAAAACACCAATGCCAACAACTTCACAAACCAAATCAAATCACACCAACTCCATCACAAATAATGCAATCTCAATTAGGCACTTCGGACTTCAATCGACCATTTTCTTCCATTTTTTTCATTCTTTTCTTTTCTCTCTAGCTTCAACACTGTTTTGCGCGAATACAAACATTTGTGATGAATGCACCCGGTTACTAAGTGTCTCAGCCACCTCACCTATATATTTTCCTCCTTGTGTGAATTTTATCCTCCACAAGCAGGATCGGTTACTAACCGTATTTTTTTCTTCTTGACTTTTACCCAGGAGTGAATTTTATCCTCCTCCTGTCCCAAGGAATTTCTACGACATTGCACCTATCATTCAAAGCAAAATATATCAAATACGTGACACCAATGATCTCCACCCCATACTTGGCTTTTAGCCACTTCATCATCACAACCATTCAATAAAATCAGACCAATTTCCCGAACAGGTAAAAAGGTTTAAATAATATGGCTTAGATAATTTTGTGGAACTTCCAAAGAATAGGCTATAGGCTCAAAGGGGTTTCAAGCAAAGGGATCATGTAAAAGGTAGGTAAAGAGAGGGGAAAAATGGCTAATGAAATCAATGCCTCAATCATTTTAATGTCATGTACACAAATCATATAATGCAGCCTCAAATAAGAGTCTAAAGCAAGTTCTGAAGACAGCAACAAAAGTGAGTGTCACACATGAGAAGGAATGAGAGGACCCACATAAACGTTAGTCCTTCAGGCTCAAATCTCACAAGTTTTTTTTTTTATGGGATAAATTATGCTTGTCTTAACAAATAACTCCATGCTAGGCAAATTATCAGAAGATAATGACATATAAATATAAGGCGAATGTAAGCATCATAGGCAACTACTCCATCATTGTGGTTTTTAACATATTTAGGGTACACCAATCATCCAAAGAAATACTCGAAACAACCATAACGACTCAACGTAGAACTCCTAACACTAATTCTTATAACATCGACTCCAAATAAAAAGACTCAAGAACATAAGAAATTCAAATAGTCTTCAGATAGGCTTCAACATCGGACTGTCAAGCCCCTGAAACATAAAAGACAAATATATAAACATATACTCACATAAATATCCCACCCCATACTTAAAACCTACATTGTCCCAATGTAGAATAAGAAATAAAGGGTAAGAGAGACTCACATAGAACTACTGGTGTGGTGGTGGCTGATAGGGACGGCCCGTCAGGTGCTCCCATATCTGTTGCTGCAGCTGAAAGGATTGTGTGTTCTGATGCTCAATTGCAGTCAACCGGTTCAGAATACCGGATTGCTGTTGCTGTATCTGCTCGTGAGTAAGTGCCAAAGAGCCCACTCTGGTGGATAAATAAGACATGTCCTCCCTCAATGTCCGAAACTCGTCGGCCCGCTGAAAGGGTGTATATGTAGGCTGGTGCCAATCATCCGTATCCAACGCAGTCTGGCCGTCTGAGTGATGTCTATCAGCTGCGTCTGCTTCAGCACCCACCTCATCATCGCTAGATTCCTCAGACTCCATACCCTCAATCAACGGGACCGGCTGACCAGTCCAGCTTTCAAACCAGTTCTGACGCTCTAAGATACACATGTGCTGGGGGTTGAACTCACAATAGCGACGATCCCCAGTCTTCAGGGCGAGGTGGGGCACAGAATTGATGATCTTAATCATCCTCTGGGCAGTCAAATGGGCAATGTCTACCCAACCAGGAGCAATATGTGTGTATCGATTTAGATCAACCCGAAAACGAACAGCAAGGGCTGCAATCATACCTCCTACAACGAGATGATTAGACGGGTTCCTGGCGAAGTAGAAGAGGTGACTTGCCAACTCGAAGCCAATGTTGATGGGTCGCCCACTCACAAGGCTCTCAAGAATCCTAAGCTCGCTCGTCTTCACCTTGTTCTGCTCATGACGAGCGAAGATAGTCCAGCCCAGGAGTTGATGGATGATACGGAAGCAAGGGTTGATGATGTCAGCGCTGGAGGACTTGCTTCCTAGGAACTGGCCCTTTCCAGTCATCCTGTACCAGAATCTATGTAGCTCAGCGGATGATACAAGCGACGGACCCACATTTGAATCGAATCCTAGGTGTTGACGGGCAAAATTCCATAAATTTTATTGCTCATATTTGATTCATAATATTTTTGGGATCATGAAATTAAATTAAGTAATCAATTTGGTGAAATGGGCTCCAAGTGAGCAGGCTTTTCAGCCCAATTGAAAGCCCAATCCAATGGCCAATTAGAGGCCCGAATTTTGTTCTATATGAATGAAAAAGAAACCCAATTGAAAAAGTAGCATTCAGGAGAATGATGTCTTAAAGTCTACACTTTCAACTGCCCCCATCCATCAAGCATACTCTATCAATCTATACTCCCTCACCGTTCAAAGATATACATATATATTAACAAAAGAAATCCCTCAACTACTCCCATCAATCTATGAAAGGTATGGTGTCCTAAATGTTCACCTTTTTCACCTATAAAAGGAAGAGTTTACAGCTTTTGGAAACTCCACTCCACGGTACTCCCATCTGCAAAACAAAAAGAAGCAAAAGAAAATCAGTGAAAGGAAAAGAAAAAGAAGAGAGCCAAACACTTGCAAAAAAATTAGTGTCAATCTCAAAACACAATCAGGTAGTGAGTCCATTCAATCCTAGTTCGATTCTTGAAACCAGGGCCTCGAGAACCTTGCGAGCTTCTTCGAGTGGTCTTGTTTCGAAATCATTTGAGTCCCTCATTCACTTTAAGTGCTATCAAAACTGTCCCAAATTAAGTTTCCATTTCGATTCCATGAATCCTACCGCGGAAAACCTTGCGAGCTTTCTCCGCGGCTTGGTTCTGGAATCATTTAATTGCTCCAAATAGAGCTGTTATGCTGCCCAATTTTACACACCCAAGTTGTGGTACGGGTAAAAAAAAAGAGAAGGAAACAAACAACCACCATTTTCAAACTCTTCACCCGACACAAAAAAAAAGGAAGAAAGAAAAGCTGTAATTTGGACAAAATTAGTCCGAAATGGCGTCTCAGGCAAAGTCTCACGCCCCTAATGCAAAAATGAAAGTTGGGGGAAATTAAAGAGCACAAAATAGTGGCATTTCACTCAACTAAACAAAAGAAAAAGAAAAAGAGGTCATCTAATTTGAAACCTTCAGACAATCAACAAGTATTCCAAATTGTGATTTAAGATTCACAAAGGAATTAGTTGGGGAACACCACAAATTGGAGGAGCATAATTTAACCCACAACAAAACAAAAGAGAAAAGAAAAGACAAACCTAAGCTTGATTTCACTCTCCAAATTGACAGATCTCCTTCGATTCTCCTCCCTCGAGCCGCGTCGGACTGGTTGTCGGGACCACTCCGCTGTCGGGGACCACTCCGCCGGAAACGCCGCTACCACCGGTAGAGGATGGCACCTTCGACCGTCAACCGAATCTGCTGCTCTCGACTCAAGAGAAGGGGTCAAGCGGTGGAACTCCCTCTCACTGTTGGGGTGTACGAGCTGTGGGGGATTGTTAGGGTTAAAAGCTCAGCACTGTTAAAATTCATTTACAAAAGAGATATATGTGAAATAAGGGCTGAATTAACAAAAGAGAGATATTGGGCTCGATCATCAAAAAAATCAAGAAATAAAATGGGCCAAGTTCAATGCATTTGAAATTGGGCTTATACATTCCAAATGATAAAAAGAAAGCCTCCAACATTGTATTTGAAACCAAAGCTCTCGGCAAATTTGGGACCAAAATGTATTTAAATACAAAATTTACCCACTAAAATATAAAAATTATATTTGGCACAAAATGGAAATTGGGTTAAATAAAATCATAAAATTAAACCCGTAAAAGTTACGTTGCCAGTTTATTCCAGTGGGTCGATCTCAAAACCGACTTTAATATAAACAAAGTCAAAAAAAAAAAAAAAACTCAAATCGGGTTTCACCAAATATAAACTCGGTTCGTGTAGAACTACGTAAAGACTTGACACCGTAAAAATCGGTTACGTAGGTAGCCCGATATTAAATATCAAAATATATCGGGCACAGTCGTCCGCCTCTAAATTCTCTTGAAATGAATATGAGGTCCAAACCAAACAAATTCAATTGCTCTCGGGTAGAACTACGTAAAGACTTGACGCCGTAAAAACGGCTACGTAGGTAACCCGATATTAAATTCTAAAATATATCGGGTACAGTCGTCCACCTCTAAATTCCTTTCAAATGAATATGAGGTCAAAACCAAACAAATTAAATTGGTTCGTTTTAGAACTACGTAAGACTTGATACTCTTTTACGAGTTACGTAGGAAATTCGGTATAAAATTTAACATATACTGAATTCAGTCACCTTTCCCAAAATTAAATCATTTCTCAAAAGAACTTGATACTCTTTTGTGAGTTACATAGGAAATCCGATATTAAAATTCAATATATATCGGATTCAGTCGCCCATCTCAAAATAAATTAAATTTACCTACGATAGAACTACGTAAAGACTTGACGCCTCGTAGCAGGCTACGTAGGTAATCCGATATTAAATTCTAAAAATATATCGGGTACAGTCGTCAACCTCTAAATTCACCTTTATGTGAATACGAGGTTAAATCCCATAAAATTAAATTGGTTCTTCTGAACTACGTAAGGCTTGATTCTCTCCAAGAGATACGTAGGCAACCCGTTAAAATTCGGGTGCAGCCCAAATCACCAAAACCAAAATTCCTGGTATCGATATGACTTCGAATCAAGAGGATAACCAAAAGGGGTCGAACTTAAATATTAAAAATCAATTAAAATGTGTTGTACGATTATTGCGCATTTTTGTTCAACATGTTTTTGGCACGCCCAGTGGGACCCTTTTTGCCTTTTCATCTCTTAGTTTTATTCGATACTACTATTCACTTCTTTATTGTGGGTGATCAGGAAAATGGCACCGAGAGCAGTTGTGAACTTCAACGAGCTGCCTGCGACCTTCCTTATTGAGGGTGGTCATTGGGTCAAGAAGAGGTCTTTCCAGGTGCGGTTCGAAGTGGGTCGTGATTCAATCTCAGCTGAGATCCCGACGAGCAATGTCTTTGAGGCCATCAGGGAGGACACAACCACGAAGACCTGGGTCCCAAGAACATCTGTCCATTCCTTTGGACAAAATGATAAGAAGTTTGCGAGGATGTTCATAAAAAGGAAGCCAGCTTATATACAAGTCGAGAGTCCTATCTTGGCTAGTGGCAGTGAGGGCAGGCTTGCCTGCGTTGCTCCCCAAGGGCCTATTGTTCGAGTTATCAAGAAAAATGATCATCCGATGAAGGTCTCTATTTCACCAGTGGTTGAGACCAAGAAAGAGAGCAAGCCCCGAAGAAGAAGGGGACGAAAATGTGGCTCCCAGCGCAACAAGGCAGGGGCACTACGAAAGTTAGCCCCATCCCCTGCGTTGGAGCAAGCCAATGCTACTCTGTGGAAGGCCGCCAAAGACCTCCTTGATGCAGATAAAATCATCGTTGCACCTCAAAGTGCAAGCCCAAAGAAAATTCACTCTGGGTCAGCTTCCGTGAATATAGACCATGTGGAGCAAGCCATGGTTACTTCCTATTCGGAAGAAGAGGCTGAAGCAAGAGCTTTGAAAATGAAAACTCGTCAGGAAGAAGTTCCGAGGGTTCAGATGTCAAAGCTATCAGAGCTTCAAAAGAATATACAGGCATCTTCTCAGGCCCAGGGAAAGGGTTCAGTGGTGGCGAAAAAATCTACCTCACTCCCTATTTATATAGGAGGGTATGAGGGGCGAGTAACAAGGTCTATGTCTAAGGCTGTGTCTTACGCCGGTGCAGTTGCTCGCTCTTTGAGTCCGCCAGCTGCTCAAGAAAGGAAACAAAGTTCTCCATTATATGGGGATTCAAGCTCTTTATTTCATGAAGACGAATTCCCACTGGTGGCTGACAGTGGCATCGGATCAAATGATGAATCTGAAGAGGAAGTCGAAAGCATGCCAGTGCTGGTCACTGGAGCTACAACTGTTGAGGAACAACTCCAAGAGTTGCAGAAAAAGTTGGAAGAAAGAGATGCTCAAATACAATTCCTTATGGCTCAAGCGCAACAGCAAAATTCTGGAAACAGACAAGAGCCGCCAGGACAAGGGGAGAGCAGCTCTTCCATTTCTCCTCAAGAAGTAAAGGATTTAATTGCTCAGGGTATTCGGGAGTTTAAGATTTCACAAAATCCGCCCGTGATTGGTTATAGAAAGCCTTATCCTGTGCATTATGACACGATTCCTTTCCCTCCAAACTATCAAAGACCAAATTTTGATAAATTTGATGGTATTCATGGTTCGCCTCATGAGCATTTGGCTCACTTTTACTCGGCGTGCGGGGAAACTGCTTTGAGTGATCAATTGTTGATTAGGCAGTTTGTTCAATCATTGAGAGGATCTGCCTTTACCTGGTATACACAACTTCAGCCAGAATCGATCCATACTTGGGATGATCTACAAAAAGAGTTTTTTGCTCAGTTTGTGAGTTCAAAGGCCAAGGTTTCCATTATGGATCTTGCTAACGCTCATCAAGGGCCGAATGAGTCGGCAAATGACTTCATCGCAAGGTGGAGAAGTTTGAGACTCCAATGCTCAGAAAAGTTAAGTGAAGAGGCATGTGTGCAGATGTGCACTAATAATTTGGTGCCAGAGCTAGCGGTACATGTGGGTAGTGCAGAGCCTCGAGCTTTTGATGCTCTAGTGTCGAAAGCTTGCAATGTTGAGCGTCAGTTGGCTCGGGGTAAAACAGGACCTAATCGACATCAAGTCAATGAAGTAAGAAAAGATGAGGGCAGGAAACCTGTGAAGAAAGGGGAGTCGATGGCCACCTTCGTTAAGCCCCAAGGAAAACCCTCTGGGAATACTTCTAGGGCACAAGAGAGGGGTCAAGCCAGAGAACCCGTTAAAAGACTATCTCTCGAGGAGAGAAAACAAAAGAAATATCCTTTTGATGATGAAGATGTAAGAGGGATATTCAGTGAATTGATGAAAGAAAATATGATTTCACTTCCGGAATCGAAAAGGCCAAATGAAGCAAACAAAACAGGCGATCCAAGATATTGCCCTTACCACAGAATTGTTAGTCACCCAGTTGAGGATTGTTATGTCTTTAAAGACATCGTCGAAAGGATGATTAACAAGGGTGAGATTGAAGTCGAAGGGGTAAGCTCTAAAAACCCGACGGCTTCATCAAATCCTATCTCAATAACAGAAGAGGTAGAGAGCAACCCTTCATCAGAGGCTATTAAAGAGGACATTGTTTCTACAGTGTCATTGCCGCCAAGGGCAGTCCCTGTGCAGTTTCAAATGCGCAATGAAGTGCGTACTGTGTGGGCCTATCCAGAGATGCCTAGAGATGAACCAAACCGCATGACTCTTTATGAGGTTTTGATGCAGTCAAATATTAAAGAATCGTTTTCCCATGATGATGAGGTTGAAAATGATTCTAAATGGCATACCTATATAGGCCAAAAGAAATCTCATTCGAAGAGTACTCAACGTGCTGGATCTACGGGTTTCAGAATGATTGGTAGAAAACCCGAGAAGAAGAATAAAAAGAAGAAAAATAAGAAGAAGAACAAAAAGAGCAAGAGGCCAGAAACCGAATCGGATGAAGAATATGTTCAATCTGGACGACAAATCATTACTCTAAAGGACTTTGTCCCAAAAGAGTTCTTAGACGAAGACTCTTCTGAAGAGGAGTTATTCTGGAAGAGTGAGGTTGTCCAATGTTGTATGGCCCCATGGGCCGACATGGCCGAGGAAGAAGAGGTCGATGAAGTTGCTCTTCGTTCAGGAAAATTTTTGCCTTCTCCTAAGCCCAAGGAAAAGGAAAAGGTTAAGGAGTCACCCATTTGTGAGTCTTCAAAGAAGCCAAATTTTGAAGAGGCGGTTGACAATGAAGCTTCCATACCTAGCCAGAAAGGCAAGGAAGCTGAGGCATCCGAGCAAAAAGAAATCGCATCACGGATACCAATATCGCTTCGTAAAGCTTCATTTAAGGAGAAGGTGAAGTATGATGTTATCGGTCACTTGAAGCGTATTCCTGCGCGTTTAAGTGTATATGATGCACTACAAATGTCGACCGACTTAAGGAAGGCCTTGATCCAAGCTCTTATGGATCCAGAGGATTATAAAAATGAAGTCGATCAGATAGAGGTCGAGGAGGTCACTTCATCTCCTCCGGTTCAGTGCGCTTCTTGCATGGCGTGCATAACTTTCTCTGATGGGGATCTTCAATTAGAAAGCAGTGACCATAACAGGCCGTTATATGTAACAGGCAGGGTTGGAGAGGCGAAATTGAATAGAATCCTATTGGATTGCGGGTCCGCAGTAAACTTATTGCCTTTGCGGGCTTTGGAAGCGATGGGGTTGACAATCGATCATCTATCACCGACATTACTCACCATTCAGGGATTCAACCAAGTGGGGCAAAAAGCGTTGGGTGCTATTGCTTTGAAAGTAGTGCTGGATGATCTTTATAAGGATACATTATTCCATGTTATCGATGCCGGAACCTCCTATAATGCTTTGCTTGGAAGGCCGTGGCTTCATGCCAGCAAATCGATTGCGTCTACACTTCATCAGTGCTTAAAATACACCGATGAGAACGGTAATGAGAGGACTATTCGAGGTGATAGTAATCCTTTTCAAGGGGAAAGCGTTAATTACGCAGACGCCAAATTCTACAAGTCGGTGTATTGTGATCCCAGCACGCATTTAGAAGTGAAAGAGGATGGTAGAAGTGCAAACCCTCAAAAGGAAGCAATTGACCAAAAGGAATCTCCAATGCCTAAAGTCTCTCTTATATGTAAGAAAGAGGGGCAAGGGACACGTCCTAAGGTGTTATTTAAATACACACCTAAAGGCAAGCGTCAACCTGGTCAAAAACCGCTAAGTGCAACGGAGAAGGCCATGCATTCTTTGATGACAAGTTATACTTGTCCTCTTCGCAAGATTGATCAATCCATTCCAAAGAAGAAATTGGTCATTCATAGACATTTCGGAGAGAAAACAAATGAAAACACGAGGGTGGTGCTCAAGGGTGAATCTTCTAAGTTGCCCGATGAACAAGTCTCTTCAAAAATTGAGAAGAAGGTCAAAGTGAGAGTGACGAGACCTTCGTTGGATTTCAAGCCTCCGCAAAAACTCCCTAGAAAAATCTCGACTGATGATTTGCAAATTTATCAAGAAGGCGATTTATTGTCAGCTAAGATATTGGAGCCTATGACCCTAACAAGTCAAGAGCAAAGTATGTTCTCACAGGACACAACATACTCACCTCGAGTCTCGGTCTTTGAGAGGCTAGAGACAAGTTCCCCAAGAGTTTCTGTGTTTGAGAGACTTGGGAGAGTCAACGTGTCCAAGAACAAAAAGGTCGATACTAAGAAGAACAAGAAGTGGAAGCTTAAGAGTAGGATATCAAAAGCTCCTACTTACAAGCCAAAGGATCCCATGGATACTCAGATGGAAGAAGTAAATATGGTGTTGGCCTCCATTGAAAGTGAATCAGATGGAGATTCAGAGGATTTTGTTAATGTAATCCAACCAGCCCCACCAGAGATGGAGGAAGGTGGTCAACCCACGGTCGATGAGCTCCAAGAAATCAATCTGGGGAGTATAGAAGATCCTAAGCCTGTGTTTGTCAGTGCTTTCCTAACGGATAAAGAAAAAGGATCATATGAGAAGCTTCTCCATGAATACAAAGATGTTTTTGCTTGGGGGTACCAAGACATGCCTGGTTTAGATCCTAACGTGGAAATGCACCAATTGTCCGTCTCAGATGAGGAAAAGCCAGTGAAGCAAGCACAACGCCGTTTTCGGCCTGAGTTGACTGTGGAAATTAAAGTTGAAGTCAATAAACTCATTGAGGCCGGATTCATTCGGGAGGTCCAATACCCAATATGGTTGGCCAACATTGTTCCCGTAAAGAAGAAAAATGGTCAGTTGCGCATCTGTGTTGATTTTAGGGACTTGAATGAAGCGTGTCCTAAGGATGAATTCCCTCTTCCGATAACAGAACTTTTGGTAGATTCCACTACAGGGTTCCAAGCTTTGTCCTTTATGGATGGATTCTCGGGTTACAATCAGATCAAGATGCATCCCGAGGATGAAGAGCTAACGGCTTTCCGTACACCATTAGGCACATATTGCTATACCGTAATGCCTTTTGGATTGAAGAATGCGAGGGCAACCTATCAAAGGGCCATGACAGTCATCTTTCACGATCTACTTCACAACACCGTTGAGTGTTATGTAGATGATCTTGTGGTGAAAACAAAAAAGAGGGAGGATCATGTAAATGATCTTAAAATAATCTTCGAAAGATTGCGCAAACACCAACTGAAAATGAATCCCCTTAAATGCGCCTTTGGTGTGACGTCGGGAAAGTTTCTTGGTTTTGTTGTTCGAGGTCAAGGAATAGAAATTGATCCTGATAAAATTAAGGCGATCAAAGAAATGCCAGCCCCGAGAAATCTCCGTGAACTGCGAGGCTTGCAAGGCAGGCTTGCTTATATTCGTCGGTTCATTTCAAACCTGACGGGAAGATGCCAACCTTTTCTAAGGTTGATGAGGAAAGACGTTCCATTCATATGGGACCAGACTTGTCAAAACGCTCTCGATAGCATCAAGAAGTACTTGACTGATCCACCGGTTCTTATGGCACCAGTTCAAGGAAGACCTTTAATTTTGTACATCGCAAGTCTCGAGCGATCACTAGGGGCTATGTTAGCTCAAAATAATGACGACGGAAAGGAAAATGCCTTGTACTACATCAGTCGAACAATGGTGCGGGCAGAACAAAATTATTCTGCTATGGAAAAAGTATGTCTAGCATTGATCTTTGCCATCCAAAAGCTACGACATTACCTATTGTCCCATCAAATCACACTAATATCTAAAGCTGATCCTTTGCGATATATTTTGTCAAAAACTGTGTTGTCGGGAAGATTGGCCAAATGGGCTATGCTTCTGGCTCCTTTTGATATCAAGTATGTACCTCAAAAGGCAATAAAGGGGCAAGCAATAGTTGACTTCTTAGCAGCCCACCCTACTCCAGATAACGAGGAGTTGTTAGACGATTTGCCAGATGAAGAAGTCTTCATGATAGAGGAAAAATCTTGGCAGCTGTATTTTGATGGTGCTGCAACAAAAAGAGGAGCTGGTGTGGGTATTGTTTTCATTACCCCAAATGATGGGATAGTGCCTTATTCATTTTCTCTTTTGGAGAATTGCACAAATAATGTGGCAGAATATGAGGCACTCATTATCGGCTTGGAGATAGCTCTTGAAATGCGTATCGATCCATTAAAAGTGTTTGGTGATTCTCAATTGATAATCAGACAATTAAATGGACAGTACGAGGTCAGACACGCAAATTTGATTCCTTTGCATCAAAGAGCTAAATGTCTTGTGCATCAATTCCGTCGAATAGAAGTGGTGCATATATTGAGGTCTGAGAATGGCAAGGCAGATGCATTGGCGAAATTAGCTTCATCATTGACGTTACCAAGCGAAAGGGAAATTCAGGTTACCATTGGTGAACGCCATCTGCTTATGTCAGCCTTAGAGAGAGCCGAGCCAGCAGAAGAAGTGGATATAGCTTCCGTATATGAAATTGAAGAAGAAACGGATTGGCGACAACTACTTATCGAATATCTTCGTCACGGGACCCTTCCCGATGATCCGAAAAAGAGGGTGGATGTTAAAAGACGAGTGTCAAGATTCTTACTTAAGAACGATATCTTGTATCGAAGGACGTTTGATGGAATCTTGCTAAGATGCTTGTCTAAAGAGGAAGCTAAATACATTCTAGCCGAAACTCATGCTGGAGTGTGTGGAGCACATCAAGCTGGTCCTAAATTGGCTAATCAGATCAAACGATTAGGCTACTATTGGATCACTATGGTGAAAGATTCTATGGACTTTGCTAAAGCTTGTCATGCTTGCCAAATTCACAGTGACTTCATACATCAACCTCCGCAAATGCTACA
Organism: Persicaria tinctoria; assembly: GCA_037127255.1. Taxonomy (NCBI): domain Eukaryota; kingdom Viridiplantae; phylum Streptophyta; class Magnoliopsida; order Caryophyllales; family Polygonaceae; genus Persicaria; species Persicaria tinctoria. Next base: position 50,305,649 of record JBANSL010000006.1, on the reverse strand, counting down.
CCCTACAATTCTATCATGGCCATTCCACGCATGGGGTCTTGATGTCGTAGGGAGTATAAATCCATCTTCTTCCCGAGGTCACCAATATATTTTGGCGGCTACGGACTATTTCTCAAAATGGGCTGAAGCTATACCTTTGAAGGAGGTAGGAGCTAAAGAGGTTGCCAATTTCATAAGGACTCACTTGATCTATCGATATGGAGTTCCTTCAAAAATCATCTCCGATAATGCTCTTTACTTCAAAAATCAAATGTTGGTGAAGTTGAGCGAGAAATTCGGGTTTAAACATAGCTTTTCATCGAGCTATAATCCATCATCAAATGGTCAAGCTGAAGCATTTAATAAAGTGCTATGCAAAATCCTCAAAAAGATGGTTTCAAAATCAAAGAGAGATTGCCATGAGCGGCTACCGGAGGCACTATGGGCATATCGGACGACAACTCGAACATCAACGGGTTGTACACCCTACAACTTGGTTTTTGGGTCCGAGGCTGTTTTGCCACTAGAAATACAATTGCAATCTCTTAGAGTAGCAGTTCAATTTACTGATCCGGAAGAGAATGTCAAAATTCGTTTGGCTGAGCTTGAAGCATTGGATGAGCTTAGACTAGCGACACAACAAAAGCCTGAAATCTACCAAGCTCAAGTGGCTGGGGCATTCAACAAGCGGGTCAAGTTTCGCTCTTTCGCTATTGGTGACTTGGTTCTCACCATCAGACGACCGATTGTCATCAATCGAAAAGCGCAAGGAAAGTTTCAATCAAAATGGGAAGGTCCTTATGTGGTGACCAAAGTTTTTCCCAAAGGTGCATATGAACTCTCAAATACCGAAGGCGAAATCGTGTACTCATGTGTGAACGGAAAATTCGTGAAAAAGTTTTTCACATGAAGTGTGAGAGTCGAGATGTCAAGAACTACGTGAAGACTTGATCTCCAACAAGGAGTACGTAGGACATTTGGCATCAAAAAATTATGTCAAATTCAGTCGCAAAAAAAAAAAAAAAAAAAAAAAAAAAAAAAAAAACGGTTCGCAAATGATAGTCGGGTTATTTGGGAAACCCTTCATAGAAGGTGGGCTCAAGTAATCCGGATGATGCGGTAAAAAAAATGAGTAAAAGAAAAATATCCCGATAAAAAAAAAAAAAAAAAGGACTTGAAATTTGTCCAGAATCGAGGCCCCTGGAGCATATGTGAAAAATGGGTGCCCAAAAGAACTACGAATGGCTTGATCCCTCATAAAGAGGGTACGTAGGCAGTCTAGCTAGTAAAAGGATGTTAGACGCAGCCCTAAAAACAAAAATCAAATCAATTGCCCTTTGCGAGAGGAGACTGGATACTCTTCGAGGGTAAAATATCAATCTTAAAGGGAGACCAACATTTCGATCAAAGTTATGTTGATATTGAGATATTATTCCAATAAAATGTGGTCAGGTTGGAATTCGTTAAACCAATTCTAAAGTCTGGCTTTAAAAATACAAAAGTGTTGTCATTCCTTATGTCGAGTTTGTAAGCCCAAGCTCCCCTGGTTGGACATGAGCGGTCCACAGAAGAGTACAGAGAGCTACACCGTTTCGAATACATGCAATATACACGCAAGGACATATACTGTCCGAGCCAAAAGCCATGTATGTGATGCAAGGACATATACAGTCCGAGCCAAAATGCATACATGTGATAAAACAAAGCAACAACATAAACGGTGAAGGGAAAAGTTCACTAACTACCAAAGGCGAACGAAGTTAGAGTGGTGACGAGAGTCCGGAGGTGGGTCTTCTTTGACTCGAGATCCTTCAGTTTGGCCTTGCCTTCCTGCTCCATCTTCTCTAAGTCTTGTTGTCTCTGTGTGGCAAGTTGGATACAATGTTCAGTTTCAGATGTACCCTTCGCCAGCACCTCTCTGTCCTTGTTGAAGCTTTCTTCCAAAGTTCGAAGCTCCTCTTTCAATAGCAGAATCTCCCTTTCTCGCCCTTTCAGGGCATGAGATTGTTCCTGCATCTTGGCTAATTTCTTTCCTGCGGAGGCCAGATACTCCTTACCATGAGAAACCTTGGTAGATACCTCTTTCAAAGCTGTAGAATCGATCGTGCTCTCTAAGGCAGCCACATCGTCTGCATCCTCGAACAGGTTGTTGACTTGGCAAATTATCCAAGAGAGAGTCACATCATCCACTTTGGCGACTTTAGCAGCAAGCTTCACTACCTCCAAGTGGTAAAAAACTTCATCGCGGGTAGACTGCATAGTTAGAACCGATTGAGGAGTTGATATAATTTCAACAATAGCTTTGACACCTTCTGTAACAGCCGTGCGGAGGTAAGACTTCACCGAGCTAGGAAATAGACCGTCTAAAGAATCTGGCACATCCTCGATAGGTGCAGAATCAGGCAAATCCGGTGTTGACTGAGGAAGCTGCTGTTGCGATCCGACAATGAGAGTATCATCGGCAGCTAGTGTTGTAACTGGAGTTGAAAGCTCCAAATCAGTGGAGGCTGCTAGGCCAATATCAAGATCCAAATCTTGATCGGTTTCGTAGTAAACCTCGTCATCTGAGTGTTGCTCACTCAAGAAAATTGGTCCCCCTGTCTCATTAACATCGAAGACAGATTGTTAAAACAAAGTCAAAAGCACAAATAAAATGGGTACATGTATGCAAATACAATCAAATGCTATGAAATAAGGGAAAAGAAATGATGCAATGCATAAGGAGAAATATTGCACCTGTGTTTCTAGCGCCTGGCTCTTTTGATGATGTGGGACTCTCATGCCTCGGCTTCTTCCAATCGCTCTTGAAGTTCGCGTCAGAACTCGAGGAATTATCAGAACCTTCCGGTGTAGGCATTGACGCACTTCGTTGGCCTCTCTCTACTACCTCATCGGGCATTGAAATGCTTTTAGGGTACCTTTCTGACACATCTTCAAGAATTGGGAGATCTCCCGAGTTTTCCCCTGCTAGGTCTAACGACGCCGGTGAATTGATGACGGGTGAGCAAACCATGTCACTTGTTGAAGGTCCAGCTGCCTTAGGAGTATTACCAATACCATGGAACCCACTGATCATCATCCTCACATCAGTAATCTCATAAACAGGCTCTCTCGGATGAATATCCTTATCGGTTAAGGTTACATTAACTTTCCGAACTGACTGACTCAAGTAGGGAGTTGAAGCACCAACCCACCAGGCACAATAGTTCCGGGTACACGCTCCAAGATAGTTGTAGTTGGGTATACGAAAAACTTCTCCAGTCTCCGTTTGGAAGAAACGAGCATAGCGTTCCGCAATATCCAGCAAGGATCTTCTGACTCTGAGTGCAAAACCAAACGTCAAAGCATTAGTAGGAACGCCCTGATCAAACCCAAATTGGCGAGCAAACCTATTAGGGTAATAGGGTTCCAGAATCAAAGCCTGACCCATCCGAATAGGTAGCACGGTGGAGCGTATACAGAGTAATCGCTCAAAATCAGTGTTAGAAAGTCCACCAGCATCAACTAAGTCTAAATCGGCCCTATCGCCAAAGGGTATATTACGGTACCGAACAAACTGGTCATGTCTCAATATCAGTCTAGCATGATGAATATCACAATTTCCAGGCCGGAGTCCAGCACATCGTATGAGGAGGGGGTATTCCTGTGAGATGTTTTCGCTGTCTTGGCATTTATATAGACAGGGGAAATACTCTGATAACCAACCAATCACGAAGTGAATTCCAAAACTAGGATTGACCCTACCGGGATGTGATGGGTGGGTGGCCATTTCATTAAGACCATGATAAATGTGGCCTAAAGCAGTGGGAGCCAAAGAGATTTGTGTACCCTGAGCCATAAGACATGCCATGACAAAGGTCTCAGGACATACTACACGAGGATTCTGTGGCAAAACAAATCTGCTAAGCAAGAGAGCAAAAAATGCAGCCAAACCCCCTTGATGACTTACATTCGTGGGAGGTAAATCCGTCATGCGCGATCTCTCGAAATATCGTACAGAGTCATCATGGATATCTTGCTTCTTTGTCAACCCAATACCAAACTGACCATGGATGGCAGCAATATTCCATTCATCCCTATAAAAGTAGTCTATCCAATCTGCCCAAGAGACACTGTCTCTGTCATCACGGCTACAAAGATCAGCATGGATACGCAGAATCTCTAAAATAGTGGAAGGGAACCTGCTTTCATCAGAAAGATCCTCGTTTAAGGGCAAGAATTCCTCATATGGGATACCTAGAATTGACAAACCTGCAATCTGTTTTAGATCTGTGAGGGAAATCCCGAGTTCACCACCTCCATGGTGTAAGGTGTTCGTTAAAGGACTCCAAAGTTCACAGAAAGCTCTCCATACATCCTTGTGATATATGTAGGGAAAGCGTGCAACTGCTACAAGACCATACACACCAGCACAACGTAGGGTATCCTCATGTTGACCCATTATCTTCTCCGTCCAATCTGACAAACCAGATATGAAGTTCGCTGTCCCACTAAACCTGAATTCTGTACCCCAATACAACTTCTTCTCCAACAAATTCTTGAGAATTGGATAGAACTCATCACTGTCGGGAAGCTTGTTGGAAAATTCACGGTCAGTTTGAAACTTTTTGAGGAAAACACCGCGGCGTCGCTGACCAGATCTCACGCTCGTCTGCACACAACCCCGCGCATCCTCACCAGAAAACGTCAAATAGCCAAAAAAGGCGTCCTCCTTCTCAGTCCAAACTTTATGTGAGGGGACGGGTCGAGGGGCATCGACCTCATGAAAAGAGAGTGATCTCGGGTAAAGGGGTCCGCGATCAAATTCCTGACCATCTTCCCCCGAAGCTCTCTGAGATCGAATATAGCCATAGACGTTCATTTTAGCGATCTGAAAATCAAACAAATAAAGCATCAGATCAAATAAATGGAAGGGCGAACTTTGAATATGTTCATCCTTTACAAATTCAAAGTTCGGGGGCATCTGTTGACGGGCAAAATTCCATAAATTTTATTGCTCATATTTGATTCATAATATTTTTGGGATCATGAAATTAAATTAAGTAATCAATTTGGTGAAATGGGCTCCAAGTGAGCAGGCTTTTCAGCCCAATTGAAAGCCCAATCCAATGGCCAATTAGAGGCCCGAATTTTGTTCTATATGAATGAAAAAGAAACCCAATTGAAAAAGTAGCATTCAGGAGAATGATGTCTTAAAGTCTACACTTTCAACTGCCCCCATCCATCAAGCATACTCTATCAATCTATACTCCCTCACCGTTCAAAGATATACATATATATTAACAAAAGAAATCCCTCAACTACTCCCATCAATCTATGAAAGGTATGGTGTCCTAAATGTTCACCTTTTTCACCTATAAAAGGAAGAGTTTACAGCTTTTGGAAACTCCACTCCACGGTACTCCCATCTGCAAAACAAAAAGAAGCAAAAGAAAATCAGTGAAAGGAAAAGAAAAAGAAGAGAGCCAAACACTTGCAAAAAAATTAGTGTCAATCTCAAAACACAATCAGGTAGTGAGTCCATTCAATCCTAGTTCGATTCTTGAAACCAGGGCCTCGAGAACCTTGCGAGCTTCTTCGAGTGGTCTTGTTTCGAAATCATTTGAGTCCCTCATTCACTTTAAGTGCTATCAAAACTGTCCCAAATTAAGTTTCCATTTCGATTCCATGAATCCTACCGCGGAAAACCTTGCGAGCTTTCTCCGCGGCTTGGTTCTGGAATCATTTAATTGCTCCAAATAGAGCTGTTATGCTGCCCAATTTTACACACCCAAGTTGTGGTACGGGTAAAAAAAAAGAGAAGGAAACAAACAACCACCATTTTCAAACTCTTCACCCGACACAAAAAAAAAGGAAGAAAGAAAAGCTGTAATTTGGACAAAATTAGTCCGAAATGGCGTCTCAGGCAAAGTCTCACGCCCCTAATGCAAAAATGAAAGTTGGGGGAAATTAAAGAGCACAAAATAGTGGCATTTCACTCAACTAAACAAAAGAAAAAGAAAAAGAGGTCATCTAATTTGAAACCTTCAGACAATCAACAAGTATTCCAAATTGTGATTTAAGATTCACAAAGGAATTAGTTGGGGAACACCACAAATTGGAGGAGCATAATTTAACCCACAACAAAACAAAAGAGAAAAGAAAAGACAAACCTAAGCTTGATTTCACTCTCCAAATTGACAGATCTCCTTCGATTCTCCTCCCTCGAGCCGCGTCGGACTGGTTGTCGGGACCACTCCGCTGTCGGGGACCACTCCGCCGGAAACGCCGCTACCACCGGTAGAGGATGGCACCTTCGACCGTCAACCGAATCTGCTGCTCTCGACTCAAGAGAAGGGGTCAAGCGGTGGAACTCCCTCTCACTGTTGGGGTGTACGAGCTGTGGGGGATTGTTAGGGTTAAAAGCTCAGCACTGTTAAAATTCATTTACAAAAGAGATATATGTGAAATAAGGGCTGAATTAACAAAAGAGAGATATTGGGCTCGATCATCAAAAAAATCAAGAAATAAAATGGGCCAAGTTCAATGCATTTGAAATTGGGCTTATACATTCCAAATGATAAAAAGAAAGCCTCCAACATTGTATTTGAAACCAAAGCTCTCGGCAAATTTGGGACCAAAATGTATTTAAATACAAAATTTACCCACTAAAATATAAAAATTATATTTGGCACAAAATGGAAATTGGGTTAAATAAAATCATAAAATTAAACCCGTAAAAGTTACGTTGCCAGTTTATTCCAGTGGGTCGATCTCAAAACCGACTTTAATATAAACAAAGTCAAAAAAAAAAAAAAAACTCAAATCGGGTTTCACCAAATATAAACTCGGTTCGTGTAGAACTACGTAAAGACTTGACACCGTAAAAATCGGTTACGTAGGTAGCCCGATATTAAATATCAAAATATATCGGGCACAGTCGTCCGCCTCTAAATTCTCTTGAAATGAATATGAGGTCCAAACCAAACAAATTCAATTGCTCTCGGGTAGAACTACGTAAAGACTTGACGCCGTAAACACGGCTACGTAGGTAACCCGATATTAAATTCTAAAATATATCGGGTACAGTCGTCCACCTCTAAATTCCTTTCAAATGAATATGAGGTCAAAACCAAACAAATTAAATTGGTTCGTTTTAGAACTACGTAAGACTTGATACTCTTTTACGAGTTACGTAGGAAATTCGGTATAAAATTTAACATATACTGAATTCAGTCACCTTTCCCAAAATTAAATCATTTCTCAAAAGAACTTGATACTCTTTTGTGAGTTACATAGGAAATCCGATATTAAAATTCAATATATATCGGATTCAGTCGCCCATCTCAAAATAAATTAAATTTACCTACGATAGAACTACGTAAAGACTTGACGCCTCGTAGCAGGCTACGTAGGTAATCCGATATTAAATTCTAAAAATATATCGGGTACATTCGTCAACCTCTAAATTCACCTTTATGTGAATACGAGGTTAAATCCCATAAAATTAAATTGGTTCTTCTGAACTACGTAAGGCTTGATTCTCTCCAAGAGATACGTAGGCAACCCGTTAAAATTCGGGTGCAGCCCAAATCACCAAAACCAAAATTCCTGGTATCGATATGACTTCGAATCAAGAGGATAACCAAAAGGGGTCGAACTTAAATATTAAAAATCAATTAAAATGTGTTGTACGATTATTGCGCATTTTTGTTCAACACTAGGATCTCATTGAGGTTGGCAATGGTCAATGATCTCGCAACATTGCCCAATCGGAATGTCATATTGCCCTCTAATGTGCTGGAATCAGCCTCCAGCGAGAAGCTGCTCAGGAACTCCTTAGTGAGAGCTGGGTATGCCGGAAGGTCCATGATGATGAGAGGGGAAATTCCCCCATGAGCACATAACCTCTCGATCTCTGCATGGCAGTTGATGGTCTGCATATCGCTCTGATAATAGTACTTAGGTCCATAATGGTGGGCATCCTTGAACAGATCGAACCTCTCTCGATGCTCTCTAGAGTCGAACACCACCCTATCAAGCCGAGATTGGGATGAAGAGGATGCTCCTGCGTGTTTGCTTCTTCTACTCATTATGACCTTCACCATACAACCACACAAAAACCAAGGGAACAGATAAATATGTCGATGTGCCAGGGGTTAAACAATCACTTAAATAAACGCAGTCCATCATATAGCAAGTGATGCTCCAACAAAGACAGTAACCACAAAGAGTAACCCCATACTCAAATTAATAGCCATCCGACAAAATAGCGCAATAAAGCACGATGACCCTACATCATAGGTCCCCATCTCAATAGTGAAGAATAGAAATTCAGCATGTATTATGGAAGGGGAAACTATATAATAGCTCCAAAAAACAAAGATTTGACATCCTCGTTCCCACGCCCGCTGTCAATCAATTTCTCTAAACAGCAGCATCTTAGAGAATCACCAGATCAATCAAATTCTCCAAATATTATCACAAGCACAGTATCACCAGTATTCAAGAACAATCAATTTCACCAAATTTACCCAATACCCTTCTCAACATATCAAAACTTAAATTTTCCCTTAAACCTTCGACTCACCTTCAACCAACCAAAACCCTAAATATCTCAAACATTCTCAACAAAATTTCAACCAAAAGACAACAATTAGATAAAGAAGAGAAGGAATGAGAGGGAACATACCACAAATCTTTAGATCCGATTGCAATTAGGGGTTTAGATAAGAATTGGGGGTAAGAGGGTTTGGTGGCTGCGGTGAACAGTGGGGCAGAAGCGGCGGTGGTCTGCTGGGGTCGGCGCTGGCGACTGGTGTGGCGGCGCTAGTGGCTGCGGGTGCGGCGCGCAGCGAGGCAGAGGGGGCAGGTGAAGGGAGGAAGGAGAAGGCTTGAAGTATCGGGTCGGTATTTTGAGGAGAGAGCTGTCTCCTCTTGTTCAATTTCAGCCCCTTTATTTTTATTTTTATTTTTATTTTTTTTTAATTTTTTTTTTTCCGAAAAGTAAAGAGAGAAAAGAAATAAAATAAAAAAATAAAAAATAAAAACACAGCCATTCTAAAATAAACTAAAAAAAAAACTAAACTAAAGAATTCAAAATACTAACTACGAAGGGCTGAATATTTTTATTTTATTTTTTTTTTATTATTATTTTTTTTTATAGAAGAAATATTAGCTAAGAGATTAATAAATCAAAATCTATTCTAGAGTAACAAAAATGAAAGAAAAAGAAAGAAAACATACCTGGGTTGCCTCCCAATAAGCGCTTGGTTTTTAGTCGTCAGCCTGACTTTTAGAAACTATTTAGACTTTTGGCAATATAAGGTGGATCAGTCCCACCTTCCCAACTGGATTCCCATCATAATACTTCTTTAAGCGCTGCCCATTTACCTTAAACTCACCCCATTTTTCATTCCATACCGTTACAGCACCATGGGGGTGAACCTTTCGGATCTCAAATGGGCCACTCCAACGAGATTTCAGCTTGCCTGGAAAAAGCTTCAAGCGAGAATTGTAGAGCAATACTAAGTCACCTTCCTCAAGCTCTTTTGGAACAATGCGCTTATCATGCCACCTCTTGGTCCTTTCTTTGTAGATTCGGGCATTCTCATAAGCGTCTTGTCTCAATTCCTCTAACTCTTGGAGTTGAAGCATTCTTTTCTCGCCTGCTGACTTTGCATCAAAGTTCAGTGTCTTGATAGCCCAATATGCCTTGTGCTCCAATTCAACCGGAAGATGACAAGATTTGCCATAAACTATGCGATAAGGAGACATGCCTAAAGGAGTCTTGTAGGCAGTCCTATATGCCCACAATGCATCGTCAAGCTTGCTTGCCCAATCCTTCCGACTTCGAGAGACTGTCTTCTCTAAAATACTTTTGATCTCCCTGTTAGATACTTCAACCTGACCACTAGTCTGAGGATGATAGGGAGTAGCCACACGATGATTGACCCCATACTTCTTCAAAAGTGCTTCAAAACTCCTCTCAATAAAGTGTGAACCACCATCACTAATGAGCACTCGCGGAACTCCAAATCTAGGGAAGATGGTGGACTTCATGAACTTTGCCACAACCTTAGAATCATTGGTAGGCGTGGCTATGGCTTCTACCCACTTAGAAACATAATCCACAGCAACCAAGATATACTTGTAGACGCCAGAGTTGGGAAAGGGGCCCATGAAATCTATTCCCCAAACATCAAAAAGCTCGACCTCTAGAATGGTATTGAGTGGCATTTCATTCCGTCTAGAGATATTTCCTGAGCGTTGGCACTCATCACAAGACACCACAAACCTTTGCACATCCTTGAACATGGTGGGCCAAAAAAGTCCTGATTGCAGAATCTTTGCAGTAGTCTTGAAAGCTTTTGCATGTCCTCCTGTGGGGAGGGTGTGACAATGTCGCATAACACTCTCAACTTCTTCCTCTGGAATACATCTCCTAAAGATTCCATCGCTACCCTGCTTGAAGAGAAGAGGCTCATCCCAATAATAGTGCTTAGCATCATGGAGGAATTTCTTCTTCTGATGGAATGATAGCCCAGGCGGTATTTCCTTGCAAACAAGATAGTTCACAATATCAGAATACCATGGCAGCCCCTTTGTTGAGACGTTCAGAAGTTCCTCATTGACATCAAATATAGCAGAAATAGTGCCTTGAAATAAGCGATCATCTGGGAAAGAGTCATCAATCGGCCTCAAATCATCAACTTCCTCTATTTGCTCCAAAGGAATTCTAGACAGGTGGTCTGCTACAAAATTCTCCGCTCCTTTCTTATCCTTGATCTCCAAATCAAATTCTTGCAACAAGAGGATCCATCGAATAAGACGTGGTTTGGCATCCTTCTTCTGCAACAAGTAGCGGACTGCAGCATGGTCGGTGTAAACAATCACCTTAGAACCGACGAGATATGACCGAAACTTCTCAAAGGCATAGACTACTGCAAGCAATTCCTTTTCTGTGGTGGTGTAGTTCATCTGAGCAACATCCAAAGTCTTGCTAGCATAATATATGGCATGAAGCTTTTTATCCTTCCTTTGTCCAAGGACAGCACCAACTGCATAATCGCTCGCGTCACACATGATTTCAAATGGAAGATCCCAATCTGGGGATTGCATGATAGGAGCGGATATCAAAGCTTCTTTCAACCTGCGATAAGACTCAAGACACTCTCAGGAAAAGTTGAAGGGTACATCCTTCACTAAAAGATTAGTCAATGGCTTAGCAATTTTAGAAAAATCACGAATGAACCTCCTATAAAAGCCAGCATGACCTAAGAAACTCCTAATTCCTTTGATAGAGGTTGGAGGTGGCAATTTCTCAATCACTTCAATTTTTGCTTTATCCACTTCTATTCCTCTACTAGAAACTAGGTGACCAAGAACAATACCTTCATTCACCATAAAATGACATTTTTCCCAATTCAAAACCAAATTAGTCTCTTCACACCTTTTTAAAACTCTAGCCAGGTTGGACAAACATGCATCAAAGGAAGAACCATACACAGAAAAATCATCCATAAACACTTCCATAATATCCTCAATCATGTCATAGAATATAGCCATCATGCATCTTTGAAAAGTAGCGGGTGCATTGCACAAACCAAAAGGCATCCTTCTATATGCAAAGGTCCCATAAGGACAAGTAAAGGTTGTCTTTTCTTGGTCATCTGGGTGAATAGGGATTTGCCAGAACCCACTATATCCATCAAGATAGCAAAAGTGTGAATGCTTAGCTAACCTTTCTAAGACTTGATCAATAAAGGGAAGTGGAAAATGGTCTTTTCTAGTAGCTGTATTCAGTTTTCTATAATCAATACACATTCTCCAGCCAGTTACAGTCCTAGTAGGAATTAACTCATCATTTTGGTTTTTAACAACAGTCATACCTCCCTTTTTAGGAACCACATGAACAGGACTAACCCACTTACTATCAGAAATAGGGAAAATTATTCCTGCATCTAACAACTTCAGAACCTCCTTTAGCACTACTTCTTTCATGTTAGGATTAAGTCGTCTTTGATGCTCTATAGTGGGTTTATGATTATCCTCCATGAAAATTCTATGCATGCACAAAGAAGGTGGAATCCCTTTCAAATCATCAATTGAATACCCTATAGCTTTTCTATGTAATCGAATGACAGATAAAAGTTTTTCAACCTCTATATCACTCAAATTAGCATTGATAATGACAGGGTATGTAGAGTTAAGGCCTAGGAATTCGTACCTTAAAGAAGCGGGAAGTGGTTTCAGATCGAGCGCAGGAGGAACGGCAGACGCCGACTCGGAATTTCCTTCTGGCAACAAAAGTATCGACTCGGTACTTGTAAGTATCGACTCGGTACCCGTAGGTATCGACTCGATAGTTCCATTGTATCAAGTCGATTGTTCGTGATTCTGAATTCTCCGTTCTTCCGACTCGGTACTTTCTGGGTTCCGACTCGGTACTTTCTGGGCTTCGAGTCCTAAGCTTTCCAGGAGGGTCCCTTCGAGCTCGGGTACCTCAGGTGATGCTTCCAAGTCCTCCACAGCTTCAGCCAGACGTGGTTCATGGTCTTGAGTCATGACGCCAGCGGTTAGGCAAGCTTCAAGTGGATCATGTATGATGATCGACATCATATGCTCTTGTACACCCTTGTCTACCTCATCATCCTTACAATATTCATCCTCAAAAGCAGGGGTTTTCACAGACCTATTAAAATTATACTCAATCCTCTCATCCCCAACATTAAAGGCGAGGATTCCTTGCTGGACAAAAATTTCTGTTCCTGCAGTAGCTAGGAATGGTCTACCAAGTATAATAGGCACAGGATAGTTAGCATCAATATCAAGCACAACAAAATCAATAGGCACATAGAATTTATCTAATCGAATGGGAATATCCTCCAGGGTGCCTTCCGGGTGAGCAACTGTCCTATCCGCCATCCAGAGTTGCATTTTAGTTGGCTTAAGTTCGCCAAAATCAAGCTTTTTGAAAATCGATAGTGGAAGTACACTAACGCTAGCACCTAAATCACATAAAGCATTATAACGGAAGTCACCAACAGTAATGGGGACACAGAAACTACCTGGATCCTTGAGCTTGGGTGGCATCTTGTTCTGGATCAATGTCGTGCTTTCCTTACCAAGACTTGCAACTTCACCTTCGTTGAGCTTCCTTTTGTTGGAGAGGATCTCCTTGAGGAATTTCGCATAGGACGGCATCTCTTTCAAAGCTTCAGTGAATGGAATGTTCAGATGTAGTTTCTTGAGAACCTCCATAAAATTCTCATATTTCTTTTCCAGCAGGGCTTGATTCCTCTTTTGCGGAAATGGAAGGGGAGGTTTGAATGGCGGTGGTGGCACATATGACGCCTCCTTCTCTGGCTGTTCTGGTGCCTTAACTTCCCCTTGTTGGTGAGATGTTTGCACTTCCTTATCCCTAGATGTCTCAGGCTTCTGCACTTCCTCCAGTTGCTTTCCACTTCTTAGGGTCACTGCAGCTATATGACCCTTTGGGTTTTCATCACTCTTTCCTGGCAAGTGACCTGATGGTCTAGGAGTGTTGAGGGCCAGTTGAGCCATTTGGGTTTCAAGCATCTTGAATCGCGCCTCAATCTTAGCTTCTACTTCACGACTCCTGGCTTCTGTTGCATTTTGATTAGCCAGTAGTTGCTTTAACATCTCCTCTACGCTGGGTGATGATGTCTCTCGAGTTGGTGTTGGGTTTCCCTGTTGCCTCTGTTGGAATCCAGGAGGTGGATTTTGAGCTCCCTGATTGTTAGCATAGGAGAAGCCTGGATGATCTCTAGTACGGGGGTTATAGTTGTAGTTGTTGTTATAGCCCTGACCCCTATTGAAATTTCCAGCATAGTTAGCTTCTTCCTCTATCAGGTCACCATTCTGGGAAGCAAACAACTCGCAGGTCGAGATGGTGTGAGTGGTAGCGCCACAACATTGACAAGGTACTGCAGATTTTGAAACTGAAGACGCTGCTGGCCTTGTAGGGATTACATTTTCAAGCATCTTTTTATGCTCTTGACTTCAGATGAGAGAGCATCAAACTTGGCATCCCTATATGTCTCCGTGTTTACCTCAAACAGTCCAGCTTGCCTTTTCGAATTCAAAGACCCTCTAGATGATGAGTATCTTCCATAATGCTTAGCGGTCTTTTCCAGGAAATTCCAAGCTTCGTCTGCAGTCTTATCCACAAAGGTTCCTCCAGATGAGGAATCAATGAGTGCCCTGGTAGCATCATTAAGACCTTTATAAAAGATCTCTAAAAGGTTGATTTTCGGCTCTCCATGTTGAGGACAATCAAGCAAGAGGTCCTTGAACCTTTCCCATGTTTCATAAAGATTCTCTCCAGCTTGCATCTCAAAAGAGTGAATTTTGTTCCTCAGCTCAGCAATCTTGCTCGGCGGAAAGAATTTGTCCAAAAACTCAGAAGTAAGCATCTCCCATGTTGTGATAGTGTTGGCGGTGATTGAATTGTACCAATTCTTTGCTCGTCCCCGCAAAGAGAATGAGAAACCTCGCAGCATGAGGTCTTCCGCCGTAACATTGTGCATCTTCACCGTGTTCATCAGCTCCTTAAAAGTGGTTAAATGCTGGTGAGGATTCTCATCAGGACCACCTCCAAATTGATTCTGAGCAATCATGTTGATGAGGGCGGGCTTCAGCTCAAAGTTGTTAATGTTAATTGCTGGAAACACAACCCCAGGAGTAGGAACAAATTGTGTGGGGTTCATCCGTTGCCCCAGAGTCTGCGGCGCAACAGCATGGTTAACCACCTGCTGGTTGTTCAAGTTCTCTCCCATCTTGTGATCCCTGGCTCTTTGTGCAGCAAGCCTTGCGCGAAAAGTCCGTTCAATCTCAGGATCAAACGGTAAGAGATTTCCTGAGCTTCTAGATCTTCGCATAAAAGTCACAGCAGAAACCTGAAACCACAGACAAAAGAAAACAAATCAAAAATAACAAAAAGACTTAGAAAAACCAATTGTTGTTACACAACTGATATTATCGACAGTCCCCGGCAACGGCGCCAAAAACTTGATCGGTCTAAAACCAACACCCCGCAAGCGTACGGTGTCAATTGTAGTAATCGAGTGTCGAATCTCAGGGACTGTGTGAATATCAATCGCAGAACCTCAACCAGTTTACTAAGCCAAATAACGGAAGTGATTTTTGAGGCAATAAGAGAATAAGAATAGGAAAAATAACAAATTGCAAGTTTTTATGAATATATGATGAGAAACATTCCAGAGTCAGGGTTCACCACAACAATGCATCTTCGATAGACTATATAATTTTCATGCCTGAACAAATTGAAAAGAGAGATTTGAAGGTAAACTATCTAAATTCATTATCGCTCAGCCTACGCATCTCGCAATAACTATGTCCATTTCATTCAATTACCACTCAGCTTGCGCTTGTTGCAGATTAATCAATCAAAATGGACTCATTAAGCATTTAGACCCTAGTGACCAAATCGACCAAACAATCGCAGGCGCGATCCGCATAATCAATTCAAACCTAGGTTGTCTACGATAGTTTATTATCCTCAAGAGAATTAAATAGATTGCTCATAAACAATTCTCAAGTTCAAACCATGTTTTCCAACAACTTTGTCTAAGTATCCAATCTCAATTCGCAGCTGGCGCATATTGAACATTAAAAGGATTCCAATCAATCATAGGATTAATCGGACTAAGCACTCATGGATCGAATCAAACAAACAATATAATTCATTCAGGCAATCATCACGCACATGTCTATCTCAGCATCGTTGGGATCACCCCAACCCCAGAACAAGAAAATTAGCCAGACATAGATTCAGACACAATCAAGGAATTCATGATGAAAGAATATAAGACTAGATTAACAAAACGTATTCTTGAATCCAGCAAAACAAACCTTCAAGTAGAAATCTCTGAAAGAGTCTAAAATTCTCAATGTCTGCAACTATCGTTTCTGACGTGAAAATTGGACGTCCTTTCTCTAACCCTAATTCTCTATCTATATTCTTTCCAGAAAAATATGAAAATATTCCTAAAATAATAATAAAATATAATAAAAAGTCGTTTAACAAAATATAAAAGCGAATAAATAATCCGACGAACTCTCGCTGATGAAAAGTATCGACTCGATACTTCAAAGTATCGAGTCGATATGCGGCTACTGTAAAGCCATATTTCACTCGAAATGTGCAGGTACCGAGTCGATAGTTTAAAGTATCGACTCGATACTTCGTGGTATCCTTCTCTGCTCGGAATACCGACTCGATATGTGTGGGTTCCGAGTCCGATTCCGATTCCGCCTTGTTCCTTTGATTTTGACCTTGAAAGCTCTCTTGCCTCGACTCATGCCTCTCGAATGCTCTCTATGGACATGCTCCGACTTCAAGGATCATCCTCGCACATGACTCATTCCTTGCTCCTTTTCCTTGGCTCGTTAGATATCCCAAAATATGCATCGAAACACCTAAAATTTCACACACACCATGTGTAGACCTCTATACTCGAAATGACACATAAATCACATAAAAACACATATAAAGTGACACTTAATAAACATAAAACTTACTCAAAAGACGTCTAAAATCACATAGAATAAGATGATATCAAAGGACGAGAGATGATAGAGCGAAGAGAGGGCGACAACTCGAAGAAGACCAATCGATGCTTGCCTGCTGCTCGGATTCGGTGCTCGAAGGCCAAGTCGCTGCTGTTGCAACCGAAGACGTACCTTGCCCAAACTGGAACTGAAACACCGAGAAAAAGAACAACAACCAGATCCCAAATTGACCTAAAGACCCCATTTTCAGATCAAGAAACTCCCAATTTACCGACAGATCCGGCAAATCGGCAATTCAGATCAGGAAATCGGCACCGATTCTCCAACCAAGAAGGCGCTCGACTATCAGGCACGACGAATCAGATCTAGATGAAATGAATTGAAATCGCAAACCGGATCGAATTTCTACGCTCCCAACTAGTAACGCTCAATTAAAATACTACAAGGAAATTAGGAGATTCAGAAAGGGGGGAAATGCAGATCTGACCTTGCGAGAAGTGTGAAATCGAAGATAGGGCTAGAAATCAAGAGTCAGGTAGGGGAAAATCGGGGAGAAAGAGATCGAATTGATCTGGAAAATTGGAGGAGAGAACAAAGTATGCGAGGAGAAACAGAATAGGCACCCTTTCTTCTCCTCCACCTCCGGTCGCCGGCCGAGGAGAAACAGATAGGGCCGCCACCGCCTTCAATCTCAGGCACGACGTCTCCCACCTCTCCTCCCATGACAGCCCTTCACAGCATCAACGGCCGCCCTTCTTCGGTTGTAGAGCAGCGACCTGGCCTTCGAGCACCGGATCCGAGCAGCAAGTTGGCCTTCTTCTCCCGGCGGCAGCGCTGGTCTTCTCCCTCTCTTCGCTCGCTCGCCTCAGTCGCGCCATCTATTCTCTTTCTCTGGTTTTCTTTCCTTTTTTTTAATTGCAAATAAACGGAAGTTAAAAAAAACTGTTAAATTTAACAATGAGGGGCATGAGGCGAAACGATTAAAAACCACAGGGGCACCACGCGAAATATGCAAAAGAGTTATATACCTCTCGAAAATTGCAATACCTCAGCGGTACCTGCCTACCTGGCGAAATTTCCGATTAATTAATGTACTAGTTTTGGAATCCATATAGCCCTTGGTACACTTAATGAGTATGGCCCATTAAATAGTTTTTGAGCCCACTTAATGTGGCCCATTCACAGCCCGGAGCCCCATTTTTCGGAAAAACGAAAAAGAAAATAAATAAAATTTCCATGGGAGGCTAATTTCTTCGCCCTTTCAGAAGAAGAGGAAGAAAGAAAGAGAGAGATTGAACTTCACACTGTCCTCCACAACCGATCTCTCTCTTAATTTCATCTCGTCATTTACAGCCCCTCTGAAATCACGTGATCAGATCTTGTTCTCAGCCTGTACAGGTACGCATCAGAGGTTTCAATTCCATGTTCACTCTCATTAGCTGGTCGATCTGGCGCCTTTTCTTCAATTTCTTTACAACCCATCAGATTTGGACATCTGGGTCGTTGTTGAAATTTCCGGGGTTTCCACATGTTTATCTTTATGATTGAGCTTCTCATTGATTGCCGCAGCTCAGCTGGGATCCTCAACTGCTGTTTTTGGATCTCTTGGGATCCTAATCCTGTAATATATATATATATATATTTGTGTTGCTCTTGTTGTTGGGTATTTTTCGATTGTCATCTAATTTTTGTTAGTTATCTTGTTGTTGAAGCAATTTGAAAGATGCTATTGGATCTATGCTTCCTATCTATTGTCAAATTGTGAATTATGGTTGAGGATTGTTAATTCCTTTGTGTTATATGACCCCAAATAGTTCCTGTCTAGTTTGTTTTTTCTGTTAGGATCTATGAATGAGCTCACTAATCTTGCAATTTGAAAGATGCAATTGGATCAATGTTTTGGAGAGTTTTATGATAAAGATGTGATGATTTTTAGCCTTTAAGATGGATTATCTCCTTGAGGAAATCATTGTCTGTTTTCCTATTACCAAGTTATAATTTGTAAATCTGGAGACATATTTGGATTAGATGGATGCTAAGCATACTTTTCATACTGTCTTCATTAACAAGGTTTATGCTAGTGTTTTGAGGGTATTAAGTATTGAATTGTGTGGTAGAGATCTTATGGATCTGTATGTTTCTACTCAATTTCACAGCGGTGTAAAAGCCTTAAGCAAGCAAGAGAAGAGGAGTTAGAGATGTTCTCATTGATGTATGGTCTTTGGAAGTACATGTCCAGTAAGACAGAGTTCCATGTCCTGATACTTGGCATCGACAAGGCTGGAAAAACGGTAAACATCAACATTTATAATTCTGGTTGATTTTGATAGTTTAGGTACCAAATTCAATCTCTTTTGCATATAAAGAAAAAAAGGTATATGAAAAATAATGGATGATGGTGGGATGGTGAGTTCTGCAAAAAAGAAAGGGTTAAGATTAAGCAAAATTATGCTTAATCTATTCTGTAATGTTGGAAAAGATGTAGGAATAGGAATGTAACAAGGTTCTAGATTTCTTTACATTGAGCATATTTTTATTAGAACTCCTGTATCCTGAACGGCCATATGAATTCCTATTCTGATAATTTTTGTCTTCTGATGTGTTGTGAATTTGTTATCAATTTAAAGGAAGATCAGTTAGCTAACATTTCACACATCAATGATTTTCCAGACCTTACTAGAAAAGTTAAAAGAAGTGTTCTTGAAACTGGAAGGTCTCCCTCCTGATCGAATCGTTCCGACTGTTGGCCTCAATATTGGTCGTATTGAAGTTGCAAATACGAAACTTGTGTTCTGGGACTTGGGAGGACAGGTAAGCATGTTGCTCGTGTAGCTTTTTTGTCGTTCTCAATATATCTTATACCCCCTCTTATCTAAAATAGATGATTATTTAGCAAATAACAGCAGTTTTTAAGAAAATATTTCACTTCTCTAAAAACATTATCATTCTACTAACTTTTTCATAAATTTTACTATTTTTTAACGCTCATTACACATTTCAATCAATCAAAAGATTCAAAAAACTTAGCAACGCACAAATCAACAAGAATTCCAAAAAGACTAAAAGATCATCTATTGTTGATCAGAATTTTTCCTCTAAAAAATCATTTATTTTAGATTGGAGTGTTGTTCATGTTGTATCCAACCATGCGTGAATCAATGATTTCCTGTCAGTTAAATTTGGCAATTGATTATGTAAAAAAAAGGAAGATCTAGAAAATGATTTCCAGTATTGCACCATGTTGTTTGTGAGACCCTGAGCATCTTATCGCTATATCTGGAAACCGAAAAGGAGGTTGGTTGATGTAGAAAATGCAAGATTGTTGTTGCTTACTTTTTTTTTTGGTGAACTGTTGTTGCTTACTATACCTTGTTGGGTTAGGATTCTACTAGAAATTGTAACTATCTTCTGTCACTGATGGTAAATTCTCTTTGCTAATAGCCGGGTCTTCGCTCAATTTGGGAGAAATACTATGAGGAAGCCCATGCTGTGATTTATGTGGTTGATGCTAATACCCCATCTAGATTTGAAGAGTCAAAATCTGCACTTGGTAACTTTTATTGAGGCTTGCTATCAAGTTGTGTTGTTCAAAGTCATTGCTTTTATCATTTACTGATGATTTTAATTTATTCATCAGAAAAGGTTCTTCGGCACCAGGATTTGCAAGGTGCTCCTATTTTGATATTAGCCAACAAACAGGTACAGTCTAGACATTGATGAACCTATTGTTATTGATATGACTTTCTCAATATTCAGTTTGTAGATCTGAGAAAATTTCCTGATGCTTTTATCACTTTGAAGCACTGGGATATGCACTTTTGTTCCTACACCTAGAATCTCTTATAGAAGTGTTGGTGCCTTGTAATAATCAAGTTCTAACACCCTTTGTAAAGGATATCTTTGCAAAACAAAAGTTCACACCGTTCTTAAATGCTAAAGTTGCTGCTTTTGTGATGTAGTGCTTGTTTTCCTTTACTCTTAAAATCAGTATTAGTTGTGCTTGCAAAATCGGATTTCAAGGAGAGAAGTCAAAACAGCATCTTTTTATTTTTTTTATTTTTTCCTGAATCATGTCTTGTCATGGTAACTTGTTTCCCACCACCTTGAAATCATGTAAAATGATTAAAGGTGTTGGGCATGTGTGAAATGATTTTGACTTCTTCAACTGGGGGCGGAACATGATTTGAGATGATTCTCATTGTATAGAGAACTAGTTTATATAGGGTTCGGGACATTTGAAGTCTGGAATTTTAAAAATTAAATAAACTCTTTGATCAACAACTAGAGTGTATCTAGCACGAAGCAAGGTCTAGGTTATTGGTATGTGTGCACCCTTACCCCAAACTAGTTGAAAAGGGTCATTTCAAGTTTGAGATAAAGAAAAAGGATCAAAATCCATTATTTCAGGGTGTAATTGGTTTCATCTATTGACAGTTCAAGATATGCTATAGTTAAAGCCCCACCATCGAAACATGCATGCCTTTACGCATTGCATGTTTGAAAAAATGTGTGGAAGGGAGATTAAGTGAACATATATCAGCCTAGGAAAATAGGAAACATTAAATCATAGACGAGCTAGTGCATTTTCAATCATATGGTCCTCGGTGTGTGTTTTGTATCTATCCCTCTAATGCTCATAATAATGTTATAAAATGAGTCATTATCTTTCTGTATAGGATCTTCCCGGAGCAGTAACGGCTGAAGAGGTAGGTCGCTATCTGGATCTCAAGAAGCTGGATGAAAGAGTGTATATGTTTGAATCCGTATCTGGTCATGATGGGTATGTATTGTACACAGTTAACTTTATCCCTTGATCAAGATTGGTTTTGGAAAAAAAAAATTGACGTTCTTATGTGATTGTCGGAAAATTTACTGCAGTAGGGGGATTAAGGAAAGCGTGGACTGGCTCTTGGAGTCCATGGAAAGAAGCAAAAGATCAGAGTTGCTGAGAAGCCGTACACCTGCACCCTGAGAGGACATCAGCCCAGACTCCCTTGCTTGATTTTGCCCATTGATCGTCCAACACCGGTATATAATTCAGGTTCAACAACACATTGATTTTTCCCTTTGGTGACGAATAGGTTGATGTGAATTAAGGACCTATAATAATGTGACAAAGCTCAGAGGTGTATCTAGAATTGGTTTAAATTTCAAAGAGGTTTGCATCTCCTTAATATAAAATTACAAAAATTGGTCTTTGTAAAATGGATCCCATTTTTTGCCTCAGGACAATTTCCCAGCTACTAATTTGATTATCTCGTGGTGTTACAGGCCAAAACAATTTTGACTCTCAGTATCATGTTTGCTGGTATTCACATTAGTATATCTGTATATGAAACGCATAAAGGTTGACAAAGGATTCGTTTGACGAATTGTGCTTATTGATTTTATCAGCTGCCTACTCTTGTTGATCAAAGTACTTATTTATGCTAAATAAGACCCATAAACAAGTAACCTCACTCGTGCCAAACTAAGCCAAATGGCTAATTGAATTTGTAGCTTAATGAGTGCAAAAAGGGTGCACCAACTTGTGATGATAACCAATCACTTATTCAGTTGGTTTGGTTCGGATAAAAGTCAGGTGGAGTTTATTGATTGTGACGTGATTAGAATCATACAAGCTTAATTGATCTGGTACCCTTAATATGTACAGTAAAATTGCTCATATTGCTGTGGAAGAAAAGAGGTTCCTTGTTCATTTCATCTGCTGATGCTCAATTGTTTCTTAGAAAGGCGAAAACTCTGAAGTGTCCAGTTTACAATAAATAAGAATCAGCGAACCTAAACGAAAGGTGGCAGTCTTGTGTGAAGATCCATTGACATATATGTTCGTAGAAACCCATATTACATCCCCTACAGGATACGACATTTGCTTCAATAAAAAGTGTTCCCATGTTCCAAGTATTCATCTTCTTCACTCGTCTTTCTTCTCAGCCTCATCCTTCTCCTCAATGTCAGCAGCGACAGGCTGCACAGCTTCCTTGACATATTCTTCTGCTGGCTTCTCAGATGCAGCGCCTTCCTCTGCAGGGTGTGCTGCAGGTGCATCAGGGTTGGGAACAGCTTCAGCGGCCTCACTAGGCGAGGGCTCATCGGCAGTCTTGATGGTCCCCACCTTGACGTATTTGCCCATGAATTTGTACTCCCAGTCCTGCAAGGCATCCAGCTCAAAGGGACCAAGGCCGGAGATGTCTCCTGTCAGATCTTGCTCTTCAAACGACATCTTTGCAAGAGCCCTACTTGCATCCTTCCCAGCGAATAACGCATAGGGTCCACCTGGTCCATAAAACATCCTAAAAAGGGAATGCAGATCTTCCAATCTTAGAATACATGACAGAAATAAAATGTAATCATGAAACATAGATCATTGGGCATTGAGTCATCTAATTCTAGCCACATGGCAGGTGAGTCTGTATGATTAAAGCGAAGAGTACAATGATATGATGAATAAGTACACAAGTAGCCCGTCAATCATTCACCTATGATGAATGTCATGAAACTCAATCCGATCATCTTAATGTTTAGACCATCATATTTGTATGGTATCAAGTAACCATTTATTTCAGATCCCACTTTATGAAATGAAACCATTTCATAAAAGCACATGGCCATGATTTTTTTTAAGAGAAGTCAGAATTGAACCTATGTCGCTTAATCAAAACACACAAACGAATGGTAAACAACCGTAGTTGCACTTGTGGTGCAAAACGAAAGTATGAACTAAATAAATTTAGTATATAATTCGGTGGCCTACTCACTAGACTTTGTGTTAGGACTTATGTGCTAGGCTACAAGAACAGATGCGCTTGTGCACAAGACCTCTCGAACATGAATCCCAAAAGAAAAAAGTACAAACCCTAAGGGATTGTTTGGTATTCCTCGGTATGGGGTTTGAATGTGTAGAAGAATCACCCAACCCATAGTGTGGAATAGAGTTGGTATGCTTGTGTTTGGAATGTCTGGGAATGGGCTGATTCTTATTCACTGGCACCAACCTCATATTCCCATACCCACATTCCACTACCATATACCAAGGCATACCCAAAACACACACAAACAGCATGAAGAATGAAACAAGTAGTTCAACAAACTCACAACTAAACAAGATGTTGTCAGCTCATAAAGCTCAAATTACAACAGCAAGGCAACACAAAGGTCGTTTCGTGTGAATTAATCAACAAGCAGATGGGCGGTTAAAGCAAAGCATTATAGAAAGATACAATAGCTATAGCAATCAAAATATATTGTTCTATTGTGGAAGCATCCATTTAAAAATAAAAAGCCAGAAACTTGATGATTTAGCAGGTATCAATTCAAACTAAAAACTATCAAACTCTATCATCCCAAGATAGGACTTAGGAGGCATCAAGAATCACCAAATTCCCCAATCAAGGTCAAGGCAACAATCACTAAATTCCCCAATCAAGGCAACAACCAACCTTTAACCTAATTTAAACCACAGACCATCAAAATACCAAAACCCCCAGCAAAAATTGGCACAGCAACGGAATGAAACCCACAAAATTCCAACCAAAAACAGGAAAATCAGACCTGCTCTGGGAGACGTCATAGATCTGACCCTTGATAGCCATGAGCAAGGGCTTATCGGGATCGGAGCCGTCATAGAGCTTGAGGTCCTGCTCAGAGATCTCCCCAAGCTGGACAGGGGGAGGGAGGGGCGCCATGGGCTCCTCAAAGGACCTCTGGTGATGGGTGGGAGGGGAAGAAGATCCAAACAAGCCTGAGAGGACATGGTAGACAGCCAATCCAATGGCGAGGAGAGTGAAGAAAGTGGCAGGGGAGAGGCCTGTGTAGACTGTGATGGCCTCTTTGAGGGTTTCCCAAAGCTGGAGCGCCATCTCTTTGTTTTCACCCTACTTTTGGGGAAAAGCTGCAACTATTGCGAGGAGGAGGAGGATAATGGGGTCCCTCAAAAGTCTTTTACTTTTTTTTTTTTTTTCCTTTTTTAAAAAATACGGAGATATTTTTTTTTGAAAAAAAATTATTAAAGGATCAGATCGGGTCTTTTAAACTTCGAGTCCATGGATTTTGGAGCTGTGTCAAAGAAGTTTGAGGATCGAAGGTAGTGTGACAATGGGGCGAGCTGGATCAGCTTCGACAGTATCATTTCAGGTTTGGTCATTTTCGAATTGGGTTAAAATAGATTTCGGGATGGGCTGGATTATAAATGATGTTTAATTATGTGATTAGCTTCTTTACTTTTTTTTTTAGCCGCTCTACACCTTGTTAAATATTTATTAGGCGTTTGGACCCCTCTTAATTGTTGACTATTAAATTTATTTATTTAATTATAGATAGAATTTGGTGATTTAGACCCCTATGGATATTTAATTAGGTGATTAGCCTCTTTACTTAATTTTTCGTTTCGGTTATATACACTGCAAATCCACACGTTGTTAAGGACGTGCATGCACGTCGAAAGAAACGTGCATGCACGTCCTTAAGGACGTGCAAGTGGGTTTGCAGCCACCCGAGCCCGGACGTGCATGCACGTTTTTATTTATTTTTTAAGGACGTGCAATAGTGCACACTACTGGATTAATAGGAAATCCCTAGGGGCTAGGGTGATGAAGGTTGGAATTTCCAATGTTTTTAACGTGGTAATCTCCAATGATTTGAAGTGTTGGAAAGAACCAACCGTTGGAAATTCAATCATGTGATTCCAACAATCCAAATTTTTTAAAATAGGGAAATTCCGCATGGTGCCCACGAACTTTTGCAAATTCCGCGTGGTGCAAAAAGTTTTGAAAAATTCCGTGTGGTGCCCACGAACTTTTGCAAAAGTCTACATGGTGCCCACGAGTTTTTTCAAAAGTTTATGTAATAACAATAATGGGTTTTAATATTGAAAAATTGAGATTAAAAATTATATTATTGTACATTATAATTTGAAAAAACACTCTATAAGATTGGGTATTGGTTTGAATATTTTTTTAAAACTAGTTTTTTTTTATATAAATTTTCTTAGAGATAAACTAACCATTTTTTTTTCTCAAAAATCTTACGTCTTTAATTTTTATTTGTTCTCAATATTTAGTTTTTATTTATAAGAAAATGAGGGGAAAAAAAAGAACTACGGAGTATTACCCATTGCAAAAAAAATTGATACAAAATTTTAAATATTATAAGAAGATATAAAAACTTTTCCCCATTAAACCAACTTTCATATGAAATAATTTTTCGTTGAATTTTTTGACGTAGTAACCGGGGTTGAAGAATTTAATAACGTGGTGTGACATTATAAATTCCCGAAATTCAATTTTTTGTTAAAACTAAATTTAACCAATTTAATTTTATAAATCGTATTTTAGAGCTAATTATTTCCTTATCAAATTTTATAAAAATAAAAATTGGGTATTTAAGAACGTGGTGTCATACTATTTTCCTATTTTTAATACTCAATTAAAATGTGAAACTTTTAATTGTGTATTACACAAATCATCTCATATGAAAATTGTTTTAATGTGGAAAAGTGTACGTGTATATCTTCTTGTAATTTTCAAATTTTCTATTAATAATGGTTCATTGTAAATGGGTAATATTACTACATAGTTCTTATTATTTTTTCCTCATTTTCTTATAAATAAAATCTAAATATTAAGAACAAATAAAAATTAAATGCGTAAGATTTTTGAGAAAAAAATTTGGTTAGTTTATAGGTAAGAAAATGTATATAAAAAATTAGTTTTTAAAAAGATTCAAACTAATACACAATGTTAAGTGTTTTCCAAATTATAATGTGCAATAATATAATTTTTAATCTCAATTTTTCAATATTAAAACCCATTATTCTTATTACATAAACTTTTGAAAAAACTCGTGGGCACCCTGTAGACTTTTGCAAAAGTTCGTGGGCACCACACGGAATTTTTCAAAACTTTTTACACCACGCGGAATTTGCAAAAGTTCGTGGGCACCGTGCGGAATTTCCCTTTAAAATATATAAAAAAAGACCCCAACCTTTTCGATTATAAAAATCCTATAAAATGTCTATATATCTATATAAGACATTTATAATATACACTTTAAATCTAATAAATCTTCAATATATTTAGTTTATATTGTACGTAGTTTATTTTTCAAATTTTATAACCTTTTATCGGTATTTTGTTATGATTTAACATAATATTTATCTAATATGAAACATCTTAACTTCATTTAAAAAAATCCATTCGTGTGGCGAGATCTTATGATCTCACAATTCAATTCTATAATCCAATTTTTATACCATATTACCGATTCCAACATTTCTGATAACTATAAAGATTATAACAACATTTTTGATAACTAAGCATTGGAGAATTTTTAATGAATATATATAGATTATAAAATTAAATCATGCCCCATTCCAAAAATTCACAGTCAAGTTAAACAAAAAAGCTATAAAGTATACATCAATGAAGCTTTGATAAATGAAATTTAAGGCCAGTTTGATTTTATATAAATCAATAAAACTTTAGTATATGAAATTTAACTACCTACGTAAGTTTGATTTTATATAAACCAAGTATAAATCAACGAACTGAAATTTAATTAACTACTTGAATATGATGTTATTTATTTCATATTATGTACGTATAAATAATATCATATCCGTATACTTATTTTTACATTATATTCATATTCAAAGAACCTAATATTCATATATTCATTTAAAAATAACATGATATTTATATATGACACCATCTTCATTCATTTCACCGTATTTTTCATTTCATCTATATACACCTATTAGATGCTTAATAAAAATAATTAATTAGAATATGTACATGTTCTACCACAATCAAAACAAACTCAGGATTTTTTTCACCTGCAACTTCTGGAACTAATTAATTGTTTGTTTTTTAATGTATATTTAACAACATTTCCAACGCTAACTACTATTGGAATGATTTTCCAACATTTTAAACCCTTGGAAATGTTCATTAAAATCCTCCCAGCAGTCTTAACCCTTGGAAATAGATTTCCAACACTTTTCACCGTTGGAAAATATTCCAACATATTTCACTCTTGGAACATGACGGTTGGAATATTTGCACGTTGTTAAGAACGTGCAAATATTGCACGTTGCTTTCGACGTGCAAACCCTAGTTTGCTAGTCGACGTGCACAGTTCTACACTTGCACATTGTTAACGATGTGCATGCACATCCTTAAGGACGTGCAAATCCTTAATCCGGATTTGCGGTGTATATAGTGACACCCTAATTTTTTAGCCGCTCTATACCTTGTTCAATGTTTATTAGGCGTTTGGACCCCTCTTCCTTTCTCCTTCTATCACACCCTCTCTGTTTGCTCTCTTGTTCTCCCAAATGGGACTAACCACGACGCATAAGCACCGGAGGCTATGGAAGCAAGCCCTCCTCTCCCTCTCGACCTCACATCCCTCGCCGATTGCCAACCCGAGGCTGAATCGCCGCTTCTTCGCCCAGATCCGAAAGAGTCACAGCTCCCGGGATCTCGACCCCACACTCTCGCCTCAACGACGCCAGATCCGCAGCCGGAGCTCTCTCTCCCGGCCCATCCTTCAGCTTCGAAACCCTTCTAGAGAGGTCTGTCTGCCGCCGCCAACATAGCATAGCCACCCGCGCATCATCCCCTTCTCTTCCACTTCCTTCTTCCTTGTCTTCCTATTCCCCCATATGAACCTCTTTTTACCTTGATTTATGGTAAATCTCAATCCCTCTAATATTTTTTTTCACATTTAATTTCATATCGATCCGGATAAATACACCCCAAATTTGCCCGTCGGAATGGACGTGCAAGTTTGTTGTGGGCTAATTAATTAAGAAAGCATGTTAATCAATTAAAAAAGGTTGCACGTTGGATTGAACGCGCATTTTAAAAGGGTGATTTGCGGTGTATCTAATAACACCCATTTCATATTGATTGATGGTTTATCTGGTTTATTTGAAGATTTGAGTTGTCAGGGTTTGGGAGAAATTGATTAATTTGGGGGTTTGTGATTTGAATTGTTAGGATGGATGGATTGTAGCCTTTAGGTATGGACTATGGAGAAATTTGATTTAAAGCTAAATTTGAAATGGTTGTAACTGATCTGTGGTGTTGGACTGTTGGTTTTGTGATATACTCAAGAAGTGAGTTTTGATTTCCAGATTTGCTGATTTGCCAATGCCTAATAGTTCTACTTAGATGAATCCGTGGTGTTGGACTGTTGTGATTTAATGTTAGCTAGTTGATCAATTATGTTGTCCAAGTACTGTCCAAGTGTGAAAATTCAAGTGCTTAATGAGTTTTATATGTTTTAGGTGTGTTGGGTAAACTTGTGTCGGATTAGAATGCGTGAAATAAGGGATGGAATTTAGCTAAGGAGTTTAAATATGTGCATCATATTTATTTCATCTGGATAATGTAAATACAACTGGCATTCTCTTGTCAAAATCCTTTTGTTTTTATGAAATGCAGAATGTGCAACTACTGGGATCACTATTATTCTTCATTGCCATGAAAAAAATGATTATCAGGAGGCAAATGAGGAAGAAGACAACAAAGACAAAGAATATGTAACAAATCAATTCAAGTCCAGACCTAGCCTTGATGTGCATCAGATAGGTGTGGCTACTGCAAATGAAGAAAGTGACTGATTTGGGTGGTGCTACCTGTCATAAGGAAAACTTCAATATAATTGTCTATTATTCAATAGTTGTTTTGTTTTGATAGTTTTTTTTTAGTTTTTTTTTTTTTTTTTTTTTTTTTTTTTACAGTATGCAAACAGTTGGAGTTTGTTACGTAAAGTGTAACAAACAACCAGGATCATCCCTTAGGATGATGGAGTACAACTCCTTCGTAAGGGGAGACGTATGATTAATACAAACGATACCCTTTCTAGCTATGAAGTCGGCTACTTTGTTTGCTTCTCTATAGCAGTGTTTAAACTGGATAAGCTGGAATTCTGTAGCCATAATGTTGATCTTCTCAACTTGATGAATGACTTCCCATGGAGTAACGATCTCTTTCTTTATCGCTTTGATGATAGCCTCATTGTCGCTTTCAATGATAGCCTTCTGGATCCCTTTACTACTTGCATGCTCGATGCCTCCGTTTTGTTTTGATAGTTGTACTAGTCATATTTAATACTTTTTTTTTGTTTTAGGTGGATGTTGTAATGTTTTATGTAGCTTCTTATTTTACTTGTTACTTTTTCTTTGCTTCTTTATGTTTGGATTCTTTTCAACTTTGATTGCATCATTGAAGTGTAATCACAAACGTTTCATCAGTGAATAAAAGTAGAATTGATGAAAATACTCCATTCGTTAAAAAATATAGGTCTTTTTGGGCTTAGAATTTTGTTTAGAAATATAAGTCCTTTTGGGTTTTAGAGGCATTGGGATAATAGAAAAGTAACTTTTTGAGTTGTTTTGTGAAATGTTATTGGTTGATAATGGTAGTGGATAATTAATGAGGGGTATAAAAGTAAAATTTTTAGACTTTTCTTAATATGTGTGCAAAAGTCTAAAAGGACTTATAATTTTGAACGGATGGAGTATATCGATATACAATTTGATTAAAATAAAAAAAGTGGCATCAAATGATTTGATTAAAAAATGACATCAAATAATTACATTAGAAAAATGGCATCAAAACACTACTTCGAAAAAGTTGTATCACATTAAAGGAAAAAATGTCATCAAAACACTATGAAAAAATATGGCATCACGGTAAATAAATATCATCTAAAAAATTGACATAAAAAAGTGTCATCAGTAGTCAATAGTAAAAAAATGGGATCAATGGTCAATGTGACACCACAGTAAACAAAAAATGTCATCAATGTTTAAAAAAAGTGACATTAAAAATGTGTCACCAAACCATTTCATTGAAAAGGTGACATCAAAGTGAAAAATATAATATAGTAAAAAAATGGCATCAAAACGGTAAAAAATGGCATCACAAAAAATGTCATCACTAATAAATAAATAAATAAAACGAATGAGTTGGTCAACATTGACCGGTCACTGGTTAAACAGTTACCATTGACCATTCTACTCTATTTGCATGGGCCCGCCATGGGGTCTACCAAAACTAATTAAATTAGTTTAGGGTCTAAGTACCTAATTAAATATTCAAAATGGTCTATGTACCCAAATCACCCTTAATTATATTAGGTCTAATTATAGGTAGAAAAAAATAAATATCCATATAATGAGACCTAATTAATTAAATGTTCACCATTCAAAATTTATTAGTTAAAGTCCACCGGTCACCTTAACCGCTGCTCGCTTCTAACTATGACAGTAAGATGACAAAGTATGACAGATAGTTGACAAAGCTAATTCTATGTTTAAACAAACCAAACAGAAACTCAACCCTAAAAAAACCACAAAATCAACACATCAAACCCCTAAAAAAACCGCAAAAATCAGACAGTTGATAAAGAATGGCAGTAAGCTAACAAAGCATGACATGCAACTAATAAAGCTTATCTTATGTTTAAACAAACCAAACAGAAAGTCAACCCTACAAAAACCACAAAATCAACACACCAAACCCCTAAAAAGGGGAAAAATTAGCACAATAAAACATCAAACTCTAGAAGTTGCAAATAATATGGAAACAATTGCAAAATTTCATCCAACAAAAATGAAAAATAATTACCCGACAACATCGATCGAGTTTAGAATACCAAACCCCTAAACCCCCCAAAATAAGATAGTTGACAATGCATGACAAACAACACAAAGCTAATCCTATATTTAAACAAATCAAACAGAAACTCAAACTTAAAAAAACCACAAAATCAGCACACAAAAACTTTAAACTCTAGAAATAGCAAATAATATGGAGGCAATTGCAAAACATAATCCAACAAAATGAAAACAATAACCTGACGACATCGATCTAATTTAACATACCAAACCTCTAACCCCCCCTCCCCCCCGCCCACACACACAAAAATTCAGACAGTTGATAAAGCATGTTAGTAAGATGATAAAGCATAACAGACAACCGATAAAACTAATCCTATGTTTAAACAAACAATAGAGAAACTCGACCCTAAAAAACCACAAAATCATCACACAAAACCCCTAAAAACCGCAAAAATCAACACACCAAACCATACCCCCCCCCAAATCAGCCTTTAGAAAAAGAAAAATCAAGTACCTTCGCTTGGCGGTGGTTGGAGGTCGGAGGCGTTCACAAAGAGGCAGACAACCTCCATCTCTCTCTCTCTCTCTTTCTCTCTCTCTCTCTCTCTCTCTCTCTCTCTCTCTCTCCCTCTCCCACAGATCTCGCCCTCGGGCGTCGCTGTCAATCTCGATCGTCGCCGGAGGTAGGAAACAAAGGTTGGAAGCGGTTCTCGATCATATCCACAAACATTTTCGGAAAAGAGGAGAAGAACAGAAGGAAAAGGGAGATAGGGGAAGACAAGGGAGAAAAGAACAGAGGAAGAGGGAGAGAAGGGAAAAGAACGAGAATTCTAGGTTAGTGTACTTTGGACTGCCCGATGGGCCTTTACTTAATTTGAACTGCCTAGTGTACATTTGCTTAATTAGGTTGGGAAATTGGGTCTATCGGCCGAATTGCCTCCTGATTATATGTAATTCAAGCTATTTGTTTCTTTAAAAAGGAGAAAATAAAGTACCTACAAAGAAAACCATCGAAATAGCATAGATTCTGAACTTTCCCACAAAGCGAGCGCTAATATAAATTAACACTAAAACATGCATATTTTACAATAAAAACGTGTCTAAGCTAACCTAGAATGCCTATTAAAATACTATGTATGAATTATCGATGATGTCATGGATGAAGAAAACTTTGAGATTGAAGGATGCAGAGAGGAGGAATGTCACCGACTCCGTGTGATGGGAACGATGGCAAGAGAGAAAGAATCACCAAATCCAAATCAGCAAGGCGTCATCTCCCTCTAGTGTCTGTAATGTTTTTGCCAACTCCGTATGTCAGTGGCGACACATCGGTTGTGCAATTGGTGAGAATTTTGTCATACCAATAGCAACCTATATTTTTTTTCCATGATGCCCATTACATTTATTATGACACCCCTTTAAATATAACATTGAATAAATCCCTAAAATAAACAATTCTGGTAGTAAACTCATGTTTTCCATGTCACCCCTTATGTTTTTCGTGGCCTCAATTCCTAATATCAACTCTCAATTATTCTATGACAATAAAATTCAAAATGACACCCATAGTAGATAACCCTTTTGCTATCATTCCATGTCACTCTTCATCCTTTATTTGGTGTCATTTATTGCCTACACTCATAACCTCGATCTTCTTCTTTTTAATGTTGATTTGATCTCGTCATTTGTTATGCCAGCCATAGCATCTCTGTTTTTTTTCCCCCTAAAAAATCCCTCCCACGAGAGTTGAAGAACGCTCTCCTCAAGCCGTCAAGCGCCCCTATTCTCCATAGCCACAACCTTCTCAAACCCTTGTTTTTGTGTTTATTCCCTCTTGTACCTTCGACTTGTGTGTTAATCGATCTAATCCCTTCCGGATTTGGTCATTTGTTGCCTTGTTGCTCTGAATCGTGCTCAAACTTGGGGCGAAGCGGGCTTCTCGGTTCGATATGGTATGGCGTCCCCTTCGCTTTTGCCTCTCGTCTTCTTGCGTTTGGCCTTGATCCTCTCTTGTTCTCCTGATTCTTACCATATATCTCTCCTCTTGTTGGAATCAGGGTCTCAATCCACCCTCCCCTACCCTAAAAGTCATCATCTACCTCTTCTCCTCAAGTTGCTATCTTGTTTGTCCATGGCGGGGTGAACTGGTGGTAGGTGTGGGGAGATAAAGGCATTAAAGAAGATTGGAAAGAGTAAAGCTGTGATGGACTTTAAAAAAAGGAAGAAGAGGCACAACTGTGGGACGGGGATTTCTTTGGCTTTCAATTAGCTGTGTGTTGGTGGGACGGGCTCCGGGGTGGTTTCTTCTCTATCTGTTGGTCTTGTGTGGGCAATGCTCACAAAACCGGTTTCTCTAGCCATGGACATAACGAGATCTCGACTCTCGATCTCACAATCGAGGTTGATGTGACCACGAATAGGTTCGATCACATACCCTCTATATTGACTATAATTAATTGCTTTAGACTTTTCACCAATTCCCTCTGGCTTGTATTTGGTTGGGTTTACATGCTATGTTTGGCACCAACCAACATCTCCTATTGGTATTTGACTAAAACCGTGATAGAGGTGCATTCCTCTTCGTACATTACCTCCCGAAAGGGTTCTGAACAAGCTGTTGTGGAAATGTTTTCCATGGCCTTTTCCATTGACAATTCAAGTAATGTATGGGCGGCAGCTATTTGGGTAAAACTTTATACTTATTCACCAGGGCTTGAATATATTTGGTTGACTTTCGGGCTAAAACATTTGTTGTAGTTAAGCACTTGGGGAAACCTTGAGAGTATCTTGACTAACAACCTTAAAAAAACTCCATTTTCGGGCAACAAACTTAAGTTAAGGAACACTCTTGGTCATATGATGTTCTACAGTAAGGTTGTATGGTTTTGGGGTGGTGTTTCTCACAAGTGCTTGTTACTCCAATGTTATAAAATCCGTGCGAGTCTCATTTGCAATACTTTTTTGAATACTTCCCTATTGTCATATTCACATATTTAGTTATGTGTGTTGTTATTCTACCACCATCTATTAATTCATGAACTTTTTTCTTGTATTTCTATATTGACACGTGGCTGCAATGACAAGTTGGAAAAAAACCCGCAGAGAGTTTGCATTTTACCCTTCACAACTCGACTCCCAAAAGAGCAACCTACCCATTGTCGAAAGAAGTTCTTCTATGAGAACTTCTGTTATTGATGAATACTATCCTCTTAATCGGAAAAATATAGTCCTAAGGAGAACACAAAGGTTTTTGACCTCCACCCTCGATCTTCTCAAGGATGGCTTTGGAAGAACAATTTTGGTATCTGCCAACCTTTCCGTGAGGCCCATAACTTCCTGCGAGCAATCCAACATTGAATTGAAGAGTATTCCATATTACAGGTTGTCTCAAATCTTGTGTACAACTGTTTTAAGCCCTACTGGTGTAAAACTCCCTTAAGGAAAAAGGGTTTGAATGTGCTATATGATATGCACCAAGTGTGTATGAATGGTTGGGGTTGTAAAATAATTATGATAATAATATTTGTGTGTTTATCTAAAAAAATATTTCTCTAAAGTTCCATTTGAGAAATTGATAACAAAATTGAAATCTCAAACAATGACTTCCAGTCACATATACCCCCCTTTTGAGGCCCCAAAAAATATCTCCAGACTACCCATTTGTTTGGTGCTTATACCATTGACAATCGAAATCGCATCTTATTTTTGTTTGTGTAAAATAGTGGTGGCTAACACTTGAATCTGTATTACCCCAAAGGGCCCTATGCAAGAACAAATTAGTCTCACTGGGATCTTAACAACCCCCGTTGCAATTACTAGCCATGAGGAAAAACCCAACACCTGTTGTCCACAAATATTGTGTCTAAGCAATTAGTTTAGGGGCTGTACATTCCTCCCCAACGTATAAAGAGTGGTCATGAAAGTGGGTTTTTAGAACTGTAGGGGTATCACAAAACCAAATTTTTGGATCAACATTAATGCCTGGTGTAGGAACGAATTTGTCCAGGTATTAGCTCTTGTTGAAACTAAGGTGAATAAAATTCCCGATGAAAATGTGTGGCGAACGACGGGCTTTGATAACGCAATTTGGTCAATCTCTAACGATAAATCTGGTGGTATTGACGTCTTATAGAAATCATACCAGCTTCCTTAAGAATCAATCTCACTGGAACTCCATCTCCCTATAATTACTGGGCTTAAATACTTTAACTTTATTGAAAACTTCTCTAGCCTAATCCTGTGCGTTTATGCACCCCTAGACCCTAAAGAAAAAAATAGTTTAAGGAAAACCTTTTCTGAAATTATTCTCGGCTTATGCCTCCCCTACATTGTTATTGTCGATTTAAATAAAATTAGTAACCACAATGATAAAATAGGTGGCGCCGAAGTAAACATCAATAGATTTTGATGTCTTTCCCATTTCAAAAATGAATGTCAGTTAAATGAGATTCCAACTTATGGTAACCCTTTTAGTTGGAGGAAAAGCCTTTAGGTGTTGACAACATCCACGAAACGTTGGATCGAGTATTAGTTCAATATCAGATCCTACAACAGTTCCATCATTCATCACAAAGAATGGGGTTTTCTTCTCTTCTGATTACTGCCCCATATCAATCGACTTATATAAAAATACACCATACCAGGTCCCACCTTTCAAATTAGAAAACATTTGGCTACAAAGAAATGGCTTTAGAAATATTGTAAAACAGGCTTGGCATGCATTATGAGCTGTCTCTTGTATGTTCTAGCTCACACACAAAACACCTGTTGGAAACAAAAACTCGGTTGCGCCAACTGAATGATCCCAACCTTCTCTAGAAGGAAAAGATCTTACAAGTAAAAAAGAATAAATTATTACTGTTTCAAAAGCACTACTAGAATCAACGAGCCAAGACAAAACACCTAAAACTAATGGACTCGAACATCGGTTATTTTCACAAAGTAGCTTCCGGAAGACGCAATCGAAAAATCATCAAAACTATCGCAACCTTGGAAGGAACACAAATAATAGGTGATGAAAACACCAAAAGAGAAGTTAGGCAAGACTTCGAATACCATTTCAAAAAATAACATATTTCTCAACAAATCCTTGATGAATATCTCCAACTAATTAATGCAGAAGTTATATGCAAAGATAACGATATTCTTATACAGATTCCTACGAATAATGAGATTAAACAATCAGTCTTTTCTTTGGGGAATAACCTCTGTCTCTGATGGGATGACTGAAGAATTTTATAAAAAATGTTGGAGTATCGTTGGGATGTCAGTTATCCGTGCTATTAAAAGCTTCTTCCTGTTTGGCAAGCTTCTTCCCTAAATAAATCATACGTTTATCTCTCTTCTTCCCAAATGCGACAACACATCCATGACCTCACACTACATACCCATAATCCTATGCTCTACAATCTATAAAATTATCTAAAAAATCTTTATTGAAAGACTCAAAAAGGTCATTGGAAAACCGATCCACCCTCTCCAAGGTGCTTTCGTTTCGGATAAAGTCATTCAGGATAACGTTCTCATTGCCCATGCAATATTCCATTCCTTCCGTCAACGCGAGGGTAAGGAAGGATGGATGGCAATAAAGCTCCACATGGAAAAAGCCTATAACCGTGTGGACTGGCATTTCACAAAAGGTGTTCTAGAAAAATTTGGATTTCATCCGACGCTTGTGGGATGAATTTTTGAATGCCTCTCCTTGGTACCCTTCTCCATCCTTGTTAATAATGGTTCAACCGATATCTTTCAACCCTCAAGTGGTTTAAGATAAGGGGACCCTTTATTACCCTTCCTTTTCATCATAGGAACCGAGTTGCTAGCTTGCTCGTACATTAATGAACTTCGCTATAAAGAATGACAACCCTATTGGATTTAACTTTGGTAAAGATGGTCCATGCATTCCGTTTCTTGCTTTCACAGATGACATAATCATATTCTTAAAAGGATCGATCTCTGCATGTCAACTAGTTAAGAGAACTATTTGACTACTGAAAACTGTCCGAACAAAAAGTTAACTATCATAAATCCGCCTTCTAAACAACATATGGGATCCCCTATACCAAGCTAGAAGAAATTCAAGGAACACTTGGTATCACAAACTAAAAAACGCTCAAAAAATACCTTAGATGTCCTATCATTAACGGGAGGGTTAACAAAGAAACTTTCAGTGATATTATATGCAAATCAAAAGACTTACTAAACAAGTGGTGGAAGAATGCCCTTTCACAACAAGGGCGCTCAACACTTATTGCGTCAAATCTTAGCTCCAAACCACTTTATGAAATGCAAAACTTCATGTTGCCCTCGTCGGTACACAAGGAATTGGACTAATTAGACCGCACTTTTTTTGGAATAAGGATGCCCAACATCGCCCTAGGCCTCTTATCACCTGGGATAGATTGTGTCGTGCTAAAAATAAAGACGGTCTATGAATTCGAAAGTCACAACCAATGACTGAGACCCTTCAAATGAAGACTCTATGGAAAATCCTGGTAGAACCGGAAAATTCATGGATGAAAGTTGTCCAATACAAATACATTATAACTTCTCATATCCTTTCTTACAAGAAGAAAGATGGTGCATTGTGGCAATGGTCAAAGCTTACCCTACTGATTGAGAAGTGTAAATCTGACCTTATATGGTCAGTAGGAGACGGTACGTCAATAAATTTCTAGAAGGATAATTGGATCTCATTGGAGTCATTAGACTTCAGACTCAACCCTATCACTTCGCCTTATCTATATGAATCGGTGAGTGAGTATATCATGGGAGAGAAATGGTGGGAGGAAAAACTTTTGAAAAATCCGCCCAGGGTGATTGTCACAAAAATAAGGAATATCCCCTTCTTTCTAACAATTTCCCCGACAGGCTCAATTGGTGGCCGACCAAAGGTTGGTTCAACACGAATAGTGCATAAATTTTCATAACAGACCACCACCATATAAACGATGATATATACACTTGGATATGGAACATTTCTGCTACACCAAATATAAAGA
Source organism: Persicaria tinctoria (assembly GCA_037127255.1). Lineage (NCBI taxonomy): Eukaryota > Viridiplantae > Streptophyta > Magnoliopsida > Caryophyllales > Polygonaceae > Persicaria > Persicaria tinctoria. Next base: position 50,267,504 of record JBANSL010000006.1, on the reverse strand, counting down.
ATTTTCTCTAGAAAATGAGCCATAATGGCTTACCTACTAAGGTGCACCTTAACAACAAAGGAATTATGATTCTTAAGACATGCGAGTTCTGCAACCAGGCCGATGAAGATGACACCCACTTATTTTTTTAAAGTTGTTTTAATTCTATCAATGTCGTTTTGAACCCCGCTGATATGCAACAGATCAACTGTCTGATATCCTCATCTAGAAACATACAACCAATCATGGGGATCTTGGGTACAACACTATCCAAGTCGAAAAAACAACTAGTTGCCTTTTACCTGGTGGACATCTTGAAAGACTAGAAACAACTTCATTTGCAGAAACGATCCAATACCTAATCCTACCAATATCAAAACATTAAATCTAAACTATATTCAAGACTGGCATTCTGCTTGCATTCTTGATTGCGATAGAAGTCTAGATTAATTGCAAACAATGACGATAGAAAGACATGTTGTTTATTGACAAAAAAAGTCCATAAATGGCGGACCCCCCAAGGGGTACATTAAAACTCAATTTCGACCGATCTATCTAACGGGGACAATTCCTTCAGATACTTCGTAATTGGACTGGTACCCCTATTCACATAGTCCAAACCATAGTAGGAACGAAATCCCCTATTGGTGTTGAGGCATTTGCCCTGAAACAAGGGGTATTACAAGCTCTAGAAATGTGTATTAATAACATTTAGATTGAAGGCGACTCGTTGATAATTATAGACCACCTAAAGTTCGAAAAACACTGTCCTTGGGAAATTGAATTGATAATGTCCGAGATTAAACTACTCTTACAAAATATGAGAGAGGTATTTTTCTCTCATGTAACTCGTAGTGGTAATAGAGTGACAGTATAGCCAGGGTTGTTGGTATAGCCAATGATTTAGGTCTTATCGACCTTATCCGTCAGAATGCTATTGATTAGGCGCTACCTAGCCGAATTGTTTTCTTAATAAAAAAAACATCTCCTTTTTTTACCTTGTCATTTATTTTCCATCATGATATTAGTTACACTTACCCCTAAATAGTTGGTGATTTCAACCTACCGTATCATTTTTGGCCGATTTTCCATTCTTGCAAATATATAAAGGACAAGATAGTTTTGTAAACCTTGAATTTTTTTGGTATATTTAATACCATTTTTTTTGTAAAACTATTAAAATCGTTGAATTAATTAAATTGTGGTATCCTGAAATTTCTCACTCACTAATTAAACCATTTAATAAAATATCGGCATTCATATGACCCGGGGTTGCAAAAAAAGCTCTGACCTCTCTCTCTCTCTAGAGAGAGAGAGAGAGGTGAACCACTAAAAAAAAAATCCAGAATCTTATATTTCAATAACTCTCCTTAACCAGCACAATCAACAGAGTTTGCGACCTTTTTTCGTTTTGCTACCTCTGATGCACACAATTTTTGAAGAATCAAACTATGGGGTTTATGGATGAGTGGGTGAGTGTGAGAGTAAAAACAGAATTGAGGGTGTAGTTCACCATTGGCGTATCGAATGCCTCACTCATCCGGGATCCCTTACATCTCCTTCGGGAGCATCACGTACCTCATCTTCAGGAGCTTCAACACTCATCCGGGAGCCCTTACGTCTCCTCCGAGAGCCTTGACCTACTCCACTACAACCTTCCCTATTTCCGGCGACCACCGATGCCTACCACCCTTCCCCCTTCTATATAGAATCCCCCCTTTTTTGATTTGGGGTTTCTTAGGGGCTTCTTCTGCCTCTGGCTTTTCCTTCACTAGTGTTGAATTGTTCCCCTTCAGACCTCGTTCCGCTAGGAACTATCCTTCTTCAATCCTTTCTTGCTCTTCCGCCCTTCATCGGGTGAGTCGGTGAAAAGACCCTTTTTCGAAAACCCTATCCGCCGAACCCTCTGCCCCTAAATCTCCTTCTTCCTCCTCCTTTTAGGCTGGATCTATGGCCTTCTTAGAATTCCAACCTACCGTTCCTTCAATGTCGGCCTCCATTTTGGGACCTCGGTTCCCTCTTGGCTCTCGCTGGCCATCTCCTATCTTCGGCGGTGCTCCGTTGGTCTCTCTTATGGCGGTTTCACTTCTGCTCGCATCTCCTCATTTCGAGGGCTAGCGCTACTTCGTCGCCGCTGTCCCTAGCATCTCCCCCCTCTCGGTCCATTTCTGGTCACGTCTGTGGTCGTCGGTGTCTTGGTCGGTGTTGCGTGGGGTTTTCTGTTAACCACAAATCTGAACAAAGTACAATGATATCTTCTCGTCACCCCGTCCCTCCCCGACGTCCTTTTCCTCTGCCATGTCTCAGGTGGTGGGGGGTGTTTGCCGGCGGTGGGTGTCGTTCTGCGCCAGGAGCTGTTGGCTCTGTTTTGTCGAGCATTTGTCGTTTCCAAGCTTTGGCTGCTTCTGGTGCTTCAATTTCCCTTCTTGGGTCCGTGGTGAATTCTTTGGGCCCATGATTTTTTTGTCTTGGGCCTAAAGTCGGCCCATAAAAAAAACCATAAACTAAATTAAATAAATATGAAATTTAATTAATAAATAATATTAAATAACTACAAATAAATAAATTCCCTGTGGGGTTTGTATAAATCCCGCTTGGGTTTCTGGTGCTTTTGGTTCAGGTGTTGTGTGACTTTACGTTTGGCGTTACTGGATTTTCTTCTCTGTTTGTTAGGTTCTGCCGGTCGGAGTCGGGATAGGCTGGGGTCGTGGTAGTGTGTATCGAGGCGTCTCCTTTCTCCGGAAGAATGGTTCCTTGGAGGTTCGTCTTCACTGCGCACAAGTTACTCCTGATGTGCTGCTGGCCTACGGTGCTACTTCAGGGTAGTGTTTGGCTTCGTTTTTCGTCTACATCCTCCTCTTGTTCGGTTTAGTTGTATTTGGTTTCGCCTTTTTAGAGTTCTGTCCTGTACTTTGCACCATCTTTGTATTTTTCTATTTGCTTAGACGGTTATCCGTCTGCCGACTTGTCGGCCATCGAGGTTTAGGTTTGTCTGACCTTGAATTTTTTTCTAATAAAAAAATGTCGGCATTCGTGATTGGAGAATTCAAATTGTGTGGAGGAAGAGGATCCATTGATTAACTCTAACAATTTCACCTTCGGTGGAAGGATTTAACCAAACACTCACCTCACACAAAGTTAACAGGGTAAAAGCTAATTGTGATCCGGAGGATTCCTGTTGGGAGGGTTCCGCTAATAGGACGTGCCCGAACAAAAAGGCAAAAACAGGTTCTGCAAGAACATAAAAATGGAAAAACCTCCCATGGGTTTTTATAAGCTTAACTTTGCTGGATTATCTATGGGTAATGGTCTCAGTTCCGATGGGTATGTCATCCGAGATTGGAAAGGAACTGTCATACATCTTGAGGGGAATCTTTTGGCCACTAAATGCCTCTCATGGCTGAGGGCCTGACAGAGGATTTGGAGCACATTTTCTCATATTTATCATGGCGGCAACAAAGTAGCCAATAAAGTTGCACACCTTGACTATTACTGATATAATATGAGAGTCTTTTATTCTGAATCAAGTCTAATGGATCTCATCCGAAAGGATGCCATTGGTTAGCATTCCTTGTGGAGTGCAACCGAATTCTTGCCAAATTAAAAAAAAAACTCAAACAATTTCACAGTTTTCTGAACATTGTAAACGGTCAACTACATACCTAATAAATATATTTATTTAAGTTTAGATTTTCTTAAATTAATTTATAAGCAGGTAAGGTCCATCTATTTAGACCTATAATAATCTCAATGCATGTCTTAAAATTATTTATACAATAAGTCTACATATGTAAGGTGTAACATTTGTTCAATACGATTAATTTAAGTTGATCACAATCAAATCAACTGCTGCTGTAGGTAATATGATTGCGACATACAAAATTGTAATTTTGCGAAATCAAATTTGTTATAAATCCTCTTGTGTTTTACTGTGTAGAGTTAGCCTAATATTGACAATTTACTACTTATAAAATTATTGGATTATTTTTGTTTTATATTAATATGAGAAAGTGGCACCCAATAAACCAATCACTTGTCAATTTTTAATTCAATTTTTTTTTCAAAATACTTTTTTCAATATATATATCATCTTTATCTATATTTATGTCTATAATACTAAAGTTGATTAATGTGTTATCTTCTGACAAAATTTTCTTCTCGACATGCTAGAAAGTTAAAAACATTGTGGATGAATATTGTCAGATCTCAGAGCAGAAGGTTAACTATAATAACTCGGCGTTTCAAGGTTCCCGGAGTATACCCACCTCCCGTATTCCTGCCATTGAGGGGGGCTTGAATATTTCGAAACAAACTAAACTTAATAAATACTTAGGTTGCCCCATTATTAAGGTAGAGTGAATAAAACAACTTTTGAAGAAATTATTGGCAAAACCACTAACCAGCTTACAAAACGAAAAGCTGAGGCCCTGTCCCAACATGGAAGGTCAGTGTTAATCAATTCAAACTTGTCGTCTAAACCCTTGTATTCTATGCAAAGTTTCATGCTGTCTGTTTCTGTGCACTCAACACTAGATAGGATCAACAGAACATTCTTCTGGAATAAAGACCTCCAATATAAACCCCTTATTAGTTGGGATAAAGTGTGTAGGCATAAAAAACATGGGGGAATGGGGCTCAGAAAGACAAAAGAAATGAATGAAGCCTTACATATGAAGCTCCGGTGGAAAATAATTGCGGAACTAGATAATTTTTGGGTTAAAGTTATAAAGTATAAATACCTTAAAACGTCAAACTTACTAGATTTTGAAGAAAAAGGAAACACCTCTTGGAAATGGACCCAATTGAGAAAACTAGGCAAGCCTTTCAAGGAAGGCTTGTCATGGTTGGGGGGGGGGGGGGGGGGGGATGGAGAAACTATCAAATTTTGGCAAGATAATTGGACTTCGGGTTCTAAACTAGAAAACTTCTGTTTAGACCCTGGGCGTTGTTGCTCCGATGAAAAGGTTGTGCAATATATAATTGATGGGAAATGGAGTACTGATAAACTCAATTCGGTATTACATGCTAGCAAGGCTAAACAAATTGCCGATATCCCATTAATAACGACTAAACTACAAGACATAATGTACTGGTGGCTTGCTAAAAAGGGATGGTTCACTATTGACAGTGCATATAAATACATTACCAAATCTTTAAATCAAGAAGGGGATGACAACACTTGGATATGGAGGATCAATACCCTACCAAAGGTAAAAAACTTTTTGTGGAAAGTTTGCCACAATGGGCTCCCAACAGCATCTAGGCTATCTGCTAAGGGTATTGTTGTACCGCCGTATTGTGTAATCTGCAACCACCATGAGGAGGATTCCACTAACCTTTTCTTTGAATATAAGTACTCCATGGTTTATCCAGGCTTTCCCCACATGGTCAAATTGATGATTAGTAACTGTAACAAGGAATCAAGAAATATATCGTCTATAATGGCGAAACTAGGCGCCATTCTAAACCCCATAGAAAAACAAAAATTGGCGTTCCACTGGTGGGCGATATGGCTAGTTCGAAATCAACTCTTATTCCAACAACAAAAACTACGTACCTAGTCTGGACGGATTCCGTTGGAAAGTAGAAGCAAGCGTACAGGCCTGGAATAAGTCAGAGATACAGATGGGAAAAAAATATTACAAGTCCAACTACATGGAAAAACTTCTGGAGAATAGACGTAGGAAGGAACGCAAATGGAAGAAACCCCCGACTGGTAAAATGAAATTAAATTTTGATGGATCTGTTTCGCCTCATCGATAGGGCTCCATTGGATTTATCATTCGCAGTGACAAAGGAGGGCCAAAAGAAATAGGATGTGATCTTATTGGGATGCAAACACCTCTAATGACGGAGGCACTTGCTTTACGAGCTGGAGTTTTTTAAAGAAATTGAATTGAAAATTTAAAAACTTATTATCGAGGGTGATTCCCTCATTATTATTGACTATTTTAAAAAAAGGACGAGTTGTCCATGGGAAATCGAACTAATTTTGTCGGATATTAGTTCGCTTTTCAAAGGGTCTAACGAAGTATCATTCGCACACATTCTTCGTGATGGTAACTGTATGGCAGATAAGGTGGCACACCTTTCTCATGTTACCATTAACCCTTCCCTATATACCGATCCAGGTCTGACTGACCTCATCTGTAAGGATGCTATCGGATAGCTATATGGATCCGAATTTCTTACCTAATAAAAAAAAATAATCATGACAAAATTTTCTTCCAAGAATTTTTTAATTAAAATAATATATATATATATATATATTAATAGACAAATACTTTATATCTTTTATTTTATTTATATATATAGATTATTTTTTTGGTGAAAAGAATTAAATATACCTAGATTAGTTTTTATTGAAATATATGTATACATAAACTGATTTAATTATTTTGTAATGGTATTAATTTATAGCTCTATTATACTCGTTTTCATGAATATTATATCATTCAACTATAAAACTCATTGCACAACCAAAAAAAACTTTGAAAACGAGTTCATCAACATCATGTTTTCTGGAAACAAATCAAATGACAGATCACAAACCCTAGGGCACTGATAGCGGCGTTGGTGTGCGTCCCTTTGCGAACGATAACCTCTATCCCTCTCTCCGGTCGAGGTTCGTGGGAGCTAGGGCAATTCTCACCGGTAGTGCGAGATTCACCATTGTTGGCCGGGTTGGCTGCGGTCGATATAGGTTTTGGAATTAGGGTTAGGGCTAGGGTTTGGGCAGTGTTGGGGGGAGATGAAGGATAGGGGAAAGAACGTACAACTGACACAGGAGGGGTGCGAGATTGTGGCTGGGAAGGAACTAGGAGACTGTGGCTAGGGTTAGGGCTAGGGTTTTGGTGCATTTGGACATGGCTAGTAAGGGCAAAGGTCACGCTGATGAAGGAGTGTCCAAGAAAGATGGCGCTCCAACTGATCAAGGCGTCAAAAATCCTACTGCTGATGGGGAAGGATCTAAGATCCCCATGAAACTGCCTCGCAAGACCAAGACTAAGGGTTCGTCAATTGTGAACAAGGAGAATGGCGCCCCCCCCGGGTGCCAAGAATGGCTCCAAGGCCGAGAAACCTAGCAAACAGGTTATTGCTGAAGAGCATGTTGGCCAGGAGAGAAGTGCCCTCTTGGACGTGGATGAGGAAGACGATTTCTGTTCACTGAGGGAGATCGCTAGGACATCGGGTGCTCGGGGAAGTCAAAGCAAGTCATGTGATGGCCGGGTTCACATCGCTAAGGGCAAGCGAGTAGATGCTCACGTCCCGAGTGACCCGAAGATAAGCGATGGCATCAAGGGAGCACCGGGTGGTAGCGAGAGCAATCCCAATCCCAGCGACACCGAGAAGGCTAAGGATGGTTCCCAATGATACGAACTCGAAGGCTTCCGATGAGCACGTGCCCAACGATAGCGACAGGGGTGGTAGTTGATACGTTTGGGATACCCGATCCTTCGCCTGTGGGCTTCAGATCAAGAACCACGCCGTATATTTGCTCCGATCTTGCAATGCTCTTTGATATCTCCTGATTTGGAACAATTTAAACAAGTGATTAAAATTCTGATTTAGCGACAGAATTATACTTAGTAAAATTCCAGCAATAGAATCTCAGAATTTAGCGACAGAAAAACAAAAGACAGCGAGTGAGAAACGCGGAGGACTGGACGCGCAAGGATCCGGGCATACAGGCGCTCAGGCCTCAGGGTGTGCGAGCAGGTGGATGCGCGAAGACGCCGCGCTCGCTGGCAGCGAGGGTGAGGGCGAGCGAAGACGCGGGAGCGAGGGAGACAGGTGCGCGAGAGCGCAGGAGCGAGCGCGCGGGAGCGAAGACGCCTGGGACGCCTGCGCTCGCTGGGAGCAGAACTGGTCGCGAGAGCCGCCAAGCCCTGGACTTCCTCGGTTGCGTAGGCCTCTCGATTTAGGGCTGGTGGGTTTTGGCTTGCTCGATGTCGACAAGCAAGGTGAGGGTGATGATTTTTGTGAGGTCCGAAATTTCTCAAGAACACAAGAGCTTTGGGATTGATAATCGAAGAACCCTAATTCCGTTAAGGGTTTCTTCAATTCTAATTCAATGTGATTAAATTCAAAGTGCGTAACATGAATTTATAGTAAAGTTCTAAGAGATCTAACCAATCCTTCCTTGCAAAGGAAATGGGTTTGGATAGATTAATTCTATCTAAGATAAATGAAATAACTTAAAGATAAATAAATCCTAAGAAGATAGAAATATAATAACTTGGTGGCCAAGGATTATATCTAGAAGAGATATAATTAATTTCCACCTTATTTATCTAAATTGCATAAAATAATAATTAATAAAATAATAAATTAATTTGAAGACTAGAATCGGCCCACACATTCAAGCTACTCGACATGGGCCTCAAGAGTACTCGACATACATCTTGAATCTTCTTCCATGGTGGCGCCTTCTTCTTCCTCTTGAGGACGAGACTCTTTGCCATCAATGGCCCTCGAATCGGTCTTGAGAGCTCGCCTGGATCAAGATCATTGTTGGACCCACAGAAGGTCATCTTGATCCGTATCATTCTCCCCTTCTTATATTCGATTCGTCCTCGAATCGAGTCATTGAAGAGCAGTAGGGAAGGAGCAACCACCAAAAAGTAACTTCCGTGACAATCGAATTGAGGTGGTGCCAGCAGAATTTGAGGGACAGGAACCTCAAAAACAACACCTGTCATAGGGATCATCGAGCAATCAAAAGGAACAAAATCAAAAGGCCCAATAACCCTATGAACTCCAGAATTATCAACATTAGGAACATTCTCAAGAGGTACAATAGCTAACTCAAGAGAAGTGTCCCCAACGTCATCATCGTTGTTGTCAGAAGCACCCAACACATCATGCGCAGCACTGCAGTCCACTTGCAGAGCAGTTTCGGGTGCCTTAATGGATGATTCCTTTAGCATGTGAGACACCGTTGGAAAGCTCGTTGAGTCAGCTTCGCAACAAGACTGAGTTGACTCAATTCTGAGGTCGGAGTCAACGGGAATCTGTGAAACAAGTTCGACGCGTTGTGCTGAATCTGGGCCCACGATTTTGATTTCATCCTGGGCTGCGGGCGTGACTGAATCAGGGGTGCCGGATGGTATGGCCGCGGGTGCAGCCTGATTGGTGTTTGTGCCGCAGTGCGCTTCCCGTCTTGCCGTAGCCTCCTTCTCGGCGTTGTATTGGCGTTGTCGTGCCTGGTCCTTCAAAACAACTTGAGGCGAAAGGGGTAGGAGAGTAACTCTCCTCCCACCAAAGGTGAAGGCATATGTATTCGCACGACCATTATACATAACAGAACGATCATATAACCAAGGACGGCCTAGCAAGATATGACTACAATCCATTCGAGCAACATCACATAACACTGTATCATGATATGATCCAATAGAAAATGAAACTAAACACTGTTTGGTGACCATTATATCAGATCCATCATCAGTAATGCCATTTAAACCATAGTGAGTAGCTCTAGGAGTAGTAGTTAAATGGAGGAATTCCACTACCTTTTCATTGATGAGGTTGCAGCAACTCCCACCGTCGATGATGACACTTAAGGTAGCCTCACGAACCATACACTTGGTGTGGAAGATGTTCTCCCTTTGATCAGCCATGGGAGACTCCTGAATGTGTAGGACCCGTCGATTGACAAGGCAGAGAACGTCGTCGAACTCTGTAGTGGCGATCTCTCCAGCGTGTGGCGCAGGAGGGGTAGGGGAAGAATTGGGGTTATTGGCGTTCGACATGTTCCTACAATATCAGAAGAGCAACAAGTAAACGAAGCAAAGATCAGAAACCAAGTAATGCAAGCTCTAGTGATTCCTAAGAGTGATTCAAGTTTTAGAAATCAAAGAGCGAGAAAACAAGGCACAATATTCAAGCAATTCCCCTGGACACAGAATTTTGCAATATTGAAGACAACAAGTAATAATCCAAATTGCAAATTAAATCAGCCACAAAGTCGGATATCAAGGATAGCAAGTATAAACAAGCGGCTTAATGTGGAGAAATAGAGCTACAATGTGATGCTTGAATAATATGAATGTGTAATAATGACAAATAACAATCACAAGGGCAAGCAAGTGCACACACTCCGTCAACTATTATCTGACGGTTGCAACACGGTTCAGAAAAAGAGGGGTGTGACCAAGGCTCCAGTGTCGGCACAGCACAAAATCACACAAGTAGGGTTCTTTTGTAATGCTTTAAACCGTTTAGATCATCTAACATGTAGCAAGCAAAGAACTTAGAGTTACTAACTCAATGATGTCATGAAAGAATGCTCTATATAATAACTAATTTTTTTTTTGTTTGAATTCGGCTTTTCTGTTTTTTTTTTTTTATATATGGAACAAGTTGCTGTAAATTAGAGGAGCAACCGAAATAAAGAGCAAAAAATAAAAATAAAAGCTACGATGATCTAAAAGTAAGCAAAAATAAAGAGAATAGGGAAAATTGGCTAGAAACTGGAAAAAGTAGGGTTCTTTAGTGGTGCAAGTTTATATAATGCTTTTAATCCAAGAATCACAGTCATAGGCATGATATGTAGCAACTAGGAATAAAAGATCACAACTTGCAATCAAGAACTCAATATCTTCCAAATTATAGATCCAAACAAAGAATAACAAAAATAAAGTGCTAATTTTTATGGGTGAATAATAAAGATTCAACTTTTATGCAGCGGCTATGGTGAAAAATAAGGCACGAAAAATAAATCACTCAATAGAAATCAAGAGAGTAAAGAACTTGCATTAACCTGAAATCTGATACCACTTGATACGTTTGGGATACTCGATCCTTCGCCTGTGGGCTTCAGATCAAGAACCACGCCGTATATTTGCTCCGATCTTGCAATGCTCTTTGATATCTCCTGATTTGGAACAATTTAAACAAGTGATTAAAATTCTGATTTAGCGATAGAATTATACTTAGTAAAATTCCAGCAATAGAATCTCAGAATTTAGCGACAGAAAAACAAAAGACAGCGAGTGAGAAACGCGGAGGACTGGACGCGCAAGGATCCGGGCACACAGGCGCTCAGGCCTCAGGGTGTGCGAGCAGGTGGATGCGCGAAGACGCCGCGCTCGCTGGCAGCGAGGGTGAGGGCGAGCGAAGACGCGGGAGCGAGGGAGACAGGTGCGCGAGAGCGCAGGAGCGAGCGCGCGGGAGCGAAGACGCCTGGGACGCCTGCGCTCGCTGGGAGCAGAACTGGTCGCGAGAGCCGCCAAGCCCTGGACTTCCTCGGTTGCGCAGGCCTCTCGATTTAGGGCTGGTGGGTTTTGGCTTGCTCGATGTCGACAAGCAAGGTGAGGGTGATGATTTTTGTGAGGTCCGAAATTTCTCAAGAACACAAGAGCTTTGGGATTGATAATCGAAGAACCCTAATTCCGTTAAGGGTTTCTTCAATTCTAATTCAATGTGATTAAATTCAAAGTGCGTAACATGAATTTATAGTAAAGTTCTAAGAGATCTAACCAATCCTTCCTTGCAAAGGAAATGGGTTTGGATAGATTAATTCTATCTAAGATAAATGAAATAACTTAAAGATAAATAAATCCTAAGAAGATAGAAATATAATAACTTGGTGGCCAAGGATTATATCTAGAAGAGATATAATTAATTTCCACCTTATTTATCTAAATTGCATAAAATAATAATTAATAAAATAATAAATTAATTTGAAGACTAGAATCGGCCCACACATTCAAGCTACTCGACATGGGCCTCAAGAGTACTCGACATACATCTTGAATCTTCTTCCATGGTGGCGCCTTCTTCTTCCTCTTGAGGACGAGACTCTTTGCCATCAATGGCCCTCGAATCGGTCTTGAGAGCTCGCCTGGATCAAGATCATTGTTGGACCCACAGAAGGTCATCTTGATCCGCATCAGTAGTGGCAATGATGCTCGGGGTTCCAGTGGTAACTCTAAGCCCGAAGATGGATTCCAAGTGCTAAATAGGACCAAGGTTGGTGGTAACAACTTTGCTTCCACATCCAAGGCCAATGCTCAGCCTAATGGTGATCAAGGCAAGACAATCCTTAATGCTTGGGCGACTAAGTCTAAGAAAATTTTCATGAATGCAGGTCTTGGGGGCAAGGTGTCTTACACTAAGCCTACAGAGAAGTTTGTCTTGACCAAGGAGGAAGAGCTATCGAAAGAAGTGGTGTGGGGATGGTCTTTGCTTGGCCAGTACGTTGGCCTATACCCCGGGAATTTCTTGATCAATGAGTTAAGGAAAACTTGGGGAGTGAAGTGTATGTTTCGTATTGAAGCAGGATGGATGATATTCACCTTCAAATCGGAGAGTGATTGTAATCAGGTCTTGAAAGGAGGACCATACTTCATCAATAATAGGCCGCTCATCCTTAAGCCCATTCCGGAAAAGTTTGCCTTCAACCGGAAAGACATTTCCACGATACCTTTATGGGTTAGATTCTATGGCTTGTCGAGGACATATTGGACAACGGAGACTCTTGGTAGATGGGCCTCTTTTGCGAGAAATTCTTTGTTATTGGATAAGGTGACGGAGGAAAGGAAACGTGGAACGTATGTGAGAGTCTTGGTGGAGATTGACTTCGCCCTTGATGTTGTGCGTGAGGTTCCCATTCATTTTCATCATGGTGATGTAATTCCTTGTAAGCTTTATATTAAGAATGAGCCATATTATTGCGAGTGTTGTTGTACTTTTGGTGATGCAGAGAGCACTTGCTCATTCCTTGAGAAGAAGACAAAGGTTGGCACTAATAATAGATGGGAATCCAAGGGCCCAAGGAGTGATACTTGGAGGGGCAATGTACCGACCGGGGATGGGGGAACCTTGGATGCGAATGGGAAAGACAATGGAGAGAACTCAACACCTCCAAAGGACTCCATCGTGAATGACCTATGTCCCGAACACCGGAGGCCGATGTCTCTAACAACGAGGCTTGTGACGGAGATGATCATTTTAATAAAGAGAGGGATGCATGCCGAGTAAGAGGGTAAGGAAACACTAAAGACCACCAAGTCTAACACGCCTCTAAATGGGAGTGAGAGCCAAGAGAACCCTCCACCAATGGGGGTGGGGGGGGGGGGGGGGGGCGACGTGCTCGGACCCGGGCTCGAGCAAAAGGACTGGCGACGAGAGTTTCGAGAAGTCGGGAAATTGTGGACAGCTTCTGAGTCAACAGATCAGTCTTCAAAGATTGCCAATTTCCCATCGATTGGCTTTGCTTCTAGGGACGTGCAAGTACTACTTTAGTAGATCTTGAAGTCGCGGTCGCGGAGTGGGGCAGATCTTGTCAATCGGAGGTAAGACGAAGCGGGAATTCGCGTTTTACCGAGACGTCGCCTGCGCAGAGACGATTCCGAACGGGGCTTGTTTGAGAGGGAATTAAAGGGCTGTTTGGAGTGACGTTTTGGGAATATTTGAGGGTGTTGATGGAGATGTGGAAGGCTTTAGAATGGTGGTAAAGTAGGGGATGGGGTTGAGGGATATGTGATGCAAGATCGCTCTCGGCCTCGCACTCCGAGCTCTCTCCAACACTCGATCTTCCACACTCTCGGTCTCGCACTCCGAGTATTTCCGACCATTTGATTCCGTCGTCTCGCACTAAGGAATCTCCTTTAGCCTCTCACCGAAGGTTTTGTTCCCGACCTCTCACCTAAGAACGAGATTCTTGACCCGAATAACTGGAAGCTAAAAGACTCACTTTTTCTCCAAATTCAACTTATCTTCAAAAAGGTTCTTACATCCCTTTTGAAGGTTCGATAAAGTAAAACAAAGTAATATTAGTGTTATACCCGCGCCATGGATCGGATGCGATGGAAAAAAAATGAGAATATAAAATCTTTATTATAAGGAATGACCAAATACAATATAAACAAATGTTTGGAATGTCTAAAAAAAACATTGTTATTGAACGACATAGGTGTTGTGAAAAGGAACAGATCGAGGTGATGTAGGCTTCGTCCATGCAAATCCTGGAGAAAAAAAATATTGATGAATACAAAGGGATGATTGTATGATAGAGATCATTTATAGGTTAATAATAAATGATATACAAATTAAAATGTAGATATAAAAAGTTTATTAATGATCCAAAATGTGTAACTTACATAAGGAAGACAAATCAGTTATAATTTAGGATGACACCAGATGTTACCCCAACTAAAAGAGAAGGTCATCGACCTGAGTAATGAAAGGAATGAGACCAACATCAATATAAGATTTAAAAAAAAAGCATATTATGAAACATGTTAGCAACTGTACTTGCTAGGATAAAGCTTCCAAGACTTCTTTGTACACCACATTAGTTGTAGTGTTCAGTGGATAACTCGGTAAAGCCTTGGGCTCCCATGTGCAACCAATGACTCAATGATGTCTTCTTAGGAATTAGATATTCCTAGCTGCTGGTTTCTTGAGGAGAAGAATATGCCAAGTTCAAGCAGAAGTATTTTTAGGTGTATCTTAATGTACGATGACGTATATATAAAGGAAGCAAATATCCAAAATATTATTGACAAATAGAAGAAATCGTTACCTTTAAGAAGGTAGCACCAATATTGAAACATTATAAAGAAAGAAAGAAATAATAGCTGTACAAACTCATAAATAGACAGTTAGGAACGCACCTTTACGAAGTCAGCACCAATGTGAAATGTATATATATTTAGAAAGAAGATCCCATCAGTAGAATTATAGAAAATTATAAAATTGTTATAAGAATAGACATATGTGAGAATATGGGAAAGGAAAGAATATTTTTTAAAAAAAAGGAAAGGAAAGAAAAAATCAAGAAATATATAATTGATGAGGAAAGAATCTGTATTTGTGGAAACAGATAAAGAAATATATAAGAATAGACAATAGAAAGGATCAGTATTTGTGGAAACATATATTAATAAGAATCTTAATTCGAAAAAATAAATTAAGAAATACAAAATAATTTAATCAAATTATGAATTTTATCCTAATGAGAAATGAAAAAAAAGATCAATTGAGAGAAAATGATCATTTGATAAATTTTATCCTATTAGATTAAAAAAAAAACAAATTAAGAAATAAAAAAGATAAAGAGTTGTAGGAATAACCTCTAAAGAATTGTAACATGTAGCCTTCTGAAATTATCCATTCCCCTAACTTTGACACTGTTGTACCAAAACATAATTATCATAGGTGCAATACACTCCCTAGTATCAAGTCAAATATGATTGCTCACTGAACACCAATTCAATAGTTACACCTATGCATTTCCATCTTCATAACAATGATGGAAATTACTAATAGATACATTGCCAAGGTTTCATCGAAAAGAGGCAAAATTTAAACCAGTACAAAGCAGCTATAGCTTCATGATAGAGGAAGCAACTCTAGCTTTTCGTAGTAAGATAACAGATTTTGCATCCATTATATGATTCAAATTCCTAATTAGCATTTCCTAGTTTCCAATGGGAAAAAAACGTTGTGAAGAAGAGCATAAAGGATTAACCTAAAATAAACGGAGAAACGGTCATTAATTAGTTGATCGAAGACCGAATCACTGCAGAGTGCAAAATAATGAATGACGTCCTAAAAAAACAGGGGATTCAGAGGATAATTTTCATAGTAAGAATCAAAGTAGAATGGGAAGGGAAAATCAAAATTAGATAAAAAAAGAGAAGAAGAGATATGGCAGAGAATCCACCTCAAGCGGACGGCGAATTAAGATTTGGAATCGACCACGGGCAAAAGTGCAGCATGAAGATCTTTTGTGAATCGGCAAAACCCAATTGAAATCCCCCAACAGATGAACACCCTAACCTAGAATGAATGGAGGAAGAAAATCACCGGAGGGAAGAAAATTAAGGCATAAACGCAGCCGAGGAGAAGAGGACGAAGATGAACGAACCTCTAGTAGAGCCTCAGCGGAGGAGGAAGAAGAAGTCCCGTGTGATTGAATCGTCAGATGCAAGGAGGAAGAGCTGAAATCAACGGAGGATTCACGACAATTGAAATCCCTAGAGGGAAGCGGTGAATGAGGCGGAGGAGGTATAAGTGTAACCCTAATAGTCCAATACTCCAATGTGTGAATAATATAGGGAAAGAAAAAGGTAAAAGGAAGGAAATAAACGAAATAAGCTCATTGGTTGAAAATCAAAAAATCCTGGAGAGAGCGACACATAAAAAAAAAAAAGATTTGGTTTGAAGAGGTTATATAGATAGATATAGATATAGATATAGATCGGAATAGGCAAGAATAGTTGATTGGATATTAAACTATATGAAACAAGAATCAATAACAGATTAAGGAATATATTAAAATTAGACAGTGGGTACCTCGGATGCAACATCGACTCCAATTTCATCAACTTGTGCTCAGAATTAAGGAAGATATTGAAATGAGAAATAAAGAGAGCTTGATTTACAAATCCAAAATAAACATCAGACTTTTGAGAGGTAGTAACCTTATGAAAGCTTAATGTTATAAGTCAGCTTGTGCGTAACTAAATAAATAAAATAAAGAGTAAAGACTACCAGATCAGTTGGAGACGAAAAAAAAGCATTTGGGAGTCCCAATGAAGTCCAATCTGCAAGTGTCCCTGTAAAAATACAAAAGAATGAAATATAGTAACAAAATCAAAAAATAAAAGGGAAAATGCAAAAGGCTATCAAGTAAGGTGATCAAAAGGCTATCAATTAAGACAAAATAATTGATGAATCATATTATTTTACATCTTAATTTAGCTATCAAGTAAGGTATAGATATATAATAAAAATCATATGGTTCATGGATTAAGAACATTAATGATAATGATGAAATCAAGGAAAATCAAACATGATCAACATTTATGCCAATTTTACCCGGACAGGAAGTGCCACACAATTTTACCTGGAAAATCAAATGTAACTCAACAGTGACACCCTCACCTCCATCTTTAATGATCTTCAATGACTGAGACCCCTGAAAGTTGCAGGAAATTATAAACAATCAGAAATACAATCTCTCTACTTATTAGAATTTTTTTTTGTGAATAAAACAAAAGAAAAACATTGACACACATATGTAGGTTAGCATAAATAACAAAATAATATGAGTTTTAACCATCAAGTTAGCATGAATAAATAACCAAGTTAGAAAGGTTGGCACACAGTAGGCTGAGTATTTACTTATGTTGAATAAATAATCTTTGGCTTAAAGCATGTATGTTGCTGAGACATTGCAAGCCAATGAAAATCAAAATGCTACTCGTCAATGAAAGCAAATCCAGTTTGACAACATAAATAAACCATTACAAGCAAGCCATTAAAACAAAGATAAAAGCTCATCTTGAGAATATGCCAAAACACGAAAGGTGAGGAAGAAAAAAAGCAAGTAGTTTTCTTAATTGAATACAAATTCGCACAACTGCACAACCATGCATTCAACATAATCAATCGATGAAGAAGTACCGTTGGAAGCCTGTAGGGGTCGGGCCACATGGGGAAGCGCATGGAGAAGAGTGCCACCAGCACTATTGCGCACGTTAGCAACCTTCGATAAGCCACCACCGACCTCTAGCTCCTCCTCGACATCTACCTATCTCCCAACCCATATCCAATTATCAAAGTAGAGGACTGTCTTCTCTTCGCAGAAATTGCAAATTTGCCAGCAAAATAAATAACTTTAAAAACCTTGAAACTTAACCCTAATTCCTCAAACAGCGATATGGGGCAAAATAAATATCAGAATTAAGATCTTGAATTTTAGAAACAGAATTAAGGAAGACAAAGAAAATAGGAACAAACCAAACCTTATTTCTAGGACATTGATGAAACCAGGACTCAGAGAAGTCATTAGCCTCGACGATTTCCATAGCCAAAGCTCAGCGATATCCATAGCCTCGACGATTTCCAGTAGCTTGATTCGGTTTGCGATTGGACAAAGACGGCAAGCGAAATCAGCAAAAAGGCCAAGAAGAGAAGGGAATCGGTAGAGGCAAGGGGATCAAAATTCGATTTGGGAACCGTTTGAGAGAGAGGAGGGAGAAAGAATGGGAGAAGGAGGCGTGTGCGAGAAGGAGGAGGCGTATAACATTAGCCGAGGAACGATGTCGCTGGAACCGGAAGAGTAAAGGGGAGGGAGACGGCAGAGGCAAGGGCGTGGGAGGAATGAAACCCTAACCATTCATTAGGGCAAATTGTGGGAATAAAAAAAACGAAAATTAAAAGAAAAAGATACGATTGGTCGAGGAGGAGAGAAATGTGGGGAGCATGCCACATCAGTGGAAACTCTTTGCAATTAAGTTATTATATAGATATATAGATATATAGATAGAGATACTCTATAAGGGGGTTGAATAGAGTATGCCGGTTTGTCACAGATAATCTCAAGGCTTTTGAAGCTACTGCCAAACCCTTTGAGATTAGACGTAATACTTCTTTTGGTAAACGTGAATCACAAAGTTAAACAATTCGAACAAAGTGCGGAAATAAGGTAAAACAGTAAGTAAAGGACGCAACGAATTGGTAACGAGGTTCGGCACGAACTTGGCCTACGTCCCCGCCTAGGGTTCTTCCACAACCCTATGATTCAACCGACTTTTATTGATTCATAAGACTTAGGATCCTAATAGCTCACCGAGAAGCCTCTCTCCTATACAATTGCAATCTAGTCAACTCACGTTCCTTTGGAGTCCTAGACCAATCTAGAAGAGCCCCACCTCTCTCAGCTATCTAGTACAATCCTCTTACACTTAGTGAATCAATCGCCTAATGTCCACTTCCTGAGTTACAAACTCTCGAGTATAACACTCTCTCGAAATATATCCTATAAGCTCACTATGTATCTCTCAAGTGCTTTGAAACAAAATATAAGACTCTTAAGAACAAGCAGAGAGAACACGCTGAAGAGAGATCGTAAACTTGAGGGCTGATTG
This sequence comes from Persicaria tinctoria, assembly GCA_037127255.1. NCBI lineage: Eukaryota > Viridiplantae > Streptophyta > Magnoliopsida > Caryophyllales > Polygonaceae > Persicaria > Persicaria tinctoria. Next base: position 50,248,638 of record JBANSL010000006.1, on the reverse strand, counting down.
TGCAATGATATTCGTGAATGTGCGTCAGTCCTCTCTCTCTTCTTCATCTCCTTCATATAGTGAAGATCATCGGCGCCACTTGAGGAAGGAATCTTCTCCAACGGTTAACTTGGACTATGGCTTGCGGGTGGATCTCTGAGATCTTCTATCTTTGGAAACTCTGAAGCCATGATCACGATTTTATTCTTCTCAGCTTTGAGCGCTTAAGGAAGGAGATATTATTCAAAAAGCTTACTGAAATGTTAGTGCATATATAATAATATTTGGAAACATATAATAACATATAATAATATTCGGACATAATATAATAAAGTACAGGTTTTGTGTTTCATCAACACAGCTGTAGCTTCAAGACCTTTGACACAGACTGTGTGTCAAAGCCTTTGAAACCTTTTCCGATTTTCATCAAGGGAGTGGAGTTATCAATCTCCCCCTTGATGAAAGACAAAACCTGTGTATCCCTGCAACTTAGTCAAGCAGATATATCATAAGCAAAATCGGACTAAGGACCTGCATGGGTTAGACAAATGTTGGATCATAAGTTTTCAAAGTCAACGAGAAACATCCAACAAGGTAAAACAAAACAAGGTCTTCCAAGACCCTTGGTTCACAACAGTTATAAAGTCTAAACCATCATCAAATCATCTCCCCCCTTTTGTCTTTCAACAAAAGGGAGGAGGGTAAACCAGTAACCAAAAGTTCAAAATAATTTCTCCGATTTTAAAATAATTTCCACAAATAAACTATACTCGGATAAAATAAAAGGATTTTTCCGAAAATAAAATAGGTAACATATAAAGAAGGTTTAAAATCCATTAAAACCATATTTGATCAAATATCTAATAAGATATCAACCAAATATCTGATCCGTTATATGTACTCTACTGTTCAGTTCACAAACTTTGAAATAAGGTTCAAGGATCTTGACACACAGAGTAGAATTTATCTTTCGTAAAAGGAAAGCTCCCCCTACCAAATTGCATCCCTGTTAAGCATTCCGATCTCACGTCTAATGAAGGTGAACCTGTCATCTTCCAAAGGCTTAGTAAAAATGTCAGCCCATTGATAATAAATTCAAATAAAAGATATGGACACATCACCTTTTTCGACATGGTCTCTAATGAAATGGTGCCTTACATCAATATGTCTGGTCCTTGAATGTTGAACAGGATTCTTTGTAATGGAGATGACACTTGTATTGTCGCACTTAATAGGAATGCCTTTGAGGTTGATGCCAAGATCTATCATTTGTTGAGCTATCCAAAGGATTTGGGAGCAACATGCTCCAACTGCTATGTATTCGACAGTGGATAGAGCAACTGAGTTTTGTTTCTTTGAATGCCAACTGATCAAGGATGCTCCTAAGAATTGGCAACATCCTGATGTGCTCTTTCTATCCACCTTATAGTCTGCAAAATCTGCATCAGAATACGCAATTAATGTAAAATCTTTTTGCTTTGGGTACCACAAGCCAAGCTCCTTAGTGCCATTGAGATATCGAAAAATCCTCTTCACTGCTACGAGGTGAGATTCTTTAGGATCAGCTTGAAACCTTGCACACATGCAAACACTAAACATGATGTCAGGTCTACTAGCTGTAAGATATAGTAAAGATCTAATCATTCCTCGATACTCCTTTTGATTGATACTCTTCCCAGTCTTGTCTTGATCTAGAGATAATGTTGAGCTCATGGGTGTCTTGGCTGCTTTGGATTGATCCATCTTGAACTTCTTCAAGAGATCCTTAGTGTACTTGCTTTGGTTGACAAAGATCCCTTTCTTGGATTGATGAACTTGTAATCCCAAAAAGAAGTTGAGTTCACACATCAATCTCATCTCAAATTCACTGCACATGATGTCAGAAAATTCCTTGCACAAAGATGTGTTAGTAGCACCAAACAATATATCATCAACAAATATTTGAATAACCAAAATGTCTTTTCCTTTGGTCTTGATAAAAAGAGTCTTGTCGATCAATCCCCTATTAAAATCATTTTCTAAAAGATATTTTGACAAGCGCTCATACCAAGCTCTTGGGGCTTATTTCAAACCATAAAGTGCTTTGTCTAGTTTATAAACATGATTGGGAAATTCCGAACTTTCAAAACCTGGGGGTCGATCCACATAAACTTCTTCCTCTAAGAAGCTATTAAGAAAAGCACATTTGACATCCATTTGATATAACTTTATGCTCATAAAAGATGCAAATGCTAATAAAATGCGAATGGCTTCAAGCCTGGCTACGGGAGCAAAGGTCTCCTCGTAGTCAATACCTTCCTCTTGATTGTAGCCTTGAGCAACAAGCCTTGAGCAACAAGCCTTGATTTGTTCCTTATGATCTTACCATTCTCATCAAGCTTGTTTCGAAATACCCATCGTGTGCCAATGACTGATTGATGCTTTGGCCTACGCTTCAAGGTCCAGACTTTGTTCCTTTCGAATTCGTTAAGCTCGCTTTGCATAGCAATGATCCAGTCTGGCTCTTGAAGGGCCTCATCTACCTTCTTTGGTTCTATAAGAGAAACAAACGCGTGAAAAGCACAAAGATCTTTAAGTTTAGAACAAGTTTGAACACTAAAAGTAGGGTAAAAAATGATATCCTTTAATGAGTGTGATGAGGAGTATTTGAATTTTCTTTTGCTAGTCTCAGCTTCTTGATTCGTCACACCAGTAGGATTGACTTGTAGTACGTCTGACTCCATGGATCTGTTAGGTTCATTTACAACAGTTTCTGACGTTTCAACACCGTTAGATTGGACACCAAGGGCTTTGGACGAATCTTCAATACCTTAGGCCAATTCTTCAGTGTTGAGAATCTGTTCCTGCATGTTCCTCTTCTCTGTGTTCTTGGTAGCAGCATCATCACCATCCTCATTCTCTGTATTGCTGTTAAGATCTAGATCTGCAACACTTTCACTCAAATAACCGTCATTGCATTCATCAAATATAACATGAAGCATGTACTTTTTTACAATTGGGAGATTTGACTCGCATAAGACCACATAGATCCATATGTAAAAGTTCAAGGGGTCTAGAAGTACTTATAACCTTTTTGGGTTTGAAAGAGCTACGTGCTTGTTTACCTCGTGTGCATCCTTTGCACATCTCAATACCTTTGAAGTCCATCTCAGGTAGTCCTCTTACAAGCCCTTTAGACACAAGCTTTTATAGTGTATGTGGACTCACATGACCGAGTCTCCTGTGCCAGAGCTTTGGATCGTCCGTCAAAGCCTTTAGGCAGGTTAAGCTTCCTTGTGCCACTTGATCAGCATTCACAGCATAGATGTTGTTATAACGATATGCAGTTAGAACTACTTCACCTGTATCTTCTCTACGCACTAGACATCTTTTCTTTTTAAATCCAACATCATTACCACTATCACATAATTGAGAGACACTAAGTAAATTATACTTCAAACCATTAATAAGATAAACATTTTTAATACTATGGTTAGGATCACTCCCAACACTACCAATACCAACGATGTCACACTTTCCCTTGTCACCAAGAGTGATTGTTCCAGTGGATTGCTTCTTTAGATCATGAAAGAGAGAACTCTTCCCACTCATATGTCTCGAGCATCCACTATAAATGATCCATTTTTGCTCCTTCACCTTGGTGATCTCCTGCAAAACAAAAATCAACCTTTGTGGCTAGACCAGTGAGCAAATTTAGATCCTTTATTGGGATAAACCATATTTGGTAAAATAGTGCCTTTGGGGACCCAAACTTGCTTTATCCGTTCTTTTCTCAAGTGAACAGGAAATGTATTGCGAATAATATGAGGATACTTTCTTCTATAGGGGCAGGTCTCTCTTACATGTCCATTTCTCGCACAGTGGTGACATATAGGAGAGGTTTTGCTTTCTTTTGCCTTTACAAAAGTGGTAATGTGGTGCTTCTTTAAAAACCTCGGGTTGTAACCAATACCACTTCTGTTTAGAGAACTTTGTTGCTCACCTAACCTCCTATCAAGAGTGCCCTTGGACTTGGTAAAACTCATGAGGGCTGTCTGTTGGTCTTGAATCTTATTATTCAGGGAGATCTTCTCGTTCTCTAAGTCATGATGTTCACTTCTTAGAGACGAGAGATCTTGCTTGAGTTCAGATTTCTCTGAGTCAAGAGTCTTGACTTTAATGTCAAGACCTGAATAAGAAGTTTCAAGACTTTTGACCCGCCTAGACAGTTCCTCAATGACAAAACCTGTTTTTTAGAATCCCGTGTTGGCGGGTTCCGGGATCAAGTGAGACGCGAGCGAGCTCAGACGATCGGGCTTACCTGAGACGCGCGACGAGATTACCGTCGGCGTACCCAAACCCGTGCCGATCCGAGCTCAAGCCATACGCGGACCACCATCCTCCCAAGGTTCCATCAACGTCGGTCTTTTACCAGCCGAGCCAAATCCCGCCTAAAAGGGGGGCTCAAAACTAGGGAATCTGGCCTAAGCCGTTCGAGATCCCAATTTCCGACCCCAAGAATTGAGCCATCATTTCAATATTTATAGGCCTAGGTGGGTTTCCCTTTGCATGTAGCACTTGACAAGTGTCTTAGGTTTTAGGACAAGTGTTGGAAAGGGGATGCCACGTGTCGGTAGGAGCCTTTAGTGGATTTTCCCACATTTTTGGTGTTTCGTCATTATAATCAACCTAAAAACGGGTTTATTTATATAGCGGGAACCCGATTATGCATAGTATTATTTATTTTTTGGTGTTTCGTCACAGCTCCTCGGACCTTAGTTGAGATGAGTCTTAGCTAGGGTTCGATTCAAACGAGACAACATATGCATTTGTACTTTGTCCTCCTTCGGAAGAGTACTTGATATATCAGACATTTGGTGCAATGTTTTTAACTAAGTTTGTTTGGTCTGGGCTGTACCCAACTTATCAGTGGGTTGCCTACGTATCTCTCGGGAAGAGAATCAAGCCTTTCGTAGTTCAAACAGAAAGTCCTCCGTGGATGAGAGTTCTGGCGTTGAAGGGTTTTAGTCTATACCCGTTTAAGAGTTTATCTCCGCGAGCTTACCAGCTACCAACGGAGACCCTCTGTGAGCATTGCTCCAACGTCAAGGGATTTATCAATAAGTTCCATAATAAATATGTATATTAAAATTGGTTGCGCAAGAGAATCTTCCTTGTAAAAGTTCGCTAAATTATTCTTCAAGGTGACCATAGCTGTATACGGTGTATAACACTATGATGATATATTTTAAATGCAAGCACAACCAGAAAACTTATATTGATTATTATAGTATATATTATCATATCTTGAGAGACAATACAATAGTGTTCATTGCACAACTCGTTTACGGAGAGGCCGCATGTAAACCTTTCGTGGAGAAACCATGCCCAATCTGTTCGCGGAGGGATCACTCTTAATTCGCTCGTGGATACCCTTTCTTGCATTCTCAACACCACGGAGCAAGATGAAATCTTTCCAAGGCTAGGGGCAAGAACTCTGGTTTCAAGCTTGCAGGATTGTTGAGTACGTCGAAATGCTCACCACAAGATGACCAAAAGAAGAACGTCACCTTTGAATCTAGGACCGACTTTCATATTTAAGATCCGGCATCCGCGAGCATCCGGGCACACTCGTGTATTTACAAGATCTTGCCCTGCTGAGAAGGTCTATCGGGGTCGTCCGCGGACCAAGTATTCTCTCCAGAATCGGTTTTGGACATCCGCGCCGAAATCTCAGCGTCATCAGGTTCTGGCCGCTCGTGTATTTAGTTTTTTAATTTTACCAATGTCTGGCCCTCTCTCCATGAATCCTTGCGAGTTTGTGCAATTTGTTTATCAGCCGCTGTTGAGATATAAATTTATGCTTCGCTTGCATTTCATAATTTGTACCGCGGACCCGAATACGGGGGCACAGTGTGATTACGAAGGCCTCCTTCCTGCGGGCAGGGTTAGCTTCGTTTCTTTTCTTCATTTGTGGCGGAGTCTCGTTTCTGTCTTGCTTGAAGAGTCCCCGTGAATGGATCGATTAGGACCTATCAAGAAACCAGAATTCATTTGCGTCTGCTGTCATTGAGAAACGTTTACCATTATGTAGATAATCGTGGCTCTGATGGGTGATCGGTCCGGCGCCACGATTTAACTAACTTCTAGCCTTATTGTGAGATATGATTTGTAGATTTATCTTCTCATTAAATCAATGAGGATGGGCTCATTCAAACTATAGAAAAAACTGTCATATGTCCAGAAATGACATGTATGATTCATGTTATAGGACTCCATCGGCACTACATCATTACCGGCTGATATGAAGCGATGAGGAATTCCTCTCAAGTCGAATCGATCGACAACGTTTCAATGGCTAAGATGCAGAGTAGACGCGATTTTAGGTGTTGCCCTTCTCCATCTTAAACATTAATATAGGTTGTTACGTTGTTTTAGCAAATCCTCACATCCGCAGGTTGGCGTAACTTTGGTGATCTCAAGATTAAGCACCCATCGCTTATAAAGACTACGCTCTCGTGCGGAGGACAGATTACATCTAGGCATTGGAACGGAACGGTGGAGGGAGCCATAAGTTAGGCAACAAGGAAACTTCTGATTTATTCCAGCTAGACAGAAACATCCCTCCCGCCATATCTCACATATGCAAGAGTGTTTATTTATATATATATTTTTATCGAAGTGTTGAAATGCCTAGCAAATATTCATGTATATCCATATATTCAAAATTTCGAAACCGTAACTGCTGGTGTACCGAGATCAAGCTTATAGGTGCAAGGAGATTGGAGGAGAGGCCACTGAAATGGCATTTGCTATAAGGCTAATTGTTCTATTGTCCCCATAGAGGAGACCTTCGTGCTCATTTGAGGGCTTGCTGTTGCTCTCTGGACGCGGATGAGGGTCGAGACTCACGGAGGTGATGGTCTATAGACGGGGGTAGTGTCCAAGATGCAGTAACGAGGCGCGATAAGCTGTTGGGGACGTTTTTTAAAGACAAGGGCGGACCATCCGCATATTGAAATCAAGATGTGCTGCTGCGTCATGTCCCCGATTACCTCCTTGTACTGATTTTCCTCCGGGGCGTTTTGGTTATAAAAACTCCGACTATTTCCCATAATAATCAGCTCCATTGATTTTGTATCAATTAGCGCGAACATTGCGTAGTGTAATTCTCTCCCAAACAATTAAGCCCAATCATATTCACATCAAAGCTTTTGAATACTCGATTAATCCAATAATTGTGAGCCGGGTGAAGCAAATTAATTAAGCGCCGTGCGCAACTTAATTACTTCACCGGAGTCTAAACCGTTCTTTGTGTACAAAGGATCTAATCAAGGTGAAAATTATATCTTTTGAAGAAAGATGGTAGAACGTAGCTGCACATGTATATATCTACTTACGTATGTGTATCACCTTTTCCAAATGGCTCACCTCACCTTCTTTGAATAAGCAAACAATTCTTATATCATTTGAATTTAAAGTGGGTACCATCAGGAGTTGCAACCAAGATGAGCTGAGATCGAGATGAATTAACGAATTTCATTCGATCTACGAATCAGTTCGTCGGTCCAACTCACCTTCAAAATGCTTGCTTCTTTTCTGCTTCATTTCTTCGTCCGCGGCAGAAACCAACAGCAGCGGCGATGATTACTGCCGCTTACTTGTTTTTAGTGTTCATGAGCGACGATCGAGTTTTCGATCCCCGCATTAGCCAGAATTCAAGGAATAATGCATGGCTTAGCCGCAGAGACCGCAAACGAGGGTACTCGTGATTAATTAAATTTGCTAGAATCTCCTCAGTTTTGCTCCTATGAACCCTCCAAAAGGCTAATCGTGATTTGTTATTTTTGATAAAGATATGTAATTAAATAGAAACGGTTCAAACCGAAAACTAAAACGAGTAAATCGCCTGTTTGGGAATCTTCCTTGTGTCTAGCATAATTGCAGGTCTGAAACGCGAATTGCAAGGTTGCTTGCCACTAATGAGGACTCCGCTCTTCGCGTACTGGAGACTTAGATCCATTATTTATCTTCTTCAACAAAGTCTGCGGATAGCTCTGCAACCTTTGGATATGGGGTTTCAAGACGCGATTGATTCTTCGCTAGCCTTTTGAGAATCTGCTCGCGGTCAAGGTCAGTATTACGGTCTCCAACCCGCACAACTTTTGTTTTTACTCCCATTCAGCCCCCGCAAAAGGCATCAAGCATCGGGATGATCATATGAGAATTTGAGATGATCGAACAACATGGGTTCGTCTGTTTTCTTCGCGGACACACTGAGGTGAGAAACAAATACCCAGAGCTAGGATTCGTTTGATGTTGTTGTTGTACATTCTACTCGCAGTCGATCCTTTCATGATGCCGTACAGATCGATTTTTTCCAGGCTGATCATTGTGCTCAAAGCTGTACTATTCGTTCGCGGAGTGAGGATAGGTTGTTTGGCAGGAATGAACCGGCTGCAGTTGACTCACTTTTGCTGGTCTTTCTAATTCAGTTAGTCATGACACTTGAAGAATATGAGGAACGAGGAAATGGTCCCCAAGTAGCCCATTCTTCAACTTTCATCAAAAAGCTCCGATACGAGTAAAGCTCCGATGTGGTATTAAACCTATTCATATCCATGAGTCTATGCTCTTATCGTGAGTAGTTAATCCGATTGTTGTATGTGAGTTTCTCATCCTAATTTTATTTAGTAACTTGCTTTGCTTATGATTCTATTTTCAATATAGAAAAAATCACCACCCACTGAGTGGTTTAGTAGTCTTCGCGAACGAGATCTCAAACTACTAGCGACATTGAATTTGCGTAGTAACGAGCTCGCGATCTCGATCGACCACCCTCCCCCCTTGAAGTGTTGTTATGCTCTGGGTATCTAGGTATGAATGAGGAACTTCCCCTATCATGGAGCTAATCGAATTGTGTGATAAAAATGGAAGTTAGGTAATAGCAGCTTACCAACTTTACCTTCAATTATTTGTAAGACAGCAAAACACCGAAAAAGTGAGGGTCCTTCATCATACATGGCCATACAATGTACATATTTATACATATATCATTTTTCATGATATTCATCCATTCAATATGTATGACAGTAACATATCGAAATCAAAAAGCCTTTTGCGGTTTTGCCGATGATGATACCAGTGGCGAAATCCAACATAAAAATTCCATTTTGGTGGGACCCGGAGGAAACGCGGGAGACTAGAAGCAATTCGCGGGCTTACCTGACCCATTCATATAACTGTTACGCCCTGCCCGCTTATATGCAATGTTTAGCTCCGAGTGCTTATAGCTGCTTAGGGCCCATCTTGAGCATAGCTCCAGCGTCAAGGGGCTCAATTTATACTTATTTGAAAGTTTATCTCCGTGAGTTATCGGCTATGAGCAGGAGGCCCTCTATGAGCATTTCTCCAGTGTCGAGGGACTTATCAAATGTGTTCCGAGAGGCCTAAGCTATGATCGGAGGCCTGCCGGGGAGCCAAGCTCCAGCGTCTTAGGAGCTTGTCGAAAATCTCATCTCCGAGAATATAGCTTCGATCTGTGGCTCTACGCGGAGCCAAGCTCCAGCGTCCTTGGGACATAACGAAATATTCGACCCGAGAGGCTAGCTTTTCGACCGGATGCCCGACGCGGAGCAAGATTATGCGCCATGGGACTAAATAAAATATCCTATCCGGAAGGCTCATGCTACGACCGGATGCCTGACGCGGAGCCAAGCTCAGGCGTCCTTGGACTTATAAAATATTCGATTCGGGAGGCTCATGCTATGACCGGATGCCCGACGCGGAGCCAAGCTCCAGCGTCCTGGGATTTATAAAATATTCGATCCGGGAGGCTCATGCTACGACCGGATGCCCGACGCGGAGCCAAGCTCCAGCGTTCTGGGACTTATAAAATATTCGATCCGGGAGGCTCATGCTACGACCGGATGCCCGACGCGGAGCCAAGCTCCAGCGTCCTGGGACTTATAAAATATTCGATCCGGGAGGCTCATGCCCGACGCGGAGCCAAGCTCCAGCGTCTTGGGACTTATAATATATTCGATCCGGGAGGCTCATGCTATGACCGGATGCCCGACGCGGAGGTAAGCTCCAGCGTCCTGGGACTTATAATAAAATATCATCTCCGAGAATGCAGATTCGATCAGAGGCCCAACGCAAAGCCAAGCTCCAGCGTCCTAGGACTTAATATAAAATATCATCTCAGAGAATGCAGATTCGATCGGAGGCCCGACGCGGAGCCAAGCTCCAGCGTCCTAGGACTTAATATAAAATATCATCTCCGAGAATGCAGATTCGATCGGAGGCCCGACGCGGAGCCAAGCTCCAGCGTCATAGGACTTAATATAAAATATCATCTCCGAGAATGCAGATTCGATCGGAGGCCCGACGCGGAGCCAAGCTCCAGCATCCTAGGACTGAATATAAAATATCATCTCCGAGAATGCAGATTCGATCGGAGGCCCGACGCGGAGCCAAGCTCCAGCGTCCTAGGACTTAATATAAAATATCATCTCCGAGAATGCAGATTCGATCGGAGGCCCGACGCGGAGCCAAGCTCCAGCGTCCTAGGACTCAATATAAAATATCATCTCCGAGAATGCAGATTCGATCGGAGGCCCGACGCGGAGCCAAGCTCCAGCGTCCTAGGACTCAATATAAAATATCATCTCCGAGAATGCAGATTCAATCGGAGGCCCAACGCGGACCCAACGCGGAGCCAAGCTCCATCGGAATTTGAGTCACCTGAGTCGGAATCACTCCAAGCTGCCACCATGGCCTTCTTTTTCCATCTATCGCCTTTCTTGAACTGACTCTTCGTCTTTTGAGGGCAATCTTTCACTAGATGGTCTGTTTCACCACATTCAAAACAAGACAGATGTTTAGTCTTCTTGTCATATTTGTTGTATTGAGACTTACCTCGAAATTTAGAAGATTCTGATCCATCTTTGTTGTTGAATTGCTTCTTCATCTTGAGGATTCGAGAAAGACCCCTTGCAATGAGATCAAAGGGATCATCCTAATCTTCATAATCAGACACATCTTTGGGCTCATCCTTCTTAGACTTGAGCGCCAAGTTCTTAGTTCTTGCTCGGAGTTCTCCATCGTCTTCATTGAGAATCATCTCATGTGTGATCAGCTTCCCAAGCAAGTCATCAAGGGGCAGAGTGATGAGATCTTGGGCTTCCTCTATGGCTGTCACTTTAGGGCCCTATTTGTGTTTTGGGAGACACCTCAATATCTTCCCCACTTTTTCAACGTTCTTAAAGCTCTTGCCGAGAGAGTCAAGGTTGTTGGTGATCTCTGTGAACCGTGTGAACATTGCCTTAATAGACTCATCATGCTTCATTTTGAAAAGTTCATACTTTCGAAGGAAGATGCTGATCTTGGTGTCCTTCACTTGGTAAGTTCCTTCGTAGGTGACAACTAGCTTGTCCAAAATCTCTTTAGCTGACCTACAAGATGAAATACGGTTAAACTCATCAGTGCTAAGACAACAATATAGTAAGTTAATAGCCCTGTAGTTTTTGGAGACGAGTTCAAGATCCGCTTGGATGAATTCAGCCTCGGTCTTCGCGACTTTGGTTCCATTTAGTCCGTCTTTCTCTAGAACCTTCGAACCATTCTCTATAATGTTCCAAAGTTCCAGATCTTGATTTATGATGAACATCTTCATCAATGATCTCCAGTGGACAAAGTTGTTTCCTACAAAGAGTGGTGGTCTACTGGTAGACCTTCCCTGTGCAAATCCTCCACTTGCTTCACCAGACATGATAAAAAACTCACAAGATTGTTAAGATCGAAAGCAGTGAGTAAAGCTCTGATACCAATTGAAGGTTCGATAAAGTAAAACAAAGTAATATAGAGATACTCTAGAAGGGGGGTTGAATAGAGTATGCCGGTTTTTCGCATATAATCTCAAGGCTTTTGAAGCTGTTGCCAAACCCTTTGAGATTAGACGTAATACTTCTTTTGGCAAACCTGAATCACAAAGTTAAACAATTCGAACCAAGTGCGGAAATAAGGTAAAGCAGTAAGTAAAAGACGCAAGGAATTGTTAACGAGGTTCGACACGAACTTGGCCTACGTCCCCGCCTAGGGTTCTTCCACAACCCTAGGATTCAACCGACTTTTATTGATTCACAAGACTTAGGATCCTAATAGCTCACCGAGAAGCCTCTCTCCTATACAATTGCAATCTAGTCAACTCACGTTCCCTTAGAGTCCTAAACCAATCTAGAAGAGCCTCACCTCTCTCAACTATCTAGTACAATCCTCTTACACTTAGTGAATCAGTCGCCTAGTGTCCACTTCCCGAGTTACAAACTCTCGAGTATAACACTCTCTCGAAATATATCCTATAAGCTCACTATGTATCTCTCAAATGCTTTGAAACAAAATATAAGACTCTTAAGAACAAGCAGAGAAAACACGCTGAAGAGAGATCGTAAATTTGAGGGCTGATTGTGCAATGATATTCGTGAATGTGCGTCAGTCCTCTCTCTCTTCTTCATCTCCTTTATATAGTGAAGATCATCGGCGCCACTCGAGGAAGGAATCTTCTCCAACGGCTAACTTGGACTATGGCTTGCGGGTGGATCTTTGAGATCTTCTATCTTTGGAAACTCTGAAGTCATGATCACGATTGTATTCTTCTCAGCTTTGAGCGCTTAAGGAAGGAGATATTATTCAAAAGGCTTCCTGAAATGTTAGTGCATATATAATAATATCTGGAAGCATATAATAACATATAATAATATTCGGACATAATATAATAAAGTACAGGTTTTGTGTTTCATCAACACAGTTGTAGCTTCAAGACCTTTGACACAAACTGTGTGTCAAAGCCTTTGAAACCTTTTCCGATTTTCATCAAGGGAGTGGAGTTATCACCTTTATATATCAAAATATGGATGCTATGAAAAATAAAAGAAATTAAAATAAATCGATAAACTAATGACGGATAATACGAAAGGGTTTTCCGAGATTTATGACGGAGAGATGTTCAACCATAATGGGGGGAACCAAATGGTCTTTATTGATTGCATTCCGTCTTCATTTATTGCATTTCCGACAAGCTGCCTGATTTTCGGACTGCTCCAAATATGCCAGATTTCGTCCATCTTCCAAGCTGATATGATGATTGCATCATTCAATAAAGTTGTAGCCACTTAAAATATCTTTCCAACAAGTGCTTATCGGCTTCAATCAGAATTTTATACCTCCAAAACAAGCCAAAATACCAAAGTCTCGCCAAACAGTCTTTGCAAATGAAAGTTGATGTTCTGCTTCGAAGACAAACCCTTATAGGAAAAAAGAGTCAAGCTCACAGGCGACTACGATCACATTATCCTCCTCCCCTTGAAAAGGATTCGAGGACGAATCCGTGATGGAAACGAACGACTTCTTCGAACATGCTTCTTCTTCCTTGAACGGATCTTGAATCCCTTCTTCTTCTTGAATCGTGAAATGCAAGCAAGACGGAATGAAAGAAGTCGAATCTAACCACTTACTTGACATGGAATTCAGAAAGCTAGGCATGTCGGTTGACATTCGTTTCTCCTTCATGGAAAGCACAACCTTGGGAACTTGGATGATTTCCTCATCTTTTTGAAGCTCAAGCATGACCTCTACAGTCTTAATTGGAACATCCTTGGACTTGCCTTCTTTAATCTCAAGTGTCTCGCCCATGGCCGTAGAGGATGTCATCTTTGAAGAGGGAGGTGGGGCTATAGTGGACTTCGATTGCATTGACCCCAACGAGGAGACAAGATTTCAAATTTCCTTTACTTGTTTCATTGAATCTTCCGCGAGCTTGCGGATCTCTTCCCAAGGTGGTTCAACCTTCTTCTTATGTTGAGCCTCATCCTCTCGAGCCCTTCTCCTTCAATATTTCCTACGGAGCTCTTGATCAACTACATCATATGTAGCCCCATCCATGTCACTCCAACGAAGATACCCATCATCATAGGCTCGAATAGCCCATTGGATATACTCTTCGGACAAAGGCTTGGAACTCGTTTTCTTCAACGTTTTAACCTGAAATCTTGAGGACCCCCCCCCCTTGTCGTTTCTCTAATACCACTTGACGTGCTCAGGCCCGGGCTGGAACAAAAGGCCCGGCGATGAGAGTTCCGAGAAGTCGGGAGATTATGGACAACTTCTGAGGCAACATATCAGTCTTCAAAGATTTCCAATTTCCTGTCGATTGACTTTGCTTCTTAGGACGTGAAAGTACTACTTTTGTATATCTTGAAGTCACGGTCGCGGATTAGGGAAGATCTCATCAACCGGAGGTCAGACGAAGCGGAAAATTGCGTTTTACCTAGACATCGCATGTGTAGAGACGATTCCAAACGGGGCTTGTTTGAGAGGGATTGAGGGGCTGCTTTGAAGTGACGTTTTGGGGGTGGTTTGAGGGTGATGATGGGGTTGTGTAAGGCCTTAGAATGGTGGTAAAGTAGGGGATGGGGGTTGAGGGATATGTGATGCAAGATCGCTCTCGGCCTCGCACTCCGAGCTCTCTCCAACACTCGATCTTCCACACTCTCGGCCTCGCACTCCGAGTGTTTCCGACCCTTTGATTCCATCATCTCTCACTAAGGAATCTCCTTCAGCCTCTCACCGAAGGTTTTGTTCCCGGCCTGTCACCTAAGAATGAGATTCTTAACCCGAATCACAAAAGGCTAAAAGGCTCACCTTTTCAGAAAGATAGGTACCTCGGTTGGCGTCCTTTTCTCCTTCATGGAAAGCACAACATTCGGAAGTTGGATGATTTCCTCATCTTTCTTAAGCTCAGGCATGACATTTGCAGTCTCGATTGGAACATCCTTGGACTTGCCTTCTATGATCTCAAGTGCTTCACTCATGACGGTAGAGGATGTTGTCATTGAAGAGAGTGGTGGTGGTGTTGTGGGCTTCCATGGCGTCGACTCCAATTAGTTGACAAGATTTCGAATTTACTTTACTTGTTGCATTGAATCATCCGCGAGCTTGCGGATATGCTCCCAACGTGGTTCAACCTTCTTCTTACGTCGAGCCTCATCCTCTCGAGTCCTTCTCTTCCGATATCTCATCCGGAGCTCTTGATCAACTACATCATATGTAGCGCCATCCATGTCACTCCAATGAAGATACCCATCATCATAGGCTCGAATAACCCATCAAATGTACTCTTCAGAGAAAGGCCTGGAACTCGTTTTCTTGAACATTTTTGACCCGAAAGCTTGAGGAACCCTTGTCTTTGCTCTGATACCACTTGACGTGCTCGAGCAAAAGGACCGGCGACGAGAGTTCCGAGAAGTCGGGAAATTGTGGACAACTTCTGATGCAACAGATCAGTCTTCAAAGATTTCACATTTCCCGTCGATTGGCTCTGCTTCTTGGGACGTGCAAGTACTACTTTTGTAGATCTTGAAGTCGCAGTTGCAGATTGGGGCAGATCTCGTCAATTGGAGGTCAGACGAAGCGGGAAATCGCGTTTTACCGAGACATTGCCTGTGTAGAGACGATTCAAAACGGGGCTTGTTTGAGAGGGATTGAGGGGCTGCTTTGTGTAAAATGACAGAATTGATGTAAAGTCCTCCTCGAGGGTTTCATTCATCAAACAAAGATATATATATATATATATATATATATATATATATATATATATATATATATATATATATATATATATATATATATATATATATATAGGTTACAAGGTATCGGGCCTTTGGGCCCACTATACAATATGAGATTTATGTAATCTATCAAACCCCCGCAGTCGAAAGTGGAGGGTCCCGTACTGTGAGACTGGACCGAAAATCGAGGAACAACTACCGAGGTAAACCCTTGGTGAAGATATCAGCGTACTAATAGAAGGACGGGACATGAAGAACACGAACATGTCCAAGGGCAACCTTGCCCTGAACGAAGTGTAGATCGACCTCAATGTGCTTCGTTCGCTGATGTTGGATTGGGTTGCTGGCCACATAGACGGTAGAGATGTTGTCGATGTAGACCAAGGTGGCCTTCTGAAGAGGAAACGAAGCTCAAGAAGGAGATTGCGCAGCCAAGAGCACTCGGAGACAACGTCGGCGACACCTCTGTACTCTGCTTCGGCACTAGAGCGAGACACCACAGACTGTCGCTTCGCAGACCACGACACAAGGGTGTCGTTGAGGAAGACACAATAGCCAGACGTGGAGCGATGTGTGTCAAGACAACAACCCCAATCCGCATCAGTGTAAGCGACGAGGTCAAGCCGAGAGGAAGGGGTGATTGTGGTGCCCAGCTCGGGGTACCGCTGATGTACCGGATGATCCGTTTCAAGGCCTGAAAGTGCGGTTCCATGGGTGCATGCACGAACAGGCAGATCTGTTGAACGGCGTAACTGATGTTTGGCCTAGTGAACGTAAGATACTGCAAAGCATGGGCGAGGCTACGGTAGAACATTGGGTCATCAAACAGAGGACCAGAGTGAGCACTGAGCTTGGTGAAAGTATCCACAGGGGTGGAAACAGGCTTGCAGTTACTCATCTTGGTCCGAGAAACAATCTCGACAGCATATTTACTCTGAGAGAGAAACAACCCAGACGCATGACGCTGCACGACGACTCCCAAGAAGTAAGACAACGGACCCAGATCTAACATGGCTAACTCGGCACTCAACTGGGAAATAATAGGCGTCCGAAGAGCATCAGAAGAGGTGGTGAGGATGATGTCGTCGACATATAGTAACAGAAATGCCATGTCTGTGCCTCTGCGATAAATAAACAGAGACGTATTTGAGCGGCTGCCAACGAAGCCCAAACGGAGGAGATGAGAAGCAAAGTGCTGGAACCAAGCCCGCGGAGCTTGTTTCAGACCACACAGAGAGCGCTTCAGAAGACACACGTGTTTGGGGCGATCAGTATCAGCAAACCCCGGTGGCTGAAATATGTAAACTGTCTCATTCAGATGGCAATGCAAAAAGGCGTTCTTGACATCCAACTGATGAATGGCTTAGTGTCGCGACAACGCTAAGCTCAACACCACTCGGATAGTGGAAGGCTTGACCACGAGGCTGAATGTCTCATCACAATTAACTAGTTTAGTACCCGCACTATTGTGCGGTCAATTTTTTTAAATTAATACATTTAATATTACAAAAATGTATAAAAAATTTCTGTAAATAAAACTTTAAAATCTAAATACCCCTCACATCTAAACATTGTTAGTTATTACTCGTATATTGTTAACATTAAAACAGAAATCTATGGGAGCCGAGCCTTACCTTTATATCATTCAATTTGTAATTAATTACTATCGGCATATATGAAAATCAAATCATAACCACCTGATCGGGAAATCCTATTGGCATATATAATTAGTTGTATTTATCCCATCGGTATATATGATTATTTCTATTTATTAATTATTAATCACTCTATCATTCATAAGGACAATAATTTGATTTGGAATTAAATAGGACTAAAGATGTTAAAAATCTTTTTGAAATGTTAAATAAAAAAAGTAAATTATGATATCTTAACTAATTTTCATTTGTTAAGATTTGATTAAAATATTACTACAAACAATAAAAAATAAAAAAATCAATACTTAGTTAGGATATGTTTTGTTAAGATTTTGTGTTATTAATAAATTAATTAAATGAATGAAGTTGTTAATTGAATTTGTAAAATAAGTTAATTGAAAATGCCTATATTAAAGGAGAAGTCGCCACATGTCTTAGACGACTTCTCCTTTAGTATTATAATATTGATACCTGCCTACTAAGATCGACCGTTAACCACAAGACGAGCTTTGTAGCGTTCCAACGACCCATCAAAGCGGAACTTGTGGCGGAAGAGCCACATGCAGCGGATGACGTTCGCTTCCGGAGGGCGAGGAACAAGAACCCATGCATCATTCCTTGTAAGGGTCTTGTATTCGTCGAGCATAGCCGTCTGCCAATTCGGGTCGAGGAGGGCTGTTTTGTGGGAGGTGGGGATAGGGGAAAGGGAGGTCGGATTTGGGGCAGGAGAGATTTGGGAATATGTGGGGCGGTAATAGGCTGTGCGGCGGGCGCGGCAAAAGGCTACGGCCGCGGCACGGGTTGATATGCCGCGGGCGCAGCAAGATGCTGCGGCCGCGGCATCTGGGGTGACGGAGGGGGTGTGGAGGGAGAGGCAAGAGGAGGTTTGGCGGGGTGTAGGGTGGCGTTCATAGAGACGATCTGACGAGGTCTGAAGACACCGGAGATGCTGCGGGTGTGCGGTCTGGTGGTAAGAGGAGGAGGTGGCGGTGGGGGCGATGTAGGGGGAGAGGCAGGAACAGCGGTAGAGCTCTGGGGAAGGAGAAAGTGTGGGAAGAAAGACTCTGACTCAGACTGGTGTAACACCCCCTTTTATAACCCAAGGGAACGCCACAACGCCAGTGGTTACGCGGACTTTAATGTCTTTGTAACCACCTTAGGCTTATAGGGACATTCAACCATGCTCCCATAAACAAGATGATAATATTAAATACAAAAATAAAATACAATTAAGTCGCAGAAGACTTTAAATGAAACAAATAACTAAGTATACAACAACATTGTTACAATTTGTCTTGATAGCTAATGCAAGATAATATTTAAACTCTTGAATTAAAACAACGGTAAAATACTAAAAATATTTAAAGACGATCCCGACTCACATTTCCGACCTTCGACCTTGTAGTGCTTTATCTAAACCTGTGGAAACCAACATCCAAACAAATGACGGTTAGTTTGCGAGAACTAGCAAGTGACGACACGAAAGCAGAGACAACTTTGGATTCAAGTGACCATAAAACGGTAAGAATTAAATCCAAATGAGATTTGAATACTTGAAGTGAATTGGCTTGTTTCTGACCCGACCCTCCTATGACACGGATAACCCTCAAGGGTTGAGTAAGAAAAGATGTATTAGGAATCATATCCCGATTACGGATGGAATATGACATAGATTGAAAGAAGCTATGATTACTACCCATTACATTATTAATACATTGTTTATTATAGGATCTAAACTAAGTATTGGTTCAAAAGGTACTCGATGTGGCCCAAAATCGACCAAGAGGGCAGGACTCTTCCGGAGAGTTTTAAACCGCGGGCTGAGACAGTCGATTAAGGGCTGATCTTGTGTCCCCCAATACCTAGTTGAAACCACGTTTGTTACTTGTACATTGTTCTTCACTCACTTACTCACATGATATGCATTTTACGTCTTTTATCTTTTTGTCGACTACCTCTTTGGTTGTGTAACACCTCGCATGGAAGTGTAGTTTCATGAAACCTTAAGACTGAGGAGTAACGGCCCCGACCTGACTCTACCAATACTTTACTTTACAATTTCACATTGTTTTTCGTTGATTGATACATTTTACTTTAATTGATTACTTTACTTTACAATTCAACTATATGATTCACAGTGCTTTTCGATGATTGCTATGTTTTACTTTGATTGGTTTGGATTCATTTGAGTTTCACTCACAACAAACAATCCTCACATTATTACTTCTTATTTACAATATTTTTTTCAATATTTTGAATGGATAGGTTAGAGACAAATAGCTCATGTAAATTAATGCTATCTCGCGATGTTTCGTTTTCTCCCTTTTTTGCTCACAACGAAATAAACATAATGGTACATAAAAGAAACATATCCATTTCTTAACCAATTAGCATTAAAGAACAAAATAAATCATGCTTTAAGAAAAAGGTGGGTATCTATGTCATTATTATATAGAGACGTCGAATAATAACATTACCCAATTATACTTGCCAAATTCAAACTAATGGATAAATAAATCGAACAAAGCGGATGAATTGCAATTTATTTTAAGTAATTGGGCAAGCATTCCAACGAAAATAAACAACGGTAGACACGAAAGGCACAAGTGAGCATAAAGGCTCGGAAGGTCACTTGCCTTGATTTAGATTTGCAAGAGTTAACGGTTGGTCAGACTCGAATTCCTTTGGATGAGCGCAATAGTAGCCTAGTCTATGCGAGTTAACGAGATTGAAAGCAATATATGCCCAAACAAAAGCAGGGGTTAAAATCTGGAATTATAAAAATTGAAAAGGGCATAATCTGGAAAGAGTGGAAAGTATGGGAGGTTTTACGTAGTTGTGCTCCTTCAAAGTCCCTCCTGACAGTAGCGCTTCGCAGAGAGTTCCCGGCAAGCTTCAACGACGTTTCGGCAAGACATCGGCGGTGGCACGGCTCACGGCGGCGCACGAGGCTGACGGAAAAGGACTCGTGGTGGTTGGGCGCTCCTCCGGGTGGCGGATGGTGGCTCTGACAACGCTGGACGAAGTCTATCGAGTTGCTCTGGCGAGGTAATTCGAAATTGGGGGTTTTGGATTCGGGGTGATATTCTGAAAGCTTTGCGAGGGGAAACGTTGCTAGAGGCATTTAGAATGCCATGGGACAGGTTGAGAGCTCGGAGGTGGAGAGAAATGGAGATGGTGTGCTTCGAAAGTAATTCCGAAAGGGGTATTTATAGGAGAAGGATTTGGGGACGGATTTGATTAAAATAAATGCATAAATTGCTTAGATAATATCCCTTAACGCTATCTCGATCCTCAATTTGGTGAGATTCGGCATGACTGGAGCGGATTAGGGTGATTTTCGAATTTGGAGATAAGTTCGTTCGGTTGCGGTTCTACCCCGAATCTCCAAATTGGTTACATAAATCTCATCTTCAACGAGTAGGTAACATTCTAGAAACAAAATCGTAGAGCTTCAGGCGAGATTTGAGGGGGGTAAAAATCACCCATTTCAAGGGCGTTTAATAGTGAGCTGAACGTGGGAGAGGAAGAAGAAGGGTTTAGCCCACTCGGTTCAACATTTTTTTTTTAAAATCCGGTTCGATTTACCCAACCCAAAGAAAAACCGGTTTAGCCCATACTTGTTTATAATATATGCATATATAGATATATCCGAATAAATTTTTATTAAAAACCCACACAATTTAAATAATGAACTAACAAAACATTTACTTAAATACATTTTATTTTACATACAATATTTTTCCTAAAACCTCATATTACTTATATTTTACGGAAGTTAAAATAAGTTACACCTCCTTATTTGAAGAAAAATATGCACTTGTTTTAAAATAATATAACTTAAAATAAATAACTTATTTATTAAATTTCACTCAAATGAATAAAAATGAAATGTGTCAAAATAGTTACGAACTTTATATACATTTAATTTTCAAAAATCATTATTAAGTTCAAAATAAAAGAACTTTTATATGAATATATATTTTCTTAAAACGAAATCCCCAAAAATACTTTGGGGTATTTCATTCCTCCCCACTTAAAATAAGTTTCGTCTCGAAACTTAATGAAAAGAAAGAACAGAGCTGGAATAGGGATAAGAGGGTATTTGAAGGAGTTTTCAAAAGCGAGAGGAGATACCCAACTTAGTTGTGATCACTTCGAACAACGTGAAGCAAGAAGTTGCATCCAGGATCAACTCGTTGCCTTCCGAACTCCTCATTGGTAAGATTTTTAAATTTTTACTTTGACTTAGGTTAGCATGATTTGATCGCGGTTAGACACTACTGTTATGCATCAACCTGGCTATCTACTCTACCCTTGGCTTTCGTCTCTGCCCCATCTGGCTTCCTTTTCCAGGTTACCAAATGGCCCGGGTGGCATCGATGGCAGCCATTGTGGCAAGCTAGTGTGCCCCGACCGTATACAAGGAGTGGTAGATTCCGTCTCCGGGTGTCTTCCGGTTCTTCGGTGAGCTGTCCTCTTTTTCCTCGAAACATGTTGTTTGTAGATTAACAAGGGTTGTATGCACGAGTATCTTTCTTAATTTATCATTCGTTTATTCAAATTTCTCATTGAGAGTTTGGTTGCTTGACAATAGAGTTGCAAGATATACTCCATGTCGATACTCAGAATACACACAACTATTAATTACGGTTTAATCTTTTGATCTTCTCACACACTCTGCACTTGCTTAAATTAGTTGGTTGTTTCTCACACACCAGACACACATTTGCTTAAAATGTTGGGGCACCTCCCCACTTAAGACATTCCACAAAGATATTAAGGAAACCATGACTTAGAAATTGAAATAATATCCCCAACACAGACAGCAATACTAAGACACCGAGTTCAGAAACATACGACACTGGCTAACTTATTGAAAGGAATAGCTTAAAAAGGAAATTTAGACACTGGATCGACTAGAATTCGGTAAGGACGACTCCTTCTTGATCACTCTAGTGCACCGCCCTCGTTAATAGCATCTAAGGTGTACAACCTGGGTCCCTGGTTTGTGCCATGCATTGGGGCCTTGCCCTTGTTAACGGTTGGTTGCGACCCAGCCGGGGTCTGACTTCTCTGCTGAAATCATATAGGTACTGTAGAATCTCTTGGTCCACGCATCTCATTATGGGGACCGGCAGCTGATGCCTGGTAAGAGCGAGATGGATTCCCATTGTTAGTTCTGCAGAACTTGATCATATACCCAGCTCTGTGGCAACTGCGACACGTTTGAGGTGGTTCGGTACAAACAAGCTTGGTGTGTCCTGGCGTTCCGTAGTTATGAAAGACGATGGACTGCCCATCTCTAGTGGTGGTCATGCTTCTCTGTTGGATACTAGCCCCCATTGCTCCTGTAGGGGTAGTTGTCGTTGCCCTTTTTACCCCAACATTCATTTGCCTACCCTTCTTCCTTTTCAAGAGATCACGATTTTTTTTTTCCTTCCACCAAAGTCGCCTCCACACGATATTTGGCGTTGTTGTAGTCATCCAGACTCTCATATTCCCGGTGCAGCATATGTATCTTCAGTTCATAATACACAGATTCATGGAAGTACAAAATCTTATCCGCCTCAGAGCGTACCAAATCCCCAGCCTACGGAAGCAATTCATAAAACCTGGTAACCAACTGCGCCATCTTCATACCCCGAGTGCTAGGGTACAAAAATTTCCGTCTTTTCTCCAATCTGAGTGAGGGAGCAAAGTAGTGGTTGGTGACACTGTCCTTGAAGATTTCCCAAGTTGGATTAGCTTCCCAAGCATGTCTTGCAGCTTCCCACCATTGTCCTGCCTCTTCTTTCAGATAAACTGCGGTTATGTGCACCTTATCCGCATCGGTACAACTAACTCCCCTGAATATCTTCGCCATATGGGTTAACCACTGCACCACCCGGTACGGCTCCTCGGTACCATCAAATCCATCCGGCTTGCTAGAATTCACCGCCTTCAACGCCCGAGTGTAGATGTCACCAAACACCTCCCCTTCCTCATTTTTCCTTGATGGAAGTGTGTTCACTGAGGGTGTAGCCTCAGTCTGAGGAATATTTGCAGCTATCGCGCGAGTAACAACATCCTTTACAATCTGGTCTAACGCTTGTATGATCTTCTCATCCAGGTTGTCTGCTCGAACCTGTGATGGCGCTATTTGACTTGGTGCTTGACTATTTGCATTATCCTGGCCCCGGGATGATGCTTGATGTCGCCCGTTTGGCTGTCTGGGTGCACTTTCCCCTTGGTGCACGGAGATCTCATCTTCCTCTTCCCTAATATTATTGGAAATGAGGGGCTTGTCCTTGTTAATTCGCTGATGATCCCTGTTTGCGATGGGAGTGGATACAGCTTGACATTGAGCTCCACGAGTCCTCATAATCTACACATTCGGAGACCAACTAAGCTAAGATTCGGGGAATAAGAACTTGAACTAGAACCAGAAAAAGACACGAGTGTCATCAAAAAGAAAAGGTAAGCACTAAGCACACGAGGGTCTAATTGGACATCGGAATCAAACCATATTTTACAAACACCTTTGCACAACCATATTGTAAGTTTCAAAAACGAGAAAGTTTCAAATTCACCTAAAAGTTTGAAAGGAAGATTAAAACCTATAGCGCAGGGATTTTTTTTTATTATTATTTTTTTTTGAAAACTTTAAATCCACATAATAAGTTTCAAAATAATATAAATGGAGTTTATGAAACCTAGAGAGACATTTTATTTTATTTTTATTATTACTATTATTATTGTTATTTATTTCAAAAACATTGAAAGTTTAGTTTGGACCTAGAAATAATTTTGCAGGAATGAAAACAATTTGAGAAGAAATGACACGAAACAAAAAATCATTTTAGAAAATAATTTTGACATGAAATCCATTTTAGAAAAACAGTTCTGACATGAAACTCATTGTAGAAAAACCTTCATCTCTGATACCACCTTCTGTAACACCCTCTTTTATAACCTAATGGAATGCCACATCGCTAGTGGTTACTCGGACTTTAACGTCTTTGTAACCACCTTAGGCTTATAGGGACGTGCAACCATGCTCCCATAAACAAGATGATAATATTAAATATATAAATAAAATACAATTAAGTCGCGGAAGACTTTAAATGAAACAAATAACAAAGTATACACCAACAATGTTACAATTTGTCTTGATAGCAAATACAAGATAATATTTAAACTCTTGAATTAAAACAACGGTAAAATACTAAAAATATTTGAAGACGATTCCGACTCACATTTCCAACCTTTGACCTTGTAGTGCTTTATCTAAACCCGCGGAAACAAGCCATCCAAACAAAGGACGGTTAGTTCGCGAGAACTAGGAAGTGACGGTTAGTTCGTTGATTGATACATTTTACTTTAATTGATTACTTTACTTTACAATTCAACTCTATGATTCACATTGCTTTTCGACGATTGCTATTTTCTATGTTTTACTTTGATTGGTTTGGATTCATTTAAGTTTCACTCGCAACAAACAATCCTCACAATATTACTACTTATTTACAACATTTTTTTTCAATATTTTGAATGGATAGGATAGAGACAAATAGCTCATGTAAATTAATGCTATCTCGCGATGTTTCGTTTTCTCCCTTTTTTGCTCACAACGAAATAAACAGAATGGATACATAAAAGAAACATATCCCTTTCTTAACCAATTAGCATGAAAGAACAAAATAAATCATGCTTTATGTTGTGAGCTGAATCTGCCATGTTTTATAGTATCTTTTATATCGTTTTCTGCATACATGTCATGAATTTGGGCTAAGATAGTACAGAATCTATGTAGTTTATGCTTATTTGCCAAATTATGGAATCTACACCAGTTTCTGTTTAATTTCGCAGAATTCGGGGCAAATTACAACAGTTCTGAGAAAGGTTGGAAATGCTCGGAAATCAACTACAGAAGTCCGAGTTCAAGAAGCAGCGGAACCAGGACGAATCAAGCCAGAGCCCAGATGTACTCGATCTAGAGTTACTGTACTCGATGTCGAAAAAAGGGTGTCCGAGCATGTCTGATCGAGTAAGCACTGGTCGAGAAACTGAGAGCTAGAGACAACCCGACTCCGGAAGCCTTACTCGATCTCGAGGACAACTAGTCGAGATCGACAACTTCCTGATGCCATGTTCGGAGTCGAGGAGCTGTGCCAAGTCGAGAAGCCGAGGACGGAGACGCCGAGCACCACTGTACTCGATCTCGAGTAAACAACTCGATCTCGACAACCACCACAGCGCCAGTCCGAGCAGGAGTCGGGGAAGAGTCCTCGACCAAGACCAGCAGAGCCGAAGTTGACGTCACCAGTACTCGATCTCGAGTAAGCCCTACTCGATCTCGAGAAGCCGCGTCCCGAAGCCGCGTTACACGGATTTGCTGTCCTACTCGGATTAGGAGTCCTTGGAGCCGAAGATTTGCCGAGTATATCCGAGATCTATCAACATCTATCTATGGAGAGAAGACCTATCAACACATGGAAGACTTACCTATTTTAGATATAATTTTCCTTATAGATTTAATTCCTTTATTGCATTTATTTATCATTAAGCTTTTAGATATAGATTAAGATAAAGATAGAGATATTCTATCCTTGAATAACAAGGAGTAGAAGGCTATAAATAAAGCCTTCGGAGCTGGTTTTTCATCATTCAATTTCAGAGGGAAGAAGTAAGTAGTTACATAGAGAGAGAGAGAGAGAGAGAGAGAGAGAGAGAGAGAGAGAGAGAATTTGTGGCGAGCAAGGTAGAAAGGCGAAAGCGGATTTGGCATATTCGGTTGTAAGCTTTGTTTATTTAATTCAATGTAAGTTAGTTTCTTTTGTTATTTAATGGCTTTCTTGATAATGAAGAGCAAGTAGTCCACCCACTTCTGGGGCTGGGGTTAGCCCGACGGTGGCCATGTAAGGTGATGCGGTGAAGGTACAATCTTATTATGCAATTCGTCTTCTATCCCTATGAGCATGATTCTTTTGCGAGAGTTGAAGGTGATCCTTGTTTGTGTTATTGAAGCGAAAGTGATCTTAATACAACTTGGGTTAATTATGTGAAAAGGGTTAGTAACAATTAGGGTTTATGCGAAAGCCTCTATATGCCTACTTGTTAATAACGAAAGTTATTTTGATGGAAAGTGTAAAGGCTCGGATTTCTTAAATCCTAATTTTCAGAAAAAAGAAATTAAAAATGAATTTTAAAGCGGAATTTAGCGAAAAATTCTTAAACTCGTACTTTGATCTCGTAAAGCGGATTTCCAAGCTAAAATAATAATTTTGAAAACTAACTCGAAATGACGAATGTGATTTTTGAAAAACTAATTGATCGAGAGAGCGGGAATTTGAGAGGCTAACATCAAGAACTAATTCCGACACTTATTTTCCGGGTATTTCCTTGGAACCACACTCCTCGTTTCTTCCCCTTGTCTCCTTCCATTCCCTATTCAAATTTTAAGTTAATTGTTATTTGGGGTATGATATGGATAAGAATTGGGTTGTGCTTGGACAATTAAAGAAAACTATTTGACCACCAAAAGCAAGAAGGAAACAAAAATCCAAAGCTTTCCCTGCCTCTTTTGATCAGACTCACAGCAATATTCATCAAAAATTAAAACACTCCCTTTTTTCTTCACACTATCCCACACAACTCACACCCTCATTCACTCTCTCCATCTTTGTGTTTCGCTCCTCCTCTCCATCTCTCTGTCTCGGCTCCACCACACAACGCCGCCACCCTCTCTGTTTCCGGACAGCCCTCACCAAGGCTACCACCAGTCAGGCACCCACCTTCCTCCGTTCCGAAGCATCACCGGAGCCACCTCGGATCCGGTCTTTCGAAGCAAGGACGCCAAGCACATCCAATCTCCTTCCTCCTTCGAGTTAGAGCAGCAGCTTCCTCACCCTTCCCGACGTCCGACGTCGCAACCACCACAGTCGGAGCCACCGTGAGCCTCCTCCTCCGCTCCTCCCTGTTTTCGAGTTCGAGGGTCAGCCGAGCCACAGCGGCTTCGCTCCCCCTTCCTCCCTCGACGAGAAGCAGAACAGGCGTCCTCCACGCCTCCCTCGACATCGACGAGCAGCCAGAAACAGTAGCCGACCGCCAACGCCCCAGTCTTCCTCCTCCACTCCCCTGTTTTCCGATTTGGGGTCGGTAAGCTCTTCCTCCCTTCCGTTCGCTCAAAAACTTCATAAGGGTCAAACCTTATGCTCTTACCTTTCTTCCCAGGCCGATAGCGGCTCGTTTCCACCTCCGGCGAAGCCGAGTCGTGCCCCGACGGTGTTTTCCGGCGAGTCGACGCCCCCTCGGTGAGCTCTTCTTTCTCCTTCCCTTCCTTTTCTGTCATGAGTGTGCGTCGGGTGGTCATGGTCGAAGTCGGAGCCGCCAGCTCCTATCTCTTTCCGTTTCGAGACGCCGGCGAGCTCCAAGCTCCCCTCCTTCCTTCTTTTTTTTTGAACGCAGGAGTTGTGGGGGAGACAATGAGCAGTGTCTCAACCCCCTTTCCTCTTACCTGGCGGGCCCCCTTGCCATCTCATTTGCCACATAGGCATGGGCCCCTCCTTTTTTTTAAAACACGTTGCTTCTTCAGAATGAGATGGAAGAGGTTTGAAATGGTTTGGGCCTATTTTCTAATGGGCCGTGGGGGGGTTTTAAAAACAAAGAGAGGCTATGGGCCTATTTTATTTCTAACTTCAAAAACCTGATGGGTTGGGGTTAGATGTCCGAAAATAAGAGGGAAGTTAGGCATATATTTGTTAATTCGAAAATTTAAGATAAAAGGAGCCGATTTTGGATTCTTATAATTATAAGGGTGAGTTTTGGTAATTTAAAAAGGGATGATTTTATTAAATGGAAATTATTGGGATTAAGATATAAAATGTTGTTTTGAGATTTAAGATATAATATTGTGGTGATTTATTAATTGTGGTTAAAAGTTATATGATTATGTTGAAGATGTGCAATTATATGCTAAGTAAGATTGCGAGATGATAGCATGCAAATTGGTTAAGTATGAATTGAAATTATCTTAAGTTGATGAATTGGAGAATTATATTGAGTATGGTTGTGAGATATTGAGATGATAGATTACGAGATAAGGTTGATGTTATGAAAATGACGATGTGACGGTTATTATGTTAAGTTGTGAAGATGTGTGTGTGATAATTCTATGCTTTGTGTGCCTTAGAGGTAGACTCATTGATGTGCTTATACTTGTTAGGAGACCATCTGTGACGTGTCGGATTTCATATTGCCTGGTTGATTGCCTTTTTGCTGTTCTGCGAAGCCAGGTAAGTCTCTTCGGAGCTTACTCAGATTGAATAGAGTGATTCCCTGCTATAGGTGCATGATATACTAGGTGTTGCATTCATTATCAGCATGCCATGTAGTACCATGCTAGGTTGCATTGATCGTTGAGCATTCTATTTCTCTATGCGTATGTAAACAGAACGGCCGTTATCTGTGATAGTCCTAGAAGTCTTTGCTAGGGTCATAGGGTAGCCCAGCCTCATCGGGTACCCTGAGTCAATCGAGTACTTCCTTATATTATGATATGCCTGCGGGCTTTATTGTGGAGCGGGTTAGGCATGCGTGCCGCCCTACTATGAATGAATGCATTCACGAGCTGGCCAGTCTCCGCCTGTCGGAAGGGGTGGAGGTAGGAGAGGGATATGCCACTTGGCATTGTCTTGGGCCCTTTACAGTATTCTGCACATTATTATGAACTAGGAGCATGCTAGTGTGTTTGAATTTCGTACTGCATTAGAGCATCTTTATTAGGTATAGCGTATATGTGTGCTTATGGTTGGGATGCAGAGTTAAGTGGGCATCGATCTGATCCCGCCCCAAATCAATTTTTTTAGGAATTATTTATGTTCATCCTATCGGTGCTGTTTGCTTATTGCGCGGGTCATTTTGTCGGCGGAGAGTGAGCGCTGGAGTTATAGACTTCACCAGACTCTGATTATATTGTTTTGGATTTATACTTTTGACTCCGTTTTGACCCGGCTCCGCCGTGGCACCCCCTTGTATTATGCTTTACTCCCGCTATTGTGTGACCTTTAGTTTTCCACGCTTAGACTTATGACAGGTACAGGGGACTTCCCCGGGGATTCCAACGATCCCTTCGAGTTTTGGGTATGAAATCCCACTTGAAACGTTAGAGTAGAATTTCAAACCTTCAACCTGTACTCGGGGAGCAAGATCCTAACGAGGGGTTTCATCCCTCGAAACGTAACTCGGGAATCATAATCCCGGGCCGTTACAAAGGGGTATCAGAGCTGAGGTTATGCAAACCGAGTATGATAGGTTGAAGTGGTTTTGAAATGGCCCAAGGTTTTCAAATGGTTTTTCAAAATGTTTTAGAAATGGCAAAATGAATTTAATATGGCTAACTCAAATGGACTAAATATGAACTTGACTCAATAAATTTGGTAATCAAACAAGGGAAATGACGGGGTAATAGAGGCGCTAGACCATCCCCATTGGATGTAGTTAGGAATGGGTAGGCAAAATACTAGATTTCTTTTACAGATAGGGTTTGAAGACTCCAAGGAGCCCGAGGGTTGGAGTAGCTTGGGTTAGGAGGCCGTGAGGTATTTGCCCCTCCGGTCAGCCGTCCCTCGAAGGACGGCATAGATCGTCTCTACTATTATATGCATTATATCCAACTGGGCCTGAGGGCGATCCTCCTCGAAGAGGATCATATTAACCCCGTTGATTGCTTAAATGTTGAGTGCTGTTTTGCTTAAGATAGAGAACTAATCAGTATGTCTTGACTTGAATCATGTATTGAATAACTGTGCAAACGGGATAGCGGGAGAGTACCTCGTTCTTATGTCATTGGAATTCCTGTCTTGTCGGAATGGAACTTCCTTAATTCAAACCCTTTGATGATTCTGACTCCGTCATCCGTCACACCAAAATATTTAGGCATGTTAGCAAGGGTCAAAGAGCACCCGCTCACCCCG
This sequence comes from Persicaria tinctoria, assembly GCA_037127255.1. Classification (NCBI taxonomy): domain Eukaryota; kingdom Viridiplantae; phylum Streptophyta; class Magnoliopsida; order Caryophyllales; family Polygonaceae; genus Persicaria; species Persicaria tinctoria. The sequence continues at coordinate 50,218,443 of JBANSL010000006.1, read as the reverse complement.
TTTCGAGTCATGTCTGGTATCCCACCATCTATGCTTCTACCGAGTCTTGTACTAGAGGTTGGTGTCTCACACGGGAAATTTGGGTTGGTCATCTAATTACCTTCAAAAATCATGTCGGATGTGAGGATTACTTAAGTATGTTAGTGATGACTGAAGTAGTTTCGAGTTAGGAGTGAGTTGTCTCATGGAGTCACCCCTTTGATCCTCGTAATGGTCAACCATGTCTTCTTTCCATAGGAGTCTAAACACGAGTTTATCCTCATCTCTCGGGAACAACGTGAACGTCATTGTGTCCTATCGAGCAAGTCATACTAGTGTCCCACGGGAAACGGGGTGATGAGTAGGTGATTGCCCTTAGGGAATTCTGTCTGATTATAATGATAGCCTCCTTATGACTTCATGACATGGAATGTCGGGGTATTTTAGCATGACTTTGTTGATAACTTGCATGGTTGCTTCAATGAGGAGATATTTGTACCATATGTATGAAACTTCCAGAATTATTATCATTCCATGAATTAGGTTCGTGATAGTGTGATCAACCCTTGTTGTATGTTTAATATGGGGAATGAATGTCTTAGCATGCTAAATTGATTTAATTGGACCTCGTTGACTATGTATATGTTTCACGAGTATTGCTAGTATCATGTAGGACATATACCTCCCAAATTTGGACCCTCGTATGATTAATTGTCGTACTCGTCTTACTAGGTGAATATGAATGTATGTGATATGATAGTTGTTGTACCGCCCCCTGTAGGACTTGACTACACTTGTAGTAGGATTATTGGAATGCATTTTAACATGCTGCATTGGCCCCATATCATCTTGATATGCTTATGTGTGTACCTAAGGTGAGTGATTAATCATACATGTTATATTATGTGATGCTCGCTAGATCTTGCATAACTTGTGTTGCATATGTCCATTGTCGGTCCATGTATAAATTATCTTAATATGTCAGGCATGACTGGTAAATGAAGGGATAGGGTACTTGCTTGTCCGCGTGCATGAGGGAATTGATTAGATGAACGTGTTGTGAACTCATAAATCGTTATTCTTGAGATAGGTACATGCTAGTGTGGAATAATGTTGTTGAGATACTTCGTGATTGCTATGTGTTCCTTGCGGCAAATATAACCTCATAGAATGACCTAAGGGCATCGTTGTAACTCTCGGGTTGAGAACTTATCTCTAGTCTCACCGTCTAGTCCTGGTCCATGTCTGAATCATTGAAGAAGTCGTGTTGTCCGCCCTTGTCTCTCCCCTATCTCCGTAACTCCTAATCCTTGCAATCCTTCGATGAGCGCCGACATGAAAGGAGGAAGCGACGACCAAGTGGCACCGGGACGGCGAAGCGGAAGCATGGTGGGTCCATGGCCCATAAACTCCAAGGAAAACGTCACCGAGGGCAAAAAGAACGGATATGCTTCAAGGATGGCAGGCGTGAGCAGGATCCTCCCGACTGACTCGAGGAAGAGCATTCTTAATTCGAACCGTGGGTTCTCTTATTAGTCGGAATTGATTGTGTGTGATAGGCCTAGAACTGACATGATGAGATTGGTAGTGACGAATATGCCGAACCAGTAGTGAATAGTGACCGGCTAACTTGTGCTTGCGATGATGTATCTTGATGCTTGAGTGTACTGACCTGCTAGTAAATCGATTATGAGTTATATATGTAGTGGTGTTTCTTCTTGGGCATGAGTCGAGTGATTCCTTGGTGAAATGGGTCGGGAAATGGCAGGTAGATTGAGGTCTTCGAGTGGGTCATTGGTTGTGTGAGATGAGGTGTAGGAAGGGTGTATCAGCTTGAGAAGAGCCGAGTGAGTTAGGACTTGTCAGATATTGAGTGTAATTGAGCTTCCAAGTAGGTCTTCGGTGAGGAATGGAGTAGTATGGAAAGATTTCAAGGGAAAGGTCTTCGTTAGAGGTAGTGTGAGACAATAGCGGGTGCGGGTAGTGTAGTTCTAGAGGTGGATAAGTGACTTAAGGGTGGTTCGGAGGGATTCTTGAAGGGATGTGTTGATATACGGGTTAGTATACTGGGAGAGAGTGTCTAAGTAGTCTTGGAGCGAATTGTGGGTGGCATTGAGGATGGTCGGTTAACGAATGTCTAAGGAATCGTAGAATTGGGACTAGGTTGTATGTGTGGCGATTGGGAGCAAACTTGGTAAAAGCTGAGGTTGAGGAATCGCTAAGGAAAAGTAGTATAAGGTTGTTTGGGAAGTTATCGATCTCGGGTATTAGGTTGTTCATATCAAGAATGTGCGCGTGATGAGTAATTGGGACTAGGATGTACGATTGGTAATGCTTGGAGAATTCGTTAGTGAAGGAATTTCTAGATGCTTTGTTGGAGGATTTTAGGATAGGGAATGAATCGAGAGTTGTGAGTGGATGTTATTGTGGCTAGTGAGGTAATTGAGGGCGTGAGATGAATCTCGAAGAAGGGCTGGTAGTTAGGCAAGAATGTCGTTGAGATTTCTCGTAAGATTGTGGATTGAGGTCAAGATAGGGAGATTTTGAGCATGAAGTTTGGAAATTGGCAAATCATAAAAGTATTGAGAACACTAGGGGAAGAATGTTTTAGAGAGTTGGCTAAGTTGCGATAATTGGGAAACTCGGATGAGGATGATCTAGGTACTCTACGAAAATGATGATCGGTAAAAGAGAGTTTGGACGGTAAGGTGTCATGGTTAAGAAGTAGGAGCTTGAGGAAATCTGAAAATATACTGAGACGAGAATGTAGAATAGGTCGGCTGAGGAATCATTGATGTTTAGGTTTTGTGAGATTCGGAATGGGGCGAGTAGGTAGAATCTGTGTTTGGTCATTGAGGATAGACGCGGGTGATGAGGAACTCGGGGATTCGTTGTTATGAGTTAGCACTAGTTGAGTTTCGGCGTTGGAGTTGATCGAGAGTGACAGGTGTGAGATGGTTAGTATGAGTTGGGTTCTTAGAGGTGGATGGTTAGTAAGAGTGGTTAGTGATGTGGGAAGTATGATCAGGTTAGCGAGATGATTTGATACGTCCCTTTGGGAGGTGATGGTCAGGCGGAGTCTTGAGAGCTTAGGAAGAATCAGCAAGATCGTTAAGAGGTGTCTAGCTTGATCGTGAGAGCGGTTTAGTCGAGGACTTGAGATTTCCCCTAGAAGGTGAATATGAGGCTGGTAGAGGGCCTCTAGGTATTGGTAATCGGTCGAGTTGTTAAGCTTGCCAGAATAAGGAAATTGTGCGATTGGGAACTCCGAGATATGGTTTTAGGTAGTCGAGTAGGATTTGAGGTCGGGATGTCGAAGTAGGCTGGCTCTTAGATGGCTTGATGACGCAAAGGTTGAGACACCTAGTAATTTGTTTGGGACGTAGGCCTTGAATTATGGATAGTTATGAGGCTAGAGAGGTTGTGTGCTAAGCGGAATGCAATGGTATTTAGAAATAGTATCGAGTTTGAGTTGGTAGACCAAGGTGAGGATGACCTTGACGCGAGAGATAAGAAGTAGTGGTCGTGTTTGTCATGGTTGGTAGTGATAGGTAGATTCTCTTGAGGATGTGACTTAGTGTGGTGCGTTACTTGGGGTCGAGTGTTGTGCGAATTCTATGTTGTAGACGATGTTGATCCCATGATGAATTGCCATAGACAATAATGAATTGTTAGTACTAACATGGTTACCCCCTGAACTCGATGAAGTGCTATTGTACAGAAGTACCTGTTGCCTCTAATGTGATGATGCTTTGGTAATTATCGTAAGTAAGATGTGCTTATCTGATTGATATGATGTGCAACTTCTGTGATATGATGAATCCTACCACGTGCGATACTATGCTAGATCTGCTATGATATATGGCTATTCTTGACGTGAATATGATCTGATTATGAATGCGTGATGCGATTGCTATGTTGAACGATTGCTATGTTACATGATGTCTTGAATTGGAATTGTAGAAGGATAAGTTGAATTGACGAATTTTGATTATGACCTGGAACCTAGGAAGGAAATTGGGATTAGCCTTAGAGGTGGATGATTCCACCTCCTGAAATCTGAAACTTGCTTAATTAACGTCGGGTTAAGGGATTTTGAATTGTGTTTAAAAAGGACTAACATGAATTTTGAGAAATCGAACACGATCGAGAATTTCAATGATTTTGAGACTAATCCTTCCCAAACTAAAGGACCCCTTTTAAATTTTCTGACCGAGCTTGCATTATGACGCCTACGAAGTGGATACAAGCATTTTATAGGGGCCCTTATAGATTGTTTGCTAAGACCTAGTGGAGATGTTGTAATGCTTTTCGAGTTATGATATAACCGAGAAGTTGGGGTAAGGATGTGGTAAGGGCTCATATCACACTCTCGCTACGACCTATCGGGGATATTATGATCATGACGACGGTACTGTGAGAATCTCATAGGGGCACTTATGAGGTACTTACGGGATCAATGGAATGATCTTTGGACTCACCTATTCCAACTTCATCCCCTGCCTTGTTTTGGTTTTAGTCTCGGGGACGAGACTTATTTTTAGAGGTGGATGATGTAAAGGCTCGGATTTCTTAAATCCTAATTTTCAGAAAAAAGAAATTAAAAATGAATTTTAAAGCGGAATTTAGCGAAAAATTCTTAAACTCGTACTTTGATCTCGTAAAGCGGATTTCCAAGCTAAAATAATAATTTTGAAAACTAACTCGAAATGACGAATGTGATTTTTGAAAAACTAATTGATCGAGAGAGCGGGAATTTGAGAGGCTAACATCAAGAACTAATTCCGACACTTATTTTCCGGGTATTTCCTTGGAACCACACTCCTCGTTTCTTCCCCTTGTCTCCTTCCATTCCCTATTCAAATTTTAAGTTAATTGTTATTTGGGGTATGATATGGATAAGAATTGGGTTGTGCTTGGACAATTAAAGAAAACTATTTGACCACCAAAAGCAAGAAGGAAACAAAAATCCAAAGCTTTCCCTGCCTCTTTTGATCAGACTCACAGCAATATTCATCAAAAATTAAAACACTCCCTTTTTTCTTCACACTATCCCACACAACTCACACCCTCATTCACTCTCTCCATCTTTGTGTTTCGCTCCTCCTCTCCATCTCTCTGTCTCGGCTCCACCACACAACGCCGCCACCCTCTCTGTTTCCGGACAGCCCTCACCAAGGCTACCACCAGTCAGGCACCCACCTTCCTCCGTTCCGAAGCATCACCGGAGCCACCTCGGATCCGGTCTTTCGAAGCAAGGACGCCAAGCACATCCAATCTCCTTCCTCCTTCGAGTTAGAGCAGCAGCTTCCTCACCCTTCCCGACGTCCGACGTCGCAACCACCACAGTCGGAGCCACCGTGAGCCTCCTCCTCCGCTCCTCCCTGTTTTCGAGTTCGAGGGTCAGCCGAGCCACAGCGGCTTCGCTCCCCCTTCCTCCCTCGACGAGAAGCAGAACAGGCGTCCTCCACGCCTCCCTCGACATCGACGAGCAGCCAGAAACAGTAGCCGACCGCCAACGCCCCAGTCTTCCTCCTCCACTCCCCTGTTTTCCGATTTGGGGTCGGTAAGCTCTTCCTCCCTTCCGTTCGCTCAAAAACTTCATAAGGGTCAAACCTTATGCTCTTACCTTTCTTCCCAGGCCGATAGCGGCTCGTTTCCACCTCCGGCGAAGCCGAGTCGTGCCCCGACGGTGTTTTCCGGCGAGTCGACGCCCCCTCGGTGAGCTCTTCTTTCTCCTTCCCTTCCTTTTCTGTCATGAGTGTGCGTCGGGTGGTCATGGTCGAAGTCGGAGCCGCCAGCTCCTATCTCTTTCCGTTTCGAGACGCCGGCGAGCTCCAAGCTCCCCTCCTTCCTTCTTTTTTTTTGAACGCAGGAGTTGTGGGGGAGACAATGAGCAGTGTCTCAACCCCCTTTCCTCTTACCTGGCGGGCCCCCTTGCCATCTCATTTGCCACATAGGCATGGGCCCCTCCTTTTTTTTAAAACACGTTGCTTCTTCAGAATGAGATGGAAGAGGTTTGAAATGGTTTGGGCCTATTTTCTAATGGGCCGTGGGGGGGTTTTAAAAACAAAGAGAGGCTATGGGCCTATTTTATTTCTAACTTCAAAAACCTGATGGGTTGGGGTTAGATGTCCGAAAATAAGAGGGAAGTTAGGCATATATTTGTTAATTCGAAAATTTAAGATAAAAGGAGCCGATTTTGGATTCTTATAATTATAAGGGTGAGTTTTGGTAATTTAAAAAGGGATGATTTTATTAAATGGAAATTATTGGGATTAAGATATAAAATGTTGTTTTGAGATTTAAGATATAATATTGTGGTGATTTATTAATTGTGGTTAAAAGTTATATGATTATGTTGAAGATGTGCAATTATATGCTAAGTAAGATTGCGAGATGATAGCATGCAAATTGGTTAAGTATGAATTGAAATTATCTTAAGTTGATGAATTGGAGAATTATATTGAGTATGGTTGTGAGATATTGAGATGATAGATTACGAGATAAGGTTGATGTTATGAAAATGACGATGTGACGGTTATTATGTTAAGTTGTGAAGATGTGTGTGTGATAATTCTATGCTTTGTGTGCCTTAGAGGTAGACTCATTGATGTGCTTATACTTGTTAGGAGACCATCTGTGACGTGTCGGATTTCATATTGCCTGGTTGATTGCCTTTTTGCTGTTCTGCGAAGCCAGGTAAGTCTCTTCGGAGCTTACTCAGATTGAATAGAGTGATTCCCTGCTATAGGTGCATGATATACTAGGTGTTGCATTCATTATCAGCATGCCATGTAGTACCATGCTAGGTTGCATTGATCGTTGAGCATTCTATTTCTCTATGCGTATGTAAACAGAACGGCCGTTATCTGTGATAGTCCTAGAAGTCTTTGCTAGGGTCATAGGGTAGCCCAGCCTCATCGGGTACCCTGAGTCAATCGAGTACTTCCTTATATTATGATATGCCTGCGGGCTTTATTGTGGAGCGGGTTAGGCATGCGTGCCGCCCTACTATGAATGAATGCATTCACGAGCTGGCCAGTCTCCGCCTGTCGGAAGGGGTGGAGGTAGGAGAGGGATATGCCACTTGGCATTGTCTTGGGCCCTTTACAGTATTCTGCACATTATTATGAACTAGGAGCATGCTAGTGTGTTTGAATTTCGTACTGCATTAGAGCATCTTTATTAGGTATAGCGTATATGTGTGCTTATGGTTGGGATGCAGAGTTAAGTGGGCATCGATCTGATCCCGCCCCAAATCAATTTTTTTAGGAATTATTTATGTTCATCCTATCGGTGCTGTTTGCTTATTGCGCGGGTCATTTTGTCGGCGGAGAGTGAGCGCTGGAGTTATAGACTTCACCAGACTCTGATTATATTGTTTTGGATTTATACTTTTGACTCCGTTTTGACCCGGCTCCGCCGTGGCACCCCCTTGTATTATGCTTTACTCCCGCTATTGTGTGACCTTTAGTTTTCCACGCTTAGACTTATGACAGGTACAGGGGACTTCCCCGGGGATTCCAACGATCCCTTCGAGTTTTGGGTATGAAATCCCACTTGAAACGTTAGAGTAGAATTTCAAACCTTCAACCTGTACTCGGGGAGCAAGATCCTAACGAGGGGTTTCATCCCTCGAAACGTAACTCGGGAATCATAATCCCGGGCCGTTACAGAAAGCATGATCTTTTATGCCTTTATGTGTTACTTTGCATGGTTATCGTTGTGGCGTTGATACCCTGGCTTTGGAAGTTCTTTATATATTGATTTATTTCGTCCGAAATCTGAATTCTGTGATTGGAGTTTGCAATTTAAAAGTTACTGTTTTTAGTCGATCTAGAGGAGCATTTGTCGAGATCGGGTTGGCTGTTTGTCGATCTCGAGTAGGGCTTTGTCTAGATCGAGTTGTGTGTCTGAGTTTCTGTCGTCGCTGTCTTTTGTCGATCTCGAGTTCTGCTTTGTCGAGATCGAGCAACTTCTGTGTTTGCTTTTATTTCTGTCTTCGTTTATTATTTCTGCTTTTGTTTATTTGTTTCTGTCTTTTGTCTGCTTTTCTGTGAGATTTCCAGATACCTAGGATACGCTGACACGCTTCCTCGTGGATCGATCCTGACTTACCACTACCACATAGGGAGGAAGTCTTGTAATTTAAAAGTTACTGTTTTTAGTCGATCTTGAGGAGCATTTGTCTAGATCGAGGTTGGCTGTTTGTCGATCTCGAGTAGGGCTTTGTCTAGATTGAGTTGTGTGTCTGAGTTTCTGTCGTCGCTGTCTTTTGTCGATCTCGAGTTCTGCTTTGTCGAGATCGAGCATCTTCTGTGTTTGCTTTTATTTCTGTCTTCTTTTATTATTTCTGCTTTTGTTTCTTTGTTTCTGTCTTTTTTCTGCTTTTCTGTGAGATTTACAGCTACCTGGGATACGCTGACATGCTTCCTCATGGATCAATCCTAACTTCCCACTACTGCATAGGGAGAGAGTCTTGTAATTATTTGCGTGGGCCTAAATCTGGTTTGATCTATTTCATTATATTTCATACTCGATTTCCTCATACAACACTATAATAAAAAGGTGGGTATCTATGTCATTATTATATAGAGACGTCGAATAATAACATTACCCAATTATACTTGCCAAATTCAAACTAACGGATAAATAAATCGCAAAAAGCGAATGAATTGCAATTTATTTTAAGTAATTGGGCAAGCATTCCAACGGAAAGAAACAACAGTAGACAAGAAAGGCACAAGTGAGCATAAAGGCTCGAAAGGTCACTTGCCTTAATTTAGATTTGCAAGCGTTAACGGTTAGTCAGACTCGAATTCCTTTGGATGAGCGCAATAGTAGCCTAGTCTCTGCGAGTTAACGAGATTGAAAGCAATTTATGCCCAAACAAAAACAGGGGTTAAAATCTGGAATTATAAAAATTGAAAAGGGCATAATCTAGGAAGAGTGGAAAGTATGGGAGGTTTTGGGTAGTTGTGCTCCCGAAAGGGGTATTTATAGGAGAAGGATTTGATTAAAATAAATGCATAAATTGCTTAGATAATCACCCTTAACGCTATCCCGATCCTCAATTTGGTGTGATTCAACCCGACTGGAGCGGATTGGGGTGATTTTCGAATTTGGGGATAAGTTCGTTCGGTTGCGGTTCTACCCCGAATCTCCAAATTGGTTACATAAATCTCATCTTCAACGAGTAGGTAACATTCTAGAAACAAAATCATTGAGCTTCGGGTGAGATTCGAGGGAGGTACACTACCAAAAACACAGGAAATAGCCACGGGTTTTTAGCCACGTCGTACAGTCGTTGCTACGGCCTGACATGCCGTAGCTATAATAGCGTCGACTGAAAATATTCGTGGCAAACCCCGTGGCTAGAGATGGAGGAATAATTTCGTGTCCAAAATGTCGTGGTTTTTAGCGACGAATATAAGTGTCGTGGCTGGTGTCATGGCTGTTAGCCACGGCGTTGGCCACAGTCACATGTTCCGTGGCCGAATTCGATGCCATTTTTGGCGAGTCTTACCTGATGTGTCAATATAGCCACGAATTCAGCCACGAATCATATCCGTTGCTGTACTCGTGGCTAAGAATGTGAGGCAATTAGCAATATATGACCAGAGTTGGAGGTGAACAACCACGAATTTAGCCACTGTTGGAATATCCGTGGCTGTATTCGACCCTGACAAAGACGCCCATTATCTTTTTTGGTGTATCCGAATTGAGGAAATTCACAAAAAGGATCAAAAGATATATATTCACTCAATCTGAATGGTCAAGCCCAAATTAAATATCAATTTGTAAGCCCAAAATCTCATAAAAAAAAGGTAGGGCCAAAAGATATGGTCAAGCCCAATTTTAGAGAGTCAAAGCCCAAAAAGAGTCAAGCCCATTAGTATTAGTCAAAGCCCATATGGAAGCCCGACCCAATTAATAGCCCTCGACGTATAAAGGAGCCCATTCTTAGTAGTCACGGAAACGGTCGTGACTAATTCCGTGGCTATTTTCAGTTGAGGTCATTCAATGCAAATTGTACTTTCTACTTCAATTCGATCACTTTTACTGGAGGGTGAAAGCACACTGCTCGCACAGAGCAATTGTCGTCTTCTCTCCACAGTGCAATGAAGGATTGGTGGGTTTGAAGAGCCATTTTTGAAGAGAGGTACGTGTCACATACATATAAATTATATTATATATTTAATATATTATGAATGTATATACATATATATTATGTGGGTGCTATGTGAGAAATATAATTATACATAGGTATTTAAATGGAATTTGAAGAGTGTATAGATCTACATCTTACTTAGTTGTATTTTGATTTTTGGAATTTTTAATTAGACTTTTAATAGTATATATATAATTTAACACTTAAATGGTTAATTAGTTGTATAGATCTACATCATATTACTTAGTTGTATAGATCTAAATAATTTGAAAATTTGGAGAGTGTAAAAGTGTTTGTGTTATGGAATTAGTGTATATATAATTGATTTTTAAATAATATAGACTTTTAAGAGTAATGTAATTAACACTTAAAATTGTTATTATAGATCCACATAATTACTAGCTTATATAGTTGTATAGATCTAAGTAGTTGTGTATAGATCTACTTATTATTATATATAATGTACAATAATTTGTATAAAGTTGAATATAATTTTATTTATAGTACTTAGTTTATATATTTTACATATGTACAGAAATTGAATTGGGGAAGTGCAATATGGATGATCGAGCGTGGATGTATGAAGGATTAAACGATGAATACTTGAAAGGGGTGGATGAGTTTATTAAGTTTGCATTGGAGCATCCACTTTATGTCGATGAAGGCAAGATTAAATGTCCCTGTTGGCGATGCAATAATTGCAAATGGTACGGAGCATATGAGGTTAAGAGACATTTATATCATCGTGGGTTTATGAGTGATTATCATCGCTGGACAGCACATGGTGAAACTATCGTGCCTTCAAACCCGTAATTGTCTATGTATGATCATTTAACGGGAGAACAAAGGATGGTGTTTGACATTGCAGGTCCGAATTTTGTTGTATATATCATATATCTGTTTTAATGTTCGATGGAAATGATGTTGAATATCCAATTCAAGAATTTAAATCATAGGGTTTTTGAAATTGCAGGTCCGAGCTTTGTTCCGCCTCCTCGTTGGTTTAATGTTGATGGAAATGATGGTGTATTCCAAGAAGCTAATCATGGTGAAGACATGATGACAGACGAGGCTGATCTTTTAGCAACACAATTTACAGAAGTGCTCAAAGCCGTCGATGCCCCGGTGTTTGAAGGTTGTACTTCACATACGCAATTATCCTTTGTGAGTCGACTTATGAGCTTGAAGTGTGAATATAATGTCTCCCAACCACTCTTCAATGGATTCATGCAATTGTTTGATGAAGTGTTGCCTTCTAACCATAAGATTCCCACTAGTTACTATGAAACTGAGAAGGTGGTTTGAAGTTTGGGTCTGCTAGTGGAAAGAATAGCTATGTGCCCTAATGGTTGTATGTTGTATTGGAAGAATGATGCCAATGAAGAATCATGTAGGTTTTGTGGGCATGCAAGATATAAAGTTGCGAGTAACGGAAGACGCACTCCACACCAAGTGTTATTCTACTTACCTCTAACTCCGAGACTTCAGAGATTATATGCTTCTTAGGTGACAGCTAGCCACATGACTTGGCGTCCAGAACATGTAACAGAAGAGGGAATGATGTCTCATCCATCAGATGGAGATGCTTGGAAAAGGTTAGACACAAAGCATCCTGATTTTGCTTTAGAAGCTCGTAATATTCGTTTGGGTTTATGCACTAATGGCTTTGCTACCTTGAACAAAAATGGACAGATTTATTCTTCTTGGTCGGTTATTGTTAATCCTTACAATCTTCCACCTCATATGTGCATGAAAACGGAGCATATGTTTATGTCATTGATAGTGCCAGGACCGAAAAACCCGAAGAAGTTGATTGATGTTTGCCTCCAACCTCTCATTGATGAGTTGATGCACTTGTGGGAGGTCAGTGTACCTACTTATGATGTCTCGAGGAGAGAGAACTTCATTATGCGTGCAGCTCTACTTTGGACGATAAGTGATTTCCCTGCATATGCTATTTTGTCGGGATAGAGCACTGATTGTTTGATGGCTTGTCCGATTTGTATGGAATCAGGATCTGATTGTTTTCGGCTGAAAAATGGAAGGAAGGCTACCTGGTTTGATTTCCATAGAAATTTTTTAGACATTGACCATCCCTTTCGTAGAAATAAGAAGGACTTCTATCGAGGGCATGCAGAGACAGCGTTGCCACCGTCAATGCTAACGGGGGAGCAGATGTGGGAGCGGGTATGTTAGTTGCCTACGGTCATTGATGATCCTTTTCACACGTCACCAGACTATGGGATTTAGCATAAGTGGACTAAGCAGAGTATTTTCTAGAGACTTCCGTATTGGAAGGACCTTCTCATCCGTCACAATCTCGATGGTATGCACATTGAGAAAAATGTGTTTGAGAATGTCTATAACACCGTGATGGATATCCCTGGTAAGACGAAGGACAAATTGAATGCACGGAACGATCTTCACCGGTATTGTCATCGACCTGAGTTGGAGGTAGCCGATGACCACAGAGGAGCAAAACCTAAAGCAATTTATACCTTATCACGAGAGGCGAAGAAAAAAGTGGGTCAATGGTTGAGATCTGTGAAGTTTCCGGATGGCTATGCTTCTAATATGGGAAGATGTGTTATGAGTGATGATTGCACTCTCACTGGGATGAAGAGCCATGACTGTCATGTGTTTATGGAGAGACTCTTGCCGATTGCTTTCAAAGAGTTATTGCCACCAACCGTTTGGGGTCCTTTAACTGAGTTGAGCATATTCTTCCAGACTATTAGTTCATCGAGCTTGTCTGTTACTGGGATGGAACAGTTGAAGCGCATGATTCCTATATTGGCATGTAAGTTAGAGCGTATCTTTCCTCCATCCTTTTTTGACTCCATGGAGCACCTCATTGTTCATCTACCGTATGAGGCACAAATAGGCGGCCCAGTGCAGTATCGATGGATGTACCCTTTCGAGCGGTTTTTATATCATCTAAAACGGAAGATCGTCCAAAAGAGTAATGTTGAAGCGTCAATCGTGATGGCATATTTAAGGGAGGAAATAGCATATTTCTCGGTTCACTACTTTCCTTGGCATGTTCCTTCGAAATTGAGGAGAGTCGCGAGAAATGATGTCTCTGAAGGTGAGGATTATGCCTTCTCCATTTTCAATCACCCTGGTGCGGGTCGTGGCAAGGAGAGAACAAGGTGGTTTAATGAAGATAATGAGTGGAAGGCCGCACACACGTACGTGTTGGTCAATTGTCCGGAAGTACAACCATACCTCGAGTGAGTAACATTTCTTATCAATTAGTTAATTATATATTTTCGATTTTATATATGTCATCATGCATCTTATATACGTATATATGGAAATTCAAACATGTAGGCTATTCGTGGCTACAATGGGGGGAGATGCATGCGGAGATGACACCATTGAACAACTATTTGCGGATTGGTTTAAACAATATGTGAGGATAAATATACTTTGCATATAAATATATATTATATATAACTCGATCGTTTCTTACCATATTAATTGTATTTTGTTTTGAAGGCCAGGGAGGGTTTCTGAATTAGGGTGTGCGCCACCTTCGCCGGCGATTTGAGGAACCCTAACTCATCTCCTCGCGCGCCATGACACAAGCCGATTAGAGATGGGCCTTTTTTTTACCCGAATTATGATGGACCTTTTTTTAACCCGGCCCACACCCTAATTCAGAAACCCTCCCTCCCAATTTCCTGGTCGCGGGCGAGGGAAATCCAAAATTTTCAATTACCCGGCAATTGAAAGGTTTTGACTATTCCGAAACCCTAACTCTCTAATTCTCTAGCCTCCTCTCTCGCTCAAACTCTCTCATTCCGAAACCCTAACTCTGTAAATCTCTCAATATCTGATTCTCTCATCTCTAGCCTCCTCTCTCGCTCTATGTCCATGAAACCCTAATTGAATCTCTCAATCTCTCATTCTCTCAATCTCCAGCTCTCATCTCTCCAGAAACCCTCTCTCAATCTCTCAATCTCACAAATTGCGAAGATGAGGGGAGGCTTAAGGAGATCTTCTCGCCATGACACAAGCCGACCACCACTAGCTCCGGACACGGCATGGACAAGACCACCAGTAGCCGCCGCCACTGGCTCTACTCCGGCGCCCCCTCCCGCCAATGCCTCCCAACCCGTTATTTCACCTGCTACATCTCCAGTGCCCTCATCGGCTAGATCCCCGACCAGGGTAAAGGCAAGGGCCACCACTCGAGTGACCTCTCCTACCAGGGGCTCCAAACGTGCAAGCGCAGCGACCTCCTCCTCCCAAGATGTTGAACCCAACCAAGCTCCTGCAACATGCCGTCCCTCTGGAAGGCCCTCCAAACGGGCAAACGTAGCATCCACAACTCACAACCTCCCCTCCCAAGCCTCCCAACCCTCTGCCTCCGAAGGGACTGAAACCACTCAACCCTCCGCCTCCCATTGTACTGAAACCACCCAACCCTCCGCCTCCCAATGTACTGAAACCACCCAAGCGCTTGCTACCTCCCAGCCCTCTGCCTCTCAAGCTCCTGGAACCTCTCGTGGTTTACCGGATTCTCCATCTCCATCGTCGGTTTGTGAAGGGGGCTCGTCATCTGAGACAGAAGACCACGCCAGAGAAAATGAGGATGCCCCAGAGCTTGTCGAAGGACACGAAGACGAGGAAGACGCCAGAGAAAATGAGGAAGAAGCCCAAGAAAATGAGGAAGAAGCCCAAGAAAATGAGGAAGAAGCCCCACGGTGGAACAGACCAGTCTCCTTTTCACTGGTCAATGGATCGTAAGTCAACTTCGTATATATTTTATTTTGCCTAATTATGCTTGATTTAGTTTTGCTAGCTAAGATTTGGTTTAATTGCTTGCTAAGAGAGATTATGCAATTATGTGTATAATATACATGTTGTAATGGAACATTGAATGCATGTTTTAAATAAATTGAACATCTACAATTGCTTGGTAAAAGAGATTATGTACTTCTGTCATCTGTTGGTTAGAAGTAGTTTGTGAAATTATTGAAATACATGCCTTGATCTATGTTCTGCATTCTGAAATTATAGAACATAGAGTGGATTTATAATTGCTTTCATCTGTTTTGTATGCCTTGCTAGAACTTTGAATACCTGGTTTCAACTTCTGTCTGTGTTGAAGGAGTAAGAACTGAAATTTCTTGCTCCATTAAAGAACTTAGGGTGCATTATGAAATTATTTAATCTATGGTCATGGAACTTAGAGTGCTTATATGTTTCTGTCTTTGCTGAGTTTCATGGGTAAGCATGATTGCATTTCTCAAGATTTAAGCATGGTGAATTATTATTTCATTTCTCAATCCAATTCTGTCTGTTTATGCATGCTAATTTTTGTTACCAGTTTAATGGTTAACCATGATTAAGTATGAGTTCAATTATGAAGCCAACTGTGTATATTTTTTCATGCTAATTCTTGTTACCAGTTTCATGGTCAAGCCAACTCTGTATATTTTTCTCAAGCCAACTATATTGATAACATTTTTTTTTATGTTTTTGGGTTTTTTGTGAAGCTTTGATTCCACAAATCCTGCGTATGGTGTCATGCTCCAAGTTATTCATTCACATTTCGATGGACCCTACGTAAGGCGGGGTGAGGTTCCTGAAACAACAATGGAGTTATGGTGGGTGAAGGTTCGATAATATAAGAACAATGTAATAAGAAATACTCTAGAAGGGGGGTTGAATAGAGTATGCCCGTTTTTCGCAGAAATTCTCAAGACTTTTGGAGCTTGTACCAAAACCTTTGAGATAAACCTGAATCACAAAGTTAAACAATTCGAAGCAAGTGCGGAAATAAGGTAAAGCAAATAAGTAAAGAACACGAGTAATTTTTTACGAGGTTCAGCACAACTTGGCCTACGTCCCCGCCTAGGGTTCTTCCACAACCCTAGGATTCAAAGGCTTTATTGATTCGCTTAGCTTAGGATCCTAATAGCTCACCGAGAAGCCTCTCTCCTATATAATTGCAATCTAGTCAACTCACGTTCCCTTGGAGTCCTAGACCAATCTACAAGAGCCCCACCTCTCTCAGCTATCTAGTACAATCCTCTTACTCTCACAAATCAATAGCCTAGTGCAACTTCCCGAGTTATAAACTCTCGAGTAACACTATAAATGAATATATCCTATAAGCTCACAGTGACTCTCAAAGGCTTTGAAATAAACAACAAACTCTTTGAGCGCTTAGTAGAGAGACATTTTGGAAGACAGAATCGCTTGATGATTGAAAACTCGTGTAGCACTTGTCTATTCTGTCTTCTTCCTTCTTTCCTTTATATACGAGTGGAATGGCGCCTGAGAATCTTCACCAACGGCTCTAGAATCCGACTTGATCTTCAATCTTCTATATAAGGACACTTCGAAGCCATGATCCGTTTTTGAATAAGATCTCCTCATATGCACCAAAGGAAAGAGATAATCTCAAATATACTTCCTGAAATGGTTAGTCCAACATATACATATAATATAACGGAAGTATATAATAAGATATAATAATATTCGGACAAATAATATAGGTTTTGTATTTCATCAACTGTTAATGCGCCAAGGCCTTTGACACAAACATCCTGTCAAGGCCCTTGAAACATTTATTCCATTTTCCATCAAGGGAGGGAGTTATCAATCTCCCCCTTGATGAAAGACAAAACCTGTGCATCCCTGCAGCTTAGTCAAACAGATATATCATAAGTAAAATCGGACTAAATACCTGCAAGGGTTAGACAAATGTTGGATCAAATTTTTAAAGCATGCAAAAACCATCCAACCGAAAACCATAAATCAAAAACCAAGGTCTTCCAAGACCTTTAAGCAGAGGTTTCCAAAGAGTAACGATCATCTCCCCCTTTTTGTCTTTCAACAAAGGGTGGAGGTAAAAATAGTCACCAGAAATTCACCAAAAGTTTTGAAAATGTTTCCAACAAACCAGCAATGTATCAAGTTTCAGGGGTGGGATAGGGTGGGTTAAGGTTTAGGCTTAGTCATCCGGAGCATCATCAGTGAGCCTCGTCCACAGTCCTTCCTGCATATTTGAAATCCCGCTCATCTTCGTCATCATTTCCTTCTGCAGCTCCTTAATATCCAGGCGAACCTCCTCCAAGCCCAACTCTAGGTTGTCCATGCGTTAATCGAAAGCTGGAGCAGTGGGAAAGGCTTTTGAAGGAGTGGCAAGACTCAAGATCCCTTGGGGAGACCGAGTGATGCCAATCTTTTCAAGGCCTTTAGAGTCGAACTTACCCGTATGACGCAGCTGTTCTTCATTTTTGACATCAATTCCAGAAGCTTTGAAGATAGGAGTCAAAAGGGTAGCAAAGGGGAGGGGAGAGCCTTTTCTGGCATGAGCCATGGTTCCAAGGATAGTGTTGGCCAGATCAAGATCAAGGCCATTTAGGATGCGGTAGAGCAGGACCATAGTATTGTCGGTAAGGAGTGATCCAGAGTTGAGACGGGGTAAGAGGCATCTAACAATGATGTTAAAAATTATTTTTGCCTCAAGGGTTAGGGATGAGTGGGTGAGTTGTTTTGAGGTGCTGTTGGATGCTTCGGGTAGGAGATATTTGGCTCGGGCTAAGATGATGCAATTTTCTTTTGAGGGGTGGATTTCAGCGGGTGGAACAGGTGTAGGTAAGCCTAGGAAATCTGCAAAATCATTGGAGTTGAGAGAGATTCTAACCCCTTTGACGACAGACTCCAAAGACCAACCATCGGTGTCGTTTTTGGCTTTTAGGTTAATGTAGAAGAGTCGGGTAAGCTGGGGGTAGTAGACAGTCTCAAGGTTAAGAAGAGTCCAGGTTGGGGATTTTTTTAGGAGCTCAATGCAAGGTAACTTCAAAGCTTCAAAGAACTCAACATCTAAAAAATCAGAACAACTAATCTTACGAGTTCGAAACTCGTCTACCCACTTACCAGCAGTCTCAGCATCTTGAAACCAAGAGGAGGGCAAGGATTGATTTACCTGGATATAGGTCGGGGGGTCTGCATTCTTTCTGCGCGCAACTGTTGGAGCATCTCTCTTGACAGGCGCTACAAGACTCTTGACAGTGCCCTTCCTGGTGCGCTTGGGGGATGGAGGCTTGACAGGAGCAGGGGCTTTCCGCTTCTTCGGAGACGGGGGAGGAGGAGGAGAAGGAGAGGGAGATTCTTCCTCCTCTTCCTCAGACCCCGAGTCCTCACCGGACCCCGCTTCATCTCCTTCAGGTTCCTCGTCCTCTCCAGATCCCTCTTGCTCTTCTTCTTCATCTTCTTCAGGCTCTTCCTCGGATGGAACCTCCTCGGCTTCGGCTTCCTTCCGAATCCGCTCAGCTTCTTCCTTGGCCAGTTTCTTAGCAAGTTCGGCCTCCTCATCGACCTTTTTCTTCCTCAAGGCCTCCTTCTCGGCTTCCTTGGCAGCATCTCTTTCCAGGAGGGCGTCTAGATCATCTTCCTCCTCATCCTCGTCTGGTTCCTCAACGAAGATCTTCCTCTTCCTTTTCTGTTTAGCACTGATCGGCTTCTTAGCAGAGCGCTTTTGAGAGCCCTTGGGAACAATGGCCGAGCTCTCGGCGATGGTGCTCTAGACGACAGTTGGGATGATAGCTTGAGGAGCGGGTTCAGGTGTGGGAGAGGTAGAAGGGGCCTGACGTCCCTTGGGGGTGGCGCCAAGTCGTTTGGGTGTGACAGCTTTCTTGGTTTTGGGTGCCATGGAGGAAATCGGTTAGGGTTTTCTAAGAACAGATGAGAGGTTGAAGAAGGAGAAGGTGAAGGGATTTAGCTTAGATCTGAGTGTGGGTTGTAATCGGGTACAGAATTGGGTTTAAGTAGAGGGAGTGATGGGACGGGTTTAGGGTTCCAATGAAAGAAATCATTACATTGCCAATTTGATAGGTTTTCAAATTCAAATTCAAATATCCATTAAAATCGGACAAGATAACTAAAAAATCTATTTCCAAAAATAAAATATCTTTAACGGTTTAAGGAAATTACTAAATGGACAATTTTTGAAATCCGATTAAAAAAAATATAATTGATTAAATATCTAAAAAGATGTTAACCAAAAATATATGATCCGATATATGTACTCCACCATTTAGTTCACACACCTTGACATGGTTCTCAAGGGTCTTGACAGTAAGTAGAATTTATCTTTCGTAAAGGGAAAGCCCCCCCGACGAAAGTGCATCCTTGTTAAGCATCCCAATCTCTCGTCTAATGAAGGTGAACCTGTCCTCTGCCAAAGGCTTAGTAAAAATGTCAGCCCATTGATAATCAGTAGAAATAAAAGATATGGACACATCACCTTTTTCAACATGATCTCTAATGAAATGATGCCTTACATCAATATGTTTGGTCCTTG
This sequence comes from Persicaria tinctoria, assembly GCA_037127255.1. Taxonomy (NCBI): domain Eukaryota; kingdom Viridiplantae; phylum Streptophyta; class Magnoliopsida; order Caryophyllales; family Polygonaceae; genus Persicaria; species Persicaria tinctoria. The sequence goes on along the minus strand of JBANSL010000006.1, from coordinate 50,198,965 downwards.
AATGCTGAACAGGATTCTTAGTGATGGAGATGGCACTTGTATTGTCACACTTAATTGGAATACCTTGGAGGTTGATGCCAAGATCTCGCATTTGTTGGGCTATCCCAAGGATTTGGGAGCAACAGGCTCCAACTGCAATGTATTCGGCTTCTGCAGTGGATAGAGGAACTGAGTTTTGTTTCTTTGAGTGCCAACTGATCAAAGATGCTCCTAAGAATTGGCAACATCCTGATGTACTCTTTCTATCCACCTTATAGCCTGCAAAATCTGCATCAGAATATCCAATTAAAGTGAAATCCTTTTGCTTTGGGTACCATAGTCCAAGTTCCTTAGTGCCATTGAGATATCGAAAGATCCTCTTCACAGCCACGAGGTGAGATTCTTTAGGATCAGCTTGAAACCTAGCACAAATGCAAACACTAAACATGATGTCAGGTCTACTAGCCGTGAGATATAATAAAGAACCAATCATTCCTCGATACTCCTTTTGATTGACACTTATTCCAATCTTGTCTTGATCTAGAGACAATGTTGAGCTCATGGGAGTCTTGGTTGCCTTGGATTGATCCATCTTGAACTTCTTCAAGAGATCCTTAGTGTACTTGCTTTGGTTGACAAAGATCCCTTTCTTGGATTGATGAACTTGTAATGCCAAAAAGAAGTTGAGTTCACCCATCAAGCTCATCTCAAATTCACTGCACATGATGTCAGAAAATTCCTTGCACAAAGATGTGTTAGTAGCACCAAATAATATATCATCAACATAAATTTGAATAACCAAAATGTCCTTTCCTTTGGTCTTGATAAAAAGAGTCTTGTCGATCAACCCCCTTTTAAAATCATTTTCTAAAAGATATTTTGACAAGCGCTCATACCAAGCTCTTGGGGCTTGTTTCAAACCATAAACCGCTTTGTCAAGTTTATAAACATGATTGGGAAGTTCTGAGCTTTCAAAACCTGAGGGTTGAGCCACATAAACTTCTTCCTCTAAGAAACCATTGAGAAAAGCACACTTGACATCCATTTGATATAACTTTATGCTCATAAAAGATGCAAATGCTAATAAAATGCGAATGGCTTCAAGCCTGGCTACGGGAGCAAAGGTCTCCTCGTAGTCAATACCTTCCTCTTGATTGTAGCCTTGAGCAACAAGCCTTGCCTTGTTCCTCACAACCTTACCATTCTCATCTAGCTTGTTTCGAAATACCCATCGAGTGCCAATGACTGATTGATGCTTTGGCCTAGGCTTCAAGGTCCAGACTTTGTTCCTTTCAAATTCGTTAAGCTCACTTTGTATAGCAATGATCCAGTCTGGCTCCTGAAGTGCCTCATCTACCTTCTTTGGCTCAATAAGAGAAACAAACGCGTGAAAAGCACAAAGATCTTTAAGTTTAGAATGAGTTTGAACACTAGAAGTAGGGTCAGAAATGATATCCTTTAATGAGTGTGATGAGGAGTATTTGAATTTCCTTTTGCTAGTCTCAGCTCCTTGATTCGTCACACTGGTAGGATTGACTTGTAGTGCATCTGACTCCGTGGTCCTGTTAAGTTCAGTTACAGCAGTTTCTGAAGTCTCAACACTGTTGGATTGGACACCAGGGGCTTTGGATGAATCTTCAACACCTTGGGCCAATTCTTTAGTGTTGAGAATCAGTTCCTGCATGTTCATCTTCTCTGTGTTCTTGGTAGCAGCATCATCACATTCCTCGTTCTCTTCATGGATGTTAAGATCTATATCTGCACCGTCATTGCATTCATAAAAAATAACATGTATACTTTCTTCAACAACCTGGGTCCTTTTATTGAAGATTCTATAAGCTTTGCTACTCGTGGAGTAGCCAAGAAATATACCTTCATCACTACGCGCATCAAATTTCCCAAGGTTATCTTTTCCATTGTTATGAACAAAACAAGTACAGCCAAAGGGTTTAAAATAAGATATAAGTGGTTTGCGGCCTTTGAAAAGTTCATAAGGAGTTTTCTTTAAGATAGAACGAATAAGACAACGATTTAAAATGTAGTTAGCTGTGTTAACAGCTTCAGCCCAATAGGTTTTAGGTAATGCATTTTCTAAAAGCATAGTCCTGGCCATATCCTCTAAGGTGCGGTTCTTGCGTTCCACAACCCCGTACTGTTGAGGTGTCCTTGGAGCAGAAAAGTTATGGGAGATGCCATATTTAGCACAAAACAAATCAAATTGAAGTTGATCAAACTCCCTACCATGATCACTCCGAATAGACACTATGGGCTCATTTCTTAAAGTTTGCAACTCCTTACAAAGTTTTGAAAACTCAAATAAGGACTCTGATTTTTCTTTCAAAAATGCAACCCAAGTATATCTAGAAAAATCATCAACGACAACTAGCATGTACTTTTTACCATTGGGAGATTTGACTCGCATAGGACCACATAAATCCATATGTAAAAGTTCAAGGGGTCTAGAAGAACTTACAACCTTTTTGGGTTTGAAGGAGCTACGTGTTTGTTTACCTCGTGTGCATGCATTGCACATATCAATACCTTTGAAGTCCATTTCAGGTAGCCCTCTTACAAGCCTTTTGCACACAAGCTTCTGTAGTGTATGTGGACTCACATGACCGAGTCTCCTGTGCCAGAGCATTGGATCGTCCGTCAAAGCCTTTAGACAGGTTAAGCTTCCTTGTGCCACTTGATCAGCATTTACGGCGTAAATATTGTTGTAACGATATGCAGTTAGAATAACTTCACCCGTATCTTCTCTGCACACTATACATCTTTTCTTGTTAAATCTGACATTGTTACCACTATCACATAATTGAGAAACGCTAAGCAGATTATACTTTAAACCATTAACAAGATAGACATTTTTAATACTATGGTTGGAATCACTTCCAACACTACCAATACCAACAATGTCGCATTTCCCTTTGTCACCAAGAGTGATTGTTCCCGTGGATTGCTCCTTTAGATCATGAAAGAGAGAACTCTTCCCACTCATATGCCTTGAGCATCCACTATCAATAATCCATTTGTGTTCTTTCACCTTGGTGATTTCCTGCAAGACAAACATCAACCTTTGTGGCTAGACCAATAAGCAAATTTGGATCCATTGTTGGGGTAAACCATATTTGGTAAAATAGTGCCTTTTGGGACCCAAACTTGTATTATCCGTTCTTTTCTCAAATGAACAGGAAATGTATTGCGAATAATATATGGATCCTTTCTTCTATAAGGGCAGGTCTCTTTTACATGTCCCTTTCTCGCACAGTGGTGACATATAGGAGAGGTTCTGCTTCCTTTTGCCTTTACAAAAGTGGTAATGTGTTGCTTCTTTAAAAACTTTGGATTGTAACCAATACCACTTTTGTTTAGAGAGCTTTGTTGCTCACCCAACATCTTATCGAGAGTGCCTTTGGATTTGGTAAAACTTATGAGGGTTGTCTGTTGGTCTAGAATCTTATTATTCAAGGAGATCTTCTCGTTCTCTAAGTCATGATGCTCATTTCTTAGAGAGGAGAGATCTTGCTTGAGTTCAGATTTCTCCGAATCAAGCGTCTTGACTTTAATGTCAAGACCTGAATAAAAAGCTTCAAGACCTTTGACCCTCATAGACAGATCCTCAATAGTTCTTTCCTGGTCCACAATTCTCTTAATAAGAATGTTAGTTTGGGCAATAAGCTTTTCTTCATTGGCAATCATATTGGAAAGGAATTCTGATAATACCTCTTTTGGACTTTTCATAAGTTCTCTTACAGTAGCTTCAAGCTTTTCATCATGGGATTTATCTTCCGAGGCCATAAGACAAATGTTGGCCTTCTCATCGTCGGAGTCAGAGTCGGAATCACTCCAAGTAGCCACCATGGCTTTCTTCTTCCATTTGTCACCTTTCTTGGGCTGGCTCCTTGTCTTTTGAGGGCAGTCCTTCACAAGATGATCTGTTTCACCACATTCAAAACAAGACAACGGTTTAGTCTTCTTTTCATACTTGTTGTATTGAGGCTTACCTCGAAATTTTGAAGACTCTGATCCATCCTTGTTGTTGAATTGCTTCTTCATTTTGAGAATTCTAGCAAGGCCTCTTGTGATAAGAGCAAAAGGATCATCCTCATCGTCATCCTCATCTTCGGAATCAGATCCATCCTTGGGCTCATCCTTCTTAGACTTGAGTGCCAAGTTCTTAGTGCTAGCTGGAAGTTCTTCATCGTCTTCATTAAGGATCATCTCATGGGTGATCAGCTTTCCAAGAAGGTCATCAAGGGGTAGAGTGGTGAGGTCCTGGGCTTCCTCTATAGCTGTTACTTTTGGACCCCATTTCTCCTTTGGAAGGCACCTCAGTATCTTCCTTACTTTCTCAACGTTGGTAAAGCTCTTGCCGAGAGAGTCAAGGTTGTTGGTGATTTCTGTGAATCGTGTGAACATGGCCTTGATTGACTCATCAGACTTCATCTTAAAGAGCTTATACTTTCGAAGGAAGATGCTGATCTTGGTGTCTTTTACTTGGCTCGTTCCTTCATAGGTGACGACCAACTTGTCCCAAATCTCTTTAGCTGACCTACAAGATGAAATACGGTTAAACTCATCAGTGCTAAGACCACAATAAAGTAAGTTAATAGCCCTGTAGTTTTTGGAGATGGTTTCAAGATCTGCTTGGTTGTATTCAGACTCCTTCTTTGCAACTTTGGTGTCATTTGGTCCATCTTTTTCTGGAATCTTCGGACCATTCTCTATAATGTTCCAAAGCTCTAGATCTTGGTCAATGATAAACATCTTCATCAAAGATCTCCAGTGGACAAAGTTGTTTCCTTCAAAGAGTGGCGGTCTGCTTGTGGACCTTCGGTGTGCAAATCCTTCGCTTGCTTCACCAGACATGATCGAAAACTCACAAGATTGTTAGATCAAAAACAGTGAGTAAAGCTCTGATATCAATTGAAGGTTCGATAATATAAGAACAATGTAATAAGAAATAGTCTAGAAGGGGGGTTGAATAGAGTATGCCCGTTTTTCACAGAAAGTCTCAAGACTTTTGGAGCTTGTACCAAAACCTTTGAGATAAACCCGAATCACAAAGTTAAACAATTCGAACCAAGTGCGGAAATAAGGTAAAGCAAATAAGTAAAGAACACGAGTAATTGTTTACGAGGTTCAACACAACTTGGCCTACGTCCCCGCCTAGGGTTCTTCCACAACCCTAGGATTCAAAGGCTTTATTGATTCGCTTAGCTTAGGATCCTAATAGCTCACTGAGAAGCCTCTCTCCTATACAATTGCAATCTAGTCAACTCACGTTCCCTTGGAGTCCTAGACCAATCTACAAGAGCCCCACCTCTCTCAGCTATCTAGTACAATCCTCTTACTCTCACAAATCAATAGCCTAGTGCAACTTCCCGAGTTATAAACTCTCGAGTAATACTATAAATGAATATATCCTATAAGCTCACAGTGACTCTCAAAGGCTTTGAAATAAACAACAAACTCTTTGAGCGCTTAGCAGAGAGACACTTTGGAAGACAGAATCGCTTGATGATTGAAAACTCGTGTAGCACTTGTCTATTCTGTCTTCTTCCTTCTTTCCTTTATATACGAGTGGAATGGCGCCTGAGAATCTTCACCAACGGCTCTAGAATCAGACTTGATCTTCAATCTTCTATATAAGGACACTTCGAAGCCATGATCCGTTTTTGAATAAGATCTCCTCATATGCACCAAAGGAAAGAGATAATCTCAAATATACTTCCTGAAATGGTTAGTCCAACATATACATATACTATAACGGAAGTATATAATAAGATATAATAATATCCGGACAAATAATATAGGTTTTGTATTTCATCAACTGTTAATGCGCCAAGGCCTTTGACACAAACATCTTGTCAAGGCCCTTGAAACATTTATTTCATTTTCCATCAAGGGAGGGAGTTATCAGTGGGGAATGTTCAAGGTAAAAAAAAATTCATTACTTGTGCTAACATTCAGTGCTTAAGTGTGAATTGTTTACAATTTCACTTCTTTGTTCCATATGTGCAGAAGAGAACACGATGGGATGAAAAACCTTTTCTCAGAAGCAGTTGTGTACAAGGCTTTCAAAACAAAGGGAGGGGACCACCTTAGGAACGTATTTGGGAAGGCTCGCAATGGAAAAACAAAGAAGCCTACATGGGTGAAGCAAGTGATATGGGCCCAAATGGTGGAGAAATGGGCAAAAGAGGATAAATTTCGCCGTCAATATGAAGTTAACAAGAAAAACAGAGCCATTGCAACAAAGAAAGGGACTCCAATTTTCAGTGGTGGATCAGTTTCGACAACTGTAATCAAGGATCGACTGGTATGTTAAAATTAAATAAGTTGCTGTTGTTTTCCCATTGCATATAGTTTTAATCACTCTGACAGTCATTATTTACTATCTATTTGGTTTGCACATGTGCACTAATTAAATGTATATATTTACTTACAGAGGCTGGAGCTTGGAAAAGATCCAACCCCAAAGGAAACATTTGAAAAGTGCCATAGGAAAAAAGATGGATCTTGGGCCGGTGCTCAATGCCAAGAAACGGTGGTAAGTAACAACTTCAATCGTCCCTTTATGTTATGTACTTGTTATGTGAATAGTCTTTATGGATTTGTTTGGTATCTTGCTATACTTGGGTATTTTTTATGCTGCTGTATGGGTTCTGAGTGCATCAGTTTCCAATATGTGATTATTATGTGTAGGTACTCGTATATATTTTGTGTGTTGGTGATTGGGTTGTGTTGTATATGTTATTGAGCATGTATGTTTTATGAAATTGGTTAGTATATGTCTGTTTTTTTAAGTGTCAGTTTGCAGGAAATTGGTTGTGATTATTATGTGTAGGTACGTACTGGTACATATTTTGTGTCTTGGTGATTGGGTTATGTTTTCTATGTTATTCAGCATGTATGTTTTATGAAATTGGTTAGTATATATTTGTTTTTTTAAGGGTCAGTTTACAGGAAGTTTGTGATTGTGTTAGGTTGTCTACGTTATTGAGCATGTATATTGTCTCCTGTTGTGAATGTCTGATAAATTGGTTTTCTTGGGTTGCATTAAACATTTTACACCTTAATATGATGATGTGATCTAATTTTAAAGTCGTTGCTGCTGCTTTCTTTACATTGTTTTCCTATTGTGCTCTTCTAATGTCTGATAAATTGGTTCTGTTGTGCTCTTCTAATGTCTGATAAATTACTTGTAACACCATCGAACCTGCTGCTGCTTTGTTTACATTGCTTCTGGTTTTGTTATATTGCATTTAATATCTTTGTCATGTTCTTTGGCTAGGAAAAGTTCGACCATTTGGTAGAAGAAGAGGTTGATGATGTCGTCTCTGAGAATGCATCCCACTCGGTTGACATGAATGCTTTGTGGCTCAAGGCGACAGAAGGTGCGAAGAAAGGTCGCGTTGTGGGCATGGGATCGGAGGCGCCAGCTATGTTGCTCTCAAAGCCGAATCCAGAATCTGTTGCATCTGCTGGTGATGCCCCTTTGAAGGAATATGTCATCTCTGAACTTTCAAGCATGAAGCAAGACTTGAGGAATGAAATGGTGGAGTTAGGGGATCAGGTGCAGAGCCAGGTGACCACAAACCTGAGGGAAGAAATGTCATCATTTGGAGATCGAGTGCAGGAACAAGTCAGCTCAAGTGTCCGACAAGACATGGTAGCTATTGGGGAGCAACTAATGGACGAGACTAGGAAGGCCAATGAAGCTTGGCAGGAGAAGCTCCTTAGCACCATGATGCAATTCTGTAAGGGCAAAGACAAATCAAAGTAAGTTGTGTGTTTCTGTTTTGGGTTCCCACGTACTGTCTTCAGACTTAGTCGTATTTGCACTTGTCGTGCTGTTGATCGAACTTGCGGGATGGTTGTGTTGTGGCTGGTTAAACTTCTGGTTGTGTTTTGGATTTGGTTTGTATGTGTTGGATGGTTTTGGTTTTGTTTTGTATGTGTTTTGGATGAACAAATTATAGCAGTGGTATGTGTTAATTTTGTATGTGTTTGTGCCCAGCTATAATAAATAATTATATTATATTTATTACCGAGCTCGCAAATACAATTAAAAATATATAGCCACAAATGTAGCCACGGACATAGCCACGGACATAGCAACGGCTATTGTGCCACATGGCCACGACCATAGCCACGGCAATATGGCCACGTCTATAGCCACGGGCATAGCAACGGACATAGCCACGTCTATCGCCACGAAAATAGCCACAACACTAGCAACGACCCCCTAAAAAGGTGTCCCCTTGGTGGCCACGGATATAGCCACGACACTATTCGTTGCTGTATTCGTGGCTACAACCACGGATGGCACCTTTCCGAACCGGCCACGGACGTAGCCACGGGCTTGTCAGATCGTGGCTATTAGCCGCGGATATTGTGGTGGTGGCTGTTAGCGTCGAGGCATATAGCCTCGAATGGCGACAAACGTCAAATTCATGGCTATGCCCGTGGCTAAACCGTTTAGCCACGGAATTTCGTGGCCACTTCGTGGCTATTTGACCGTGGCTATTTCCTGTGTTTTTGGTAGTGGTAAAAATCACCCATTTCAAGGGCGTTTAATAGTGAGCTGAACATGGGAGAGGAAGAAGAAGGGTTTAGCCCACTCGGTTCAACATTTTTTTTAAAAATCCGGTTCGATTCACCCAACCCAAAGAAAAACCGGTTTAGCACATACTTGTTTATAATATATGCATATATAGATATATCCGAATAAATTTTTATTAAAAACCCACACAATTTAAATAATGAACTAACAAAACATTTACTTAAATACATTTTATTTTACATACAATATTTTTCCTAAAACCTCATATTACTTATATTTTACGGAAATTAAAATAAGTTACACCTCTTTATTTGAAGAAAAATATGCACTTGTTTTAAAATAATATAACTTAAAATAAATAACTTGTTTATGAAATTTCACTCAAATGAATAAAAATGAAATGTGTCAAAATAGTTACACCTCTTTATTTGAAGAAAAATCATTATTAAGTTCAAAATAAAAGAACTTTTATATAAATATATATTTTCTTAAAACAAAATCCCCAAAAATACTTTGGGGTATTTCAACTGGGACATAGGAGGTGTCGGAGTTGGGAGAAGAGGAGAAGAGAAGGGAAAGCGAGACTCATCAAAAGTGACATGACGGGACACAATAAGCTTATGGCTCCGAACATCGAGGCAAAGGTAACCACGATGATCAGACGGATAGCCTAGGAAGACACATGGAGTGGAGCGCGGTTTAAGGTTGTGTAGGGCAGTGGAGGACTGGTTTGGGAAGCACAAGCACACGAAGGTACGAAGGTGATCATACCTACGCAAGGTGCAATAGAGTGCCTGAGTTGGCGAGCGATGGTGTAGGGTAGTAGATGGGAGAATGTTGAGGAGATAACATGTTGTTGACAGAATTGATGTAAAGTCCTCGTGGAGGGTTTCATTTATTGGACAATATATATATATATATATATATATATATATATATATATATATATATATATATATATATATATATATATATATATATATATATATATATATATATATGTTACAAGGTATCGGGCATTTGTGCCCACCATACAATATGAGACCTATGTAATCTATCACTTTGGAGCGACATTTTAGGGGTGGTTTGAGGGTGATGATGGGGTTGTTGAAGGTCTTAGAATGGTGGTAAAGTAGGGGATGGGGGTTGAGGGATATGTGATGCAAGATCGCTCTCGGCCTCGCACTCCGAGCTCTCTCCAACACTCGATATTCCACACTCTCGGCCTCGCACTCCGAGTGTTTCCGACCCTTTGATTCCGTCATCTCTCACTAAGGAATCTCCTTTAGCCTCTCACCGAAGGTTTTGTTCCCGGCCTCTCACCTAAGAATGGGATTCTTAACCCGAATCACAGGAAGCTAAAAGGCTTACCTTTTCTCAATTTTTAACTTGTCTTCCTTACATCCCTTTATATAGGAAAATATGGATGCTATGAAAAATAAAAGAAATTAAAATAAATCGATAAACTAATGACGGATAATACGAAATGGTTTTCTGAGATTTATGACGGAGAGATGTGCAACCATAATAGGGGGGACCGAATGGTCTTGGTTTCCATCAAAGAGATGGAAGTTCGGAAATCTCTAAATCCCCGTCATTAAATCCGACTTTATTGATTGCATTCCGTCTTCATTTATTGCATTTCCGACAAGCTGCCTGGTTTTTGGACTGCTCCAAAGATGCCAGATTTCGTCCATCTTCCATGCTGATTTGATGATTGCATCATTCAATAAAGTTGTAGCAACTTAAAACATCTTTCCAAAAAGTGCTCATCGGCTTCAATCGGAATTTTATATAGTCAGAATAAGCCAAAATACCGAAGTGTCGCCAAACAGTCTTCGCAAATGAAAGTTGATGTTCTGCTCCGAAAACTAACCCTTGTAGGAAAAAAGAGTCAAGCTCACGGGCGACTACGATCACATAGGGGGGGGGGACTGGTGAGCGTGAGGCCAATGAAAAGAAAAACGGTGGGAAACATAATAAGAGTGATACCAATACTCAATCAAATGGCATCCATGGTGAGAAATATAATGATCAATATCTTGATGAGTCCTCGTTGGAGGAGACGGGCTACCGGGTTGATGATGATGGTGATGATTTGAACATTTTAGCCGATGGTGGAAGAGAAGGTGATGAATTTAAAATTTGAGGACGAGAAGGGTTTTATTGACTACATCTCGGGAGCGGGCTTGAAAAAGGCTAGACGAGAGGTTGTTCACGCGCTTAGGGCTCAAGGTAAATGACCGAACAAGACTATGAATGACAAGAATGCTTGGAAACCTAACAAGGACACCGAGAAGGGCTCGCAGTCAAAGGTGCACTCATGATAATTCTTTCATGGAATGTTAGAGGGCTTTGTAACCCCCCGAAGCAAAGTGACATCCGGAAGGTTATTCGGGAGTGTAAGGCTAGTGTTTGTGGCTTGTTCGAGACAAAGCTCAAGAGTGTTGTCAATGGGAAATCATTTGTGGAGTCCTTGTCCGATGGATGGAGGTTCTCCACTAATTTTCATCTTCATGCTAGAGGCCGGATTTTGGTGTGTTGGGATCCGCTTGTGATATACTTGGATGTGTGTGGGGCTTCTCTGCAACACATTGCTTGTATGGCTAGATGCAGAACCTCGGGGCTCAAATTTGGGATTTGTTTTGTGTATGGTCTCCACTTGGTGGTGGAGAGAAAGGGAATATGGGAGGCTACGACAAATCTTCTTGGGTCCTTCAATGTGTCGTGGATCATAGCTGGTGACTTCAATAATGTCATGGCGCCGGAAGAAATAATAAATGGTGAGCCTTTGACAATGTATGAGTGCAAGGATGTGATTGACGCTTGCCAAGGCCATGGGCTTGTGGATGCTCCTTCCACAACGCCGAGTCCTTTCACATGGATTGATTGGACTATTTGAAGCCGGTCGTGTAGGGTATTGGTCAATGATTCTTGGTTGCATATTGAAAGTTCATGTGCCACGGAGTTCATGGAGAAGTGGTTGATCTCCGATCATAAGTCGTTGGTCACAACATTGAGTAAGGATGCAATTGGGCGCAAAAACTCCTTCAAGTTCTATAATATGTGGGCGGAGCGTGAGGACTTCGAACGCATTGTGCGGGAGAAGTGGACTACCAACGCAAGGGGCTCGTACTAATTCCGACTTTGTAAGATGTTAAAGGGCATGAAGATGCCGCTCAATGAGAAAAAGGGAGTTTAGTCACATTTCCTCTCGTACGGAAAGGGAAAACATTGAGTATGCTGTGACATTGGAGGATCTCCGTATACACCCGGACTCGGAGGATCTACATGGGGCCGTCGAGAGGGCTAAGGCCAAGGCGCAATGCTTTAATAGTGCTGAGAGATCTTTCTTTATGCAGAACGCCAAGGCCAAATACATGCTCAATAGTGATCGAGGAACACAATACTTCCATGCTCTAAGACTAACTCCAATGGTTAAGTGTGCAAATGTACATATTTGCACAAGGTGCTTAAAAATGCACATCACTTTTTGATGTTTTACTCCATTGGTTAAATGTGCATTTTATACACACCTATCTCTAAATAAATATGATTAAATTAAAAAGGAAAAGAAAACAATAAAAACAACCAATAGAAATGCCTTTACTTTATTGAAAAGTGATAAAAAGTTTTTGCACATGGGGGAGGTGATGTGCTTATATTTGAGCACTTTGTGTGCAAATGTGCACATTTTAAGCACTCAAAAGTAACCATTGGAGCACAATTTGCATCAAAATGTGCATATTTGAGCATTTGCACCATGCCATTGGAGTTAGCCTAATGCGTGCAAATATCAAGCGCCAGGTCATCACATCAATTGAGAGATCGGATGGGACTCGTACTTCTTCCGAGTCCGAGGTGAGCCTTGAATTCATATCTTATTGTAAATCGATGTTTGGCTTGGAAGTGGAGGTTTCGGGGATCTAAACCAGAGGTTTTCTCCTAGATCCATGGTTCCCCTGGAAGATGGGAGGATGTTGGAGAGCCCAGTCTCTAATTTGGAGATCAAGGAAGCGCTATGGTCAATGAGGGGTGAGAAGGACCTAGGGCCGGACAGATACTAGGTCAAGTTCTTTAAGGTCGCATAGGAGATTGTGGGTGGTGACGCGTGGTGTGTGGAAGGAAAATTTAGCATTCCTTTTGCATATGACGCTTATAAGGACAAGGAACCGATGGTGCCTTAGTTTAAAGAGGTTTGGGCCAAGAACAACATGCCGAAGCACATGTTCATCCTTTGGCTTACCGCGTTTGGAAGACTCTCCACGTTTGATCGGTTGTTCTTCATGGATATTGATCACTCCTACCGATATTGTGATGAAGAGATTAAGACGCTTGATCATGTTGGGGTCAATAATAGGCTCGATCCCTAGGCCCGAGGAGTGACACTCGAAAGGGCAATCAACCGATCGGGAATGGTGGCGACTTGGGAAAAGATGAGAATGGTAGAGTGCCGCCATCGAATGACTCTAATGGGAAGGACCCTATGTCCTGAACCATAGGTGGTGATTCCTCTAACAACGAAGACCGGGACGATGATGTTCACCATGAGAGTGATAAGAAGGTCGGGCATGTTGGGGGGGGGGGGGGGGGACACAAGGTAAAGGGGATGATCCTATCCCTCATAAGGAGAATGTGAACCATGGGCAAAATCCACAAAAGGATATGAGGGAAACACAAGGTGAGGAAGGGAATGGGAAACACCAAGAGAGTGAATCACATTCTAATACACATGGCATATCTAATGATGGTGAGGAAATTAATGAACATACACTCGATGAGTCCTCGTAGGAGTAGGATACTACCCGGGTTGAGGATGGTTGTGAAGCCTCGGACACTCATGCCGAGTTTAGAAGAGGTGGCGGCAATGATGATGAGGGGGTGTCGTTGGAGAAGGTGATGTCCGAATCGACAAGGAAGAAGGCTCAAAGGGAGGTAGTGATTGGACTTCAGGCTAACGCCAAATGGCCTCCAAAGAAGTTCAAAAATAGCAAGGGTGGGCGGCATGGGCAGGAGGAAGCGTTAGGGGGCTTAATCATCCCCCAAAACAAATTGATATTTGGAAGGTTATTCGTGAGAATAATGCGATGGTTTTTGGGATGTTTGAGACAAAAATGAAGAGTAATGCCGATGGGTCTTCCTTTGTGGAGTCTTTGGATGCGGGGTGGAAGTGGGTCACCACCTTTCATATTCATTATAGAGGCCGCATTCTTGTTTGTTAGGATCTGCTCTTGGTTGGTATTGATATTTGTGGTGCCTTGGCTCAACTCATTACTTACTGCACTTGATCACGGAGCTCCGTGATCACCCAGACTCTCATGTTCTTCGTGGGGCTGCTGAGAGAGTAAAGTTGGAGGCTCAGCGCTTGAACCGGGCCAAGCGTTCTTACTTCTCCCAAATGGCTAAGACAAAATATGTACTTAATAGTGACTGAGGGAGCAAATACTTTCATTCGATGATGAGGGCCAATGGAAAAAGACAAGACATTGCATTGGTGGTCAGGAGCGATGGAAACCAAACGTCCTTGGCTAATGAGGTTAGTGATGATTTTGTCTCTTATTTTCGTTCTTTTTTTGGATCGGACATGGATGTCTCGGAGGACATACACCGGATATTTGCTCATGGAGCCACGGTGCCTCCGGACGATTGCATGATGCTTGAAAGCCCAGTTTCTAATGATGAAATTAAAGAAGCGCTTTGGTCCATGGGGGAGGAGAAGGCCCCGGGCCCGGATGGATTTTCGGATGAATTCTTCAAAGATGCGTGGGAGACCATGGGTAGTGAAGTATGTGCGGACGTAAAGGAGTTCTTTTGTAATGGGATGCTCCTCCGCCATTTGAACCACAAGATCATCACTCTCATCCCTAAGGTGGACTGTCCAAGCCGAGTTGAGCATTTCCATCCGATCTCTTGCTACAATGTCATGTACAAGCTCATCACCAAGATAATGACGGGGTGCCTTGGTAGGTGTTTGGGTGGGGTCATAGACTAGGCCTAAAACGCCTTTGTTGCTAAGCGACAAATGGGTGACAATGTGCTACTTGTTCAAGAACTACTTAGGCGATACAATGTGAATCGAGACACGAAAAGGTTCTTCTTGAACATTGACCTTGCAAAGACATACGATACCATCTCTTGGAAGTTCCTTAGGTTTGCCATGACAGAGATTGGACTCCCCTCCGAGTTCATCTCGTGGGTCATGGAATGTGTTTCGACCACTTTATACTCCATCTAGGTCAACAAGGACATCCATGAGTTCCTTAGGTTTTGCAAGGTTGTGAGGAGTTCTAGATATCATTATTACCGGTTCCCGTGGTTGTTATTAACAAGCTTGAAGCCATTTGTCGGAACTTCTTATGGAGAAAACCAAAGGTACGATGGAAACACATTTGTTTGTCGAGGGAAAAGGGAGGTTTTGGGTTGCATGACCTACGCACGTGGAATTATAATATCATGGCCAAGAATTATTGGCACATCTTGTTGAGGCGTGATTGTATGTGGGTCATATGGGTTCACCATCGCTACCTTGAGCTGATTGATATCCAGGACTGGGCTCCCCACAGACTTGACTCCCCTTTGATCAAAGCAATTTTGGATGTCCGTGATATGGTTGACACCCATGAGGGTAGAGACATTCCCATTAATGAGTTGCTTGAATCGTGGTGTTTAGGGGAAAAGTTATGCGTATCAATTGTCTATGATGCTTTGAGGGAAAGGTTGCCGAGGGTACACTGGACGAGAGAGGTGTGGGTCAAGAACAACACACCCAAGTACATGTTTGTCCTTTGGCTCGCTGTCTTGAGAAGACTCTCCACCTTTGATAGGCTGTTCTACCTTGATGTGGACCATGGTTGCCGGTTATGTGGTGCTGAACTTGAAAACCACGAGCACTTATTTTTCCAATGCCCGTGTGCCAAGGAGATATGGAGCGCCGTCTAGCAGCGGTTCCGGATCCCTGGCGTTCTCAACTCGGTGCCCAAGGGTTTACAGTGGCTTCGGAGGCCTGCCAAGGGACCCGTGTGCCTTGCCCAGGCCCGACGCTTTGCTCTTTCTTCTACGGTGTATTACCTTTGGCACGCTCGCAACACAAGGGTCTTCGAGGACAATCTTGTCCCCGTTGATGTGGTGATCCGCCTGATTATGACCCATGTGTATCGGTTGTTGCATGATTCTTTCCCATTGGCTATTGTGGACACTTTGTAGGGGACTTTTGTATGCTTGAGCGTGACTGATCCTTTCTAGCTCTTGTATCTCCGGGAGGCCTGCGTGCTGGCCCGAGATACCTTTATCATCTATTATTCATATGAAACTTTGGTGATTGTACGAGCGCTTTACGACATATTTTCTATATATATATTTACCATCCATCCCCAATAGAAGAGGGTTGGTTTCGCAAAAAAAAAAAAAAAACTGCACTTCACAGTCTCTTTTAAATCATATGGAGGTACCCAAAAGCCACCCTTTACCACGTGAGCTTTCTTTTTCTGGCCAGCAAGCCCCGTGTCTTTTCTCAGGCGAGGAGCTTGTTTGATACCATAAAGTGCCTTGTCCAATTTGTAAACATGTTTGGAAACTCTTCATTTTCAAAACTAGGAGGTTGTGCAACATAAACCT
This sequence comes from Persicaria tinctoria, assembly GCA_037127255.1. Classification (NCBI taxonomy): domain Eukaryota; kingdom Viridiplantae; phylum Streptophyta; class Magnoliopsida; order Caryophyllales; family Polygonaceae; genus Persicaria; species Persicaria tinctoria. The sequence continues at coordinate 50,182,803 of JBANSL010000006.1, read as the reverse complement.
CTTCTTCCAAAATACCATTTAGAAAAGCACATTTGACATCCATTTGAAAAATTTTAATGCCAATGTAAGAAGCAAATGCAAGTAATATACGAATAACCTCTAACCTTGCTATGGGAGCAAAAGTCTCGTCGTAGTCTATACATTCCTCTTGGTTGTATCCTTGAGCCACAAGTCTTGCTTTGTTCCGAATGATCTTACCAGCTTCATCCAATTTGTTCATGAAAACCCATCTAGTACTGATAAATAATTGATGCTTAGGTCTTGGTTGGGGAGTCTATACTTTGTTCCTTTCAAATTCATTCAACTTGCTTTGCATTGCAGAGAACCAATCTGAGTCTTTAAGTGCTTCTACTGGTGTTTTTGGTTCTACAAGAGAAACAAACGAATAGAAAGCACAAAGATTTTTTTAATCTAGATCGAGTTTGAATACCGGATGTTGGATCTGAAATGATATCCTGGGTTGAATGAGGTGAAGCATGCTTGAACTTTCGCTGTTTAGGCCCTTGATCATTCTCAACAAAAGATGGTCTATCCTCAAGGTCTTGAGGCATAGTATTGGAGCTAGGTTCTTCGTTACTTGTGTTGCTCATGTCCAAACTTTGAAGTTGCTTCTCAAGTTATTGAGACAACTCGTTAGTATCCTGGATTTGTTCTTGCATGTTGTGCCTTTGGTCCTTCTTGGGGTCTGATTTGTCTTCTTTTTCTCCATCAGAATCATGCTGATTTAGATTTAGATCTGCAAAGATTTCATTCATCACACCATTATTGCTTTCATCAAATACAACATGGATACTTTTCTCAACAATCTTGGCGCGCTTGTTATAAACTATATAAGCTTTGCTATTAGAAGAGTAACCAAGAAATATACCTTTATCACTACGTGCATCAAATTTTACAAGGTTGTGTTTGCCATTATTATGGACAAAGCAAGTACATCCAAAAGGTTTAAAATAAGAAATATTCGGCTTTCTTCCTTTGAAAAGATCATAAGGATATTTCTTTAAAATGGGCCAAATCAAACAACGATTTAAAATATAATTCGCGGTACTGACCGCCTCGGCCCAATAAAATTTAGGTAAACCATTTTTTAAAAGCAAGGTCCTAGACATGTCCTCTAGGGTTTGGTTCTTTCATTCCATAACCCCATTTTGTTAAGGAATTCTAGGAGCGGAAAAGTTATGCGAAATACCATATTTTGCACAAAATAAATCAAATTTTAATTGATCAAATTCCCTACCATGATCGCTTCTAATAGAAACGAATGGTATGTTTTTCAAGGTTTGCAACTCTTTACATAATTTTGAAAATTCGAACAAAGCCTCATATTTTTCTGTAAGAAATTAAATCCATGTAAATCGAGAAAAATCATCAATAATAACTAAGATGTAGTGGTTACCCTTTGGAGATTTGACGCACATATGTCCGCATAAATCCATATGAAGTAGTTCAAGGGGGCGAGAAGAACTTACAACCTTTTTGAGCTTGAAGGAGCCACAAGTTTGTTTACCTCTAGTGCATGCATTGCACAACTCATTACTCTTGAACTTTAGATCAGGTAACCCTCTTACTAGATCTCTTGATTTCAGCTTCCTTAGGGTATGCATGGTCACATGGCCTAGTCTTTTATGCCAAAGACTTGGGTCGTCGGTCAAGGCCTTGAGACACTTGAGATTGGTTCCTGAAATTCGATTAGCATTCACAGCATATGTATTGTTATGCATATGGGCAGTCAGAATTAGATCTCTTGTCACTTCATTTTGAACCTTGCACTTGTGCTTGTCAAAGTCGATCTTGTTCCCCTGATCACATAATTGAGAGACACTAAGAAGATTATACTTTAGTCCATCAACAAGATATACATCTTTGATATAATTATTTGAATTATTACCAATGTTACCTATACCGACAATGTTGCACTTCCCTTTATTACTAAGCGTTATGGTTCCGGTGGTTTGCTCCTTTAGATCGTGAAATGGTGATTTCTTTCCACTCATATGCCGAGAGCATCCATTATCCATTTAGCCTCTTTTGTCTTGGTGATATCCTACAAAACAATCATCAACCTTTTCGGCTAGATCAATAGACAAATTTAGATTCATAATGGGGGTAGACCATATTGGGTAACCTAATCCTTTTAGGAACCCAAACTTGCTTAATTTGTTTATTTAAACGCACAGGAAAGGTATTTCTAATGATACGAGGATCCCTTCGCCTATAAGGGCATGTTTATAGCCTATACCACTTCTGTTGATAGATAGTTGTTGTTCACCCAACATCTTGTCAAGATTGGCTTTGAATATAGTGAATTGAATAAGTGATGCCTGCTGGTCTTTACACTTTTCAGTCCTTCTCTTTCTCCAAATCATCACCGTGAAGCTTTATAGAAGAGAGGTTTTTCTTGAGATCAGAATTCTCTGATATCAAGGCCTTGACTTTAATGTAAAGGACCAACTGGTAAGCTTTAAGATTGCTCATTTCCAACGACATTTCACCTATGCTCATCTCTTGATCTTTTAGCCTCTCCTTTTAAGATATTGATTTATATGTTGTAACTCTCTTCATTAGAAATCATATGTTTTAGAAATTCGGATAAAATAACAGGGGGAATAGATATCAAATTTCTTACCAATTTCTCAAAGTCTTGATTCTTACTCTCATTATGTTCAGCCATCAAGCATAGATTTGCTTGATCTCCTTCTGTGTATGAGTCACTCGAGGAATCTGAGTCACTCCAAGAGGCTACCATAGCTTTCTTTCTTTGCTCACTTCTTTTGTACTTGTTTCTTTTCTTCATAGGACATTCCTTCAAAGGGTAATCTGTTTCACCACATTTGAAACGCATTAGTACTTTTGGCTTTTTAGATGGGATAAAACACTTACCTTTGAACTTAGATGATCCAGCATGATGTCAGTTGTAGAATTGATTTTTCATCTTTAAAATTCGCGCAAGTCCTCTAGTGATGAGAGCAAATGGATCTTTCTCATCATCACTTTCATTGTCGTCGGATTGTACTTCTTCCTTCTTTGCTTTGAGAGCAAGATTTTTGGTTGTGGAGGGAACTTCTCCTTATTCTTCGTTGAGAATCATTTCATGGGTAATGAGCTTTCCAAGAAGGTCATCTAATGGAAGTGTGGTAAGGTCTTGAGCTTCCTTAATTAGAACCTTTCTTACTTTATCTGTGTTGGAGAAAGTCTTTCCAAGTGAGTCCAGATTATTCACAATTTTAGTGAATATCGTAAACATTTCCTTCACTGTTTCATCAGGATTCATGTTGAAGAGCTCATATTGTCGAAGGAACATGTTGATCTTGCTTTCTTTGACTTGACTGGTTCCTTCATATGTGACCACCACCTTATCCCAAATCTCCTTGGCACTCTTGCAAGAAGAAACACGATTAAACTTGTTAGCATCAAGTCCACAATATGATAAATTCATAGCTTTATAGTTCTTCGCGATGTTCTCCAGATCCGTTTGATTGTATTCATCTTCTACCTTTTCCACTTCTCTTCCTATTGCATCAGGTTTCTTTGGAACGTGTGGCCCTTTCTTGATGAGATCCCACATCTCTAGATCTTGATCAATAATGAACATCTACATCAAAGATCTCCAATGAATGAAGTTATTGCCACAAAATAGTGGAGGTCGGTTGGTTGATCTCCCTTGGGCAAAACCTCCATCACCTAAGTTAGACATGTTAAACTCACAAGATAGTTAGATCAAAAAGCGAGTTAAGCCCTGATACCAATTAAAGAGTCTAACACGTAATGAGAAATACTCTAGAAGAGGGGGGGGGGGTTGAATAGTGTATATACAATTTTAGCAAAACAAAAATCTTTTCACAGTTTTTCCAAAATAGCTTGTCAAGGCCTTGATATAGCTATCAAAACATGACAAAGTGAAAACCGAGAGAATCAAAGCAAACAAAGTAAATACGGAATAAATAAATGAAAAAGTGAATTGTTAACGAGGTTCGGCACGAACTTGGCCTATGTCCCCACCTAGGGCTATCCAAATGGTAGGACTCAAAAACTTCTTATTTCACTTTCCTTAGAGCCCTAGAATATCCTAGAAGAACTTCCCCTTATTCTATACAAAGCCTCACCGATTCTATTCTATCAACCCAACCTTACAAGTGAAATAAAGCCCTCAACACACATCGGAGTGTGTTTTGCTTAAGTATGAAATACTCTCAGTGTAACACAAATGAATTCTACGATATTCTCTAGTGTTTCCCTCAACTCTCAAAACGTAAACTAGCTAAGAGTGATGAGAACTTGCGACAGAAACTGAGATGATGAATGCTATGGAGAACTTGTGATCGCTTGAACTTTTTGCTATAATGTTGTGTATCGATCTTCTTCGTGCATTCATCTATTAATAACCTTCCAAAACTTCGTGGAGGATTGAGAGCCGTTTGAATTTAAACTTCTCCAAATCTTTTCTTTCCATAACTCCAACACACAATCTTCAATATCTCTTCAATAGCCAACCATGCACACTTCTGGAAGATTTTGATGGTGCGATTTGATGGATAGTCCTTATATAAATTTTGCACCCAATCTTGAAAATATCTCAATATCCAAAACTTTCTACAAAATCAAGTTAGGAGAGATAATATATTTTTTCTCAATCCAATTCAATGAACATTAAGGCCCAATATTGAGGCCCATATGCTTAATCTCATATGGCCCAGAATATATGATCCAACGCCATTTCATGCAATATGAAATACCAATATATAAACTATAGAATTCAAAATGTATTGGGATCAACCATTTTTGCCTTGATTTCATCATCCTTTAGTATCGACCTACTGGTTAGCATCTCAAGGTCTTACAATCAAGGTGGAGTCTTCAAAAAAAAAAAGGAAATTTTGGAAAAACAATTATTAGAAAATAAGAACATGCCCAACGCTATTTTCATATCTACGTATGCGAATATAATGATTCATGGTTTCGTTGGAAACTTGGAATAGATGATTTGGGCATGCCTTTATTGATTAGTATTTCAGTCAATTTTGGTGTGTAGCATGAGCCGTGTCTAGTCAGAGTTATAACTATATGCTCATTATAACTTCTTTTTTGGGAGGCTCGTCTTCACATGCGTAGGAGATTGAGTCATGTTGTATATGTTTTCCGCTAGTTCTATTTTGTTAGTGCTTGGATTACCCCATACCATCCAGCTTCATCAGTAGAGGTTTTGATATTTAGTTTTTCCTAGTTTTTTTCGTCGTCTATCTCCTCCAACTTCAATTCCATCGGCTTTCATTTGTCTGATGTTGATCATTGACTTGGTTGTTTTTTTTGTGTGCCTCTTTATTTTATTATTTTGACATGTCTTTTGATTTATGAAGGTTTGTCGGTTAATTGATTTTATCATTCTATCAAAATATCAACTTTATTTGAACTGATATACTGATATTTTGACTCATTTTCTTATTAAAAGAAACTATTACATTTATTAAAAAAGAATATTATAGTACCAAAAGAAAACCGGACTTGTAAATGTAACTCCCCCCCCCCCCCAGAAAAATTTGCATGAAGAGAATTTGAACCTACAAAATTGCAAAACTAATCGATTCTAAAACCGTACACCGAAGTAAAGAAATGAGAGAAAAGATAAAACATTAAATATGTTGTGAGGGATGGGAAAGAGAGAGGGAGTATAATGCAGGAGGGGAAGGGGAGAGCATTAAATATGTTGTAGAGGATAGAAGAGGTATTAAATGCATTAGGGGAGGGGAGAGAAGGGGAGAAGAGAATGAGGACATTAAATGCAAAAGGGGGTCATCAATTTTTTGCAGAAGAGAGAGGGGGAGGAGGAAGAGAGGAGATTTTCGACGCGTGTGAAAAAAGAAGAATTTGACAACCACTCAGAATATACATGCCAGTAGTGAAAATAATAGAGTCGGAATAAAGAATATTTGTGCTAGGTACTTGTTTTTCTATGTCGTGACATTTTCTGGTACATACTCATTATTTGCAATACAACCTTCGCTGGTAGTATGACTCGTAGTTTTGCTTGCTTGACTCGTAAACTTCATGGATTCTTTAGTAAGTCATAGGCGTCAAAACATCATTGATATAAAAACTTATTTTGATGGCACGAGTTTACTTGTTAGTGGCTCATAAAATAGCTTATTTGGCACGTAAATTTTATCTGATACATATGTTTGGACTTGGGTGCATTTCTGAGGAGCCCCAATCACTTACGACCTGCATTTACTCGTTGATGGCACGTGTTTACTCGTTGGTGGAACGTAAAACGTATTGGCTGCCACGTTAAAATTCGTCATGTTTTCATGTTCAATTAACTTGAAAAGATATGTTTTTCAGATGGTTCGTCTATTCCTACATACTCCACGTATGATTAAAATAGAGCTCAAGTTTGCATATTTAAAGCCAAATGCCTGGTTTACATGTACACATAGTCACACCACGGACCTAAAAGTTCGGAAACACATGAGAGAAAGAGAGAGAGAGTTTTTTGTTTGGGACAAATCCTCCATTATCGCAGTGTCATCGTCCACTTGAAATGGATGACATCACTCCTTCTTCGTATCGGATAGCCGGATATGCATGTCAACTCCAAGTCGAAGCAAGTCGGGTCCACCCCCAACTTTCCCATGATCATGCTCATCACCGGTGCCGCCCCAAATTGGAGGGTCGCTTGAATCAGCAATGCTTTATGCGAATTTCGCCCTTCGAACACCCAACCCTTTCGTCCACGATCCCACCAATCATCAGACACGAGAATGAGAAAGACCGAGTCTTTGTCCCCTGTGAAAATAAGAGAAGAAGATGTTCTTATCACTATCGGTTGGGGATATAAAGAGGATGAGGAGTAGTCATGGCTATAAAAGGAATACCACAAGCATACTTGCCCATTTTCGCTACTATATAAGGTCTGACTTGAGACGTGTGTTATCCTTCTTATGGCGTGAAGTATTTCGTTGTTATCCCGGATTCCCTTTGGCTGGCATGCAACCGAGATATTGGATTGCTTGTCCTCAAGTCAGCTTCAATTGCGGTCCTTCAAGACCCCCTCCCCTCTTGAGTTGTGTTGTACTTTTTTATATGTCTTTAATGCTTTCATAGCACCTCCCCAACTCCATCAGTTCCTCTCTCTCCCTCCCTCTCCTTTTTTAGGCGGGAACTCCTAAGAGCATTAAATGTCATTGCTTGTATTTAATTCAAATCTCTCTCCCACACTTTTCATTTCTCTCATCTGCAACCCTTTGTCTTTTATTTTATTTTATTTTTATGTTTTGTAACCTTCAACCAATACACAAGATAATTTTTTTTACAAAAGTAACCCCTTGTAATTTGTCCAATGACACTATCATTTTTACAACCCTATTTATTTTTGGTATATTGATGCAAAATAGCCTTAAAAATTACCAATTTATAGTGTTGTTCAGTGGTGTGCTAGAGGCAAATATACTAATGATTTCATAAACATGAACTTTGATATAATTAATTAATAATTAAGTGCAATTAGTGTAGAAAAGTGTAGGAGGCAAAGCTTGCTTTCCATAGATTGATCGATCAGAATATATACACAAAACTAGGGTAAACTAGGTTAATTCTATCCTAACTTACAAAGATATGCTACTTGCTTTACAAGGAGAAGATCAAAACTAATTACATAAAATATAATATCTCAACATTCCCCCTCAAGTTGGAGCGTGAAGATTCCGAATGCCCAACTTGCGAAGGAGTGTGTGAAACTGGGCATGTCCGAGAGCCTTGGTAAGTATATCGGCCAGCTGAAGCGATGATCGAATGTGAGCAGTAATGATAGTGCCGGCCTGAACATGATCCCGAATCAGATGACAATCAACCTCAATGTGTTTGGTGCGTTCGTGGAAGACCGGGTTGGAGGCAATGTGCAAAGCGGCTTGATTGTCACACCAAAGGCGCATGGGTTGGCGATGATGAAACCCGAGTGACGCAAGAAGTGACTTGAGCCACACAAGTTCACAGGTGGTAGCAGCCATGGCACGATATTCAGCCTCGGCAGAGGACCGAGACACAATAGATTGCTTCTTCGTCTTCCAGGAGACCGGGGACTCTCCAAGCATGATGAAAAAGCCAGTTAACGAACGGCGAGTGATAGGGCATGTAGCATAATCTGATTCGCAATAAGCATTGAGCCGGAGATCACTCGAGCGAGACAAAAAGATACCTTGGCCGGGGCTGCTCTTCAAGTAGCGAACTACACGGAGAGCGGCCTGCCACTGGTTGTCGGTTGGAGACGCCATGAACTGGGCTAAGATATGCACGGAGTAGCTGAGCTCAGGTCTCGTTATGGTGATGTAGATCAGGCGTCCCACCAAACGACGGTACTGCTCCGGCTGGGCGAACGAAGGACTGGTGTCCAGGGCCAGCTTATGGTTTTGTTCAATAGGAAACGATGCCGGTTTAGCAGCCAACAAACCTGTTTCTGTCAAAATATCAAGGGCGTACTTGCGCTGCGAAAGGATGATGCCGGAGGGAGTCCGAGTGATCTCAAGACCAAGGAAGTAACGAAGCTAGCCAAGATCTTTCATGTGGAACTGGGAGTGCATAAAGTCCTTGAAGCGAGCTATCGAGGACGAGTCATTGCCGGCAATAATAAGGTCGTCGACATAGACGAGGACGTGAATGACCACCCCGGAGCGAGAGAACGAGAAGAGGGAGTAGTCGGCATATGACTGAACAAACCCGAAGTGCCTCAAAGCGGATGCGAGCTTGAAAAACCAATTGCGAGGAGCCTGACGAAGGCCATAAAGGGATTTTCGGAGATGACATACCTTTGACGAGCCCGGAATAGAGAACCCAGGAGGCATGGTCATGTAGACTTCCTCATGTAAATCGCCGTGGAGAAAGGCGTTATGGACATCCATTTGATGGAGTTCCCAGTCTCTAATGGCAGCCACTGCTAGAAATACCTTGACAGAGACCATTTTAGCAACCGGAGCAAAGGTTTCGGAGTAGTCAGTGCCTTCAACTTGCCGATTACCAAGAACAACCAAGCGAGCTTTGTAGCGCTCGATGTCCCCGTCAGCCTTATACTTGATCCGAAAGACCCACTTGCAGCCAATAGGAGTCTTGCCAGAAGGCAAGTCGACAACCTCCCAAGTCCCATTTCGATGAAGAGCGTCGATTTCAAGACGCATTGCATCTCGCCAATGTTGGTGCTGAACGGCCTCACGAAAGGACGTGGGCTCGGGGATGGAGCTGACAGCTGCGAGAAAGTGACGATGTGCCTGGGACAAGTTATCATACCTCACATAATTAGCTAAAGGATACAAGGTACCTGAAGACGAGATCGAAGAGGGATCCGGCGAGATAGGGTGGCTATGTCGAGCTGCAGAACACACATAGTCGTGAAGACGTGTGTTTGGTTGGAGTTGGCGGCCGCTGCGGCGAGGGGGCGGAGGAGGGGGTGGTGGTGGATTCCCCCTTTCGGTGGTGGGGGCTGCAGGGGCTGGGTTGTCCTCGTCGTAGCAGGAGGGCGAGGGATGAGATGGGGATGGTCCGACAGGAGTGGCGGAGGGTGGAGATGGCAGCATATAGGGGAAGACGGTTTCATGAAAGGAGACATCCCTAGATGTGAAGAAGACATTGGTGTCTAGATCATAGAGACGCCAAGCTTTTTGACCGAATGGGTAACCTAAAAACACACACCGACGACTGCGAGGAGCGAATTTATCGGTATTGCGAGGGATTTGAGTGGCGTAACAAAGGCAGCCGAAGACTCGGAGGTCAGAAAAGGTAGGAGGTTTGTGAAAGAGGAGTTCATATGGAGTTTTGCCAAGAAGAAGCGAGGTTGGGGTGCGATTGATGAGGTAGCAAGCGGTGAGAACGCACTCGCCCCAAAAATTTTGTGGTAAAGAGGCTTGGAACATGAGAGCACGAGAGACGTTAAGGATATGACGGTGTTTGCGCTCTACACGACCATTCTGTTGGGGAGTGCTAACGCAAGATGACTCAAAAAGAATGCCATGCTCTTGAAGGAATGGCTTAAGAGCGATGAATTCAGCACCATTGTCACTGCGAAAGCATTTGATAGATCGATGGAATTGTGTTTGGACCATGAAACAAAACTTTCGAATAAGAGATGCAACTTCAGATTTATGAGACATGAGATAAACCCAAGTAGTGCGAGAATGGTCATCTAATAAAGTGAGGAAATATGAAGAACCACAATTGGAAGGGATACGATAAGGACCCCAAATGTCACAATGAACTAAATCAAAACAAATAGTAGCCCTAGTAGTACTGATAGGAAATGAAAGGCGAGTTTGTTTGGCCTGATAACAAATGTCACAAGGATCGCTTTTATTGGGAACAACTGTGGAATTGGAAATGCTCGGAAATGACGGAACCAAGTGACGGGAGGGATGCCCAAGGCGTTGATGCCATAAGGTGGATGATCGATGACTGTAGTGTGGCAGGAGCGGTCATGGGGAGGAGATGGAGGCGGAGTAAGCCAACGCAGCCAGGACACCCTATCTCGGACTTCACCCGCTCCAATCAGCGTCCTCGAAGTGCGGTCCTGTATCACAAAAAGCCTGTCAGAGGAGATGATGAGGCAAGATAACTCAGCAGAAAAGCAAGCAGATGAAAGTAGATGACAATCAAGGCCCGGAACCAAAAGCACATGAGAGAGGGTTATGCCAGGACAGAGGCGAAGGCTGCCAGCCTGCGTTGCCGTCGAGATCGAAGCATTGGGAAGTCTGATATGGCAAGGCAAGATGTCAACAAGGCCATGGAGAAGGCCGGCGTCACCTGTCATGTGAAACGAGGCACCCGAGTCGAGGATCCAAGGTGTAGAAATTATACCTGACATACGATCGGAAGAGGACTTAGCGTGGAAGTCCTTAAACTTCTCGAAGAGGAGATTCCAATCGGGATCGGAGACCAGTGAGCCGAAGGCGTCTCGATCTGCAGAAGTCAGGGGCTGCGAGGCCGAAGATGAAGCCGAATTCGCCATGACAGCGTGCATAGCGGATCCACGAGTGAGAGATTTGGACGGCGGAGCAGGCGGAGGAGACGGTGTCGGAGCGCCGTGGCCTCGTCCAGGAGCAGGGGGAGGAGCGCCTGTAGCGGGGTCGGCAACGCCTTTGTCGTGGTTCCACCAGTCCGGAAAGCCGATCACTTTGAAGCAAGACGACACATCGTGGCCAGATCGGCCACAGTGAGTGCAAAGGAGGCCGCTTTTGTCCGTCTTACCCGAGGAGGGACGCGACTGAGACCGAGCAGCCATAGCCAGGGAGTCCGAGCGAGCGTCCCTTTCTTTAGCAATGGACTGGAGGCGTTCTTCCTGGACAGCCAGAGAGTAGATGCGGTTGAGAGGGGGCAGGGGATCCTGCGCGACGATCGTGGAGCGAATTGTCGCATAGGATGCGTCGTCGAGACCCATCAGAAACTGATAGGCGCGCTCGGCTTCGCGCTCCTTGGCAGCATTGCCACAAGTGCAGACGGTGGTTCCGACATAGGTGTTGAGCTCGTCCCAAAGTTTCTTGAGACGTCCAAAGTAAGCAGAGATCGTCTGGCCTTCCTGACGGCAACGAGCAATCTTGGATCGAATCTGAAGGATTCGAGGACCATTGCCGACGGAGAATCGTTGATCGAGATCGTCCCAAAGCTCCTTGGCAGTAGCGAAGTAAGTGATTCTGGATCGGAGAGAGGGCTCGATAGACTGAGCGATCCACCCGATCAGCATAGAGTTGACGCGCTTCCAGTAAGCCGCGTCGGTAGAGGTAGCCTCAGGTTGTTTGATGGTGCCGTCGAGGAAACCATCTTTGAATTTGGCAGAGAAAGCATTGAACATGGCGATCTTCCATTCGGGGAAGTTCTCACCGCGCAAGATCATAGGGAAGATAGCAAGGCCAGAGTGATCGGAAGGGTGGAGGTAGTATGGCGAGGCCGGGGTAAGAACGGTAGGGGCGGTGGCGGCCATTGGTAGGGTAGGGTCGGCGGGGGGTTTAGATGTTTTTAGGGTTTGAGGATCGGTAAGCATGATACCATGTAGAAAAGTGTAGGAGGCAAAGCTTGCTTTCCATAGATTGATCGATCAGAATATATACACAAAACTAGGGTAAACTAGGTTAATTCTATCCTAATTTACAAAGATATGCTACTTGCTTTACAAGGAGAAGATCAAAACTAATTACATAAAATATAATATCTCAACAATTAGGTCGGATTCTCTCGACATAAGAGTCCCGACAAATGATCAAACATGAGGTTTGCAGAAGTATATTAAAAAGGACCATGTGGGTTCAATGTATATTAATGAAAATAATAAACTACCTTAAAATTTCCATATGCAATGCATGCATATAAATTACAGTAACTGTTCTATACGTAATGGATATGTATTTATTTTTAGATTGATTTCAAAAAAAAATATTTATTTTTAGATTAGATGCTAACTTCAATGTTTTCTTCCTAAAAAAAGAATTCAAATCCAACCTCTTAAGGGCGAGCAGAAAACTCCAACCTTTAAAAATACATACACGGTAAGAGATGTAAAAATGACGCACTACGTACACATTATTGGACACACTATTAATTTCGGCAAAAATTGATGGCATGTCAATGGGTTTTATTTTATTTTATTTAATTATGATGAGGAATCGACATTCGATGGTAAACCTTAAGTACATAACCCAGCCGATAAGAGTTATGTACCAGGTAAATCGGCTTGTACCGGCCGGCTCGACCTAGGAGTAAGGATCAAGACTGATATTCCGTAGAGGGGATGAAAATCAATGTTTCGGGGGGAAATATTTTTGAAATATTATATCATAAAGAATATATATATAAATATATATATATATTGGGAAAAGGAAAAAAAAACTAGATTAGATATAACTAAAAAGTTGATAAAAATAAAATATTATTAGAATTATTATATATATATATATATATATATATATATATATATATATATATATATATATAGCATGAAGAATATTTTAAAGAAATGAATAAAAGAAATTATATCAGAAATTTTGGTTAGTTATTATATCAAAAATAATTTTTTGAAAAATGTTTGAAGTAAAAAAATATTGAAAAATAATAATCTATTGAAGAGTCGTAATAGGTGATGTAAATCGAATAGAAAAATTTAGACAATTTTCGCAAAGTTTCTGCAGAGTCGATTTCAAGGCCACGAAACGACTCCAGAAACCTGTTCAGTTGTACGAAAGAAAACTTGTTAAATGTAAAGTGCGGAAATAAAATCACAAATAACACACGAATTGTTAGCGAGGTTCAGCACAACTTGGCCTACGTCTATGCCTAGGGTTCTCCAGCCCGCAGGATTCAAAAGCACTATTATTTCACTTTCTATGGATCCTAGATACAACCGAGAAGATCTTTCCTTCTTCTAAACACTCGAAGCCTCACCCGCTTCCATCTAGTCAACTCAGATCCCTTAGAGTCCTATATACAACTTAGAAGAACAACTCTTCTCTCAACTTGTAGCCTCACCCACTACTATTTAGAGTAGATGTATACTCTTAGTATAACACCTTAGACTTGTACAATGAAGCTCTAGAAACTCTCAAGCTCTCAAAAGATAAAGCCAGAACAACAATGAAGAAAGAGAGAATCAATGACGGATGATTGTAATGGAGAACGCTTTGCTTGTGGATTGAATGCTCGAGTAATATTCTTCTTCTCCGCTTGCACCATCTCTTTTATAGGTTGCAGGGCTAGGGGATGATTTTTGAATGTTTGAATTTGAATTGCCAAATCTTTTCTTTCCACAAAATCATCCCATAATCTTCAACAAATCTTCTCATTATCTTCATATCATATCCAGCCTTGAATAGAAAAATCCAGCCTTTTCTAGAAGATTTTCCAGCCGTCAAATCTTCTAGAATCTACATAAAAAAACTCAGCAACCTTTTCAAATATTTGCTATAATTAATATAAAATCTTCACATAAAAATTACATAAAAATCTTTAACAAATAAATATATAAAATATTCGAGGTATCCAATTCGTCCAATTTTCCCTTGCTATCAAGACCTTGAAATCATGGTCTTGTTTGTTATTTCATCAACCTTTCTCAAAGACCTGTAGGTTAGCTATCCAAATCGTACAATCAAGGTGGATTCTTCAATCTCCCCCTTGATGGAAGACAAAACAAATATAAATCATGCAAATAAATAAAGCGTTGCAACATGTATAAGCATTATATAACAAGCCTAAGCACAATACCATATAGCATAAGCATACGCACAACACCATATAACATTTCTCTCTCCTTTTGTCTTCCAACAAGTAAGGGAAGAAATTGAGTTTAAACAATACAACAGATAGTCAAGACCTTGAAAAGATAACAGACAACATTATAAAAACAGAAATTCAGCAACTATTAATTCCCCTACGAAAATGCTTCCTTGTTCAACATACCAAGCTCCAAAATAATAAAATTCTAGAAGATGCTCAATAAAAAAATATCAACAAGAGAATCACATAACAAAAACATTCATATCTATTAAAAAAATCTCTTTATCACCAAGAGCGATTGTTAATCCAATCCATTTATGCTATTTGATCTTGGTGATCTCGTGCAAAACAATCAAACTTCAACCTTTCTGGCTAGACCAAGTTACAAAATCATATTCATAATTAGGACATACCATGTTTGGTAGTCTATTCCCATTAGGATCCTAAATCTGCTTTACCTGATCTTTCAAACGTAAAGGAAAAGTATTTTGAATGATATAAAGGTCCTTTCTTCTATATGGAGAAGTATCTTTGACATGACCCTTCGTACAGCAAAAGAAACATGTAGGTGAACGCCAATATCCTTTAGCTTTCACAAAAGTGGTCGTAGATTTCTTTGGAAAATTCCTTTTATAGCTTATACCACTTCTGTTAAGAGATAATTGTTGTTCACCTAACATCTTGTCAAGATTAGCCTTGGATCTAGTGAATTGAATAAGTGTTGTTTGTTGATCTTTACACTTTTCAGTCAGCGTAACCTTTTCTTTCTCCAAATCATCATTGCATGCAACGTTTTAGAGAAGAAAG
This sequence comes from Persicaria tinctoria, assembly GCA_037127255.1. Classification (NCBI taxonomy): domain Eukaryota; kingdom Viridiplantae; phylum Streptophyta; class Magnoliopsida; order Caryophyllales; family Polygonaceae; genus Persicaria; species Persicaria tinctoria. Next base: position 50,167,761 of record JBANSL010000006.1, on the reverse strand, counting down.
GTTTTGCTTAATTGAGATCAGATTTTTCTGATGCCAAGGCCTTGACCTTAATGTCAAGGGACGACTGATAAGTCTTAAGATTTCTTATTTCTAGTGACATTTCACCTATATTTTTCTCCCAATCCTTTAGCTTCTATTTCAAGGTGTTAGTTTCCATGATGTAGTTCTCCTGGTCGATGATCATATTTTGCAAAAACTCTGGGAGAACAAAAGTAGGACTAGAGATAAGGTTTCTTACAATAACCTTAATGTGTCTTCTAGGATTTTCTTCTTGGTTTTCCATCAAGCAAAGATTTGATGGATCATTTTCCGAATCCGATTCACTAGAAGAATCTGCCCCGCTCATCGCTCTCTTCTTTTGATCATTGTTCCAATGTTTTTTGTTCTTCTTTTGAGGACACTCCGTTACCAAGTGATCTATTTCACCACATTTAAAGCAAGTCAGTATCTTTGAATTCTTACTAAGGTTAGAAGACTTACCTTGGTGCTTTGAAGATCTGGAGTATTCTCGATTTGAGAATTGCTTTTTCATCTTGAGGATTCGAGCAAGCCCTCTTGTGATCAAATCAAAAGGATCTTCTTCATCATCCTCACTTTCTTCATTGTCTGATTGTATCTCTTCCTTCTTAGCTTTAAGAGCAAGGTTCTTGACTGTAGAGGGAACTTCTCCATCTTCTTCGTTGAGAACCATCTCATGGGTGATGATCTTTCCAGGGAGGTCGTCCAAAAGAAGTGTGGTAAGGTCTTGAACTTTCTCAATCGCCGTCACCTTGGGTCCCCACTTGGCTTTTGGGAGGCTTCTAAGAACCTTCCATACCTTTTCTTCATTAGAGAAGGTTTTCCCAAGTGAGTCCAGGTTGTTTACGATTTGAGTGAACCTCATAAACATTTGCTTCAACGCCTCGTCGGAGTTCAACTTGAATAGCTCATATTGTCGAAGGAAGATACTAGTTTTTCTTTCTTTGACTTGACTCGTTCCTTCATAAGTGACCACAAGCTAGTCCTAGATTTCCTTGGCACTCTTGAAAGAACAAATACGATTAAATTCGTTAGTATCAAGTTCACAATATAATAAGTTCATGGCTTTGTAGTTCTTAGCCACGCTCTCCAAGTCGACATGATGGAATTCATTTTCTTCTTTGAGAACTACGGCTCCATTTGCATTTGTCTTACTTGGCACCCTTGTTCCTTGCCAACAATGTTCTAAAGCTCCAAGTTCTAATTAGTAATAAACATTTTCATTAGTGATTTCCAATGCACAAAATTGTTGCCACAAAAGATTGGTGGCCGTAAGGGCAATCTTCCTTGTGCAAATCCTTCATCACATATCGTAGTAGACATGATAAAACTCACAAGATGGTTAGATCAAACAGTGAACCAAGCTCTGATACCAATTGAAGATTCGTAGTAAGTGATATAAATCGAATAGAAAATCATAGACAATTTTCACAAACTTTCTACAGAGTTGATTTCTAGGCCTTGAAACAACTCCATAAACCTGTTCAACTATACGAACGATAACTTGTTAAATGTAAAGTGCGGAAATAAAATCACAAATAACACATGAACGATTAACGAGGTTCAACACAACTTGGCCTATGTCCCCGCCTAGGGTTCTCCAACCCGTATGATTCAAACGCGCTATTATGTCACTTCTTATGGATCCTAGATACAACCGAGAAGATCTTTCCTTCTTCTAAACACTCTAAGCCTCACGTGCTTCTATCTAGATCCCTTAAATTCTTCGATACAACTTAGAAGAACAACCCTTCTCTCAACTTGTAGCCTCACCCGCTACTATCTAGACAACTCAAAACACTAGTGAAATAATAGTCTAGTGAATACGTTTGAATAGATGTATACTCTTAGTATAACACTTTAGACATGTGCAATGAAGCTCTAGAAACTCTCAAACTCTCAAAAAATAAAGAAAGCTAGAACAACAATGGAGAAAGAGAGAATCAATAGCGGATGATTGTAATGGAGAACACTTTGCTTGTAGATTGAATGCTCGAGTAGTATTCTTCTTCTCCACTTGCACCATCTCTTTTATAGGTGGCATGGCTAGGAGCTGATTTTTGAACGTTTGAATTTGAATTGCCAAATCTTTTCTTTCCACAAAATCATCCCACAATCTTTAACAAATCTTCTTCTTATCTTCATATCATATATCCAGCCTTGAATAGAAAATTTCAGCCCTTTCTAGAAGATTTTCCAGCCATCAAATTTTCCAGAATTTGCATTAAAAACTCAACAACCTTTTAATTTTTTTTCTATAATTAATATAAAATCTGCACATAAAAATCTTTAACAAATAAATATATAAAATATTGGACGTATCCAATTCGTTCCATTTGCCCTTGCTGTCTAGACCTTAAAACCAAGGTATTTTTTTGTCTTTCATAAACCTTTCTCAAAGACTTGTAGGTTAACTCTCAAGATCTTACAATCAAGGTAGAGCCTTCATATATGGTTTAGATATAACAAAAAAAAATTGATAGAAATAAAAAATTTGAGAACTAGAACTATATATAAGTTAATTTTCTGCAAATATGTTAACTTTATTTCAAGGGAAAACTAATTAAAATACCCCCACTTTTGAGGATATGGTAAAAATATATCCTCAACTTTCAAATGTAATAAAAATATCATGACCTTTGAGGGTGGTGGTAATATATTACCACGAGTTTTCTCACGGGTCAAAAATGATGACAAGACAACCTAAGTGATTTTTTTGACAAGGCAGCCTGTGTGGAAGCCTTTTTACAAATTAGCACTAAAATTGGGTTTTCTTGAATGGTTTCCGTAGGAAAAAAATAAACCGACAACAAAATTAAACCCGAAAAACGAAATTGACAACAAAACTATTGCTAACTCAAATCGACAACAAACTAAACCGACAACAACATAAACAACGAAGAGGGGAAAAGACAAAACTTACTCAGCCAAGCCTGTCAACGAATCAAAGATGAAAAAGATGTGAGAGAGACATGTCAAGATAGGCGACCACGAGCGAGGAAGACTGCCATTGAAAAGGAACCATGAGTTGTCTGAAAGACCTGGATGACAGTTCCAGAGGCGACCAATGAAGAAGATAGGAGGGATGAAAAGACATTGGATATGAAGCCGGTCTAAATCTTTATTTTTTTTTCTAAGGAAACTTTTTAAGAAAACGCTTGTGAAAAAAAAATTCACGTAGGCTGCCTTGTCAGCATTTTTGACCCGTAAGAAAAGTACTCAAGGTACTATATTGTCACTACCCTCCAAAGTCGGGATATTTTTATTACATTTGAAAGTTCGGGATATATTTTTACCCTATCCCCAAAGGTGAGAGTATTTGAAAGTTCGGGATATATGTTCATGTTCATGCCTGACTTGCAAAGAAATTATATAAAAAATATTTTAACTTTATTTCTCCAAATATTTTAACTTTATTTTAATTTGGTTAGTTATTATATAAAAAAAAATTTGGGTTTGGATTCACAAAATAATTAGATATTATACGAAATATCTAAAGAATCTAAAAGTTAATCATATATATATATATATATATATATGGTTGGGTTCAGGTATACACAAACCCAAAAGTGAGAAGGAAAGAAGCGATCTCATTGGTTCACGTGTGCAAAAGTAAATTAAAAATAGGTGACACGCGGATTCTGATAATTAATTAGTGACACCCACACAAATTAATTAGTAACACCCTCTCTCTCACTGTAAACACGCCAAATCAAACACACTAATTAATTGCACGCGCCAATTAGAAAAGCAACGGAGACATGTAAAAGTGTTTACATGAACTTTTAAAAATCATTTTTTGGCAGTTTCACTTGTTAAAAAGATATAAAAAATATATATTTCGGTGTAATTTAATTTTATCTACACATAGACGGCCACTTTGTATATGTTTTGTTGAAAAAAAAAATTGACAAGAAGTGGTTCAAACATTTTATTCACAGTGGTTCAACAATTTTATTCAGAGTGGTTCAATAATTTTATTCATAGTGGCTCAACATTTTTATTCAGAGTGGTTCGGTAATTTTATTCACAGTGGTTCAGTAATTTTATTCACATTGGTGAAGCAATTTTGTTCACTGTGGTGCAGCAATTTTATTCACATTGGTTCGGCAATTTTATTCACTGTTGTTCAACAATTTTATTCACAGTGGTTCAACAATTTTATTGACAGTGGTTCAGTCATTTTATTTACAATGGTTCAACAATTTTTTTTCACAATGGTTCAACCATTTTATTTTTAGTGATTCACATGGTTCATAAGTTATAAAGAAGTGGTTCATGAAGCTATACAGAAGTGGTTCATGAACCTATAAAGAAGTGGTTCATGAACCTATAAAGAAGTAGTTAATGAACATATAAAGAAGTGGTTCATTAACCTATAAAGAAGTGTTTCATGAAGCTATAAGGAAGTGATTCATGAAGTTATAAGGAAGTGGTTCATGAAGCTTTAAGAAGTGGTTGATAAAGCTATCAAGAAGTGGTTCATTAAGTTATCAAGAATTGGTTAATGAAGTTATCAAGAAGTGATTTATTAAGTTATAAAGAAGTGGTTCATGAAATTTTCATTCTTGTTTTATTTTCTCTTAATGCTTAGTTTTTAATTAATTAATTAATTATTTTTTAAAATAAAATTATTCATGAACCAATACTATTTACTTCGTGAACCACTTGGTGTTAAAACCCTGAACCACTTGATATTAATTAAACCTCTGACCCATTTGGTATAAAAACACCGAATCACTTGGTATAAAAGTCCTGAACCGCTTGGTATAAAAACCCTGAACCAATTGGTGTTAAAACCCTGAACCAATTGGTAAACCCAACGTAAGAATCTTAACCCTTATCCTACCTTTAGGCATTTGGCAGGTTTTTGCAGCACAAGCACATCACAATATCAACACATGCTCATCAAGGAAGATTCCAGCTTTGTAAGTTCAAATGTGGATGATCAACTACAAGAATCCATTATCACGGAATCCGGATTCCAACTATATCAAACCCAACGTAAGAATCTTCTCTTCTAGAGCAATCAAGCTGTCCAATTCAAGATAAACTGCAATGAAAAAGGTGAAATGCAAAAAAGTACCATTGGGATTACACATTTCATTAAAAATGCAATCTTTTACACTGATTATGTAGCGATAATTCACAGAAAATCCCTAGGGTTAACGAAAAAGTAAACTCAAGCATTCACCCATCAAACGCAATTGAAACGCCCTGGTCATGAACAAGATGAAAATCCAGAACCGGTCAAAATCAGACAACCCAGATTTTCCCAATGCAGAACAAAACCTAGATACTAACGATCTTTGACAGGCCCAAACTCAATCAAAAACAGGTGAAGAAATGAAAATTGGCGATCACAGGTGCCCGTTGGAAGGAAAATCCGAGTGATTGACGAGGGTTCGCAAGAGAATCAGCAAATTGGGGGTTCGGAGATCTTTTTCTGTTTCGTAAACAAAACTGGAGAGATGTGAATGTGGGTGGAGAAGGAGAGAGAATCTTGAAACCATGCTCAACTGAAGACGTGTTCGCTCGTCGGATAGAAGACGCGCGGGGCTCGCCGGATTGAAGAGGCCTCGACTGCCAAGGGCTCCGTGTCGACAGAGTTGGCCTCGTTGGTGGCGAGGGAGCCTCCACTCCTGTCTAATTAAAGCGCGTGAGGTTGTTTTTTTATAAAAAAAAATTAGATAGATTTCCACCAATTAAAACACTTCTTTCCTTCTAATCATAAGAGATTCTTCTCACTTGAACCCTCTCATATATATATATATATATATATATATATATATATATATATATATATATATATATATATATATATATATATATATATTGATAAGGTAATAATTCGAATGTTAGACAAGCCTCTTTCAACGAGTGGCCGACAAAGTCGGCAGACGGCGAATTGTCAAACATACAATCAAAACATAAAACAATACATAACGGTGTAAACTCAGGCAAATACACTATACAAACGACGAAACCTAACGGACCTAAACCAAACTGGATGAGACCGAAGACGACGGACGAAGTCAAGCTCCACACTAAAGCAGAATCGTAGGCTAGCGGTACATCAAGACATAATCTATATATAATTGATCATAATGCAAAGAAATTTTTGGTATACTTTTTTTATTATTATTAAAAAAAAATTAGGTCGATACTCGAGAGTCAGGCCAATCTAGCTTATTGCAATGCATACTCCGACAAATGAAATTGATTCCTACTTAATTAAAATTTGACATTGATACTAATCATAGTAAACAGACAAATCATTAGTTGAATAACATAATGATAAATTTTGATGACCAATCCTGCGATATGCAATTGGTAGTTAGTTATATGATCTTATTTGATATCAACATGATATCGCTTATTTGTTTTAATTATACGTACGATTGAGGAAAGTGATTGAAGTTATGAAACCGATTTTTATATAGGCAGGAGGACGAGTTACGTCATGAATGTTTAGGCTTTTGCATGTTGGACTCTTTCACGCCATAATTTTCCTTAAGAATAATTACAAGTAGTTTCACTTTCAACCTTTGAATTGAAATTCTCTTAGTGGTAAATAAATTTTTTGTTTGCTCGTATTTGTTTAAAGAGTACTCTTCAACCAAATGATAAAACATGTCATTTACTATATGTTGTAATAAAAGAGCGAATATTGAAACAAACAAGATCGAAACACACAATTTATTGTGGTTCATCAAATGAGCTACATACACGTGACGGATAAATGAAAAACCAATGAATTTGAAACCAAATGATATCGTTTCTGAACCATCACTAGTCCCTTGGACCCTGATCATGTTGGTCCAGTCTTGACCCCAAACCAAGGGTGGATCCTCTTTGGGTCACGGGTGACAGTCACCCCCCAAGTAAAATTAAAATTTAATATAAATATTTCTCTCGTCGATAACTTCGATTTGATATATTATAAGCTCAAATTCGATACTAGTTATAAATATTTCAAGATTTAACTGATATAAATTATTTTCCACATCATGATTTACCAAATTGATATGCTTCTATCGCCATTATCATTTGTTAGACTCCAAAACTCAATGCTATAATTAAACTTAAAAACTTCAAATTAGTATGTTATATTAAAATATTTGAAAATCGTGAAATAAAGTATGCATGATTTATGTTTTTATTCTAGATACACAGTCATAAAATTGATGATTTTTCGAAAAAAAATTAGGGTTTAATTTTCCGCCCCCTCAACTAACCGCTTCAAGATCCGTGTTGGGGCATGAACCCCTTGGACCTTTGCTAGTTGGGTTTCCCCGCCTTCGAACCTTTGGTGGTTACAATCACTTATTCATGATTCAACTGAATTGTGTTGAATACTTCTAGGGTACGTATGATCAAGGGAGATTATATAGCCCTACACAATTCTAATCCTATTAGGATAAATCTATCGATGGGGCGCAATAGATAGACCCAATTCTATCTAAATTAGGTCTATCAGTGAAGTTTAAACCTAAATCAATTAGATTCAAGACATCTTAACAAATCTCCATGCCACCTTGACTTGAATCTTCATAGATGTACAAGATGCATTTGACAAAACTCTTATGGAATCTCCACCTTATAACTTGAATTCTCTCATATGTACTGGATGCGTTGTAACGCCAAACGTACTAGATAGAATGCAACCCTAGATGTACTCATGTACCAGATGTGCTACAATGCTAGATGTAATAGATGCGCTTGATCAATGCCAAATGTACCATAATCTCTTCTCTCTCTCTCTCTCTCTCTCTCTCTCTCTCTCTCTCTCTCTCTCTCTCTCTCTCTCTCTCTAACCTATATTTTTCCCTGAGGGCAAACTATGAGATACCGATTTTCAGCAAATCCAAATAATTTTGGAACTTGCTAAAGGAAACAGACTTCGCAAACAACCCGTCAGTAGTCTCTTCACCTAAAGCCTGATTGACACCATCTACAAGACACAACACGATTGTTGATTATATTTTTTGCTCCAGAGTAGCCATCTCAATACAATCCAACATCACTATAAGACAACCATATAGAGCAAATAAGCAGTTCATAAAAGCAACCAATACAAGAAGTTATAAACTAATAATTAGACAATTCATTTGAGTTCAGAAGTTGTCCCAAAATATGGAGATAATAGTTACAAAAATTTAGTCATTATACATCACAAAATAGGGTGAGGAGGATCCCGAGGAGGCCTACTTCCGAAGGAGAGTGACAATCAGTGCAACGACGAGGCCAGAGATGACTACCAAGTTGAGCACTAGTCGCCTGATGAGTGCCCTTGAAACCTACTTGATGTACCCATATGGTGTAGAGATGAAAACTGCTTTCTACTAGCCACCCGGAGAGTGCATCGATGTAGGCTACTGCCATGTACAGGCCCCCCTCATAACAGAGTGTGTCGTTTTTGTAGTCATTTATACGCATGCAACTCCCATGTACTAACTTTATCATCCATGAGTTTTCTGTGTTGTCGAAGGATGGTGTCCTTGCCCTGCTCGGGCTTGATTTGTTTACAAAATGACTCACATTATGAGACATATCAAAGCAGCACGTAGGGGACCGTCAAGTATGTCCAGGGGCGAAGAACTTACATCAAGTGGAAAGTGTGACCACGGTTATCAGATTGCTGACTGACGTTGTTGTATGATCTCATTGCCGATGAGCATTCAGAGTCCGCCATTTTCCGTGTGAGGAAGAATGCCATCTTGTAAGTTCACTAATATGTACACCACATATTACCAATTCGATCACACTTCAAAGTTCCAAGGTTCAATTCAACGAAATATAAAATTTCAGAATCCATCTTCTTTAACTCAGACCCATATTCAGACATTCATTGCGAAAGCCACAATCACACTAAATTTGATATTTACAAACCCATATAGCCAAATCCACATGGTTATCACAACTATACAAAATATGTACTACATGTACAAATCAGAGCATCTTATCACAATACGGGGGAAGAAGAACAATCGGAGGGGTTGACTTTACCTTGTTCGATGACAATTACCTTTGCTTCGTCTGGTTGAATTGAGCGAACTTGGTTTTTGAGGGGGACCCTGCACCAAAACTCCCAAATTAGCAGAAGAGGAGGGTAAAGGAAAGGGGAATGAGCGAAGAACGACTGAAGATTATTGGAGCAACAAACTGGTGGATCACAAAGATCAACACACCAGAAACACAAACTGTTAATTGATTGAGAAGGATGGAGGAATTCGATAACACTTGGAACCTGAATTGAGAGCAAACACAATTGATAACTGCCTTACCCCTTAGATTGATTGAAAACCGAACTACATACACCTTCAACATGATAACTACTCCACCACTAAGTAGAGCACTACTTCACACACACAACTGCATAACTGCAACCTTACTTCCTCCCATTGATTCAGTTTGCATTGGTCCACACAGATCCGCATGTAACAACTCTAAGTACTCAGCTGCTCTCTATGCTGAACCACTTGGAAATGATCCTCTGAGTTGCTTCCCATATACACATCCTTCACAAAACTCCAAATCATCAACTCTAGGCAAACCTGTAACCATTGCCTTTGTACTCAGCAGTCTCAAGCTTTGCATATTCAAATGTCCATACCTCTGGTGCCACAGCTTTGTCTCCTCACACCCTTTTGCAGCCATAACTCTACTGACATTTGAAGCTAAATCCAAAGGGAACATTCTGTTTTTGGTCATTGACACATTCACAATGACTTGACCTGTCTTCTTCTATCTAATGATGCAAGCATCATCATCAAACAACAAGGTGTATCCAGACTGCTGTTGACCCACACTTAGCAGGTTGTGGGCTAAACCAGGTACAAACTAAACATCACTCAAGATTCTTTCTCCACCTTGCACACACTTGATTGCTATTGTACCTCTGCCTTCCACTTGCAACATCTTGTCATCTCCAAGTCTGACTTTACTCTTCTTTGTATCATCAAGCTCCCTGAACAACTTTCTCGAGCTTGACATGTGGTTTGAACACCCACTATCAAGATACCACATGGCATTTGAGGTGTCTGCAGTTGAGGTTAGAGCCATGAACAACTTATCTTCATGCTCTACTTTCTCTGAATAATTCACTGATTTGTTCTCCTTCTCTTGCTTATCCCAACAATAAGCTTCTTTGTGGCCATACTTCTTACAATAGTAACACTTAATGTTACTTCTTCGAGATCTTGAGTCACTACTTTGTCCTCTCCATGACTCTCTTCCTTGATCTTTCCCTGATTCACTCTCTTGGACTCTACCTTGGCCTCTTCATCCTCTACCTCTCCAACTGCCTCTTTGACCACCTCTGCCTCTGTATCCTCCTTTGTAACGTCCCCTATTTCCTGAACCTTCAGGCTTGTTTTTAGTAGCTTCTTCCTTAACTTGCAGCAGCTTCTCATCCTTCTAATCACTAGTTCTGCTAAGCCTATCCTCGTGTGCTTGCAGAGAGGTTGCCAACTCCTCAAATCTATAGACTGCTAGGTCTTTAGATTCCTCAATGGCAGCCACCACATGATCAAACCTCCTAGTGAGACTCCTTAGTACCTTGCTCACAATTTTCTCAGCACTCATGTTCTCACCATAGGATCTCATGTGATTTACTATGCCTGACACCCGAGATAGATACACTTGCACAATTTCTTTCTCTTGCATCATCAGTGTTTCAAAGTCCCTTCTAAGTGACTGCAACTTGACTGTGATAACCTTTCTATCTCCCATGTACTCCTGCTTGAGCACTTCCCAGGCTTGATGTGACGTTGAAGAGGCTGCAATCCTTGGGAAAATCTCCTCATCCAAGGCAGACTGTATCATGAAAAGTGCCTTGGAATCCTTCTTTCTCTTTTCCCTTAGCTACTGATCAGGTTCAGGAGGTTGAGCATCTTCAAAACCTTCATCCACTAGACTCCACATCTTTGTGACTTGAATAATGTGGACATCTTCAGGCTCCAAAAGTGATAATTAACACCTTTGAACACTGGCAATTGAGGATTGCCAAGACTGTTGCTCCCATTGTTCCTCATACTTACACATCAGACTTTTCACTTTGTGTTTCCCTTGTGTTTGAATCCTCACCACACTCAATCCCCGACAGTAACCCAACCAAGAACCTTTGCAAGCTCTGATACCAAATGTTGGAGCAACAAACTTATGGATCACAAAGATCAACACACCAGAAACACAAACTGTAAATTGATTGAGAAGGATGGAGGAATTCGAGAACACTTAGAACCTGAATTGAGAGCAAACACAATTGATAACTGCCTTACCCCTTAGATTGATTGAAAACTGAACTACATACACCTTCAACATGATAACTGCTCCGCCACTAAGTAGAGCACTACTTCACACACACAACTACATAACTGCAACCTTTCAGGCGAGGGACCTAAAAGCATACTTGTCACTTAAGACCAAGCCGGTTGAATTACCATTTCAAGCAATGAATATTTTATGACACCTATCGCTACAACTTTAACTTTAAATGGCCCGATTTGGGGGATGCTTTAGGCGATCAACATCATAGTAACATAATTTCTTGCCTCAATTAGGTATTTGTATGAGTCAACTTTTGAGACTCTTTGAAGCGACCGACATAGGCAACACATGGAGGGTCCGTTGCTTGGATGCATGTCCAGGATCAACCCACATTGGAAATTATTTGAGTGGCAATGGTTGGTATGTCTGTCGCTGTTCTAAATGCTTTTGAGGCGATGAAGCATAATTTGTCCGTCGCCTTATTCCAATCCGGCGTAGAGAAATTATTTGTACACAATACATGAATATTCGTGTGTATATACACACTAATAATTTTGTTGGACACAATCTCATCCATTGGATCTTTGTCATCTAACACATATTCACTTGATAAGAGTTGTTCACATGTGACCGATCTACCAAACACACACGTACATTTTATTATATTACCAAATGAAGCCAAAATCAAGTACAAGTAAATCATGAGAAACAAAGGTGAGTTAATATTACATAGTGTATTATGTAACACGTACGTATTATTTTCGCCTTTAGATATAAAATATAAATATAAAAAAAAAAAAAAAAATTTAAAATTTTTTTTTTTTAAAAAATAATTATTATTTTCGCCTTTAGATATAAAATATAAATATAAAAAAAAATTATTATTTTCGCCTTTACATAATATAAAATATGTATTATGTAACACAATCTCATCCTTTAGATATAAGATATAGATATACAACCAAATGAAACCTTTACAAATTTTTGTTTTGTGAATAATAAAACTAAAACTTTGAACGCAATCGATAGATATGATATATGTCACGTTAACAATATATATTATAAACTTCAATTATAGTTGCATCAAATTACCGAGCATATGCAATACTCGCTACACATCTCGTCCCCATGTAACAAGTCCATGATCCCAAGACTACCTTGCACTTGCACTTGCTCTTCAAGTGTTGTCTCCGCCTGATTTGACATGTTCAACGCTACCATGTCATCTTGAAGGATGCTACAAGAGTCGTCATAGCTAAACTCACTCGCATGGTAAGCAAAGTCGATATATGTAGCAGAAGTTGCATCTTTTACATCAGTATACACGTTGGAATGTGAGTAGCTAAACGTTTCATTGCGTTTTGAATAGAAGGAATTATCGTCATGATTTGAGTCATCGTTGTTTAAGGTTAGCCACTCTTCGAAAAAGATCTTTGGCAAGGAGCTTTGGTGGCCGCTTTTAGAGACATATTGGTCAAGTAGCTGTGAGGAGGTTGTCGACGATGATCCTTCTCCGGACACATTAAAGGAGTCCAAACTTGAAACATCCTTGGTTATAGAATTTGTAGATGCTTGTTCCTTCGTCTCCTCTTTTGTTGAATGTTTTAACTTCTTTTTCAAATACGAGTGCCAATGGTTCTTGATCTCATTATCTGTTCTTCCTGGTAAGTGATGTGCTATTTGAGACCATCTAGATCATTCCATATACAAATATGATATAGGTGAGAAATCATTTAATTAATTAGAACAAAAGGTGACACTCTATAGTCTATATATATCTTTCATTCATCAAGTATAAAAATATATGTATTAATTGTAAATGAATAATAAAAACTCAAAGTAGCTTACTTGTTTCCTAAGGCATGATGGAGGGTTAGGATGAATTCCTCTTCTTGTGAGGTAAAAAGACCACGCTTTAACCCGGGCCTCAGGTAATTGATCCACCTTAATCTGCAGCTCTTTCCATTTCTTTGTAATCCTGTTGTCATATATTTTAATTAATGCTGTATAATATGATGATTTTTTTATGAAATATATGGTGATAATGTTAATAAATTGTGTTGATTTTTAATGGCATAATTTATTAATTAGTTTACATAAGATTCCAATGAGAATAAATTGATTATTGTCAACTATTTGTAGACATTATAAGAATTTAATTTAGGCCACGTATGTTTTGACTAATACGTTTATAATATATATATATAAAAAATATATTGTGGTAGGTATTTTTAACGGCAATATATATATGTTGGGATAAAAATTAATATTGTCTATCCCACGTTGATTAAAGAGGGAAATCAAATACCAAAATCTAAGCAAGGTTAAAGTTTTTATATTTCGTCTTATCATATCATATAATAAAAAATAAAACAAACCTAGCTAATTAATATGATTTTCGTTCCTCAATGTTCAATCCGAATCCCCAAAATTTGTCAAAGTCGGGCTAGGTATTAATTAGTAAAAGACTGAGATGTGTTAAACATGTAATTGGACAAGCTCTAATAGAAATTATACTCAATAGAATATCAAAATATAACAAATTAATTGGGTTTAACATGATTAGCTGTGGAAAAAAGCAAATCTAATATATGGTTTATTTTGGTCATTTTACATTATTGATCGATTGATCAAAGAGGGGTAAAGAAGAGATGGAGTTACGTTCTTCTAGGAGAGAGATCGAGTAACTCACCGGTTGCAGCAGGGACCGAGCTCCAACAGCCATGGCCATTGCGAAGAATGTAGCTTCGCAGCCTTTCGTCTTCTTCGGGTGACCATAGCCCTTTCCTATGCTTTATCTTTGGTTTCTCATATGGACTTCTCCCCATTTTTTTTCTTAGAGAAACAAACCTCCCAAAAAATATTTAATTTGATAGAAGAAAAAAAATGAAAAATAATTAAGAACAAGAGAAGTGCTCAAAATATGAAAAAGGATCGGAGCCAGTTGGGAAAAAAGGAGGATGATCAAACTGTAGTACAGGGCATTCCAATTTATATAGGCTATATATATAATATAGTGATACCTTCCAACTTCCTTCTCTCTCTATTTTTTTTGGCCCCTCTAATTTTTTTCAATCAATTATTAGTAATAGTACAATCATTACTTATTATAATATATTAATACTGTAGATGATAATGAAAGTTTTAAAAATCAAAATGGAGATTTGCTTAGGGTTGATGTGTGAATTCCTCATTTTTGTTATGTCCCACACCAACCACCGTAAGATCTTGTGGTTGCGTATATGCTTCAGTGAGTTTAATCACAGTCCATTCCAACAAGTTACGGTGAAGATACAGTGGCTACTGATTACGCACAATTTCAAATTTACAAGTACAATGCCCTTTCATGACTAGTACTCCATGAATCCAGGTTTCATTGAGATCTAAAATCACTGATTCAAGCAAAAACATAGTCACAGGAGAGAGACATCAACAGAAAAACAGTTTCTTCAACCTTAATTCCTACCACACCACATCTATCTCGGCCCATTCCTCTGTTTCTTAAGGGGGTTCAAGCCTGAATTAATTAGCCATATAAAGCCAATAATTCAAAAATATTTAGGAGACTAGTCAAGTTCCCAAGATTTTTTTTTTTGTAAAATGGCCAAAAATCAGAAAATAATTAGGAGAATAGCCAAAATGTGAAACTTTTTAGCGATTTAGATAAACAACGACTTTACTTATACTTGATATTCTCCTATTATTCAGATACGCTCACAGTTTGCAGGGTCGATTGCCCAAGTAAGCACATTAGTTCTAACTGTGAAAGATTTAGGAGCTAAGAAGATTATAAATTTTTGGATTCCTCACTATATGGACATAATCTCTTTCTCCATAACAGTGTAACTGCATTCTGATTTGTTGAAACTGTCACCGTTATACCTGCAAAGCTTGTTATCCTTCTTTAGTTTCAAAACATCACCCTAATGATAATCACTAGCGTCTAGTTCTAGAACTAATTTATCATCTTCTTTAGGTAAAGTTAATATTGATAGTTTCTCCCATCTTCTTTTTAATTCATGGACTATCTTAGTATCTAGATTAGTCTAATTCCAAACTTAGTCTTTCTTTAATTTTCTTGTAAAGGCTTTCTCAGTTTGGCTAAATATTTAATAAAATTAGAAGCATAATTAAGATACCCTAGAAACTTTTCTAATTGTACGTTTTCTATCCTTAATTTCATCGGGAATTTTTTCCACCTTTTCCAGGAGATGCTCTTGCAACACAATTTGACCTTCTTTGATCTTTAATCCTAGGAACTCAATTTCAAGTTCAGCGTAGATGCATTTCTTCTCTTCTAGGATGATTCCATGATCAATACATTTTTTAGTTATAGCTTTCAAGTCATGCTTATGTTTTTCTAAAGTTTTAGAGAAGATTAAGATATCATCAAGGTAAACAAGGCGAAAATGTTTAAATTCTTCGAAAACATTATTCATTCTTCTCTGGAATATTTTTGGTGCCTTTTTTAAACCAAATGGCATGGCTACCCATTCATATTGTCCTTATGGAGTACTAAATGCAGTAAGTGGGATACTTTCTTAGTCCATCTTTATTTCTGAAACGGTAAATATATAGATGAGGCATACAGTCAAAGGTTAACAAAAAGTAAGACCATACAACGAGTCTTACGTAAAAGGTGAGATCCCCACAAATTAAACCCACAAGATTACATCTCATCACGAAATCTTCCCACAAAAGATACAAAATCTCACTAATTCCACCCACAAAAACAAACTCCCTCCTTGCAACGCCACTTACTACTACAACAAAACACATCCTGCCACAAGGGATGACAAACCTCATCACTATAGGCCACACCCCTCACCAAGCCAAAGTAAGAAGGTAGCACAAAGTCGAAAACCCGCAGCACACTCAAATCCAAATCCACTCCAGGACAAACATAATTTTTTAAGCCCAACAATTAATGTAGCTTGCCGGAGTGGGAAATGAGGACACAACCAAGTCATCAACCATGTAAACCTCAAACAAAAGGCAGTACAAAGGGAATTAATTTCACCACTAAACAGGTTGCACCCCTCCCAAAACATCTAGCTGTCCAGCACCAAACACAATTGAACAAATAAGGCCCTGAGTTCGGCTCAATTCATGACGTGGCAGGCCCCACACTTGGTCAACGGAGAGGACAGCACAGCAAGACAGAAAGAAGGGGAGAACCTGCACACCAAGCCGATAGACAGCGACCACACACCACCATACACGTACTGCACCACCAAGCCACAATGCCAGACCAGCGTCTCCTACAACAAGCCGCAGAAACACCTCCGGCAGCCCTAATTAAACATTCAGAAAGCTCCAAAAGACCCAGCAAAACCAATCTGGCAAGGAGAGTCTGGACACGCAGCGAGGAGATAAACAAGCAACCAGAGAGAAAGACGAACCTAGAAGTGCACCACGACCCGGACTCGGTCAGACAAGAGAGAGGAAGGCCAAACCGTGACCTGGGGGGCCCGAAACAGCAACCCCCTCTCACCAGCAGGTCACCCACGACGTCATCCCACACACACCTCTTCCCATCACACCAAAAACGAGTGAGTAGCACACACCACGAGCGACTTCTCCGGGCCGCCAGCCCCCAAACGCTGCACCCCTACCAGCAAGATCAGATCGAGGGAGGAGTGCGGGCAAGCATCCAGATCTGAGCCTCGGAAGATACTCTCCCACAAGCCGACGCCCAGATCTGGCCGCAAACCACGAACCCAACCCTGAACTCGGCCTTCTGAAGCCGCTGACACCACACCACAACCACACAGCAGAAGCGAATCTGAGCAAATCTGCAACACGCTTGAACAGATCCGAGAAAGGAGACGCCAGAATCACGCTCAAGATCTGACCCACGAGAGCAAGTATTGAAGAACCAGATCTGGAAAAATGGGGGGGACGCTTACGAACTGCCAGATCTAGACACCAAACTCCCGAGACCCGCCCAGATCTGGACATAGGACGTCATGAAAGTTCCCCGGAGAAGGATCGACATCTCCAAACACTCACATGAGAAAGCCCCCGTATTCCACAAACTCCCTACTGAGGAGATCGGACAATAAATCCAAAAAGATAAACCACCCAAAAACTTGAATTTGTGAGCAAACTCAAATAACTCTAAGAAACGTGGGTGCGAGGAGGAAGGGCCAAAGTGAGTAGAGAAAACCCAAGAGATTCTCTCTCTATATTTCTCACTCTAACACCCAACCTTTACTCATATTCTTTTGTTAAATCGTCCATCTTTATTTGCCAATAACCACTTTTACATTCCATTTTAGAGAAGGTTGTTCAGTAGTCCAGAGCGTAGGAATTACATATGGGACTCCTCCTAACATGAGAGGTACATCAGAAGCTAGTTAAGAATGAAACATGATATTATCATTAGCTATTCTTACATGAATTAGGCTACGAGATTTCTAACATATGAATTCAGGGAATAATGCCTTTTTTCCAAAGCATACAAAACATCCACTATCTACGAAGGCACATAGTTCATAATTATCAAACCATATTCTAAACAAATACTTATTGGGATATAAATGTTATTAGGGTTGGTAATCCTATAATTTTTCTTGGTATGTGATCCTCTATTGACATATTCAAGGCTTCCTGATGGAGGACCATCCCAAGAACCACCCAATGCACCTCGTTTCGGAGATGGACCTATCACAAGGTCACAAGCTAAGAAGATAAGAGAGGAACTTAACACTTTCATCATCCACCGTATGAAGTTGGTGTTACCAAAGGAGCCCGAGGAAGACATCATCACATTGCTTGAAACCACACCATTCTCGGGTTCGACTAAGGGTGATTCAGCAACCACCCATACTTAGCCTTTCATTTGCTTGCTTGTTTTGGACTTAGAGTTATGGGCCTTTGTTTGGGTTTAGTAGGACTTGTTGAGACCTTGTGTTTTGGGTCCTTGCTTTTGGGCTGATTTTCTCTCCTATTTAAGGCTTGTAAACTCTCATTTGAAAGCACTTTTGAATCTTATTAATGAAAACCTAGTTGGTTTCACTCTCCAAAGGTGAGAGCTTCATGCCTTGTGTGCATGTGTGTTGCATTTAGTTCGGTTGTACTTGGTTTTGTCAATTTCCCAAAGATTGGTGATTCCGAGATGAGCACGAACCTCCTCCTTGTGCTTCCATGGCCAGCCATGGTTGTGTAAGGTTGCATAGGGTTGAGTTTGGTGTAATTCAAGTTGGTTCTTGGTGCATTGTCCCAATGGGTCTTCTTCTTGTTCATCAAGGTTGATTCCTCCTATCTTTCCTTTTCATTTCCCTTTATTTTATTCTGTTTTTCCTTTTCATTTTGTCAAGCCTTGCTCCCAAGGGTTAACCTTCCTTTTTTGCGTTTTCTTGTCTCACTTTGCCACTTTTGTGTGTTATTGTGAGTCCGAGTCCACAACGTCAAGAAGGTCGGGAAAACAGCGGCTAACCCCGCATCAAATTGGCATCAGAGCATAGGTTCACTTGGCGTTGTTTGAAACAAGAACGATCAAACCAAGAATCACTTTCTCTTGGTAAGTTTTACAAGAAATTCCTTGTTCAATGTCTTGATCTTATTCTATTGTGTTGATTTTGTGGTATTGGCGCTTGTGCATGCAATTTCTCATTTTTGGCCACCCTACCACCACCACAGCCCCATCGGTGCACCACCATAGCCCCCATCTCATCCACCAGCTGGTCATTTGTGCTTCCTCAAGAAGCTTGTCCTTGGAACTTCCACACAAAAAAAAAAAAAAAAATCAGACCTTGTGCTTCCCCAAAAAGCTGTCCACTTTGTTGTTTCTCCAAAAAGTTTTCTCTTGTGTGCTTTTCCAAGGAGCATTGACATTTTGTTATCTTTTCAGATTTTATTTTATTAGTTACCTTTTCATATTTGTGTTAAGAGAGAGAGAGAGAGGTAAAACCGAAATTAAAAAAAAAATCAAATTCGGTTTTTCTGGAAAAAAAAAAAGAGTGACACCTTATGCATGTTGCTAAAGTATTTTAGTTGATATTCATACTATAACATTTTCACTTCATCTTAGTGTTACTTGGAAAAACAAAGCAACCCTTATTTGGCTTGTTGTGTTTGCTTGATGAAATCAAACCTTGTTTGCATTGTGTTAGCTTGCTCATTGTGTTGCAAAGCTATTCATTGAACACGTTGCATCCACCCTTCGCAGCCACTACCTACTGATTTTGAGCCTAAATTGCACCCCCTTTGCATATTTGAGCGTCATTGCACGATATTGATACATGAGAATAAGATAATGGGTTGAAGTTGAACCTTGTAAAACTTGGTAAAACACTTATTCTTAGTAAAAAAAAAGAGCTCATTGTGTCGATCGTTCATAATTGTTTCGGGTGTTTATTTAGCCATAATTCTATTAGTTGAGTCTCTAGCCACACCTAAAATCTGCGTGTTTGGTATTAAGATCAGCCCTTGTTGTTGTTGTGCTCTTTAAAGTTTGCTAATCTTGTGGTTGATTATTAACTCTACCAAGGCAAATTTGAAGCTAGGTTGCAACATTCGAAGAGGAGTGAAACACTTGTGAGGCAGATTTTTGCTTTCACTAACCTAACAAGTTTGTTAGTGTATTTGAGAATGTCTAACGCAGATCCTCACCCTTCGGACCATTCTAATGGAAGCGGGTCGGAGCCAATATCCCCAGAGTTGTTCAACATATGCTTAAAACCATGTCGGACAACATTGGCCAGCTCACGGCTCGAATGGTGGCTTTGGAGACACGTACACCACCCCAATATGTGCCAAACGAGCCCCACCAAGAGCGGGAGCAACCCTTCACAACCCCGCCAGTTGGCCCTCAACAAGGCCCGGTTCCCCCACGAGAAGGTAGACGTTTTGGTCCTAACAATGATCCTGCTTTATATGATGATCGCAGGCCTCCAAGAAGGCAATATGACTACTTTGAAGAGCAAGAGGAGGATTGGGAACCACCCCGAGGCCCTGGATACCAACAACGGAGAGCTCGTGAACAAGAGCAAGATGGAATAGGCAAAATAAAGGTCAAAATTCTAGCTTTTGAAGGGAAGTGTGATGCCGACCTTTATTTGGATTGGGAGACAAAAATTGAGCAAATTTGGAGTTGCCGTAATTTCCCGGAAGAGAAAAAGGTACAACTCGCAGCCCTTGAATTTACCGGTTATGCACTAATTTGGTGGGATACTCTTGTGAAAGAAAGAAGGCGAGTTCTAGATCTAGCCGTGGTCACTTGGGACCAAATGAAGGCCTTGATGAGGTCTCGATTCATTCCTAAACACCACACCTGGGAGCTAAGACAAAGGTTGGAAAATTTGAAGCAAGGCTCCATGAGCGTAGAGGAAACATACAATGCCATGCAAGTGGCAATGGTAAGAGCCAATGTGGTTGAGGTTGATGAAGCCACAACGGTGAGGTACCTAAGGGTTCTCAACCCTTCCCTAGCTAACGTTGTAGATTGCTATCCTTATGAGTCCATGACAGCTTTGCTACACCTAGCAATCAAAGTGGAAAGAAAGCTCAAACCTAGGAATCAAGGAGGAAGGACCTCGAATGGCTACCCTACTACCTCATGGAAGGCACCAACTCAAAGCCGAGGGTACCAGCCCTATGGGAGGGAAATGGTGCAAGGAAAAGAAAAGCGAGCCAACTTCAACCATCAAGGAGAGCAAGGTGGTCATCGCCAAGGCTACCCTACAAATGCACCCTCGTCATCATTTCGGCCCTCTAATGAGGTTTCTACAGCCCCACAAGGGAGTAACTCTAACCCCTCTTCTAGAACTAGAGATATTGTGTGCTTTAAGTGTCAAGGAAGAGGTCATATGATGAAAGATTGTCCTAACAAGAAAACTCTCATGATTAATCATTTAGGGCAATATGAATATGAATCTGATTGTGATGATAATATTGTGTGTGATGATGATGTGAATTTACATGCTTGTGATGATATTAATGATGATGGGATTGAGTTTGAACTTGGTGAATATTTGATTATTAGAAGAGCTTTACATGTTATGCCTTCTTGTGATGATAACCAAAGAGAAAACTTGTTCCATACTCGTTGTCTCGTTAAGAAGAAGGTGTGCAACATGATAATAGATGGAGAAAGTTGTTGTAATCTTGCTAGCATTGAAATGGCTCAAAAATTACAACTTCCAACATTGAGTCACCTTAGACCCTACAAACTACATTGGATGGGTGATTGTGGTCAATTGAAAGTGAACAAGCAAGTTAAGGTTATCATAACACTAGGACATTATGAGGATATTGTTTTATGTGATGTAGTGCCTATGCAAGCTTGTCATATTCTTTTGGGTCGTCCATGATAATATGATAGGAAGGTCATTCATGATGGTTTCACTAATCGCCATTCTTTTGTGTTTAAGGGGAAGAATGTTGTCCTCAAGCCCATGACCCCAACCCAAGTTGCTGATGAGTATGAGAAGAAACGGGGAAAGGGGGAGAAGAAAGGGCGGGAGGAAACCGAGTGTCTGCAGCCCAAGACCACACCAAACCCATCATCGTCTAGTGAGCCGCGGCAACCTAAGGGAGTGTGGGAGAATAAGGGAGTTCTTCTAGCCTCTAAGCAAGATCTTAAGGAGTACCTTGACCCCGAGACCACTCTTATGTTGCTATGTAAGGAGCTTGCTTTGTTGAGTGATGATCTTAAGGCTACCCTGCCTAAGAGGATTTTGGGGCTACTTGAGGAGTTTAAGGATGTGTTTCCCAAAGATATTCCAACCGGTCTACCACCTATTAGAGGCATTGAGCACCAAATAGACCTTGTTCCGGGAGCGACCTTACCTAACCGTCCAGCCTATAGGATGAACCCTAAGGAACCCCAAGAGATCCAATCCCAAGTGCAAGAGTTGTTGGCTAACGGTTATGTGAGGGAGAGCCTTATCCCATGTGCTGTTCCCGTACTTCTAGTGCTAAAGAAGGATGGTTCGTGGAGGATGTGTGTGGATTGTCGAGCCATCAGCAACATCACGGTGAAGTACCGCCACCCAATACCCCGCTTAGATGACATGTTAGACGAGTTACATGGAGCCACTACCTTCTCTAAGATTGATCTAAAGAGTGGATACCATCAAATTTGTATGAGGGAGGGGGATGAGTTGAAAACAGCCTTTAAGACCAAGTTCGGTCTTTATGAGTGGTTGGTTATGCCTTTTGGGCTTACCAACGCCCCTAGCACTTTCATGCGTCTTATGAATCATGTTCTTAGGCATTTCATAGGGAAATTTGTTGTGGTTTATTTTTATAATATACTTGTGTATAGTAGATCCCTAGAAGAGCATGAGTTACATTTACGAGAAGTGCTATCTACTCTTCGTAATGAGCACCTTTATGCTAATTTGGACAAATGTGAGCTTTGCACTAATTGTGTTACTTTTCTTGGTTTTTTGGTCAGCTCACATGGATTGAAGGTGGACGAGAGCAAGATCAAAGCGATCCAAGAATGGCCTACTCCTACATCAATTGGCCATGTTCGGAGCTTCCTTGTATTAGCTAGCTTCTATCGCCGATTCGTGAGGGATTTCAACACCATTGCAGCCCCTCTAACCGGGATCACCAAGAAGCATCACCCATTCACATGGGAAAAGGCCCAAGAGAAGGCGTTCAACGCCTTAAAGGAGCATCTTACGCAGGCCCCAGTCTTAGCACTTCCAGATTTCAAACGGCCCTTCGAAGTAGAGTGTGATGCATCGGGCATAGGCATTGGTGGAGTTTTCATGCAAGAAGGTAAGCTCATTGCCTATTTTTCAGAAAAATTGAAAGGAGCTTGTCTTAATTACTCTACTTATGATAAAGAGTTGTATGCATTATTTAGAGTTCTTAAGACATGGCAACATTATCTCTGACCTAAGGAGTTTATTTTGCACACTGATCATGAGTCCTTAAAGCATTTTAAGAGCCAAGACAAGTTGGATAGGAGGCATGGTCATTGGATGGACTTTATAGAAATATTCCCTTATGTCATTAAGTATAAGAAAGGAAAAGATAATGTTGTGGAAGATGCCCTTTTGAGGAGATACATGTTGTTGTCTACATTAGACTCAAGGATCTTAGGCTTTGCATATATTAAGGAGCTTTATGTAGATGACCCTGATTTTGGACAGATTTACAATCATTTTGTGGCTAAAGGATCCTTCGATAAGTACTACTTGTTTGATGGATTTCTTTTCAAGATTGATAAGGTTTGCGTTCCTTGTTGTTCACTTACGCTCTTGTTGGTTGAGGAAGCCCATAGAGGAGGATTGATGGGCCATTTTGGGAGGGATAAGACCTATCATATGCTACACACACATTTCTTTTGGCCTTGCATGCTTCGAGATGTAGAACATTTGGTTAAGATATGTGTTGATTGTTTGAAGGCTAAGTCTAGGTTACAACCCCACGACTTGTATTGTCCATTGCCCATTCCTACAGCCCCTTGGGAGGACATATCCATGGACTTTATTGTTGGGTTACCTAAGACTAAGAAGGGGAGCTATTCGATCTTTGTAGTTGTTGATCGTTTATCTAAGATGGCTCACTTTATCGCTTGCCATAAGACCGATGATGCCTCTAATGTAGCTAACCTTTTCTTTAGAGAGATTGTTAGGCTTCATGGAGTACCTAAGACTATCGTGAGCGATCCGGATGTGAAATTTCTTAGCCACTTTTGGAGGACTCTTTGGGGTAAGCTAGGGATGAAGTTGTTGTTTTCCACCTCTAGTCACCCACAAACCGATGGGCAAACGGAGGTAACCAATAGGACCCTTACTACCATCCTTACGGCCATCATTAGGAACAATTTGAGATTGTGGGAGGATGCTTTGCCTCATATGGAGTTTGCTTATAACCGGACTGTGCATTCATCTACTAAGCTTACACTATTTGAGTGTGTTTATGGTACTAACTCACTAACCCCTTTAGATCTTACCCCATGTCCCATGAGGGAGAAATAAGACTTTGATGCATGTAAACAGGTGGAATTCATTAGGGAGCTTCATGAGCGCACTCGTGTCCGGCTAATTCAAAAGGCCGAAGAGAATGCCAAACGAGCCAACAAGGGGCGTCGCAAGATGATTTTCCAGCCCGGTGATCTAGTTTGGGTGCATTTGAGAAAGGAGCGATTTCCAAAAAAACGCAAGTCTAAGCTCGCTCCTCTAGGAGATCCCATTCAAGTTATTGCAACGATTCGGGGATAATGCCTACCAGATTGACCTATCGGGTGACTATGGAGTTAGTGCAACATTCAATGTCGCCGATCTCACCCCCTACCTAGATGAGGATGAAGACATGGATTCGAGGTCGAATCCTTTCCAAGAAGGGGAGAATGATGGAGGACAATCCCAAGAACCACCCAATGCACCACGTTTCGGAGATGGACCTATCATAAGGTCATGAGCTAAGAAGATAAGAGAGGAACTTAACACTTTCATCATCCACCATATGAAGTTGGTGTTAACAAAGGAGCCCGAGGATGACATCATCACATTGCTTGAAACCGCACCATTCTCGGGTTCGACTAAGGGTGATTCAGCCACCACCCATACTTAGCCTTTCATTTGCTTGCTTGTTTTGGACTTAGAGTTTTGGACCTTTGTTTGGGTTTAGTAGGACTTGTTGATACCTTGTGCTTTGGGCCCTTGCTTTTGGGCTGATTTTCTCTCCTCTTTAAGGCTTGTAAACTCTCATTTGAAGGTACTTTTGAATCTTGTTAATGTAAACCTAGTTGGTTTCACTCTCCAAAGGTGAGAGCTTCATGCCTTGTGTGCATGTGTGTTGCATTTAGTTCGGTTGTACTTGGTTTTGTCAATTTCCCGAAGATTGGTGATTCTGAGATGGGCACGAACTTCCTCCTTGTGCTTCCATGACCAACCATGGTTGTGTAATGTTGTATAGGGTTGGTTTTGGTGTCATTCAAGTTGGTTCTTGGTGCATTGTCCCAATGGGTCTTCTTGTTGTTCATCAAGGTTGATTCCTCCTATCTTTCCCTTTCATTTCCCTTTATTTTATTCTTCTTTTCCTTTTCATTTGGTCAAGCCTTTCTCCCAAGGGTTAACCTTCCTTTGTTGCATTTTCTTGTCTCACTTTGCCACTTCTTTGTGTTATTGTGAGTCCGAGTCCATAACGTCAAGAAGGTCGGGAAAACAGCGGCTAACCCCGCATCACTCCCTTCTATTCTCATATTTTCTCTATAGAGATACCCAGTGGCGGATCCATAATTTTTTAGGGAGAGGGGGGAGGGGCTAAAAACGTTTTCGGTAATTTTTTTTCCTTGTATGTATGAAAAAAGTAATTGTTTTTGCATGTATATATTCTCATGGGTTTTGTAAGGTATCTTACTTTCTCCGATCAAAAATATATATATCTTTTTATTTTTTAACACTCCTTTTAAAAAATTGAAAACTATATAAAAAAAGTTGATATTTAATGTAAATAGTCAAACAATATATATCTTGAATCTGAAAAAGTAAGAGACTTTACACAAGTACACAACCCTTAAAAAACACAGTACATATTTCAGTGCATTTGAACGAATGTAAGTAAAGGGCCAAGATTTAGGGGAGGAAATTGAAGAAAATCATATGGTTTTGGTTAGATCTCCATTGAATTTTTCATTTGTATACAACTACAAGCTGATTTTGTATGAAAACAAAGCTGAGGAAATTCTTTTGGCTAGTTTATTTACTTGTCCATATTATATACTCCTATAAAAACAAATCCACAAAGCACAATTCCAAATCCCAAATCGCAAAATCGCAAATTCGTTTATTAAAACCACAAAATCTAATCCCAATTTCTCATAATTTATTATCAAAATCACAAATCCTAATCAAAATTTACCGCCACTACTAAAAACGCAGGAAATATCTAAGAAAAATAGCAATGGATTTAGCCACAAATGTCCGTTGCTAACCGGTTTAGCCATTGAATCAGCCACGGGCGGGCCATCCCTTGCTATATGCCTCGTAGCTAATAGCGACGGGCCTTCAGCCACGGATTTCAGCAACGGAAATTTATAGCCGTGTCTACGTCCATGGCTAATAGTAGGCGACATATGCCATGGCTGAACCCGGTTTGAAAATAGCCTTGGAATTGAAGTCCTTGCTAAATTCGTGGCTAAATTCGTTGCTGCAAAATGTTCATGAACCTAGTCGAGTCCGTTGCTGATCCGTTAATATGGTCGTGATTGATGCCGATTTTCATTTGTTTCGTGATTTTGTAGCAAATTTTGTATCCTTGTATTTTGAAAACATTATATATACATATGATATGGAAAATATATAAATACGTAAATAAATTCTATACATTATAAGTAGGTCAATAAAATGTTAATGGAAAGGGGAAACAAACCAAACTCATTGAGTACAAACCGACCTTACAAAAATAAATTGCAATAATCTAAGTAAAGAAAGTTGATTTTGTCTCATGGAGATAACAACCGATCAACACACCAAAAAACCAGGAAAACACTACTCTTGAACAAGTCCTGCATATCAAATTCAACAAACCAAATCAACACACCAAAAAACCAGAAAAACCCCAAACTCATAAAGAGCTTTCAAAGCCCCAAAAAATCTAACACAAAATCATACCTCCGAGGCCTCAAACGCATCAAACCTATATGGTTAGAAATTTCTCCATCCTCTACCTAAATACACCAACATTAAATCCTTCAAGATGATAATAATCATAATAACGAATTCCAACCAGGGATTCACAACATGATTCATCAGATTCGGAAGATATGTTGATGGTTACACGACCATATAAGCTCTTTTGCACAAATTATGCATGACATTTTATCTAGGTTTACTATCAATGCAATGATATCCATAGCTATATAACGTATATAGCTGGTCATACAAGCTCCATTCTAGCATATCACCAAATTGTGCAGATAATTAAATCAAACAAGCAATAAATTGTGAATGGAAAATTTTGGTAAACTAAAAGAAATGCATGATTTAATGAACAAATATGATGCAGTAGAAATGAAACTCGTACTCTATCACTCCTCAAGCCACATCGCCTTGGAACCTCCTCGACTATCCAACCTTCAGGGAGTATTGAACACACACTGTGTTGTGTAGTAGAAGGTGACACATCTTTTCTTATTCAAGCCGATTCAAACTCCTCCAGCTTCCAAAACTGACTCAGATGCAAATTTAGCAAGTCAATCATATGAGGACTCAACAACACCGGCACACTGTTCAAAGTTAGCAGAAACTGGTATGATTTTATTTATATTTTCTTAAATACCTTTCCATTGTATACAATTCTCCTTACAGTTCCAAAACTTGGAGTACCTTCCTAAAGAGAACCTCAACTGAAACAAATCACAATCAGGAAACAATGAAATGAATTTTAATCAGCGTGTTTATTACGAAGCATGAATTACTTGGTGAAACTTTGGCGTATCAAAACACAAATTAACTTTCCAATTTGACAACTTATTTTTAACCTTTCTATTTCACATTAAATCCTTCAAAAGAATAAAACTCATAATGCAACCACCGAATCTTCAAGGTAGAAGGTTCTAATAGAGGAATTGTACCTGGACAATTGTCGAAGAAAGCCGACACTTGGGAATGAGAAGAGTGTTCTTCCTCACCGTGTTCAACTCCCGAATAAAATCTTCAAGGTAGAAGGTTCATCGTTCGCATCCGTTCTTCAGACTGACACCAATCAAATACAGAGAAGAAGAAGAGTTTGAATAGTTGGCAGATTCAAATTTCTGAAAATGATAATGAGAAGAAAGGAGAGAAATACCTCACAGCGTTGGCAGTTGATTTTGTCGATTTCAGGGCAGAGTAGTTGGATTTGCACTTGAACACAGTGAGGAGGAACATACTAGAGCACAAACCCACCGGATCTGGAAACTTTGAGGAAGGGGAGAGTGTCCGACCAAGAGGCGCCACCATAGGAGGCCGAACAGGCCGAGAATCTGAGAACGAAACAACCCCGCCGAATAGTTGTGAGTTTCTTTTCGTTTCAGATCTACGCGCAGTGAAGAAGAGGCAGACGACGACGAAGTTTTGGAGAAGGCGAGGTTGGGGGATTGTTGGTGGCGAGCAATGGCCAACGGTGGGCAGTGTGGAGGCCGATAAGGTGGTGATGGGTCTCAGACAAAGAGGAATGAAGGAGAGGGAAGTGGAACGCGAAAAGAGGAATGACGGTGATGGCGTATGCCTTTGTGAAGCGACGTGTATAAGGAATGAAAAAATAGGGTTAGAGGCTTACTTGTTTCCGCTATAAATTTTGGCCGAAATTTTGGGTGGGAAATTTATCGCCCAAACATATATTAGGCGGTAAAATAATTTCCATAGGGTGATTTTTTTTTCACAATTAATATATAGAAAACAAAACTATCAATACAACTATTTATTATAAAATATATATTTCAAAAAATAATATTGCTCAAATTTAATTAGATATCTATATATTTTTATAAGAATTTACAAAAAAATCATTAAACTAATTAAGTACCCGTATCTTATGTGAATTTTTCAAATATAAATTTTAATATTTATATTTTTGGTATAACAAATTAATATAAAAATAATTTATTTGTTAATATAAGGTTTTATTCAACATTTATTAGTCACTTATATGAATTTTCCTCAAAACTTACTCTTATAGTATTCTAATAAGAATTTACTAGTTAATATTAGGTTTTATTCAACATTTATTAGTCACTTATATGAGTTTTCCACAAAACACACTCTTATAGTATTCTAAAAAGAATTTACCAGTTCATACAAGGTTTTATTCAACATTTATTAGTCACTTATATGAGTTTTCCACAAAACACACTCTTATAGTATTCTAAAAAGAATTTACCAGTTAATATAAGTTTTTTTTCAACATTTATTAGTCACTTATATGAGTTTTTCACAAAACACACTCTTATAGTATTCTAAAAAGAACGTTTCGGCTATATACACCGCAAATCCACACGTCCTTAAAGACGTGCATGCACGTCCTTGGGGCACGTCCTTAAGGACGTGCAAGTGGGTTTACAACCACCCGAGCCCGGACATGCAAGCACGTTTTTATTTTTTTTAAAACGTGCTTGCACGTCCTTAGAGACGGGCTTGCAAGTCCTTAAGGACGTGCAAGCCCGTCTACTAAAGACGAAGCGGATGTGCCTCTTCGTCTTCCCCATCCATTCCCTCTTCATCTTTGTCTTCGCCAGAGAGAGAGAGAAATCGAGAGAGAGAGAGAGATCGCCGGAGTGAGAGAGTGAGACTACCGGAGAGAGACTGCCGGAGAGAGAGAGAGAGACTGTCGGAGAAGGAGAGAGAGACAGAGAGAGATGGAGTCGGAGAGAGAGGAGGTGGTGGCGCCCATGGAGGCGGAGGTGGTGGCGGAGGAGGCCATGGTGGAGGAGGTGGTGGCGCCGGAGGTGGAGGATGAGGTGGTGGCGGAGGTGGTGGCAGTGGTGGTGGCTGAGGATGGTGGTGGTGGTGGAGCAGCAGCGGGAGAGTCATCCGGTGGTGGTGGTGGTGGCAGCGGCGGAGTGTCGGAGGTGGAGGATCCCCTATTACCGCCGCAGAAGTGGCGGACGATGGAGGTGTCGCCTGTTCTGACACCACCAGTATGTTCTTTGCTTTATTTATTTTGTTTGATTTATTTTTATAGTTTTATAATATAGTTTAGATTGTAATATATTATTATAATATAATTTGATAGATTATAATTAGATTTAGTATATAGTTTGATAGAAAATAATATAGTTTTAATTTGATAGAATATAATAGATAGTATATAGTTTTTATATTTTGATAGTTTTTATGGAAAAACATTAAAAACGATTAATATATATTACAAGATATTAAAACATATTAAAATATATTAAAATACATCAAAAGACATTAAAATAAATTAAAATAAAAACATTAAAATATATTAAAATACATAGAAATAAATTCTAATTGAATGACAATAAAAACATTAAAATATATTAAAATACATAGAAATAAATTAAAATTGAAAGAAAATAAAAACATTAAAATATATTAAAAT
Source organism: Persicaria tinctoria (assembly GCA_037127255.1). Taxonomy (NCBI): domain Eukaryota; kingdom Viridiplantae; phylum Streptophyta; class Magnoliopsida; order Caryophyllales; family Polygonaceae; genus Persicaria; species Persicaria tinctoria. The sequence continues at coordinate 50,137,458 of JBANSL010000006.1, read as the reverse complement.
ATAATAAAATACATAGAAATAAATTTAAATTGAAAGAAAATAAAAACATTAAAATATATTAAAAGACGTTAACATATATTAAAAAACATTAAAAGATATTAAAAACATTAAAAGATATCAAAATACATTAAAATAGCTAACTGGATGAAATAAAAAACATTAAAAGTAACAGGTTCTCAACATTTCATAATAACAGGCAGGGAGGCTCATGAGGGGGGATGGTACCCTCATGCTTATTAGGTTCGGCGACCGGGCAGCGGTCAGCCAGATACCGGAGGAGACGGTAGCCGACATTCCGATAGCCACACTCAATAATCTGCTTACGTCTGCAGAGGGCTACCAGCAGTCGATGGGGACCCCCCCAGCCGACGAACACGACAGCTTCTGGAAGATTATGCTAGCTTGGGATCCTTCTGGCGATGCGACGATGGGGCTGCAACCTTCTTTAGAGACCGCAGATGTGCTGAGCAGCTGCATTACTGACGTAGTCGTTGGTCGACGGGCCGACATGGGTAGACCGCCTACTCGTGTACCACCCACCATCCCGGAGGCATCTACTTCAACCATTCCGGAGGCTTCTATTTCAGTCGTTCCAGAGGCTTCTACTTCAGCCGTTCCAGAGGCTTCTACATCCGGCACCCACGACGCCAAGCCTTCGACCTCCCCCACACCAGCGGCGATCTCCTTGGCATATGTGGATGATGTGATCCCTGACATCGTTGAGGAGGCTGACGACGGAGAGGAAGGGCAGGCTGAGGCCCAGGGGGGGCCCATAGGTGGAGCCCGCACCCATTCCTGTGCAGGCTACCGCACCGGCTGTGCAGGTCGACCCTTTCTTACTGTCGGGAGAGCTGCTTGTGTCTTACAGGCATCATCGCGCGTATCAGGTTTGGAGGGAGCCTACTGTGGAGCTGCCGCCGTTGAAGTTCCATCACTGGGCGACTCATCTGCTGCCTTTCAACCGCTATATTTTTTAGGGCCCGGGGACCTGGATGCATGATCTTATCCCATCGGGCATCCCGCAGCTGAGGTCCCTCCACTGGGAGTGTGTGGACGAGTTTACCTGCACAACCTTCCTGGAGCATTGGCACCCGGAGACCAGCTTCTTCCACTTTCCATGGGGCGAGATGACCATCATGCTGCACGACGTTGCCTGCCTCATGGGACTTTCGATGGAGGGTCTCTTGGCGGTTGGGTTCACACCCCCAGGCGAGACTTACTGCATCGCCTATGCCTTCATGTCGCACGAGAACGAAGACACATACGCCAGGGTGTTGCGTCAGGTTCAGATCTTGCTTGGGACGGTTCAGCCTCAAGCTATCATGACTGATCGGGAGCTAGGTCTCTTGGCGGCGCTGAATGTTGTCTTCCCCGACGTCCAGCATCTCATTTGCTAGTTATAGGTGACGAGAAGATGCGAGGAAGCTGCTCTGAAGATCACAAAGAATTTAAACCACGCTGCCATCTTTAAGGGCAACTGTTGGGGGTTGTTCGAATCGAGGTCGGAGGAATCATTCAACCGATGTTGTCGGGCGCTACACGCTGCATGGCACCCATTCCCAGGTGTGGTGGCATATTTAGAGGCGGTGTGACTTCCATACAGCAGGAACATCGTACGATGCTACGTAGATAATGTCTTCCATCTCGGCACCCGTACGACAAACAGATACAACCTTACTTCATATCTCCCATTACAATATGATATAACATCAAATATTTAGTGGTATGCACTTCAATGTGTACAGAGTTGAGGGTCAACACAAGGTTCTGAAGGAGGCACTGCACTCATCGACTGGTGACTTTCGCATCGTGATCGATGCAATCCATAGAGTCATCGATTGTCAACTGCATGAGCTCCAAACTGTTTTGGAGATCGACCGCTTCAAATGGCCAACAACGACGTATAAAGTCAACCTTTTTGATGAGGTAAAGACTTTAATCTCCAAAAAGTGCTTCAATTATTTGTACAAGATGTGGCAGGATGTCGTGAACCAAAAGGTTCCTCCGGTATGCACAAACCGACATTGGTGGGTTTGTTACGGGATCCCTTGTGTGCATGAGATTCAGGCATACGTCAACTCCGGTACTCCGATACCCGCCGAGGACATCCACCCATTCTGGATGGATTTGTCATGGACTGACATCGACGACACCCCACTGCCGTATGAGCTGTCATCTTTATACACGGCTTCCAATGATTTATGCGACGATGAGTTGCACCCACTCTCATCTGCAAGCGTCCAAAGGAAGGGGGGGCCTCGGGGTCGAGGAATGCCTGTAGAACCAACCCGTTGTGATACGAGGAGTTAAGGGAAAGATTTGAGAGAGAAGAAGCATGTGCTGCTCGAAATGCTGCTCGACATCGTCCACAAGCGACCTCGGCTCGACGTGGACGTGATGATGTGTTCGGAGGGTTCAACTGGGGTCGAAACAATGTTGATCCCTTCATGCTCATTGTGGCTACCGTGCTTTGGCAGCTTTGACAGCTTTGTCATATTGAGGGATTGAGGGACACTGTTGGAGAAGGTCATTGTGGCTACCGTGCTTTGGCAGATTTGACGTCACCGATCGGCGAGACTGCTTTCCCGGAACTCAAAACGTTACTATGCAATCACCTATAGGATCACGCCGATAGTTATAAGGGAGAGTACCCATTCCAGCAGTTCGTCGACTACCAGAGATGGGCGGGACCTATGCATGGTGATAGGAGACGGTGGATAGAGCTACCCATCATGGGTTTAGTATTTGCAACGGTATATCAGATTCCTCTCGTTGTCCTAGCTTGGCATCATCCGTTCACATGTCTCCCCATGACCTCGCCGACACCTGCTAACAACCCTCAATCAGCAACCTTTGGTGTAGCCTACATCGGAAACCAAGACCATTTTGCCGCGGCACGACTTCAAACGTCTTTTTTTATTACCTATTCTTGCTTTTCATATATATGTCAATACTCTAACTCTAATTTTCCGTTCTCATAGATCTGGTTGCGTCCTAACGCTCCTATTCCGCCGCCTCCGCCAGAATGGGTCGCACATAATCAACCGAGCGTCGAAGGATGGGATGCTCCATTTCAAGCTCAGTTTGAGAGATTTCGAGCCATATGTGTCGAGTCCGGCCGCCCATTACTATTTTCCTAGATTTTATTCCACCAGTTTATTAAATGTATGAATGTAAACCTTTTTTTCCGTTCCTTGTAACGTTATTCGCATATTATCCGAATGAAAACCTTAACAATTATTGTTTTCTATTTAATTTGACCCTAAATCCTTCAACTCCACTAGCTAAACACTTCAATTTTTTCAATAAACATTACAAAACCCTTGGAAAAACTAAACCATATACCCTAAACCCTAAAGCCTAAACCCTAAACGCGAAACCCTAACTAGGGTTTGCACGTCCTTAACAACGTGCAAGTATTGCACGTCCTTAAGGACGTGCAAGCGCGTTGTTAAAGACGTGCAAGTGTTTGCTAGTGGACGTGCATAGTCCCAGACTTGCACGCCCTTAAGGGCGTGTAAATCCTCAATCGTCATTTGCGGTGTATATATCAAAACCCAAAAAGAATTTACTAGTTAATATAATGTTTTATTCGACATTTATTAGTCACTTATATGAGTTTTCCTCAAAACACACTATTATATAGTATTGTAAAAAGAATTTACTAGTTAATATAGGGTTTTATTCAATATTTATTAGTCACTTATATGAGTTTTCCACAAAACACACTCTTATAGTATTCTAAAAAGAATTTACTAGTTAATATAAGGTTTTATTCAACATTTATTAGTCACTTATATGTGTTTTCCACAAAACATACTTTTATAGTATTCTAATAAGAATTATTATTTAATATAATGTTTTATTAAACATTTATTATTCACCTATATGAGTTTTCCTCATAACATACCCTTATAATATTCTCATAAGAATTTATTAATTAGTTAATAAATGTTTTTTCAACACTTATTAATTTATATAAAAAACTTTCATAGTCATATTTGGGCCCGTCAATGGGTCAATCGGGAAAAGCATAGTCATATTTAGGTCCATAATAAATTAAAGCTCATTTAAGCTCAACCGTAAATAGCCACGGATTTAGCCATGGATATGGTCGTAGCTAAAATCGTGGCTACTACGGATGGGCTCATTCATACGGGCTAATAAGGTAATTGGGCTGATAATTTCTAATGGGCTATTGATCCATGCCGAGCCCATAACATTTGTTCTTTGTTGCCAAATCAGCATCGAATACATCCACAAAATAAGCATTCGTAGCTAATTTCGTGGATAATTACCACTATCATCCACTTCTTTAGCCACGAAATCAGCCACGGACATTGTGTTTGTTGCTAATAGCAACGAATTTGATGATGTGGCATTTTTGGGTGAACACCAACCATAAAAATAGCCACGGTCAAGAACAGTCGTGACCAATGTCTTTGCTATTGGCAACTAAAACAACGACGGTTGACATTCATGGCTAAAAATCCGTAACTATTTCCTATTTTTTAAGTAGTGCCCAAATTGATTCTCATTCCAACAATTCTAATCTAAATCGATTCTCATCTCAACAAATTGAACTTTAAAACAATCAAATTTGTTCGTTGTGAAGGCAGGTTGTGCTGGGGGTTTGTGATAGAGGAGGAAATCGACATGAATAATATAAAGTATAAAACCAAACTGAATTCGTGCCCACGAAAATAAATACAAGACTTCCTCCCGTTGTAGTGGAACAGAATCAGGTTCGATCCACGCGGAAGCGGGTCAGCAGATCCCATATAGCTTGCATTCACGTCTGATTTCAACTTCAGGAACCCACTCGATATCGACTAAGGAGAATCGATATCTACCATATCAGTCGATTTTTGGGCTTCTAAAGGTGAGTCGATATCGACCAGATTTTGTTGATTCTGAGTGGTCCATTCGATTTCTACCTATAATCTACAAAAACAAAAACAAAAACAGGTAGAAGCCGATTTCGAGTGAAGGACTCGATTTCTACCTATATTAGTACTCAATATCGACCGGCTCAGAATACCGCCAGTCGATCAGTTGACTTGGTTTCGACTCAAAGAAGTCGATTTCGAGTAGCTTGCAGTAACCTTTTTGTCGGCAAAGGTGGCCGAAGAGCGTAAGGATGGAAACGGAAGATGAACATAAATTAACCAGGGGTTGTTGAGTTTGTCAAGGACCAAACGAACGGAAAAATATTGATTGTAAACAAATATGAAATAAAAACTTCCAAGACCAGGGCTTACATCAACGACGATCATGCAAGTGAAATAATAAAAAATCATAAAGGCAAGAACTTCATCGATAAAGGACAAGACTTTCACCAAATCTAGCAAGTAGCTAGGAATATAAATCTTTCAATAAATAACCTTAATTTCATCTATCCTATTCATAATTAGAGTTTACAAACTTCCGAATAGAAATCCTACTTCATACCCAAGTTTCACAACATGAGTTCCTTAGCTTTTCAATTAAAGATGAAGCACAAAGGATAGAACAAGATAAAGTACCTTTCTTTGGGGAGTCACCAATCCACCGACATGGATATCGTCGGGCTAACCCCGACCCTAGAAGTAGGGCGACTACTCGCTCATCGCAATGGAAGACATGATTGATGAAAAAGAAATAACTTGCATAAACTAAATCAAAGTATTTACAATTTCGACACTTCAACTTTCGCAGAATGCCAAAACCCTAAAACCTTTGAAAACCTAAAACATTATGAGAAGTGTTTGCTCTGAAAATTGAATAAATAACTACTAGCCCCAATCCACCGGCATGGCTATTGTCGGGCTCACCCCGACCCTAGAAGTAGGGCGACTACTCGCTCGTCGCAATGGAAGACATGATTGATGAAAAGGAAATAACTTGCATTAACTAAATCAAAGTCTTTACGATTTCGGCACTTCAACTTTCGCATAACGCCAAAACGCTAAAACCTTTGAAAACCTAAAACATTATGAGAAGTGTTTGCTCTGAAAATTGAATAAATAACTACTAGCCCCGAGGGCTTTATTTATAGACCCAAATCCTTGCTACCCAAGGAAGGATTCTATCTTTATCTACCTAATGATAAAACTTTAGATAAAAAAAAAATATATCTAACATGGTAAAGTAGATAAATCATATAGGATAATTAATTGTTCAACCCTTAGGATGGAAAATAAGTAAAAAAATAAAATATCTCAATTCTTCACTTGCAAGGAATCTTCTACTCAGAATTGGGACTCAAAATCAGATTAGGACTCGAAATCTGCTTGGGACTCGAAATCAGCGTCGCACTCGGAATGGAGGTCAATCAATATCGACCAATGTGGATCGATATCGAGTCGTCTGGTCAGTTCCGAGTACATCTTCCAGTCGATGTCGGTTTTGTAAGGCATTTCGAGTGGCTCTCACTTGATATTGACTAGTTAGTCGATATCGAGTCATGTTCAGCTTCAATCTCCAAGTCTGTGTGTGACGTCGAGTCACTTAGCCCATTTCGACGTGCCTCCACTCGATATCGACTTAGTTGGGTCGATATGGAGTCATCTTCTACTCCGAATGTTCTGCTACCTTCTTTAGTCGATGTTGAGTTCTTCATTAGACATCAGGTTCATTTCTAGTGCTTATTGGTTTTGCTTCGAATTTGCTCCAAATTCTGCAATATTAAACAGAAACTTGTGTAGACCTCTATTTCTTGCAAAAAAGCATAAACTACACAAATTCGTCATATTCCCAACCCATAATATATAAAATGATAAAATGAGAAGATAAAATGAGTATAAAAACATGGTATAAACACATGGACGTCAAATCTCCCCATGCTTAGGCTTGCTTGTCCCCAAGCAATAACTTGGATGGTCATTTAGGAGAAATCTACAAAAACTCTTAACATAGTGAATTCATTTTCATATTACCAATAACACTCAATTGCCATCCTCAAAAAGGTACTAGTGTCTTCAAATTCATGCTTGTGAATGAAAAGCAACATCTCACACAACAGAAGGTTATGAAAACAATGTTCCATGCGACAAAGGATCAATAATCAATAGGACTTTATTTAAGCTAAAAAAGGAGTAGATTGGTAAAAGGCTAAAGGTGAGATATTTTTGGTCATGTGATGCTAATGATCTGGGGAAATGGAGTGATTTCCAAACTTTCTTACCACATTCCTTCTGCATAAGATTTCTCACGTTTCTCTCATCGCTCATTGCTTCTTTTTTTTCTTCCATATAACGTTTTTACCTCTCTAATCTCAACACGGCCTTCTCGCGAGTCGCAAACATGGGTGTCATGAATGGCCCCGGATACTTAGTGCTTTGGACTCCTCACTTGTATGTCCCATCCTGCGGAACTAACATCTCAATTCTCAACGCAGGCAGGGTCGATCTACCTTTATCTCCTGAGGTGACCGGATTTTCTTTCACTCATTAAATTTTCCATAAACTTTCAATTTCCTGCCAAACTCCAATAATAATGATAACAACACAAACACCATATAATAACTCCAAAAATGACTTACATTCTCAACATAATCACCGATTAGGAAATAAGGTAATTAATAGGTAATGTACGACATATGTGGAGCAATAATGATATAACGATATGTAAGGCTTATATATGCCTTTTTGTTATGCAAATAAGTATAGGTATGGCTAGGATTATAAAATGAGCATAATATGGAAAATATAAAGTCCTCCATCCTCTTATTGTGCAACATGTCAAAAGCAACATCAAATTTACCTCACTTTTGTGGTTTTCTCAAGAAAAATTTGCATCTCATTGAGACTTCCCATTACTAGGCAATATTGTGCAATATCCCTAATGAATCCACTCTTGCATCTTTGAGCCTTGCTTTAGCTTTAATGACACTTTTCTTTGAACAATTTACAAGCTTTGGGAGATGTCTCACAAAACAAACTTTTGGTTAAGCAATTAAGCATGAAAAACTAAAAATTTACCCAAAGTCCACCATGTATAAGCAAAATCAAGAATATATAATATAATATAAAATGAGCTTTTCCCCCACACCATACTTAGAATATACAGTGTCCCCATTGTATAAATAAAATAAAACAAGGGTGAATAAACTCACCGAATAATGTGTTATAGAGTCGAAATCGACTGCAATCCTTTATTGTCAAGTGGTCGAAATCGGGTGATTGGGTCGATATTGACTGATAGACTCGATATCGAGTCATGTGCAGTAGACATCGGTTCTCTTCTTCTCCTTGTGTTCTAGTCGAAATCCTCAAGAGTCGATATCGAGTCATGTGACTCGATATCGACCAGGTTCGGTTCAAATTTCCACTCGATGTCCATTTTTCGATCTGTCCTAAGTCAAACAAAATAAACCTTGCACAAAGTAAAAGAGATATAAAAAATATAAAGTAAAGAAAAAGGGAAATAAAAATAACGTGTTGCCTCCCGTAAGCGCTAAGGTTTAAGTTGCTAGCTCGACCTATTTTCCTGTTAAACCTTTAGTTCAACGCCTGGGTGGCGCGAATCCCTTCCTCGGGGTCTTCCTAATCATAGTCCTTCTTGACCCTATGCCCATTCACCTTGAAGGTATAGCCATCGTTGGCCAACAATTCCACTGCTCCATGTGGGAAGATATGTTGAACCGTGAAGGGTCCACTCCATCGTGTCCTTAGTTTCCCTGGAAACAAGCGTAGTCTAGAGTTGTATAATAAATCTTTATCACCTACATAATATGTCTTAGGCACTAACTTCCTATTGTTAGCTAATATGAATGCTACTACACCTGTTAGACAAGTCCCACATTAAGTTAATTCTTCTGTAGTTATTAGCTGTTGTAGTTTATTCCCTAGAACATTTATTATGTGAGTTCCCATGTGTAGTTAATGTTTACAACAGTCTTTTGAATAGTTCTCTGATGTAGTTATAAAGAGAGGGTTTTGTTCCCAGCAATAGATTATCACTTTCTTCATCACTCTCTCTCTCATGGTATCAAATCTCTCTTGAGAGATTTTTATTTCGTCTGGTCGCCACCTTACTGCCGCCAAACCCTATCCACCACCTATTCCGCCATTAGTTTGGTCGCCACCTTTTGCCACCAAAACCCTATCCACCACATATTCTGCTACTATGTCAAATCCTTCTCATGCTGAAATAGTAGCTAAAATAAAACACCTATAGAAAATATTGAAATCAGTTAAAGCTTCTTCTGGTATGGTGTATTGTAAGCCTTTGGTTCTCACAACTACCCAAAATCACCTTTTTTACCAGCAATGGACTCTGGACAGCGGTGCAACAAATCATATGACCAATGATCAGTCTATGTATTCTTCATATCGGCTTTTTGTCCACAGGAAGCAACTCATCACTGCCAATGGGGCCTCATCGCCCATATTAGGAAGTAGCAATGTCACTGCCTTCTTATTGTTACCTCTTTGTGATGTTTTATTTGTTCCCAATCTTTCATGTAATCTTTTATCTATTAAGAAGTTGGTTCGTGATCTTAAATGTGAAGTTGTTTTCTCTCCTTTTGGTTGTGTAATAAAGGAGCTTGGCGTACCTTTGATGAAAACAGATCATATTACAGCCTCCCATCTATTACAGTTCAAGATCCCACCTTCCTTGAATCATCGTTTGGCCCTATCATCATTGTGGCACTGCCATTTCCAGGTTGTACTACTAATATCCTTTCCGATCAGCCCTTATCTTTTCCAATAAACCCATCAATCTATTTAGATCAACCACTTTCCTCTCCCATCGAAGAGCATCTCAATGCTCAAACCACCCAACAACCTTCATCCTCCACTGAACATCCACCACAACCTGCAGAAAATCAGCCACTTTCGTCTCTAGCTCAAGAGCATCTCAATGCTCAACCCACCTAATAACCTTCATCCTCCACCAAAAATCCACCACAATCTTCACAAAGTCAGCCTATAACTTCTCCAAGGTTCAACAAGACTTACTTCAGAAGGTCCCCCTCTTCCCCTTCTCTTCATCATCCAGTTAATGATCCGGGCCTTGTGACTACTGGACAACCTTCCCCGATTCCATCACCTGACTTGCCGGTTTCTCTAAGAAAAGGTTCAAGGGCTGTTACAAAAAGGCCTCTCTATCCTCTCTCTAATTTTGCATCTTTGGATAGATTTTTTTATCAACACAAGCAATTTCTCCCAAGCCTTGATCAGATCAAAATTCCAAAGAATGCCCGGGAAGCCTTTGAATCACCTAAGCGACGTCATGCAATGGCAGAGGAGATGATAGCCCTTGAAGTTAATCGCACATGGGATCTTGTGGACAGACCACCTGGCCACAACATTGTAAGTTGTAAATGGGTGTTTGCTGTCAAGTACCATGTTGATGGTTCCTTGGCTAGGTACAAAGCTCGCCTTGTTGTTCGTTGATTCACTCAAACTTATGGTCTGGATTATCAAGAGACGTTTGCGCCTGTAGCTAAGATGTCTACTATTCGTTTACTTTTGTCCATTGTTGTTCATCTTGACTGGAAGTTGTTACATTTTGACGTGAAGAATGCATTCCTCAACGAGTATCTGAAGGAGGATATCTACATGAGCTTGCCTCCAGGTTTTTCGTCCACCTCCTCTACACACGTTTGCAAGTTGCGCAAGGCCCTTTATGGACTGAAACAAAATCCATGTGCATGGTTTGGTTGCTTTCGTGGGGTGATGCGGTCTGTAGGGTATATTTAGGGTCAGAGGAACCATACTTTGTTTGTAAATGATGGTGACTCAGGGAGGGTAAGCATCCTCCTTGTTTATGTGGATGATATTATTTTGACAGGAAATGACTCCATTGATCAAGCTCGCTTGAAGACCATATTGACTCGAGAATTTGAGGTCAAAGAGCATGGTCAACTGAAATACTTATTGGGGATTGGAGTAGCTCGATCCAAAAAGGGTTTATTTATCTCCCAATAGAAGAAGTATACAAAAGATGTTCTCCGGGAAGCAGGAATGGAAGATTGCAAACCTATAACCACTCCTATTGACTACAACTCGAAAATTGGTAAAGAATAAGGATGAGACTGAACCTACAGTTGACAAGCCCTTGTACCAGACATTATGTGGGAAACTGATTTATCTTGCGCGCACCAAACCGGATATTGCCTTCTCAGTAAGTGTCATTAGTCAATTTATGAAAGATCCTAGGGTTCCACATCTTCCAGCAGCTTATAGGATTCTCAAATACCTCAAATGCACTATATGAAAGGGCATCTTATTCACTAAGAGTGACAAACTCCAACTTGAAGCCTACTCGGATGTTGATTATGCAGGTGATGTTGGAACCAAGCATTCTACAACTGGTTATTGTGCTTATCTTGGTGGAAATTTAGTTGCTTGGAGAATTAAGAAGCAAGGAGTTCTTGCAAGGTCAAGTGCTGAAGTTGAGTTTCGAGCTGTCGTTCATGGAATTTGTGAATTATTGTGGATGAGAATTATCTTAAATGATTTGAGAATTCAGTTGGAAGATCCAATGAAGTTGTTATGCGATAAAAAATCTGCCATCAGTATCGCTCATGATCTTGTTCAACATGACAAGACGAAACATGTTGAGATAGATAGACATTTCATCAAAGAGAAAATTGATGCAGGCATCATTCAAATCTCGCATGTCCCCTCTGAATATCAGTTGGCTGATCTTCGAACCAAGGGGCTTCACCCTGGCTGATATGAGTGGCTTACATCCAAGCTTGGAATGGACAAACTATACAGTCAAACTTGCGGTGGGGTGTTAGCTAATATGAATGCTACTACAACTGTTAGACAAGTCCCCAAATTAAGTTAATTCTTCTAGAGTTATTAGTTATTGTAGTTGATTCCTTAGAACATTTATTATGTGAGTTCCTGGGTGTAGTTAATATTTACAACATTCTTTTGAATAGCTATCTGTTGTAGTTATAAAAAGAGGGTTTTGTTACCAGCAATAGATTATCACTTTCTTCATCATTCTCTCTCACCTATCATGCCATCTCTTTGTGCGTTCCTTGTAGATTTTGGAATTCTCATATGCCTTTAGGCACAACTCCTCAAGTTCCCGCAAGTCAATGAAGTGTTTCTTACTTTCCTCATCGAGATCCATGTTGAGCTCCTTGAGAGCCCACATTGCCTTATGCTCCAATTCGATGGGAAATGGCATGACTTGCCATAAACAATGTTGTAAGGATTCATTCGCAGTGGTGTCTTATAGGTCGTTTGATAGGCCCATAGAGGTTGTAAAGCTTAGACGACCAATCCTTCCTTGAGAGGGAGACTATCTTCTCCGGAATGGCTTTGATTTGTCGATTTGAAACCTCCACTTGGCCACTAGTATCAGGATGATAGGGTGTTGCCACCCTGTTTGTCACCCCATATATAGCCAAAAGAGCCTCAAATCCTCTCTCGATGAAATGTGAGCCACCATCTGAAATAAGAACTCTAGAAACACCAAAGCGAGGAAATATGTTAGTTTTAATAAATTTTGAAACTACCTTCGCATAATTGGTCCTAGTAGCAATAACATCAACCCATTTAGAGACGTAGTCGACCGCCACAAGTATGTATTTGTAGGGGCTTGACGTAGGGAATGGTCCCATAAAGTCAATGCCCCATACATCAAAAAGCTCCACCTCTAGAATCATTGTGAGTGGCGTTTCATTCCTCCAAGTAATGTTTCCCGCTCGTTGGCACTCATCGCATGAAGTGACATAAGCCTGCATATCCCTGAAAAGATTAGGCCAATAAAAACCAGATTGAAGTACCTTTGTTGCAGTTTTGAAGCCTTTTGCATTTTCGCATGTAAAGAGAGTATGGCAATGGCGAATGCCACTCTCATCTTCTTCCTTCGGGATAAAACGTCGAAAGATATGGTCCTTCCCCTGCTTGAGCAAGTAGGGTTCATCCTAATAGTGTTGTTTGACGTTGTGGAGGAACTTCTTCTTAGCCTGCGATGTTAGTCCTGATGGGATCTTGTTTCCTATAAGATAGTTAGTGAAATCCGCATACCAAGGAACCCTTGCTCCCTTTATAGCATAAAAATCACGAATAGGACTAGAGGGAGGGGTAAAGAAGAAATCCTCACCGGAATCCGTGCGTACCAATTCACCTTTGACATTATTGGAGCCCACTCGATATGGACTAGTACTGGTCGATATCGACTGAGATTCGTCGTTCTGCTATGGACTCGATGTTTGGTGAAATTCCGAGTGGTGATGACTGGATATCGACTGACCCTCAGTCGATATCGAGTAGTCCTCTGCTCTATGTTCTGCACTCGAATTCTGGTGATATTCCAAATGAGTGTGACTCGATATCGAATGAGTGTGACTCGATATCGAATGAGTATCAGTCAATATCGAATGAGTATCAGTCGATATTGAGTCGCCTTCAGTCGACGTTGACTGGGATTCAGTCGACGTTGACTGGGATTCAGTCGACGTCGAGTCCTCCTGCCGTGAAATAATAGGAATTAGTGTATACTTGCCTGCAGGGACTTGTCGTGCTTCCATCTTTAGCACGTGTTCATCGGGGCGGGAATCATCGATAGGCATGGCATCTTGGGATTCTTCTAATATGTCATTAGGAAGCCTAAAGAGATGATCGACTACCGAGTTCTCCGCGTCTTTCTTGTCCTTGAGTTCGACATCAAACTCTTGGAGTAAAAGTACCCATCGTAGGAGCCTAGGTTTGGCATCCTTCTTCCCCATCAAGTACCTAAGAGTTGCATGGTCAGTGTGCACAATAACCTTAGATCCCACTAAATAAGAGCAGAATTTATCAAAAGCAAAGACCACGGCCAAGAACTCTTTCTTCGTTGTGGTGCACTTGGCCTGAACCACATCAGGAGTCTTGCTTGCATAGTAGATGTCGTGAAGCTTCTTGTCCTTCCGCTGTCCTAGGACCACTCCTACGACATAATCGTTGGCGTCGCACATGATCTCAGATAGTAGTGATCAATCCGGTAATTGAATGATTGGAGCATAGATAAAGGCTTCTTTCATCATGTTGAAGGCTTCAAGACATTCGCTAAAAAATTCAAACTTGACATCTTTCATAAGAAGGTATGTCAAATGTTTGGCAATTTTAGAAAAATCTTGAATAAACGTCATGTAAAAACCTGCGTGACCTAGAAAGCTTTTTATCTCCTTGATTGATGGTGGTGGAGGCAATCTCTCCACTAGCTTTATCTTGGCCCTGTCCACCTCTATCCCTTTATTGGACACCTTGTGTCCTAACATGATCCCTTCTCTTACCATGAAATGACACTTTTTCGAGTTGAGAACCAAATTTGTCTCATCACATCGCTTGAGTACCCTGCAAAGGTTAGCAAGACAAATATCGAAAGAAGTGCCATAAACAGAGAAATCATCCGTAAATACCTCCACAATGTCCTCAATCATGTAGGAGAAGATGGACATCATACACCTTTGAAAGATGGAAGGGGCATTGCAAAGCCCAAAAGGCATCCTCCTATATGCGAAAGTCCCATAGGGGACATGTGAAGGTAGTTTTCTCTTGAACCTCAGGATCAATAGGGACCTGCCAAAAAATTAGAATAGCCATCCAGGTAGCAAAAATAATCATATTATGCTAAGCGTTGAAGTACCTAGTCAATGAAGGGGAGTGGAAAGTGATCCTTCCTGGTGGCGGTGTTGAGCTTCCTATAGTCTATGCACATCCACCAGCTGGTAGTGATTCATTTGGGGATAAGTTCTCCCTTCTCATTCCCCTCAACAGTCATTCCACCTTTCTTGGGGACCACATGAACTGGGCTCACCCACTTGCCGTCGAAGATAGGGTAGATGATTCTTGCATCCAGCATGCGCATGATCTCCTTCTTCACCAACTCCTTCATGTTAGGGTTGAGCTTCCGCTGATGCTCGATGGGTGCCATGTGATTATCCTCTAAGAGGATTATTTGCATAGAAGTAGCGGGTGAAATACCTTTTATGCCCTCTAAGGAGTACCCAATATCCTTTCTATGGGTGCGGAGGACTTCCATAAGCTTGTCTAATTCCTGCGAGGTTAGTGAAGCATTGATAATTATAAGAAAAGTAGAGTTAGGACCAAGAAATTCATACCTAAGGGTGTCGGGTAAAGGCTTCAGCACCGGAGAAGGGCCCTATGGAATCAAGACGGGCTCTACTTCATCCATCTTCATGATTTCCCCTAAGTAATTCGTCTCGATCCTTATGGTAGAAGTATCCAAATCAGCTACAAGAGTTGGAGTTGACCAAGCATACATCGACCTCAACGCTTAATCGAATACAAGGTTGTACTGCTACAGAAAATTAGTTGAGTTAGAAACCTCAAGTGGAAGATCAGTATATACCTTGGCTGAGGAATCAATCAAAATCGAGTGGAGGGAGTTGAAATCGACTGAAGGAGTCGATATTGACTAGACTAGGTCGAATTTGACTGTTGTACTCGAGATCTGGCGAACTAGGTCGATTTCAACTGGGGGACTTGAAATTGAGTGTACTGGGTCGAAATCGACTAGAGGAGTACCTGCAGACAGAAAAACACCCGATATCGGGTTAGTGGGGTCGATATCGACCGAGTTGGGGGTAATTACCTCTCTTGGAGAAGTCGAAATTGAGTGAGAAGGGTACTCGATATCGAGTGGTTCAGTCGATATCGACTGATCTGACTCGATATTGACTTAGTCGTTTGGCTCTATCGATAGTGCGTCGTCGAAGAATTCCTCCTCCCTCGAATATACAGCCTGTAGTTCCTTCTCTAGCTCAACCTCAACCTTTGCTAGGTCTTCTTCTTGCGTCAAAGCCCTTCCTGTAGGTTCAGTGCATGAGATAACATTGAATTTAGAATATATATCTTTAAGTTCCATTACCTCTTCCATGTCGGGGTTGAAGAAGTACTCAATAATCTCATCCCCTATCGTGAAGGTGATAAATTCTCTTCTCACACTAATGTTGGCATCTATAGTGGCGAGGAACAGTCTCCCAAGAATGATAGGGCAAGTAGGGTCCTCCATCATCTTTATAACAAGAAAATCTGCAGGTACAAAATTTTTTCCAACTTTGACAGGGAGATCATCAACTATACCTATAGGGATTACCACTATATTGTTTGTCATGTATAGCTCGGCATCCATAGGCTCTAGCGCTCCAATCTTCACCTTTGACCAAATAGATAGAGGATCTCATTGAAGAATCAATTTTAAAAAATTCCTAAACGTACCTTATGTCGGGTTCTTCAGCGCCTTGGAAGGGAATAGGCACGTCTTCTTTGGTTTTGGAACCAAAACAGCTTTCGGATGCGATGGAGAGGAGTCGGTGTCGACTGGGGGTGACTCGATATCGACTGATGGCGACTCGATACCGATTGGTGGAGTCGACGTCGAGTGTACTGGTGCAGTTGGGTCAGAATTGGGAGGTGGTGTCTCGATATCGACAATATCTTAGTCGATATCGACTGAATTTTGGTCAATTTCGGGTGGATTTCCAGCTTTGTCATTCTTCTCTCTCATCTCTGGTTCTCGCAGTTTGTGACCACTCTTTGTATAGCGGTGATATGTTCGTTCTGCCTCTTGGGATTTGGATCTGTGTGCCCCGGGAGCTTTCTGGATGTTCGTGGAATCTGTATCGCGAGTTGACCCACTTGGGTCTCTATGTTCCGCTTCCAAGCATCCATCTCTTCGAATCTTGTAGTGAGGCTATGAAGTTGAGATTGGATAGCACTGGTGGATTGCTCGCTCTTGGTATGGTTCCTCCACAACTCATCGAGGATGATATGTAGATCATCTTTTCGTTGGTTTGATAGAATCGTTAGTCCCCAATATAGTGATTGGGACCCCCATATATGGTGCTTCTTCAGGGGTGGTGTGCGCACTCAGGGGTGGTGTGCTGCTACGATCCACATTCAATTCACCATTGGCTAACAGAAAGGAATTTACCTTCTTTAAGGAGTTTATGGTTTTGATCTCTGTAGAATTGCTTCTTGACGTCAAGATCTATCTCTCTAGAGGGCTCATACAGGGGCATGGATGGGGCTGGCCTCGCATATGTATTGTCGGAAGCCATATGAGTCCCATATGTGTTGTCGAAGTTTGTTAACCTCTCTATAGTTGTCCAAGCCTCCGTCGGTGTTAGCTCGATGTAGCGGTAGGAGGTGTATGAGTTGATCCGCTCCCTGCTTGTATCATCAAGAGAGTTGTAGAAAATCTCCTGAATTACGTAGGGTGGTTGCCCATGAGTAGGGCAAGATCGCAATAGCTCTTTGTATCGGTCTCATGCTTGCGCCAACGGCTCTCCAGGTTTCTGTTTGAAAGTCGTGATCTTTTGGCGTAGCATCGCTGTCTTGGAGAGAGGAAAGAATTTGTTAAGGAACGCATTCTTAACCTCTGTTCATGTGGTAAGCGATCGCGGGGTCAGTCCTTCGAGCCATTTCAATGCATTCCCTGTAACATACCAACGAAACGTTTTTAGTTTGACATATTCAAGGTTTTTGCCATCGGCGATAGTTTCACATAAGTCAGCAAACGTCATTATATGAGTGAGAGGGCATTCTTTTTTTCTTCATTTGAAAGTATTCTTTTTAATTTCAAAATGAAAGGAAGTGCGAATTTCAAAATTAGAAGGAGGGATAAGAATAGCCGATTCAGGCATTGTCAGGGTCGGATGCATGTAGTCCTTAGCAGTCGCGAGATATCGGTCGAGCTCAGCATGTGCTTGCCTCCTGGCTTGTTCTTCGCGATCGGTGCAGGCCATCTCTACGACAACTCGTGCCCTCTCCGTGGCTATAAGTGTGGTTTGTTCATGTAACTCCTTCCTGAGCCTCTCGATAAGCTCTGCTTAAGTCTCAGCGGTAGTCATGATGCTTTTGAGTTTGGAATGGATGTGTATAAACCATTCTGGCTCGTCAAGTTATTCAAATTCTGGTGGGCGACCAGCGCGTCGCATACACCTGTAAGATAAGCACTAAAGAGAAACGTGGAGATTTGATAGAGGAAATCGACTTGAATAATATAAAGTATAAAACCAAACTGAATTCGTGCCCACACAAATAAATACAAGACTTCCGCCCGTTGTAGTTGAAGGGAATCAAGTTCGATCTACGAGGAAGCGGGTCAGCGGATCCTAGATAGCGTGCGTTCACGTCTGATTTCGAATTCAGGAACCCACTCGATATCGACTAAGGATAGTCTATATTGACCAGATCAGTCGATTTCTGGACTTCTGCAGGTGAGTCGATATCGACCAGGGGGCTCGATATAGACCAGATTATGTCGATTCTGAGTGGTCCAATCAATTTTTGCAGAAACAAAAACAAGCAGAAGCCGATTTCGAGTGAAGGACTCGATTTTGATCTATATCAGTACTCAATATCGACCGGCTTAGAAAACAGCCAGACGATCAGTTGACTCGGTTGCGACTCAAAGAAGTCGATTTCGAGTAGCTTGCAGTAAACTGTTTTGTCGGCAAAGGTGGCCGAAGAGTGTAAGGATGGAAACGGAAGATAAACAGAAATAAACCAGTTTGTCGAGGACACACTTAATAACAGACTATTGATTATAAACAAATATGAAACAAAACTTCCAAGGTCGGGGCTTACCACAACAGCGACCATGCAAGTGAAATAATAAAATATCGTAAAGGCAAGAACTTTATCGATAAAGGACAAGACTTTATCCAACAAGTAGGGATATAAATCTTTCAATAAATAACTCTAATTGCGTCTATCCTTTTCATAGATAGAGTTTATAAACTTCCGAATAGAAACCCTAATTACTACCCAAGTTTCACAACAAGAGTTCCTTAACTTTTCAATTAAAGATGAAGCACAAAGGATAGAACAAGATAAAGTAAAAAGATAAAAATATCTCAATTCTTCACTTGCAAGAAATCTTCTACTCGGAATTGGGACTCGAAATCAGATTAGGACTCGGAATCTGCTTGGGACTCAAAATCAGCGTCGAACTCGGAATGGAGGTTAGTCGATATCGACCAATGTGGGTCGATATCGAGTTGTCTGGTCGGTTCTGAGTACTTCTTCTAGTCGATGTCGGTTTTGTAAGGAATTTCGATTGGCTCTCACTCAATATCGACTAGGTAGGTTGATATCGAGTCGTGTTAAGCTTCAGTCTCCGAGTCTATGTGTCACGTCGAGTCACTTAGCCCATTTTGACCTACCTCCACTCGATATCGACTTAGTTGGGTCAATATCAAGTCATTTTCTGCTCTGAATGTTGTGCTCAGCTGGTTCACTCAATGTCATGCCTTCTTTAGTCGATGTTGAGTCCTTCAATATACATCAAGTTCATTTTTCAGTTCTTCTTGGTTTTGCTCCAAATTCTGCAATATTAAATAGAAACTTGTGTAGACCTCTATTTCTCGCAAATAAGCATAAACTACACAAATTCACCATATTCACAACCCAAAATATATAAAATATTAGAATAAGGAGCTAAAATGAGTATCAAAACATGGTGTACAACATGGACATCAGTTCGTTGACGCTGACGTTGAGGGGCTAGGAAGCTGTGAAGGTCGGCGTCGGTGCCAGGGTCAACCTCAGTCGGATACCAGAGGTGGAGGTTGTGGAACTTGTAGCGGAATTCTCTCCTATTTGTCTGGTTTTGGGCGGGAGGTCTTGTATGTACTAGACTTTTAATTTGAAGTTGTAAAAAAAACCAAACAAATAGAAAAAGGGGGAAATGGGTAGTCGAATAGCTGGCATTTTGAGGTCCCCATGAATAACCCTTCCGTCTCTCACCACTGAGCCAACTCATCCTATTGCTTCATTCCCCCCCCCCCCCCGGTAGATCCGCCACTGGAGATACCTAAGGTCTATTACCTCCATTCTTATACCTATCTCATCTTCATAAGATGGTTCATTGAGGGTTTTAGCTCTTACATTTTTTTCATAGATGGGTTCACCAGAGATAGGAAAGAAGGAGATAGAGTAAAGATTTGTAAAGAATATAATTTGAGGGAAAAAGATACTTTTCTTATTCACAACCCCAAGAATATATAGACATTACATAGGAGGAGAAAAGATCTCAAAACTCTAATTAGATAGATTACAACCATAATTAGATATATACAAATCTTATGAGCCTCGTGGCCCGTTTTACGACAGATCTGGCACTGGGGACGAGTAGAGCGGTCCGAGCCGGTAGAGTGGTCAGGCGCGGCGGGCTGCTAGGAAGACGAGCCGCGGCCACGGAGCAGGGGCTGACAGTTGCTGCGGAGAGGAGCGTGAGCGGTTGCGAGAGCGGGTGGTGTAGTTCGTCTTTGGAACAAAAGCAGCAAGATCTTTGGACTCCTCCTCAAGACCTTTTCCTCCTGAAGAAGTAGGCCGAGAAGGGTGTCGCTGGAGATGGTGCCACCGTGCATTGTGAGAGCCACACGAAAGGGTCCATAAGCAGAGCCAAGACCATAGACGATGTAGGAAACAAGGTTCTAATCGCTCACAATGTGCATACACTCAGCCAGGCTATAAGCTAAAGCGCGCTTCTTCTCAACATATTCAAGAATTGAGAGAAAGCCTTGCTCAAGCGTCTGAAGCTGATGACGGAGATGCATCTGACGGGCGTTGGTCTGAGCATGGAACATACGCTCAAGGATAGACCACGCATCAAAGGAAGTTTTGGCACGAGCAACATGAGCAAGTAAGGGCAAAGTAAGGGTCGACCAGATCCATAGGTGGACAAGATGGTATTTGCGAAGCCAATCGGCATAGGCCGGATTGGGAAGGACGGTAGACGGGGCGGTGGTAATGGTGTTTTCCGGCTTATCAAAGTCAACTGGAGGGGGAGGGGGAGGGGGAGGTGCGGTGATGGTCTGCGGGGGGGGGGGGGGGGGGGGGGGGGTGGGGGGGGGGGTAGGGGGGAGCAGAAGCAGCCATGATCAAGGAATCAAGGCCATAGGCTTGAAGAGCGGAGCGGATGGTACCACGCGAGAGGGAGTAGTTAGTGCGATCAAGGCGCACAACTAGGTTGGGAAAGTGAAAGGATCCGACTTGGCCGGCAGCAGCAGCAAGACTCTGGCCATCCATGCCACAGCCCGACCCAGAGGAAGCATCGCGGGACATGATTGGCGACGGCGGTAGGGTAGTAGCGACGATGGGATGTGGCGGCAGTAGGCAGTGGCAGATCCAGAAATTTATCCAAGGGGGGCTGAATTATTTTTTTTTTCCCGATAAATAACGGTTTGAATTGAAGCTTAAATACCGTGTCTTTAAAATCTTAAGGGCGGCCAATTCAAACTCATCAAACATACCCTATCTATGAGTCCATTTGTCATCAAAACAAATGCAATAGGTCCTAAAGCTCTCAACCAATATCTCACACACACACACACATATATATATACAAATCCTTATAAAAGTTTTATAAAATTGATTCTCAAAATCAAACCATAATTTCATCGATTGATTTCCAAAATCAAAACGAATTCTCATATCTTACTTACAAATCGAATATTAATTTCACAAAATTAATTCTCAAAATCAAACTGTAATTTCACAAATTGGGTTCCAAATTTAAACCACAAATTTATTCATCACAAGTTACAAACCCTAATTGAAATTTGCCCCAAATTGATTTTTAAATCTACAAATTTTAATATAAATTAATTCTCATCTCAATCAATTGAACTTACAATCAATCAAATTAAAAGAAAGAAGAAGAAAACTTACTATCCGAAGATTGAAGGAGTGAAGAAGGAGAACCATGAAGATTGAAGTTGAAGAGGCCGGCTCTGCGCTGCGGGAGACAATATGCTGTCGAGGGGCTGAGTTATAGTTATGCGTCGGTGCCAGGGTCGGCTAGAGGCGGAGCTGGCGGCAGCGGCCGACTCGGGGACTCGGGCGAACCTAGGTCTTCTCTCGCTCTTTCTGTGTGAACAGTTGCTGCTGTTCATGTCTGTATGTGTAAAAAAAAGGTTGTCGATCACTTGATTAGTTTCTATTTGCAGGTAAAAAAAAAAATTAACAAAAGGGGAGAAAAGCTGAGATTCGAACCTGCGCTTACCTCTCTCTCACTCCAAATTAAATTGCTCTCGCCCCGCCTTGTCCCTACCACTGAGCCAATCCAACATTGTGATATTCCCATACTTTACTTTTATATATTACAAAAACAGCAGATCTATAAAAATATATACCTACCTCTTTTTAGGATAGGGGGGCTTCAGCCACCTCGAGCCCCCCCCCCCCCCCTAGATCCGCCCCTGGCAGTAGGGGTTGTGAAGGGAGATCGTGAGGATCGCAGGGTTAGACTGATATCATGTAAATAATATAATTTGAGGGGAAAAGATACTTTTCTTATTCACAACCCCAAGAATATATAGACATTGCATAGGAGGAGAAAAGATCTCAAAACCCTAATTAGATAGATTACAACCATAATTATATATATACAAATCTATCCTAAAATATCGTTAATAAGATTAAGGAAATTGAAAGGGAAAAAGATTAAAGAAGAAAAGATTGAGGGAAGAAGACGATCAGGGATTGAGAGAGATTAGGGATAAAAGAAGGAGGTATAACCAGAGAAAGGGAAGAAGGAGATAGAGTAAAGATAGGGAGAAAATGGGTAATATATTGAAAGTTGATTATTTTTCATGATATCTCCATTACAACTAATAAGGGTATTTATACTAAGTGCTCGTTTGGATAAATGTCTCTTCCCGGGAATTTAATTCTTGTGAAGTCTACATTCCATGAATTACATTTTCTGGGATCTTATGAAACATGTTTGGGTAGAAAATGAAATAATGGTGGATTTGATATAGTGAGATAAATAAAAGATTTTTATTAGTAAGAAAATGGTTGAAGTTGTCTGACTATGTACTCCATTGGTAATTCCAATTTCTGTATTTCACATGAAGTTAAATTTATGAAAACTTCAATTCCTGGGTTTTTAGAGATGAATTTTTTTTAACTAAACGCAGATATTCTATCCAACATTTTGGGATATTCAACTTCCTGTATTTTTCAAACCAATCCAAACGAGCACTAATACCCTAGCTAATACTCTTAATGGTTCTAGTTTGTACCCTAGTATTCGCAAAAGGGTTTCTTTCATAAATATTGTAAGGTATATTAAACCCGTTCGCAAACCACCAAATTGTTTCCTCTCCCTCTTGGGAGCAAGAAGCCCCTTCCCAACACCCCTATTTCGGTGTACAAGGAAAAGAAAATCAGCCCTATTACCCAATCAAATCCAAAATCAAGTTCATTCAAGCTTTCCTACTCAAAATCAAGAATCTGCCTCGTCGGATCTCAATATATGGTCGCTTCATTGTCCTATTTGCCGGCCAGGTCCCCGTGTGGGTGTTGGTGTCCGATCTTTGGCCATGAAACCGCATAGCCACTGCCTATGGTGCTGTTTTTGCGGTACCCGATTCCAGTATTCGCCCAAGTTGCACAACCTCTCCAACTAGTGCTTGTCGGTGAGCTCTGCCCCTTCTTGGTGCCTGGTGCCGGCCTCTCTCCGTCGCCTTCTTGCCGGGTTCCGGGGTCCTCGTTGTACTCGAATACGTCTGTTTCCTTGCTTAGCAAGGAGTAGATGGTAAAAAAGGTTTGTAGTGCAGCACATCCCAAATCTCACGGTGGAAAAAAAGGAAAAAAAAGATTTCTTTGAAAATGCTCATCTGGGAGTCCAATCCTCCTTCTGGAGCCCTAAATCTCCTCCGGGAGCCTCAATCGCCCTTCGGGGTCCATACCTGGTTCTTTTTCCCCTTCCATTGGGTGGTTTGAGACCAATTTCTGATCTGCAGCAACCCCCATTCTTCTACTTGTGTGAATGGCCTCTCTCCACCCGACTTCAATGGCAACCTTGATGTCGGTTTATAATCGAGCCCTCGCAATCTTCCTTCTCCAAAGCCAGGCTTCGGCTCCGTCTCCACACCTCCGCCTCCTCTGATACTCTCGGGCCGGGGTGGGCGAGTCATAACCAATCCTTTCTTTCAATTGGCCTGGGGCTTTTTGTCCGGGGTTGATCCTCTTCTCGGTTCAGTCTTCGGCCTCTCGTTCTGGCGCCGTCCTCCGATTGCCCTTCGTCGTGGTCCTGATCCGGCGTTTCTCCCTAGGTTGTTGCCTCTCGCAGTCTCGCTAATTTCCTTTGGCGTAGGCTTTGCCCAGAAAAACCTTGCTTTGGGCCCAAGGTCTATCCTTGGGCCCGAGGCAGCCCATTTTTTTTTTTTTTAAAAAAAGAAGAAGAAAGAAGGAAAAAAAAGAAAAAAAAAGAAGAAAAAAGGGGTTAACTAAACTAAAATTAAAATGTTAAATCTTAAAATATTATAATTGTAATGAATAAATCCGGAGCGGATCCCATAGAATGAACAAATTCCGAGCGGATCCCAAAGTTGGCCCGATGGGTGGATCCCATAGAATGAATAAATAAATACAAGAGTTAAATCTAAATCATATTAATTGTACTAAATTATGTACATAATCTTATGAATAAATTGCACACAAATTTTCGTTTGATGCTTGATTTTCCCTTATTGATCCGTTTTTGTTCGTTCCTTTGGCGTTGGGTCGTTGCTTTGGTGTGGTGGCGTTTAGTTTCGAGGTGGGTTGCAGTATTGGGCTACCAGTATGATCGAGAGGATCGTGGTTGTGTTCGTGATCTTCGAAGATCCTTCATCTAGGTGGGGGCAACCTTGGTGATCCACACTTCCCCTAGTTTTGCCCTTTCCGATAGTGGGTTACTGTTCTCCGCCATCTCGGCGTCGAGTCGCTGTGAGAGTCATTGTGCTCCCCCGTGTTCTCGGCATTCGTGGCCCGCCTTGGATCTCCCTCGTCTTTTCTGCTGGCGGACGACTCTTTTGGGTTGTTTGGGCCTTTTCTTTCATCTGGGTTTATTTGTGTTTGTACTCTGTAGTATGTTGTTTGTTGACGGCTATTCCGTCTGCCAATTCGTCGGCCTCTCGAGTTTCAGGTTTGTTTGAGCTCGAATTTTTTCCTAATCAAAAAGAACAAAAAAGAAAATTGTTCGCAAAAGGGTTTCTTTCATAAATATTGTAAGGTATATTAAACCCGTGTATTTTTTATTTTTTTTTAAACTGAAAAAAATTTGGATATTACAAAGCAACTATCCAAGAGGATCCCGAAGGATGATGCTGCTAAGCGCAGGGTCAGCGGGGAGGCCAAAGCCAGAGAAAGAGAATGTTAGATGAGAAAGTCGATCTGCGGTTTCATTACCTTCCCTGTAAACATGTCTAATTTTAGACTCAGTAAAATGGCGGAGAGAAAGAATACAGTCACAGATAATCATTTCAATCTCTCCAGAGCAGGAGCATCCAGACCGAAGGCTGTTAATGATGCCAAGGTTATCACCCTCTATAACCATGTTTTTTAAATTTAGATTAATTGCTTTAAGTAAACCCTTCCAGAGACCAAAGCATTCAGTCCCAAGTACCGAAGGGAAGTAAGAGGTTCCAGCCTCAGAGAAGAGAACTGAACCAGAAGCATCTCGAATAATAAATCCATAAGAGCCCAAGTTTGTATCAGATAAGGCACCATCAAAGTTGAGTTTGTACCATCCATCTCGAGGTTTAATCCATTTGCATGTCCTACGATTGGGTTTTTTGTTTGGGTTGGGAGTGTGAGGTTGTGGCCAGATTTCAGAGTCAGCGCCTTGTTCTTTTGCACATTTCCAGCTATAGAGATGTTCGTTGATAAAGGATACTATGGTTTGTGGATTAGGAGTAACGTTGTCAAAGGCTTTTTTGTTTCAAAAGTACCACAGAGTCCACCATGCCACAGAAAGAGTGGAGAATTGAAGACAGTTCAGAGCCTGTCGTAGTTGTTGTAAGGATTCAGCAATAGTTTTGGTGGTGTTATACGCTTTGTCAACTAATTTAGCGATGCGAGGTGAAAGCAACCACATAGTTGATTTTGTGATTGGACATTTAAAGAGAAGATGTTCAAGATCTTTGTGGTTCATGTTACATGACGGGAAATTAGTTGGTAGACCAATTCCCCGCTGAGCTAACTTAACCAAGGTTGGTAAACCATTTTTGGTAACACGCCAAAGGAAATCTTTAACCTTGGGCACGCGGTCTAGATTCCAGATCCAAGCAAAGTCAGATTTTGAATATTGTTTGTTGTGTTGTATCATTTCTATTGCCGAGGCAGTACTAAACCAACCATTGCGACTCCATTGCCAATACAATCTGTCTTGCATTATGTGTTATGGGATCGGCATTAGTGTAATCTGTTTAATAGTTGCTTGTGGGAGATGACCAATAAGATGTGAGTTGAGCTTGGAAGTATCCCATTGTTTTGTTTGGGTAATGAATTCGCTTACTAGCAGAGTTTTGTTAACGTTAGCGAAATTTGTGGCTTGAGCCGAAAGGGGAGCAGAACCACACCAAACATCAAACCAAAATTTGATGGAGGAGCCGTCAGCTACTCCCCAACGAAGACCTTTTTTGAATAGGTCTAGTAGATTAGTTAATTTGGCCCATTGCCATGATGTGCTACCTTTTTTCTTGTAGCTTAAGATGTGATCCGTTTTGAGATATTTTTTAGTCACTAGTTGGACCCAGGGGTTGTTTGGTCCTGCTAGAATCTTCCAAAGAAGTTTTAGCTGTAATGCTTTGTTCATATCCTCTTAAGAGCGGAGACCCAGACCTCCATTGCGTCGGGATTTACACACTTCAAACCAACTTATCAGACCTCCGATGCTTTGGACCTTTGTTCCATAGAAAGTTTCTGTTTATTTTGTCTAGTTCCTTGTGTATGTGAGATGGTAGCATAAAGCACTGCATAATGTGGAGTGGTTTAGCTGCTAGGTTGGATTTAATTAGTGTAGTTCTGCCTGCTTGGGAGAGATTGGAGGCAGTCCACTTTGATAATTGGGTTCTACTTGCCGAGAGTAGACTCTCAAAGGTAGATTTCGTCACTTTGGAGGAGATAACCGGACAACCAAGATAGCTGCTAAGATTTGGGGTGTTTGGGATACTAAGTTCGTTGTGAATCATTGTTTTAGTTTGATTGGTTATATTTTCAGTTGTTTGAAAAGATGATTTATGCCTGTTGATTTTTTGCCCCGAGAAAAGGCTGTAATAGTGAGTTATTTTGTTTATTTGATCACATGCAGATTTTGTTGCTCGTGCAAAGATGATGATGTCATCTGCAAAAGCCAAGAATGGTATCTTGTTACATGCCCTAGTTGGGGAGATTCCAAAGTGGCTATTCCGTTGGTTTGA
The DNA here is from genome assembly GCA_037127255.1 of Persicaria tinctoria. Classification (NCBI taxonomy): domain Eukaryota; kingdom Viridiplantae; phylum Streptophyta; class Magnoliopsida; order Caryophyllales; family Polygonaceae; genus Persicaria; species Persicaria tinctoria. The sequence continues at coordinate 50,110,301 of JBANSL010000006.1, read as the reverse complement.
TTCATGTTGAAGACTCCTAGCAAGGATTTCAGAAACAAGAAGAAAGAGGTAAGGTGATAGTGGATCTCCCTGTCTGAGACCCTTGTGTAGCCTAAATATGTTAGTTGGTTCGTTGTTGACTAAAACCGAATAGGAGACTGTAGTGATACATTCCTCAATCCAAGAGATGAATTTTTTAGGGTAGCCGAACTTGTATAGAATGTTGAAGAGGAAGTCCCAATGTACCATATCAAAAGCTTTTTCCATATCTAGCTTGACCGCCATCCAACCAGAAGAGCCCCTCTTCTGTTGAAAAGAGTGAAAAAATTCATTTGCTATTAAAATATTGTCTTGTATTGCTCTTTTCGCAACAAAAGCACTCTGATAAGGGTGTATAATTCTCGGAAGAGTCTCTTTTAGTCTTGTAGCTATAATCTTGGAGATAATTTTGTACAGTGTGGTACATAGGCTGATAGGTCTGTAGTTTGTCGTAGATGTAGGGTTATCACATTTTGGGATTAATGCTATAAAAGTATGGTTAATTTGTTTAAGAATTTTACCACTGATGAAAAATCCCTTAACGGCTCGTATAACCGATGGTCCAACAATGTGCCAGTATTTTGTGAAGAAGCCTGCAGGGAAACCATCAGGACCCGGGGATTTGTCATTTGCGAGGTTGAAGACTGCATTTCTGATTTCCATGTTACTGATGTTCCGTATTAATTGTTCGCTTTGTGCTGGTGTAATTTCATGCGTGATGTGCTCAAGTAGGGTGCAATGCGATTGGCTTCGAGACGGGGCAGCAAAACGCCTAGTAAAGTCAGTTTCAAGTTCTTTACGAATTTCTGTATCAAGGGTCAATGTGCTTCCATTTGATGAGAGAAGAGATTTAACAATATTTCGATTTCGTCTTCCGGTAGCCACTCTATGATAGTATTTTGTGTTCGCATCTCCTGCTTTTAGGTGAAGTCGTTTGGCCCGCTGGGCCCAATATGAAGTTCGGAAATTTATCATTTTGGTATATTTGTTTAGGAGACGTTTGTGTTTTGCTTCGGTTGCTTGGTCATAAGATTGTATTAGCTTTTGTTGTAGACTTTGCAATTCTACTTCAGTTTTTGTTACTTGTGTTAGAATATTACCCATAGTTTTTTTGCACCATGATTTACTTTTCTGCTTAAGGCGTTGCAATTTTTTTACAAGTTTGAAAGTTGCAGAACCAGTAGGATTTATTCGCCAGGCTTGACGAACAATGGATTCATACTCCTTATATTTCGTCCATGCAAGTTCGAACCTAAATGGTTGCATGGGGGGTCGAATTTTTGGTATTAGTTCTAGTGTAATTTGACAGTGGTCTGAAGTTGTAAAAGCGTGATTTTTTGTTTTTAGATATGGCATTTTGTGAAATAAGTCTTTGTGGATTAGAACGCGATCAAGTTTTTCATATGTATTGACAGGCCTATACACTTTTTTGCGCCAAGTGAATTGATTGCCGGTTGATGGAATATCAATTAAGTCGTGATCTAGCACTATGTTTGAAAGTCTGTTAAGTCTGTAAGGTGCCAAAGGAGGGCCACCTGATTTTTCGTTTATTGATAGAAGATCATTTAGATCCCCCATAAGAATACAAGGGAGTGGATTGGGTTGAATGATTTGAGAGATTTCTCTCCAAAATGCCGTTTTCTCATTTTTATGTGGGGGAGCATAAACAAATAGGATAATTGCTTGAGTGTTGTTTGTCATGTTATGGTATTTGGTCAAGATGAAGTGTTGTCCAGTCTGCAAAATGTCAAATGTTTCGTTGTGGAGGTGAGAGGATTTCCAATATAGGCAGAGCCCGCCGGATAGACCAATTGAGGCACAAAAACAGGAGTGATCAAATCCAGCTTTACGCCAGAGGGATTCTTTTGGTAGGGATTGCAATTTCGTTTCAGCTAGTGCTAGTATCTTTATATGTTCAGTTTTGCAAGTAGAGTCAATTTCTGTCCAAATTCCTCTACGGGCTAAGCCGCGAACATTCCAGTAGCTAATCTTCATATTTTACTCGTTTTTTTTTTAAAAAAAATTGGTTGTAAGATGGTTGGGTTCTAGAGAACTAGAACCTAGTGGGTTTGAATGGGTGTATAACCAAAACCAAATTGGTGCGGATAACGAACTCAATGAGAGCTACAGCCGAAAAAATCAGTAGATGAGAAAGTATTAAGGAACAACCCCATCTGAAATCAAGCTCATACATTCGATCAATAAAGAAAGTTGTGACTGCTATGTTAGATTTCAAGTTATCCGAGAGCAGGACGACCTGAATTGCTAGCCTGTTCAAGTGATTGGATTCATTTCTAATTTTAAAACATAAAGTCATGTTTAGTAACTTGAGTGTAAGGAGATATGGATTTAGGATAATGTTCACCAGTAGTGATAGAATGGAAAGTGTTAAGTTTTTGTACAGAGGTAATAATTGAATTATTAAGGAGAGTAGGGGATCATGTATGCAATCGGTATTGATTTTGAGACGGATAAACAAGGTAAAGATAGTTCTACTTATAAATTTGATAAAGTGAATGATGAACAAGGTAAAGAGGTGAAACAAGATACAAAGGTTACTCTGATTAAAACCAGAATGATAAAAAGCAGTTTGGAGAGGTACATAATACAGATTGATGGTTAAGGTAAATTTAGTAGTTAAGTAATTAGAGGTTGGGTATAGAACTAACAGTGAGATGCACCATGACATAATATTAGAAACTAGGTAATAAGTGCTAATATCAAGTGGGATATTACATCTATAATCCAAATGGAGGATAAAGGAAAGTGTAAGGTATCCTGGGGCACTGCAGTTATTGTAGATGAGCATGATGTTTGATTGTGCATTGCAATTCTGAGTAAATTTCATGTTCTTGAAGGTGATCGTTAGAGTAAAGTATACGAGTAAAATAGAGAATACTTCCTTTGGATTGAAAATACTTTTTAGGTAAGAATAGTTTAGTGCGTGGGTTGTTAAATGTTTGCAAGTAGTAGGTGATAGTTTGTGAGTAGAAGGAGATTTATGATCAGTCAAGGGGTTGGGAGCCAAATCCCAAAACCGAAGAAGATCGTAAGCAATGGGTGACCTGTTGGGTATGGTGATGAGGTTACTCCCTAGGGAGTTCTCAGTAGTTTTGTGGGTGTCATTCCTTGCGGAATTTACCTTTCGATTAACCGAAGATTTCTGAAGCAGAAGCTTGAGATGAAGAGAATTTGGGAGATGAGGGTGATACCTTGTCAAGAGCTTCATAGGCGAAGACACCACACTCCACCGGAAAACAGGGTTGCTTTGAGCGCGGCCGAACACGCATGCCCTCACAGAAGAGACAACAGAGAGCTCGAACAACAAAGATAGCCAAAGAGAGGATGTGTCAAGCCGAAGAGAAGTTAGATAAGAGATCCAAGTACAGAAAGACCACACAGGAGGGAATCGGCAAAAGCCAAAGGATCCCGTTGTCCATTCAGGTCCAGAATCACGATCAGAGGAGGGAGTCAACTCATCCGAAGCAAAAGGGATATTTTTTTTTGCAGATTTGGTACAGTTTCTCCGGAGAAAGGTTGAAATTGACAAAGGGCTATGGTTGAAGGGTTCAAAAGGTGAGGCATTCCAGATCCAGAATCGAAGGGCAAGAACAAGAGCCCTCCAATCGATCAGGAAGAGATCAGAAATAGAAGGAAAGTTATGAAATTTGACATCGCTTTGAGTGAAGAGGCTCACAGCTTTAGGAGATTGAGCTGTGATTGTATTTTGATCAAGAAATTTTGCAATATTGATGATCAACCATAGCTTGAAGGGGTATCGGAGAGGTCGATTTTCATTTTTAGGTTTAGAGTTTCTTTTGGTTTGGGGGAGGAGATGAAGGCGCGTGAGTAGGCGCGTTCATTTGGTAGGATTTGGGTTATATAAAGTTATGTACTCCCTCCGTCTCGAAATTTAGGTCGTTTTAGGCCTTAATCTTTGTCTCAAAATTCATGTCGGTTTAGCTTAGTTGAAAAAAGGTCATTAATGAAGTACTTGAGTCTTCCCTGTCAAGTTTCAGCAAACTCTTCAGATTCCCCTTAAAACTCTTTATATTCCTCTTCCCTATAAATAGCTTCAACCGGTGCTTTGTGCTTTGTAACCAAAGGTATCATTGTGGAGAGCCTCTTTAATTACATCTCACCTCGTCATTAAATGCCATGAGTACAATATATCACGCTTTCTAATTTTCTTAATATCCGTGTAAAATGCTAAAACGACCTGAATTTTGAGACGGAGGAAGTATTCAACCCGTGTATAAAAAATAATTTCCATGAGGGAGGCAATTTTTAGTTATTAATTAATAGGTATATGTGCCAAATAAAAAAAAAATCAATCATTTAAACAAATAATTAAAGCTCGGTAGGTGAAAATGTGAAAGGCCATTCGTAATACTGGTACCAAAGAGTTGCCAATGAGAACTCTCAAAATGACAATTTGCTACGATAAAACAAAACTCTACTTTTTAATTTACTACTCTTAAATTATTAATCATTACCTAATTAAGTTTGAAAACCTATACTTTATTACTACATCCATTTGAAAATATAAGTCCATTTACTTTTTAACGCGTTCTTAAAGATTTAAAAAACTATATAAAATAATATGTTTTTTATTAAATTTTTACATAATTATATATTTATTACTAATATATATATATAAGACAATGTAAAAAAAAATTTATAAAGAAAATATTATTTTATATAGTTTTTACCTCTTTAAAAAGCGTGTTAAAAAATAAATGTATATCGTTCATTATCAAAACATTTACTGTATATATTTTCTATCCACCTCCAATCAATTTGTACAAATCATAATTTTGAGAAATGATTTTAAATAGTAAAAAATACCTCCCTTTAATTAAAAAAAATATAATTTTTAGAAATTATATACAAATTGTAGTAATTAATATAAAAAACGATTATCACTGCCCAAATCAAGTTAAAATCCAGCCATTTTTTTAATTTTTTAACTATTTTGTGCTATATCAACGATTTAATCATATTTTCAAACCATGTTATTTTAGGTTAATATAAATGTAGTTTTATGAATTTTAAATCTATAAATTAATTTAAATTATTTTTGTATGATCCCCAACCTTTACAATTAGTTTTCCATTGATTTTCTGCGAAATATTGAAGAACTTTAAATTCTCATCAAAAATAATGCTCAGACATGTTGAAGTTTCGTTTCTTATTAAAAATAATAATTTGAATAAGATATTTAACTATAAAGTTGTACAAAATTTTCTTTCCATTTCAATCATAGAAAATAAAAATATACACTCCGAATTTTTTAATCAATATGAATTTATAATCATTAATTAATTGACATAAATTAAGTGTAATATATATATATATATCAATATTACAAGTTATATGTTTTGAAATATTATATTGTCGGCATGAATACATACAAAACTTAATATATTAAAAGTAATGTTTTCCAATGAATATCATTGCTTCTATCGTTCAAAGAAATTATATTGTAAAAAATCTTATCGTATATGTAAAATCATACAGTATTATATTGTAAAATGTCAACCATCAACTCATTTGTGCTGGAAGAAGTATTAATAAAAATAAAACTTAATCGTTGACGTTGACAATATATACATAGATACTACAAATGTACGTACTTAGTAAACATACATCAACAATGTACGTATATACATAAATTCTTAATTATTATCTGTCTAGCTCATATTAGTTATAATGAAGAAGAATATATGTTTTTCTTGGTTATATTATTTATAAAAAAAGAAAACAAAAATTAGATAGAAAATTGCAACGTCCAGTAGCCTCGATGTTGAGGGTGAATGCAAAAAAATTAAAACCTCAAACTAGACCAAATTGGGAATGCTTGACTCAAATTTCTGACAAGAGATAGATACATGAACACAATTAGGCGACATTAATTTGTTGCAGCATTAAGGAAATGTTAGCAGCAAAACGAGTACGGCGGCCTCCAATGTTTTGCATATATTTCAAGAGAATCATCAAGGAAACTATGCTTTGAGTAGTTACTAGTTACAGAAACAAACCTCTCGGAGTGTCTGTGTCGATCGGGCGGGGCTGGGTTCTTAACTTGTATGATGCCCATCACCAAGGGAATATTTAATTGTTATGCCAAACAGCCACTCAAGAGACGGACAAAAGTCGTCGCCTTCGAGCATAAACCGTCGCTAGAACATTGAAGAGGCGGACGTCCGTCGCCTGAAGGGTTGTCGCATGGACGCCGTCCCTTCAATTAGAGGGCGACAGAATGACTAAGTTCGTCGCTTCAGTTACATCGAAGCGATGAACTATTGTCGTCTCTTGGGCATAACGTTGACCTTTGGGAAGGCTTTCTCTGGTGACCAGGCGACAGCCTCCTTCGTCGCTTCAGTTCTAAGTTCTCAGGCGATGAACTGTTTGTTCGTCTCTTGGATGTGATTTGTAAATTTTGATTTGTGCTGACGCAACGAAACGAAGTTCCCTTTCTCCGTCCCTTGAATGATTTTCTTTTAAAAGCCTAAAATGGAATCTATATATTATTCTCACCTGTACACGCACCCTGCTCATTCATAGAGTAGAGCCTACATAAACAATATATAACAACACCCAATTCAAGTTTAATATTATTACATTCACAACAAAACTTGTGTGAACACATAACCTGCACTTTACATTCACAACCTCCAGAACAACACTCACAAAATGCACAAGACAATATCACATTATAAAAACCTGCATTTAGCAATTGTTGCAAAAAAACCTGCATACCATTTAAAAGCCTTACAAAGTTTCATCTGTTTTCACCCAAAACTCTGCATACCTTTGAGGCTTGACAAAGGGGATACTCAAGCACTTGCGAGAATTCATAACATATAAACATACATAGGGGCTGTTTTTTTACCCGAAACCTACCATGTTCAATGAAAATGCTCCCAAAAAGTTGGTAACTACCTATCATGACCGAAAAACTTACATGCTAACGATGAGTTTAAGAGGTAACTACCTCCGCGGTTTCTTGAAGAGTGGGACTGTCGCACCAACTACTCTAATGCCTCGATACGTTTCTGCGTCTCATTGGATTGTTCGATGGCGTGCTTTGCCTTCTCTTCAGCATTCTTGGCTCTCTCCTCAGCCCGCTCAGCTCTCTCGTCAGTCTTCTGAGCTCTCTCCTCAGCCTTCTGAGCTCTCTCCTCAAGCTCTTGCCTTTTTATGAACCCTCCATGCTCCAAGAGCCCCCTCTTTTCTTGGGAGGCCTTCTCACACCTCTTCCCATCCTTGTCCAAGAGAAATAGAAACAATCAATCACAAACAGAAGGTATAAAAAAAAAATCAGCCAATCAATCACACAAGGAGAAAAAAATTACACAAGTGCTTGACAATTAAGAAAAACAGTAGCTGTTTCTATTGATCATTGTGTTTTTGATAACATGAAAAGCTTGCATCTATAACACATCGTACATCATTTACCAGAAAATCACTTTCAAGCCCCTCCGATTTAAAATTATGACATGAAAGAAGATAAAAATCATAAAGAAGCATTTCCCTGCCACATCTATAACACATCATTTTCTCTTTGTTTTCTTGTTGTACACTTGTATTGTCCATTTAGCAAATGGGAAGCTTCTCAAAAACACATGTATGAAACTTAATTGTTGTATACCCACAAATTTTCATGTGAAACAAAGGAAGGAAAAGGGAAAAAAAATAGGGAAAAAAAGGTTGTTGTGAATATGACAATCCAGAAGGGAAAGAAGAAGAAGACCATATCAAAAGCGCTCTAATTATGCATCAAATTAATTCAGAACTAGTGTGATGATCATTTGATAATTAGTATGATGCAAACTAAGAGTTTTAGCAAAGTTGGAGTGGGGAACATTGTTACCTCGAACATCGGTGCCTCGCCGTTCTCCAAAGCATTTGATCAAGATCTCACATTCCGCCTCCACAGATATAGGCGGAGCTTGAGCATCTTCAGACTCCACGCTTGTTTGTGTGTATTCAATATCTTTAACTGAACTTTTCAAACTATCCTGCCATTCAAATTGAAAGTTGACACAATTAATTTAAAGGGAAGTATTAATTCAAAATTTGAATCGACATAAATCTAACATAATAAGTAACTACACTCACCATTATCTACCTAGCGTTAGGACATCCTTCATACGCATGTATTGTAGCATGAAGATGCGGGGTCGACTTCCCGGTCTTATAATAGTCCTCCGCCCTATGAGTTAGGGGTTTGGACCCCGAACGGTGGTTCATCGGGTTGGGATTATTTGTCATATTACTCTAGTTCCTTTCGCTTATGGCCCCCAACAACATAAACAACGCAATTAGCATCAAATACAAACACTTACTGCAAAATCAGTAATTTTAAAAAAAATAACAGTAGCTTTTCTATAAAAAAAATCAGTAGCTTAAAAACAGTCATCTTAAATAACATAAACTTTTCTATAAAAAAAATAACACGATTAGAAGGAAAAAATAACAGTAGTTTTTCTATAAAAAAATCGGTAACTTAATAAAAAAAAGTCATCTTAAATCATTTCAATAGGAGTAGCGTTATTCATTTAAAATCATTTCAGAGGTAATGTAAACTGTAAAATCTGTAAACAAAAAAAAAATAGTAGCTTTTCTATTGTTATTGTTATTCACATTTTCATATAAGCATACCAACGCATATAACCTAAATGTGAAAAGCATATACATAATTTTAAAACATTACTCTTTTTGCTTCGGGCATGAATTCATGTTGCACCAGCCAGTTCCACTTCTTCGGACGGTGGTTGAATTCGGAAGGCCAAAAGGTTGTCCCATACACCTTGAAGAATTTGTGACACCTATACTTCCAGTCTCGATACCGACCGGCTGCTATACTCGTGATATAATCATTCAACGGTTCATCTTCAGGGTGTATTTGATACATGTTCTACAAAACAAAACACAATGGTTAAGTTTCTAGTATACTAAAGAAATTATGGAAAAGTATATACAAAAAATGGTTGAGAAGGTAACCTTCAAATAGGATAGCAGAATGTTCTGATGCTGCTTTTCAAGCTCAGCCCAGCTTGGATCAAGTGTGGGCACGTTGGACTTGACGATGGCGTCAATGTCCCGCACTAGCTTGGAGTAAGTCTCGTGGGTAGGGTCGTTGGTGAAGTCCGACCAAGTAACTTTGATCTTTCCCGAAGCCCTCATAATGTGGTTTGTCTTTGCACTCACAACAGTTCTATACTTGACTGGCCCCTCTCCTAATCACAAACACAATGCGCACAATAATCAGAAAGAGGGTGATTCAACTCATTACCAATCAAATAAATGAATCCAAGTGTTCAATAAATGAATCTCGCATGAACTATATATATTGACAGAACACATGAACGATAACATGTGAAATTAAAAATAGAATACTTCACATAACACATGAACTATATATATTGACAGAACTTCAGTATACAATATACCGTATTTGTATGAAAGCAATTAGCAATTAAAAACTTCACTCTTACATAAATGAAGGTATGAAAGCAATTAGCAATTAGTTCTGTCAATATACAATATACAGTATACCAATTAGAAATTCAAATAGGATAACATGTGTGAAATTAAAAATAGAATACTTCACAAGTTCACATAACAAACAGAAGGTATAATGATATGGTGAAAGTCTGGATATAATGATCTGGTGTGATATCAACAATGACAAATCCTTCATTAATACTTTCTGCTGGTTCTCAAGTGCTTCCTTTTGAGATTGGAAATTGATAGAGCATATTTAGTGTTGCATAATAGACTGCATTTAGCATAGTTTAGTTGTGAATATTGCATATATTTAGTTGAATTTACATAATCATTTGTTGAGTTGGAAGAGGCGAAATCTACATGATTTTATGGTTTATTTCAGGTACAGTAGATTGAAGGTGAAATGAATTGGAAAAGAGCGAAAACAAGCTAAGGAAGATGCATAGGAGCTGCGAAGAGAAGGAAGAAGAAGATCGGAATAATCGCTGGCCGCCCCGCAACTGGCCTGGCTGCCCCGCGGTTCGAAGGCAGAAACGGAGGACTTCACTGATCGCTGGCCGCCCCGCGGCCCGTGCAGAAACACAATATCCCATGCGGGTTTTTAATTAGGGTTTTGGTTTAGTTGTTTGGCCGACTTTCTAAATAATATATAAGACTTTTCTAGTTTATTATTTCATATACATAATGCACTTTATTCAATTGTTGAGAGCGTCGTTGAGCATGAGCAACTAAACTCTCAAGGTTTCGCCTACAGTTTGGATCTTTGATTGTTAAATTGTGAGTTTCTTAATCTAGTTCTTATTCCTATTCCAATGTTTTGACTTCTTTGTGCTTAATTGCTTGAATGTGTTTTATTCTCTCTGGCTTGATCAACTAGTTAGAGTAGATTCATTCAATTGCTAGAGTTTTGCAGATTCCTCGTAGCGAACCTTAACCCAAGTGGCAATCATATCCCTTTAAGACTCGTAGGACTAATTGGATGTGTAGGGAGTTGAATATATGTTAAATATCGACTCGTAGCTTGATATTGCATGTACATTGGTTAATTCATATTCTTAATTCTATCTCTATGACCGTGTTAGGGTTATTTAAAGATAAGGGTTGCTAGGACTCGTAGGACTAGTAATTTATCTATGATCTGGACAAGGACATTAATAGGGAATGACAAGAACTAGAGACTGAAACAAGGATCAAATTCATCAATCGAAGTGATAAATTGTAGGGGAACCTATTACTCTCCACTGCATTCTATAATCAATTGACTTTGTTTGCTTACTTCTGCTTTGATAAAAGGCGGATCTTTTTCACACAAAAAACCCTCATATTCTCTATTAGCGATTAGAATTGACACTCGAATTGAATAGATTTCCCTGTGGATCGATCTCTTGCTTACACACTATACTAGTTGTGAGTTTGAGTATTCTTTGGCAAGAACAACGACAGGTTTTCCTCTTGTCAAATTTGGCGCCGTTGCCGGGAAAATTCTTTTCAATCTCTTGTGTTTTTTTTTATCGCTAACTTTTGTATATAAATACATCTAACCCCGTCGTGGACCTATCTTACGGTTCATGACACTTTATTGCTAATATTTCTAGATGTTGAAGTTATGGCAGTTTTAGGGAGAATATTTTCACAATTACCTCACAAGAGTGCAAAATTTATTTGGCATCCATTATTCACGGGGTTTCCAAGATAGTTTGCGAGATTTGGTGCTTTGCGTTTTTGAAGGCATGGCTCCTGAGACTCGAGAACTTGCCAGGTCCATTAAAAATGGAAGCTTTGCTGGTTTAGGAGTGTCGGGATTATGGGATCTTCTATGCTACATGGGTGACCAATCGGCGGAGGAAGAATCCTACACTTCGACGTTTCAACCAATGGAGTACTTCGACCCGTCCATGGAGGATTCAACCATTGTCTTGATGGAGCAAATAGAGCAATTACACGAGATAGTGAATCAAAATGGGGAAGCAATTATCCGACTCTCTCAAACATTGAAGGAATTGGTAATGTTCTATTCCTCAAATTGATGAAAGACAAGATGCAAGCAATGATGAATTCTCCAATAATGAAGAAGAGTATCTAGTGGTTAGCGACAAGAAATCTCAGGAGACGTCCTTAGAGATTGAGTATGTTCCGATGCTCCCTCCATTCCTAGACATCATCCCCAGCTCGCCTATGAAGAAGCCAAGTCTGGAACTAATTTATGTGGTTCCCGAACAAGAAACTGGTACTTCTTGCAAATTGGGAGATTTTGGTGAATATGTCGATCCATGGAGCCACTACTTCAACAAACCACTAGCAGAACTGTGTTGGTGGTCCTACATACCATCGAGGGATAATCAAGCTCGAATGAAGGGTAAGTTGGTAATGATTCTCATTGCTGAATTTTTAATTACCAATTGTTTCATTTTCAGTGTGCATTCGAATATCGGTTGGGCACGAGAGTTTGATTTGCTTTTGAGGGCCCTATCGATGTCCGCTTGAGTCTTGAAAGAGTGGATGAATATAACGTCGAGCCAACGACGTTAACTAAAGGCGCTGCATGGGAGGCGACCCAAGGTAAGTATTTTAGATTCTATTTTATTTGTGTAATTTACTACATTTAGTTTAGTTTTGGTTTTGTTCGGGGAACTAACGTGGTAGAGAGTAAAAGAGATAAGGACAGGGAATCAATTCCAAGGGAAAAGACGGAAGAGAAATCGGCCGCCCCGTCGCCAGCCAACACAGCGAAATCTCTTCGCGAGAATCGCCGACCGCCCCGTCGCCCTCCGTGGCCGCCCCGCGGCCCCATCCGGATAGGAAATTTTTTAGGGGCCCATGTGGGCCCCCACTTGCTACATCTTTTTTACCCTAACCACTCCTTTTTCTTTACCCTCTTTTAGATAGTCGCCCCCACGCCACAACCCTCTACTTCTTCACCTTCTTCAACCTCCAAATTCTCCATTAACACTCCTACTTCAAGCTTTCTTCTTTCACATAAATCTCCACATATATCCTCTTCTCTCACATTATTTCTTCACAAAATCCACCATAGCCCTTATCTCTCCTAGATCTACACACAAATCGCCCATCCCAAGGATTTTCAAGGCGATTTCTTTCGGATCCACAACGGAGTAAGAGAGTTTAGGACGTCGGAGAGCATATCCGACATCGGAGTTCACAGATCCGACAAATCGTCGGCCGTCCCGTCACCAGGCGAGCCGCCCCGCGGCCACTCCTGTCGTCGGCTGCCTCACCGCCACCCTCGGTTGCCCCGCGGCCTCTGTAGTGACTCGTCATTTGTGAGTTTTCTTCACTTTCATTCTTGTTGGGTGATTTCCTTAGCTCAAATTAGCAATGTCTAGACCACATGGAATGAATAGAAATCATAAGGAGAAGTGGAATGGTTTAAACACTCGAAATTTCTTTGTTACAAAATTTTTTCATGAGCCTAAGCTTCGATTGTTAGAGATTGATGTATGCCCTAGGCAATTGTTAGAGCATGGGGGCTTAGGATAGTTTTTAGGGAAGAATGCCCCTACATATTCAAGCTTATGTAAAGAATTTTTAGCAACTTTGATTGTGGGGTGTACATATATTGATTTTCGATTGCTTGGGAGAGATTTCACGCTATCGAAAGAGAGATTGGGGCAGATTTTTGGTGTTACTACTGCACCTACTGCTGGTTGGCTAGATGTGTGTAAGGGAGAGGGTCCTTTGGCTTTTTGGATGGCATCTACTAAGGTGCCTTTTGAGGCCAAGAAGGGCCAGTACAATTATAGCATTCGCCATCCTGCATTACAGCTGATTCATAAGGTTCTGGCGAACACATTCTTTGCACATGCTGAGGTCAACAAGATCTCGCTTAAGGATATGTCATTTTTGTGGTGTCTGACGCTAGAGAGTCTAGTGATTCCAGGTTGGGTGGATATGTTTCTGATTAACTGCAAGGACGTCCTAGACAAGCGCAACAAGGTGACAATTAGCTTTGGGGGTCTTATCACTCTCATAGCTCGACCGTGCATTAATGTGAGCGTTGTTCCGGATGTTCAGCATGGCTCGTTTCTATATGTTGAAGCCCAGCTGAGAAAAGCTGGCCACTTGGAGGGCAAATCGCCGATGTGGGTCTGGAGGACAGGCCATCTGGGGAAAATTCAGTTGAGATTTCCCCGACATCTTCCTTTTGGCCCTACTGCAGCTGATGTTTACATGGGCGATGAGATGGATGATGATGATGAGGGTGCTCCTGATGCTGAGCAGGAAGGTGTTGATGATGTTCATGGAGTTCAGACGGATCTAGGAGGTAGTGGTGCTGGACCTTCTAGCACAGCTGGAGGTGCTGGTCCGGACTACTACGCGCTGGAGCAGAGGATGACAGATATGTATCTCCGTCAGGACACCAAGTGGGAGCATCAACATATGATATCGCGTAGTCAGGACGCCATGTGGGAGCACCAGCAGCAGATGTCCCAGCGCTAGGACGTGATGTGGGACCAACAGCAGCAACTATATGTGGATATTGGCGACATTCGTCGGGATGTCCGTGGCTTGACTTCTCACCTGGAGGATGTCTCTGAGAGCCAGGCAGCGATTAGACGGATGCAGGAGCAGATGTGACAGAGGCAGGAGGAATTCTATCGATATGCGTATCCACAGTTTCCACCTTACCCACCGTCGTCGCCACCTCATCAGTGAGCATGTCAGCTGTTTCTTTTCTTTTTCCCTTTTCTTTTTATTTTGATGCTTTTGTTCTCTTTTCTGCATTGAGGACAATGTCAGGACTAAGTGTGGGGGGAGAAGACTTGCATGTCACGTTTGTATTTTGGTTTGCACTGCATTTTGACTTTTAAGTTTGCATGTTTATTTCTATGGGATGTATGCATGTTTAGTTTCTACCATTGTTATTCCTATTATAAAAGTAAAAAAAATGAAAAAAGGAAAAAAAAAGAAGAGAGTTTTAGTTCTTGCATTATTAGGAATAGGTCTTATTTCCCCATATGGATGCCGTTTGTCCTCTATTTTATCTATTGAGATTTAAGCCCCATGATGTGCTTCGATTGTTGAAGCCTTCAATATATGTTTTCTATACTATTTGGTGAGCATAATTGATTAATGATTGAGCACATAAAATCTTGGAATTTTGGGTGATTTTGAAGTTCTAAACATGACCTGGTGAGCTTATTTTGGCATATTCAGGACTACACTTTATTGAGTCTTCTTGCTTGTTGTGTGTACTCTCTTCAATTGCTTCCTCTTTGACTTGCATTTATATATCTTTTTCAAGGCTACATATTATGATTTCTGCACATGACTTAAACATGATTGAGGCACCTTTATTAGCCCTATTTGACTCTATTCCCACCTTACATATTATCCTCTGCTTGGAGCCAGTTTGAGCCTAATTGCCTATTCTTTTGTAGCTCCACAAGATTTTTCCATAATCAATGATAGCCTGACCCCATCCGGGAATTTAGGAATAGTTGGTGAATATCTATATTGTGGATGATGGTTTTTAGTGGTGGATTGTATGATTGAGGTGTATTTATGAGATGTTTGATTCTTGCTAGCATATTCATTACTTGGGACCTAAGGAGGATAAAATTCACTTAGGGGAAAAAGTCAAGGAAAATCATTTGATATAACATGAATGAAAAAAAAAAGAAAAAAAAAGTAAAAAGAAAAAGAAAAAAAGAATAAAGGAATGAGTTGAGTATGGTTTGTAATTGAGTATGGTTTGTAAAGTTTTATGATTGAGATTGGTGTTGTTTGGCATTATAGAGATATGGTATGAGAAGTTTATGAGTGGTTTTAGGATTTGGTAGCTTCCTTAGTTCCCGGATTATGAGCACCACATGACCAAAATTGTTCCATACCTTATATGTTCTACCTTGGCCCCATTATAACCCAATTAAAAGACCTCATGATTTTTGTTGTGTGTAGAGTCACCAGCGGTGGAGAATTAGAACACTGGTGCAAGACTCTTGTAGCTAAGTTTTTGAAGATTGAGTTTTGTGCGTAAACATGTAAACCTAAACACATGAGCGAGAGTGAAACATATATCCTTTGTGAGGTCTAGAATGGATATGGTTGCCTGATTTCAGTGATTACTCCAATTATGTCCTATGGTGTTGTTAATCTATTGTGTTTGCTAGTTTTTCATGCACTTAAAGAATATTGAGGTGTGGATACATGAATTGCTATTCTGTGAGGATGCAGAGTTGAGTTTTCTATTGCTTGAGGACAAGCAAAGGTTCAAGTGTGGGGGAATTTGATAGAGCATATTTAGTGTTGCATAATAGACTGCATTTAGCATAGTTTAGTTGTGAATATTGCATATATTTAGTTGAATTTACATAATCATTTGTTGAGTTGGAAGAGGCGAAATCTACATGATTTTATGGTTTATTTCAGGTACAGTAGATTGAAGGTGAAATGAATTGGAAAAGAGCGAAAACAAGCTAAGGAAGATGCATAGGAGCTGCGAAGAGAAGGAAGAAGAAGATCGGAATAATCGCTGGCCGCCCCGCAACTGGCCTGGCTGCCCCGCGGTTCGAAGGCAGAAACGGAGGACTTCGCTGATCGCTGGCCGCCCCGCGGCCCGTGCAGAAACACAATATCCCATGCGGGTTTTTAATTAGGGTTTTGGTTTAGTTGTTTGGCCGACTTTCTAAATAATATATAAGACTTTTCTAGTTTATTATTTCATATACATAATGCACTTTATTCAATTGTTGAGAGCGTCGTTGAGCATGAGCAACTAAACTCTCAAGGTTTCGCCTACAGTTTGGATCTTTGATTGTTAAATTGTGAGTTTCTTAATCTAGTTCTTATTCCTATTCCAATGTTTTGACTTCTTTGTGCTTAATTGCTTGAATGTGTTTTATTCTCTCTGGCTTGATCAACTAGTTAGAGTAGATTCATTCAATTGCTAGAGTTTTGCAGATTCCTCGTAGCGAACCTTAACCCAAGTGGCAATCGTATCCCTTTAAGACTCGTAGGACTAATTGGATGTGTAGGGAGTTGAATATATGTTAAATATCGACTCGTAGCTTGATATTGCATGTACCTTGGTTAATTCATATTCTTAATTCTATCTCTATGACCGTGTTAGGGTTATTTAAAGATAAGGGTTGCTAGGACTCATAGGACTAGTAATTTACCTAAGATCTGGACAAGGACATTGATAGGGAATGACAAGAACTAGAGGCTGAAACACGGATCAAATTCATCAATCGAAGTGATAAATTGTAGGGGAACCTATTACTCTCCACTGCATTCTATAATCAATTTACTTTGTTTGCTTACTTCCGCTTTGATAAAAGGCGGATCTTTTTCACTCAAAAAACCCCCATATTCTCTATTAGCGATTAGAATTGACACTCGAATTGAATAGATTTCCCTGTGAATCAATCTCTTGCTTACACACTATACTAGTTGTGAGTTTGAGTATTCTTTGGCAAGAACAACGACAAGTTTTCCTCTTGTCAGACATCTCTTGATAATGTGGGAGATCCAAAAGGAAATGGTGATCAGTTTACATATTGAACTATACTGGTTTTTTGAAGATGGTAGAGAGGTGGATATAGAATACCTAGAGCAGATTCAAAAGGAAATGGCCAGCTTGAATCATATCGATAAATCAGTTCAAATTACTCCCTTTCTATATATCTCCGATCCAAATCAACCCTAGATAGATAAGAACTAAGATTGAAGATTGATGTTTAGAATTGAGATTATTAATGAGTGAGTGGTCTATATTCAGTAGAAGATGATTAATTAGATTGATCTAGGATTTACTTTGAGGCTTCAAGTGAATGAACTAGCTAGGCTTTGTAATTCCCGATGTCGACAAAGTAAGTATACATAACAAAAAGAAGGTGTACATTATACCAATCATCAAATTCACATAACAAATAGAAGGTATACATTATACTTCACAAGTTCACATAACAAACAGAAATTCAAATAAGGTCGTTGGTGAAACTAAAAATAGAATAACAGTATACAGTATACCAGTCATCAAATTTGGGGGTTTTTCAGAAGTTCACAAGTTCACAAGATTTTGGGGGTTCACAAGTTCACATAACAAACAGAAGTTCACAAGTTCACAAGATTTTGGGGTTTTTTCACCCACTACATTAGTTGCTTCCCCTCGAACAGAAAAGCCGAAAATAATCGGAAAGAATAGACATTACAGTCTAGAGATTGATATTAGGGTTTGGGTTTCGAACATAACCTCCATTGTTCTTGCATCTTATACTAAAAAACGGTCTGCCTAGAACCGTGGCGGTGGATGAACCGTCTGTAATCACCAGACTTGGTGCTTGGGGTGGAGGGTCGGCGACTTGTGGTGGTGGAGATGCAGATTCCATAGCGGGAGAAGCAGCGACTGTGGGCGGAGGCGCCGGCGGTGGAGGCGGAGCAGTGGAGCGCTGGGAAGGCAGAGCAGTGGAGCGTTGGGAAGGCGGAGCAGTGGAGCACTGGGGTTCGGGCGGAGCAGTGGAGGGCGGAGCCGACAACATGGCTTTGAGGCTCTTTTGTTTTTTGGGAGGCATGGCGATGGAGATTGACGGAGAGGGGAGGTCGGAGTGCTGGGAAGGAGGGGGCCGGGGGAAGGAGAGTGACGGAGAGGGGAGGTCCAAGATGAGAGCGGCTAGGGTTACAGGGTTTGAGAGTTTTGGGTTTGTGAGATGTAACGAGAGATAGAGAGGCCGCTTCCCTATCTTCACCTTTGGGTTTGTAAATTAAATTTTTTTTAAAAAAAATCACTCGAGCCACCAACATAGATGTAAGTCAGTCGCTTAAAATTTTTTAAAATTTTCACAAAAAAAATAAGTGGGAAAAGACCCCGCCAAATGAGAATTTTAGTGGGAAAATCCCGCCATTGTTGAAATAATCCAAGCGACAACCTTAGTATCTCCGTCACCTGAATCTTTCTTTCTCAAGAAAGTTAATCTTTTATGTACTTTGATACCTATTGTTGAGATCAATTAACATATTTTGAATTGCATCATTAAAAAACATTCGTAATATGAATTCATTTAGCCCCTTCGACAGTACACCACGTAATATCAATCACGATCATTCATACATGAAAATAGAAATAAAGTGTGTTTAAATTATTACAAAAGGACATTCATAATATCAATCACGATCATCGTACTCCTCGTCTTCATCTTCCTCCTCGGCTACACCTTCGTCATGTTCGTCTTCGTCTTCATCTTCTTCTTCTTCGTACTCCTTGTCTCCCTTGTATTCCTTGTTTTGTTCTTCTTCTTCTTCACTCTCTGATTCATTTTGGAACGGATGCAGATCGATGGTGAGTTCAAAATCTCCATTATAAGCTGGGCCGAGTTCTTAATATGCTTCTTCTTGTGGTTGAGCTCCATCTGCATGTGTTTCCAAAGTGGTGAGATTGTAAACATTTCTATGTGTCATCACATTCACAACTTTCCACCCATCACCCAGCTTCGGGTCATCCACATAAACACTTGCTTTGATGTGCGTGCGAGACAGAATGGGGAATCATCGTACCAACTGTTGTTTGTATCAATAGTCAACAACTCGTGCTCGAACTTGTACGTGATACCGACGTTGTCGGGATCAGTGTCAAACCACTTGCACTTAAACACTACAACCGGCATCATGTTGGTGTACATGATTTCAACCACTGATTCAAGGATACCATAGTAGCTAGCACTCTCTGTCTCTACCATTACCCCGCAATTTTGGGTCTGCAAGTTTTGATCTCTATCCCACGAGAGGAATTTGACCCCGTTCACATAACAAGATGCGTAAATCTCATGTGAAAATGGTTGTCTAGCCAAAGACAAAACCTCTTGTTTAAAGTATGGATCTTCATCTCTTTCCAGTCTAGAAACCTATAGTGGTAAGAAGTAAGGATGGAAATTAATGAAGTAAGGATGTAAAGTGGCAAGAAGTAATGATGAAAATTAGATGAAATGCTTACCCATTTAAAGAAGTAAGGATGAAAATTAATTGGGAAATTCCGTTTGGTACCCCCGAGTTTTTGACAATTCCGGATGGTGTCCCACACTTTTTTTTTTGTCCGGATGGTACCCCTGAGTTTTGTCAAAAGTCCGGCCCATACCCAAAACTCATAGTTTCTTCTTTTTAATGAATAAAACCGCCCATTATTTTTATTTTTTCATAAATATGCCCATTTACTTTTAACATTGGACAAAACTACATATTAAGTAACAAAATTCAACACAAAAGTGACAAACCCAACTTTATTTTTTAAAATTTTACAAAATCACATATTATTTCCAAAATTTTTATTGCAATATTTCCAAAAATTTTGATTGCAATATTTTTAACACATTATTTTTCAAAACAATATTTAACTTATATCTCATTAAATTTAAACATTTGTAAATGTGATTGATCAATTTAACCAAATGCTTGATTATAATTTTTTTGAAAAAGAAAAGTAAATTTTATTTATTTATTTTTCTTCTTGTAAAAGAAAAATATAATAAGAGATTAATCATTCTTATTTTATTAGGTTTTATGTATTCCAAACAAAAGAAATGAATAACACCTTCTTTTATTACACAAGAAATGATTTTGTGCATTTTTTAAAGCATAAAGGGTGGTTTTACACAAAGTATGGTTTTACAAAGTATTTTTTTATAATGTATAGGTTAACTATTTTTGTTCACATAATAAGATAGTGGATTTGTGCAAAATTTTGTAAATAATGGGTGATTATGTACATGCAATATTTGACAAATAATGAGATTTATTTTTTATAAAATATGAAAAATATGTAACGGATCTTTTGTGTAATGTCAAAAATAATAGTTGATTTTTTTCAAAAATAATTTTGGAAAGAATGGGTATTTTTTGCTACAACTTTGGCAATAATGTGTGATCTTATTAGTTTTAAAAAATAAAGTTGATTTTGTCAATTTTGTTTTGAATTTAGTTAAATGATAAGTAGTTTTGTTTAATGTTAAAAGTAAATGGGCATATTTATGAAAAAATAAAAATAATGGGTGATTTTATTCATTAAAAAGAAGAAACTATGAGTTTTGGGCATGAGCCGGACTTTTGACAAAACTCAGGGGTACCATCCGGACAAAAAAAAAGTGTGGGACACCATCCGGAATTGTCAAAAACTCGGGGGTACCAAACGGAATTTCCCAAATTAATTTTACGTGCATATGTAGTGGCATCCTCAAAATGTTGTAGCCAACCTTTCTCATGTTCATCCATGCAGTGTGAAACTTCTTTGCATTCAAGCAAAACTTGCTAGTGCGCCTCAGCAATCTCAGTTAACCTCGCATGAGGAATATAAATTTGAGGATGAACGAGCTCCGACACAATAGAAATATCATAAATGCCAGGAGAGGGGGTGGGTGTATTGTCAAGACCTTCTCCATCACCCAAGTACAAATTACAGTATGTAATCGCCTCTTCACAAATATAACGCTCGGTTATGGATCCTTCGGGGTACCTAGGGTTGGAAACATATTTTTTGTACACGCCATGTTGGCTGAGATAGAAAAGAATTTGGTAAATGGTGTTTATCAATTAATTTAGTAAGAAATAAAGTTGCAAATTTTTTTAAAAAAAAATACATACCGTTCGATTGGATACATCCATGTGTAATGGACAGGTCCAATTACCAACACTTGTCGGGGTAGGTGAACCATAAGATGGACCATGATCGTGAAAAAGTGTGGAGGGTAAATCATCTCAAGGTGGCACAACATATCAACTATCTCATCCTCCATTCGTCGAACATCCTCCTTTGTCACCTCTCTTGCACATAATTTCTGAAACCATCTACATAGAGCAATCAAAGGCTTGACAACATGATCTGGTAAGTATGCACGAATGACAATTGGAAGAAGGTGTTGCAGCATAACGTGGCAATCGTGCGTCTTCAATCCTTGAAACATTTTTTCCTCGACCTTAACTTTATGTTTCAAACTCCCACCATAACCATGCGGGTATTTAATATGAGCAAACCATTCGAAGACCTCTCGAAGATCCTCCTTCCTCACCACATATGGCGCAGAGAAAGTTGTCCATTCCCTCTTGCATGTAGTGATGACCGAACCCCTCTCCGTTTTAAAGCCACACGAGCTTGGGCACCATCTTTGGACTTTCCTTCAATCGAGAGAGTAGTTCCAATAATGTTGTCAAAAACATTCTTTTCAATGTGCATGACATCAAGGCAATATCTCACTCTCATAGATGGCCAGTACGGTAATCTCCAAAAACATGCACTTGTTAGTCCAACATAATCGATTCTTCGAACTGGATGGAGTCTTGAACTGTGGATGCAAGCTAAGGGAGGGGAACATGCATTTCGTTGTGGTTGAAAGAAAAATACGTAAATACAAATACACATACCAAAAAAAAAAGTTTGGTGTTCATACCTATCAATCCTCGATAAGATCTTCTCCTCGGACAACGAATGAGGTCTTGGCCTGAATTCGCTCTTCCCATTGAAAGCACGACCAGCGGATTTCCAAGGATGGTCACGTGCAAGCCATCTACGGTGACTTTCGTATACCATCCTCCCACACTCATATGTTGCATAAGTATCATCCAAACAATGAGGACATGCTTTGTACCCCTTCGTCGTTGATCCTGCTAGCATCCCTAAACCGGGAAAGTCACTAATAGTCCATAAAACTGATGCTTTCATTGTGAACATAGACTGTGAATATCGATCAACTGTGGGCACTCTAGTATGCCATAACTGTAGAAGCTCATCGATCAATGGCTCCATAAACACACTCAAACACTTCCCAAGTGACTTAGGACCCGAAATCAATAAAGTCAACAAGTTGAATTCCTCTTTCATACACATCGAAGGAGGCAAATTATATGGCATCAAAATGACTGGCCATGTGCTATGGAGAGTTGCTAGCTTCCCAAATGGATTGAATCCACCATCTGCCAATCCGAGCCGCACATTCCTCACATCCCTAGAAAAATGAGAGAACGTTCTATCAAACTCTGCCCATGCCTCCCCATCCGCAGGGTGTGTCAGACGGTCATCATTCCTCACCTTCTCACCATGCCATCGCATTTGCTTTGCGATGTGCGGAGACATGTACAAGTGTTTCAGTCTGGGAGTTAAAGGGAAGTATTTAACCACTTTTCTAGGGATTTTGCGTGTGCCACTACCTAGACGTGGCTTCCATCTTGAAGTATGACATATGGGACAAACTTCCTCATTTGCATACCTCTTATAAAACAACACACAGTTATACTCACATGCATGAATATTTTCATAGCTCAATCCGAGATCTTTGCACAACTTTCGAATGATTTTCCAATCAACAGGAAATCTATGCCCGGGTTGCATATTGTTGCCAACTTCACGAAAATGGCCATCCATACTCTTATCTGACCAGCCATTTTCCACCTTCAACTTCATAGAACATAAAATAGTAGTTAAAACAGTCCTTGTACTAACAGGATACAACGGAGCTTGAGCTTTCGCTCGTACCCATTGATGAGCGGTTTTTTAGTCGCATAAACCGTATCAAAATAAAACTCAAACCTACAAACTAGTATAGCAAGCAAGTAAGAGGTCGATCCCACAAAGAATAAAGTATTTCTCAGCAATGTGTATTTACCAATTAGTAGAAGGGGGGTTTTGATTGATTGAAATAGAAAGAAAGCAAAATAAACTATAAACAGATTGATGCAAAACAATTTAGAGAAGATCGTTCTACCTACAACTATCCACTTTATTTGGTTGAATTGATATTGTAACTTCCTCTTGTCCTTTAGTTTTCCTATGAATGCCCTTGTCCCGACCTAATATAGTTACTAGTCCAATCAGTCCTAGAAACCCTTATCAATCGAACAGTCCCTAAAGAAGGATTTAACCCAATTGATAGCTTTAAGTCCAGAGATTAGCCAAGGTATTTGCAGTCCCTAAAGAGGGATTTAACAACAGATCCAACTTCCTACCCATCCAATTAGTTCAATCAGCCCTAAAGGGATAAGTTTGCCACTTAGGTAAAGGTTCACAATCAGGAATCTACAAAACCCTAACAATTGAATTGATCTAACAAGTTGGCCAGACGAGAAAGAACAAAACAATAAACAATCAAGCACAAAAAAGTTGAAGCATTCAATATAGGAAATAAGGAACAAGATTCAGAAACTCACAATCAATCCAAATAAAGCTTCAAATTGCAAGTAGAACGAAGAGAGTTTAGTCGCCCATGGCGAACATCGCTCTCTCTCTAGTTCTCTGATAGAACATAAGAATAGAATCGAAGTAATGAAAAATAACATAAAAGTCGGCCTAATAAACATCAAAGTCGGCCTCCCAAAACAAAATAGACATCTAGGGTTTTTCAATCGAAACGTTGCGCGCTGACGGCAGCTGCGGCGGGCGCAGCATATAAGCGGCGGGCGCAGCATGAATACCGCCCCTGGCGGCGGGCGCAGCAAACTATGCGGCGGCCGCTGCATTGGGTTTTTTCCGAAAATTCCGTCTCGAATTAGCTCTCGACGTCAACATGAAAGTTGTAGCTCTCTGAAAGAGCTTTCCAACGCATGGTCATAATAGTCGATCGAACAACCGAGGCCTCCAGAAAGTGCAAAACAAGTTCAGCATGTCTGGAGACAACTTCTGCAGACTTGTTCTTCGTTTAGGTTCGCTTCTTCTTCTCAGGACCTCTTGAGATCTTCATGTAAGCTTCTTCGATCAACTAGACATTCTGATCAAATGCGTTATCAACTCATGTCTTCTCCTCGGATCTACCATTACCTGAAATAATCAATAAAAGCGTGTAGATTCCGACTCCGACAACATAGAGAACTAATATGCAAATCATGCTTAATCCATCCATGAAATGCATCTTAACTAAGCTAAATGCAACCTATTATGCCTACCTAAATGCATGCTATCAAACTCCCCCACACTTAACCTTTGCTTGTCCTCAAGCAATGATAGAATGAATATGAATCAACGCATCCCACAGGAAATCCCTTCAAGTTTCAACCTCATCAAAAAGCAACATCATAGCAGGTGAAAACATAAACCAAGCAAACAAACGTCATAACATGTATTTCAGTGATCAAAGCTTAGAAGTAGACATTATCCAACCTCACCAGAAATATGTATTTCACTCATGTGTTTAGGCTTTTAAGTACAACTCTCAACTCAAACCAATCATGCACTAAGCTCATAGACATTGACCATCATATCACCAATTCTCTACCGAAATGTCATTACTTGCGGGACACAATAAAGAAAATAAAATGCAACACTTTTTTTTTCTTTTTCTTTGGTTTTCTTTTCTCTGTTTTTTTTTTCTTTTTCTTGTCTTGGTGCTTTCCTTACGCGAAGCGCAAACATGGGTGTCATGAATGGCCCCGGTCTATCAACACCTCAACCTACTAATATGAAGTCCACTTGAACATCTTTTGACGCAAGTTGCAAACATGGGTGTCATGAATGAACCTGGTTACTCAATGATCAAGCTTTCTTTCCTAGTGGATAGTTTTCAACACCTTTTTGCGCGAATCATACCCATGGGTGTCATGCATATATCCGGTTACTAAGTGCATCAACCATTGCCACCTTATTCACTAATTATGCATAAAATTAACCAAAAAGACTCAAGATATAAGCATGAACTCTGCAAGAAATCAAACATGTGCATCGGTCTTCAAAAATAGATATTGCAGTCAATGCCAAGAGGTAGCAACATTAGGTGAGTAATTCACACAATTGAGCAAAAGAATTCAAATAAGGCCAAACATTCTCACAGGGTCATGTTTTTAGGACTTCAATCATACCTTTAGCTCAATCATACATGCTCAATTATATTTGCTAGCTCATGTTCCACAAAAATCAAATAGAGATAATAATCAAAACATCCAGAATTCCATGGGATTTATATGAATCATGCTTGAAATTTAAAATAGAGGACAAACTAAGCCAGATGGGTATTTGAATAACACATATGTATGCAATGCATGCTCTATTTTTGGATTTTTGAATTTTTTTTTTATACGAAAATAAACAAAAATTAATAAAAATGATTACAGAAATTAAACATGATGCATAAATTTAAATATGATCTCCTATATGCATCTATATATAGAATTCCTCTCCCCCACACTTAAAGTTTTCATTGTCCTCGATGAAACAATAAAGACAAGAAAAGTAAATCAAATATAATCAGGGTGAAAGAAAAGAAAAAAAAAAAAAAAACTTACCTCGGGTTGCCTCCCGAGAAGCGCCTTTCTTTAATGTCATTGGCTTGACTTATTCTCAATCTCAAGACCTTATCTCTCAGACATCGTCAAGGCCCTCAGTAGCCTATCATATTCCTGTGCACACATCTTACAAGGCACATCATAGCACAATAAATTGAAAGCATAAAATGTGGAACTCACGAACCCTTTCAATCTATCAAAGAGTCTAGCATGACTCTCTGCAGAAGGAATATGATACCACAAACACAGTTCCGCTGGTGGCTTTTCAAAATAGCAATCAAAAGGATCAACATAATCACCATTACCTTTAAGATTGCAAAAGTTTACCTTTATTATCTCTTGAGCCTCAGCTGATGGCTCTAAACCTGGTTCATCAATGGGCAAGCTCAGAATGGATGTTGCAGATGGAGTAGGAGACACATCACATGTAACCTCATGCGTCGACTCATGAGATTCCAAGTCAGAAAGCACTATACCCTCTCCTCCATCGTCAAAGACACTATCGTTGTCTACAGCCAATTCCTCCTCTTCTTCTTTGAAGCTCCTTTCTTTCTCACCTTTTGCACTTAAAATTTGAATGAGTTGGCTCATCTGATTCTCCAATTTTCCAAGTCGACTCATTTTTTCTTCTTCCAACTGATGCAACACTTGTGTGAGAGTTTAAATTGATACTTCCCGCTCAACCTGTCGACTCATGTTGCAGAAAAAATCCCAAATCTCAAAGAGTCCCATATCCAATAGGCCTCCATTGCTCATGGACTCAACAAGACTCTGTGTTTCAGCATTCATCCCATCAAATATGCAAAAACACATCTCCCGCACACCATATTGATAACCCCATGAACCAAGGTCGTTAACATACTCATGCAATCTAGTGAAATATTGGTGAAAGTTCTCACCTTCAAACTGCAACAATCTCAACATCTTGAAAAAGTTTGTAGCAAGGGTGTTGTGAACCGTAACATAGGATCACAATGGGTTAGATATATGCACAAAAATCAATAAATACACAAAACAAAGAAATAAACTTGATTCCCCGGCAGCGGCGCCAATTTGATGAGTGGTTTTTTAGTCGCATAAACCGTATCAAAATAAAACACAAACCTACAAACTAGTATAGCAAGCAAGTAAGAGGTCGATCCCACAAAGAATCAAGTATTTCTCAGCAATGTGTATTTACCAATTAGTAGAAGGGGGGTTTTGATTGATTGAAATAGAAAGAAAGCAAAATAAACTATAAACAGATTGGTGCAAAACAATTTAGAGAAGATCGTTCTACCTACAACTATCCACTTTATTTGGTTGAATTGATATTGTAACTTCCTCTTGTCCTTTAGTTTTCCTATGAATGCCCTTGTCCCGACCTAATATAGTTACTAGTCCAATCAGTCCTAGAAACCCTTATCAATCGAACAGTCCCTAAAGAAGGATTTAACCCAATTGATAGCTTTAAGTCCAGAGATTAGCCAAGGTATTTGCAGTCCCTAAAGAGGGATTTAACAACACATCCAACTTCCTACCCATCCAATTAGTTCAATCAGCCATAAAGGGATAAGTTTGCCACTTGGGTAAAGGTTCACAATCAGGAATCTACAAAACCCTAACAATTGAATTGATCTAACAAGTTGGTCAGACGAGAAAGAACAAAACAATAAACAATCAAGCACAAAGAAGTTGAAGCATTCAATATAGGAAATAAGGAACAAGATTCAGAAACTCACAATCAATCCAAATAAAGCTTCAAATTGCAAGTAGAACGAAGAGAGTTTAGTCGCCCATGGCGAACATCGCTCTCTCTCTAATTGTCTGATAGAACATAAGAATAGAATCGAAGTAATGAAAAATAACATAAAAGTCGGCCTAATAAACATCAAAGTCGGCTTCCCAAAACAAAATAGACATCTAGGGTTTTTCAATCGAAACGTTGCGCGCTGACGGCAGCTGCGGCGGGCGCAGCATATAAGCGGCGGGCGCAGCATGAATACCGCCCCTGGCGGCGGGCGCAGCAAACTATGTGGCGGCCTCTGCATTGGGTTTTCCCGAAAATTCCGTCTCGAATTAGCTCTCGACGTCAACAAGAAAGTTGTAGCTCTCTGAAAGAGCTTTCTAACGCATGGTCATAATAGTCGATCGGACAACCGAGGCCTCCAGAAAGTGCAAAACAAGTTCAGCGTGTCTGGCGACAACTTCTGCAGACTTGTTCTTCGTTTATGTTCGCTTCTTCTTCTCAGGACCTCTTGAGATCTTCATGTAAGCTTCTTCGATCAACTAGACATTCTCATGAAATGCGTTATCAACTCATGTCTTCTCCTCTGATCTACCATTACCTGAAATAATCAATAAAAGCGTGTAGATTCCGACTCCGACAACATAGAGAACTTATATGCAAATCATGCTTAATCCATCCATGAAATGCATCTTAACTAAGCTAAATGCAACCTATTATGCCTACCTAAATGCATGCTATCACCCATCATGATAAGAAAAGATGTCATGGATGATGTCCATGGTGGGATCATGACCGGAGGAAGAGGAAGCCCTTTGCTCTATGTATTGCGTTCTACGCAAAGAAACTATCGGCTCAACTGGATCTTCTCCATGACTGTCCCATACTGTATAATCCGGCCACATACCAAAATGAGACAAGTGGTGCAACATCGTTGGGATGTTAACATATTCTCGAGCGTTATTGCAATAGTCGCACGGACAAGGAAAATAGGCCCTCCCATTTACATTTGCAGCCACATTGTTCACGACGCTAGTAATCCCATGAAGATATTCATTTGAAGTACAAGGAAACTGCATCCATCTCTTATCCATTTTCTAAATTCACTATCATTTAAAAAATATAAATCCATCACACACTTATAGCACTACAAAATCAATATATGTCTCTAACCACTTCACACAAATTCATTTCCAAATTCAATATCATTTTAGAAATATATAATACGAAATCTAAATTAAACATGTCACACATCTCAAATTAAATCCATTACGCATTTCATTTAAACACAACAAATCCCAATCCAATACAAACAAACAATTTATATTTTCCACAAATTCTAACCTAAATAATCAGACATTCAAAATTTCAATAATAACAAATATCATTACTAAAAGTAGTTGTAAAATAATTCAATCAACATTTCGCAAGTCTCTATCACAAGGTTCAAAATCTCAAACAAATTCCTTTCTACAAATCTAACCATTATTTCACAATTCTTCCCTCTATTTAACAAAATATATATAAAACAAATTTTTTTTTAAAATGACACTAACCTTGCTACAAACTCAAGCGACTTCTTCAATCACCCCATCACTTGTTTAGATCTACAACAAAAATTCCAAATCACTAATCTAACCAATATTTCACAAATGCATCTATATTTAAAATTACAAGTATAAAAAAAATAAAGCATAACAAACCTTACCACAACTCAAAATATATTGTTATTCTTCTTGAATTTTCACAAACCTAACTTATGTAAATGATTTGAAATTTGAAAATGGAAAAGATGGAAAATGGGGGAAAATAAAGGAGATGAAGAACAAGAAGACAGACAAATAGTGTGGTTTAAGGTTATTGTTGTAACCTTAACATCATTCAATGAGGTAGCTAACAACATTAAATTTAGGCAACGGTACAAATTACTTCAAGCGACGGACATAGTCTCCATCCGTCGCTCCATATCTATCCCCATTTGACTTGTGGGTTGACCAGACTCAGGCGACGGTACCAAATACTCAGGCGACGGAAGCACCTTGGTTCGTCCCAACAGAACACTTCAAGCGACGGACACAGTCCCCCTCCACCACTCGAGAGCTGTCCCCCATTTGACTTGTGGGTTGACCAGACTCAGGCGACGGGATGCTATAGTCCATCGCTAGAGACACATTGGAGCGGCGGGATTTGCCCTGTTCGTCGCCTCAGTGTCTATCTGGCGTAGTGACATATACACGGGTGTTAAAAAAGGGGAGATTTTAGAAGTGCCTCATCTCATGTATTGGCCATGGAGAGCGGTCCAGTTAAAGCTAAGGCTGTACATGTAAATTAATTAATTAATTAGAGACTATTTAAAATGTCAAATAATGAGGGTGTGAAAGCTATACATGCAAACCTAAGGTTATATCTAGTCAAATTCACTAACCAAGCAGGAAAGGAGCAAAGAAATTAATCTTAAAAGAAGGGGCGTTTTGAGAGAGATGTTAAGATATAGAGGGATGGCAATGGGTCGGGTGGTGGGTGGATGGACCCCCATTTCACCCGACCCACCATGGATAACTCATTTTCCTACCCATCACCCCACCCACATCCACCCATATCCATCGGGTGATCGGGTGAAATGGGTGAGATGTGGGTGAAATATGGGTGATTTTTCCTAAAGACATGTAATTGAATTCCAATCAATTTGGGCAGACAAAATAGCGTATAAAATATGATTATCTTACACATTTAAGTCTTAAATAAGTCTTAAACACATACATAAGTCTTAAACACATACAATAAGTCTTAAACAACACATGCCACAAGTCTTAAACACATGACATAAGTCTAAAACATAAGGAAAATAAGTAGTCCGACTTGAATGTGAATCGCCTTGGATGAACGTCAACCACTAGACCACTGTAAGTAAGCTCCTTCTTCTTCCAAGAAAAATGCATCCTATTAAAAAAAATGCAACTAGCAAGTTAGGAGAATATTAATTACCCATGTTAAGAATCGAAAAACTAGGACATATCTACCTAGCATAAACTGAATAGCAAGCTGATTTTTTTACAGATCTGTACAGTAACCTTACCAACTTCTAGAAAAAATCAATAAACTAAATAGCAAGCTGAATAACAAGCTGATTTGTACTGTTGTGCAATAAAAATATCTGTAAACTGAATAACAAGCGGAATAACAAGATGATTTATACTGTTGTACAGTAAAAGAATCTGTAAACTGATGTACAGTAAAACTGATTTGTAATGTTACCAACTTCGAGAAATATAATCTATAAACTTACAAACTGATTTGTAAAATAATATGTAAATGGATTTATAAACTGATTTGCAAACTGGAAATATCTAAAATTGTATTACAAATTGATTTGTAAATTAAATAATTTGTGAACTTACGGTAAGATCACTCGTGTCACTTTCTTCTTCCAAATCTTCATCATCTGCACATCTAGCCCATGCACATTTATTATCAATACGACATCCTACAAAAAATATGGTCATTAACTATTTCAATTTCTAAAAGACATAAAAATAAAATGGTCATTAACAAAACAATATGAAAAGGGATTAAAGCACCTAAAAGATGTTCAAGCATCCAATTTTGCAAGCATGTCAATGCCTCAACGGTCTTATAATGAAGCTTAGCATGGTGAGCACTAATCAATCTTCCACCAGAACTGAAAGCACTCTCAGAAGCAACATCGAGCCTTTTGTACTCCATCAATCGTCAAGCACTCGAAATGTTTCCATACATCTGAATATCGCCTCTTGCGTTTTTGGGAAACTTCAACCTCAAGCAAACCACTTTCATTAGGCTCAGAAGAAGGTTGCTAGGTTCTCCATGTGGAGTAGGTTGATTAGAGCTCTCGGGTGGAGTAGGGTTAGAAGAAACGGTATGAGGGCAAGAAGATTGATCAGCCTAAATTCTTCCTGCCAATTCCCTGCAAACGCAAAAAAAATCAGATCCAAAATCACCCTTAAGCAAAACCAGGAGAATACATTCAATTAGAAAATACATTCAATCATACACTGATACCCACAAGCAACAATTCCATTTTCGAAATCAAAGACCAACAGTCCAAAATCACCTTTACAACACAAAATCAGATCCAAATCCTTCCTATTTAAACCCCCATTTTGCAATAATTCCATTTTCCATACAAACCCTAGAATTTCGAAATCGAAATTGACAAAGAAACAAGTAGGATTTCAAAAATTACCGGTTGTGGTCCTTTGGGATGATCAACATGGTGGCCGGCGGTGACTAGTGGAGGCGGCTGGAGGTGAGTAGCGACTAGCGAGGGATGAGATCTGAGAGGGAGGGGGATGTGACTTGACTGGCCGGGAGGACGGCTAGTGAGCCGAGATCTGGGAGCTTGGAGCTCGGAGGTGAGCCAAGATTATACTTGACTGGCCGGAAGGACGACTTCAATTCGGTCATTCAATGCAACATCGACTTGAAAGCACTCTCAGAACTGAAAGCACTCTCAGAAGCAACATCGACTTGACTGGCCAGAACTGAAAGCACTCTCAGAAGCAACATCGACTTGACTGGTCAGGAGGATTGAGTGTATTGCGTCTACGTACAAGAGAGAGAGAGAGAGAGAGAGAGAGAGAGAGAGAGAGAGAGACGAGTGGGCGAGTGGGGGACTCTGAGGGCTGTCTGTGGAATGTGGAAAAAGGGAAGGGAAATTAGGGTTTACAAAAGTATATATATATATATATATATATATATATATATATATATATATATATATATATATATATATATAATATATATAATATATATATATATATAATATATATAATATATATATATATCTATATTTATATAAAATATTTTTTTAATATAATATTAATATATATATATAATATTATATGTGGATCGGGTCGGGTGGCGGGTGGTGGATCGGGTGCGGGTGGAGAAAAAATTCACCCCACCCGACCCACCACCCATATCCACTTCACCCACATCCACTTTCCACCCGCTTTTTTCGGGTTTTCACCCACTTTTTCGGGTCTGGTGATTCGTGTTCGGGTGCGAGTGTGGGTGAAATTGTTATCCCTAGATACGGAGGATACCAAAAGAGTGACAATGAAAATTGAGCAAAAACAAGCCTAGTATATCGGAGCTAGATAAAAGAGAATGAGATATTAGACCCATCGTACAAGTGTCAATGACGAGAGGGTTTCTCGACCAAATAAATTTGTAGTCAAGACCCCCACTATAGTATAGGGGAGTCAGGTTCGTCCTCAGGAAAGAAGTCAGCGGTTCTAGTTTTAGTGTGTTTTAGGGTTCAGGAATAGCGGGAAGAGGTGATGAGGGTGGCTGTCGACAAAGAATAGAGGAGTCGATGTCGATGGATGGAGAGGGAATGGTGGTTTGATATCGAGTAGAATATGTGCCGAATAAAAATAATAAAATAAATCAAATAAAGATGCAAACTTCCAAGGTTAGGGATCACTACAATAGTAAACATATGTGCAGATTATAAATCACATAAAGATGCATACTTTATATCAAAGAATCGACTTTTGCAAATTCCAACAATTTAGGTGATAGAGGCTCTTGCATAAAAACCTAATTTGTTTCTACCTTTTCTTAATTAGGATTAGTCGGCTCTCGCAAATAAACCCTAATTACTATCCAATTCATAATAAGATCATTTTCGCTTCAATATCATGAATAAGGAATTTCCTCAACTCTCGCAAAGGATTAAGCACATAGGTAGATGATGATAAAGACATATAAATTCATGGATTTATAAATCAAACACACATATCTATGTTGGGATCACCCCAACCCTAGAAGAAGGAAATTAGAAACAAACCATAATAAAAGAAATTAACTTTAACATAAAATAAACTAAAACTTACAACCGTTCGTCTCCTTCCTCCTCATTCTCTTTCGCCTCATCTCTCTCTCTCTCTCTCTCTCTCTCTCTCTCTCTCTCCTCCTCTCTCTCCTCCTCTCTCCTTGCACCCGAAGACGACTTTTCTTGAATGAATAAAAATTAGTCGCCTAGGGCCTTATTTGTAGGCTTCATTCCCTCTCTAATTAGGAAAGAATATCCTATCTATATCTATATCTATCTATCTAATAAATTAAGATAAAATAATGGAATAAATAATTAAATTTAAAAGGAAATATATCTAATGTGGATAAAATATCTTCTCTCTTGACTTGATGGCACTTGATAGATCTTGATAGAATTTCATCTCGAAAATATCACCATTGGACTTTGGATAGAAACTTAACAAGATCTCGGACTACTCGACGTCGGCTTTTGGGATTTCCTCGATATCGAGTAGAATTCCTCGATATCGAGTAGCATTTTCTCGTCTTCTGCTCAGCAACTCGATTTCGGCCTCCAGACGACACATCGACTAAGTTTTTACTCGACATCGAGGAAATTTCCTCGACATAGACTAGAGTTTGGTCCGTCTTCAGCTTCCTCGTCGATCTCGGATCCAAGATGTGAAAATCGACTAAGTCTTCCTTGATATCGAGTAGATTTCTTCGATATCGAGTTTCATGTTCAGCTCCCAGCTTCCTTGTCGATTTCTGGAGTCTTTACTTGATTTGGGCTTGGTCGATATCGACTAAAATTCCTCGATATCGAGTAAATCTCTCAGCTTTCTGCTCTGTTCTTGAAACGCACTTTTCCGAGTCCTTGTTTGTCGGATTGACGCATATGATCATGCATTGGAAAGCTCTTTTCGAGGTCTACAACTCTCATGAAGACACCAAAACTTTACTTGGAATGATGAATGGCGAAAAATGGCCTTTTCTCCAGCTGCACCATCCTTAGCTTCTTCATGAGTTTTCCTTTAAGCTCCAAAGTGCGTCTGATTTCTGTGAAATATAACAAAAACTTGTGTAGACCTCCATATATTGCAAATAAACATAAACTACACAAATTATGTATTATTCTAACCCAAATGTATGAAATGTATGCAGAAAACGATATAAAAGTAACTATAAAACATGGCAAATTAGTCTCGATCACAACAGTCAACTAGAGGAATCAATCCTACTCGTTCATTCTTCGGGTTCATTTGCGGGTCCTTATACATCAGTTTAGTTGTTCTCAGATGATCTTATCCCCATCACTATCTTAAAAAGAAGGGAAATTTACAAAAAACCACCCCTTAAATGTTGGTCTTTTCACTTAACCATCCCTTAAATTTGAAATTACAGTAAACCACCCCTTAAATGCTTTCCATTAACAAAAGCACCACCCTTAGGGTGTGTATGGCTGGATATAAACAGGTTAAAAAGTGTGAAATTATTAGCTGTTAAAAAAATAAACGGGTTTAAACGGCGTATGGGAACAACAAATAAGCTTTAGTCAGTTAAAAAAAGGGTTTATAAATAGGCTGCAGATTGAAGCTTATTTTGAGGTTTATATTCCATAATTACTATTTTACCCCTTCTCTTTTATCTTATTTGGTTTGAAAGTACCACAATACCCCTAATAAAAACCAAATAAACTCCACTTTTTACAAATAAACTGTTTTTCGCCCCATACGGAGTTTATATTTTTTCATAAATTTTTAACTACTTTTACCAATAGTTATAAATTTTTACCCTGTTTATAATTTTAGTCAGTTTATTAACATCGTCCCATACGAACCCTTAGTCTATTTTTGTTCATCCTTAGATATATTATATTTTAATATTTTTAAACTCAAAATTTATGTATAAATATATTTAAAGTTTGAATTGAAGGGGTTGGATTGTTATATATATCATTTAAACAAAACTTATTAATATAACTTAGAAATATCTTCCGGTTTATGTCTTATAATAATTTTTTAAACATTATTTAAATTATTTTTAAGTATAATATGATTATAAATAATAATTTCCATTTATATAGTTAAAAATAATATTAAAATTATTTATTTATATTTTAAAAATTGTATTTCAATAATTAACCTTTGGAGAAAAAATATAAATAACCTTTAAAAAATAGGTTATTACTCACAATTAAAATAATTAAACACATATTTTAAGTTTAAAAATGTTTAAAATATAATTTATTAAACGAAAACATAATGGAAATTGGTGATGGGTGGTGATTTGTTAATGGAAAGCATTTAAGGGGTGGTTTGCTGTAATTTCAAATTTAAGGGGTGGTTAAGTGAAAAGACCAACATTTAAGGAGTGGTTTTCTGTAAATTTCCCTAAAGAGAAATTAAATTGGATACACTGTCATTATCTATATTAGCAATGGATAAGCAATTTTGCATCTCTCAAAACTACGCATAAATTGTGTCTTAGAAATGTTCACAAAGTTGGTATGTATTGTAAATATGTTTAAATGACGAACATTATGTAAAGCATAAAATCTGCATCACAGTTGATCGATCTTGATCATGCCCTCATAGCCTGCAAACAAGAACAAACGAGGTCGGGGCGGGGCTTGTCTCCCCCGTAGGACCCTCCGACGCTCAAGTCAGTTCTCCCCCGTTAGAAAGAATCTTCTTATCGTATTTATATTAGTCGAGAATAAATGAAACGGTCAAGACATTTTATTTAAGGAATTGAAACGGTTTTGATATTTAATAAAGAAACCATTACCGTAATGATGTCGGCAGATACATTAATTATATGAAACGGTCGGGGCATTTATGTGGATCATCACAATAGATTAGGCGGTAATGGATAAAAGATGGAATTGCCCCTGCATCGTGATTCCGGGATTTTCCCTCTTACAATTGCCCCTCGGGTTTCCTCATCATGATCTAGTGATGAGGGAAGACGAATATTTCGGTGCTCTTCACTTTCTATGGTTGACGACAACCGCTGATGATTGTCCAACCGCTGATGATTAGGTGGTGCATTAAATAATCAAATGAAATTTATAGCTAAGCCTGATCGAATAAATTTTCCACCATAAGTGAGGATAGTGTGTGCTGATAAGTCGATCAGCAGCAATCTATTGATCTTATTATCGATTTCTGGTGGTCATTCGTGGCGAATTCCGGGGGCCGTAAGTGGCGATTTCCGGTGGCCGTAAGTGGCGATTTCTATTTCCGGTGGCCGTAAGTGGCGATTTCCGGGTGCCATTCGTGGCGAATTCCGGGGGCCGTAAGTGGCGATTTCCGGTGGCCGTAAGCGGCGATTTCCGGGGGCCGTAAGTGGCGATTTCCGGGTGCCATTCGTGGCAAATTCCGGGGGCCGTAAGTGGCGATTTCCGGTGGCCGTAAGCGGCGATTTCCGGGGGCCATAAGTGGCGATTTCCGGGTGCCATTCGTGGCGAATTCCGGGGGCCGTAAGTGGCGATTTCCGGGTGCCATTCGTGGCGAATTCCGGGGGCCGTAAGTGGCGATTTCCGGTGGCCGTAAGTGGCGATTTCTATTTCCGGTGGCCGTAAGTGGCGAGTCTTCTGCCTTAATTGGCATTTGCTTGGCCATACGTGGCGAGTTTTCACTTTTTCAAATAATTGTTGTGGCTTTGAAGACAACGTTCCGTGACATCTACAGCCGTTGGACCTCTAACTTGCTTTTTGTCTCTCTATAGCTCTTGATGCCTCAAATCATTTTGGTTGCCCCAGTGTACTTTGTAGTATTGACTCTTGCCCCAATATCGGTTGTGAGAATATAATCCATAATCTCCTCGGGGGGTGTACCGAATGTTTGTTGCTCATACTTCTCTATAAACACCTATTCAAGACTACAAAACAAGTAGAGCGAACAAAAACAAAAGCACAAAGCACAACCCACTATATATATCCAAGAAGCAAGTGTAAGAACATGATCAACTCAACTCAACCACATAATCGACCGAACCAACAAAGAGGTGTATATTTGTATATATAAGTCAAATTCATTCTTATATTTGCAATGTTAGATGATGAAAGTCATACATATGGACTCAAAGACACTGAGCAAATATATGTTAACGAATAGAAACATAAAAAACAATACTTAAACTTAACCATATATGCATCCGTAAAATATTGCTAAAATAAATATATGAGTTTCATAAATTAAAATTCTGCGGCTCAATCAATATAGAAGGACAAATAAGATAATGAAAATTGCGTAATGAAAATGTGTTACCTGGACTCACTGAAAGTTGGGCCTTTTCTGCCAAGATATTAAATGTGCAGTCCAAGCCGCGATTTTTGAGAACTTTAAGGTTGCTTTTGTAATTAATCCAAACTTGCATCCAAACTTGCTCGTGGCCGTAATCCATCTTCTTCGTAGGTATGTAGAAGGCGGCGGCGCAGGACTTCACAGCGGCCTCCTCGGCGTCGGCGATATCCATCTCGGCTCGATGGTTGAGCACCCGTACAGATTTCCAACGAGATCTCGAATTCAAGGGTTAACAAGGCATCCTCGACCACTGTCCCGCCTTTGGCCTCGACCCCGACGGCGGACCAGTATCCTTAACGATGAATTGGGGTCGCCCTGGCCTCCTCCATCGCCACCGATGCGTTCTCAAGTTTGAAGTCGGCAGCGGAGACGCCTCTACTGGTACGGGTTGTCGCTAGCGCTTCCTCGCATCCATCGAAGACCTGTGGAGGAGGGCCTAGATCAATTGATTGATCGGGAACTGAAGCCTACTCGAGGCTCCTTGTTGAATCCTCAGGCCTCCTCAGACCGGCTGGTGGTGAACCCAGAAGGCTCCTTGCTTGGTGTTTTCCTTGGCGGATTTGGGATTGCCGCTGGAGATGTCGATGATTGGCGAAGATCCGAATTTGATGCCTCCGCATATGCCCCGGCTGCCTTCTGGAATGATTCAACTTAGTCAGCCTCAGCCTGTACGGCGGCGGTGAGAAGTAGAGGAGCGGCGACGGAAGCGAGGCCCAGGTTCAGATCTCCATCCAGATCTCTTGTCTTTCTGCTTCTTTTTCATTGGGAATCCGAGCATCATGCTTTTTCATCGAATTCCCACAGACGGCGCCAATTGTAAAGCATAAAATCTGCATCACAGTTGATCGATCTTGATCATGCCCTCATAGCCTGCAAACAAGAACAAACGAGGTCGGGGCGGGGCTTGTCTCCCCCGTAGGACCCTCCGACGCTCAAGTCAGTTCTCCCCCGTTAGAAAGAATCTTCTTATCGTATTTATATTAGTCGAGAATAAATGAAACGGTCAAGACATTTTATTCAAGGAATTGAAACGGTTTTGATATTTAATAAAGAAACCGTTACCGTAATGATGTCGGCAGATACATTAATTATATGAAACGGTCGGGGCATTTATGTGGATCATCACAATAGATTAGACGGTAATGGATAAAAGACGGAACTGCCCCTGCATCGTGATTCCGGGATTTTCCCTCTTACACATTACATACTGAAATATAAGAAGTGTGCGGAAACCAAATCATTGGCAAGACCTAGCTTATATTCGAAAACGAAACAACTTGGATATTTTAAGCCTTACCGAAACAAAGTCACCTGCCCCACCGGCTCAGTCCCTCTATATGCATTCAGGATTTAATAATGCCCACCATATTGCCTCAATTGGAACAAAAGGGGGATTTTGGGTCTTTTTTAAGACTTCGAAATTTACAAATTCGATTCAACAAATATCTATGTCAAATAAGTATATTATGTATCTGGCTAAAATTGAGAAGTTTAGATTTATTCTTACTTTTATTTATGCATCTTCTAATCAATTAGAAAAAAATGATTTCTAGGAGGAGTTATTCATAGTTATTTATCAATACGACCTCCCTTGTATGTTAATGGGAGATTTCAATGATATTGAGTCAGATTACGATAAAATTGGTGGAATAATTC
Source organism: Persicaria tinctoria (assembly GCA_037127255.1). Taxonomy (NCBI): domain Eukaryota; kingdom Viridiplantae; phylum Streptophyta; class Magnoliopsida; order Caryophyllales; family Polygonaceae; genus Persicaria; species Persicaria tinctoria. The sequence continues at coordinate 50,071,067 of JBANSL010000006.1, read as the reverse complement.
CACAGGCTAATAGATTTATGCGAATTCAACAAATTACGGAAGAGTTAGAGGTTCATACGGTCCCTTATATAGGAAGTCCAATTACCTGGAGGAAAAAACAAACTTCTATTGATAATATCTATGCAGTACATAATCATCCTTTTACAACTTCTAATCATTCTTTGATGTCTATTTCATTAGGAGTTACAAAAATTAGGGCAGGATCACCTTTTAAATTTGAAATGTTTTGGACCAGTAATGATAACTACAACAGATTAGTTAAATCAACTTGGCAAAACAAGTATCATGGGTCATTTATGTTTACACTTCTACAAAACTGAAATTACTTTAAGAAAAACACAAAACTCTGGTGTAAGTCTCATCCAAATAACAGTTTTAGGCAGATAAAATATATTGAAGATTAGTTCATGCTACTACAAACACAACAAATTTCTGGGAATTCAACCGATACTATAAATTGCAAACGGATCGGAATAGATTGTTGTGTAAGCGTGAAGCTCTCATGGACTTTAATAATACTTTTTTGAAACAATGGGCTAAATCTAATTTCCTCGGATTTGGAGACAGGAATACCAAATATTACCAGTCAATATAAAAAATAAGAAGTTCAAAAAATATCACTCGCAATTTTACCAATAAAAAGGTATTTTGATTGAGGATGAGGATCAAATTAGAGATGAAATTACAACGGAATTAGCTGAAAGATTTATTTCAAATAATGTACCGATTAGTAACAATCCATCTTTCCTAAATTTAATAGATCATACCATTACTGATTCTAAAAACTTAGCTTTAATTCATCCATTTTCATATACAAATATCAAGAATACCATATTCTCAATGACAGATGATAAGACTCCAGGTCTGGATGGTTTTCCACCAGAATTCTATACAAAAATATTGGAACATTGTGGGTAGGTTAGTATGCAAAGCAGTTAAATCCTTTTTTCATTTTGGTATTCTTCTTAATGAGGTAAATACAACTTTCATTGTGCTTATTCCGAAAATTGATTCACCTACTAACATTAACCATTACCGTCTGATTAGTCTGTGTAATACTATTTACAAGGTTATTTCGAAGTTATTGGGTAATCGGTTGAAACCTATTTTGCCTAGTATTACTAATCCATTTCAAGGAGCTTTTGTTCAAGGAAGGAATATTCAAGATAATATTTTAATAGCTCACAAAGTCTTCCACTCGTTTCATAACAAAAAGGGCAAATTAGGGTGGATGACATTAAAGTTAGATATGGAGAAAGCTTATGATAAAATCAGTTGGAATTTTATTCGCATTATTCTAAACGAATTTGGTTTTTACTCTAAATAGATTAATTGGGTTATGACCTGTATAACTAAAACTAGCTTTTCAGTTTTAGTTAATAATTTGACTGGCCGTACATTCCAAACTTATAGGGGAATCGGACAAGGAGATCCTCTTGCACCGAATATTTTTGTATTGGTTGTGGGACTACTAGAAAAAATGTTGGACCAAGAATAATTGGAATGTGACCCCTTGGTTGGAATTAAACTTACAAATAACAGTGATCCTATTCCATTCCTCTCCTTTGCAGATGATATGCTTATTTTTGGACGTGCTGATGATTTAAGTCTTCACACGATTAAAAACCTCTTAAGTACTTTTTCCAATATTTCTAGATTAACTATTAATTGCAACAAAAGTTCTTTACAAGTCTCTAAAAATATTTATGTTACCAAAGTTCAATCTCTTGCTCAACAGTTAAATATTCCTATTACTAAAACAATGGAAAAATACCTTGGCATACCACTTATTAGTGGTAGAGTTTCGAATGTTTTGTTTGATTAGGCAATCATAAGTCTTAAAAAACAACTCACTGAGTGGAAAGAAAATACTCTCTCACAAGCTGGTAGATCGGTACTCATTCAAGCAAACCTCAATTCTAAAACAAAGTATCTTATGCAATCATTTCTTCTACCAAAAGGAATTCTAGAAAAAATTGCTCAAATAAACAAAAATTTCTTTTGGAATAAACTTCAATCTGATAATTATCATCCTTTAATCAGCTGGGAACATTTGTGTACTCCTAAAAAGGATGGGGGTTTAGGATTTAAAACAACTGAGCAAATTAGTATTGGCATGCACCTGAAATTACTTTGGAGAATTATGGAAAATCATGGTTAATCTCTGGTCAATATGAAATTATGGCAAATCATGATCATGAGAATATCAGGTCAAAGGTAATCACGAATAAATATCTCTCAAGAGAATCATTAATGGAAAGAGGAAGATTTAAAACTTCCTAGCAATTTGGACGGCTTCTTAATATCAGAGATATATTCTCTAAAGGATTGCTCTGGCTAGTAGGTAATGGGAAAACCATTAATGTCTGGTCTGACATTTGGGTAAATGCACAATACCTAGACTGCTTTCGGAATGACTATGATCTTAATTTAAAAGTGTGTGTTATATTTACAAATACCTACTCTTGGGATATTAACAAATTAAATAGTATATTTCTCTCTCATATTGTTCAAATGATTACTAATATTCATATTCCAGTAACTGATATTCCAGACAAGTTAATTTGGATTTTATAGTAATAATGGGAAACTTAATATTCCTCCAAATATAAAAATTTTTATTTGGAAAATTATTTTAGATATCTTACATACTACTGTTCATCTAAATAGATATATAAATAGTGTTCATAGTACTTGTTCTCTTTGTAAGTCTGATTTAGAAGATATAAATCATTTATTGTTTATCTTTAAGATTACCATATCCCTTATTCAAAATTTGGGTGTTAAACTGGGAAAATGTTTTATTATACCACAACTAACAAGTGATTTCTCAGAAAATATTCTAAATACTAGAGCTCTTAATGTAGATTTTACATACTTGTGCCAATTATGGCACTCTATTTGGGAGATGAGAAATAGAATTATTTTTCACAACAATTCTGACACGAGTTTTATCAACACCTTAACTCAAACTATTGATAAGATTTCTTGCTGGAGTAAGGGACAGGTGAAAACCAAGTTACCTAAACGTTGTAGGCCTCCTGATAAAATGTTTTGGAAATGTCCCCCAATAAATGTCATAAAGATTAATGTAGATGCCTCGGTGAAAATTGGTTGCGAGCCTAAGATTGGGTGCATTTTAAGAAATAATTATGGTCAAGTTATTTGAATTCATAAATGTAATGTTAGGATGAGCTCTGTCATTCTAGCAGAAGCGTTTGTTATATATGCAGGTATAAGACTGACAGCGGAGCTTGGGATACGGAAAGTCATAGTCGAAAGTGATTGTGAAATCATTATCAATGCCATTAATCAGGTGAACAATATACCATGGGAGGTCGTGCAAATAGTTCATGAAATCAGATTCTTAAGCGAAGACTTTGAGATGTCGGTAGTTAGTTCCAGAACATTATCTTGTCAGATGATCATGGATGTCGGTAGTAGATCCTATTTATTGCTTACTGTAAAAAAACTATGCATAAATCAAGTCTTAAAAGGCATTAATTTGGTTCACCAAGTGCGGGAAAAACTTTCAAAAGAAGAGAAAGAAAATACAACAAAGGGTTACATAGAATAAACCAAGTCATCATGACAGAAACTAGCAAACAAAGATGCAAAAACCAACAAAGGAAGTTTCTACTCGAAACACAAACTGGCTAACAGAGAGACAAAAGGACCAGTTTGTATGTACATACACCAAGGTGGTAGGATCAACTAGACCTGTCAAACGGGTCATTCAGGTCGGGTCGGGCCGTTTGGGTCGGGTCACTTCGGGTCTCGGGTAAAACAGGTTTCGGGTATTTCCGGGTTGACTCTAACCCGGGTTTGACCGGGTTTCGGGTCGATTTCGGGTTTTTCAATTTTTTCTTTTTTAAATGAAAAAAATCATGATTTGATAATTTTGGGATAAATTTTAATTATATGTAAAAAATTAATTATATATAATTATAAATCAACCAGGTCAAAATTACCAGGTCAATCGGGTCGAAACCCAGATTACTCGAAAAAATTTCGGTTTTTCGGGTTCGGGTCGAAAAAAAAATTTATGGGTCAAAATTTCCGGGTTCGGGTCGGAAATTTTCCGGGCGTTCGGATCGGGTCGACCGGGTCGGATTGTGTTTTGACAGGTCTACTAAGGACCCATTTGGTATAGAATTTGAAAATGTAAACGAGATAAATGTAATCTATTGTAATTCAAGATACATTGTTATAAAATTTAATCATTATCCTCGTTTCCCAATTTTTCATACAAAATCTGCTTTGTTTCTTACAATGATCAATCACCCATTTGAACAAAGGTAACAATATCTCAAAGCAATGCATAAATCAAGTCTTAAAAATGAGCCTTCCTCTCTCATTAATTATACTCACAAAACTTCTATACAATATACATCTTCTCATACAAAATTTGTTTCTATTCCGTTTAGTTACCTTATATAATCCTATACCAAACATGCACGTGCTAAGTGAGGGAAACATGGTTGATCCAAACTTCTGTATGAGATGTTGTTTCCCACAGTAGGTTTCTACTCTGATATCCGACATCAAGAAGCACAACATTATTCTATAGGCTCCTTCATATTCTTGACATTCACCTTCTAGCCTTGCATTGTTTTCGACTTCCTCACAAATCGACATGCTTAGCCCCTTATTTTGATGCGCACAGATTTTTCTTGGGTGTTTGTTATGCATCCGTTATGACAATCTAATTGCATCCGGTGTTTTGTCCTCGATCTCAATTTACCAGATAGAGATATTTGTTGTTATTCCAAATCCTTACCTAATAATAAAAAAAATCCTCCATTTCCACTACTATCCTAGTATCCTTAACCATATCCCATTATATTAGTTTATTATTAATTTTTAATTATTAAAAATTTTATAAGATGATTTTCTAAGATTTTTTTTCAAAGATACAAAATAGCCATTTGTAAGCTAAATATATATTTTCTTCTAATTTTTTTTATAATATTAACATTATAAGTAATTTTTTGGGCCATGGTACTGGTAGGAAATCCGGAGTGAGTACAAGTATATTGGCTAGAGCTGACAATAAGGTTGTTCGGGTCAGGTTTGTGTTGAGCTCATTCAGGTCAGGTCAATGACGGGTCAGATCATTTCGGGCAAAATTTGTAGGCGGTCATTGGTCGGGTTGGAATCGGGGTCGATCTAAATGAATCTCGGTTTGGTCGGATTTGGAGTTGAATCCGGTTGGGCTCATTCGGGTTTTGGATCAATCGGGTCGGATTCACTTCGGGTTTCGAGTCAAAAGTGGGGTCGGTCTCATGCAAGTTTCTAATCAAACAAGGTCTACATATTTTAAATGATTTGATCAATCATTTTAGTTTTATTCACTATTTATTATTTGGTAATTTTTAAAATTAAACCTAAACCATATGGGTAAATATACTATACATACAGTACACTGTAGAGTATTGACTATGCAGTAAACTAAATTTGGGGGAAAATGGATTTTCTACGTTGCAAATTGAAGGGAAATGAATTTCTTTTGTTGAAATAGGAGGGAAATGTAAATTTTTTTTTTTTTTTTTTTTAAGCAATGTAAGAATTCAGTTTTCTAGACAAGCCTAGAAAAACCGAGAGACCGGACAAGCCGGTTTGATGGACTAACCATCATGTACAAGCAAATAAAAAACAGAAGCAAATGAAAAAAGGAAATAACGGAAGCAAATGACAGAAATAAAAAGCGACAAAAAGCAAACGAGCCAGCTATTCTACATCATAAAACAAAGCCAACATGACAATCGGACAATCAGCCAACGGAGGACGTACTCACAGAACTCTGGGGACCTAGCGGACATCTCAGATTATGGACTACGAAGAGCCATCAGATATCGATCGCAATTCCACGACGTCTTCGGATACAGCGAATCAAACACCGATCACACGAGGCCTGCATCACAACAAGAACAAACACGGCACACCAAACCGCAAATTCATCCCCAAGCAAACCATTGCCCAATAAAACCTCCAACCCGTCTCAAACCCTCAAGGACGATAACGAGATCGTAAAAGACTACTAAGTAGTCAAAATAGAGGCGACGGAGACGGGGACAGAGCAAAGAAATTGAACAACAATACAAAGGCAAATGGACGAAAGGGCGGAATGGAAGTAAACCCCGGCGACGAAAACTGATGAGAGGCCAACACAGAGCAGGCCACCCACACGAAGCTTCAGTGCAGCCGCAAGAGACATCAGAACCGGGCGGTGAAAGGTTGGTGAGGGCGGCTGGAGGACAGAGGCGAATGAGCCACAGCGGTGGCCGGAAACCAGGGCCGAGCCGAGGGAGGCGGGAGGAGAGTCGTGGAAGGCCGAGGACGCGAGAGCCTAGGATGCTGAGGGCTGCCAGATGAGATCTTGCCAGGGAAGCTACAACGCAAGGGCGGAGCCGCGCCCAAAGGTAGCAGGCAAGGGCGAGGGAGGTGGGAACGAAGCCGATTGGGTATTGGTGAAGCCCCGAAGGTGGCCGGTGAAAGCCAGGGAGATGGTGGCGACGACGGTAGCCGAGCACAACCGCGCGCGATGCAAGCGGCGGTGCCCAACTAGGTCGAGGAGGAGGGTGGCGGCGGGCCAAACCCCCGTCATCGAGAGAGGAAGGAAGGCTGGTGAGGCTTGGAAGCGAGAGGTCGGGCTGAGGAGGTTGATCGGGGGATGGCCGGTGAGCCTGGGGAGGCGACGGAGGTGATGAAGGGAGGCGGCCGCCCGGAGGGAAATGTAAATGAATCCAAAACTGAAAATTAATGTAGATGTTTTTAATTTAGTTTTTTTTTTCACTTGATATGTATTTTCCCGTTTTAAGTTTTGTTTTGTTTAAAAATATTGCATTTCTTTACTAGCTAGTGGCAAAATTAAAACTTGAAAATATCATTTTCATATTTTTCAAGTTTTTAAACAAAATAAAACTTTAAACTTTAAAAAGTTTATTCATCTTTGATTATTAGGTACATTTTTCATTAAAATATTAAAGTCTTTCAACTCTTCCCTAATGTAATATTTACATACAAAGTAATATTCACTCTGTTAATTAAAACTTGCCATTTACTATTCATGTACGCTTATTTAGAATGATACTGTAAAAAACTACATAAAATATTTTAAAAAATTTACATTTGTTTTTATAAATTCATACTTAATAGTAATAAGTATGAAATTATTTAAAAAATATTAAAATAGTTAATATTTTATATAGTTTTTAACACCAAAAAAACGGGCATTAATAGTAAAATGTCAAGTTTTAATTAACGGAGAGAGTATAAAAGTGTAAATGAAACTTATAAAAGTATATAAGTAATATGACCGGCCCTTAAATACTAAATGAAGTTATGATTTCACATTTGTATTCATTTTAAATTATTTAACTTAATATTCATTGGTTTATACTTTGGAGTATAATATATTAATTAGTCTTATACCTGCGCCAATGGCGCGCAATTTTATAGTAAAGTTGTGAATATTAAATAATACCAAAAATTTTCCGAAAAAAATACACATTTAGTGGTTAGAAAATAATAAAGTAGAGTGTATAATACGTAGTATGTGAACAGTTTGGATGATTTGGTAAACGCCTACAAACTGCTCAGACAAGACAACTACTCGTCATAAAGATATAATCATATTGAAATATTCCATAAGTGGATATATATTATGAATTAAACTAACCATTAAATGTTTCCTTATTATTAATTTTATGTTTTGAATTAATCTCATTAAATGTTTTGAATTAAACTCATTGGTTGAAAAAGCACTTAAAGTAGTATATATAAATATATATAGATACACATTACTAATATTAATTTTATGTTTCCTTATTATTAATTTTATATTTTGAATTAATCCCATTGTTTTCTTAAAACTACTAAAATTGTAATTTCGGCTAATGTGATTGGTTAAAAGGCCTAGGATTAAGGAGAGATCGCCATGTCATCGGTGAGGCTTTTGTTTTAATAGTTAGTAATAGATAATAGATAGATTGTTTTCTTAAAACTAATAAAATTGTAATTTCGGCTAAGGTGGTTGGTTAAAAGGCCTAGGATTAAGGAGAGATCGCCACGTCATCGGTGAGACTTTTGTTTTAATAGTTAGTAATAGATTGTTTTCTTAAAACTACTAAAATTGTAATTTCGGCAAAGGTGATTGGTTAAAAGGCCTAAGACTAATTAAGGAGAGGTCGCCACGTCATCGGTAAGGCTTTTGTTTTAATAGTGAGTAATAGATATTTTGAATTAGTCCCATTGTTTTCTTAAAACTACTAAAATTGTAATTTCGGCTAATGTGATTGGTTAAAAGGCCTAGGATTAAGGAGAGATCGCCACGTCATCGGTGAGGCTTTTGTTTTAATAGTTAGTAATAGATAGATAATAGATAGATTGTTTTCTTAAAACTAATAAAATTGTAATTTCGGCTAAGGTGGTTGGTTAAAAGGCCTAGGATTAAGGAGAGATCGTCACGTCATCGGTGAGACTTTTGTTTTAATAGTTAGTAATAGATTGTTTTCTTAAAACTACTAAAATTATAATTTCGGCAAAGGTGATTGGTTAAAAGGCCTAAGACTAATTAAGGAGAGGTCGTCACGTCATCGGTAAGGCTTTTGTTTTAATAGTTAGTAATAGATAGATTGTTTTCTTAAAGTTACTAAAATTGTAATTTCGGCTAAGGCGATTGGTTAAAAGGCTTAGGATTAAGGAGAGATCGTCACGTAATCGGTAAGTCTTTTGTTTTAATAGTTAGTAATGTTTTCTTAAAACTACTAAAATTGTAATTTCGGCTAAGGTGGTTGGTTAAAAGACCTAGGTTTAAGGAGGGATCGCCACGTCATCGGTGAGACTTTTGTTTTAATAGTTAGTAATAGATAGATTGTTTTCTTAAAACTACTAAAATTGTAATTTCGGCTAAGGTGAGATTGGTTAAAAGACCTAGGATTAAGGAGAGATCGCCACGTCATCGGTGAGGCTTTTGTTTTAATAGTTAGTAATAGGATTGTTTTCTTAAAACTACTAAAATTGTAATTTCGGCTAAGGTGATTGGTTAAAAGGCCTAAGATTAAGGAGAGGTCGTCACGTCATCGGTAAGGCTTTTGTTTTAATAGTTAGTAATAGATAGATAGATTGTTTTCTTAAAACTACTAAAATTGTAATTTTGGCTAAGGTGATTGGTTAGAAGGCCTAGGATTAAGGACAGATCGCCACGTCATCAGTAAGGCTTTTGTTTTAATAGTTAGTAATAGATATTATACACTTCTTAACTTGTACACTTTTTTTTTTTTTTTTTTTTTTTTTTTGGATTAGGTAAGAATTCGGGTGAGAAAACTCTACCCGAAAGCATCCTGCCGGATGAGGTCAAGTAGACCTGAGTGATTGTATAAATTAGGTCCCCTGGTAGAGTAGCAAAGGTGTGCAACCTTATCCGCTACCCGGTTACCAATACGGGGAATATGAGAAATTCCTATATTTCTTACACCTCGAACAATGGTATGAATATCTGACATTATTAATTCTATTTCCCAAGGGCAGTTCGTGTGTGTTTCTAAGAAATCTGTAATTACTTTTGAATCCCCTTCAATGATTAGGTTGTCAATATTTAGTTCCTTTGCCTTTGTTACCCCAAGTCGTAGTGCCAATGCTTCTGCCATAATAGGAGAGTGTCCCCCAATCACCCCACCATCCATGCTGATTGGATTACCATTCCAGTCCCGTATAATGTAGCCGATAGAGCTCTTTGATTCTGATATATATGATCCATCAAAGTTTAGTTTGTATTTGCTCATGGGTGGCCTTTTCCATCGGGTGGACTTTTTAGCATTTTTAGTGTGGGCTTTTATCCTATTTTGGATTGTGGCATCCTCGTCATCTTCAAGATTCAGTTCGCTGGTTCTTCTCCAATTATTGATATTTTCCCAAATAATTTTTCTAATGCCCTCTATGGAAGGGATCTTGGCATTCCTAAAGATTATTTGATTCCTCACAAACCACAGTGTCCACTATCTTAATGCTATATTCTGTTTGTTGTCCTTCGAAAGAGTGGTGCTCAAAAGCCGAAGAATTTGATCCATATCTCTGTTTTCTGATATAATTGTGTTGACTTCCTGGGATATTTCTCTGGGAAATTGTTGTTGAAAGTTGTTGAAGGGGCATTCTATGAAGATATGAATATCATCTTCCGTTGATTGGTTACACAAGGTGCATGTAGTGGGAACAGCAACCCCCTTCTGGGCTAATCGCGTAGCAGTGGGTAGTCCTTTTTGTTTGATTTTCCACATAAAATTTTGGACTTTTGGAGGGGCGTCAATTTTCCAAATCCAGGTGAATTCATCAGATATTATGCGTGTATTGGATGAAATCAGGTTATAGGCGGATGACGTTGTGAACCAGCCATTTTTGTCCGGCCACCAGTATAATCTATCAGCAAGGGGACTAATGGGTAGCGGGATTTTGATGATTTCTTTTGTTATAGCCTCAGGGAGAATGGAATCAAGTTTTTCTCTCCACCATTTTCCCCCCATTATATAGTCGCTTACAGTTTCTGTTTGGTTTATATCGGGTTGGGCTTCAATTTTATCCAAAAGAGACTCTGTTGTTACCCAGTTATCTTTCCAGAAATTGATAGATTTTCCGTCTCCTACCGACCAGATAAGCCCTGATTTAAATTTTGTAATCAGGGAGCTGAGTTTTGACCATTGCCACGAGGCATTCCCCCTCCTAACGTAGTTAAGTATGTGTTTTTCTTTTAGATATTTGTGCTGTATAATCTTGACCCAATTATTCTCGGGTTCTGCTAGAATTTTCCACAACAGTTTTAGCTGGAGGGCTTCATTCATGTTTCTTGCTTTACGTATACCTAGTCCGCCAGCTGCTTTGGATTTACATATTTTGTCCCAGCTTATCAGTGGACTGTGTTGCGCATCTTTGTTCCAAAAAAAGGTTCTGTTAATTTGGTCAAGCTGTTTGTGTATTGAAGCAGGGAGCAAGAAGCTCTGCATAGAATACAAAGGTTTTGATGATAGATTAGATGTAATTAAAGTGGCTCTTCCCTGCTGAGATAGGGTGTTTGCCCGCCATTTACTAAGTTGTTCTCTTGATTTACATATAATCTCGCCAAAGGTTTCCTTCGTTACCCGCCCGTTTATGATTGGGCAGCCCAGATATTTCTCCAAACTTCGTTCTAAGGGTATATTAAGTACTCCTTCTAGGTCTCGTGCTCTTGTCCTCGGGATTCCTGGCGTGGTTTGAAATGATGACTTGTGGTAGTTTACTTTCTGCCCCGAGAATCTACAGTAGTCCTCGATTATTTCTTTTACTTTTGTACATGCAGATATGCTTCCTTTTGAGAAAATGATAATGTCATCCGCAAAGGCCAGAAATGGGATGCTAGGGCCAGAATTCCCAAATTTAAATCCAATACTATTATTTGGGCCCTCTGCGTCTTTCGACAGTTTACGAGCCAACACTTCTGCACCAAGCAGAAAAAGGAAGGGAGAGAGAGGGTCACCTTGACGTAGGCCTCTAGTTGGTTTGAAGGGTTCCGTGGGTCCATTGTTAACTAATACAGAGAATGAAACTGTAGTTACACATTCCATAACTATGTCCACAAATCGTTGGTGGAAACCGAATCTTTGAAGCACCAACTTTGTAAATTGCCAATCTACTCTGTCGTACGCCTTTTCCATATCAAGTTTTATGGCAGTCCAACCTTTCAAGCCCTTTCTTGTGCGAAAGGAGTGAAATATTTCATGAGCTATAAGTATATTGTCCTGAATTGCTCTGTCAGAAACAAATGCTCCTTGGAGAGGATGTATAAGTTTTCCGATTATCATTTTTAGTCGTTCAGTGATTATCTTGGAGAGGATTTTATATAGAGTAGAGCAAAGACTAATCGGTCGATAATGTGTAGTCGTAGAGGGGTTATCATTTTTTGGTATAAGTGAGATAAATGTGTGGTTGATTTGCTTCAGGAGATGACCAGAGTGGAAAAAAGCTTTCACTGCCTTAGTAATATCTATTCCCATAATTTCCCAATACTTTTTGTAAAACTCTGCAGTCATACCATCAGGACCAGGAGATTTATTGCTTCCTAATGAGAAAACAGCTTTTTTGATTTCACTGTTTGTCGGTTGCTTGATTAGAAAACTATTTTCCTCATCTGTGATGACAGGGTTGATAACTGAAAGGTATTCATGAAGCTGTTGTATTGGGAAGATTTGCTCTTGCCTAAACCTTTTTTCAAAGTCTTTCTGTATTTCCTTTTTAATATTTTCATCCCCAACAATTTGGGTTCCTTCTGCAGAAGTAATTGTTCTAATGATTTTCCTATTTCTCCTTCCAGACGCTACTCTATGGAAATAAGCCGAATTAGTATCTGCTAGTTTCAAGTGTTTAGACTTTGCTCTTTGATTCCAAAAAGTTTTATGGAATCGGAGAAGATTTTCTCTCTTGGATAGGAGGATTTGTTCTTTAGTTGATGTATTTGAGTTTGGCTTAGGTTTTGGGTTGATTGTATATCCAATAGGGCTTCGTCGACTTCTTGGAACTGTCGAAAAATATTTCCAAATGTTTTCTTATTCCAAGCTTTCGCTTTTTGGTTGAGGATTTTTGATTTATATATGATTTGGAACATAGCAGAGTCAGAGCAAGTAGCTCTCCAAGATTGCTTGACGATATTGCGAAAGTGTTTCCTCTGAAGCCAGACGTTTTCAAATTTAAACGGAGGGGGTTTGAAAGGGGCGTTCTTTGATAGGGTAATTGAGATGGGGCAATGATCCGAGTTTGAGAATGCACCATTTTTCGTTACCAACTCGGGGAACATGTCAATAATTTCATGATGAACTAACACCCTATCAAGTTTTTCCAAAATATTATCTGGGCCACCTTCATTCTTTCTCCATGTAAATGGGTTACCGAACGAAGGAATCTCTACCAAGGAACACGCATCTTTAAACTCTATTATTCTCTGAAATCTACCCGGTCGAGTTTCTGCACCACCACATTTATCTGATGGTTGACTTATTTCATTTAAGTCACCCATCACTAAGCATGGGAGGTTACTTTGGGCAATTAAGATGTGTAGGTTTCTCCAAAAATCCTCTTTTTCTACAGGGTTAGGGGGTGCGTATACAAAAAACATAATACATTCAAAACTCTCCTTTATATTTTCGTATTTTACTCCTATGATTCTCGGGAGGTGAATGACCACCGAGATTGTTTCATCTATAAAGGAGTTTTCATTCCATAATAGCACAATACCCCCGGAACGACCAGAGGCCGGTGACCAACAAATATTTGTAAATCCTGCATTTTTCCATAGAGATTCTTTTCGTTCTGTTTCAGTCTTTGTTTCTGCTAGAATAAGCATTTGTATATGATCTAAAGTGCGCCATCCCTTAATATTAGACCAGAAGGTTGTTTTACCAATTCCCCTACAATTCCAATATTGTATAATCATGACCACATCGGTTTCGTATGGTCGAGCAGAAGGTGATCTCTCCCATACCAACTCACTACCCTTTCTGTGATTTTCCTTGGCTTCTGAAAACATGATTTTTGTGTAAGTATCTTACGAACATTTTTACAGGTGTTGAATTTTTCCACTATTACTATATTCAAGGTATGGGTATCATTCCAAAATGGGATTGTGTTATTCCATTGAAGAGATTTTATAAAGTAAGCAGTAAGCGGAAGTCTAAAGGGGTTTTGTTTATTATTGTTTGTTATAATTTGATGGAGCCAGAAAGTTAATCCTAAGTGGTTTTGAGTAATATTAATCAAGTGTTTAGTGGAGCTATTAGGTCTGTTAATATGGGTTTCCATTATAATGGGGTTTTTAAGATAATTTGTTTTAATAGCAATTTGAAGAGGTGCGAGAGAGGGGGTTTTAACCTGCCATTTGACTTGTTGATTCACACTTGTTTGGGTTGCTATAAACCAGTAGGTAAGGGAGGGGGTATAAAGCATGACAAAGTTGTAGGTAATTTTAATTGTAGTTAACAAATTCGTGGTTTTACCTGCCATTTGACTTGTCGATTCACACTTCTTCTTCCGCCCTTTTTCCTCAACAGTTGCCTGCTTTGAATTTTCCGTCGTGGGGATGGAGTTACCCAACTGGGCCTCATCTTTGCCCTTTCGGGGTGTGTTTGGGTGGGGAACGAAAGAAACATTCCCCATGGGTTTTTCTCCTTTATCCTTTGAAGAGGATGTCATGGCTTCTCCAAGCTGCTCGGCCCCACGCGTCATCCAAGAAGACCCTCGAGGAGCAACAGAAGGAGAAAAGGATGGTATAAACAATAAGTAGTAGTCTACACAAGCAAGGAATGACTCAGACAAATACATACGCTTATCAAGCATGATTTTTCTACATCTTTGATCAAAAGTATTTTTATCCTGTTCGCCGTCATGAACCAGTGCTTTCCCAGCCTCTTCAGAGACGCAAAGAGTGTTTAGTCGGAACTTAGACGTCTCAGCCCCCATTGACACATCATAAGGGATAAATTTGTATATCAAATGAAATTGTTCGATAACAACATACCCAATCAACCTGTTGCTTGTCTGGCCGAGCCAAGCCCACATAACACTTGGAAATTTAGTCAAGATTGCCCAGGAGCATTCACAACCCTCCAAAGAGAGAGAGAATCCAACCGAGCACTGTTTCTTCACGGGATTTTTGGAGCCCTTTCGGGATGTTGTCAGTAGGGAAGTAAGAAGCCCCCCCACGGTTTTGTTCATACCCCACAAGCACTTGGTATTTTGCATCAAACATATCAGCAGAATAACAACCGTCAAAGGCATTATTAAAGAATGTAGATAAACAAATATGTGCATCCTTACCCAATTCTTGGATTTCCGAACCTTGCTTTCACCATCACTGGAGTTCGTCGCCCCCTCATGGAGTTTTTCCCTGTCAATATACTTGAGGCCCTTTCGGGGGTTATTCAGTAGGGGCTCAGATGTATCAGCCCCTATGGGTTCCTTGCCTTTGATCAAGGTCAATGGTCCCAAGATATAATGAAAGAAGATACACCAGTTAATATATACGTATAGAGGAGTGTACACATGAAAGAGATTAAAATTCCACCAACTCCAATGGCAAACGGAACATGGACTAAAGACCATATTCACACAGTAGAGGTGGAAGCAATTTCTAGGCCTATATCTGTTGAAAGAAAAAATTAGATTAATGGGGGGGTTTATGAAGAATTGATTCAAACGTATAATATATTCCCTCCCATTGGAAAGCAAGGCTAGACAACGAGCATAATATTGCCAATTAGAAATCTTCAAGGCTGAATTTGCATAATAATGGGGAGATATGCCAAGTAGCGATTTATAAAAAATAACTAGTCCATATTCATAGAGATTAACCCGATCAATTTCTTGGATATCCTCCAACCAAAAGACCGATAGGTAGCCACCACATAATGACCATAAGATGCAACTCAATCTTTGAAAAGTGGACCAAATAATGCAGTAAACAAATATTTCCTCAACATATACCAACTGTAGACATTTGAAAGATCCTATAACATGAATAAGCCACCATTGAATCCTAATCACTTGCCTACTCCTGCCACAGATTTTCCACGCTAGAACAATCTCAAATTGGTTCGTAGTATAAAAGAGAATTAAATATATTTCACTCATTGGGATTTTAACATGGGAGACTTTAGATTCAGGGAAGTTAAGAGCAGATTTGCGAGGAGAGGACCTAGGCATGGAAAACTTGCGGAGGTGTATCCTTGGAGGAAAGATAATAATTTTCCTGTGTCGCCAGTTACTCCACTGAAGGGGTTTTGCAGAATAAGCATTAAGTGGAGATGTAATAGAAGCATACTTAATCCTAAAGTTATTCCATCCAATGGTCAAATTGTAGATTTTATTGGGAGAGTTATTTACATATTCACCAAAATAACATGTCATGAGTATTACATGCTTCCTAAGATTGCACTGCTGCATAGGGGAGCTAAGCAAGTCCGAAAGGGACACTGCCAAAACCATATCCAAAGATAGGCTAGCCCAAAAGAATTTCTTTGAGAAAGAGTTATGGGATTTGGTTCCAAACGAGAACCACCAGTGAGTGGCATGGGTTGTCATCAAAATGTACCTTAGATTAATGAAGTATCCATGAGAGAAGAGCATATGACTTAGATTTGTTGGGCTGTTTTGATGAGTAATTTTAACACAGTAATACATCCACCAGCTAGCACTAATAATATCAGTTTGCGCCAAACAAGCAGAAGTAATCTTCCATGAGCTATTACCAAGAGATCGGATACAACACACATAAAGTTTAACCATAAAATTCATTACAGATTTGATCAGGGCAGAGATTATTTTCACACTTTGTTCAGACAAGTGATTATGCCCAAAAGATTTATAAATAGTCATGCACCAACACCCTACCAGATTTTTTTTATAGAAGAATGCTTTAACCAGTAATATATAACAATCGCCCAGATAGTTCAAGGATTTAGATCGACAACCGTATTCACTAGATTGGATACATAAATGAGCAACAATGATCACAAATTGAAATTTTTCCATGGCGCTTAGCATAATAAGCCCCAGTTTTTCGACATAGGGGATGAAGCTCTTAATCAAGACTGATTGAAACAAGAGCGAGAAGCTATTAAAAGAAATATTTACCCGGACAGGCACCAGATTCTCCAAACAGACCGTCTGATTTATGGTCTTCTTTCCATCCTTCGATTTCCTTGCTTTGCTTTCGCCATCATCGAGGACAGGAGAACCCGCCTGGATTTTTTCCTTAAAGAGAGATTTTGGGCCCTTTCGGGAGGTAGTCGATAGGAGTACGGCAGAGCCGAACCCTATGATTTTTTTGCCCTTTCGGGAGGTGTTTGATAGGGGGTCGGCGAAGCCGACCCCAATGAGTTTCTTGCCTTCAACCTTGGCAATTGGTTCCATGACAGAGAGAAAATAAGTACACCAGTTAGAGATTTGTAACCAGTGGCAAAGTAGGAGGAGATAATAGACGCTATGAGTGGGGTGAGTCCAGAAAACCCACCAGGTATGCCTAAAATAGAGGTAAATTAAGGATAAAGAGAGGGACCGGGCAACATCTGAGAGCAAGCCATACCTCAAAGACGATTTCTTGCAGCAGGAGAGAAGAACAACCTCAGTCGATCTTTCACGCAGCGAGAATCCACCTCCCGTCCTATATTCGAGGGTTAGCGAAACCCTAGATCCAGGGTTCGGCCAAGGAGGAGCCCTCAACTTCCCTGAACGCCCCCCGACAAACAAGAAACCCTTGACATACTCAAGCCAATGTAGATCTCCAAATTGAGCTACCAAACAGAGGGATCGAGAAGCAAACCCCCAAAATGATTTGACACAAGGATGAATAGATCGATCGTCATAGCAGGATCGATGGAGGAGCCCGAAAGCGGGATAGGTAAGAGAAAAGAGGAAAGCATCCTCTGATCTGGTAAGGCGTTGGGAGATAGCACAGAGATTTGATCTTGTGATGTGTAGATTGTTAGGGTTTTCAGAACGGGAGTGGACGATTGATGGTTTTCGGAGGAGGATAATCGCCGCGCGTGGGGCGCGTTCTTCCGCAAGAGACATTTTTCGCCACCTTAACTTGTACACTTGTATACAAATTTTTGTACCCTTATCAAATTATTACCTTCCATCTCTAAATGATTTACCATTATAATTTGGAGTATAATATATATTATACCTTATTAACTTATATACAAATATACAATAATAATTAACACCTATCTATGCTTATTTTTCTTTATCAAATGAAGGAAATGAAATTTTATTTAGCCCATAAGACGGAAATGAATTTTTTTTAAAAACAAATTAGGAGGGAAATGTGAAAAACTGAACAATATCCAAAGCAACTCTCCAACTCAGTCAAGCTGAGAGTCGAGTCGGGTTGGGAGTCGGTTCGGGTTGATAGCTGAGTTGGGTTTGGCTCGGGTCGGGTTTGTCTGTGTTCGGGTTTATTTCGAGTCAAGTTAGGTTCGGGTCGGGTTCCACCATAGGTTCAGGTTACAGATGACTCTAGATTTCCGGGTTTGGTCGGATTTGGGTTCGAGTGAGTCGTTCGGGTTTCTCGGGTAGGGTCAGATTTTGCCAGCTCTAATATTAGTCGGTTTGACAAAAAAATAAGCCTAGTTACAAAATTAGTTGTTGGCTAATGACAATTAAACATAGGGTGTGTTAGGATTATCAGGTATTATAATTATAATTCCATCATAATTTAAACGGAAATTTCACGAGGTAACCCCGAGGTATCGCGAAATTCACGGAGTGACCAATTGTTTTACACATTTCACGTGGTACCTCTGAGCTTTAGAATCCTTTGACCACGTACCCTTCTCCAATTTTTATTAACAGTTCCGTTAGGTTAAAAAAAAGGTCGATTGAATCTAGTTCCAGACCACCCCGGCAGTGTCCGACATCCCCAAGCACTCCCCGACGTTTCTCTTCCAGTCCTCCGTTGTCTTCTTCATTGTGACCTCAAATAGTTTCCCAAAGAAGCTCGTCTCTAACCTTCGTCCTTAACCAAAAACGAGCAGCTATTGTCGGAAAATCCAGATCTTGGCCGCCGGCAAAAATACAGATCTAGGCCGCCTCCGGCTGTTGCCGGCGGCCCACACCCACCTGATGTCCTCCTCTCTTCGTTCCCGACCAGATCCACACTTGGTTGCCCGGAGTTTCATGAAGAATCACCCTAGATCTAAACTCTCTCTCCTGTATCGCTGTTGCAAAAAATAATGGCTTGAGTTTTCGTTTTTAGTGGTTTCCGCTTGTTTTCCGGCGAGGCTAAGGGCTACCGGAAGCGACCTTTGCACCTCCACCCTTCCTTTGCTTCCCTTCCCATCAATTTTGCAACTGTAGCCTCTCAAAATCGAACCCAAACACAAAAAATCCATATGTTCGCAGCAGCGTTTTATTAGAAAAGCTTGAGGTTGCGCCGCCCTTGGCGATGGCCGGAGGTTTCTGCCACCTCCATTAGCCACCCTGGCCCCTTTGCTCTCTGATCCAACCGGTTACCCACCAGATCCGGCGAGTATTGTCTCATATATGAAATTTCAGTACTGTTCATCGTCTTCCTCGTTTGCCTGCTGCCTCAAAGCGCTTTCCGGTGGCTCCATGCCCTTCCCGTCGTCCCGAAGCTCCTCCAGCCACCACATCAAGATCCATCCCGTTATTGCTGAATCATGTCCACACGACCCTGATACCCCCGCCGGCGAGCTTTTTGACTTTACGGCGAGGCCAAGTGTCGTCGGTGACCGCCCTTGCTCCTCCCTCAAAGCTCCCATTTTGGTACTGCCTTGTTTCTACGCCACCGTTCGTGGTGGTTGGAGGTTCCTCCTCCTTCCTCAACCTCCTTCGGCCCATAGCAACTCCATGTCGGCGGCAACCTTCCTCATACCCCTGTCGGCGAGCTTTGCTTTCTAATTCTAATTTCTAATTTCTAATCTCTAATTCAACGATTTTTGTTTAAATTTAACGGAACTGTTAATGGAACTGTTAACAAAAATGGGAGAAGGGTATGTGGTGAAAGAATTCTAAAGCTCAGGGGTACCACGTGAAAGGTGTAAAACAAGTGGTCACCGCGTGAATTTCGCGATACCTCGGGGTACCTTGTGAAATTTCCGTAATTTAAATATTTGGTTGAAAATTTTAAATGGGTGATTTTGGTAGAGGGCCTTTTTTGAATATTCAATTAGTCATCTAGTCCATAAATCAATTTAATTAGTTTTGCCCTAGCCCCCTCCCAATAGGGTGGGTTGGTCAATGGTCAACCGTTTGACCGTTGACCGGTCAACGTTGACCAACCCATTTTGATGCCAAATTTTTTTTTTTTTTTGATGCCAACTTTTTTTTTAGTGATGCTATATTTTACCGTTTTGATGCCAAAATTTTACTATATTTTATTTTCACTTTGATGCCACTTTTTTATGTCAATTTTTTGATAATATTTTTTTTTACCGTGATGCCATATTTTTGATGATATTTTTTCAAAGTAGTATTTTTTTATGACATTTTTTTCTTTAATGTGATACAAATTTTTCAAAATGGCATCAATGGTCAACGTGACATTAGAGTAAACAAAAAATGTCATCAAAGTTTAAAAAAAGTGTCATCTAATAATTTAATTAGAAAAGTGGCATCAAAGTGAAAATAAAATGTAATAAAATTTTGGCATCAAAACGGTAAAATATGACATCACAAAAAATGTCATCAATGTTTTAAAAAAGTGGCATTAAAAAAAAGTCATCCAATCATTTCATTAGAAAAGTGACAATAAGGTGACAATATTTTGATTCCACGTTTTAAGCTCTTATGCCATCAATTATATAAAATTGTCACCACAAAAATGTTGGCATCAAAACGGTAAAATATGGCATCACTAAAAAAAAAAAAAAAAAAGTTGGCATCAAAAAAAAAAAAAAAGTTGGCATAAAAAAAAATAAAAGTTGGCATCAAAATGGGTTTACCGGTCAACGGTTGACCATTGACCGTTTAAGAGGGCTAAGCAAGCTAAAAAAACAATTAATGGGCTAAGCATGCTAAAAAACAATTAATGGGCCTATCTGACTAACCAAATATGTTTAAAGATCCATTTGAACAAAATCCCTCATTTTAAAATGTGTTTAAATTAACGTGAATTTATAATAAAATATGTAGTAATTAAATTGTGTCAGTTAATTATATAAAAAATTTTATAATATAATTAAAAAACTTTACGCAAGAATGGATATTTGTTTGAATTGATAATGTGTTTTATTTTAAATTCATATTATTTTAAACAGATTATATAAATTATATAACCAAAAACTTGAAAGGGTTTAAATTATAAGTGGATGTAATCCAAGCACAGCCTAACCCATAACTATATTTTTTTTTTTGGTAATACCCTAACCCATAACTATTTGTGTGTGGTGTGTTTGTCTTATAGAGTATGCTGCTCGATCAAAGGGAATGCAGTGAGACAAAAGACTTAAAAGAGTATGCAGTGAGACAAAAGTGGTATGAAAAGCAAATGCTAAACTTGCCTTCTCAGCTACCGCAATTTGATTCTAAATGCTTAACTTGCATTGTCTACCTTATACAGGCCAGGTAGGGCTTCTTATGTTAGTTACGTTCTTAACTGCACGTGTTGTGTTCCTTATATATGCATAATGTCTGTTTTTAACCCAAAGTGAAATCGATATCCATTCTTTTCTCCAGCCTTCAAACAAAAGCTAGAAAGCAATATATTGTAGAGCTAGAGCACATAAAGAATTAAGATATATATATATATATATATATATATATATATATATATATATATATATATATATATATATATAGCCTTCAAACTCATAAAATATAATTTGTTACCTCTTAGCGAAACTACAAAGCCTAAACCAAAGTGCACATGACCATGATCACCTCCCCAAACACAATTGAAAAGTTGAAACAACTCTGGAATGTGTGGAATTTGAGAGGCTTCATCCTCTTAGGAGGAAAATGTGAAAAACTGAAAATATACAAAGCAGCTCTCCAACTCATTGAAGGTGATAGTCGAGTTGGGTTTGGCCCGATTCGGGTTTATTTCGAGTCAGGTTAGGTTCCGGTCGGGTTCGGCCTTGAGTTCGGGTTTGGAGGGATTTGGGTTCGAGTGAGTCGTTTGGGTTTCTCGGATAGGGTCAGATTTTGCCCGCTCTAATATTAGTCGGTTTGACAAAAAAATAACCCTAGATACAAAATTAGTTTTTTTTTTACAGTAGGCGAAAAATAGGTGAGCCTTACTAAAGTAAGGCGCCACCATGATCATCCGACCGGATGATGTTATAGAGATCCCTAAGAATAGGGAGATTACAAAGAGTACCGTTGTCTCTAGATCTAGCTACGAAGTCTGCTGCCTTCGGGTGTGTAATGATTATCATGTATTTTATTATAATTCCATTATAATTTAAATATTGGGTTGAAAATTTTAAAATGTGTTTAAATTAACGTGAATTTAAAAAAAATATGTAGTATTTAAAATTGTGCCAATTAATTATATAAATAAAAGTTATAATACTACTAGAATTCTGCTATTTAACATCGGTCCATTAACATCGGTCAGAAAAACCTGCCATGTAAAACAGTTTTTTGACATCGGTTAATAAATTTGCGATATTGAAAATAAAATAGACAACACATTATTTTTTGACCGATGTTAAAAAAAGGTTTTTGGAAAAAAAAAATAAACGCGGGATTTGTCCCGCCCGTATGAAATGAAATAATTCAACACACACCCAATACTTAGAAAAATAAAAGAAACTCTGGAAAACCCATTCATCCCCTCTTCTAAATCCCGACTCTACCTCTCGCGACAGCGAAATCCCGCTTCTTTGTCTCTCGTTCCCATCTCCGGCGAAACCCCTTTCATTCCCGTCGTCGTGTGTCCGGTGCTATCTCAAGTCAGTCACCTCGCTCTGCCGTCGTCACTCTCCCCTGCTCCATTGTCGTCTATCGTCCGCTTTCATCTCTCTTCTCTCTCTCGCGCCCTACTCCATTGTCGATCTACTCTCTGGCGCGCTCTTCTCTCCGCTCTCATCTCTCTGCTTTCTGTCGGCTCGGCGGTCAGATCTGGTCCCCTTGCCCTTGTTATCGTCCTCTCGTCGCTCCTCCGCATCCTCTCATCCCCCGTCGCTCCTCGTCAGCCTTCAGGTATCCTCTCATTCCCCCTTTTCTTTTTGTACAAATTCAAGTGTTTGTTTGCAAATCAGAAATTAATTTGTGAATTGGAAATAAACACTTGAATTCGTACCCAATTGCTACTCGAATCACGGGTTTTTTGTACAAATATTCTAGTTTGGGTTAGATATGAGATTTTGTCTAGGGTTTGTGCTCGTTTGTGTTGTGAAATAACTTCACTGTATCTTGGATCTACCGGAGTCTTTATTTTCTTTCCTTGGGACACGTAAATTATATTGGATGCCATTCACTGCTGATTCTGTCGACTTCGTAGTATCACAGGTGAATTTTTATCAATATTTCACCAATATAAGCATCATTTTCCCATTATAATTTACGTAGTCCACAAACATGAAACCTTCTTTGTCCTTCAGTAAGAGAGGAAAAAAAAATTTCCATGTGTACTAGAACTAAAAGCATTCTTCTTAATATTACGTGTGATCTTTGTGTTTATATAGGTTGAAACACTTTCGAAAGATGATTTAGCATCCGGATTGACTTTGGCAGTCGACTCCACTTCAGTTGGACCTCTTTTCTTGTCAGATGCCTTTATAACGATTATGGATGTAAGTACTCTCATCCAGATCTATTAAATATTTACATTTATGTTGTGGCATATGATTCTATTGCTCTGATTTTATGCGAGATAGTTTATCTTGATCAAAGCTTCTAGTGAATTATGTAGCATGAAAACAACAATTCTTCTTTGAGAGATCGATATTACTGTCCTAAAGATCTGATAATCATTCTAAGGAGGGTAGTATTTCCCCAATGATGTGTTGTCTCTTAAGAATAATTAGACGTCTACCAAGTCTCTTTATTTGCACTTGCCTTTTCTGATAGTTCAGTTCAGTACGAGTGTTTTATGAGTATACTCTTCGTCTTTCACTTAGTTTTTGTGGTTGACTGTAGATGGGTTTGATGAGTAAAATCACTGTTTGTGGAGATGAGAAACCTGGCGGTACACTGCAGTAGGCTGTAGATGGGTTGAGATATACAGGCACTGAAGCGTCGAAGGTACCCTGCAACAGGCTTGGATATTGTCAAAATAACAAATAGAAATAAGCACTGGTATTTCTCTCTCCTTAGAGCATCGTGTATGAATAGCCGTTGGTTTAGCAATCTGTTAGTCCATTGTTACATCACAAACCTGATTAAGAGAATGTTGTTTCACTGGCTTTTTAGTGCAGGAATCTCTTCTTCCATTCCTTCACAAACCTGATCTGGGAGAACAGGTGCCCGACCATACAAAGTCATATGAAGAAAAAGGTGAGCCATCTGAAACGAACAAGGTTAGGTAGTTTACCTGTTACAGATTGTTATTTGGTTAAAGTGAGAGAGAGAATTAAAAGAAATAAACAAGGTTAGGTAGTTTACATGTTACAGATTCGTTATCTGGATTTGGTAGGAGTAGATCTCCTAGTGACAGGTATCTTGAAAAGCTAATTCAAGTACTCAATGCAGTGCAAGAGAGGCACTTGGAAGTAAACAATTAAATCATTCAAGTCTGTCCTTATCTGCACACACATGCAACCTATTTGACGCACATACTTTTGCACACACATCCAGCTTAATCGGTTTGTTCTCTTCAGCCTATTTGACTATCATTTATGTTAAAAATACAAATGTTTTTAGTGGATATAATTTCAGGTGGAAGAGCTGAAAAGCAAGATGAAGATTTCCGGAATGCCATGGCCTGGTGATGAAGGGAATCATAGGTGGGAGCAAGCATGAGTGGCTATAAAAAAGGTGTGTCTTTGTTCTTCCCCAAGCCAAACGAATTCCTTATATATAACCTTGGTGTTTTCTCATAACTTGCTTGTTTGTGCAATTGAAAAATGGTTGTCCAAGTGCTTAGAAAGAAATCAAATCAACAAAAAAGAAGCTTCTTTTTGTTGATTTGATTTCTTTCTAAGCACTTGGACAACCATTTTTGTTTTCTTCCTTTCTCTTCAAAGATAGAGACCATTCACTGTACGTATCTTGTTGCCCGAAAGTCTGCTGTCATCACACAAAGGGTTCTAAGATGGAAATTTGAGCATTTCAACTAAAAGACTATCAAAATATCAAACATTTTTGACATATCTATTCATGTAGGAAAATGGTTTTAGGTGTAACTTTCAAGCTTCTTCTGGAAATGGAAAGGAAGCTCTTTTTTATTTGTGTCTCTTTGTCACCATTTTTAATATCTGAATCCTATGTTACATTCATTAAGGAAGTAACAACTAACAAGTGAGGAAGAGAGGAGGAGGATGGGAAATAATCTTGTTTGATTTCTGACATTGTATAATGGATATATTTTAGTTAGATGTATGATCCGTAGATCTGTATTGTATAATGTGTGTCCATAGATCTTCATTAGAAACCAAAAAATCAAGGAAAACCTTAAGGTTGAGTGCATAAACCTTAGGGCTGTATTAGGAGGTGTGTCCAGGTTAGTGGCATTCTTTGTTCTTTTAGATTTTTCTCGTTTCACTCGAGCATCAGTAGCTTCACGTAGGGCTGTGCAAGAGGAGGAAGATAAGTTGCTTCTGCTGATGCTTCCCATGCAGAAGAATTTGGCGGAAATCAGTAATTCCATTTGTACTTATGTTCTCTCGTGGTTATTCTTAAGATATGTTGAGGTTTGATTTATGTGTTTATCGTTTAATGTACTTTTTGTCGGTGACGAGAAGTGGATTGAAGAATTTGAGTAATGATGTGGAACGGTGCTTATCATTGGTGAGTTTTCTGGCCTCTTTATACTTTATATTCCCGATCCTTCTTTCATGAATTCTGTTGCATATAACATTTCAGTGTGTCGAGGAAAGGCTACGTAGAGTATTAAGCAGCATGATAAGAATTTCCAGACTGGTCAGTCTTTACTCTACTGAAATAATATATCATATATCATTTTCACGTTTGTTGCTGGAATTAGATTATATGGCCATTAGCATTATATGGGCTGCATGGGTCAATACTTCAGTTTAAGCAGTCCCTTTTAATTCCTAGATGTTATAAGTTAGTTCGTTTTGCTTATGCTCTTCTTCAATTCATTTCTTTTAGCGAGTTGATTATGAGAAATCAAGGCACTGTACTATTACCTCTGATGTTCGACAAAAAATTTTAGAAATAAATTGTAAACCTTGAGAAGAATGGGATAATGAGCAAGCTGAATCAGACAAGCTTCAAAGACTCAATGAAGTGAGTTTCTTCTCTTTTTTTGTGTGGGAAAATGATTTGCCTTCAATATAAAGCTCTTAAAAGCTAGAGTGCTAGACTTTTCTGAATTGTTTTCTGTCGTCATATCTGGCTTCATGTGTGTTGATGATGGTATAAGATTTAGTCCTTAGTAATCTTTTATTCACTATTTTACCTTCATTTTTTGTCTATTACCTTTGCAGTCACGTTTTAAATCTTTCGAGAAAGATGAATCTCATGAGGGGAATGGATTTGAAGAAGATAGATAGCGACAAAGATGAACACACAGGTTCTACTAAGCTTCTACTTCGGTTCATCAGTTTGTTGCTCAAGGCAAAGTTATTAAACATATCGTTTCTTGTAATGGTGTATGTCTATATATACTGGTTTTGAAAACTTGTTCTCTTTGGTTGGTACTGTCGTTTGGTGTATGTGTATATATAGATAGGAACATGTTCTCTTTGGTTGGTATTGTGGTCTGGTGTGTATATATATAGACAGGATATTGGGTTTATGAACCAAATTGCTTCAGTTCATAAGCTAGCACATTGGATTTACGAGCAATAGACAATGATTTATTGTAACGAAAGATATCAGTTTTACAAACTAAAAACATCAGTGTTATGTACTAAAAACATCAGTTTTATGAACTAAACACATCGGCTTTACGTATAAAAAACATCAGTTTACGAATTAAACACATCATTTTTATGAACTAAACACATCATTTTTACGACCTAAACACATCAGTTTTAGGAACTAAACACATCTAATTAACTAATAATTTAGGATGTCTTTACTATATATAAACAATGATTTTAAAACCAAAAAATGATTTCAATATACGTAATAACATCGGTTTTGTATTTCTTCCATATAGCCAAATTTTGTGTGGAAAAATAACATTACAAATTATAGAGAGAAAATGAATATACATATGTTGGATTTCTATACAAGTGATGTCTCTTTTATATTAAAACATCGTTTTTATAATTAGAAACGATGTTATAAATAATATAGACATCGGGTTCTGGCCGATGTGAAAAACCTTTGACTTTTAACAACACCCACATAGACATCGATTTTTTTTTTAAAGACATCGGCTATTACCCGATGTTAAATAACAAATTTCTAGTAGTGTTTATGCAAGAATGGATATTTGATTGAATTGATAATGTATTTTATTTTAAATTCATATTATTTCAAACACACACTATAAACTGTATATAACCAAAAACTTCAAAAGGGTTTAAATTATAAGTGGATGTTGAACCGAAACACACCCTAGCTAACCCCTAATTCCCTAACTAACTATTTGTGTGTGGTGTCTTTGTCTTTTAGAGTATGCTGCCCAAAGGGAATGGAGTGAGACAAAAGTGGTATGAAAAGCAAATCCTAAACTTGATTCTATTCCTCCCTAAATGCTTAACTTGTGTTGCTTCCTTTACATATGGGGCTTCTTTTTTCTTTTTTTTTATTCTACTACACATGGGGGGTTTCTTATGTCAGCTTTTTTTTAACTGTGTTGTGTTCTTAATTTATTCATAAGTGAAATCCATTATTTTACACAAAAGAAGCAATTCTCAACTGTAGCCAAAACCAAAATGCCCGCCATGAACGCCTCCTCAAACACAATTGAAACGTTGAAACAGCTCTGGAATGTGTGGAATTTGAGAGGCTTCATCCTCTTCAGCTTCAGTCTGCAGTGTATCTTGATCTTCGGATCCTCTTTGAGGATTCAAACCTCAAGAACATGGGTTCATCGTTTAATCTGGTTGGTCTACCTGCTGGCTGACTGGGCTGCCTACTATGCCATTGGCCTCGTCGTCCCAGTCGACAGGCTAAAAAGCGATAGCCAGTATACATCCGACATTCATGCATTCTGGGCGCCGTTTTTGCTTCTGCACATCGGTGGTCCAAACACCATTGCCGGTTTCTCCCTGGAGGACAACGAGCTATGGGATCGGAGCGTTCTCCACATTGTTGTGCAGGCAGGAGCTACCGGAATAGCCATCTACCGCGCACTCTCAAAACGAGAGCTCCTGGCACCGACCTTATTGGTGTTCATTGCTGCTTTCACCAGATATGTTGGGAGGGTTTTGGCTCTCTCTAAAGGCTCCCTAGATGGTTTGAGGGACTCTATTAGCAATGAGAGATCCAGCGACGAGCAAGGGGATGACTCACTGGTGACAATACCTATCGAAGGTGATAGCTCAACGAGCAGCAGCAAGCGGGTGGAGCCTGTTGAAATGGTGGCTGGCTCGTACAAGTCGTTTCAAGAGTACAAGGGCATCTTCTGTGGTCTCTCCATGAGACCCGACGAAAAGTTTATGGAGAATAGAAAAAGGTTGTGTGCCCTTAAGCCAGAAGAAGCTTTCACTGAGATGGAAATTCAGGTGAGTCTTGCCTATGATCTTTTCTACACCAAGATCTGGACGATCATCGAGAATAAACTGGGCAAGATTCTCCACATCATTTCTTTGTCAAGCGAAGTAATCGCTCTTGTGCTATGGGCAGTTGCAAATAAGAAGGGATACCATAAGGTTGATATTCATCTCACAAATACTTTACTAATTGGGGGTATTGTTGTTGATGTTGCATCCACTTTGAAGCTAACATTTTCTGACCTCGTCATTTACCATTTGAGCCAATGTTTTCCCAAATCTCATAGTACCTTGAACAAGGTGCTCAAAGCCAGGGAACCAGATGATCAGGGCCAAGTCTTTGTGTTGTTGCGCCGCTGGTCTGGCTCCATTAAACAGTTTGACTTGTTGCAAGAGGAGTCCAGCTCCCGCTACAAAGACAAGTTGTTGCAACGGATCACTGGCTATGAAAAGGGTGTCTCTAGAGTCAAGTTAACTCCTGAGCCTGAGGTGAAGAATCACGTCATCAACGGCATCAAAAGTAGAGCCTCCTTCATTAAGAATGGAAAACGGGAATTCCAAATTACGCCGAGATTGATAGGTGACTATAGCTTGGAAATGTACGATGAGCTAGTACTACTTACGACAGCAATGCGAGAAATTTGCAAGTGCTTGGGTCTGGTTGATGCCTTGTTAGTCTGCCACATTGCCACTCAATATTTCTACAAGGATCATGGAGATCATCAGAGTCAAGGATTTAAAATCTGCGATGTTAGTATTCAAATCTCAGAGTACTTGATGTATCTCCTTTATTACCAACCAAAGATGATACTAGAAGGGGCTGAACTTGACATGACGGTCGAGGATATGACAAAGCACTTGCAACAGATCAAGAATGACTTATCCGATGATCAGATTTGGAAAAATATGCCTAGTGACGAACCTGATGAAGTTAATTTCAATATCACTGCGTTACGAGATAAACAGAGAACACAAGAAAAAGATCTTCGTCGTGTTTTGGAGGAGGGAAGTAAGAAAATAACAGCTAAGGTTATTTCAAATTTAGCAATACACATTGTTGGGATACTTAAATCAAGTTCATCTGAGCAGCTTTTGATGGATATATGGATAGATTTTTTGCTGTATGCCGCAATACATTGCAGGGCGAGGATACATGTCCAACAGCTTGGCAACGGCGGACAGCTTCTCACCATAGTGTGGCTCATGATGACACATCTTGGTTTAAAATTCAAGTTTCGCGACTAGTAAGGTTTCATGGCTAGGCCAAAGGGATTTTACTACTCAAATCTATACTGTTGTTGTGTGTCGTAGTCACATATGTCTGTGGTTAGTGTTGTTTGTTTCGTAGTTAAATAAGGGCAAATAGAGTGCATGCCTTATTGTTGAATGTACTATTAGCTGTTATTTCCCTTGACTCATCTCCCCTTGATACCTTCTCTTGTTTTGCTAAATTGTGTTTGTAATATGTTGTTGAATAATATAAGTTCTGTGATGAAGGATTGATTTGTCAATTGTTATATATTAACCCATTACTAATAGTTCTTTTTCTTTTTCTTTTTTAACGAAAGCAAACACTCTCTTCATTGCTTTTTTTTTTTCCTCAACAGCACCTTTTCTCACTGAAAAGGTGCTGCTATAACAGTGCTTGGGATTGTTTTATAAAAAAATCAAAGGCATGAAGTGAGTTGGCAAGTACATATGCATGAAAAAACTGAAATTACCCTTTCAGCCTTTCTAGAACTGCTTGGGATTGTTTTTGTCCCAGTTGTTCGTGCCGCAAAGCGTCTACAGCTTCTTGGTATTTGGCGCACATGTTAGCTAACTATCAGAAAAGACACAATCAATAGCACACCGAATAAAAGGAAACAGACTATAAAATGAAGCAAAAATTGAATAGAACTCACACTCCAGCCATCCTTGATGAGTGCTGCTGCCAAAGCCGTCCCAGAAACCCCACCAGGAATAGAAGGGCCAAGGATAAGATTATCAACATCATTGTCATGAGAATCAAATGATTCAACCCACCTGCAACAACATGACAGATAGAACTCCTCAAACCATATAGAGTATAGACAATCTCACAAATACATATAGAGTGATAAACATAAAAGATAAAAAGCCATTGCAAAACACAAATATCCAGCCAGAAAAAGAACTGAAGATGTGAAAAGGAATGGAGGTAACAAATGGTTAGTTGAGTAACACGCTTGCTTTACAGAAATACAGCTTGATTGGATATGGCCAAATGTCTTAAGCCAAATGATTAAGGGGATTTGGGTGGTAACTTGATGTCTAACAACATTCACAAGTCAGGAATATATATGGCAATAGCCACTTCCTTTCTTGGAGTCCATTTGGCATATCATTGCGAGTTGTTCAACTCACAATGGGATATTGGGATACTAAAGCCGGTACTAGGAAACTAGGGTAACCCATGCCTGATGAAACTTGGAACTTCTTTTCTCCGAGTGTTATAATACAGACTAGGGAATATGGTAAAGGGCCTTTTAACCTTAAATCTTCTTTTGAAAACTCATTCCCTAACTTTTATCTGCTTGACTCCACAAATACTGAGATATGTTTCAAAGAGGTAGTCTCTCCGTACAAATCTACTTCTTTAGATTCACTTGTCAATATTTTATTTTCTAGCATCTAATCTCAGGTAAAAATATCTATCAAATAACTCTATAACAAATGATACAAACCTTCACCAAGTAAAGGTCAATCACAGTTAGTGTGTGTATACAGCTTTATTAATTTATTTTAGAGCTTTTTCATGTTGGTCTCGCCAATCATAGTGCTGCAGTTAGAAGTATTGTTAGCAAAGATGGAAAAAGTGTCCCCTAAAGAAAATAAGTACACGCCAATTAACATAAAGAGATAGCATACCGAGGCCAATAAAAACAATGTCCAGAATGAGTGAAAGGAGGCTCTTTTTCACACTGCAACCAATCAAAAACATGAACCAAAAAATTCCTCAAACAATGTATCAAACTTAGAGCTTGTTAAATGACACAGTAGAACCCCTTGATACAAATAATTTGACATCACAAGTTTGTAGACAGCAAAAATTAGATACAATAAGCACCTCTATTTGTATGTAATATTCTAATCACAATTAGACATAACTTTCAAATGCCTTGTTCCTTCCATGTATATTTATGTAATCTTGATAAGTTGATAGTAAAGGTACACCTACTGAAATATAGGACAAGTGTCCCACAATTTCAAATATATTATGACAGTAATATTTAAGTCGCCTCAATGTGATGAAACAGAAATTGGTATGATATATGAGTAACTCTCTTTTCATTTTCTTTTATTATTTTATCAGTTTTTAATACATGGAAAACATGAATGAATGCAGGCCACTTTTACATTGAAACAAGGATCATAGCCACGGCAACTTGGCAGACAATGTAGTTAGCAAAAAAGTTTCAATCTCACCACGTTTAGACCAAAAACAAGTTCTTTGAGGCAAAAAAAAACTACCTAATCTCTATAGAACAAGTCATATTTATCTCATTCAAAACCTACACCTCAATAGACTTGTTGAAAACCTTTAGAAAATCTAGCCAACACTAAAATTCAAATAGAGCAAGCCAAAAACCTACCTACTCATCAATAGAACACGTCAAAATTAAACTATGAATTGAAGATTTAAGAGAAAATGAACCTCTTCTCTCCAATTCGACTCCAATCTCTTGATTTGTAACAGGCAGCATCAATTGTATTTATCAAGTACCAAAAATCAACTAAAAAAGGAAGGCAAATTGAAGCGAATAAGAGACTGAAACAGAAAATTAGTTACCTCTGAAAAGTCGACGATATGTTTTCAATTCATGCCCAAAAAAGGTCATCACTAAAAAAACATGTAATTATGCTCCTTTGATATGCTTTATGAATTTTGACCTTCTTACTTCTTAGAAACACTCCACAGTATATGACAACGAAGTGCTTCCTAATTCTTAATCAACTTATGTGTAGTACAAGAGTTCTTTATGGTTTCTCAAACATAATGTAAAGAGAACAGCCAGAAGAATGGCTTCACGTTTTACATAATGTGCATTACAAAATTTCAAATATAGATTCTGTTACGATTCATGCAAAAGCACAAGAGCAACGGACTTACGTCATGAGAAACCAGTTATGCAGCAAAGTCCTCGTCTCAATGAACATAGCAGGACAAAGAACCAAACACTTCACTAGAGAATTCCAACCAATCCTTTGCTGAAACTCATCACTTAGACAAAGGAACGGTCTTTCCTTCACTTCTTGCAGAACCTTTTAAACATCTTTCTTAAGCAAGAAGGGATCAAGATACCATATCATTAACCTGCAAACCCATATAATGCCCTCACAATTAAACAGATCATGTGAATCTTGTGACACTTCTTTCATATTTTGAAAGGAACTCATCCCAGAACACAAACGCAGTGAGTAAAATCGCGTTCTAATTCAAGCACTTACCTTAATTGTATGCCTTGATCCTCCAATAAGATTTCATCTGGCACATAGTGGATTAGTCTTGACTCTTGACACAATAGGCCTTATGTCAGTCAACGGTTTCAGGTTTAAATTAGGTGTATGTGTCAAGGTAGACTGAAAACAAGTAGCAAAGGGTGTTGTTACGGGCACCAACAAAATGACAGCTTGTGTTTTTACCGAAACCGAAACCGAAACAGTAGCATCCCACCGACCACATTTGGTCTATAGAAAGAATCAGCATATGTGCCACTGCCTTTGTAGGTCTCGAGGAGAAGTTCATTGACACAAGAATATAACCGTCAGAATTCACACACTCTTTACAAAAACCATAGATGTTAATGTTATAGTACTGTTTATTTGTTTTTCATTCCTATAAATTTTGCACATTCTAAAATTTTCATATTCTTTTCGTTACCTATAAAAAAAATCAGCAGTTGAATGTGTGGTGTAGGACAAAATAGATATTGAGCAAAGTTTCATCATCTATTTCTCAATGTATATTACTACAGCCTAAAAATTCGCTCAAATCTAATGATAAAGAAAGAAAATAGAGAAAAAAAATCATTAAAAGATACATAAAGGAGCTTGGTAGTTTTTGTGTTCATGAACAAGTAGTGAAGATGATAAGCAATGACATCAGACCAAGACCACAAAACTCATGTGACTTGTATTCAATCAAAAGAGAACATTGCTGAGATACTAATGCACTATCAAACATGACAGGAAGAATTCAGATTCAAAATAAGATAGCAATTCAGATTCAAATACAGTACAAGAGAAGATCAAGAGTCAGTAAGGTTATCAATAATATAACAAATCAAAACCCTAATTCATCAAAATCAAGCCAAATAAAGACATAGCTCTAAGGATATACCTAGTCTCGACTGAATCAACATGAAGTAGGCCTCGAGGCGGCTCTTGTTAGAGGCTTAGGGCAGTCAACGACACTGGTGTCTGCAGATCTAATCAATCAACGGCGCCAGTTGCTATCCTCGAGGCTGGCTACAAGCGCACTGCGTGGCTCGCATCCGGAAAGGGAGGCGCTGATTCTGAGGGATTCGCTTCGTCTCGGTGTGTGGGCAACGACGTCGGCGACAAAGAGGCGAGGAGTGTTCGCCATGGCATTTTTCAGTAGCTATGGCGACTTTGGTTCATCAATGGAGAGGGCGAGTGATAATTGGGAGAGCAATGACGAGATCTGAGTGAAGATTGGGAGAGAACGAGAGAGGAGAGAGATCTAGAAGCCATGGGCGGAGAAAAGAAGTTTGCCAGAAAATCGCCAATCTCCCACTTTGGCAAGGTGTGTTAGGGTTGGGTTCCACTGTTCCAGCCTTCCAGTATATTTTATTAAAATACAAAGCCATTCTCGACGCCTGCGGCTGTCGAAAAAGAGACCAAACGACGCTTTTGTGTGTCGGTAATTTTCGACGGGTAGAAATGTCGAAAATTACCGACGCATAAATAAAGCGTCGAAATACAAGCGTCGAAACTTACACAGTTTTCCTGTAGTGATCAATGGTTTAAAATGCGTCAGCTCATACCACTAATCTATTTTAGCTTTATTATCCTCATTTGTAACCCGAAAAAATAGAGCTCTTACAAAATTTCCCTCACTTAAAACATTAACGATCTAACTAATCAGGTTCAAGAGATTGTCATCCGAGAGAAGTGTACCCATGAACACATTGAAGAACTTTGGAGGTCGAATGTTACTCCCTTAAGAGGCATCATCCCATAGCATGCCTTTTTAGAAGAATTGTTCACTTGGATTTTGGAAAGATAGAGGGTTTAGTATGTTGGTGGATGATAGTGGGCATAATCAATAACATTGAATTACTTCCACAACCTTTTTTTGAATTACTTCCAAAGGTTTAGTAAGTTGCATCGAGCATACCATCCTTCTCAACGTACGCATGCAAAAGTCAATTTATCTCTAATAATCATTCGAGACACATACTCCCTAATAAATTTCTCATCAAATGTTCAATTTTTCATTTTCGACACCTCATCTCCAACATTCTGAAAAGTAAATTTAGATTGAGTACATTTGCCTTAATTTTTTGGGTTGTTTGGACATGCCTCAAAATGTCTCCCTATATTTTTGTTGCCATTTGTGTTTGAATCACAAGCATAGGATATCTTCGGACAATAGTTGCACCTAGCTCTCTTCTTTCCTGCCTCATCAAAGTACACCGTGAAGTGATCCCAATAATCTCTTCCTTCTTGATGTTTGATCTGGTTGCCTACTACTTTTTTTATGATGATGCCCCTTCCGCTTGTGGTTGCACCTCGGAAGGATACCCAGTATCATCAGATAACTCTGTAGTCTCCGTTTGGTCCATACGTATCTATTTAAACAAATAAGAGAATACCATGAAATCATTCTATACCACAAATAATTCATTCAAAACAAAAATAATCCCTCTCACTTACGTTGCAAGAATGTTTTGAAGAAATTTCCATGGATATCGAATTACTCATAATTCTGTTAAAAAAAACAAGTGCTTTAGTTTCATTCATAGTTACATACTTACATTAGCTAAATTGAATAATTGATTGTTTGATACTTGATAGGACTAACCATTTTTTAATACACTCCTAGCCTTTTAAGTGACAAAGTTTCTTGTTAAATTGAATTGAACACCCTTAACCTTGTTAAATTGAATTGAACACCCTTAACTAACAAATTGGAACTTTGCAAGTAGTGTTGGCCAAATTGAATCTACCCAATCCAGTTTCATTTTAGGTAGTTTGTTAATTTTTTCAAGTACAAAGCCTAGAGTAAAATAAACATTGACATTTCTATAACCCTTAAATTTAAAATCGAACCTAGATTTAAAAATATTATAAATTCAAATTTCTTAACCCTAGATTTAAAATCGGGATGAGATTCTTCAATCTTAGACTAGAATATTTATGATTTCTTCAAATCTATACTAAAATCGACATTAATTTGTAAAAATATACATATATACCTAGATCTAAAAGTGAAACTGAGAGAGGGAAAAATTTACTGGGAGAGCCGAGAGCGCTGCTGGAGCGAGCCGAGAGGGTTGGTCTCGGCCTGGTGGCGTGTGGCTTCTGGCGAGGAAGGGTTGAGCGAGGGCACGGGCGAGTAGGTGGTGTTGTGGTGGTGAACAGAGAGAGATTGAGGCTGGTGGCGAACGATCGCAGGGAAGAAAGAAAGGGCTGAAATGAAATGAAATGAAAGTGAAACGCGTAGTCGCGCGTACGCCTCTTCTTCGGTTTTTTTTAATGATATGGGTTCCGATCCAATTTCGGTCCGGACTGAAAATTCCGGTCTGGTCCCGCGTATTGGACCGTGGACTAGACTGTAATTACTAGTACAAATTTAACGTATATCGGGTGTTTTTTTACAAAGCATACGGGAGTTTTGCAACTCCTTTTATTCCCTCCGCTGATAGATGTCTCTCAGGGGTTTTATAAAAACCCCTGAGAAATAATTCTCGGTCAGGAGTTTTTATAAAAACTCCCGACAGAGCGCTTTTCCCCACATACCGCGACCCAGTGTAGCTCTGGCAGGAGTTTTTAAAATAACTCCCGAGATATGCTCAACATGTTTACCTCTTCCCTTCAATATCGGGAGTATTTTTTAAAAACCGCCGACATATTATTTTTTTTTAATTTTAAAAAATAATCCAATATGCTTTCTGGTTTTGCTGTTTATATCACCTGCAGTACTACCTTATAAATTCTAACACGACCAGCTAACATGGAGTCACAACACCAAAATGTAAAGATGAAAAATCCTCAATTGCAAGATCCAATCACGATTATATCAACATCAAAGGACTAGTTATACATATAAATTACAAATAATTCAGCTATTGTTAAATACTCAATGTAAATCTACGTAGCTACTATCTAGAAGTATGTATTCTACCGTTGTGTGGTCTGATATTGTAACCATTCCTCTCGTAACTTATCAAGAAAAGGTTTGTCGTAGAATATTGCGGTGTAGATTTTTACCCATTCGCATCTGTGTAGGAGTTGAAGATGTCCCCTTGCCATTAGATTCTTGAACCGGGTCCTAAAGATATAAAGTTATTTGTCAAATTCAGAATATGATACTCAAATTAAATTTAATGCACACATAAATAAGATAACTATAGAAAACTTTTTCTGATGTAATTAATAGATAATTGACATTTGTTGTAATGAAAATTCTATCATTCTCTACTAATAATACAAGGACCATTTACTTTCCAAATGTAGTACCAAAAAGAACAAATTTTTTTACTTGGTAAAATAAGACCAGAAGATACTTTGTAGCAAGCAGAATTATGCAATTATGTAAATTTTGCATTTCTTTACCAACCAGAAATTGCCAGGACAGACCGATAGGAAAGATTATCAACCAAGCATAAGCGTCGTGCAACCAAACAAAGTTCAAATGAAATATATAATCAACTAAATTATTTGATTAACCTATAAGAGAAACTTACATAAACATCCTTACGTCTTCCTCATAAGCAAGAAATGATTAATATAAAATCCACAATACGCTCCACAACAACTGATAAATTTAAGGAAATCAAAATCAGTATATAATTGCCAAGATATCCTAATTAATAAAAAAGGGCAAAGAATCAATAATGAATTTATATGGTATATGATGGATAAATCAATATAACGAGGAATGAAACTTGGACGTATAAGAAATTACACAAGTGACAACTTCTTATAGTGTCCCTCTGGAAGTAAGATATATAGTAAGAAGTGAGTTCATTCACCTGCAGCTTCTTATAGTGCCTTTTCTTGCTTGGGCTTTTTTTGTATTAATTCACCTGAGATTTTAAAACACCATAAGCTTGAACTCTACTCGAGCTATTCAAATTTCATGATAAATGAATAGATTGAATGCATATATGGCTTTGAATTGGTGTGTAACTTCCTAATGCAACTAATGCAAATGTGCTTTTCAGAGTGATAATGTGGAGAAAAATCTTGGGAAAAAGGCATGATGTTTTAGGGATAGGTGTATACCTACCCTTCAGTGACTGAAACTTGCTATAAATGTTCTACTTGAATTGTTTATTGATGTCAGCACATTAAATCCCTTTGGTTTGTCTTCTTGGTAGATGTCATCTACCAAATGCCGTAAATTCCGGTCTGGTCCCGGTCCGATTACGGTCTAATCCAAATACTGGCCAACTCTAACTAAAAGAACATACTATGCAATTAACTATAAAACATGATATATGACAATGAAATGTGATGTGAGCCTAATTTGCCGTGTTTTACGCTCACTTTTATATCATTTTCTGCATACATTCCATACACTTGGGTTAGAATAGTACATAATCTATATAGTTTATGCTTATTTGCCAAATTATGGAGTCTACACTAGTTTCTATTTAAATTCGCAGAAATCGAGGCATTTCACAGTAGTTCGGAGAAGGAAGGAAAAGCTCGAGGTCCAATACAGCAAGTCCAAGATCAAATAGCAGCTGAACTAGGACAAATCGAGTAGAAAGAAAGAAAAGAGGCGCTCGATAGGGACTAGTCGATATCGACCACTCTGGTCGATATCGAGTAACTTTACTCGAGATTTCCCAGTCGAGCACCTGATGAGCAGCAATCCACTCGAGACCACAATTCTAGTCGACGTTGAGGAGACTACTCGATGTCTAGTACCTATGTTGTGTAACGGCCTAGGATTATGATTCCCGGGGTACGTTTCGAGGGATGAAACCCCTCGTTAGGATCTTGCGCCCCGAGTACAAGCTGAAGGTTTGAAATTCTACTCTAGCGTTTTCAAGTGGGATTTCATACCCAAAATTCGAAGGGATCGTTGGAATCCCCGGGGAAGCCCCATGTACCTGTCATAAGTCTAAGCGTGGAAAACCAGCAAACATGCAAATAGGAGAATGAAGGTGTAATACAAGAGGGTGCCACGACAGAGCCGGGTCAAAACCAAATCAACAAGCGTATTTATCAAAACGTAAGGTTAGACCATTTCTTTGCAATCGCCTAAGAGAGTGCCCACGTCACAGAAGCGAAGAATAATCATGCTGCAAGACAAACCTAAAAAAATATGTATGCGGGGCGGTGTCAGATCGAAGCCCTACGCAAAGTAATCCCAAACTAGCAGACACATGCTAGTCCTAATAAAGATGCTTCTAGGTGCAAGACGGAATATTAACACACTAACATGCTCCTAAGATCAAGTGCATAAATATAATAAGGCCTTAACACTGAATACCAAGTGGTATATCCCTCTCCTACCTCCACCCCCTTCCGATAGGGCGGAGACTGGCCAGCTCGTGAATGCATTCCATTATAATCGGGCGGCACGCATGCCCAACCCGCTCCACAATAAAGCCCGCAAGCATCTCATAATATAAGGAAGTTCATGACTCGATTGAATCAGGACGGGACCCGATGGGACTAGGCCGTCCTATAACCCTAGCAATGACTCTAGTTACTTCACAGATAACGGTCGTTCTGTTTACAAAAGCAATGAGTAAACGAATGCTCAATCATGAGTGCAATCCTAGCAGGATACTACATGGCATGCTTTATTATGAATGCAAGCACCTAGTATGCACATGGCAACAAGAAGGGAGATCTCTTTTTCGAATCTGAGTGAGCTCATATAGGAACTCACCTGGAAGTGCAGAACAGCAAAAGACAATAACTAGGTATGCAGAAAGCCAACATGTCAAAGATGATCACCTAACGCATATATAGGTAATATAAATGAGTCTACTCTCAATGTTACTTAAAGCATATAATATCACACACAATTCATCAAATTTATTCACCGAGTTAGGCAAGGTAAGTCATTTTCCCAAGATTTCCCAAAACTCTTTTAAAACCTCAAGTTAGTTTAAATCACCATTCAAAACACTTTCTTTAATCATTTTCAAATCACTTACGAAATCTCAACCATTTTATTTTATAAAATCCTTCCTTTAATAATTTACCAAAAACCACCCTTATTTTGTCAAAGCTTCAAAACCAACCCCCTTTTATTTGCTAAATACCAAAACCGACCCTCCTATTTAGAAAACCCCAAAACCGAACTCACATTGTTTTCTATCCTCCAAAACCAAGCTAACATTTTAATAAATAGGTCCCAACTTCATTTCATTTTTAAAACACAACATTTCGACTCAAAGGAATTAGGCCCAAAGACAAACTCCAAATTCATTCTCCCTTCCAATTTGTGTAAAACCGGACATAGAGAAAAAAAGGGCCCAGCTGACTAGACAAATGAGATGGCAAGGTTGGGGTCCACGCCAAGTTGGAGAAAGAAGAGAGAGGGGGGTACTGTTCCTCTTCCCAACATCTCTCTGCATTCGAAAAGAAAGAAAGAGAGGAGGGAGCCTTGAGCTCGCCGGCGACGTTGCCCAATTCCGACACCGGCCAAGGCTCCGACGGCCATACCCACAAACCCATAGATCCAGAAAACAAACAAGAAAGGGGAGAAGAGCGAGTGCTCACCGGATGGAAAAATGTCGCCGAAAAAAGCCCGTCAGAGCCGATTGAGCTTCGTCGGAGGTGGATCGACGGCCTAGGGAGAGTGGGAGGGGGTTAAAACTTCACCTTTAATCCATTTAGAGGTGAAAGAAGGGGAGAGAAGTGGGAATCGAGACCTTACCGAGGCCAATCGTGAAAATAGATAAGGAAGAAGGTTGGGGGCTGCTCGCGGCTCTGAGGCTCGGCTTTGCTCCTCGGACAGCTGCGGCTCTCTTCTGGAGGCGTCGGATGAAAGAGAGGGGTGCTGGTGGTGCTCGTATGGAGTGATCCCGACTTCACAAGGTGCTCGAACAGCGCTCGAAGGCGCCCAGAGAGATGCTCGGGGCGACGGGGGCTGCTAATCGGCGCCTGGAGCTGCTGTTCGGCGCTGGACGCTCTCGGAGACGG
This sequence comes from Persicaria tinctoria, assembly GCA_037127255.1. Classification (NCBI taxonomy): domain Eukaryota; kingdom Viridiplantae; phylum Streptophyta; class Magnoliopsida; order Caryophyllales; family Polygonaceae; genus Persicaria; species Persicaria tinctoria. The sequence goes on along the minus strand of JBANSL010000006.1, from coordinate 50,030,409 downwards.
GGTTGTGGTGGTGGACAGAACAAGGAGGAGGGCGGTGAGCTGTTGGCCGGAAAAATCAGTAGGAGGAGGAGGAGTGGTGTTTGGATCGGAGGCAGAAAAGAAGATGGAGAATGGAGGGAGGTGAAAGTGGATATGGGAGTGCATTTTAATTGAACCCAAAATGAAAAGGGGAAGGTGGGTTCTCTGCAATTTCTTCTGAATTGAATCAGGAAAGATGCTTTTGGGGTTGGCGTGGCTACAGTCATGGGAGAGAGGAATTGTTTGGCTTCTTGCTAGAAATGGGGGAGTATGAGTCTGAGAGAATAGAAAGGAAGGAGTTGCAGGCTGATCTTTATGCTACAATGGTCAAAGGTAGGGAAGCTCTTTTCATGTCTGAATTTGGATGACATAGAGAGTGCCCACGTCACAGAAGCGAAGAATAATCATGCTGCAAGACAAACCTAAAAAAATATGTATGCGGGGCGGTGTCAGATCGAAGCCCTACGCAAAGTAATCCCAAACTAGCAGACACATACACACACTACTCCTAATAAAGATGCTTCTAGGTGCAAGACGGAATATTAACACACTAACATGCTCCTAAGATCAAGTGCATAAATATAATAAGGCCTTAGCACTAAATACCAAGTGGTATATCCCTCTCCTACCTCCACCCCCTTCCGATAGGGCGGAGACTGGCCAGCTCGTGAATGCATTCCATTATAATCGGGCGGCACGTATGCCCAACCCGCTCCACCATAAAGCCCGCATGCATCTCATAATATAAGGAAGTTCATGACTCGATTGACTCAGGACGGGACCCGATGGGACTAGGCCGTCCTATAACCCTAGCAATGACTCTAGTTACTTCACAAATAACGGCCGTTCTGTTTACAAAAGCAATGAGTAAACGAATGCTCAATCATGAGTGCAATCCTAGCAGGATACTACATGGCATGCTTTATTATGAATGCAAGCACCTAGTATGCACATGGCTACAAGAAGGGAGATCTCTTTTTCGAATCTGAGTGAGCTCATATAGGAACTCACTTGGAAGTGCAGAACAGCAAAAGGCAATAACTAGGTATGCAGAAAGCCAACATGTCACAGATGATCACCTAACACATATATAGGTAATATAAACGAGTCTACTCTCAATGTTACTTAAAGCATATAATATCACACACAATTCAACAAATTTATTCACCAAGTTAGGCAAGGTAAGTAATTCTCCCAAGATTTCCCAAAACTCTTTTAAAACCTCAAGTTAGATTAAATCACCATTCAAAACACTTTCTTTAATCATTTTCAAATCACTTACGAAATCTCAACCATTTTATTTTATAAAATCCTTCCTTTAATAATTTACCAAAAACCACCCTTATTTTATCAAAACTTCAAAACCAACCCCCTTTTATTTGCTAAATACCAAAACCGACCCTCCTATTTAGGAAACCCCAAAACCGAACTCACATTGTTTTCTATCCTCCAAAACCAAGCTAACATTTTAATAAATAGGTCCCAACTTCATTTCATTTTTAAAACATAACATTTCGGCCCAAAGGAATTAGGCCCAAAGACAAACTCCGAATTCATTCTCCCTTCCAATTTGTGTAAAACCGGACATAGAGAAAAAAAAGGGCCCAGCTGACTAGACAAATGAGATGGCAATGTTGGGGTCCACGCCAAGCTGGAGAAAGAAGAGAGAGGGGGGTACTGTTCCTCTTCCCAGCATCTCTCTGCGTTCGGAAAGAAAGAAAGAGAGGAGGGAGCCTTGAGCTCGCCGGCGACGTTGCCCAATTGCGACACTGGCGAAGGCACCGATGGCCTCACCCACAAACCCATAAATCCAGAAAACAAACAAGAAAGGGGAGAAGAGCGAGTGCTCACCGGATGGAAAAATGTCGCCGGAAAAAGCCTGTCGGAGCCGATTGAGCTTCGTCGGAGGTGGATCGACGCCCGAGACGGCCTAGGGAGAGTGGGAGGGGGTTAAAACTTCACCTTTAATCCATTTAGAGGTGAAAGGAGGGGAGAGAAGTGGGAATCGAGACCTTACCGAGGCCAATCGCGAAAACAGATAAGGAAGAAGGTTGGGGGCTGCTCGCGGCTCTGAGGCTCGGCTTTGCTCCTCGGACAGCTGCGACTCTCTTCTGGAGGCGTCGGAGGAAAGAGAGGGGTGCTGGTGGTGCTCGTATGGAGTCATCCCGGCTTCACAAGGTGCTCGAACAGCGCTCGAAGGCGCCCAGGGAGAAGCTCGGGGCAACGGGGGCTGCTAATCGACGCTTGGAGCTGTTGTTCGGCGCTGGACGCTCTCGGAGACGGGGTGGTGGTGGTGGACAGAACAAGGAGTAGGGCGGTGAGCTGGTGGCCGAAAAAATCAATAGGAGGAGGAGGAGTGGTGTTTGGATCGGAGGCAGAAAAGAAGATGGAGAATGGAGGGAGGTGAAAGTGGATATGGGAGTGCATTTTAATTGAACCCAAAATGAAAAGGGGAAGGTGGGTTCTCTGCAATTTCTTCTGAATTGAATAAGGAAAGATGCTTTTGGGGTTGGCGTGGCTACAATCATGGGAGATAGGAATTGTTTGGCTTCTTGCTAGAAATGGGGGAGTATGAGCCTGAGAGAATAGAAAGGAAGGAGTTGCAGGCTGATCTTTATGCTACAATGGTCAAAGGTAGGGAAGCTCTTTTCATGTCTGAATTTGGATGACAGAGAGGGGGGAACAAGACCCACGAGTCCACAACTGGTCCTAAGGGGAAAAAAAGAAATTAATAAGGATACCTAAACCAAAAATCTTGAACCCTGCTAGCTCGATCAAATCCCGACACGATCAACATAATTTTTTATTTTTTTTTTCCAAACCGAATTCAATAATGAAATCCGAACATCATTTTCCTAATTAAGTCCGATTTAAATTCATTTTTAATTTCTTCTTCCGAAAATTAGGATTTAAAAATCCGAGCCTTTACATGTTGAGTCTAGAAGCTACCCGAGCTCGAGCTCATCACGAGGAGAAGAAGACCTTACTCGATGTCGAGTACTTACCTGGTCCAATCCGAGTCGAGAACGAGTGGAGTCCGAGCACATGTGGTTACTTGCAAGTGAAGGCACGGAAATTCTATCAAGTTCAAGTGAAGATTTCTCAAGAGCAAGCGGATTTATCCACAATTAGATATTTCCCTTAGAGATTTATTTCTTTTATTAAAGTTTTATCATTAAGTCTTTAGATAGATAATTTTAGATATAGATAGAGTATTCTTTCCTTGGATAGCGGGGAATGAATACTATAAATAAAGCATTAGAGGCTGAGTTTTAAGATCATCCAACAACATCCAATTTCAGTTCTAATTTACACAATATAGCAAGTAGGAGAGAGCTTAGGCTGAGAGAGGTGAAGAGTAGTCGATAGACGTTTTGGCTTCAATCGGTTGTAAAATTTATTTATTTCATTAATGCAAGTTATTCTCCTAAAATTATTGATGAGTTTCTTGATAATGAAGAGCGAGTAGTCACCCAACTTCTAGGGTCGGGGTGAACCCGACGGTAGCCATGTAAGGTAATGCGATAAAGGTACAAACTTTTAATGTGATTTCGTCTTCTATTCCTACGAGCATGATTCTTTTGCGAAAGCCAAAGGTGATCCTTGTTTATGTTATTGAAGCGAAAGCGATCTTAATACAACTTGGATTAATTATGTGAAAAGGGTTAGTAACAATTAGGGTTTATGTGAAAACCTCTATCTTCCTATTTGTTAATAACGAAAGTTATTTGATGAAAAGCATGATCCTTCATACCTCTATGCATTATTTTATATCGTTATTGTTGTGTCGTTGATACCCCGATTCTGGAAGTCTTTTAGTTTAGTGAATTTCCCACAATTTTGTGTTGCTTCTGCTTTATTTCTGTCTTTATTCGTTTGCGAAAAGGTTACGTTTTCGTTTCTGCACTACTCGACATCGATTGCAACTACTCGACATCAAGTAGGCTGGTTGACATCGAGTACTCCTGTACTCGACCATGCTTCATTTTTGCTTCTGTTGGTTTGTTTTGCAGTTTCTATCGACAGGTTTAGTCAAGATCGACTACTTTGGTCGAGGTCGAGTAACCTTCTGGTCGAATTCGAGAGTTTTCTGGAACTAAAAAGGCGAGCGCTAACAAGCTTCCTCGTGGATACGATCCTGAATACCCTACTACTACAGCAGAAGGGTTTCTTGTATTTTGTTTGCTGAGACAAGGAGTCAGTTTTCTTTTATATTTCGATTTATATTTTCATACTCGATTTCCCTCCGCATCAAAATGCATATAAAATCAGTCTATAATATCTACTAAAATATGCCTTATCAGTGGGATTGGGAGAGAAAGAGCAGCAGTTCTATGACAGAAGATGTTATTCCTATCATTCCTATTAGCAGGTCAACTGAAGATGATGATGGAGTTGATGATGATCAAAATGGTAGTGATGTTGCAACACCAGTGCCTTAATACAGTTCTAGTTCCTCTAGCAATCAAAGCTCCTCATCCTCAAGTCATCTAGTGAGTCTTCTCCAAGCAAATTTAGATCACTGACTGACATTTATGAGACTTGTGGTATGGCTTTAGTTGCATCTGATCTTGAGTACTTTGAAGATGTTGAGAATGACAACAATGGGCAAAAGGCTATGAAAGAGGAGATGAAATCAATTCAGAAGAATGAGACATGGGAATCGGTTGATCTGTCTCGAGATAAGAATGTCATTGGGTTGAAATGGGTCTTTAGGACCAAGTATAACACTGATGGAAGTGTTCACAGTATAAAGCAAGGTTTGTGGCAAAAGGTTATGCACAATAAGAGGACATAGACTTTGAGGAAACCTTTTCTCATATGGAAAGGTTTGAAACAGTAAGAGTGGTACGTGTTGGCTCTTACAGCTCAATGAAAGCTACCAATTTTCCAGTTGGATGTGAAGTCAACCTTTTTTAATAGTGAGCTTCAAGAGGAAGTATTTCTGGAGCAATTGTTGTAGGAGGAAATCGAGACTTGCAGTTCAAAATATAAATAAAGGAAAGCAAACCAGATTCCGTCCCTTGCAAATGATTACAAGACCTCCTCCTGATGCAACAGCGGGAAGTCAGGATCGATCCTCGAGGAATCACGTCAGTGGATCTCAGGTAGCAGCAAATCTCATAGACAGAAAATCAAACAGACAGACAGAAAACAACAGAGAAAAGTAGAAAAGAAAGCAAAGACAACAAATTTAGTCGATATTGAGTGCTGTTACTCGATATCGAGTAAGAAAATCGACCAACAGTAGGTCAATATCGATTGGAGACAGAAATAGAACACAAGTGCAGAACCTTGGTCGATATAGACTAAAGCAACTCGATATCGACTAAGAAAAATCGACAGAAGACAACTCAATATTGACTGCAGAAACTTGAAAACTCGGAACTTTATGAAATAAATCAATGAACTAAAATACTTACAAGATCAAGGTTTCAACACCACAACGATAATCATATAAAATAACACATAAGGCATAAAAGATCATGCTTTTCATCAAATAACTTTCGTTATTAACAAATAGGAATATAGATGCTTTCGCATAAACCCTAATTGTTACTAACCCTTTTCACATAATTAATCCAAGTTGTATTAAGATCACTTTCGCTTCAATAACACAAACAAGGATCACTTTCAACTTTCGCAAAAGAATCATACTTATAAGGATAGAAGACGAATTGCATAAAAAGATTAAACATTTACCGCATCACTTCACATGGCTACCGCCGGGCTCACCCCGACCCTAGTAGTTGGTGGACTATTCGCTCTTCTTCATAAATAGACTCATCAATAATAAAAGGAAATAACTTTGCATTAAAATAAAATTAAAAAGAAAGCTTACAACCAAACAAGCCAAATCCGCTCTCGCCTTTCCACCTTGCTCTCGCCACAAGCTCTCTCTCTCTCTCTCTACTTAATACCTCTTCTCCTTCTCTAGAATTGAATTGATAGAAATCAGCCCCTAAGGCTTTATTTATAGGCTTCATTCCCTCTCTAATTAGGAAAGAATTACCTATCTATATCTATATCTATCTATCTAATTTATTAAGATAAAAACATGGAAATAAAGAAATAAATCTCTAAAGGAATTATATCTAAAGTAGGTGAATATTTATTCCTCTTGATAGCACTTGATAGATCTTGATGGAATTTGCTCTCCAAAATATCTCCAGCGGATTCGGGATAGAAACTTAACAAGAAGGCGATTAAGCTCGGAATCGGCTACTACAGGTCACTCGATATCGAGTAAGGCAACTCGATATCGAATAGAAATTTCTCCGTCTTCAGCTCAGCAACTCAATATCGGCCAACAAGAGTGAAAATCGACTAAGTTGTTACTCGATATCAAGTTGGCTCCCTCGATATCGACTTGTATGTTTCAACCACAGATTTCTTGACTCGATTCCCGGACATTGACTCGGTATGGGGCACTCGATATCGACTTGAGGTAGCCGACATCGACTTATGCTCTTCTTCCTTAGCCGATTTTTGGATTTCTGGGTGGAAATCGAGTGGATGACTCGATATTGAGTGAGTGTACTCGATATCGACCTGTGATTTTCAACACGATTTTCTTGCTATTCAACTTTCTGCTCTGTTCTTGAAACGCACTTTCATGAGTCATCGTTCGTCGGATTGACGCATATGACCATGTGTTGGAAAGCTCTTTTCGAGGGCTACAACTCTCATAAAGACACCGGAACTTGACTCAGAATGATGAATGGCGAAAAATGGCCTTTTATCTAGCTGCACCATCCTTAGCTTCTTTATGACTTTCCTTTAAGCTCCAAAGTGAGTCCGATTTCTGGGAAATATAACAAAAACTTGTGTAGACCTCCATATATTGCAAATAAACATAAACTACATAGATTCTGTACTATTCTAGCCCAAATGCATGAAATGTATGCAGAAAACGATATAAAAGTAACTATAAAACATGACGAATTAGGCTTACAACAAACACCCCATACTTAAGCTTACTTGTCCTCAAGCAATACTTTTAATCGTCATACAGTGGAAGAAATCAAAACTCTCAACATATTAGATTCATTGTCATATGTCCCTGCAATCAATTACCATCCTCGAAAAGGTACTAGTGTCAAAAATCCATGTATGTGCAATTAAAAAGCAACATCTACTCACAAAAGGAGGATTATGAAAAACATTCATAAGTGACAAAGCATTAATAATCAAGAGGACTTTAATTAAGCTTAATAAGAAGTAGATTTGTAAAAGGCTAAAGGTGGGAAATGTTTGGCAATGTGGTGCCAATAATCCGGGGAAATGGAGTATTTCCAAATCAAATTTCCACATTCCTTCTTCATAAGATTCATCACATTTCATAATGTTTTTTTCAATAATAATGCTTTTACCTCTCTAACCTAAGCACTGCCTTCTCGCAAGTCGCAAACATGGGTGTCATGAATGGCCTCGGATACTTAGTGCTTTGGACTCCTCACCTGTGTGTCCCATCTCATTGAACTATTATCTTAGTGAGCAGGGTCGATCTACCTTTATCTCCTGAGGTGATCGAATTTTCTTTTACTCATTAAATTTTCCATATATTTCAAACATTCCTCCCAAACTCCAATAATGATAATAACAACAACACAAACACCATATGATAATCTCCATAATGTAACATCATTCTCAACATAATCCCCGGATAAGGTAAAGAATGGCAATATTTAGCACATCTGGAGCAATAATTGAAATAAGGCATAATATGGCTTTGTGATGCATAAGCATAGGTAAATGCTAGGATATAACAATATGAGCATTATATGGAAATTATAAAGTCCTCCATCATCTTATTATGCAACATGTCAAAAGCAACATCAAATTTTACCTCCTTTCATGGTTTTCATCAAAATATGCACTTCATTGTGACTTCCCTTTACTAGGAAATTTTGTTGTTGCAGGAGGATGGTCAAGTATGGAATAAATATAAAATAAAGTTCAGACTGACTTCCCTGTCTCAGCAAATAAATACAAGACTTCCTCCCGTTGTAGTAAGAGAAAGTCAGGATCGAATCCACGAGGAAGCACGTCAGCAGTTCTCAGGTAGTTGTAAATTCTCACAGACAAAGCAGCAGAAAGACAGAAACACAGAAACAAGGAAAGAAACAGAAATAAAACAGAAAATAACAAACAAAAGCAAAGATCAAAACAAAGCAGAAACTAAATCGAGGACACAGAAGCTACTCGATCTCGAGTAACAGTCCTCTATATCGACAAAGAACAGTGATGAAAACAGAAAACAGAAACGAAAGCAATAAACTCGAGGCAGACAAATCAACTCGATCTCGACCACACCTACTCGAGATCGAAAAGGAACAACAAAGGCAGAAACTGAAAATCGACAACAACAGAAGAAAACTCAACTCGACCTAGACGAGCCCCTACTCGAGATCGACAAGGCTGTACTCGATCTCGACAAAGCTCTCCTCTGTATCGACTAGAATGCAGAAATTTAAATTGCAAATTCTCGAACCCAAAACTCAGATTTCTGACGAAATAAATCAATATATAAAAGACTTCCAAAGCCAGGGTATCAACACCACAACGATAACCATGCAAAGTAACACATAAAGGCATAAAAGATCATGCTTTCCATCAAATAACTTTCGTTATTAACAAATAGGCATATAGAGGCTTTCGCATAAACCCTAATTGTTACTAACCCTTTTTCACATAATTAACCCAAGTTGCATTAAGATCACTTTCGCTTCAATAATACAAACAAGGATCACCTTTAACTCTTGCAAAAGAATCATGCTTATAGGGATAGAAGACGAATTGCATAACAAGATCTGACCTTTACCGCATCGCCTCACATGGCCACCGTCGGGCTCACCCCAGCCCCAGAAGTGGGTGGACTACTCACGCCTCATCGCAATCGCAGACATTGATTGATGAAAGGATCTAAATTGCATAAACTCAAACTTACAATCTTTTCTCTTTATGTAACTAACTAATTATCTCTGAAATTGAATGAATAAAAACTCAGCCCCATGGGCTTTATTTATAGCCTTCTATTCCTTTCTAATCAAGGATAGAATCTTCTATCTATATCTAAAATTTATATCTAAAAGCATAAAAGATAAATAAATTATTTAAGGGAAATAAATCTAAAAAGGGAAAAGATAAATCTAAATAGGTAAGTCTTCATGTCTTGATAGATCTCCCTTCCATGATGATAGATCTTGATCAAATTTGGATAGATCTCGGCCATTCTCGGATTCCTTCATGCCCAAGAATTCCAAGTCTACTCGGACTGCTCAAGTCGACTCGTTGCTGGAAACTGGTCTACTCGACATCGACAAGGGCTTCGTCGACCTCGACTAGGATTCGTCGTCTCGGCTAACTGGTGCTCGATGTGGCTCGGACTTGGCTCCTGGCGCTCATCGACCTCGAGTAGCCCGTGTCGATCTCGAGTAGACTGGCCTTCCCGACTAGGTCCTCTCGGGTAGGTGTGCTCGACAAGCTTGGATCTGGTCTCTGGGCTTAGTCGATCTCGACAAGGGTTCGTCGAGTTGGGGTATGGACTTCTTGGTCGAGCAACTTCACTTCGGCACGGACTCGGATGCACTGGGTGGCTTGTCGATCTCGACAAGGGTTTCGTCGAGGTCGACTAGGATTGTGCTCGGTTTCTCATCCTCGGCTTCTCGATCAGCTCTTCTCCTCGTCTACTCCGGGTGTGGCACTGGGCTTCGTCGATCTCGACCAGGTCTTTGTCGAGATCGAGTTAGGTTCCGGAGCTGGGTTGGTCTGTCTCTCGACACTGCTCCCCGTCGACAAGGCTGTCCTCGGACATACTCGTCGAGATCGAGTAAGAGCTACTCGAGATCGAGTAGCCTGGGTTCTCGGCTCGATTCGACTGGTTCCATTGCTGCTTTGACCTTGGACTTCTGTAGTGGATTTCCGAGCTTTTCCGACCTTCCTTAGAATTGCTGTAAAATGCCTCGAATTCTGCGAATTAAACAAAAATTGTTGTAGATTCCAAAATTTGGCAAATAAACATAAACCACATAGATTATGTATTATCTTAGCCCAAATGCATGAAATATATGCATAAATCGATATAAAAGTTATTGTAAAACATGGCAGATTAGGCTCACAACAAACACCCCATACTTAAGCTTGCTTGTCCTCAAGCAATACTTTTATTTGTCATTCAGGGGAAGAAATCAAAACTCTCAACATATTAGATTCATTCTTATATAACCCTGCAATCAATTACCATCCTCGAAAAGGTACTTATGTCACAGATCCATGCATGTGCAAACATATAAAAGCGACATCTACTCACAAAAGGAGGTTTATGCAAAACATTCATTCGTGACAAAGCATTGATAATCAAGAAGACTTTAATTTAAGCTCAAATAAGGAGTAGATTGGTAAAAGGCTAAAGGTGTGCAATTTTTCGGCAAAGTGGTGCTTTTGATCCAGGGAAATGGAGTATTTCCAAACTTTCATACCACATTCTTTCTCATAAGATTCATCACCTTTCATAATGCTTTTTGCCAATAATAATGCTTTTACCTCTGTGACCTTAGCACTGCCTTCTCGCGAGTCGCAAACATGGGTGTCATGAATGGCCCCGGATACTTAGTGCTTTGGACTCCTCACAACGTGTCCCATCTCTCCAAACTATTATCTCAGAGAGCAGGGTCAATCTACCTTTATCTCCTAAGGTGATTGGATTTTCTTTCACTCATTAAATTTTCCATATATTTAAACAATTTCCTTCCAAACTCCAATAATGATAAACACAACAACCATATAACAATCTCCATAATGTAACATCATTCTCAACATAATCCCCGGATAAGGTAAAGAATGGAAATATTTAGATCATGTGGAGCAATAATTGAAATAAGGCATATTATGACTTTTGTGTAATGCATAAGCATAGGTAAGGCCAGGATTATAAACAATGAGCATTATATGGAAATATAAAGTCCTCCATCATCTTATCATGCAACATGTCAAAAGCAATTTCAAATTTTACCTCCTTTAATGGTTTTCAAGAAATAATGCACTTCATTGTGACTTCCCTTTACTAGGCAATTTCAAGCTATATCTCTAATGAATCCAATTTTGCATCGTCGAGTTCAATATAAGCTTCCATGACATTATTCAAAATATTCAATGGGAATTTCAATGGGGGTCATTTTTCTTAAACTTTTTTGGAAAACATGCATATAAGCTCATAAATCAATAATGAATTCCAAAATAGCCATGTAGCAATTCAAAGAAATAAATTCTAAATATGCACAAATAATGTCAAATATGGAAAATATGCATAAATTAAGCCCTTCCCCCACCCCATACTTAAACATTACAGTGTCCTCACTGTATAAAAACAAGGGTAAAGAAAGAAACTCACAAGACAGGTGTGCAGGGCCTCAAAATTTCGAATGGAAGCACCTCCTGGGCCGAGTATGTATATTGCTTGGTTCTATCCATGGACCTGAAAAGTGTAGAAGACATATACCCATAATAGAAAAACTAAAAATTCAAAACCAAAAAACAAAAAGCAACAAAGTCTCAAAAGTCCTAAAAAGTCTAGATACATGCTCTAGATTTTATAGTCGCTAGGCCGACTTTTCCATTAAGCTCAAGGTGGCATTTGCAGGGCCCATGTATCCAGAATGGATTTTATTCACCACGAACGGTCCCATCCGCTTCTTGTTGAATTTGTTAGGGAACCAACGATCTTTTGATTTAGAGACATAGAGCTTGTCTCCAACTTCATACTCCTTGGGCTCTTCATTGGATATCCTACATAAGCGCACATACCAAGGCAAACCTCTCCCATGTATAGATAAATCTTTAATGGAAATAGGAGAAGAAAGATCCATACCTTGGCTTACCTTTGCAGAGACGGAATCGGGGACCACTGTGTTTGGTCGATCTCGACTAGGGCTAGTCGATCTCGACAAGGTTGCAGGTCCTGGTGGTGGTCTGCTCGAAGATGCAGGAGTCGACGAAGTGCAAGGCTTGTCGATCTCGACAAGGCTACTCGATCTCGAGTAGTTTTCTGCTCCTGGTGGCTGCAGCGTCGAGGAGGAAGAAACTGGTGGAGCCGGATGGTGGCCGATCTCGACAAGCTTAGTCGAGATCGACGAGCTTGGTCCGTCTGGTGGAGTCTGTGTCGAGCAAGGCGAAGTCGAGATCGAGTAGCGTACTCGATCTCGACAAGGGTACTCGAGATCGAGCCAGATGCTGAAGTTGGTCGACATCGAGTAGCGTACTCGAGATCGACAAGGGTTCTGGTTCTGGAGTCATCAGCGTCGAGGAAGGCGAAGTCGAGTTGGCCGAGTGGTGGTCGATCTCGACGAGTCTACTCGAGGTCGAGTAGGGTTCTGCTTCAGTCTGGCTGCTCGACGAGGCTGGTGCTGGTGGAGGTTCCTTGGTTTGGTCGAGATCGACTATGGTACTCGATGTCGAGGAGCCTTGGTCGATCTTGACCCCATACTTGGTTCCTGTCAAGGCATCCGAAAAATAATTAATCCATAATGATTTACCTTGATCTGTTTCGATTGGATTCTCGGTGTTCTCCTTGAGAATTGCCATGATCTCCTCCACCTGAGCCTCCATGTCCCTCTTTTCCAGCTCCTCAGGGGTCATATTTCTGACCTTGGGTTCCCCGCAGGTGATGTAGCCAGCTGAGATAGATTTGACTTCTTCCGTTGGACCTGTATGCCTTTCAGTTTTATTTAAGGAATACTCAATTACCTCATCGCTGATGTTGAAGGTGAGTACTCCTTTCCTTACGCTTATGTTGGCATCCACTGTCGCCAAGAAGGGTTTCCTAGAATAATTGGACAAGCAGGATCCTCTTGCATATCAACAACTAGGAAATCAGCAGGGACAAAGAATTTACCTACTTGTACTGGCACATTGTCCACCATGCCTGTTGAAATGACCACCGTGTTGTTGGCCATGTAAAGTCTAGCATCCACAGGCTCTAGGGCACCTATCTTAATCTTGGACCAAATCGTTAAAGGCATTATACTCACACTAGCTCCAAGATCACATAAAGCATAAATTTTGTATGGACCAAACCCAATAGTTATAGCAAACTTACCTGGATCCGGCCTCTTCTCCAATATGTCCAGATGGCTGCACTCCTCTGTGATTTCCGCCATTGATCGCTTTTTGCTCAAAATCTCCTTCAGGAACTTGACATAAGATGGCATTTCATTGAGAGCTGCTGTGAAGGGGATGGTGACGTTGAGCTTCTGAAGCATTTTGATGAAGCGCTGAAATTTCTTTTCTGCCGGGTCCTTTGGAGATTTTGTGGGGAAAGGCAGCTTCTTTTTCTGATTCGGAACTAGAACAGACGTCGGAGGTGCTGTAGGCTGCTCTATGTCGACTAGGGGCTCCTCGACATCGACTACAGTCTTGTCGATCTCGACTAGATATGGTGCTGTTGAGTTGCTGTGTGGTGTAGACGAAGGTTTCTGCATGTTCTCCTCGACATCGAGTAGACCGTCCTCGAGATCGACTAGGCTCTGGTCGACCAGCTGTTCTCCGTTGTTCTGCTGCTTTTCGACCTCTGTCTCTTGCAATTGATGGCCGCTTCTGAGTTTTACAGTAGCGATATGTCCAGTCTTTCCCTTAGGATTTGGTTCTGAAGATCCAGGGAGCGAACCTGACTGTCTGGGGATTCCTGCTGCCAGCTGACCAATCTGTGTATCGACTGATTTTCGCCATATATCAATTTCCCCAACCCTAGAGTTGACACCTTGCATCTGAGTATAGACTGAGTTGAAGGATTGCCTAGTTTCTGAGTGATTCCTCCTTATTTCCTCCTGGACTGTCTGTATATCATCCTTTTTCTGGTCCCTTTCCGGATGTCCTGGAGCTCTGTAGGGCGGGGGGTTCCTAGGGACACCTTGGTTCCATTGTGGTTGCTGAAACCTTTGGTCCCCCATGTAGCGATTGTGACCCCCTGCGTAAGCTACCTCCTCATGATGCTCTGCCATCCTGACTTGTTCTGCGTGTGGGCACTCAGGAGTGGTGTGCCTTTGCGATCCGCATTCAATACAAGGCTGGTTGATGGAGAGATACTTTACTTGTTTGATGAGCTTGTTATTCTGGTCTCTGTAGTACTGCTCCCTAACATCTGGATCAATCTCCTTAGGGGGATCATAGAGGGGCATGGATGGTGCTGGCCTGGCGTATGGGTTCTCTTCATAGGTTGCAGTAGACCCATACTTGTTGTCGTAGTTAGTGAGCTTTTCTAGCACACCCCATGCGTCACTTGGCGGCATTGTCAGATACTCATAGCGAGTATAATGGTTGATTCTGTCCTTAGTGACCTGATCAAGAGAGTTGAAGAAGATCTCCTGAACGACGTAGGGTGGCTGTCCATGAGTAGGGCAAGATCGCAGAAGTTCCTTGTAGCGCTCCCATGCCTTTGCCAGCGGTTCCCCTTGCTGCTGTTTGAAGGCGGTGATTTTCTAGCGGAGATGTGCTGTTTTGGCGGGTGGAAAGAATTTGTTCAGAAACTCTTGCTCTACTTGGGCCCAGGTTGTGAGTGATCTTGCTTTCAGCCCTTCAAGCCATTTCAGTGCAGGCCCAGCGAGAGACCAGCGAAAAGATTTCATCTTGACATATTCCAGAGTTGTACCTTCAGCAAGAGTACGGCACATGTCAGAAAAGTTTGTAATATGTTCAAGAGGACACTCATTAAATCTACAATAAAAGGCATTATTTTTAAGCTCTATAAGAAATTGAGTGCGAATTTCAAAAGAGTTATCAGGGATTAGAATCGTCGATTCAGGCACGACGAGAGTGGGATGCATATAATTCTCTGCAGTGGTTGGATATTGGGCAAGCTCAGCTTCTGCTTGCCTTGCGCGCTCATTTGCTTGTTCCCTTGCTGTCCTCTCATTGGCAATAGTAGTATCCTTTGCGGCTAATTCCCTGGTAAGCCTCTGTATCAGCTGCTCCTGTGTTTCAGCGGCTGCCATGGCTCTTTGCAGTCTAGCTCTGATGTGTAGGAGGCGTTCCGGTTCGTCTAAGGCGTCAAACTCAGGTGGGATACCAGAACGGCGCATACACCTGCGAATTCAGGTGGGATACCAGAACTGACTACCTAAGGCGCGAATGATTGCTTCCCCGGCAACGGCGCCAATTTGTTGTTGCAGGAGGATGGTCAAGTATGGAATAAATATAAAATAAAGTTCAGACTGACTTCCCTGTCTCATCAAATAAATACAAGACTTCATCCCGTTGTAGTAAGAGAAAGTCAGGATTGAATCCACGAGGAAGCACGTCAGCAGTTCTCTGGTAGCTGTAAATTCTCACAGACAAAGCAGCAGAAAGACAGAAAGACAGAAACAAGGAAAGAAACAGAAATAAAATAGAAAATAACAAACAAAAGCAAAGATCAAAACAAAGCAGAAACTAAATCGAGGACACAGAAGCTACTCGATCTCGAGTAACAGTCCTCTATATCGACAAAGAACAGTGATGAAAACAGAAAACAGAAACGAAAGCAATCAACTCGAGGCAGACAAATCAACTCGATCTCGACCACACCTACTCGAGATCGACAAGGAACAGCAAAGGCAGAAACTGAAAATCGACAACAACAGAAGAAAACTCAACTCGAACTAGACGAGCCTCTACTCGAGATCGACAAGGTTGTACTCGATCTCGACAAAGCTCTCCTCTGTATCGACTAGAATCCAGAAATTTAAATTGAAAATTCTCGAACCCAAAACTCAGATTTCTGACGAAATAAATCAATATATAAAAGAGTTCCAAAGCCAGGGTATCAACACCACAACGATAACCATGCAAAGTAACACATAAAGACATAAAAGATCATGCTTTCCATCAAATAACTTTCGTTATTAACAAATAGGCATATAGAGGCTTTCGCATAAACCCTAATTGTTACTAACCCTTTTTAACGTAATTAACCCAAGTTGCATTAAGATCACTTTCGGTTCAAGTCGACTCGTTGCTGGAAACTGGTCTACTCGACATCGACAAGGGCTTCGTCGACCTCGACTAGGATTCGTTGTCTCGGCTAACTGGTGCTCGATGTGGCTCGGACTTGGCTCCTGGCGCTCGTCGACCTCGAGTAGCCCTAGTCGATCTCGAGTAGACTGGCCTTCCCGACTAGGTCCTCTCGGGTAGGTGTGCTCGACAAGCCTGGATCTGGTCTCTGGGCTTAGTCGATCTCGACAAGGGTTCGTCGATCTCGACAGGGGTTCGTCGAGTTGGGGTGTGGACTTCTTGGTCGAGCAACTTCACTTCGGTACGGACTCGGAGGCACCGGGTGGCTCGTCGATCTCGACAAGGGTTTCGTCGAGGTCGACTAGGATTGTGCTCGGTTTCTCATCCTCGGCTTCTCGATCAGCTCTTCTCCTCGTCGACTCCGGGTGTGGCACTAGGCTTCGTCGATCTCGACCAGGTCTTTGTCGAGATCGAGTTAGGTTCCGGAGCTGGGTTGGTCTGGCTCTCGACACTGCTCCCAGTCGACAAGGCTGTTCTCGGACATACTCGTCGAGATCGAGTAAGAGCTACTCGAGATCGAGTAGCCTGGGTTCTCGGCTCGATTCGACTGGTTCCGTTGCTGCTTTGACCTTGGACTTCTGTAGTGGATTTCCGAGCTTTTCCGACCTTCCTTATAATTGCTGTAAAATGCCTCGAATTCTGCGAAAAAAACAGAAACTGGTGTAGATTCCAAAATTTGGCAAATAAACATAAACCACATAGATTCTGTACTATCTTAGCCCAAATGCATGAAATGTATGCAGAAATCGATATAAAAGTTACTGTAAAACATGGCAGATTAGGCTCACAACAAATTTCATGCTATATCTCTAATGAATCCAATTTTGAATCGTTGAGTTCAATAAAGCTTCCATGACATTTATCAAAATTTTCAATGGGTGTCATTTTTTCAAACTTTGGAAAACATGCATATAAGCCCATAAATCAATAATGAATTCCAAAAATAGTCATTTATACGCAATTCAAGAAATAAACTTTAAATATGCACACATAATGTCAAATATGCATGAAGTAAGTCTTTCCCCCCACCCCATACTTAAACATTACAGTGTCGTCACTATAAAAAATAAGGGTAAAGAAAGAAACTCACTAGACAGATGTGCAGATTGTCAGAATCGAGTGCTATGCTGTTGGGCCTAGTCCGATTTTTGCTTGCTTCTGTCCCCATGGACCTGAAAAATGTAGAAAAGAAATACCCACAATAGAAAAACTAAAAGTTCAAAACCAAAAACAAAAGCAACAATGTCCAAGAATCCCAAAAAGTAAATGTCTATTTACAAGCTCTAGATTTTATAGTCGTTAGGCCGACTTCTCCATTAAGATCAAGGTAGCATTTACAGGGCCCATGTAGCTTGGGATTCGAATATGACTCCATTCTTGTCCATCAGCTGTAATCCTCCTGAATGGATCTTGTTCACTGTGAAGGGCCCCATCTTCTTCTTATTGAATTTGTTGGGAAACCAATGATCCTTTGATTTGGCAACATAGACTTTCTCACCAACTTCATACTCTTTGGGCTCATCATTGGAAATCCTACATAAGCGCACATACCAAGGCAAACCTCTCCCATGTATAGATAGATCATTAATGGAAATAGGAGAAGAAGGATCCATACCTTGGCTTACCTTCGCATAATCGGTTATCGGAAGCTCCTGAGAATCTGGTCGATTTCGAGTCATGTTACTCAATATCGAGTTGTGTTGCTCTTCCGGTGGACTCTCAGTCGATATGGAGGGAGATGGGTCAATTTTGTCAAGTCGATATTGAGTAAGGTCACTCATTATGGAGTTGACCGGCTCAATATTGGCTGGCTTCTACTCAACAGGAGGAATCGACTCGGCAAAGATTGGTCGATATCGACCTGGGCAAGTCGATATCGTGTGGTGCTGCTCCAAATCGGCTTGGCTCGGCTCAATAGGAGGAATCGACTCAGCAGATGCAGGTCGATATCGACCAAAGGTGGTCGATATCGAGTCGTTTTCCTCGACATTCCTCTGCTCGATTTCTGGTGGGGCTGTCTCGGCACAGGGAGGTTGATATCGACCTGTGGTAGTCGATATCGAGTGCCTTTGTGGATATGTCAACTTCTTCGGGTTGATATTGACCACATACTTAAGACCTGGCAAAGCATCAGAAAAATAGTTAGTCCAAATCGACTTATCTGGGTCTATGTCGATTGGATTCTCTGCTTCTTCGTTTAGGATGGCCATGATCTCTTCCACCTGGGCTTCCATATCCCTCTTTTCTAGCTCTTTGGGAGTCATATTTCTTACCTTAGGGTCCTCGCAAGTAATGTAACCAGCTGATATAGACTTTACCTCTTCCATGGGACCTGTATGCCTTCCAGTTTTATTAAAGGAATACTCAATTACCTCATCACTGATGTTGAAAGTGAGCACTCCCTTCCTTACGCTTATATTGGCATCCACCGTTTCCAAGATGGGTCTTCCTAGAATAATAGGACAAGCAGGGTCCTCCGCCATATCAATAACTAGAAAATCAACAGGGACAAAGAACTTACCTACTTGCACTGGCACATTGTCCATCATGCCTGTTGGGATGACCACCGTGTTGTTTGCCATATAAAGCTTAGCATCCACAGGCTCTAGGGCACCTATCTTAGTCTTGGACCATATTGATAGAGGCATTATACTCACACTTGCTCCAAGGTCACATAATGCATTAAATTTATATTGACCAAATCCAATGGTTATAGCAAACTTACCTGGATCTGGCCGTTTATCAAGTATGTCCATCTGGCTGCACTCCTCTGCGATCTCAGCCATTGACCGCTTTTTGCTTAGGATCTCCTTGAGGAACTTGATATATGATGGCATTTCATTAAGAGCTTCTGTGAAGGGTATGGTGACATTGAGCCTCTGAAGCATCTTGACGAAGCACTGAAATTTCTTCTCTACTGGGTCCTTTGGAGATTTTGTCGGGAAATGCAGCTTTTTCTTCGTTGGAGGTGCTCGTGACTGGTCGACAGGGACATTAGGCTGGTCGACATCAACTACAGGTTGGTAGACATCGAGTTGATGCTGGTCGACATCGACTACAGTGGTCGACTTCGGCTTGGGTGCAGAGTTCTAGCCGACGTTGAGGAGGGACTGGTCGATGTCGACTGGCTTGCTCAATGTCGAGTGGTCTGCTGCATCCTTCTCCTTTGTATTTTGATCGGCTGTTTCCATTTGTCGCCCACTCCTTAGATTCATTGCTGCTACTTGCTTCGCAGATTTGCCCTTAGGATTGGGCTCAGAAGATCCGGGGAGCATACCTGACTGTCTCGGGACGCCTACTACTAGCTGGCCAATCTGTGTGTCAATCCATTTCCTCGAGATATCGATTTCTCCAAGCCTAGCGTTGACACCATGTATCCGAGTGTAAACGGAATTGAAGGACTGCTTGGTGTCTGAATGGGTCCTCCGCATTTCCTCAAGGATGGTCTGTAGGTCATCCTTCTTCTAGTCCTTTTCCAGATGTCCTGGAGCTCAGTATGGCGGGGGGTTCCTAGGGGCACCTTGGTTCCATTGTGGTTGATAGAACCATTGGTCCCCCATATAGCGATTGGGACCCCCTGCGTAAGCTACCTCTTCGTGGGTTTCTGCCATCCTGACTTGCTCTGTGTGTGGGCACTCAGTAGTGGTATGTCGATGTGAGCCGCATTCGATGTAGGGCTGGTTGAAAGAAAGATACCTGACTTGCTTGAGGAGCTTGCGATTCTGATCTCTGTAGTACTGCTCCTTGACATCTGGGTCAATCTCCTTAGAAGGCTCATAGAGGGGCATGGATGGGGCTGACCTGGCATAGGCATTCTCATCATAGTTTGTCGGAGTCCCATACTTATTTTCGTAGTTGGTAAGCTTGTCGAGGGTAGCCCATGTGTCAGCTGTGGTGGTATCGTCAAATACTCATAATGAGTGTATTGGTTGATCCTATCGTTATCGGCCAGATCAAGAGAATTGAAGAAGATCTCTTGAACGACGTAGGGTGGTTGTCCATGTGTAGGGCATGATCACAGTAGATCCTTATATCGTTCCCATGCTTTTGCTAGCGGCTCCCCAGACTTCTGTTTGAAAGTTGTAATCTTCTGGCGGAGGACCGCTGTCTTGGCAGGAGGAAAGAATTTGTTGAGAAGTTCCTGCTTTACTTCAGCCCATGTCGTGAGGGATCATGGAGGAAGACCTTCAAGCCACTTTAATGCTAGACCGGCCAGGGACGACCATCGAAATGCTTTCATCTTGACACATTCCAGAGTAGTACCTTCAGCAAGAGTATGGCACATATCAGAAAAATTGGTAATATGTTCAAGAGGGCATTCATTAAATCTACCATAGAAGGCACTATTTTTAATCTCAATCAGGAAATGAGTGCGAATTTCAAAATGATTTTCAGGGATTAGAATGGTCGATTCAGGCACGACAAGAGTCGGGTGCATGTAATCCTCTGCAGTGGTAGGGTATTGGGCAAGCTCAGTTTCCGCTCGCCTCCTTCGCTTTGCTTCATGTGTAGTGTGTGCTCTCTCAGTGGTGAGAGCAGTGTCCTTGGCTTCTAACTCAGCTTGAAGCCTCTGTATCAGCTGTTCTTGTGTTTCTACGACTTACATGGCTCTTTTTAATTTCGCGTGGACGTGTATAAGGCGTTCTGGGTCATCCAATGCGTCAAACTCAAGCTGTTGACCAGAACGGCGCATACACTGCAAAATCAAAAACTTAAAGAAAAAGTAAGATCTAACTACCTAAGGCGCGAATGATTGCTTCCCCGACAACGGCGCCAATTTGTTGTAGGAGGAAATCAAGACTTGCAGTTCAAAATATAAATAAAGTAAAGCAAACCAGATTCTGTCCCTTGCAAATTATTACAAGACCTCCTCCTGATGCAACAGTGGGAAGTCAGGATCGATCCTCGAGGAAGCACGTCAGTGGATCTCAGGTAGCAGCAAATCTCACAGACATAAAATCAAACAGGCTGACAGAAACAATAGAGAAAAGCAGAAAAGAAAGCAAAGACAACAAATTTGGTCGATATTGAGTGCTGTTACTCGATATTAAGTAAGAAAATCGACCAACAGTAGGTCAATATCGACTGGAAACAGAAACAGAACACAAGTGCAGAACCTTGGTCGATATCGACTAAAGCAACTCGATATCGACTAAGAAAAATCGATAGAAGACAACTCAATATTGACTACAGAAACTTGAAAACTCGGGTTGCGCCGGTGTTAGTGTGTATGGCGGGTTGCGCTAGTGTTGATGGGTGTGGCGGGTAGCGTCGGAGACATGGGGTTGAGAATAAATCTCGATTGTTCCCCAAGTGGCGGTGGAGATGTTTGAGATGTTGGTGGTGGATGAGAGTGTCTCTCTCACAAGGATAGAGCTTTCTTGATAACCTTTGCTGGTTAATTTTGTTAATATAGGAGTTACCCAATCTTAGGTGTTTTCCCAAAATTTAATTTGGGTTGAGTTGAGATTATTAGGGTTGAGATTGTAGATCTCGGTTGTTCCCCTACCAATGTTATTGTTGATGAAGGTGGTGGTGTTGATGATTATGGTGGTGATTGATGAAGGTAGTGGTGTTGAAGGGTGGACTTTAGATTTGGGTTTTGGGTTTCTAGAGAGAGAAGCTCTCTCTCTAAGTTAGGTTTTCTTTTATATAACAGTTCATAAGGGGTTTTTATTTGATTAATTAATTTAATTGCATTTAATAATAGAGATATAATCTTGACCATTGAATTGGTTTAATGGAGGCTACGATAATTTGGGGGTTGGCGGTTGGTCTTTCTTGTCCCGTATCTCTCAGAGGGTTAGGATCCGGCACCAGTTCAGTTTGCATCTCATCCGAGGGTTTTTCTTTAGAGCTCATAGTATCTCTTGAAAAACCAATGAAATTAATGTAGGAGTTAGGCCCGTTTTGTTTGACACAAACTCCATACTAAAAAAGCCAACTTATATGTGCTAAGGGCCTAATTTAATATCCCGCCTTGGGCCTTTTAAATCTATTCGAGATTTCCATTTTAATGCATTTGATTGCGAATGTTACTGTAAATTCGAGATGGATTTGTTAAATTTTAGCTATCCATGAAAAAACAGGGGTTTCGCCTTTACTGGTTCCTTCCCATGTTTCATGCAAAACAACGTTTCAGTATCAAATGTAATTCATTGCTATATTTTTTTCTTGTTACATGTTTAGAGAAGGCGGCGAGCTTAAGCTCCTTAAGTACGCATGGCTTCCACTACTGATAACAGTGATGATACCAATCAGTCATCAATGTAAAATTCTCTTCTTCACCCCCTACACATTCTGCTATTGATTTGTGCTATTGTATCACTTGTATGTATCTGAAATTTTTGTTTCATATTATATACAAGATCAGGATGAAGAGTGTATATAAGGATCTTGATGATGGGTGACATTATATTTTGCTTGAACTGGAGTTCATTCAATGCCTTGCTAACCCAACCTACATCCACTGTATGTTCCATTTCACTTTTGGTTTGAAGTAAGAGCTTGAATACATACATTAGAAATGATAGTAGTGTTACTTAAAATTACAAGGCAGTGAACAAAAGTTCTTTTGATGATCATCTGGGGTTTGTTGGTAAAGAGTTTAATATGTTAAGACTAAATAGTTGCTTCCAAGATTTCGGTTGAGCTATGTTGTATGTTAATCTTCGTCTTAATGCAATGTTTTGATATTATGTAGTTGAATAGGTTGATGTTAGGCCCAATCTAGTCACTTGAACATATAGATATTCAAAGTTAAAAAATGATCAACATGATTCATCTTCTAAATGAATTTGGCATAGAACTTTCTAAATCATTCCGTAATGACTCACCGGAAAGGACTTGTGGGTAGTACCCATAGGTCCCCGGTTCGAACCCCGGAATGGCTGCTCTTTATTTACCTATTCAAGGCATAGAATTTTCTGAATGCTATAAGGTATGGGGCCATCATGAACCTTGTCTTAGTATATGATTTTTCTTTTATTTTCTGTTGAAATGAATAAAATTAATGGGAGGGTTTGATCATTGAGCTGCCTTCTGAATTCTTGAGCCGAATTTAGTATCTATAAATTAGCCTTAGCCTAAGGGGATGCACAAAGTATAATATTACATATTCATGATTCTTCCTCAAAGTGTTTTGTTTGCCTAGTAATGTTCTTGTTGTTTGCTTTATGTTGGTGGATTTTGATGTAGATTTAGCTCAGAACCGCTACTTTGAAGATGAAGTTTTTATTGGTTATTTGAAGTATTCGTAACACTGCAACGTCCTGAGTATGTAAAATTTATCATGTGAGTTCATTCATCGAGGAATTCTTCTTAATTCATTTATATTGATAATTCTTAATTTTATTTCATGGAACTTGATATAGCAGATGTTCAACAAATAAGAGTTCGACAATCAGATAAGCGGAAGCGAAAGAAACTCAAGCAAAGAACACAACAATTTTACGAGGTTCCGTCCAAATGACCTACGTCCTCGGGGCCCCTAGATCGGACCCTAAATTCACTAACTCGAATGTGCAAGGGTTTACAGAGTAACACAAAAACAGAAGAACAATAAGAACATGCAACAACAAGAAACCACAAAACACTGAAGAAGAAACAAGAGCAAGACGAAGAAGATCTTCGTCGAAGGTAGATCTGTAGAGGAATAGTAGATCGACCACCAAGATAAGCTTCGGAGACGACCACCGGAGCCAGGAAGAAGCGACGCTCCTGAAAGGGATACAGCGGCGCTAGGGTTTCCTGGCGCTCTCTCTCTCTCTCTCTCTCTCTCTCTCTCTCTCTCTCTCTCTCTCTCTCTCTGGACTTACCCAGACGGAGAGCTTCATCAGTGACAAGCAAGCAGGAGATAATGAGCTTATATAGGCAAGCTCACGAGGGAACCCTAGCATCAATACGCTGTGTTCCACAAGAGCTGAAGACCGAGCTCAACTATCTCAAAGGAGAAGTGGGTCGGTTGGGCTCAATAGGTTTGGGGGCCCAACTCGGTTTGGCAGCTATAAAGCTAACACCCAAAACCAAGCCTAGCCTAACCCAATTCCACCCTTCAATCATAGCCCATATAATATACACACATTACACATATTACATGTTACATAAGATGTACAAAACCTAAGTGCTTAATGAAAGAAACTCTACAATATGCCCATGTATTTCTTTAAGCCGCAAATCCTGGATCTGCAGCGAGTTAGAGCTTCATAGCCAACTGGATTTAGGGGTAACCGATCCTTCTCATGCCCATCCTACCTTGTGACACCAGCTAAGTGGGATCCTCCAAATGGAGGAAATTCTTGCAGAACACAAACTTGTCAGATGTAACAATCTTAGTCCTAAAATCTGCCAGATTCTTATCACCACTTATTTTAACAACTTTTATAATATTTTTGTCAACCTTTTCTCTTATTAAATGATATCTCACATCTATATTCTTTGTTCTTTCATGATACACAGGGTCACGACAAAGATATAAAGCAGATTGAGAATCAATATTAATAGTTGAAGTCCAAGGTTTTCAAGAAATCTCCATGTACGGGCCCTGTAGCCATATTGCTTCCTTTGCAACTTCGGTACCTGCTATATATTCTGCATGAGTTGATGAGAGAGCAACAATAGGATGCAACTATGATTTCTAAGAAACACAGTTTCCTGCCCATGTAAACATATAAGAAGTGGTAGACTTCCTATTGTCTTTATTGCTCGCATAATCTGCATCAACATAGCCTTGAAGGTTTACAGCTGAGTGCCTACCATAGACCAAACCAATATTTTTTGTACCACACAAAAATCTTTACAAGAATGTCATGGCCACCCAATGCTTCTCACTGGGGTTAGACATAAACATGCTTAACACACTGATAGCAAAAGCTAAATCTGACCTAGAGCAGATCAAATCATACAAAACTCAACCCATAGTAGCATCATAATGAACATTTTTCATATAAGCAGCTTCATTTTTAGAAAGAGGATCAACAGTTGTAGTCAGATCAAGATGAGCACCAAGAGGCATAGAAGATGTCTTAGCACATATCACATTAAATCTTTCAACAACTTTATGAATGTAATCAGATTCAGATAACATGATCTGATTTTTCCTTCTATTTCTAATAATTTCAATTCCATGAATTCATTTAGCTGCACCAAGGTCCTTCATATCAAAGTTGGATTTAAGACCCTTTTTTAGTTCTTTAATCTTGGTCATATTTTTGCACACAAGCAACAGATCATCAACATATAGGAAAACATAGATAGGCTCAGCAGTTCTCACACCCTTAATATACAAGCAAGTGTCAAACTTAGATCTATAATAGCCCAATTTAAGCATGCACGTGTGAAACTTAAGTAAACATATATAGATTTTCTAAGTATATAGATAGGCTCAGCAGTTCTCACTGTCTGGGAGATTGCTTCAAACCATATATAGATTTTCTAAGTAAACACACATAATCAGGATTTTTATCATCCACAAAGCCTTTAGGTTGTTTCATATAAATTGTTTCATATAGATTACCATGCAGGAAAGTTGTCTTAACATCCATTTGCTCAATTTCAAAATCATAAACAGCAGCAATGGCAAGCAAGAAACGAAGAGTTTTATACTTAACAACAAGGGCAAATATCTCATTATAGTCTTCACCCTTCTTCTGGGTAAAGCCTTTTGCTACAAGCATGGCCTTATACCTAAGAGGGTCATCAGTAGTAGAACCAGATTTGATCCTATAAACCCATCTACAATCAATAATCCTCTTATCTTTAGGTCTTTTAACTAAGGTCCGGGTTTTATTAGCATGAATAGAACCAATGTCATCTTTCATAGTAGCAAGCCAAAGATCAGAATGAGAACACTTAACAGTTTGTTCTTAAAGATCAAGAGTGTAAGAATTTATGACTTCAGAAACCATAAGAGCAAATTCAACCACATTAGACTCTGTCTACTTAGGATAGAGCTTCAGTCTCACCACCATCATTAGCTCCTAATTCATTTACCTGACCCCCTTGGGGTTGAACTTGATCATTATCAGAACCATCCTCCAAGGGGGGAGTCTGAGCTTTAGGCACATAGAAGGAGGTGCCATTTACAGCTTCAGAAGCCTTCAAACTTTCATCTGGCTGAGCTGCAGGGGTTAGCTGTTGTTGCAGGAGTAAGTCAAGTATAGAATAGAATATGGTTTAGAACGACTCCCCTGTCGCAGCAAATAATACAAGACTTCCTCCCGTTGTAGTAAGAGAAAAGTCAGGATCGAATCCACGAGGAAGCACGTCAGCAGTTCTCAGGTAGCTATCAGATTCTCACAGAAGCAGCAGAAAAGGCAGAAACACAGAAAGGAAAGAAACAAATAAACCCGGCAAGGGCAACTAAAACAAAAGCAAATAAGCAAAACAAAGACAGAAATAAAAGCAAAGCAAATGTACTCGACAGAGACAGCAGCAACTCGACAAAAGTAACAGAAGGAAACTCGACCTGAGAACTCGACCGAGTCTTGTCGACACAGACTTGTCGATCTCGACAACTACTCGACACAGCACACAGATCGACAACAGCAAAAAGAACAAAAAAACTCGATCTCGATGAAAAGAACTCGACGTCGACAAGTGTGTTCGACCTCGACTAGATTTTCCCGAAATCGATAAGTGACAGAAAACGTAAATTGCAAAGCTTTTCGAACACATAAACAAACTTTAACGGAATGAACTCAATAAACTAAAGACTTACAAGGCTAGGGTTTCAACACCACAACAGTAACCATGCAAAGTAACACATAAAGGCATAAAAGATCATGCTTTCCATCTAAATAACTTTCGTTATTAACAAATAGGCATATAGAGGCTTTCGCATAAACCCTAATTGTTACTAACCCTTTTCACATAATTAATCCAAGTTGCATTAAGATCACTTTCGCTTCAATAACACAAACAAGGATCACCTTCAACTCTCGCAAAAGAATCATGCTCATAGGGATAGAAGATGAATCGCATAAAAATCTGACCTTTATCGCATCGCCTCACATGACCACCGTCGGGCTCACCCCAGCCCCAGAAGTGGGTGGGCTACTGACGCCTCATCGCAATCGCAGACATTGATGTATAAAAAGAAACTTGCATAAAACTAAATTCAAAGCCTTTACAATCTTGGCAATCAACTTTCGCTGCAAGCCAAAACCCTAAAAACCTTAAACTCCTAAACTGTATCTCTGAATGGAATTAACTAATTGTGTCTGAAATTGAATCTAACTGAAATTGAATGAATAAGACTGAGCCCCCTAGGGCCTTATTTATAGGCTTCTATACCTCGCTAATCAAGGATAGAAGATATCTATCTTTATCTAAAACTATATCTAAAACTTAATGATAAATAAATAACATAGTGTAATTAAATAAAATAGATAGACTAGGATTATATCTAATGTGTGGACATCTTCTTTGGTCTTGATAGATCTTGATAGAATTGGACGAATCTTAGCTTGCAAGTATCCAATCCCGCTCGGACTTCTCCTCGATCTCGGATTCCGGAGCTGCTCGACAAATCTTCTCGACATGTCTTCTCGATATCGACAAAAGTTGTCGATGTCCTCGTCTTGAGTTCATCAACTCGACCTCGTCTTCCAGTGCACATGTCGAGTTGATACTTCTCGATGTCGACAAGTCTTCTCGACATCGATAACTTTCCTCTGCTTCCAGCTCTGTTCGTAAAACGCACTTTCCCGCTGCCTCGGTTGTCGGATTGACGCATATGACCATGCGTTGGAAAGCTCTTTTCCGAGGGCTACAACTCTCATGAAGACATCACAGCCTGATTCAGAATGATGAAAGCCGGAAATTGGCCTTCTCTCCAGCTGCACCATTCTTGGCTTCTCCATGACTTTCCTTTAAGCTCTAAAATGCGTCCGATTTCTGTGAAATATAACAAAAACTTGTGTAGACCTCCATATATTGCAAACAAGTGTAAACTACACATATTCTGTATTATTCTAACCCAAATGTATGCAATGTATGCAGAAATCGATATAAAAGTAAGTGTAAAACATGGCAAATTAGGCTCACAACAAACACCCCATACTTAAGCTTGCTTGTCCTCAAGCAATACTTTTAATTGTCATTCAGGGGAAGAATTCAAACTCTCAACATATTAGATTCATTGCCATATAACCCTGCAATCAATTACCATCCTCGAAAAGGTACTAGTGTCATAGATCCATGCATGTGCAAATACATCAAAGCAACATCTACTCACAAAAGGAGGTTTATGCAAAACATTCATTCGTGACTAAGCATTGATAATCAAGAAGACTTTAATTTAAGCTCATGAAGGAGTAGATTGGTAAAAGGCTAAAAGGTGGGCAAATTTTGGCAATGTGGTGCTTTTGATCCGGGGAAATGGATCACTTTCAAACTTTGAGTTTTACATCACATTCCTACTTCCATACAATTCATCACCTTTCATATTGCTTTTTTTTTCAATAATAATGATTTTACCTCTCTAACCTCAGCACTGCCTTCTCGCGAGTCGCAAACATGGGTGTCATGAATGGCCCCGGATACTTAGTGCTTTGGACTCCTCACAGTGTGTCCCATCTCTCCAAACTATTATCTCAGAGAGCAGGGTCAATCTACCTTTATCTCCTGAGGTGATTGGATTTTCTTTCACTCATTAAATTTTCCATATATTTCAAACAAATTTCCTTCCAAACTCCAAATATGATAAACACAACAACCATATAACATCTCCATAATGTAACATCATTCTCAACATAATCCCCGGATAAGGTAAAGAATGGCAATTATTTGGGAACATGTGGAGCAATATTTGAAATAAGGCATAATATGGCTTTTGTGATGCATAAGCATAGGTAAGGCTAGGATTATAAACATATAAGCATTTATATGGAATTTAAAGTCCTCAATCATTTTATCATGCAACATGTCAAAAGCAATTTCAAATTTTACCTCCTTTCATGGTTTTCAAGAAATAATGTACTTCATTATGACTTCCCTTTACTAGGCAATTTCATGCTATATCTCTAATGAATCCAATTTTGCATCGTCGAGTCCAATATAAGCTTCCATGACATTATTTCAAAATTTTCAATGGGGGTCATTTTTCTCAAATTTTTGGAAAACATGCATATAAGCACATAAATCAATAATGAATTCCAAAATAGCCATGCATAAGAAATTTCAAGAAATAATCCTTAAAAATGCACACATAATGTCAAATAAAATCAAATATGCATAAAGTAAGCCCTTTCCCCACCCCATACTTAAACATTACAGTGTCCTCACTGTATAAAAAACAAGGGTAAAGAAAGAAACTCACAAGACAAATGTGCGGATCGTCGGAAAATCAAGCGAAGAAGGTGTTGCAGTGCTTGTCGATCTCCTCGACATCGAGTTCTTCCTGTTGCCTCCAGGGTGATCTTCTCGACCACAGGCTTGCTCGATGTGGTTTGTCGATGTCGAGTTCCTTCCCTCATGTCGACAAGACTGTAGCTTCTTCATACCTGCAAGATTCATTAGAAAAGAAATACCCACAATAGCATAATCCTAAAAACAATGTCCAAAACCCTAAACAAAAACAACAATGTCCAAAAAGTCCCAGAATAAAAAAAAAGTCTATTTACAAGCTCTAGATTTTATAGTTGCTAGGCCGACTTTCTCCGTTAAGCTCAAGGTGGTATCTTCAGAGCCCATGTAGCTTGGGCTTCGAACAAGACTCCATTTTTATCTTTCAGCTGAATTCCTCCTGAATGGATCTTATTCACCGTGAATGGTCCCATCTTCTTCTTATTGAATTTGTTAGGAAACCAATGATCCTTTGATTTAGAGACATAGACCATATCTCCTACTTCGTATTCCCTTGGATCGTCATCGGAAATCCTGCATAAGTGCACATACCAAGGCAAACCTCTTCTATGTATAGATAAATCATTAATTGAAATAGGAGAAGAAAGATTCATACATTGGCTTACCTTCGCAGAATCGGATTAGGGAACCACTGGATCTTGTCGATCTCGAGTAACATTACTCGACATCGAGTTGCTTTCAGCTTCAGGTGGTGGACTGCTCGAAGACAGCGAAGTCGAGGAAACCCTAATCTTGTCGACATCGACAAGAATTGTCGACGTCGAGGAATCCTCAACATCCAGTGGTTTTCTCGTCGCGGAAGGTGGTGTCGAGGAGGCCGTAATCTTCTCGACATCGACAACTCTTGTCGACGTCGAGTAGTCTTCGATCCCCTTTGGCCTGCTCGTCGATGAAGGTGTGATCGAGGATGTCAAGATCTTGTCGACATCGACAACCTTTGTCGATATCGAGGAATCTTTCTCGACTTTTTGACTGCTCGACGAGGCTGGTGGAGGTTTCTGATCTTTGTCGACGTCGACTAAACTACTCGATCTCGAGGAGTTTTGATCGACTACGACCCCATACTTAGCTCCTGTCAAGGCATCCGAAAAATAGTTAGTCCAAATCGACATACCTTGGTTTGTGTCGAGTGGATTTTTCGCTTCTTCCTTTAGGATGTCCATGATTTTCTCCACCTGTGCCTTTATGTCCCTCTTTTCTATCTCCTCAGGGGTCATATTTCTGACCTTGGGTTCCCCGCAGGTGATATAGCCAGCTGAGATAGATTTGACCTCTTCCATTGGACCTGTATGCCTTTCAGTTTTATTAAAAGAATACTCTATTACCTCATCGCTGATGTTGAAGGTAAGCACTCCTTTCCGTACGCTTATGTTGGCATCCACAGTCGCCAAGAATGGTCTCCCTAGAATAATTGGACAAGCAGGATCTTCTTGCATATCAACAATTAAGAAATCAGCAGGGACGAAGAATTTACCTACTTGTACTGGTACATTTTCCACCATGCCTGTTGGAATGACCACCGTGTTGTTGCCCATATAAAGTCTTGCATCCACAGGCTCCAGGGCACCTATCTTAATCTTCGACCAAATTGTTAAAGGCATAATACTAACACTGGCTCCAAGATCACATAGGGCATTACATTTGTATGGACCAAATCCAATAGTTATAGCAAACTTACCTGGATCCGGCCTCTTCTCCAATATGTCCAGATGGCTGCACTCCTCTGTGATTTCCGCCATCGATCGCTTTTTACTCAGAATCTCCTTTAGGAACTTGACATAGGACGGCATTTCATTGAGAGCTTCTGTGAAGGGTATGGTGACATTGAGCTTCTGAAGCATCTTGATGAAGCGCTGAAACTTTTTCTCCGCTGGGTCCTTTAGAGATTTCGTGGGGAAAGGTAGCTTCTTTTTCTGATTTGGAGCCAGAACAAACGTCGGAGGTGTTGCAGTCTTATCGACATCGTCATGGGACTTCTCAACATCGACAAGCTCCTCGTCATCGACAACTTTCCTCGATGTCGAGTTGTTGTTCAGTGCAGAGGTTGGTCGATCAGAGGAGTTGTCGATATCGACAAGAGGGTTCTCGACATCAACAAGATGTTCGTCGACATCGAGTTGCTGTTCGGCGCTGTCCTGCTACTTTCCGACCTCTGGCTCTTGCAGTTGATGGCCGCTTCTGAGTTTTACAGCAGCGACGTGCCCAGTTTTTCCCTTAGGATTTGGTTCTGAAGATCCAGGGAGTGCGCCTGACTGTCTGGGGATTCCCGCTGCTAGCTGACCAATCTGTGTATCAACTGTTTTCCGCCAGATATCAATTTCCCCAAGCCTAGAGTTGACACCTTGCATCTGAGTATAGACGGAGTTGAAGGACTGCCTAGTTTCTGTGTGGTTTCTCCGTATTTCTTCCAGGACCAGCTGTATATCATCCTTTTTCTGTTCCCTTTCTGGATGTCCTGGAGCTCTGTAGGGCGGGGGATTCCTAGGGACACCTTGGTTCCACTGTGGTTGCTGAAACCTTTGGTCCCCCATGTAGCGATTGGGTCCCCCTGCGTAAGCTGCATCCTCATGGTGCTTTGCCAATCTGACTTGCTCTGTGTGTGGGCACTCAGGAGTGGTGTGCCTTTGCGATCCGCATTCTATGCAAGGCTGGTTGACAGAGAGATACTTTACTTGCTTGATGAGCTTCCTATTCTGGTCTCTGTAGTATTGCTCCCTGACATCTGGATCAATCTCCTTTGATGGCTCATAGAGGGGCATGGATGGTGCTGGCCTGGCGTATGGGTTCTCTTCATAAGTTGCAGTAGACCCATACTTGTTGTCGTAGGTAGTGAGCTTCTCCAGTACTCCCCATGCGTCACTTGGCGGCATTGTCAGATACTCGTAGCGAGTATAATTGTTGATTCTGTCCTTAGTGACTTGATCCAGAGAGTTGAAGAAGATCTCCTGAATGATGTAGGGTGGCTGTCCATGAGTAGGGCAAGATCGCAGCAGTTCCTTGTAGCGCTCCCATGCCCTTGCCAGCGGTTCCCCTTTCTGCTGTTTAAAGGCGGTGATTTTCTGGCGGAGATGTGCTGTTTTGGCAGGTGGGAAGAATTTATTCAGAAACTCTTGCTCTACTTGGGCCCAGGTTGTGAGTGATTTTGCTTTCAGCCCTTCCAGCCATTTCAGTGCAGGTCCAGCGAGCGACCAACGGAAAGCTTTCATCTTGACATATTCCAGAGTTGTACCTTCTGCAAGAGTACGGCACATATCATGAAAGTTAGTAATATGTTCAAGAGGACACTCATTAAATCTGCCGTAAAAGGCATTATTTTTAAGCTCTATAAGAAATTGAGTGCGAATTTCAAAAGAGTTTTCAGGGATTAGAATCGCCGATTCAGGCACGACGAGAGTTGGGTGCATGTAGTCCTCTGCCGTGGTGGGATACTGGTCAAGCTCAGCCTGTGCTTGTTCCCTTGCTGCTCTCTCAGCGGCGATAGCAGCATCTTTAGCGTTGATAGCAGCATCCCTTGCGGCTAGTTCCCTGGTAAGCCTTGCGATCAGCTGTTCCTGTGTTTCAGCGGCCGACATGATCCTTTTGAGTTTGGAGTGGATGTGTAGGTAGCGCTCCGGTTCGTCTAAGCTGTCAAACTCAGGTGTTTGACCAGAACGACGCATACACCTGCAATTTAACTCAAAGAGACAGTGAGAACTGACTACCTAAGGCGCGATTGATTGCTTCCCCGGCAACGGCGCCAATTTGTTGTTGCAGGAGTAAGTCAAGTATAGAATAGAATATGGTTTAGAACGACTCCCCTGTCGCAGCAAATAATACAAGACTTCCTCCCGTTGTAGTAAGAGAAAAGTCAGGATCGAATCCACGAGGAAGCACGTCAGCAGTTCTCAGGTAGCTATCAGATTCTCACAGAAGCAGCAGAAAAGGCAGAAACACAGAAAGGAAAGAAACAAATAAACCCGGCAAGGGCAACTAAAACAAAAGCAAATAAGCAAAACAAAGACAGAAATAAAAGCAAAGCAAATGTACTCGACAGAGACAGCAGCAACTCGACAAAAGTAACAGAAGGAAACTCGACCTGAGAACTCGACCGAGTCTTGTCGACACAGACTTGTCGATCTTGACAACTACTCGACACAGCACACAGATCGACAACAGCAAAAAGAACAAAAAAACTCGATCTCGATGAAAAGAACTCGACGTCGACAAGTGTGTTCGACCTCGACTAGATTTTCCCGAAATCGATAAGTGACAGAAAACGTAAATTGCAAAGCTTTTCGAACACAGAAACAAACTTTAACGGAATGAACTCAATAAACTAAAGACTTACAAGGCTAGGGTTTCAACACCACAACAGTAACCATGCAAAGTAACACATAAAGGCATAAAAGATCATGCTTTCCATCTAAATAACTTTCGTTATTAACAAATAGGCATATAGAGGCTTTCGAATAAACCCTAATTGTTACTAGCCCTTTTCACATAATTAATCCAAGTTGCATTAAGATCACTTTCGCTTCAATAACACAAACAAGGATCACCTTCAACTCTCGCAAAAGAATCATGCTCATAGGGATAGAAGATGAATCGCATAAAAATCTGACCTTTATCGCATCGCCTCACATGACCACCGTCGGGCTCACCCCAGCCCCAGAAGTGGGTGGACTACTGACGCCTCATCGCAATCGCAGACATTGATGTATAAAAAGAAACTTGCATAAAACTAAATTCAAAGCCTTTACAATCTTGGCAATCAACTTTCGCTGCAAGCCAAAACCCTAAAAACCTTAAACTCCTAAACTGTATCTCTGAATGGAATTAACTAATTGTGTCTGAAATTGAATCTAACTGAAATTGAATGAATAATACTGAGCCCCCTAGGGCCTTATTTATAGGCTTCTAATCCTCGCTAATCAAGGATAGAAGATATCTATCTTTATCTAAAACTATATCTAAAACTTAATGATAAATAAATAACATAGTGTAATTAAATAAAATAGATAGACTAGGATTATATCTAATGTGTGGACATCTTCTTTGGTCTTGATAGATCTTGATAGAATTGGACGAATCTTAGCTTGCAAGTATCCAATCCCGCTCGGACTTCTCCTCGATCTCGGATTCCGGAGCTGCTCGACAAATCTTCTCGACATGTCTTCTCGATATCGACAAAAGTTGTCGATGTCCTCGTCTTGAGTTCATCAACTCGACCTCGTCTTCCAGTGCAC
Organism: Persicaria tinctoria; assembly: GCA_037127255.1. Taxonomy (NCBI): domain Eukaryota; kingdom Viridiplantae; phylum Streptophyta; class Magnoliopsida; order Caryophyllales; family Polygonaceae; genus Persicaria; species Persicaria tinctoria. Next base: position 49,995,757 of record JBANSL010000006.1, on the reverse strand, counting down.
ATGTCGAGTTGATACTTCTCGATGTCGACAAGTCTTCTCGACATCGATAACTTTCCTCTGCTTCCATCTCTGTTCGTAAAACGCACTTTCCCGCTGCCTCGGTTGTCGGATTGACGCATATGACCATGCGTTGGAAAGCTCTTTTCGAGGGCTACAACTCTCATGAAGACATCACAGCCTGATTCAGAATGATGAAAGCCGGAAATTGGCCTTCTCTCCAGCTGCACCATTCTTGGCTTCTCCATGACTTTCCTTTAAGCTCTAAAATGCGTCCGATTTCTGTGAAATATAACAAAAACTTGTGTAGACCTCCATATATTGCAAACAAGTGTAAACTACACATATTCTGTATTATTCTAACCCAAATGTATGCAATGTATGCAGAAATCGATATAAAAGTAAGTGTAAAACATGGCAAATTAGGCTCACAACATTAGCTTAGACTTGAAATAAAATTCAATCTCTTTAAACAACACATTTCTGCTTACAATGACTTTATATGCACCAGGTCGAATCAATAAGATCTTATACCCCTTAAGTCCCTCAGGATACCCCAAGAAAACACCTATTTCAGATCTAGCATTTAGTTTTCCATCAGACTTGTGAGAAAACATAGTGCATCCAAAAGGTCTCAAGTAACTCAAGTTAGGTTTTCTTTTTTTTTTTTTTTTTTTTTGAACCGGAAATAATTCGACTACCGGACATGTCCAGCGGGTCGAGAGGCCGAATAGATCGGCAACGGACAAACCGTTATGAAAAGAAACGACAATTACAAGACCAAACAACAGAGACCAAAGCACCACAAACAAATTAGAGAAAGAAGCCCAAAACTAACGAAGGCGAAAGTTTGGAACTGGGACAATGTGCGTCAACACTCCTGACAGTTGGTAGAGGAAACGCAGGGAAGCCCTGAGGAACAAAAGTGGAGACCTCAGATTTGGACTCAGTCGATAGCGAGCTATCAGATCTCGATCACGTCCACGACCTCTCGCGCGGTTGCAGAAGAAAGACCACAAAGCTCAATGAGATACCACCGCTAGAAACAAGCAAACAAACTCTAGAAAAGATCAAGGCAAATCTCTGAGAAGGTTAATAAGGAGTTAAAAGATGCTGCCAATAGCGGCGTCCTAAGAACTCAAGAGATATTTAGTATGGTATTTGTTATCGAATTTAGTTAAGGTTTCACAATGAGATCCACCCTGGGGCCCCAAGGACAAAAATCGGACCCAAGGAAGACCAAACATGTGGATAAATAATAAACATAATAATAATAAACAATAAAAATATTATTATCATTTATCATAATTATAAAATTATTTATTTTTATTTTCTTCATACGGGGAGTTAGGAGAGATTTAGGGTTGGGCCCCAAGGACCCGAACTTTGGCCCAAAGGAACAATGACACGGGCCCAAGGAGCAAGGGAGAGGTGTGGTAGAAATTCCGATAGATTAAGCCGCACAGCACACCGATCGAGCGGAATCGTCGATCGGAGCCGAGGACAGGCCGAAGGTGAGGGAGATCGGAGGTGAAGAACTAAGGGAGCCGGCGGCGGAATAGAAAGCCAGCGACAACCGAGCCCAGCGTCAACGAAGGTGAGAACGCAGAGAAGGTACGATTCAAGGTTTCAAGATGAAAACAGGCATAACCCTGCCGGAAAAAGCCCAGGTGCCCAAGAAGAAGAAGTCGGCGCCCAGTAGGGTTGAGCGAGAGCGGGTGGTGGACCACAGACGGGCGAAACCAACCGCCGGAGCAGGGTTGGTTAACTTTGAGGTAATCAGTTAGAGTAGAGGCGAAAGAGAGTGACCGGTCAAGGAGAGGCTCGCCGGAGGCGGCGGGTTGCGATTGAGAGTTATGAGATCAGGCCGACGGCCGGTGGGGAGGTGATAATCTGGACGACGACCGGGGAGAGACACGTCGGAGAGCGATTGAGGGTTGTGGGAGAAGAAAACCCAAATTGATTTGGGGAAAAATTTATTTTGTGATCTGCGAGAGAAATCCCAAATTGATATGTGGGAGAGGAAAATGCAGGTTCGATTGATACAAATGAAAGTGCTCAGATTACATTTGAATCGTTTTGGATCAATATTAGTATTGATTTGAAACATTGTAGTTGTTCCTTTGTATGTTGACTATTAATGGATAAGGTGACGGGTTGCGCCGGTGTTGTTGGTGGGCGTGGCGGGTTGCGCCGGTGTTGGTGTGTATGGCGGGTTGCGCAAGTGTTGGTGAGAGTGGCGGGTTGAGCCGGTGCTGGTGGTAGGAGTGGCGGGTTGCGCCGGTGTTAGTGTGTATGGCGCGTTGCGCCAGTGTTGATGGGTGTGGCGGGTAGCGCCGGAAACATGGGGATGAGAATAAATCTCGATTGTTCCCCAAGTGGCGGTGGAGATGTTTGAGATGTTGGTGGTGGATGAGAGTGTCTGTCTCACAAGGACAGAGCTTTCTTGATACCCTTTGCTGGTTAATTTTGATAATATGGGGGTTACCCAATCTTAGGTGTTTTCCCAAAATTTAATTTGGGTTGAGTTGAGATTGTTGGGGTTGAGATTGTAGATCTCGGTTGTTCCCCTACCATTGTTATTGTTGATGAAGGTGGTGGTGTTGATGATTATGGTGGTGATTGATGAAGGTAGTGGTGTTGAAGGGTGGAGTTTAGATTTGGGTTTTGGGTTTCTAGAGAGAGAAGCTCTGTCTCTAAGTTAGGTTTTCTTTTATATAACAGTTCATAAGGAGTTTTTATTTGATTAATTAATTTAATTGCATTTAATAATAGAGGTATAATCTTGACCATTGAATTGGTTTAATGGAGGCTACGATAATCTGGGGGTTGGCGGTTGGTCTTTCTTGTCCCGTATCTCTCGGAGGGTTAGGATCCGGCACCGGTTCAGTTTGCATCTCATCCGAGGGTTTTTCTTTAGAGCTCATAGTATCTCTTGAAAAACCAATGAAATGAATGTAGGAGTTAGGCCCGTTTTGAAGGACACAAACTCCATACTAAAAAAGCCAGCTTATATGACCTAAGGGCCTAATTTAATATCCCGCCTTGGGCCTTTTAAATCTATTCGAGGTTTCCATTTTAATGCATTTTATTGCGAATGTTACTGCAAATTCGAGATGGATTTGTGGATTTTAGCTATCCATGAAAAAACAGGGGTTTCGCCTTTACTGGTTCCTTCCTATGTTTCATGCAAAACAATTTTTCAGTATCAAAGGTAATTCAATGCTATATTTTGTTCTTGTTACATGTTTAGAGAAGGCGGCGAGCTTAAGCTCCTTAAGTACGCATGACTTCCACTACTGATAACAGTGATGATACCAATCAGTCATCAATGTAAAATTCTCTTCTTCACCCCCTACACATTCTGCTATTGATTTATGCTATTGTATCACTTGTATGTATCTGAAATTTTTGTTTCATATTATATACAAGATCAGGATGAAGAGTGTATATAAGGATCTTGATGATGGGCGACAATGTATTTTGCTTGAACTGGAGTTCATTCAATGCCTTGCTAACCCAACCTACATCCACTGTATGTTACATTTCACTTTTGGTTTGAAGTAAGAGCTTGAATACATACATTAGAAATGATAGTAGTGTTACTTAAAATTACAAGGCATTGAACAAAAGTTCTTTTGATGATCATCTGGGGTTTGTTGGTAAAGAGTTTAATATGTTAAGACTAAATCGTTCCTTCCAAGATTTCGGTTGAGCTATGTTGTATGTTAATCTTCGTCTTAATGCAATGTTTTGATATTATGTAGTTGAATAGGTTGATGTTAGGCCCAATCTAGTCACTTGAACATATAGATATTCAAAGTTAAAAAATGATCAGCATGATTCATCTTCTAAATGAATTTGGCATAGAACTTTCTAAATCATTCCGTAATGGCTCACCGGAAAGGACTTGTGGGTAGTACCCATAGGTCCCCGGTTCGAACACCGGAATGGCTGCTCTTTATTTACCTATTCAATGCATAGAATTTTCTGAATGCTATAAGGTATGGGGCCATCAAGAACCTTGTCTTAGTATATGATTTTTCTTTTATTTTCTGTTTAAATGAATAAAATTAACGGGAGGGTTTGATCATTGAGCTGCCTTCTGAATTCTTGAGCCGAATTTAGTATCTATAAATTAGCCTTAGCCTAAGGGGATGCACAAAGTATAATATTTTATATTCATGATTCTTCCTCAAAGTGTTTTGTTTGCCTAGTAATTATCTTGTTGTTTGCTTTATGTTGGTAGATTTTGATGTAGATTTAGCTCAGAACCGCTACTTTGAAGATGAAGCTTTTATTGGTTATTTGAAGTATTTGTAACACTGGCAACGTCCTGAGTATGTAAAATTTATCATGTGAGTTCATTCATCGAGGAATTCTTCTTAATTCATTTATATTGATAATTCTTAATTTTATTTCATGGAACTTGATATAGCAGATGTTCAACAAATAAGAGTTCGACAATCAGATAAGCGGAAGCGAAAGAAACTCAAGCAAAGAACACAACAATTTTACGAGGTTCAGTCCAAATGACCTACGTCCTCGGGGCCCCTAGATCGGACCCTAAATTCACTAACTCGAATGTTCAAGGGTTTACAGAGTAACACAAAAACAGAAGAACAATAAGAACATGCAACAACAAGAAACCACAAAACACTAAAGAAGAAACAAGAGCAAGACGAAGAAGATCTTCGTCGATGGTAGATCTGTAGAGGAATAGTAGATCGACCACCAAGATAAGCTTCGGAGACGACCACCGGAGCCAGGAAGAAGCGACGCTCCTGAAAGGGATACAGCGGTGCTAGGGTTTCCTGGCGCTCTCTCTATCTCTCTCTCTCTCTCTCTGGACTTACCCAGACGGAGAGCTTCATCAGTGACAAGCAAGCAGGATATAATGAGCTTATATAGGCAAGCTCACGAGGGAACCCTAGCATCAATACGTTGCGTTCCACAAGAGCTGAAGACCGAGCTCAACTATCTCAAAGGAGAAGTGGGTCAGTTGGGCTCAATAGGTTTAGGGGCCCAACTCGGTTTGGCAGCTACAAAGCTAACACCCAAAACCAAGCCTAGCCTAACCCAATTCCACCCTTCAATCATAGCCCATATAATATACACACATTACACATATTACATCTTACATAAGATGTACAAAACCTAAGTGCTTAATGAAATAAACTCTACAATATGCCCATGTATTTCTTTAAGCCGCAAATCCTGGATCTGCAGCGAGTTAGAGCTTCATAGCCAACTGGATTTAGGGGTAACTGATCCTTCTCATGCCCATGCTTCCTTGTGACACGAGCTAAGTGGGATCCTCCAAATGGAGGAAATTCTTGCAGAACACAAACTTGTCAGATGTAACAATCTTAGTCCCAAAATCTGCAGGATTCTTATCACCACTTATTTTAACAACTTTAATAATATTTTTGTCAACCTTTTCTCTTATGAAATGATATCTCACATCTATATTCTTTGTTCTTTCATGATACATAGGGTCACGACAAAGATATAAATCAGATTGAGAATCAATATTAATAGTTGAAGTCCAAGGTTTTCAAGAAATTTCCCTGTACGGGCCCTGTAGCCATATTGCTTCCTTTGCAACTTTGGTACCTGCTATATATTCTGCATGAGTTGATGAGAGAGCAACAATAGGATGCAACTGTGATTTCTAAGAAACACAGTTTCCTACCCATGTAAACATATAAGAAGTGGTAGACTTCCTATTGTCTTTATTGCTCGCATAATCTGCATCCACATAGCCTTGAAGGCTTACAGTTGAGTGCCTACCATAGACCAAACCAATATTTTTTGTACCACACAAATATCTTAACAAGAATGTCATGGCCACCCAATGCTTCTCACTGGGGTTAGACATAAACCTGCTTAACACACTGATAGCAAAAGCTAAATCTGACCTAGAGTAGATCATATCATACATAACTCAACCCACAACAGCATCATAATGGACCTTTTTCATATAAGCAGCTTCATTTTTAGAAAGAGGATCAACAGTTTTAGTCAGATCAAGATGAGCACCAAGAGGCATAGAAGATGTCTTAGCACATATCACATTAAATCTTTCAACAACTTTATGAATGTAATCAGATTCAGATAACATGATCTGATTTTTCCTTCTATTTCTAATAATTTCAATTCCATGAATTCATTTAGCTGCACCAAGGTCCTTCATATCAAAGTTGGATTTAAGACCCTTTTTCAGTTCTTTAATCTTGGTCATATTTTTGCACACAACCAACAGATCATCAACATATAGCAAAACATAGATAGGCTCAGCAGTTCTCACACCCTTAATATACAAGCAAGTGTCAAACTTAGATCTATAATAGCCCAATTTAAGCATGCACGTGTGAAACTTAAGTAAACATATATAGATTTTCTAAGTATATAGATAGGCTCAGCAGTTCTCACTGTCTGGGAGTTTGCTTCAAACCATATATAGATTTTCTAAGTAAACACACATAATCAGGATTTTTATCATCCACAAAGCCTTTAGGTTGTTTCATATAAATTGTTTCATATAGATTTCCATGCAGGAAAGTTGTCTTAACATCCATTTGCTCAATTTCAAAATCATAAACAGCAGCAATGGCAAGCAAGAAACGAAGAGTTTTATACTTAACAACAAGGGCAAATATCTCATTATAGTCTCCACCCTTCTTCTGGGTAAAGCCTTTGGCTACAAGCCTGGCCTTATACCTAAGAGGGTCATCAGTAGCCTTCAGAAGCCTTCAAACTTTCATCTGGCTGAGCTGTAGGGGTTAGCTTAGACTTGAAATAAAATTCAGTCTCTTTAAACACCACATTTCTGCTTACAATGACTTTATATGCACCAGGTCGAATCAATAAGATCTTATACCCCTTAAGTCCCTCGGGATACCCCAAGAAAACACCTTTTTCAGATCTAGCATTTAGTTTTCCATCAGACTTGTGAGAAAACATAGTGCATCCAAAAGGTCTCAAGTAACTCAAGTTAGGTTTTCTTTTATATAACAGTTCATAAGGGGTTTTTATTTGATTAATTAATTTAATTGCATTTAATAATAGAGGTATAATCTTGACCATTGAATTGGTTTAATGGTTGAGATTACCTTATTAGGCAAATATAAGGATTAATTGCTTAGGAGAGGATATGGATCCCTTTTCAAAGAGGTGATAAGGGTTCTGCGTGGTGAGAGATGTGGGTGGGGTGAGGCAGGGTAGGTGTGTAATTTAATTTACTTATTGGGGTATTTCTGTCTTGCTCTAAAAAGAAATTTACATTGTTCTAAAAAGTAGACCCCAGGCATTGGACCCTTAGCAGAAGTGGGCCTGAGGCAACAACTTATTGGGCCTCGCCTCAGGTCTGGACCTGACCTCGAAGGTAGAGACGAGGAAAATAAAGATGAGTTGGAGATGTGATAGAGAACATGTAGTGTAGAGTAGAGGCTACGATGCGACACCAGCAGATCAGGTTCAGGTCTAGGTGAGAATCGAGAAGAAATCAATTAAAACAGATTGAATTGTTGGTTTAGGGCGATGCGAACTCCAAATTTTAGGGTTTGAGTCTTCGATCCTTGAAGTGAGAGAGTTGGAGCTGTTGGGAATAGGGAATCAAAAGAACAAGGTGGAGGTCAGAGGTGAAATGACTATTTTACCCCGTAAAAGATTAGGAAAATACACGAATCAACCCAAACTTATCTTTCTTCAACCTGCTACCTCCGACCCGACATTTTCTTCTGCTTCACCGCCGCCGCCGCAGCTTCTCCGATACCTTGAGCGATTTTTCGATTGTTTCTCTGTGCGATCAATTAAAGGCGAGATATTGGTTTCTTCCTCTCCTTTCCCGATGTTTAGCTAGCTGCAATCCCACGTTTTCTAGTTGATTTTGGTCAAGCAAGTGAGTTTTCGAACTAAACCTTGATCAATCGGCTTAATTTGAGGTATTACGAGAATGTCTGGGTTAGGGTTTAATTAACGTTTTGTGCTATTAGCTTAAAGGGGCTTGTTTATTAGTTTTGGTTTCAAATAAACAGTGTGATGAAGATTTGTTGTTTATTAGTTTTGGCTTTAACTTTGTACTCCATTATAATTACATGTGCCATTTGATTATTGCGCACTTTGTGAAGCTGCAATTGTACTGAAAATGAATAGGCAAAGCTCATTATTTCTAAGATTTTTAGTTTCATTACATGCAGTGGTGGATTTTAGGGGCTCGAGGTGGCTGAAGCCCCCTTACCAAAAAAAAATTAAATATATATTTTATATATCTCTTATTTTTATAATATACTCCCTCCGATTGGAAATATTTGATGTTTTATGAGGTGAAATTGTACCGTCTTTGTCATCCCAAGGTGGTAGACTACCTTGGGATGAACTTTTATAATATACTCCCTCCGATCGAATATTTCCGATCGGAAATATTCGAATGAGGAAATTGTTAATTTAGATGATGAACTTTTACCTCCGTATGTTGAAAGTCAATCCGATGAAAATGAATAGGAGTTTGTGGAAGAAAATGATCAAAATAGAGAGAAATTTATTGAGAGAAATGGGAATTCAAATGCAATTGAGGCGCCTTATGTGGGGATGTCCTTTGAATCATCAAAGGAAGTGTTTGATCATCTTCACAATTACGGAAGGACCAACGACTTTCAACTGATAATAAGAAATTCAACCGCTAGCAATGATCCTAATGGCGACCCTGACTTGAAGTTGAGATTCAATTGTTCGAAATCATGGGTGTTTAAGTCACGATCAACTCATCCAGAAAGAGGAGCCACTAGTGCAAAGACAAAGTGTCCGTTCAAGCTAAATGCATCCAGTCGAAGTGATGGTGTGTTGAGGGTAACTACAATGGAGTTGGAGCATAATCACCCTTGTAACCCGAAATGCGCAAGGTTCATGCCAAATTACATATTCATTGATTGTAAAAATAGAATGTGGCTCTTGGAGAACGACATAGCTGGGGTACCAATTACTAAGAACTATACATCGTTTGTCGTTCAATTTTGTGGTCATGAGAATGTTCCATTCGACGAGAGGGATTGTCGAAACTTCATCACCAAGTCTAGGAAAATGCATATGGAATAGACTGATTTTTTTTTTGCAATTAAGAAGCACTTTGAGGAGATGAGCAGCGGAAACAATTCGAATTCCGGTGCTCGTATGATGTGGATGAGATGGATGGGAGCCTTAGAAATGTATTTTGGTCAGACGGCAGGAGTAGAGCTGCATTCAAAGAATTTAACGATGTGGTATTGTTTGATACAACTTTCATAACAAATAGGTATAAGATGTCATTCGCCCCTTTTGTGGGAATCAACCTTCATGTGCAGTCTGTATTGTTCCGTGCTTGGCTTACGTGTATGGATCGTAAGGCTCTGCAAGCAATAATAACCGATCAATGCAAATCCATAGGTATTTATCTATTTACATATATTTTAAGGTGATTGCGTGTTAGAATCTATAATCTGTAATATGCATTTGCTGAATCTGTATTTGCTTAATCTGTGTAATATGCAACTAAATTCTGTATGCTGAATTTGTTGAAAGCATTTGTTGAATCTGTAATATGCAACTGAATTCTGTATGCTGACTTTTTCTGATTACTGAAATAGTTACAACTATGAAGTTTTTATTTGAATTCTGTATGCTGAAATTTATTTACAGCTACACTTTTTTTTTTGAATGTTTTACAATTGCATTTTTTCCTGTTGTGAATTATTTACAGCTGCATTTTGCTTACATTGGAATTTATTGAATTCTGTATGCTGAAATTTATTTTCAGCTGCATTTTTTTTCTGTTTTGAATTTTTTAAAGCTGCAATTTTTCCTGATGTGAATTTTTTTACAATTGCATTTTTTAGATTATTTACAACTATGAATTTTATTGTTTTGAATTCTGTTTTGAATTTTATTTAGCTGCATTTTGTATGCTAAAATTTATTTACAGCTACATTTTTTGTCTGTTTTGAATTTTTTACAGTTGCATTTTTTCCTGTTGTGAATTTTTTATAGCTGCACTTTGTTTACAGATTAGATATTGGAATTTATTGAATTCTGTATGCTGAAATTTATTTACATCTGCTTTTTTTTCTGCTTTGATTTTTTTACAGCTGCAATTTTTCCTGATGTGAATTTTTGTACAACTGCATTTTGTTTATAGATTAGTTACAACTATGAATTTTATTGTTTTGAATTCTTTTTTGAATTTTTTTATAGTGCAAAATTTTGTATGCTGAAATTTATTTACAGCTACATTTTTTTTCTGCTTTGAATTTTTTACAGTTGCATTTTTTCCCGTTTTGAATTTTTTACAGCTGCACTTTGTTTACTGATATTGGAATTTATTGAATTATGTATGCTGAAATTTATTTACAGCTGCATTTTTTTCTATTTTGAATTTTTTACAGCTGTAATTTTTCTTGATGTAAATTTTTGTACAACTGCATTTTGTTTACAGATTATTTACAACTATAAATTTTATTGTTTTGAATTTTTTTCTAGCTGCATTCTGTATGCATAATTTTTTTATAATTACAACTGAATTCTGTAGGGAGTGCAATAAGACAAGTGTTCCCAGAAGCTCCACATCGTTGGTGAATTTGGCATATCATGCGTAATGCTAAAGGGGCATTGGGCACCCACCGACAGTGGAAGGACCTTCAAAAAGACCTCCAACGGACTCTACATGACACACTTACCATACCGGACTTTGAAGAGGCATGGAACAAAATGGTTAAGACCTATGGCTTAGAAGGAAACAAGTGGTGTTGTGATATGTACGCCGCACGGAGTAGATGAGTGCTAGTTTATTTTAAGGAGGAATTTTGGGCTGGAATGTCAAGCACTCAAAGAAGTGAAGGTTTCAATTTTTTCTTCAAAGGGTATGTAAATCTGAATACAACTCTGAAGAAATTTGCCAAACAATATGGATTTGCCTTGTCCAAGAGAGTCAATGATGAGAGTAAGACATCATTCTCTAGTGTGAATTCCCCTATTCATTGCATGACCGAAAACATATTTGAGGAGGTTTTTCAAAAAGTGTATACCAATGCAAAATTCAAAGAGTTCCAAAAATAGGTGAAAGACTTGACTTACAAGCGGAGACGCCGCGAAAGGAGGTGGAGTCTCTTCGCGCTCGTTTGGAGGAAGCGGAGCGAAACCTGTCCGCGGAGAAAGTGAAGAATAGTGAGATGGCTGAGAGCTTGGAAACGATGCGTGTTCAGCTCGAGTCTTCCCAGCATTCTCTAACTGCGTTCAAACTAGCGTGGCGGCAAAATGTGCCGATCTGGAGGCTAAGCTGGCTGTGGCTGCCGAAGAAAGGAGTAAAGCCATTGTGGAGTCCAACCGTCGTGCGATCGAGCTGGAAAGGTATAAAGCCCGCACGGATGGAGATATTGTCCTTTCTTTGTTGGACGTGGCGTCCAACCGCACCAAGCTCAAGGACGTCTGGCTGAAAACTCCGAATGGTTTGGACTTTATGCAAAGGGTCATCCCGGAGTGGCTGAATTAGGATGATGGCCAAGAATTTATACAAGAGATATACCTGGATTGTTTCTATCTGGGAATGAAGTCGGGGATTCGTCAGAGCGTCAAGAGGTCCGCGGAGAATCCTGGTGTCCCACTTGAGCCCTTCCTTCCTAGTGAAAACAGGGATGATTGGTACCTGGAGGAGGATGAAGATGTTGAAATCTGTGGCGATGGTCTATGAACCTCTCTTGCTTTTATTGTTGTCTTTGTCTTAGTGAACATGTTTGGGTATCACTTTTTGTGCCTTTCTTTTGGTTTGGCGGGTAATTGCGGCTCTTTCGAAGGATTGTGTGGCTTTATTTTGGTTTTGACGATGACTTTTTCGGAATCAGATTTTAATTATGGTTTAGAAACTAGATACGCGAAGTTCTCATTTGGTGAGCATTTTTCGTTTTCATACAAGTCTTCACGTCTATTCGGACGCTTAATTTGAAAAACAAGACTTTCAACTTCGGGGGCCGATTTCCGCCCTACCAGACGTTTTCGTTGCCTTCGTCTTCAGAGGTATCATCTTCTCCTGTCGGGACATAGCGAGCCTTGAAACGTGAGCTGCCCAAATAGCTGAAGATTACAACCCCCCCCCCCCCCCCTACTCGGACGTTCCTAGATCTCTTAAATGCACTCCACCCTTGCATGAGCCAGAGTACCCCAGCATCATCCCGCTCTACTCGAACGTTGATGCCCCTTCTTCCTAGCCCATTGGTTAGGATTACCCTTTCAACACCCGTTAGTCCAAACTTCGTTTCAAAGAACGCCGGTAGTGGATGTGGTTGTTGAAAATTCTCAGAAATGAGGAAAAAGATCGAGACTCCATTGAGGGAGTTAAGGGACATTACCATCCTATGCAGAAAAAAGGTGTTTTATACCCATCGGAGAAAGTCTCTTGGGCGTGTATTGCCTGCAGGCATCTCATTAGGAAGATTTTTTTATCTCCTGACGCAAGGTGTCTAATGAAGACCCCTGGGGATCGGCTTTTATAGGAAAGGTTTCTTCCTCTTGATGGTGGCGGATAGCTTTCCTTCTCTTGTTAAGTTTTGTATTTATTGTTTGACCAATTCTGACCCCCTCTCTTTTCCCTATAATTGTTGCTTCCCTGGGCTTCTAGGGAAAGAGGATAAAAAAGGTGAGTCAGCTTTTCTGACTTACTGCAGGAGCTTTGGAAATAATAGATCTTTTATTTTAGAAAGCTTTTATTGTTACAGGGTACATCGGGATTTAAAGCTTTAGACTTCGCGCTTTGAGGACCTTGCGTTCGCGGGTGCCAGTGCGGATTTTCGGTTGCCCTTAGTCTTGGGAGGCTTCATGTATGTTGGACCGCGCTTCTTTCCACGGTCAGAAGTTGAGTCTAGATAAGACACATATACCTCAAAGTGGGAACCTCCTTCGTAAACAAAAATGAGCGAACATCCTACGATTACCCGGTTTGAGAAAGTATAGTCTGGCCACCCCTCAGTATACGAGTATGCTCCGTCCGCGTCTCTTTCAACGTCAACCTCGAAATCCTGGCACGTGGTGGACCATAGACTGGTTGTCAATGGCGGGGACATGCGTGAATACGAAGTTTTAGTTAGAAGGTTGAAGTATAGAAGTTGTCGGACATTTAAGGTGCTCATGCACAAGGAAAGCAAGTTGATGTGTTGTGATTGCAAAAATTTCGAATTTAGAGGGATATTGTGCATCGACACACTTCGTGTGTTCTGTGAAGAAGCGTTGGACTATGTACCAGAGTTTTATATTCTAGATAGATGGAGGAAAGACCTAAAACGACCATACTCCACTGTGCCAGTTCCTTATTATGCTTTGCTTGAGAAGAAGCCAAAAGAAGTTGAAATGTATGTGAAAATACAAAGTTTGTTCAACGTCGTTTCAGGAATGGCATTGACAAACCCGTCACTTTTTAAGGAGGTATGTGAAGGGCTGAATGGTTGAGTAAAGAAGGGGACATATATGAGAATAAGCACGCATGGTTTAGCGGTGCAATCTTTGGACCACATTGGCAAAGTATACGAAGGTTCCAATCCTTGACATGGTGTGGCCCTTCGAGCAAGTGGTACGAGGCATAGCTAGTGAAACTCTCACCACCACTCCAATGCAGGTTGCAATCCCCGTTCCTGAAAAGAGTGCAGAGAAAGAGAGGACAACTGGTCGTATTGGCTTGAGGAAGAGGTTGACTCTTTCTGATAAAACACCGCCATCAGTGTCGTCAAAGAAAAATAAGGGTGGGGAGGTGATAGAGGTTATCAACCTCATTGAGTAGGGTGGTCTCTTTGTTGTTGTGTTGCTGGAGTTTTCATGGATGGTGGATGACTTATGTTTTTCTTTCTCTTTTAGTTTCTCTTCTCTAGTATTTGGCTTTTATTTTGAAGTGGTTTAAGTGGTTTACACCCACTAATTTTGTATCCCACTGGTATTAATGTTATATTTTCATGGTATTTTACTAAGTATGCAATTCTAATTCTATATTAATGTGATTCTGAATTTGGGGTTGATTTCTTAATGTTGGATAGGTGTCAATTGCTTCTTTTTTTTTTTGCTTAATCATTCTTACAGATTTTTTTGGGGGCTTATTCTGGAATGTTAAGTTGTTGATTTCATAATGTTTATAACCAGGTTTCAATCGAAACTAAAGTGCATTCAGTTTATAGCTAAATTAACATTCAGTTTATAGCTGAATTCATTTTTTTACAGCTGAATCCTTTCTGTTTACAGCTGCATTTACATGTGAATTTTCTCTGTTTACAGCTGAATTTTTGCTGTTTGTATCTGAATTTACAGCTGATTTTTGTTCTGTTTAGTTGGTGAATTCTTATGTAAAATTTGAGGTTGCATTGTAAAAAATCAGCTAATGGTAAAAATAAGTTTGCATTTTTTTTTGGGGGGGGGGGGGGGGGGGGTTGCTGATTTTTATTTGTTTTGGATTTCTTAATGTATACATGGCTTCAATTGCATTTTTCTTGCCTGAATCATGCTTACATATGGCTGAATTATTCTTAAATTGAAACCATTTCATAGCAAATAAGACCAACAACTCAAATTGAACAAATTCTTTTTAAAAATTGAATTAGGGATATTGAACCCAATTTAAAAAGATTGAGTTACATATATTCATAGGAGAATGAGAGAGATGAGAAAGGTAGTGTTTCATTAATATTTTGGATAAACTCCTAAAGAGGTAGTATTTCATTAACGTTATTTCTGCGTCATTGTACTTGAGCAGATGCAGATGCTAAGTATTAGCACTTGATGTGCTGCTGTCATGGTGTTTGAATCAAGGCCTGTTGGGTATTCCATGGAGGAGCCATGTTAAGTGTGTTGAGCTTAAGTGGTTGTTAGAGTTAGTTAGAGTAGTGAACAGCTTTCCACATTGTTGTCCTCAGTCCTATATAAGATGAGTTGATCCACCATTGTACATAATTACGTTTTACAGAAATAAAACAGAAAATGCTCTCTCTCATTCTCTCTCTTTTCATTTGAGGTTTTCTGTTAGCTTACTCCATTGTTGATCAAGATCCAAGCTCTATTTTGATCAATATTTCACCTCTTTCTTCGCATCATGGTATCAAAGTAGCGCATACGATCCTTTGTTGTTGTGCGTCAATCCTTGCAGTGATTCTGGAGAGAGAATCAGGGGTTGAGTTTGCAGCAAATTGATCGAATTTTGCTTCGCTTCTCCATCTCTGTTCGCGTCATCTTGCTCAATTCGAAGAAATGTTTGGATCTGTTGAGCGAAGGCGAGACAGGATCACGAACACCGATCTGATGAATCCGTTGTTCATCCATCCATTTGATAACTCATGTATGGTTCCTTCCACCATTCAATTGATTGGAGAAAATTATAGAAGGTGGAAGAAATCGATGATGAAGGCCTTGTCGGTCAAAAATAAGTCGTCGACCATAGATGGTTCTATTGAAAGATCTATTGAGAATGTTGCACGGTGGGATAGGTGCAACGACATGGTGTGTTCCTGGATTTTGAACACAGTGTCGAAAGAGATTTACAGTACGATCGATGAATACGATACAATTTTAGAGATATGGCAAGATTTGGAGGAAAGTTACAGTCAAAAGAATTGACCACTGATCTTTCAGGTGAAAATAGAAATTCAAGAATGCAATCAAGGAACTATGTCTCTTACAGATTACTTCACAAAGCTGAAAGGTTTGTGGCAACGTCTATCAGTCATCTCAAATCTGATCAAGTGCACTTGTGGAAGGTGCGAATGCAACTTGCAGAAGAAAGCTGAGGAGGCTGACCAAGAGAACAACTTGATGAAGTTCCTGGTCGGATTAGATGAAAAATATGACAGTGCCAAGCGCCAGATCCTGATGACGATAGCTCTACCTTTACCAAGTGTTGCACATGTTATGTTGTTGGAAGATGAGGGAATGTCAATTGACAACAAAAGCTCCAAGAAAGGGAAAGAGGTTCCTGCTACTTCTTTGGCTGCAAATGTGAGAAATGATGATCAACGAAAGACAAGGAAGGAGAAGTGCACTCATTGTGGAGGCAATAATAAGATGGATAGATGATGGGAGTTGATAGGATACCCGAGCTGGCATTACAAGAGCAAAACAAAGCCACAAATGCAAAATGACAAAGGCAATGAGACCTGGAAGCCTGACAACAAATCTTACTCAAAGGCAAATGCTCCAGGAAGCTCCAACAACAATCAAATGGATGCTCAGACTCAGAACATCCTATATGGATCAAGTTCTAGGAGCCCTCAACAGCAACTCACCTTTGACCAGCAACAGTTGGTATCAAACTTCATATCTTTTATTGCAAAATGAACTCCTACTATACATGAGTCACATCTTGCAAGTATCCTTTGTACTAATGCTTCTATTAAATCACATTTATGGATAATGGATAGTGGTGCTACTGATCACATGGTATGTGATATCTCATTCTTACATAACCCATTACCAATTCCAAATGTGAATGTTATTCATCTTCCAGATGGTAGCAGCAAGGCCATCACTCATTTTGGTTATCTAAGCCTTCCAAATACTAAACTTACCAATGTTTTGTGTGTTCCAAGTTTTCAAATACAACCTGTTGTCCCTTACCAAACTTATCAAGGACCATCAGTTTCATGTCTATCTCATTGATAACTATTGTTTTGTCCTGAACCCTCCAAGGATGAGGACAATTGTAGTTGGTAAGCTCCTTGGAGACCTTTACTACATGGATCCAAGTGAATCTGGGGAGGCCTACACATGTGAACAACTACCAAAGTACAAACACTTTTCTTGTTCAGCAAACACTACTTCTTTACCTACTACTTTACCTATGTTTCTGCCTAAGGAATCGTCTGTGATTCCTAATAATAGTGCATTGTGGCACCTAATATTGGGTCATGCCGCTTTTGCTAAACTCAAACACATTCCATGTTTACAGAATGATATTGTGAATGATCATATATGTATTGTTTGTCCTCTTGCTAAGCAAATTCAAAATACCTTTTCTGTGTGTTCTTCATCTCCTGATCATGTCTTTGAGTTGTTACATTATGATGTGTGGGGTCCGTATGATACTCCTACAAGTGATGGTTACAGATTCTTCTTGACTGTACTGGATGATAAGAGCAGAGGGGTGTCGGCTTTTCTCCTCAAACACAAGAGTGAAGAGAGTCAGTACCTCCAAAACTTTATCTTACTTGTCCAAAACCAATTTCATGCCAAAGTAAAGATTCTGAGAAGTGACTTAGGCACATAATTCTTTAACCATAATGTCTCCTCCTTCTTATCCTCTCTTGGAATCATACACCAAAGCTCTTGCAAAGCAACCCTACAGCAAAATGGCAGAGTTGAGAGGAGACATAGATACATCCTTGAGATAGCCCGTTCTTTATTGTTTCAATCTAAAGTTCCCCAACATTTCTGGGGTGATGCCATACTCACTGCTGCCTACATTATAAACAAATTACCAAACCCAATTCTTAAACACAAATCTCCTCATGAGATTATCTTTCAAACAAACCCAACTTACACCTACATGAAAGTGTTTGGTAGCCTGTGTTTTGTATCTACTGTTACAAACAAAGAAGTGAAGAAGTTTCATCCACGTTCTGATTGTTGTGAACAGAATCTGCCATGTTTTACAGTAACTTTTATATCAATTTCTGTATACATTGCATTCATTTGGGTTTAGATAGTACAGAATCTATGTAGTTTATGTTTATTTGCAAAATTATGGAATCTACACCAGTTTCTGTTTAATTCGCAGAAATCGAGGCGTTTTACAGCGATTCTACAGAAGGTCGGAAAAGCTCAGAAAACCACTACAGAAGTCCAAGGTCAAAGCAGCGGAACAAGTCTACGAGCCAAGGCTACTCGACCTCGAGTAGGTCTACTCGACCTCGACAAGCCATGTCCGAGCAACCTTGTCGACAGAACCTGATCGAGAGAGCCAGACCACCCAGCTCCGGGACTCTATTCGATCTCGACAAGCACTGGTCGAGATCGACGAAGCCCAAAGTCATGCCCGGAGTCGACGAGGAGAGCTGCCCGAGAAGCCGAGGACTAAGCCGAGGACGACCAGGTGAGACTCGCTGCCAGCGACTCCACTCGCTGCAGCGGATCACTCGCTGCTGCGGAAGAGGCAACTCGCTGCCAGCGGATGAAGCAACTCGCGGGAGCAGAAAGGAAGAGGCACCACCCAACTCGACCTCGAGGAGCCTTTGTCGAGGTCGACAAGATCCTGACGCCAGATCCGGAGCCCATCGAGGAGAGTCGCTCGAGAAACCCTAGTCGGCGAGCCAGTCTACTCGAAGTCGACTAGGTCTACTCGACATCGACGAGCGCCAGGAGCCATGACCGAGTCCATCGAGCACTAGCTAGCCGAGACGACGAACCAAGCCAAGTCGACCAAGGTCCCTTGTCGAGATCGACAAGACCCTTGTCGAGGTCGACCAGACTTCCATAAGCTGCTCGACGCGGATTGATCAACTCTACTAGGATTGGGATTCCTTGGGCGCGAAGGCGGGAGATTCTATCCGAATACATCAAGTTCTATCATCAAGGAGACGCAATCTATCAAGACATGAAGACTTACCCTATTTAGTTTTATCTTTCCCTTTTAGATTTATTTCCATAAAATAATTTATTTATCCTTTCAAGTTTTAGATATAATTTTAGATAGAGATAGATATCTTCTTTCCTAGAATAGCTAGGGAATGAAGGCTATAAATAAGGCCCTAGGGGCTCAGTTTTAATCATTCAATTTCAGAAGTAGAGAAGTAGTTCCATTCAAGTAGAGTAGTTTAGGAGTTCTAAGGTTTTTAGGGTTTTGGCTTTCTGCGAAAGTTGATTGCCAGGATTGTAAAAGGCTTTGAATTTAGTTTTAATGCAAGTTATTTCTTTTCAATCAATGTCTGCAATTGCGATGAGGCGTGAGTAGTCCACCCACTTCTGGGGCTGGGGTGAGCCCGACGGTGGCCGTGTGAGGCGATGCGATAAAGGTCAGATCTTTTTGTGCAATTCATCTTCTATCCCTATGAGCATGATTCTTTTGCGAGAGTTGAAGGTGATCCTTGTTTGTATTATTGAAGCGAAAGTGATCTTAATGCAACTTGGATTAATTATGTGAAAAAGGGTTAGTAACAATTAGGGTTTATGCGAGAGCCTCTATATTCCTATTTGTTAATGACGAAAGTTATTTGATGGAAAGCATGATCTTTTATGCCTTT
This sequence comes from Persicaria tinctoria, assembly GCA_037127255.1. Lineage (NCBI taxonomy): Eukaryota > Viridiplantae > Streptophyta > Magnoliopsida > Caryophyllales > Polygonaceae > Persicaria > Persicaria tinctoria. Next base: position 49,976,531 of record JBANSL010000006.1, on the reverse strand, counting down.
ATGTGTTACTTTACATGGTTATCGTTGTGGTGTTGAAACCCTAGCCTTGGAGGTCTTTTAGCATATTGAGTTTATTTCTGTCGAATTTCTGAATTCTGTCGAAAATCTGCAAAGTTGTGTTTTTCTGTTTCTTGTCGATCTAGACAAAGCTTTGTCGACCTCGAGGAGTGTCTTGTCGAGGTCGAGGAGGGGTTGTCTTAGTCGAGTTGATTTGCTTCTGTTTCTTGTCGAGTTGAAGTTTCTGTCTTTGCCACTTCTTGTCGATCTTGAGTATCTTCTCGTCGAGATCGAGTACCTTTTGCCTTTGTCGAGTTGTTTGTTTTCAGTTTCTGAGTTTCTGCTGTCGACCACCTTAGTCGACCTAGAGGACAGCTACTCGAGATCGAGTAGCTTCTGTGTCCTTGCGTTTAGTTTTTGCTTTGCTTCTGTTCTTTACTTCCTTTGCTTTACTTTCTGTCTTTAGTTAGATCTTTGCTTTTGTTTTAGTTGCCCTTGCCGGGTTATTTGTTTCTTTCTTTCTGTTTCTGCGATTCTGTCTTTCTGCTGCTGTTGTGAGAATCTACAGCTACTTGAGAACTGCTGACGTGCTTCCTCGAGGATTCGATCCTGACTTTCTCTTACTGCATTGGAGGAGTCTTGTATTTATTTGCTGAGGCCTAAGTCTGGTTTGATCTATTTCGTTATATTTCATACTCGATTTCTCCTTACAACAAATTGGCGTCGTTGCCGGGGAAGCAATCAATCGCGCCTTAGGTAGTCAGTTCTCACTGTTTCTTTGAGTTAGTTTGTAGGTGTATGCGCCGTTCTGGTCAAACACCTGAGTTTGACGCCTTAGACGAACCGGAACGCCTATTTCACATCCGAGCTCAACTACAAAGAGCCATGGCAGCTGCGGAGACACAGGAACAGCTGATCGCTAGGCTTACCAGGGAATTAGCCGCTAAGGATGCTGCTATCGCTGCTGAGAGAGCAGCAAGGGAACAAGCAGTTGAACGCGCGAGGCAAGCGGAAACTGAGCTTGCCCAATACCCAACCACCGCTGAGGATTATATGCATCCGACTCTCATCGTGCCTGAATCGGCGATTCTTATCCCTGAAAACTCTTTTGAAATTCGCACTCAGTTTCTTATAGAGCTTAAAAATAATGCCTTTTATGGTAGATTTAATGAGTGTCCTCTTGAACATATTACTAATTTTCATGATATGTGACGTACTCTTGCAGAAGGTACAACTCTGGAATATGTCAAGATGAAATCTTTTCGCTGGTCTCTCGCTGGGCCTGCACTGAAATGGCTGGAAGGGCTGAAAGCAAAATCACTTACAACCTGGGCTCAAGTAGAGCAAGAGTTTCTGAACAAATTCTTCCCACCTGCCAAAACAGCACATCTCCGCCAGAAAATCACCGCCTTCAAACAGCAGAAAGGGGAACCACTAGCAAAGGCATGGGAGCGCTACAAGGAACTTCTGCGATCTTGCCCTACTCATGGACAGCCACCCTACATCATTCAGGAGATCTTCTTCAACTCTCTGGATCAAGTCACTAAGGACAGAATCAACAATTATACTCGCTACGAGTATCTGACGATGCCGCCAAGTGACGCATGGGGTGTGCTAGAGAAGCTCACCAACTACGACAACAAGTATGGGTCTACTGTAACCTATGAAGAGAACCCATACGCCAGGCCAGCACCATCCATGCCCCTATATGAGCCATCTAAAGAGATTGATCCTGATGTTAGGGAGCAATACTACAAAGACCAGAATAAGAAGCTCCTCAAGCAAGTCAAGTATCTCTTTGTCAACCAGCCTTGCATAGAATGCGGATCGCAAAGGCACACCACTCCTGAGTGCCCACACACAGAGCAAGTCAGGATGGCAGAGCATCATGAGGATGTAGCTTACGCAGGGGGTCCCAATCGCTACATGGGGGACCAAAGGTTTCAGCAACCACAATGGAACCAAGGTGTCCCTAGGAATCCCCCGCCCTACAGAGCTCCAGGACATCCAGAAAGGGACCAAAAGAAGGATGATATACAGATAGTCCTGGAGGAAATACGGAGGAACCACTCAGAAACTAGGCAATCTTTCAACTCCGTCTATACTCAGATGCAAGGTGTCAATTCTAGGCTTGGGGAAATTGATATCTGGAGGAAATCAGTTGATACACAGATTGGTCAGCTGGCAGCCGGAATCCCCAGACAGTCAGGGACACTTCCCGGATCTTCAGAACCAAATCCTAAGGGAAAGACTGGACACGTCGCTGCTGTAAAACTCAGAAGCGGTCATCAACTGCAAGAGCCAGAGGTCGGGAACCAGCAGAACGACGAGGAACAGCAAGTCGATCTCGACAAAGGACTAGTCGACCTCGACAAAGGACTCGTCGACCTCGAGGAGAGCCTGCCAAAATCTTCGTCTGCACCACACAGCCACTCGACTGGGCCCAATCTGGTCGATGTCGACAAAGGCCTTGTCGATGTCGAGGAGCCCCTGGTCGACGTCGAGAAATCTGCAGTAACTCCGACGTCTGTTCTGGCTCCGACGCAGAAAAAGAAGCTGCCTTTCCCCACAAAATCTCTAAAGGACCCGGCGGAGAAAAAGTTTCAGCGCTTCATCAAGATGCTTCAGAAGCTCAACGTCACCATCCCCTTCACAGAAGCTCTCAATGAAATGCCATCTTATGTCAAGTTCCTGAAGGAGATCCTGAGCAAAAAGCGATCGATGGCAGAAATCACAGAAGAGTGCAGCCATCTGGACATATTGGAGAAGAGGCCGGATCCAGGTAAGTTTGCTATAACTATTGGATTTGGTCCATACAAAATTAATGCCCTATGTGATCTTGGAGCTAGTGTTAGTATTATGCCTTTAACGATTTGGTCCAAGATTAAGATAGGTGCCTTGGAGCCTGTGGATGCTAGACTATACATGGCCAAAAACACGGTGGTCATTCCAACAGGCATGGTGGAAAATGTCCCAGTACAAGTAGGTAAATTCTTCGTTCCTGCTGATTTCTTAATTGTTGATATGCAAGAAGATCCTGCTTGTCCAATTATTTTAGGAAGACCATTCTTGGCGACAGTGGATGCCAACATAAGCGTAAGGAAAGGAGTGCTCACCTTCAACATCAGCGATGAGGTCATTGAGTATTCCTTTAACAAAACTGAAAGGCATACTGGTCCAATGGAAGAGGTCAAATCTATCTCAGCTGGCTACATCACCTGCGGGGAACCCAAAGTCAGAAATATGACCAGAAATATGACCCCTGAGGAGATAGAAAAGAGGGACATGGAGGCCCAGGTGGAGGAGATCATGGCAATCCTCAAGGAGAACACAGAAAATCCAATCGACACAGATCCAGGTAAGTCGTTGTGGATTCATTATTTTTCGGATGCCTTGACAGGAGCTAAGTATGGGGTCAAGATCGACCAGGGCTCCTCGACATCGAGAAGAACCCTAGTCGACCTCGACCAGACCACGGAGCCACCACCAGCACCAGCTTCGTCGAGCAGCAAACCGGAAGAGCCATCCTACTCGACCTCGAGTAGACTTGTCGAGGTCGACCACCAGTGCCCCACTTCGACAAGGCCTTCCTCGAGCGCACCACCAGAGCCAGGACCAGCCTCGTCGATCTCGACAAGCCTTGTGGAGGTCGACCACAACTCGGCGCCACCAGACCCTGCTTCCTCGACGCTGCAGACACCAGGACCAGAGCCCTTGTCGAGGTCGACCAGGCTCGTCGAGATCGACCAGACCCTGTCTTCGTCGACTGCTGAATCTTCGAGCAGACCACCACCGGGACCAGCAGACTTGTCGAGATCGACCAGCCCTAGTCGAGATCGACAAAATACAGTGGTCCCCGATTCCGTCTCTGCGAAGGTAAGTCAAGGTATGGATCTTTCTTCTCCTATTTCCATTAAAGATTTATCTATACATGGGAGAAGTCTGCCTTGGTATGTGCGATTGTGCAGGATTTCCAATGATGAGCCTAAGGAGTATGAAGTTGGAGACAAGCTCTATGTCTCTAAGTCAAAGGATCATTGGTTTCCCAACAAATTCAACAAGAAGCGGATGGGACCATTCGTGGTGAACAAGATCCATTCTGGAGGATTACAGCTGATGGACAAGAATGGAGTCCTATTTGAGGCCCGAGCTACATGGGCCCTGCAGATGCCACCTTGAGCATTAATGGAAAGTCGGCCTAGCGACTATAACATCTAGAGCATGTACATAGACTTTTTAGGACATTTGAGACTTTGTTTTTTGTTTTTTGTTTTTGGTTTTGAACATTTTTGTTATTTCTATTATAGGTATATGTCTTCTAACTTTTCAGGTCAATGGATAGAACCAAGCTACATTAACACTCGGCCTAGGAGAGGCTCCATTCGAAATTTTGCGGCTCTGCACTCATGTCTTGTGAGTTTCTTTCTTTACCCTTTACATTGTTTTTATACAGTGAGGACACTGTAATGTTTAAGTATGGGGTGGGGGAAGGGCTTACTTTGTGCATATTGATCTTATTTGACATGACCTGTGCATTATTTCTTGGAATTGCTACATGGCTATTTTGGAAGGCATTATTGATTTATGTGCTTATATGCGTGAATTTCCAAAAATTTGAGAAAAATGACCCCCATTGAAAATTTTGGTTAATGTCATGGAAGCTTATATTGAACTCGACGATGCAAAATTAGATTCATTAGAGATATAGCATGAAATTGCCTAGTAAAGAGAAGTCACAATGAAGTGCATTATTTTCTTGAAAACCATAAAAGGAGGTAAAATTTGAAGTTGCTTTTGACATGTTGCATGATAAGATGATGGAGGACTTTATATTTCCATATAATGCTCATTGTTTATTCCTAGCCTTACCTATGCTTATGCATCACAAAAGCCATAATATGCCTTATTTCAAATATTGCTCCACATGATCTAAATATTTTCATTCTTTACCTTATCCGGGGATTATGTTGAGAATGATGTTACATTATGGAGATGTCATATGTTGTTTGTGTTGTTATTATCATTATTGGAGTTTGGCAAGGAAATTGTTTGAAATATATGGAAAATTTAATGAGTGAAAGAAAATCCAATCACCTCAGGAGATAAAGGTAGATTGACCCTGCTCTCTGAGATAATAGTTTGGAGAGATGGGACACATTGTGAGGAGTCCGACGCACTAAGTATCCGAGGCCATTCATGACACCCATGTTTGCGACTCGCGAGAAGGCAGTGTTGAGGTTAGAGAGGTAAAAGCATTATTATTGAGAAAAGCAATATGAAAGGTGATGAATTATATGGAAAAAGAATGTAGAATGAAACTCAAAATTCGGAAATGATCCGTTTCCCCGGATCAAAAGCACCACATGGCCAAAAATTGCCCACCTTTAGCCTTTTACCAATCTACTCCTTCATGAGCTTAAATTAAAATCTTCTTGATTATCAAAGCTTTGTTACTTATATTGTTTTTGCATAACCCTCCTTTTGTGAGTAGATGTTGTTTTTTTTAAATTGCACATGCATGGATCTGTGACATAAGTACCTTTTCGAGGATGGTAATTGATTGCAGGGTTATATGAGAATAAATCTAAGATGTTGAGAGTTTTGAATTCTTCCCCTGAATGAAAAAAAAAAGTATTGCTTGAGGACAAGCAAGCTTAAGTATGGGGTGTTTGTTGTGAACTGAATCTGCCATGTTTTACAGTAACTTTTATATCAATTTTTGTATACATTGCATTCATTTGGGTTTAGATAGTACATAATCTATGTAGTTTATGTTTATTTGCAAAATTATGGAATCTACACCAGTTTCTGTTTAATTTACAGAAATCGAGGCGTTTTACAGCGATTCTACAGAAGGTCGGAAAAGCTCGGAAAACCACTACAGAAGTCCAAGGTCAAAGCAGCGGAACAAGTCTACGAGTCAAGGCTACTCGACCTCGAGTAGGTCTACTCGACCTCGACAAGCCATGTCCGAGCAACCTTGTCGACAGAACCTGATCGAGAGAGCCAGACCACCCAGCTCCGGGACTCTATTCGATCTCGACAAGCACTGGTCGAGATCAACGAAGCCCAAAGTCATGCCCGGAGTCGACGAGGAGAGCTGCCCGAGAAGCCGAGGACTAAGCCGAGGACGACCAGGCGAGACTCGCTGCCAGCGACTCCACTCGATGCAGCGGATCACTCGCTGCCGCGGAAGAGGCAACTCGCTGCCAGCGGATGAAGCAACTCGCGGGAGCGGAAAGGAAGAGGCACCACCCAACTCGACCTCGAGGATCCTTGGTCGAGGTCGACAAGATCCTGACGCCAGATCCGGAGCCCATCGAGGAGAGTCGCTCGAGAAACCCTAGTCGGCGAGCCAGTCTACTCGAAGTCGACTAGGTCTACTCGACATCGACGAGCGCCAGGAGCCATGACCGAGTCCATCGAGCACCAGCTAGCCGAGACGACGAACCAAGCCAAGTCGACCAAGGTCCCTTGTCGAGATCGACAAGACCCTTGTCGAGGTCGACCAGACTTCCAGAAGTTGCTCGACGCGGATTGATCAACTCTACTAGGATTGGGATTCCTTGGGCGCGAAGGCGGGAGATTCTATCCGAATACATCAAGTTCTATCATCAAGGAGACGCAATCTATCAAGACATGAAGACTTACCCTATTTAGTTTTATCTTTCCCTTTTAGATTTATTTCCATAAAACAATTTATTTATCCTTTCAAGTTTTAGATATAATTTTAGATAGAGATAGATATCTTCTTTCCTAGAATAGCTAGGGAATGAAGGCTATAAATAAGGCCCTAGAGGCTCAGTTTTAATCATTCAATTTCAGAAGTAGAGAAGTATTTCCATTCAAGTAGAGTAGTTTAGGAGTTCTAAGGTTTTTAGGGTTTTGGCTTTCTGCGAAAGTTGATTGCCAGGATTGTAAAAGGCTTTGAATTTAGTTTTAATGCAAGTTATTTCTTTTCAATCAATGTCTGCAATTGCGATGAGGCGTGAGTAGTCCACCCACTTCTGGGGCTGGGGTGAGCCCGACGGTGGTCGTGTGAGGCGATGCGATAAAGGTCAGATCTTTTTGTGCAATTCATCTTCTATCCCTATGAGCATGATTCTTTTGCGAGAGTTGAAGGTGGTCCTTGTTTGTATTATTGAAGCGAAAGTGATCTTAATGCAACTTGGATTAATTATGTGAAAAAGGGTTAGTAACAATTAGGGTTTATGCGAGAGCCTCTATATTCCTATTTGTTAATGACGAAAGTTATTTGATGGAAAGCATGATCTTTTATGCCTTTATGTGTTACTTTACATGGTTATCGTTGTGGTGTTGAAACCCTAGCCTTGGAGGTCTTTTAGCATATTGAGTTTATTTCTGTCGAATTTCTGAATTCTGTCGAAAATCTGCAAAGTTGTGTTTTTCTGTTTCTTGTCGATCTAGACAAAGCTTTGTCGACCTCGAGGAGTGTCTTGTCGAGGTCGAGGAGGGGTTGTCTTAGTCGAGTTGATTTGCTTCTGTTTCTTGTCGAGTTGAAGTTTCTGTCTTTGCCACTTCTTGTCGATCTTGAGTATCTTCTCGTCGAGATCGAGTACCTTTTGCCTTTGTCGAGTTGTTTGTTTTCAGTTTCTGAGTTTCTGCTGTCGACCACCTTAGTCGACCTAGAGGACAGCTACTCGAGATCGAGTAGCTTCTGTGTCCTTGCGTTTAGTTTTTGCTTTGCTTCTGTTCTTTACTTCCTTTGCTTTACTTTCTGTCTTTAGTTAGATCTTTGCTTTTGTTTTAGTTGCCCTTGCCGGGTTATTTGTTTCTTTCTTTCTGTTTCTGCGATTCTGTCTTTCTGCTGCTGTTGTGAGAATCTACAGCTACTTGAGAACTGCTGACGTGCTTCCTCGAGGATTCGATCCTGACTTTCTCTTACTGCATTGGAGGAGTCTTGTATTTATTTGCTGAGGCCTAAGTCTGGTTTGATCTATTTCGTTATATTTAATACTCGATTTCTCCTTACAACACTGATCCTTGCATATTCTTGGGATATCCATATGCTCAAAAAGGATTCAAGGTACTAAATCTCAAAACTCAAAAGACATTGATCAGCAGAAATGTTATTTTCCATTAGCACATCTTCCCATACTCTCTATTTGACCAAGAAAAACAACTCTCTCCAACACTGTCTCTCTCGGACTTTGTTGATTACAACTTTCCTTTTGATTACACTGGTTCATGTGATATTTCCCAAGCCCCATCTTCTGATTCTAACCTTGCTTCCTCTATGGATGACTATTCTACATCCCCTATGTCTACTACCTTTGATGATGTTCCATCACCTGCTTACACTGGCATCCCTGAGCCTATGAGACAGTCCTCTCGTGATCATAGGCCCCCGAGTTGGCTCAAAGACTATGTATGTCAAGCATCCAAGGAGCTTATCACATCTGATGTTGCCTCATCTCGAGTTCATTCACTTTACCCTTTAGCAAACTTTTGCACCTACACCTCTTGCACACCTAGTTATCAAGCATTTGTCAATCTTGTAGCATCATATTCACTTCCAAAAAATGTGACTGAAGCTATAAATGACCCTGCTTGGTGTGATGCAATGTTGGTAGAATTAGATGCTCTTGAGAGAAACCACACTTGGGAGATAGTCTCACTTCCAGAAGGCAAGTCTGTTGTCACTTGTAAGTGGCTATTCAAACTCAAGTTCAAGTCAGATGGCACTCTTGAACTACACAAAGCAAGATTGGTGGCTAGGGGTTTTACTCAGCTCCATAGCATTGACTATTCTGAGACATTTTCCCCAGTTGCTAGGATGATTACAGTTCGAACTCTCCTTGCTATTGTTGTAGCTAAGTAGTGGCACATCTCTCAAATGGATGTGACAAATGCTTTTTTTAATGGTGACCTTGAAGAGGATGTTTACATGTCTCTTCCTCCAGCCTTTCACACACTGAAAAGTCTTCAATCCAGAGATACTGACCATTGTATTCAAGTGGAGTGTACAAATGAATACAATGGTGCATTGGTATGCAAACTAACCAAGTCACTATATAGGCTCAAGCAAGCTCCAAGACAATGGTTTGCAAAGTTTTCTCAAGTGGTTCAAGCTGGGGGATATGTTTAGCCAAAAGCTTATTACTCATTGTTCACCAAGCAAAAAGAAGAGGCATTCACTGCACTATTGGTGTATGTTAATGATATAATCATTGCAGGAAATGATCTAGAGGAAATTTGGAAATTGAAGCAACATTTGCACAAGAATTTCCAGATAAAGGATCTAGGGTAGTTGAGGTACTTTCTTGGAATTGAGGTAGATAGAGATGATGTTGGGATGTACCTAAATCAAAGGAAATATGCAATGGAGTTGCTGGAAGAAATGGGAATGGCATATGCAAAGCCATTAGCCACTTCTCTTGATGCTCATGTGAAGCTATCTGTTGAAGGGGAGATACTGAAGTCACCTCAAAAGTATAGAAAGTTGATAGGGAAGTTGATCTATTTGACAGTCACCCATCCAGGCATCACTTATTCAGTTCAAGTGCTAAGTCAGTTTATGCAAAGTCCAACTGAGGATCATTGGAAAGCTGCAAAGCATCTTCTGAGGTACTTGAAGAATTCTCCAAGTCAAGGTTTGATGATGTCTAGCAAATCTGAGATCAAACTGAAGGCATATTGTGACTCTGATTGGCAAGCTTGCCCCATGAATAGAAGATCCTTAACATGTTTTTGCATTATATTGGGGAATTCATTGATATCATGGAGGACAAAGAAGCAGACATTTGTAGCTATGTCAACAGTAGAAGCTGAGTACAGAGCAATGGCTGCTACCTGTTCTGAAGTCACATGGTTAGTTCGAGTCCTACAGGATCTGAGCATCTATAATATTGGGTTGGTGGAGCTATATTGTGATAACCGGTAGCGCTTCACATAGCTACAAACCCAGTATTTCACGAGAGAACCAAACACATTGAGACCGATTGTCATCTTGTGAGAGACAAGATTCTGAACAGAGAAATTGAGGCCAAGTATATTCACACCAAAGAACAACCTGATGATATGTTCACTAAGGTTGTAAGTCAGGATCAGATGTCAAAACTAACTCTCAAGCTTTCCACATTGTTGTCCTCAGTGCTATATAAGTTGAGTTGATCCACCATTGTACATAATTACGTTTTACATAAATAAAACAGAAAATGCTCTCTCATTCTCTCTCTTTTCAGTTGAGGTTTTCTGTTAGCTTCCGCCATTGTTAATTAAGAGCTAAGCTCTATTTTGATCAATATTTCACCTCTTTCTTCGCATCAAGCCCTTCTTTTGTTTCTTTTTGGTAACATTAACAGTAGACATCTCAAATCACGAAAACCACTAGCTTGGTTCTCTTAACATTTCACATGATCAGTGTAAAAATTGATGAAACCAAATTGATGAATGCATATGTAAAACATCAGCAAATGGAAAAAATCAGTTTCCATTGTAAAAATTCAGCATCCACATCGAATCCAACATCCATTTCGAAACCAAAATTCACCGGTACAATTCAACATCCATATCAAGACCAAAATCCAGAGCAAAACCAAAATCCAGACCAAAATTGATGTGGCATAGAGAAACGCAGTTTCAAACCGTGTTTCTCTGTGCGATTTCAGAGCAAAACCAGAGATTCCCTTGGTTGATGTGATGACACCACTAAAACGCGGCCTGAGTCCGCGTTTTATGACCAATGTTATTATGAAACTGTTTCTCCCCTAATGCTAGGAGGAATCTCTGTAACCCTAAGGAAAAACGCGGTTTCATCTCGCGTGTTTAGGTTGATCAAATTATTCAAGCTTCATTGCCCCTTGTTCATCTTCTTCCTTTGATGGTTTCCATCTCAAAACGCTCTCCAAACACTCTCCTATATGATGATCTGCATAATCCTAAGCTCAAAAAATCATAGATGTGTTATACATGGAAAGGAAAAAGATGTAGATTGATAAAATATTAATAGAAATGGAAAAAAAAAAAGATATAAGATGATCTTATCCCCCTATTTAAGGAATTTGATAATGGAAACAAAGTCAATGATAAAGCAATCATCATCATCAATATGTAACAGAAAGTTGAACCATTGCCCATTTACCGAATATATGGGTTTTGGTGTAAAATTTGCAAGTTATGTTTCGAACTAATGATTTTTTTCTAAAGAGATGGTGCAACAACTGCACAGACAAAGTAAGGGCGCCAAAGTGGGTGCGACATTCATACATCACGACTTGCAAAATATAAGAAGACAGACAACGGAAATACTAACCTTAGATTCCTCGTCCCTGATCGGCTGAAGGAGGAACCTTCCCTTGGTATCATAAAGCAATCGGAAGTTCTCATTGGTCTTGGGGATTGAAACAACATATGCAGAAATCCATCAGAAGCAAAGAACTGCCTAGTTATAATACAGATGATTGCAATAGAAAATCAAATACACTAATATATATTGTCCATGGTTCAAACACTTTAATGCACACATTCCACTAACAAATTATAACACAGCTGGGTAAGTGAAGGAGTGCATACCCATGAAACTAGCTGGGTAAGTTTTGTTAGTACTCACTTTTTTGTCCACAAGCACAAGCCGCTGCACCATGATGGCTTGGACTTCACGGTACGAAAGTGCATACTTCAACCTGTTCCTTAGAATAAGGATCAAGGGCAAGCACTCCCTCGACTTGTGTGGTCCAGATGATAGCTTAGGGGCCTGCACAGAAATGGTAAGAGAGTCAAGATACTATCACAAGGTCAGGTGACAGTAGGATTTATATAGAATTAATAACATAGAGAAAAAAAAATATCATGCAGAAGCACTTACAAAAGCACCACCAAGTTTATCAAGCATCCAATGCTTTAGGGCATTGAGCCTCTTTATATGCTTCCCGAGTCCTCTCGCCTGCAATCAAGACAATGACACCATGATGATCATGAAATTTCCAAGGTCCATTTCTGTTTACAGTTTGATTGTAGGCATGTAGCTATACACATATTCTGTATAAAACACTGCGATCAGAGACCTATCCATACATCCACCGAAGAAGACCGCAGTTTAAGGTGACATGGAAACTGATTTCCGTTTATCAGAAAAGCATACACAGTTTCAGGCAATCGTCGTTGATCGACGTCCGATCGAAACACCCGACCTTTGAGTTGCGGACGACGCCGGCGGTTTAAGGTGACATGGAAACTGCGGACGACGCCGACAACGTCTCATCCTTATCCTTTAAGCTGAAGCCTCTGGACGTCGACGAATACGTCCGCTCCAAATGCTTGTCAACAACATCGTTGATCGACGTCCGATCGAAACACCCGACCTCCGACCTAGAAGATGATGCAAGAAACATGAGACATATGAATCAAGCGAATTAACAAACCCCAGGTAGGCAAGTGTCCGGTAAGATGTTCAATTCAACTCAGGAAGCCCAAAAATATGTGAAGAAAAATTTCAGCAGTGCTTGGGCTCAGAAATTGCTCACCGAGACATAATGTTGAAGAAAAGAAGTGAGCAGACATATTCACAAACACCTGAGAGGCAAGATTTGGGAAGGTGTTCATTTCAACAATTGAAGATCAGAATCTGTCAAGAAACAAACAATGCAGCAACATTAACACTAAGGGATCATAAATCGATACAAGTCTGAATAGCAGTATGTATACCTAGAGAATCTTAACCGAAGTATATCATATCAGATACTAAAACTTTGAAATCTACAATTAGCCACAGGGTTTTATACATTTGTTTCAGATTTAACATCAACTGGTAATATTAAATTTCAATGATAATATGGCACTTACCAATCACCTTTTTCCCTTTATGATCTTACTCTGATAGTGAGAGTGCAATAGCACGGTCGAAATCCTCCTCATCATAATCTGATGAAGCATCCTGAAATGAAAGGGAGAAAATCACTGACACATAAACTGTTCAAAGATTGCAATTACAAACCCTGGTGAGAAATCAGCTGTCTGAAATGATCTTTTGAATTCGATTATGTGAGTACGGATAACTAGATGAAAATACCACGGAGGTAGTTGGGGCATAATCCCAAACTGAATCGTCCCCAAATCGTCCATGGTATAGGCCCTGAGAGACCCTAGGGCTTGATTCTCCAAAAAATAGAGTTAGCCAACCCATATTTTTCCAAAATTCACGATTCACCCACACCGCCACAAGAACCTGACAGAGGTTTGATCTGCAATTGAGTTCCTCTCCCCCTAAGCTCGACAGATATGGCGCGTATGGTCTCTCTACGCAATGGTCTCTGTTTTATTTGTTTGTTTTTCCTATCCTTGTCTTGGTATTTATCATCACCTTTGAGATCAACAGATATGTATCTAAAATGAATTATTGAGTAAAATATCATCACCTTTGAAATCAGCTTTGTACCTCTCTACGCAATGGTCTCTGTTTTATTTGTTTCTTTTTCCTATCCTTGTCTTGGTATTTATCATCACCTTTGAGATCAACGTATATGTATCTAAAATGAATTATTGAGTAAAATATCATTTAGGAGTCAGTCATAACAAAATTATTGAGTAAAATATTATTCCTCAAAATAAGACCTACTTCTGTCAGAAACAATACTCTCATTATAAGGCAATAGATGCGTATATAAAATGGAGAGAAAAATAAGAACACAATAGAGGAATATAGCTTAAATTATTATAATTTATAATTAATAAGTAGTAAGATAAAATATATTCCCATAATATGGGTTGAATAAAAACTGAGAGTGTACTGGTGTAGCATAAAGTAGTAAGATAAATAGGCTAGAACATAAATTGACTGGAAATCAGCCTTATTTAATGGGACAACATAGCATAGGCAGCAATTCAGGCAGCGTCCTCATCGATGTTCACAGCGACCTCCTCTACTTTCACAGCATCATACTCGATCTTCACAGTGACCTCCTCGACCTTCACAGCATCATCCTCGACTCACTCAATCTTCACTTAGGAGGACACAAATTGGAAGACTACTGTAATTCCAACATCACATTGATTGAGTAATACTATCTATGAATAAAACTATAGGGTAAATGGATATATTATGTAGGGAAAAGATTCCACGCCAACAACAGTTCATGCAGAAACACATGAAATAGATTATGAACACTGAGTTGGTTTCATCCAGTGAAGATCAGTACTTTTTTATTAGGGGAAATATTTGAGCTTAAAATGGATCCCAAACACTGGGATTTCAATCAAGTATAATTATCAGCGGTAGTAATAAATACAGAGAGATAAAACCACAAAAAGCAATCAAACATGGGTTATATCCAATCTATATATAAACATGCAAACAAATAACGATCTTATTTGGAATTGTTAAATTATTAGTATTGGGCAATATTACTGAGTATAAAAGGGGAAGAAAAAAACTGCAAATTACAGGTTATGCCTAGAAATATACTCCATACTAACACATACTTGGGTCATCAAAGGTGAGATATGTAAATGAGAGAAGCACGCGACATGAAACATTACATGACATACATGGGTAGTTTCTCTTGCAAAAATCTACACCTTGCATGAATGAGTAGAGAGAAAGTTAAATGAAATTTTCCCATTAGTTCTATTTCATAAAGATACAGTATCATGAGACTAATTGATCATAGCTTCTGAGTACCTTTCTAAGTTGATCAAAATCGTCTAGCTGGTCTAACAACTCCATGAGTTCTTTGAATTTCATGATATACACTTGTTCCCTCACTGAAACGACGTCCTCCAATGGCATCAAGCTCATCCATGAAAATGATGCATGGCTAGCATTACAACAAAAGGAATTAATGAAATCAGGGTCACAAAATACAATGGGCATGGAGTTTTTGACATAAAACAGAAAATGATGCATGGATACATCACACACACACACACACACAGAGAGAGAGAGAGAGAGACGCGGAAGAAATAGAATGACAGAAATACAAAATTAGGTTGTTTACATTTCATGGGGGAACTATTACTATCTCGGAAGAAATAGAAAGCATTCATAGAATATAAAGAAAACATAAATCATGATTTTGCTGTCAATCATTGTTGCATAACCATCAAATTCTTCTGTGGCATGATAAGGAATGATAAATTTTAATGCATTATCATTCAGTATAAAAAGGGAAAAACTAATCTTGTTATTGTTCAAGTGTTCATGAATCTTAAGAACAACATAGTCCATTTGGGTGAAAGTAAATCATGAACCTCCCAAAACCCACATGATTAATCTTCGAAGTTGGTATGTTTTCTATTGTAAATGAACATCAAATTCATAGGCAGTTGTCCATTACCTTCAGTAAGCAGAATCAAGATATCTCAGATAATCAGACAGATTCTATTGCAATAAGGTGAATGTCACTTAGGAGATAGGCATCCTCTACTCTACCAGTAAAAAGGGTAGGAAATTAAAAACAGTTGAAGTCTTGTAAGATAACTATTCCGTATAATAAAGAGATCCACAACACATTCCCACAGAGAGTGTTAACATAACAAACTGCTACGGTAGGAATTCAACTGACAGTAAGCTATCAATGAACGCCGACGTCAACCAATTTTGGCACAAATTATCCAAAATAGGAAATACTCATGTCACTTTCTTCAAAAGCATAAACTTAAACTTACTCTTAACACTTAAATTCATCAAGAATGTCTATAAGAACATGGCGAGACCATCGGGCATTTGCAACATTATGAATGAGGTACAAGTGCCAATAAGTAATTTCCCTGAAAGCCCTTTATTGCCCCGAACAAAATTGATTCCTACCAAAACTGATCAATGCTTTCTTGAGGGTTGTATATTTATTGATATTCATAGACATATAACGACCAACCAATTACACATCATACACCAAAAAGCATAAAATTGAACCGATTAACCGCCTAGAAGATACAGTCTTTGAAATTCGAAAACATCAATGAAAATCAAACAGATCCAAACAGTAAAATTCAGTGCAGATCAATAACGCGAAGAAAGACGATAATTTTTTTTAAAAATAACACAAGACCTGATCGAAGAAGGTGCGTTTCTCATTTCTCATCGTCTTCCCGCCCAGGCTCCGGCCACTGCTCAAAAACATGGCTCTGTCCAATCTCCACTAAAGTGGTGGAAGGCTGACTTACTGGTGGGAGGCGGACTTCCTGGTGGGAGGCGGGAAATCGAATCGAAAGTGGTGGAAGAGGGAGAAGAGTGTGGGAGGCAGAGTTCCTAGTGGGAGGCGGACTTAGTTGGGTGAAATTTGGAGGAAAAAAAAAGGCAAAAGAAATGATTGGTAAATGAAAAAATTCGATTGGATGAAAATGAGTGGTGGAAGGAGGAGACGACACGTGGAAAAAAGGTTCTGGTTTAAGTAATATATAGATAGATTACAAAACCAACCGAAAGTTTATAAAAATTGCGGATTTGCCCATATGTTTTATATAATTACATAAAGCGGTTTAAAATTTCCAGGGTTGCATATTTTACCCTTGTGAAGGATATGCACACATCCCCGAAGATGATGTGTAAACCTAAGTTATATGAACACCCGAAGTGGTGAATTTTAACCGTGGATATAAAATATATCTCAATTATCTATCCCATGAAGCGGATAAAGAGTTATATTCCCTGAAGTGAATAAATTAATTACCAATCTCGTACCACAAATTGATATTATAAATCACTCGATATGATTAATAAATTTCATCCCCGCAGAGATGATTGATATTATAAATCACTCGATGTGATTAATAAATCTCATCCCCGCAGAGATGATCGAGCCAACAAATTTCATGCCCGTAGTGATGAAATTATATTTATGTTTATGTTTATTTATTTCATATGTATGCTATTTTATTTTGTTTATTTAAACTATATTTGTTTTCCCTCATCTCCCGAAGTAGATGAACGAGCACATCTCTCGAAAGAGATCAACGTTCTCATCTCCCGAAGTAGGTGAATGAACAAGTCGTATCTTGAAGATAGACTGATAGATCGATTAATTTCATCCCTTAAGCGATGAACAAAATATTTCCATCCCTGGAGTGATACATCAATGATTATCCTTTTATTTTATTTTATTTATTTTTATTTGCACATATTATATTTTTATTCTTCATCTCCTGATCGAAATAGATTAAAAGACATATCTCCTGAAGTAGATGGAAACAAAACACATCTTTTGAAATAGATGAGTGGACATCTCCCGAAGTAGATGAATGATAAACCGCATGCACCCTCGTAGGGATGAACGACAAATGTCATCCTTGTAGTGATGATTCGTATAGCTAGAGAAACAAATCAACTCTGATCCTTAATGTTTCTCCATCAGTTTCTCACAGTAAACGATAAAATTGTATATAAGAATACCACCTCCTGACGTAGGTGATAAAAAGGTCTTGAAGATCTATAGCCAACTTTCTTGTCACTCGGAAGTTGACATTGATTTTTAATTTTATTCTAAGATTGTTGTTGATGATATTCATGTTTCTTAACAGTAGTATGCTTTACTATTTAGTATTATCTTTTACATAGTTTTATTATTATTATTCCCTTAATGCACCGTACTGTAAGTTTTCATCAAAGCATGTA
This sequence comes from Persicaria tinctoria, assembly GCA_037127255.1. NCBI lineage: Eukaryota > Viridiplantae > Streptophyta > Magnoliopsida > Caryophyllales > Polygonaceae > Persicaria > Persicaria tinctoria. The sequence goes on along the minus strand of JBANSL010000006.1, from coordinate 49,958,965 downwards.
TAAGAGCTTGAAGACTCTAATTTCATATTCTTATAAACTCTAGAAGAGTATAAGATCTTATTTTAAACATTTTTACTCTTGAAGAAGTACATGGAATATGAGTTATGACATATTCAGAACTATTTTTATTTGGTTAGTACAACCAATATAAATAACCACAAAACATGATCTGGTTTACAAGGCCACTTCTTGACAATCCTCTAAGCATGACCTGAAGCATGCCCCTCTTGCAGAGGGTGTAAAAGAGGTAATGGTTAAGCGTGCAACCAATGTTATTGTCATGGCTTATAACTAGGTCGTCTTTGTAAGGTTAATTTCTAATGCCCTGAAGAATATTATGAATAATGGTCTTTAGTTTCATACCTGTAGTATGACACCAACAGAAGTTCTGAAAATACCCAGTTAACGGCATCTGATTAAATAAATGGATCATCATGTACAAAGTTCAATGGTTAGAATGTTTTACCATTGAAACTTATTATGTCACTAACCAGAAGTTATCTGATGATAAAATCTTATTCTTTGTGGCATTTGGTCACTCAAGTGAAGCGATGATTTGCAAGATCATTGAAATTCACATGAATACCCACCAAAAGGACTAGAAGATCCTAGGACCGGAAGATCCTCAATAAGGGTGACATTACATGTACGGCTTGTTCTCTTGGCAAAATAATGACAAGAACGTCTATAATAAAGAGTAAATGCAAAGTGTCTTATGTCTCTTGATTGAGTTCAATGAGACAACTACGAACATAAAACATCGGCATATGGACCAATGTTATTCCAATATAGATGCCTTAACACGTTGGTCATATGAAAAGGTAGAGAATGTTTGAGGAGCATATATTAGCTCACAACAACCTAGAAGAGTCATTAGTCAAATGGGCCCATGCAATTTTGCATTTCGAATTTGACACAATAACTTCTCTCAAATTATCTCCAGAAGATAGTATATGTTCTGATGCCTCCTCCAAAATTAACTAAAAGACCACAAAGAAGTTGAATGATACATGGGGTTTGAGTCCCTAATGATATCAAATACATCGAGATTTATAAAGGTGATCAAATGCTCGGTATTTAGGGGGAGAGAAAATGAGACTATATTAAAGTAAGAGATTGCATGGAAGCAACTTCTCTATCATTTGGGATCCGCGGATAAATAAAAGTGAACTAGAAGTTCAACACTTATGTACACCAAATGATAATTATATGGTTTAGCGAAAAGCCATCAAATGCATTTACTAAGGCCAAGAGAGTGACTAAGTCACGTATATTGCACTAGCTAGCTCATTTGGAGGTTCCAGAAGTAACTCCGAAAACCAACAAAATCAAGTGAGTCTCAAATACACCAGAAGTGTTGAAGATCACTAGGCTCTCGCTTTAGGATTCCCCAAAAAGTGGAAATAGCTCATGGAAATATGATGATCACCAATCAAATAATGTATGTCGACATCGAAATGATGGTAAAAGAGATAGAAAGAAGAAATTCATGCAAAGATGAATTCTTTAAGCCTGATGTTATTGGACCTGTAGTTCCAACATCGTAAAGTATAACATCATTGATTTTAAGTGGGTGTTTTATACAAAACCGCAAGAAGCGAAATGAAGCCGTAAGATATAAAGCAAGATAGATTGTACAAAAGTCTACAGTACGTGGTTGATATGAAAAATATATTCACCAGTAGTGGATATAATATTTGGTTGTCGATGAACCGACTCTAACCGTAATTGACGGGCATAGTAGTTGTATATTCAAATTGATCATTAATATAAGAGTATAAGTGAAATTGATCGATTAAATTGAAATGCCCGAAGCATCAATATGAAAGCCTCTGCATATATACACGATTAAGCCAAATGGTGCTTATAGTACTTGAAGTATTGCGTAAGTGGTGACATAGTGTATTGAGTCCTGAAGTACTATACACAACGTTGTACTCTTTTCCTTAATCTTGGTTTTTATCCCACTAGGTTTTTCCAAAGTAAGGTTTTTAATGAGGCAACTTATACACCATCTATACATCAGACCCCCCCCCCCCCCCCCCGTATCAAACAATGAAAAGCACACTAGGTCCTGAGGTACCTTATATTTGTGCATTGAAAGCAGCTCATCGCCAAAGATAAGGAAGTCTGTTACATCGAAGCCGAGTGTGATACATGAAGGCATTTTACTTGCACACATCGAAGATAATATTCAGACTCGACCATGCAACTCGTGAAGTCGCCATTATCAAGAAGTTTGAAGTACTTATCAGAATGAGAAAGTTGTTGATTTGAGGGGGAGAATATACGCACTGCACTCTTTTTCCCTTTGATCAGGTTTTGTCCCACTAGGTTTTCCTGACAAGGTTTTTAACGAGGCAGTGTCACCAAACCGTATCAAACGACATCTGTACTCTTTTTCCCTTAGTCCTAGTTTTGTCCCATTGGGTTTTCTAGGCGAGGTTTTTAACGAGACAATTTGTAATGTAAGAGGTGTTCATCCAAGGGGGAGTATTGTAATACTAATGGTGGATTGTCCACCTCCCGAACCCTTCACCTCCAAAACCCTCACCATGATGACACAACTTTATGTTTTTCTCCTACCTTGCCTATATAAGGCTTGTAAGCTCTCTTAAGAATGAACACAAGTAATAGAGATCTCTCTTTCTCTGTCTTTCTTGTACTTTCTTTCCTTTCGGTTTATAACAAAATTACATAATTTCATTGAAATATGAATGAGTTTATGAAATTTGGTAGATACTATCGAAAGTAATTGGAAATTTGATCTTATGTTGATAATATTAGTGAGAGCATTTAACATTTTTAATAAACTAACTTTTGTCATTGATAACGTAGGATGGATAAACTTAACAACATATCTGAGCTAAATGAGATATACGTTGATGCACTTGGGGTTGATCACGAAGACGACTTGGACAAGTCTGAGGAGGACAATGAAGCAACTAGGGAGGCGGCGATGGCGGCGATTGAGGATGAGGCCATTAATCCCAATTGGAATATTGTGGAATTTGATCCAATGATAATAAATTCTTGGCAAGAATAAAATTCGCACGCACAAGAAGATGATGGAAGACAATTTTTTCACGTGCAACTATTCAACTCACTCGGCGAGTTGAAATGTGAGTTGACTGAGTATTCTGTTAAAATGAGGAAGCCATATCGTACAAAAAAGGCGAGTCCAGATTGGTACACAGTCGTCTGTGATAGGTAGGACAGTTGTGGGTGCCCGTGGAGATTGTCTGCTCGTCGTTTAGACAGAACTGTTAAAATATGGACATTTTTTAATTACAATGGGTCTCATGCGCCTAACTTTGCATCCGACATTTTACAGCTAGATAATCGCAATGTCACCTCAAATTTCATTAGGGGTGAGATTCTCGGGTTCCTCTGCAAAGATCAAGACACGAAGCCAAGCACCATACTCGAGGATCTACAGAAAAGGTATGGGATTTGTGTGTCCTATATGAAAGCCTAGAGGGCAAAACAGAAAGCTATAGCAGAGCTTTTTGGTGATTGGGAGGAATCGTACACGAAGTTGCCTAGGTTCATGGCTGCACTCCAAGCCACAAACCCGGGAAAAGTGGTTGAATGGTGTCATCTGGATTCTCCAAACCCACAAGAGAAGATATTCGGTCGTGTGTTCTGGGCTTTCACACCGTCTATTGCTGGGTTCGCATATTGTCGTTCTTTGATATCTATCGATAGCACCCATTTGTATAAGACGTACAAGCATGTTGTGCTAATGACAATGGGGTTCGATGCAGACGATCATATTTTCCCTCTTGCATTCTCTATTGTTGAGAGTGAGAATGAAGATAGTTGGGCGTGGGTTATGGATTGCATAGGCCGACATGTCATCGGCAGAGTCGGATTATGTGTTATTTCAAACAGACACGCAAGCATCTTGAAGACCATGGCGGAGTTGCCTAGGTGGAGTGCGCCGAATGCACATCATAGGATATGAATCCGACACTTGAAATCAAACGTGAATTCCATGTTCCATGACCATAAGGTCAAGGACATGGTAGGCTGGACTACTCACCAACTGACGACAATTGGATTCGAGAAGGGATGTCATGCCATCCAACAGATGAACGTCGAGGCTTGGGAGTACCTAGCTCAAATAGATCAAGATAAGTGATCAATAGCTAAGGATGGGGGGGGGGATTATGGTGTGCTGACGACGAACTTATCTGAGTCTTTCAATGGCGTGCTAAAGGGTGGAAGGAGCCTTTTGCTCACATCGCTCATGCGTCAGACTTTTTACAAAGTCAACAGTTACTTCGAGAGGAGGGGAGGTGAAGCTGCTCAACGCATTTCTCTGGGTTTCCCACTTACAGAAGCTACCAATAAGAAGATTGGGTTACTTCTCATTGTTGGGTTAAATGCACATGTCATTTCATTTGATTTGTAGAATGGAATCTTTGAGGTGATTTTGAACCCAAGGTGGTCGCAAGGTAGGCAAAGTGGGAGGTCATACACAGTGAACTTGCGACGTAAGACACATGTACATGTGCCAGTTGGAAGTTCTTGAAGATTCCTTATGCTCATGTATTGAGTTGCGCACCAATTGACTAGTACTTGACAGCACAAGCGTACTGAGCTGCGCACCAATTGACTTTTCTACCTATTGGTGAGCCTTTCAATTGGCCAGATCAAGTGGAAGGCCCTCGCTTGGCTGCTGATCAAACGCGTTTGCGTGATGTTGGGCGGACTCCTTCACGCAGAATTAGGAATGAGATGGATGCAGGGGTCCCAGGTCAAGTTCGTTGTGGCAACTGTCGAAGTCATGAGCACAACAGACGATCTTGCCCGAGTCGTGCGGGTCCATCAAGCTCATGAGTCTCATGTTGTCGAGGACTGTGCTTATGTTCGTTTGGTGGTGGTGTCATCCTTATTATGCATTTATGTACTGTGGTTTGATTAACTGCTTGGAGATGTATGATGGTTTGATGAACTAATTATGTGTTTTATATATTGTGGTGTGATGAACTTATTATGTGTTGTTATATGTATGAAGGTGTGATGAACTTATTATGTGTTGTTTTATGTACGGTGGTTTGATGCTAAGTCTACATCTCCTATGATATGTTTTATGTCTGTTTAACCAATTGTCGAAAGGAAAAGGCCAATAGTTAAAATTAGACACAAAGTAGTAAAGTGTTTGGATAAAACGATAAAGTTAACACAGTACTAGAGTCAGAAGTGAACAATCCAAAGATACAACAGTGTCACAAGGATCCTACTCATCTGCTTCGTCTTCTTCACCCTCTACCTGTGAAAACAAGTTTGGGTTGTATCCAGGCCGAACTGAGCGTGCATCACCATAGAGTTTGAAAGGGTCATTGTACACAAACCTCCCCTGATGACATGGTGGCGTAGTAAAAAAGATAGAAGCAGCACCAAACATCGCCGACCCTGAGCCCGATGCTACAAAGGTAGACTAAGGAAACATGAATCGCGGCTGGCCGTATGGATCCATCATCATTAGTAGTGTGCCACTTGCACTACCATATGATGGGTACAATGGGAAGACCATTGATGATTGAGTTTGCATCTCCGGTTGGGAGGGCCCTTCAAAACCCGTCGGGGGCATCTCTGTCTGAGATGGGCGTGGCTAAAATGGATCAGTCGAAATGTGTGCATATGATGGGTTGTAGGACACCTGACTAAATAGATGGGGTCCCTGTAATGCCATATACTGCAATATTCATCCACTTTGCCCATCATGGAATTGTATTGGTGATGATCGTAGAAAGAGCGAGATTCTTGTGAAGTCTGGGTTACCTTTGCAGTTGCGTCCACCACAAAGTTGCCCTATAAATCATGTTCGGTTTTTTATAGTACATAAACATACAAAGTATAAAAATCATTAAACAAGTAAAGATGCACCATTTAGAGACTAACCACCATGTGATAGTCTGGAGCAACTGGCTGATAAACCCCCGCCGGCGCACTCATGGGTGAACTGATGAGGCATCTGGTGATACTTTCATACCATGTCATGTACTGTGAGATCGTCCTCATCGTCCACTTCTGGTGCCGCCTGAATGGTGTTCTCGCGCTCATTCCACAGCTTCATCCATTCTGCATGCACCTGGGCCCAATTATGTTGGTACTTTCCCCTACGGTCCATCTTGTGCAACACCTCGTCGAATCCACATGTTGGGGGAACTACTGACACTTCCCCAAACTGACGTGTAACTCGCTCTGGATGATGCCACTCCACAATGTCAAAGCATATAAGAGGTGTAGTAGATCGCCATATGTTCATACCATGTTGACATATGGGCGCTAGGCGCCCTAAGACATCGCTAGAGTATGGCTCCCAAACAAACAAGATAGTAACATAAAACAGATGACTATGAGAGGTCATGATTGTACTATATGGAAGGTAGGGAATAAACAAATTGAAGCACTAACCTGATCCGGAGTTTGACGATCGAATGCATCCCGGTAATACATCAGTGTCCTGGGCGTAGTTCCATATGAGTATTTGACATTCAACCATCTCATCGCTAGTGAGTCCTCCCCATTTCAGAAGCGTCCAGTAAATGCAGGAGGTTGGGCCCCATAATTTGTCTTCTTTCGCGCCTCTTGCCATCTAGTCCTTCGAACCGCATTTTGGTCATCACCGTCAATGTCGACCAAGTTAATGAATCGAGGCCTTCCAATGGAGATCCTCTCCCATTCCCACAACTAGTAAGTGCGTACAATTAATGAGTTAACACATTTATCGAATATATGAAATGACAAATGTAACATTTGTCGTACCTGGGCGCTAGGCGGGAGAACACCTAGGAATTTTTATGCCTAACTGGGTCTCTAGGTAGAAATCCGTCTAGACACCTCTTAGGCACTGCCTAGACCTCGCCTATGCCCGTCTAGTTCCGCCTAGGCGCTACTTAGGCCCGTCTAGTCAGACAATTATTTAGTTTTAGCATCTAGGGAGGTGATTAGTCGACTTAAGGTTATCTTAATCCCCTAAGTTAGGATGTATTTACTTTTGAGTCGAACCTATGGTTTTGGATTTTAGGGGATTTTGAGTCTTCAGTTGGACGCGTAATTTAGCGTTTATTTACTTTAGTGTTAGTTAGCGTTTATTTTAGCTACCTAGGGATGCCCATTCTCCACAGGAGAGTGAGTGGGGAGACTTTCTCCCATGTCATCGACAAAGTGAAAGGGAAACTACCAGGATGGAAGAGTAAGAGGCTCAGCTTTACCGGTCGTGTCACCCTCGCTAGGACTGTGTTGTGCTCTATCCCGGTCTACGCGATGGCTACAGTTGCTCTTCCGAAGACTACGTGCGATAAAATTGATAGTCTTTGCCGGAATTTCATTTGGGGGGATAGTGATGAGCATAGAAGGATGCATATGGTCTCCTGGACTGAAATCTGTAAACCCAGGAGGGTTGGGGGGCTCGGATTGCGCTCTATGAGCGAACTGAACCTCGCCATTCTGGGTAAACTAGACTGGAGATTTTTGTACAGTAATAACTCTAACATGTGGGGTGTTATTTTACAGGCCAAGTATACTCGCAATCAGAGATCTGCGGGCAGCCCCTCCTCGGTGATTTGGACTGGCCTCGTCAAAGGACTGAACGCTGTGGTTATCCCAGGAGCTCGGTGGGTTCTCGGGGATGGGCGGTCTATCCGATTTTGGAACGACAAATGGCTTGGGAATGACAGATTGAAGGACACGGTGGTTGGAGAATTGGCGGATGATTTACAGACCTGGACGGTTAGGGACTGCTGGGTGGATGGTGTAGGGTGGGATTGGGCTGCGCTCTCACCGCTCCTGCCAGCTAGGATTATGTTGAAGCTTGTTGCGACTGCAGTTGTTGAGGACGAATCATCTCAAGATACTCTATGCTGGAGTGGTTCGAGGGATGGGCAATATTCTATCAGTAATGCTTATGAAAGGGTTTGTAACACTACTGACCTTTGTTGTTTGGATTCTCAGGTCTACGTGAAGATATGGAAGCTGAGGGTTACGGAGAGGGTGCGATGCTTTATCTGGAGGCTGCTGAAGGGAGCTGTTCTCACTAATGCTGAGAGAATGCGGAGACACCTGGCTGTTTGTGGGGACTGCTCGACGTGTCAGGGACAGCTGGAGACGTTGGCTCACTTGTTCTGGGACTGCAATTGCACCAAAGGTTTGTGGGTTTCGGTTTGGGAGGGAGATAGTAACTTCTTTTCGATGCCCTTTGCAGAGTGGATCAGAAGTAATCTGATGAACAACGAATTGATGAGGAATGGGATCGACTGGGCTAGCTGGTTCGCGGATGCTCTCTGGTGGACATGGAAGTGGAGGAACGACAGAGTGTTCAACAACAAGGAGGTACGGATTGACAAGGCCAACTTTATCGATCAGAGAGCAAAAGACTACCAGGAAGCGGTTGGTACCACCGGGCCTGGCTCGGAAGGCGCAGGTAAGACCACGGTGATGGTGAGCTGGAGTAAGCCGGAGAATGGTTGGGTGAAGTTCAACACAGATGGGGCAGTCAATGGTGCAGGTCTCGCCTCTGCTGGTGGTGCTTTGCGTGACGACGAGGGTTAGTGGCTCTTGGGTTTTGGTCACAACATTGGGCTTTGCTCTGTTCCCATGGCGGAATTGTGGGGCATTTTGGATGCTCTTCGTCTTGCCTGGGATGGGGGCTATCGGAAGGTTCTGATTGAGACGGATTCAGCGCTCGCCGTCTCGTTCATCAAAGGGAGAGTTCCTCAGGGGCACCCTCTCTCTAGCCTGGTGCGGCAGTGCCATGGCTTCTTTAGCCGGAATTAGGACATCCAAATCCGCCATGTCTTCAGGGAAGCGAACTCCGTCGCCGACTCCCTCGCCGCCCTTGCTCTCTCATTGCATATCGGGCTACATCTGTTCGATTCGCCGCCTGATAGTGTGTCTTGCTTTGTTGATGAAGACTTCAGGGGTAGAGCTTTGCCTCGCATCACTCGTGTTTAGTTTCTGTTTCAGTTTCTTTTTCTATCTTGTAAAACTTTGTGATTCTGGTTTTAATTGAACGGTTCGGGGGGCCGCTTCTCCCTGTTTTCCCACCAAAAAAAAAAGCATCATAAATTTGGGTTTATGAGTGATATTATGGATTATTATTATTATTACATTATATGAACTATTGATATGTTCTAAACGTTAAAATATAAGAGAATAGTCAAGTTTGTTCTAAGTCCGCCTATGCGCCGCCTAGACACACGTCTAACCTGCCTAGGCGGCCACCCGCCGCCTAGAGGCCGCCTAGCGTATTTTAGAACATTGCCTGCAATAATATGACGGGACCGACAATCTCAGACTTCTCTCGCGTTGTAGCTCTGCACAGCTGGCGATAGAAGAAAGCAAGGGTTGCACTTCCCCAACAATACTAGCCAGCAGCCTCCAAGTCTGCTAGGAAGGGAAGGTAAAGTAATTGCACCTGGCCGCCGCTATTATCAGCAAACAGAACCCCATCCATAAGAAACAAAATGTATGCCCTAGCTTGGTACTGAATGGCATGTTCATCAGCATCTTCTGGTAAGGGCACCTGGAGCAAATTTCGTAGCCAGGCCACCTTCAACAAGGATCCCCTAATCTGATTCGTTTGGGGTCTTTGCCCAAGCAATGTTTTTGCCATGGTTGGCCAATCGTACCATGCAGATCCTGTAACTGCAAGACCATCAACACGTAGAGACAATAGAACTGACACATCTTGGAGCGTGATTGTCACCTCCCCCAACATTCAAGTGAAAGGTATGGGTCTCAGGTCTCCATCTCTCTATTAACGTTTTCGTTACTTCACTGTCTATCTCGAACGTGGAACCAAGCTTGTATATATAGTGTAATCCTGGAAATTGTATATACTGTAGGACTCGAGGGTCGACAACTAGATCTCTCATGAACTTGCGCAAGTGCATCCTATGTTGGATAACACCATTCTTCTGCAAATGTAACACTTACAAACATTAGGTATCCGATCTATATGTTCCATTCAATTTACTTTTACCACTTGGTGAAAATATTATATACTTACATATTCCTCGCGAGTACATACATCAGTTGACCTGTGGAGATGTTGTATGTGGAGAACCTCGTTGTTGAGCGGACTAGGATTCAGTTGCATTTCCATTTATAACTCCCTAATAGAAAGAAGGTATTTTTTTTTTACAAACTTACAGAAAATAAGGTTCTGAGTCTAAATAACTATATGTTAATCAAAATCTATTCTCCTACAATCGCTTCAGTTCTAATTGAATTCTATTCTCCTACAATCACATACAATCTCTTCTCTGGTTACTGTATGCTAATTAAATTCCACACTCCAATTTTTTTTGCTAATTCAAATATCTTCTCCTTCTATTTTGTGAATCTAAATTTATACTATAAAAAATATGTTGTGAATCTAAATTTATTAGCTTAAGTATATAATACACTATAAACTTATATTTGTAAAAATCTAAACTTAGTAACATCTTTTTTTATAAATATATTTTTACAATTTCATTTATAATCACCCATCATAATTTCTCATCTACAAAATCAATTCACACAACCGAAATTAATAAAAAAAATCTTCTCATTTCAAAAATTACAAATTTCATATCTATACTAATCACAATTTCAACTCACAATTTCATATCTATACTATCAATAATTTCACTCACAACTTCATATCTATACTAACCACAATTTCAATTCACAACCGATTCAACTCATTATTTCATATCTATACTAATCATCCATCACAACATAGAACTCTACAACATTCAAATTTCATCACCATTAAAAAATCGAACTTAAACTATCAAAACTCCCTTGCTCCGAAATTTGCTACTGCTTCAATAATCCAAGGGCTTTTTCCCACGTTTAGCATAAAAAAAACCGAATATAAAACAGAAAAAAAAACTAACCTTTGTATTTTCGGATGAGAGATGAAGGGATGACGAAGGATTCTTCAGTTGAAGGTTGAAGTGAAGATGATGATAATTGATGAGGATGGGGGGGGGGGGGTTAAGTTAGTTTTGGAAGCAGGAACCGCTGAATGAATTGATGAATCGGAGGTTGAAGACGATGAAAATGAAATTAATGGGGTAGGAGGCGGTTTCGGTAGGGTTTCATAAATGCCACACATAAACCCGCGTTTTTTATCGAAGAATCTTTGACTTTTTTCTTATGAAATTGAAACCGCGTTTCTCTGTGTCACATCAGCTCCTGTCTCCAGTCATCAAACCCCCTCTCGGGTGCCAATCGAATTTCAGATTTTATACAGAAGACGCTGTTTCAAACCGCGTTTTTCTGACGGCCCCAAAAAAATGAATATTTTTGTAAAATGTTTAAAATAGTGAATATTTTCGTAATTATTTATTTATTTGTGAATATTTTGATAAAAAAATTCGAATTTACATTCAATACCGAATTCGCAGAGGATTGATACATGTGGGAGGCAAATTTTATCTGGTTAGGGAGATGAGCAATGAGAGAAAAGAGATTAGAAAAAGGATTTACATTCAATGCCCGATGATTACGCATGCTCCACATTAATCCGTACATATTAAATTTCATTTATTCTGTAGAAATTTAAAATTTATATTATTAAATATGGCCCCAATTAATGCCAACAAGGATGCCACATCAAGGTGGTATGCCAAATATTTTCCGGTGAAATTTGATCAATTACACTCTTTTTTACTTTTGCACTAATATCAATATAAGTTGTACTTTTTTTGCCTTAATCAATTACATTTGTGCTTAATAAATGTGATGGAGGGGTAAATGTTATTGAAATAATTTGGTCCAAAGGCCGAAGGCCTTTGGGCCAATTAGTAAATGTCTTAGGATTTTGACTTTTCTAGTAAATGTCCAAAAATCTTTGATAATACCTAAACTACCCCCATTTTATTTTTCCCACCCCGTTCCCTTGCCTTCATTCTTCCTTTCTTTCATTCAGATCTGAGCTCAGCGGATGAGATCCATGGCTCTCATCTTCCCCCGCCCATGTCTTCCACCTTCCACACCTTGCTCGATTGAGAATCTGCTGGACTGCGCCGCCCCCGTCTTCCCATGGCTTTCATCCGATCTCACTGCCCCTACCTCGTTCTTCCTCATCTTTCTCCCATCCGCCTCTTGATTTTCGCTTGTTCACTCACCATCCATGGTAGATCCATGGAGGAGACCTCAGATTGCAGTGTTCGGGTCGTTCTCGTCCGAGATTGTGGAGGAAGACGACGAGATTGAGACGATGCCAACCTTCACGGCTATAGCTCTGGAGCGGTTTCTAGAGCCAGGAGATTCAAGATCGGCTTCCAATTCGGTTTCTAGTCTTCCAGATCGGCTCCGAGGAAGCAATTGGCCACAAAGGTCGATCTCTCATCTTCTATAATTCGGAATCCCGACTGCAGCGATGGTGACAGCAGTTCCTGCAACGATGAGGAGGCCACCTGCACTGGGATAAGAAGTGGATATGCCAGGATGCGTCTGAAAGAAACGGCTTCGTCTTTGTTTTCTGCCACGTAGTCTCTTGCTCGTGTCGAGTTCGGTGGATCAACTGAGTGTTCATGTTTCTGTATCTTCTTCTGTTCTATCGATGAAATTCGAGAACCCGGCGTCTCACTGCTTCCTAAATCCTCTCGTTTCTTTGATTGATTAACTGTAGTTCCTAAATCCTCCCAGCATCTAATTGTTTAAGAATGTTTAATTGAAGTTTAATTGGCTATGTTTGAGTGGAGGTATGTCAAAAACTATTGATGTTCGTACCTACTACTGTGATTGAATATTGACGAGTATAATACAAGTCGAATTTGTTTGTTCAAATTGCAAATTGTTGTTTCATCATCTATCTGATTTGAACATTGATGTTGCATTACAGTGTCATTAGGATTTTCGTTTGATTACAGTGTCTATGGCCTTTTTTCAAAGTGGTGAAAGTGTTTATGACCCGGTTTTTATAGTGGTTACAATGTATATGACCCTATTTTTATTTTGATTACAACGTCTATATCCTTCTTACCCATTCATATATTAGAGGAGAACTGTCACCCCATGTATTTTTGCTTCTCATTAACCCCTATAGGGTTTCTGCCTCCCTTGTCATAGGGTTTTCCTTTGATTACATTGTCTTTGACCATTTTTTCATAGTGGTGACAATGTCTATGACCCTGTTTTTATTTTGGTTACAACGTCTATAAGGTTTTTCTTTGATTATAGTGTCTATGACCTTGTTTTCATAGTGGTGACAGTGTCTATAACCCGTTTGTTATAGTGATGACAGTGTCTATTATCTTTGGGGTTTGTGCTTCCCTAATCATATGGTTTTTCTTTTGGTTACAATGTCTATGGTCGTGTTTTCATGGTGGTGAGAGTATATATGGCCCCTTTTTATCTTGGTTAGAGCGTCTATAGGGTTTCCTTTGATTACAGTGTCTACACCCTTCTTTCCATAATGGTTACAGTATATATGACCATGTTTTAAAAGTGGTTACAACGTCTATGTCCATCTTAACCATTCATATATTAAAGGAGAACTGTCCACCTAATGTCTTTTGGCTTCTAATTAACCCCTTTAGGGTTTGTGCTTACCTTGTCCTAGGGTTTTCCATTTGGTAACAACAATCATCTCTTAACGACGTACTGTACTTAACATTTTAGGGTTTAGGGTTTAGGATTTAGGGTTTAGGGCCACCCTAAACCCTAAACCATATTGTACATGACATGTTCTTTTGACTTCTCATTAGCCTTTTTAGGGTTTGTTCTTCCCTTTTCCTAGGGTTTTCCTTTGATTACAGTGTCTATGAACATTTTTTCATACTGGTGATAGTGTCCATAAAGCTGTTTTTATTTTGGTTACAGTGTATATAGGGTTTTCGTTTTTATTACAGTGTCTATGACTATGTTTTTATAGTGGTGAAAGTGGCTATGACACTTTTTTTATTTTGATTATAGTGTCTACGACCCTTTTACCCATTCATATATTAGAGGAGAATTGTCACCACATTTATTTTGGTTTCTCATTAGCCTCTATAGGGGTTGTGCTTCTCTTATCATACGATTTTTCTTTGATTACAGTGTCTATGACAATGTTTTTATAGTGGTGACAGTATCTATGACTTTATTTTTATTCTGGTGACAACAATAGTTACATTTTTTTATTTTTTTAATTGTGGTGACACTACTTTAAAAAAATCTAGAAAACTAGAAACTAGAAATTAGAGAAGAACTGTCATCACATGTATTTTAGCTTCTCATTAGCCCCTATAGGGTTTGTGCCTCTCTTGTTGTAGGGTTTTGCTTTGATTACAGTGTCTTTGACCCTTTTTACATAGTGGTGACAGTGTCTATAATCCTGTTTTTATTATGATTACAACGTCTTAGGGGTTTGCTTTTGATTGCAGTGTCTATGACCCTTTTTCATAGTGGTGACAGTATCTATGACCTTTATTTTATTTTGGTTACATCGTTTATGACCATCTTAGGCTCTTACCCATTCATATATTATAGGAGAACTGTCACCACATTTATTTTGGCTTCTCATTAGCCCATATAGGGTTTGTGCTTCCCTTGTCCTAGGGTTTTTTTTCCTTTGTTTACAATATTTTATGACCTTTTTTCATAGTGGTAACAATGTCTGTGACCCTGTTTTTATAGTGGTGACAGTGTCTATGACCATGTTTTTATTGTGGTGACACGATAAATTGATTCTCAGTTTAAAACATAGATGTGTATACATAGTTTATCGAGTATAAACTTCACTTAATAAACTCCTATATAATATCCCAACTGTTTCTCCATTTTAGAATTTAGAGTGTTTAGGATGTTAATTTGGAAAATTTTAAACTTTTTTTAATCAAATGAATAGGTGCTAAATCTATTCTACATTGACCCCAACTTAATTTATTGATTAAATTCAACAAAAGTGAATCAATATAATAGTGATGGTGCATTAGTAGCACATGCCCACAAGAAAGTGAGACCAATCCAGCCCATGAAGAGAAGGCCCACGAGAACAACATTCATCAACCCAAATACAACCCTAGCTAAAATACAAATGCACCTTTATACAGAGTATATATGTATTCAGAACAGAAGCTGTAATCAATGATAGAGTATACCACACGCTCCATCGCTTAGTAGTCTTCATCATCTTCCTCGGCACCTTCAGCAGCGACTTCAGCAGCGACCAAGACCGATTGTGATTCATCGGACTCGCCGCCTCGGATCCCTATCTTTCAGATCTTCCTCTCGCTCCAGATTTGTCAGACTGTCACCACTAGGATTCCTATTCAGATATGGGCTTACAGTTTCAAACAATTACTCCGCCGAAGAATCACTGATTTCCGATAATAGTTAACAACAAATCGAATCTCATTTTCACGGTTTATTGATTTGTCTCCCACTACGATGCAGAGATCTCGAACTTCCATCCTCGTTTATCTTGCGATTCTAGGTTTGATGTTTGGATCCTGCCAATTTACGAGGTTCGATTTTCAATCAGGGCACACGAATCAACAAAAAAAAATCAAGGAAACTGAACCAAATAGAGGAAATTCGAGTGGGAGAATGAAAAAAATGAATGTAATCACCTAAATTTGAAACGGAAAAATATGCTGGAAATGGGAGATCGAGGAGAACGGTCTTGAAAATGGATTCAGAGAAGAGAAAGAGGGAAGTCGCTGCCTAGCGCCAACAATAGCACCGCCGTGGTCGTAGGCCAGTACGCGGGGGGTGACGACGTCGATGACAACCATGGTTGCTCGGTTGTACAGAGGTCGCGGTGGAGGAAGGAGCCATGGGAGAAGAGAAAGAGGCAAGTGTCAGTCATGGTTCCGTGAAAAATGAAGAAAGAAACGGGAATAAGGATGCGGGGCAAAGTTGGAATTTGTGGACACCAACTTAATTTTTCCCTTTTTTTGTCCTAGGGCTTAACTTTTGTCTAAAATATGTACACTTATCAAAATAACTCAATGTTATTTGGGGGAGTATTTAAAGGGGTAAAATCTACCTATAATTCTTGAACTTTGATCAAATGTTCAAATGTGTCCCTAAACTTTATTTTTGTTCATTAAAGTCCCTGAACTTTGATACTTTGTACGCATTTGGTCCCTTGTTAGTAAATTTGTTAAATATGTGTTAAATAATGATATAGAATCAATGTATTTTGGTATATTAATGAAATAAGTTAGGTTATACACATTAACACATGTAATTGCTTGGTATTTGTTTTACTAAAGTAAAAAATCATATTATATTAAAAATATATGTTTTTAAAAAATATTTTTTATAAAAAAAAATTAAAATGTTTTTTGTTAAAAAAATAAACTCTACTTTTGCTATAAAAAATAAATTCTATTTGTGTTAACAAAATAAACTCTGTTTTTAATTAAATAAGGAAATTTTAGTCATTCAAATACTTTAAAATAAACTATTATTGGAAAATTATAACATTTGGTAAAAAAAATAAAAACTGTTTTTGATAAAAAAAAATATTTTAAAATATGTTTTGTTTTAAGAAAACTCCATTATATATGATGACTTTTGAGAAGAAAAAAGCTTAGTTTATTACTTTAGTAAAACAAATACCAGGCAATTACAAATATATAACCTAACTCATGTAATTAATACAAAAATACATTGATTTCATATCATTACTTAACACATATTTAACAAATTTACTAACAGAGGGATAAAATGAACAGAGATAAAGTTCAGGGACGCGTTTGAATATTTGGTCAAATTTCAGAGACCATAGGTGGATTTTACCCATATTTAAGGTGTAAAGTGACATTTTTTAATCTTCGTACATATCTACAAAAAATATCAAATATTTCCGATCGAGGAGAATATAACTGAAGTAGAGTGAAAACACAATGATGTGTTGTCTGATTCTCAATGGTAAGGGCGTGGTATTGGTCTACTTCGTAAGAACCCTGCAACCGAGGTTCAAATCCTACCTTTTACATTTTTTTTAACAAAAAAAACATCAACAACCCTAAGATTTTACAAAGCCGAACATTTTTTTTTTACGGAAATTTCGTGTGGTACCCCTGAGGTAAGGGATATTTCACACGGTGTACCAAAGTTTAGCATAATTCGCGTGGTACCCCTGAGGTTTTGATTTTTTTTGCCTCGTGCCCCTCCGTTGCCTTTCGTTATATTTTAAACCAAATCGTTATCTTTTTCAAATAAAAAGAAACTGGTCCTTCTGTTCTTATCGGAGAGAGACGACAAAGGAGGGACAAGACTCACTGGCAGCCCGTTGTTCCCGACGCCGGTGGCGGTGGAGTCAGAGGGATAGACGTGAGGAAGGAGAAGGCAGACGACTCCGAGCTCTATACGCGAGAAGGTAAGTTTTCGACATACGAGAGAGAGGCATAGAGGGAGGAGCGAAGGAGATCGACGACACTGAAGATCTCAACGCCGGTGGAGCAACTCAGCCAAATATGCGAGGAGGGAGGAGGCTTGCACCTGTGATGCCGTTGGAGCCACATATGCGAGGAGGGAGGAGACCGACGCCTGCTAATGCCTTAAAGGTATGGTTTCTGTTTTCCACAAATTTTGGGGTATGCAATTTGGGGATTTAGGTTTTTATGGAATTGGGTTTTTGGGTTGGATTACAGTCTCATGATCCTCAAATTGGGTATGAGGGTTAGATTTAGGGATCAATTTTATGGCAATGTTGTTCCAATTGGAGTTTTAGGATCTTCAAATTGGGGTTGTGGGTTAGATTTATTTCAGTCTATCATTGCCCTAGATCTGCACCTTTTTGCTGATGTGTAACATTTTATAAGTTTTGATTCTTAATATAGATATTGTGTGCAACTAGAGAATGGTGTCACAAACTTTAGAAAAACAAGCAGCACATTCATAATAGACTAGAACAATTCACAGAGACAGATTTTAGAAAAACACGGACAAATTTTTCACAAACTCGAATTGCAACCCCAAACTCGAATTACAACCCAATTCAACTCAAAATTTTAAGATAGAAACTCCAATACACTCTAAACCCTAATTTAAGATAGAAACCCCCAATTCATATTACATAATTACAAATTAACTAGAGAAATCGAGCAATTCGAACCCAATTACACTTATAAACCCTAATTTTTCGAAAAGGGGTTCGAAATGTCGACATACCTTGCATCACCATCAGGAGGATCCTGTCACGGCCTGCAGCTCCAGTCGGCGTCACCGGCCGGCGTCCGTGTTCACCTTCCCCTTTCTTCCTCGCTGCGACGATTCCTTTATTCCTCCTCCTCTGAATCGCCTTACACTTTCTCTGTTTGATCTTCTGTCTTTCTTTCTTTCGGTTTTCATTTTTTTAACGGAAATTAACGCCGCTGTTAGTTTTAACTTGACAAGGGCACGAGGCGAAATTTTTTAAAAACTTAGGGATACCACGCGAAATAGGCTAAAGTTTGGTACACCGTGTGAAATACCCCTTACCTTGGGGTACCACGCGAAATTTCCGTTTTTTTTAACATAGCCGAACAGCAAACTCGATTTCAGAAACCCCGAGTCCCCGAACCGGCCGCCGCTGCCAGCTCCACCTCCGGCTGATCTTGTCGGCTCCTCCTCCACCAAACCCCGCTTCCGGCTCCTCGCCTGCTCCTCCATCGGACTGTCAACGGCACACCCTCCTGGCTCCTGTACACCGAATGCAACACTACAACAACCAGCAGCTTCTTCTTCCCTCCCAATCCGGGATCCGAATTCGCTAAATTGAAAAGGTTAGTTTTTTATACTTTATTCTTTCTGATTTGAGATTCAATTAAGGTTTGTGAAATTAGGGTTTTGATTTTAGGAATAAATTTGTGAAATTAGGGTTTGTGATTTTGAGAATCTATATTGTGAAATTCAGATTACGGTTTGTGATTTTGAGAACCAATTTTTTCATTTCATTATTGTATGTAGTTGACATTGTGATGTAACATCAAACGCAGAAAAATTAATCTCAGAGTTCGAAACTAGAAAGTTCATAGTAAATAGAGAAGATGGATTGCATCATAAAGAAGATGCAAATTGTGAAGATATAGTTCCTGCTAGAGAAAACAATGTTCTACCAAAAGAAAACATTGCAAAAGAAAAAAAAACAGGAATTAATATCTCACACAATGTCAACAAGAATCAACGCCAAATGAAAGGGATCGGTATTGTAGAACTTTGCTTATATTTGCAAAGGCATTAAGTTAGATGAATAACCATATCAATTAGATATTTCTAGGTGAGTCATGACATTTAAAAGGCAGACATCAACTAAAAAACAAGAATTAATATCTCACACAATGTAGAGAAAGTTAGGCAAAGTATGTATTCACCTTGTAAAACATCTTGGTTTAGTAAGTCAAGTTCACATATTTTATATAAAACTATGCTATGAAAGAATTCAAACTAGAAGGCATAGTTTTCCGTTCAAAAGCACCATTAAATTCGGTCAATTGAAAAACTGGTGCAAATAATTGAAAAAATAGAAGAAGAAGAACATAAAAACTCGCAAGATGAATTTATCTCCTCTACCGTCAAAGTGAACTTGGTTGAGGTATTGAATTTATTTGTAGTATTGTACATGTTTGTAGTATTAAAATCGCGATGAATTTATCTCCTCTACCGTCAAAGTGAACTTGGTTGTAGTATTGAACATGTTTGTAGTATTAAACTCGCAAGATGAATTTTATTATCGTTCTTTGTAGTTTTCAGCCCCCTAGGCGAAAATCTTGGATCCGCCACTGATTATATGATGGTGACATGGTGTATAAATGTAGTCATTCATTGACACCAAGTGTGGAATATACGGGATCAGAAAGAACAGCCACATTTTTACAAATGCCCCTTTGAGGTGAATCCATGTTCACTATCAAAATAGGAACACCTTGTGTGGGATACTAGGATCGATCTATTGATAGATAGTGTTCAGTATGTACCAATATAATAGCAGCTTGTATAGGTTTTGATTATTCTAGTTTTATGAATCAGTTTGGTGGCTATAATTTTGAATCTTAAACACTGTGCCGTCTGTCTAGAAATTGTTATGCGTGAAAATTTTGAATTATGCTTTGTTAATATGACTATAGGTGTAAATTTGCCTTATAGCATTCTTTGATTGTGCTTTCTTTGCATCCCTCCCCCTTGACTTTTAGTGGACTGGATTTTGATTGAACTTTTGGAATTGAAAGTAAAGGTTTGGGATGTACCAGAGGTTTACCGTTCAGACCTTGTGTGGTATACGGACCTCAAAGGCACAGACTTGAAATAGAGCGGTCTAGAAGGGATGAACACCACAAATTTCTTTTGCATTAAAATTAGATTTTCTCATTAGATGGGATAGATTGTACTCAAGTAGAAAAATTATTTAGGTCTATTTCAGGTTAAATTGGATAAAGTTATATATATGTTTGGGTTAAATTCTGCGACCTCTAGTTTCCATTGCTTATTCTGTTATAAATTTGTGTGCTTATGAGTTAATTTGCCAGTATTCTTCCAAAAGCAGCGTTTACATATTCACATGTGCCTTCCTTTATTTCATTTTGCAGGTTCTCAAATTTTGAGGGGGTGATGATGTTGAAAATTTTTAAGCTTCTTATTTGAATGTGAGAAATCAGTAAAAACTTCACTCTCCTATCCATACAGCTGGATGAGGATCCAGGACCAGCTGCATTATCTGTCAGACATTCACCAGGGCAAACAAGAATTACATCCAACTATCCTTGTTTTGTGAAAGCTTGCCCATGAAGTGGACATGCACATTGCTGATGCCAAGGGTTCTTTGGGCCGATTTGGCTGTAGGGTTATTCAGACCCTCTCACAGTTTGGTTGGCGGTCAAGGAAATTTTCTAGTCAATGCTCTGATGGTAGCTATACTAGGAATGGGTTCGGGCCAATTGAGGAATTGCTGGGGGGAAACCAAGAGTACCTCGTCTTGGATGGGTTTGAGGCTGATAAGGATGAACTTAGTGATGAAAAGAACATCTCCACTAGGAGGAGATTTTTAGAGAGTAGTTGGAGAGATGCTGAAAGAGCATTTCAAATTTTAAGGCAAGAAGGCCCGGGATTTGATGTGAAATTGGCTTTGAATGAGTTGAAGATTAGGGTTTCAGGCCTTTTTGTTAGGGAAGTCCTGTTGAAGATTTTGAGAACTACAAACTCTGCAGACAAGGCCTGGTGTGCCAAGCTAGGGTACAAGTTTTTCATGTGGTCTAGCCAGCAAGAAGGCTATTTACCCACCGTGAACTCATATCATCTGCTAATGCAAATCTTTGCAGAGGCTAAAGAGTATAAAGCAATGTGTAGATTGGCTGATGAGATGACACAGAAGGGTTGTCCAACCACCGCTAGGACACTTAACATCCTGCTATGTTCTTGTGGCGAGGCTGGATTGGCAAGAAAACTCGTGGAGAAGTTTATCATGTCAAAGACTTTTAACTATAGGCCATTCCAGCATGCTTATAATGCTATCTTGCATACCCTCCTTGCTATGAACCACTTCAAGTTGATAGAGTGGGTGTTTGAGCAGATGCTAGCTGAGGGCCACTCACCTGACGTTTTGACTTACAACATAATATTGGGTGCAAAATTTAAGCTGGGAAAAATGGATCAGTTCCATAGATTGCTTGATGAAATGGGAAAAAATGGGTATTCCCCAGATTTTCATACTTATAACATACTCCTGCATATCCTCGGGAAAGCAGATAAGCCACTTGCAGCGCTTAATCTTTTGAATCATATGAAGGAGGTGGGTTTGAACCCTAGTGTCCTTCACTTTACCACACTAATTGATGGTCTAAGTCGAGCTGGGAACTTGGATGCATGTAGATACTTCTTTGACGAGATGATTAAGGGGGGAGCTGAGCCCGATGTGGTTTGTTACACTGTTATGATATCAGCATATACCTCTGCAGGGGAACTTGAGAAAGCTCAGCAGTTTTTTGAGGAGATGATTGTGAAGGGTCAGCTTCCCAATATGTTTACATACAATTCCATGATCCGTGGGCTGTGTATGGATGGAAAATTCGAGGAGGCTTGCTCAATGCTGAAGGAAATGGAAGAAATGGGATGTAAACCAAATTTTCTTGTGTATAATACATTAATAAGTAACCTACGGAGTGCTGGGAAGCTTTCTGATGCTCATGATGTAATAAGGCACATGATGGAGAAAGGGCATTACACTCATCTCCTGTCAAAGTTCAAAAGATACAGGGGTTTGTAAAATCAAAGAGATCATTACTTGTCTATGATCCAAAATCACTGGGCTTCTGCTATCTTTGCTCAGCACCAAACGCAAATTGACGCCCACAACAGATATTGCTCAACTGGGAACGGTATGACAAGTTCTGATGAATCATATGGTTTTCATTCCTCCCTTGCAATTTTGTCAGCACATGGTTGTTCACTTAGGTAGGCACTTACAATCATTTTTGTAAAAGCTAGGGATAATGTTTATTTGTAATGCTAGCAAATCCTGGGATAGAATCATATTCAGAGACATCGTTTGGGTGTCGATAAAGCTTCTTTATTGATTGATCTGCTTTTTGCCTCGGTACAACAATGACATTCAAGCATGGCATGATGGTATTCATGCTTCTTTTACTTCAAATGCGTTTCAGTTACCAATTTTACCTACATACTTCAAAGGGTTAATTTCTCACTCATCTTAAAGGTGCAAAGGGTATAAAACTGGCCAAATTGTTGCATACATATTACACGTTATGCGCCCATTTGGGTCAAAGACAAGCATTCTCCATAGCAAATCCATGACCAAAGGAGAAACCTAGGCCAGCGTCGTCTAGTGACCCTGCAATTGAGCTGTTCAAGTGAACATCAAGTCAAGGATCATAAACTACAAATGTTTGTTGCTCTGATTTCTAAGCAGCTTTCAAATTTGAGGGTTGAAGTTTTAAAATTTTGATTGCTATGTGAATCAAGCTAAGATAGATTACAAAAGATATCAGCAGCTGCTCCTATGGCCTTCTGCTTGGTTTTGCTGTTTATCATTTTGAGCAACTTCATGACCACTTTATGAAATACTTCTATTGAACAAGTAGTTTGTAGCAGGGGAGGGTTTTTTTTTTTTTTTGAAAATTTCACGAGGTAACCATGTGGTCAAACCTAATTCGCAGGGTAAACAAGATTTTTCAATATTTCGCCGGTAACCCTAGGCTTTTTCCTGATATCTTCTTGTTGTATAGTTGTTGAGTGCGCCAAATTGAAGGACACGGAACGGATTTCAAGGCAAGACCCCTATGTTTGCCTTGAATACGGGAGCACCAAATTCCGAACTCGTACTTGCACAGGTTCCTCTGCTCGGTCCTGGATCTGATTTTTAGGGGTTTGATTTTCTAGAATGTTGAATTTCTTGTTTGATTTGGTAGATGGTGGTAAAACCCCTGTGTTTCAAGAGAAGTTCATGTTCACGCTAATCCAGGGGTTGCGAGAGATCAATGTTATGGTTTGGAACAACAATACCCTAAGCAGCGACGACTTCATTGGAAGTGGAAAGTAATTGCCTCTCTCCCAAGACTCTTAGATTTGCATTTTCTCATTTTGTATGCAAAATCCGTTGGTACATTGGGGGAGTTTCTATTGGTTCTGTAGCAGGTCTTTCTATTGGTTCAACAACAGTTCTTTCTATTGGTTCCTCAGCGGTTCTTTCTGCTGGTTCCTTAGCAGGTCTTTTCGTAATCAAAGGAGAGGGATTGGATTCTTGAAAGACTTCTAGCGTGTCACATGTTGTATCACCAAAAAACCGTCTCAAAGAATTCAGCATCTCTTGATTCAATAATCATATTTGATTCCAAATCCAGAAATCTGTATGCCTTAGAATTTTCAGCATACCCTGTAAATACACTCTTTAGTGCTTTAGGACCTAACTTTGTCCTTTTAGAATCTGGAATTCTGTAAAATGCTATACATCCCCATACATTGAGGTAATTTAGATTAGGTTGTCTTCCATTCTAGACTTCATATGGAGAAACCTTTGTTTTCCTTGAAGGAATTCTGTTGTGAAGATGACCTGCTGTCAATAAAGCTTCACCCCATAAATTTGAGGGAAAATTTGCATTTATCATCATAGCATTCAGTGAATGCTATGATGATAAATGCAAAGTTGCCCTCAAATTTATGGGGTGAACATTCACTATATAACACAACGTTCTATTTTTCCTTTCGACCAAATCCATTTTGTTCTGAAGTATATGGGGCTGTTCTTTGGTGAATAATACCATTATTCTCACAAAATTCAGAGAATTCGTTTGAGAAATATTCACCACCTCGGTGACTTCTCAGAATTTTGATCTTCGTGCTTTTCTGATTTTCAACATAGCACTTGTAAATTCTGAATTTCTCAAATGCCTCATCTTTTTTTTAAGCAAATAGACATAGGTATATCTAGACTTGTCATCTATAAAGGTAATAAAATATCTATTTCCTCCTCTAGTTAATACACCATTCAATTCACAAATATCATAATGGACTAGTCCTAGAATATCATTTGTCTTTTCCACACTTGGAAAAGGTTTCTTTGTCATCTTTGCTTGAACAAAAACTCCACAATCTTTATCAAAGGCATGACTATCACATTTAATCATTCCATGCTTAGACATAAATTTCAGCGATCTAAAATTAACATGAGCAAGACGCACATGCCACAAAGTAGCAGAGGACTCAACAATATAAGTAAAATCATTCATCTTATTATTAATACTTAGTTTAAACATACCATCACAAGAGTATCCTTTGCCTATGAATACACCACCCTTAGTTAGTATTAATTTTCCTGATTTTAAAAAAGCCTTTATGCCCACCTTACACAAGAGATCTGCAAAAACAAGATTCTTCCTAATTTCTGGAACATGTAAGACATTAGTTAATGTCATTTTCTTTCCAGAAGTAAACTGAACTTCAACACGCACTACAAAAAAAATGGAATTAGAAACGGCTAAAAACCATCGCAAAAAGTAGGATTGCCGTCGCAAAAAAGTATTTGTGACGGCTATGCGACAGGAAATCAGGGGTAACTAGCCCTAGGGTAGCAAATAGTGATTGCGACGGCTCTGCGACTATACATATAACCTCTAAGTTTGGCTATATTTTGCGACCCCACCTACCGTCGCAAATTATTCCCGCCCATTTTCCACCATTTTTAATCCAGAACCAAATATCCTTTTGCGACGACATTTTTGCCGTCGCCATTGTTGAAATTTGCCGATTATATGCACTTGTATCTTTTCTCTTGCCAGATCAGGGTATAAACATTCAAACACCTTTCTAACTGAATACCAAGTTGAATCACATGTCATTACATTACGATATACAAAATTGCACAATCCGAAATGCACTCAACTCATTAACATCAACTTGTATACACCATAAGATTGAATAATCCTCGAGTTCATTGAGAACATAAGTATGCAACATACATGTGATGATTCGGATTAGCAAAAACACGTATTTACATGCTAAGCTTAAGCTCTTAGCTAGTCCAGATGTCTTCCTCATCCGATAGTAAGAATACTCCATCTCCAATTGACTCTCTTTGCGATGAACACTTGACGTAGCTTGCACAATGCGTTGCACACCTAATATATAAAGAAAGCGAGAGCAAGAGTTGAGAATTATGTAAAATGCCTGCATAAAAAGTGACTGTAATTTGGACATAGAAATCAAATAATATAAAATGTCCCCATGATCAGCATTCACATTTAGTAAACAAGTGTATAAGAAGGATACCTTGCCAAATTTATCACCGGTTCAAGATTTAGAACTTTCCGTTGGAAGATAGAGTGTTGGCTGGAACTAGGAATAGGTAGAACTTCCACTCTCTCACCCATGCCAAGATCCTTGAAGCTGTAATATCTGTAATCACTGACATCAAAACTAACCTGCAAGAGCATAAAAAAGGTCTTTGGTCTCAAATAAGAGGCTAAAAAGTGAGAAAACTAGCTAGCTGACACATCTTTTTATAGACAAGGTGATTGTCTAAGGCTTTCTAATATCTCAATGATTTTTGATAGCTTCCTTTAAAAAAAGGTGAGAAAACATATTCTTTGATTTGTCTCTACAATTGAGAAAATTTCCAGCTGGTTAGCTATTCTTCCTTAGCAGAAAACATGCAATGTGACTGTAAAACTGAGATGATAATCCAAAGTACTGGCCTCTACTAAAAGCTGAGCAGATGCCAGATTGAGCAAGAGCAAATACAATATCATGTGCTCCTACTATCTCAGTAATTTTTGATACCTTCCTTAAAAATGGAAGAACAGTGGATTAGTGCAGGTGCAACTACAAGGTTAGTTTGATGGATTTTTGCTTATAATCTGATGTATATATATTGATTTTGAAGGAAAAAGTAACAGACCTTTTCAAGATGATACTTGACCTTGACATTTTATAAGCGCATGATACTTTTTTAAATAAATAATGTTAAAACCGAATCTAAACATCATCACTTACAATGTCAGTCTTAGTAACCATGTGCAAGCGTCCATATGTACAATGCTGCACCACATAATCAAGAAAAATTCATGCATCAGACCTTTTGATATTAGGGAACATAAATAAGAAATCAGATTTTCTTCTAACGCTTAACTTTATATCTTCATAGAATCACAACAAAGTAGAAACAAATGGATGATCATATGACTCTCCATAATTTTGAGATCCTTCAGATTACCATGTACATCTGAAAGGAAAAGATAAAGTCAATACGCATATTAGACAGATGACAATGGAAAATATTAACTAATAGGTGATGATTCAAAGGATTTAGAAAAGTAGAAGAATGAACATAAAGTAAAAGAAAAAAAAAAGAAAATATAATCTCCAAAGAATTACATTATAGAAACAACACAAAAGCAACAATAGCAACTTTGTATAACCTATAAACATGTCTATTAACAAAAATACTAAAATAGAGTTTGCAAAATATCAAATTTATGGAGACAGATAAAATATCAAAGTTAGAATTGAATTATCCTCCTTATTTTGTCCTTTCTTCGTTTCAGATTTCAAATAACCACCTCTCCCTCTCTTTTTTGTTTTTTTTTTTCTGCAAGCACTTGGCTCATATAGGAATTGAACTCTCCTTATTTTTTTGCATTATCCAGAAGCTTTTAGATTAGTCATCTTATTTTTTTGCATTATCTATAAGCTTTTAGATTATTCATCTTATCAAAGTTTTTCATTACTTTATGATATAATCAAAGGATGAAAACCACTAACTATCAATCTATTTTTTAAAAACAAATCGGTTCTTTTATAAAGAAGAAACAAAAAAAGGCCCCTTGTATATTTCAATTATTCAACTGATTATGTCCAAATAAACATGAAATTAAAAAAAAAAACAGACCGAAAAACACCAGATTAAACCCATTAACACACTACTGATTGCTTTTTAAAGAAAAATTCAACAAAAACTAGAAGCATCAATATTTATATATGATAAATACAATCGATCTTCAAGAGCTATATGAATGGTCCTCTATATACCTATCCTATAATTAGTGGATCCAGCACCATATTAAACTACAAAGTAAGTGTTGGAAACTATGAAAATGTTGATCGTCATTGTGCTCTATTTGTATTTTCTAGAAATTGATAATGGATTATGTTTGACCTAATAAGCATCCCAGAACCGAATTTAGGCATTTGATATTTATATATGTACAATCCAGAATACTCACATAAGCAAAGAAATAAGCAAAGAAATATGACAAAATCCAACAATAGTTAACAATATATTTAGGCATTTGAGAGTCCCAACCTAGTCTCTACTTGCGATTCATCAGAGGCACGAACGACAAAGAGGGAGAGAACTTACAGGGAAGGAGCAACTTGTGATGTGGACGAAATAATTTATGATAAGAAATCAGCTTCTTTAAACAAAACCCACAGCAGGTAAATCGAGAGCGAAGAATCTGTCATAAATTAGGGTTTCGTTTGTGGAAGATGAATCTGTCATGAATTAGAGAGGCTGAGATGCTTGAATCCCTTTACAGACTTTGAAATCAACAAGTGTGAGAGAGAGATGGACGACTAACCAATATTAAATATCGAAGCGGCGACGATTGGCACGACAGGAGAGGAGGTGCAAGCCCGACCTAGATCCGGCATCTCGGCGAGGAGTGAGCAAAGAGAGGGCTACAGGACATGGGACAGTAGCGATGCTCGTAGCGAGGAAGAGAATGGATGTGAAGAGGTCGAGTTTTGGAAGAAGGCAAAGAACAATGAATCCTCCACCGGTAGATCTAGAAGAAGGTAAATAAAAGAGAGAGAAGCGGTGGAAGAGAGGGATAAGAGTTTTAGGGAGAGTGATACACATACACCTAGTGTATGTTGTCTATTTTACACCACCAATAGAAAATTGACATGTGTTTTTTTTAAACTATTATTTAAAATTTAAAATGGTTAGTGGTAGAATTAAAAGATATTTTTAGGGAGAAAAAAGTAACTCAATTACGTATTTGTAATAAATAATAAATAATTTTAATTTATATTTATTTATTTATTAACTACTATATACTGTGAATATTTGTAATAAATAATTTTAATTTATATATATTTATTTATTAACTACTACTACTGTGAATTATTATTATCGTTATTACAATTTTATTCACTGCTATTTTCTTCTCTTTTAATTTTTTTTTGTTCTGCTCTATTTTGCAACTTCAATTAATTATCAAATCCAACTTCATAAAATTAATAAAACATTGCATAATTGAATAAAAAAAATAAGTTCAACTACACCGTCATTAATTCATACAGTACGTTATTGTATAAAATTTATACAGTATGGTATTGTATAAAATATCTTACCCTCGTTCTCTAATTACAAGCTATAACTTATACATATTTGTGCATGTATACATACATATAAATTTTGTTAGAATAATAAAAGAAGCAAGATAGATAAACATTTTTTTTCCCAATTCATACAGATCGACAACTCTTGATCTATTAGAGTGACAAAAACAAATATAACTTACATTCTTTTATACTTACGTACTATATATAATAATATATTTTGTGCCAATTGTAAAATTAAAGTGACGGAAACGAATAACGGTATTTCTATCCTATGACTTAAGGGCATAGGATAAGATCTTAATTAAGAAAGATACCCTACCAAAAATAAGCGACCCTAGAAATTTAATTTAAAATTTGGCTAATGCATTTTAATTAATGATTTTTTTTTTCTAAAACGGGAATCTTAGAAAAAACAAACAAATTAAGATACGTAAAGCTTGAGCTTTGTTTTCGTTCATTTTATAAAAATCTGTCTGATTGACAAAATTATATGACTTGCACGTAAATATCTCACAAAATTAGTAATAAGTATGAAATTATTTTAAAACAATTATTAAAAAGTTAATAATTTATATAGTTTCTAACACCTAAAAAACGTGCATGGGTAGTAAAACCTCAAGTTTTAATTAACGGATGGATTAATTGTTAAAATATATGTCTTATTTCGTTAAAAGGTTTGCTAAAAGCACAATTAAGGTAAAAGATATAAATATTTTTTTTTCATAGAAATATAATTAGTTAAATTAAGAATTACTCCGTAGTATACTATGGCCTATGCTATGTTTCTTAAGAAAAAAAAATTAAATAAAAAATATAGTGAAGTACTGTATTGTTGTAGGAATAATAACAGTTAGATTAAGAAAAATTAATTGTCACCCTTAAATATTAAAGAGGAAGAGAGGTTTTTTTTATTAATTAAAAAAAAAAGGAAAAAGAGAGAGCCGTTAATCAAAATTAAGTGACATGTGGCAGCAATTTATTGGTAGTGTATGTTACAAATTCTACACCGAGTGTAGGTGTAGTTTTGTCCGAGTTTTAGGGTTCCAAGGAGTTTAAAAAGGAATTTGTTGCACGCGTTCAGCGATTAGCGATGGCAACATCTTGTCGTTGCAAAAGGTATCACGGGCTACGCCTATTTCTCATAAATTTGTGAGACGGGACCAATGTCGTTGCAAAAAAAAAACCCTCCTTTTGTGACGGGAAATCCTTGCCGTTTCTATGTTTGGTAGCAAAAGCAATTTTTTTTTGTAGTGACGGCCTCTTCCCATGACCTTTGCAACATTGTTGTTTCCCATCAGAACATCGTCTTCTTTCTCAGTGGCTTCATATACTGAGAATTGAGACACATCATTTCACACATGAACAGTTGCGCCTGAGTCATACCACCAATCTCTGGATATTGTTGATTCAGCCATGTTCAGTTCAGTCACCTTAGAGTCGGATTGAGAATCCACTTGCTTTTTGTATTGATTTCTCGTCTCTTCCTCTAACTGTAAATGCTTCTGTAATTGCTCCAAGGACAACTCTTTTGTGGTGTGTAGGAGTTTCTTTCTGTAATCATTCCAAGTAGTTGGCAATTTAGCAACAATTGCACCTACTTGTAATGATTCAGATATCTCAGCCTTCAACTCCTTGAGTCGATTAACGATACTCTGCAAGTCATGAACTTGATCCATGATAGGTTTGTCAGTAGTCATTGAAAATTCAAAGTATTTCATGATCAAAACTTATCTGTCCCTTGCTTATCATTGTTTTATCTTGTCACCAGCGTGGTCCATATCTCCTTTGGTGATTTGATGGCAATAAACAAATTGTACAGCCGGTCTGAGAGAGGTTCAAGATGTGTCCTCTGCACAACACTTCATCTTCATCTCGTTTCTTTCGCTTCTCCTTGATTTCCTCTTCTTCATTTTCTTCTGGATCAGGAATAATCGGCAAGTTATCATCCAGAACATAGGAGATCTTCAGCGCAGTGAGTAGAAACATCATCTGGTCCTTCCATCGATTGAAGTTGGTTCCATCAAATTGATCTAGTTTGAAGAAGTCTTGATGCTTTAGGGTTAATGCTGCTGCTTGTGATCTTGCCTCCATTACGAATATCACTTAAAATTTGTTGGTACATTGGGGTTTTTTAGTGCTTTGAGGCGTGAAAAAGATCACTTTCTTTTAAGTGATATTTATCCCACTAGTTGTTGTTGGATTGCAGACAAATTCACTCCTAAGGATACAACAAAGCCCTAAAACAATCAAACAACAAATCTGAATTATTTTCTTCAAGTTGTTTGTAAAGGAGACTGAGTTACATTATTTATAAGAGAGGGAAATAATCACCAAAGTGCAGTTAATAGGCAGTTAATGTAGTTATGGTAGTTGGCGGGAAAGTAACCAACTACATATCTGAGAACCACACATCTATAACAACCTTTGTGCCATGTGTCAACACCACATAATTTCCAAAACTGAAAATATAAATCCCTCTTCTAATCCTTGTGGAAATTTAATTAATTATTAGTCTAATATAAAGACTTTCCAATAAAATCTCGGTGCTATTGTTTCTTTATCCTCCTCCTAATTTTTCAGGATTCAACTTCAGGATGTTCTTGCTCGGGGCTACAATTATAAATGTTGGACTATTGATTCAAAAAGTGAAAGGTGCGTCAATTGCTAATGTATTGCTTTTAGTTTGATTAGTTTGTGAATTACAATTTTATTATCCTTTTTTCTGGTATTAAGATCGTCGGTTCCTCACCTTTGCTGTTTAGAAATTTGATTATAGTCCTTTTCTGGTGAAGTATCAGTATTTGATGCCTAGTACTGCAGTTCATTTGTTTCCAGTTTGCTTGTTATGAACACAAAATGATGTTTTCTCAGGAATTTTAATCTTGAAAAATGCTTGAGTGAGTTCATATTCCATCGTCTTGCTCTTGTCAAGCAAAAGTGTTTCCAGTTTGCTCACGGCACGGATCGTCTGGGCCAAAATATATAGTCCCTTCACTGGTCCTTTCTTTTAATTGATCCAGATGGCTTCTTTGGCAACCTTTTTTTTTAACCATAAATAAAATAAAAATGCTTAAAAACAAATTAAAAGAAACAAAGGAGGGTGGACATACGGATATCTCTACCTAGCTACTTTCCTCCTTCCCCTTCCTCAATCCTCTTCCCTCCCATCCTTGATTCTAGTGTTATTCGACGAGCAGGTCTCCATGGTTATCGAGCAGGTCTCAGATGGTATTGTTCGGCAGCAACATTGCATCGAGCTTTGGGATGATTATGGTCTAATTTGTTCTTCAATCGCCAAAGTCACACCGGTGCTATTCGGCGAGCCATAATATTCGGGTTTTCGGATTTGAATCTCACCCACAAATCCATCAAATCAGGTTTGCCTATCTTCATTCAATTGCTTTTCTTCTCCCAAAGTTATTTACCAGTATAGTTTCATTGTCAATTTTGTCAATTTTTAAGAAGACAAGGTTAGGGTTTTCTAGCCTAAAATCAAATTTTCATATTTATAACTGGATGGGTATATGTAAAGTTAGAGAAATGTTGCTAATTTCTCAAAATCGAAACCATTCTAAAGATCTTTGAGAAATTTTTTTATGAAATCATTTTTGATTTTGTTTGGAATTTCAAATCATGGTAGTAGGGAAGAATAAGTATCTCATTTTTATTATTGAGGGGATACAAAGATAAATTAGATTGATTGAGATTCGAAGGGTCTTAGGTGATTTTGGACACATGTATGTGGAGTAAGAAATCATGGCTATTCATTTTTTTGTTTGTATATCTCTTTGTACAGGAGCTTTGGAGAACTTAAATATCTGTATGTATGAAGTTTTGAAATAAATCCTTGTTTATGTGAGATGATGGGTAATTGTTGAATTTAAACTATATATTTAGTTTATTTGTTTATGGACAACAAAGATTCATGTGAAAATGGTGCATCAAGCTTTTTACTAATGGTTATTTAGCCCATTTGCTTGAAAAAATTAAAGCACTTATCTTTTGCTATAGGCTGTGCTAATTGAGAAATGAAACATTCTTAGGGATTTTGATACTCTTTATGAAATAAAAGCTTGAGTATGTGCATTATTTTTACAGACTATAACTTATAGCCTACTAGCTC
The DNA here is from genome assembly GCA_037127255.1 of Persicaria tinctoria. Lineage (NCBI taxonomy): Eukaryota > Viridiplantae > Streptophyta > Magnoliopsida > Caryophyllales > Polygonaceae > Persicaria > Persicaria tinctoria. The sequence goes on along the minus strand of JBANSL010000006.1, from coordinate 49,926,063 downwards.
AATTGGTAGAGCATTGTGTATAACACAATGATGTGGGTTCAAGTCCCACGTAGGCTTATTTATGTCAAGAGAATTAAAAAAATGAAACATAAAATTAATATAAAGGTAAAATGGAAGAACATCATTTGGAATATATCAATTTTAAGTCAAAATTCAAAGGAAGCACCATGTCCCATCATTAATAACATCTCAAAAACCAGCATTCATGACCCAACATCACCAACATCTAAAAAACCAGCATTCAGAACCTAACATCAACAACATCTAAAAAACAGTACCATGTCCTAACACCAGCAACATATTAAAACAAATACCATGTCTTAATATCAATCACAACTACAAAACCGGTTGCACATGTGAAAACAAAAACTGGCTGCACGTACAAAAAATAAACACCAGCTGCGCTGCACATGGAATAACTTCAGCAATATCTCAAAATATCATCCAACTGATCTTAGAGCACCATAGAAATGTAATGGAAAGGCCAACATCTCAACGTTCTTGCTAGATATCACTACTTTGCAGGAGTTGAGCATAAGCATGTATGTCATCACATTACATTGCATAAGATAGGACTTGTTGATTGAGAGCCTTGTTGATTACAAACCTGTAGATGGATCATTACAAACCTGTAATGTATGTCATAAGATAGGACTTGTTGATTGAGAGCCTTGGTGACTACTTTGCAGGAGTTGAGCATAAGCATGTATGTCATAAGCATGTATGTCATCACACTACATTGCATAAAATACTATATAAAACTATTAAAACTAAAGGATGGATCATTACAAACCTGTGGATGTTGCAATAAGGGAAGCAATGAGCCTTGTTGATTGAGAGCATTCATATTGTTGATCTGGAATTTGTCTTGTGGTAAAGTTGGTGTTCGGAATGATGAATACTGAAAAAGAAATCATAAAACACATATAAAACATGAATAGAAAAAAAAAAGTCCATAAAAGTTTTAGTAGTTCTAGAGTGCAAAAGTACAGTTAATCCTACCCGTTCCAAATTTACACGGGAGGCAATATGGATGGTGGCTTGTGAATCATTAACATGTGTGTTTTTTGACTTTGGTCTATTGTTTCTCCTTGCCTTTTCAAGAGCACTTTTGGGCCTGATACTTGACTAGCTCCTTGGCTTCGTCTTTATGCCCTTTACTTCCTTCATCATGGCATTGGCATTCATGCTCATAGTCATGGACACACTAGTAGGCTGATTCAGCATATGCACATCAGTGGGAATACTTCCAGTTACTTGAGAACTCCCAATGTTGGTTTGTGAAGGATTTTCTTTTGAGCTTAAATCAACTTCTTTTAGCAAATTCATAAAGCCATCTATCACAATGTTGGAAGCTTCTTCTGATTCTGCTGCTCTTGTTAGTAAACGAGTAGATATACGACACATTTTTCTATAACGCCTCCCTATCATTGCACTAGGATCAATTTCAGCTGAACTCTCCTTGTAAAATCTACTCCCTTTCTTGGCATGTTTTGTCCATCTTTTCAAAATATAATTCTCGGGAACTTTTGCGATTTCTCTTATAGAAAATATCTTCAATATATGGCTGCATAGTAAACCAGCAAACTCAAATTTCTTACAAGTGCAAGATACGGTTACTTCTTCCCTGCCATCATAAGAAACAACATAACTATAGTGCTTCTTGTTAGGTGTGACAGCATACTCTGTACATTCTCCCACCACACGAAGAGGTTCAACATGGCAGTCATATGCTTTACACAATTCTGCTTGAAACAATACAAAGACGGCTTGTGTATACACACTTGCAGCATGCTTCAAAATGTCTATGGGAAAAAACAATGCCTCTTTACTTTCATCACCTTTAAAATCTGCAACTAACTCCCCGTATCTTCGATCATTAAGTAATCGCTGGAAGTTTTCAAAAAATCTTCGTAAATCATGCTTTTAACTTACATAATGTTTGATAACCCGATTCATGCTTTCACTCCGCTGTGTACTCATCATGTCTCCACAAAAAGCATCTCTTCCATAAACCATTGCCCATTTTTCTTTGATATTAAACAACCGTTTTAACCACTGATTTTTCTCCAACTCATACTTCTGAAGCATCTTACTCCATGCATCCAAAAAATCTTCTTCATATTCGTAGTCATACACACATTTACTAAAATCTGCAGCGAAGTCTTTGAATTTTGAAAACACATTGCTCAAATGAGTGGCTGCATTATGAAAGATATGACATATACAAAGACGATGGCGAGTCTTAGGTCATTGGAAAGCAAGTGCAATTGACATTGCAATATCTTGATTGATGAGCATTGTCTTTGGCGGTTTCCCAGCCATTGCCCTTGCAAATGTGTCAAATAACCAGATAAATGAATCTTTTGTTTCATCAAACAGTAAAGCAGCACCAAAAATAATTGTTTGCTTATGATGATTCACACCAACAAACAAGGCAATTGGTCGACCATCCTTGTGTTTTCGATACGTAGTATCAAAGCAAACCACGTCGCCAAAATCACCATAATCAGCCATCCTTTTTCCATAAGCCCAAAAGATGTTAGTGATCAAATCATCTTCGTCCACCTGAATAGCATAAAAGAAACTAGGATCTTCTGTTTGCATCTTCTGCAAATACTCTAAGACACCACCTGTATCACCTGATTTCATTTGCAAACTACGCTTAGTTCGCAAGTAGTTTTTGTAATCAACATGAGCAAAACCAATATTTTCTCGACCTCCTGCTTGATTAGCCATGAACTCAAATGCATTTTTTTGGAGCAATGCCTGAAATATCAGCCATATCTACTTCTGATGCTTGAGGATTCGAGATACTTCGATGCGATCTAAAAAGATGAGCCTTGCTCGGAGTTGCCAAGTTGTGGTTGTGTTCACTGCTGAATTTGACGACACGATAATTGCAAGCTTGGCGGCAACTTATTTTAAGCATAGCTAGACATCCAAACCTTGTCTCTAGTCGATGAGCTTTGTAAACATCATCTCGCTTATCTCGGCCTCGCGTACCTTCACATGAACACACAAAATTTCTGTCCAACAACTTCCCATTATGCCAATGCACCTTGCTTCTTCGAACAGAAAAAACAGCTTCAAAAGCATAAGCATTATAGAAATCATATGCTTCTTGTTCAGTTTTAAACTCCATGCCGATCCTTAGTACCATTGCCTTCGGTATCTTGTTATGAATTGAATCCTTAATTTCATCACCAATGGAAGAATTAAGAATATCCTGATCATTTCCGAATTCTAATCGACGTTTCGATGTAGTAGTGGTAGCGTCCATAACCTTTCAACATAAAAGAATGAAATATTAATTTTTTTTTTTGCTTCGAATGCAATATTGAATTGAAACATCGATAAAGATTTGTACCCTTTATCAAATTTAATGTTAAGCCCGAATTCAATATGTTAAGCTTATACATAAGTGAAAATTAAGAGTCTAACATGTTAGAAGTTTTGAAGATGGCATCTCGGAGAATGCTTGTATGTAGTGAGTTGAAGGTTGGCATGGAGTGGATGGAGTGGAGAGAGAAGGTCAATACAGTATGTCATAAGGGAAGGAGAAAGGTCTAAACTATTTACTATATATTTTTTGCATTTTTAAATTGTCAAAGGTGGAAAGAAATGACCAAAATGTGAAAAAAATGGGCATGCCGTAGCAAACCTCCGTAGCAAAAAAAAAAAAGAAATTTACTTCAAAGGGGAATAAAACCGAAAGTTGGACCCAAATTGAAAGTCGGGACACATTTCATCGCTCTCAACCCTAGCCCCTCATCCCTCATCAGTAACCCAAACCCTAACCCCCAAATCCTTAGGAGACCTTGCTCCGGTGGCCCCTAGTCAGTGAGCTACTGTGAAGGGCAGACGGTGACACCAGCCTACCGGAGCCTCTACTCCGTCTGTCCATCGTCACCAGCCAAGGTAAGCTTTTCATTGCTAGTTCTCACCAATAATGGAACCCTAACCTTCAATCCCTAACCAGGTCGATCAGACACATTCTCCCCCATCTTTTCCCTTGAAGAAGCTGACCGACGCAAGAACTGAAGAGAGAAGGTCGCCGGTGCCAAAACTCGTAGATCCAAGTCATCGGAGACCCACGTACAGGGGATTTTGGGTAAAATCTATCTCTCTTATTTCTCAGATCTAGAGTTGTTGAATTTGTTCGATTTTGATGTACATTTGAGAATGGAGCTATTGGATGAGTTAGTGCTTGATACCTGTTTAGGGTTTGGGTTTAATTTGGGGAAAGTGGTCGGGTTTGCTAGAAAATTTAGGGTTTTTTTTCTTCTGAAAAGAGTACGCTGGAATTGATTCCGAATTTGTGCCAAAGTATTTAGAATTTGTGTGATTTCACTCTCCTTGATTTGTCAGAGTATTGTTGCTCAATATTTTTATAATTCTCCCATGTGTGTTTTGATGTAGATTTGACAATGGAGGTGGTGAATGACTTAGTGTTTGAGTGTACAAAGCTTTTGCTAAGCTTAATTGGATTTTGATTTTGATTTTGATGTAGGGCGCTTTGATTCTCCATTTAAGCAAGAGCTGCAGAGCTGTAGACGGTAAGATCTGACTTTTGGATCCTGAAATAATTTGATTCTCTCTGTCTTCTCCTGCTCAATAAACTTGACTATGAAATCAACTCTTGACACAAAAATGTTATCCACTGCAACCATGGATCATCCATACATTGCAGTTGTGTTGCCTTCATTTTTTGTCATAGATAAATAATTTATTAAGAGATTACAGTAAAACAAGAAAGAGATTGTATATGGTATATACCTAACTGAAATGCGGATTCATTTATTTTGATGTCAATTGTAAGTGAATGTTTGTTTGATATATCCTTATGAATGACTTGTTAAGTTGAGTAAGATAAGATTTTGTCTTCAAAGTTGGTAGCTTTCTGTTATAAGGTTGCTATTATTGATGTCTTATAGTGCCGACTGTTACTAAATGTAGTTATTTATACATAAAATATAATTATATGAATGTATTAATGTCTTATAGTGTCATCTGAGTACATTTCTCATGCTCATCTTTGTTTTTGTCATAAAGGAGAGTCCACTTCAGTTCTTGGGCGTAACGTGAAGAGAGTTATATTATTTCAACCCGGGTGGCTCGTGAGGTAGCCTTTTGATTACAATCTTTGTTTTATTTGATTCTCATTGTTGTAGTTTTACGATCTTGTGAATATATTGGAGCTCCATGGTTTTCCATCAGAGGACAATCCTTATATATTCAATGTTGATTTTGTGGATAAGGGTGCATATTCAGTGGAGGGCATCTTGACCTTGTTTGCATTCAAGTGCATGTGCCCATTAGGTAAATCATCTGTCACTTTTGTGGGTTGGTTGCTTTTCTTCTGTGATCTATAACTGGATTGTTAGAAACTCTGCTTTGAGCTTTCATCTGAATTGGCAATGCTGCTAAAATAAGTAATTAAGAGAGAGAATCAAGATTAAAACTAACACAAAACCAACAAGTTCTCCTGGAATTCAACTTGAATCCAGGAAGAGATCTTCAATTACTCAAAAAACTCTCAAAGGAGACACAACCCTATTTTAGAGGTAGAAAATGATTAACTAGAAAAAGTGACCTAACACATAATAAGATGGAAAATACCTCATTTCTTTGACTTGGTAAAAATGCCTTATTTTCTTCATGAAAAAAAATGAAAAAAACTTTTACTAACTTTAGGCTTGTGTAAGGGATTCATTCTTTTTTTTTTTAACTACCAGTATATGCAACCTCATTCTTCTCCTTCTTCTTCGTTCATGAAACATAACAATTTGAGGATGAAATGCCATTATAACTTTATGACCTTATTTTCACACAGAGTGGGGTGATATGCTGTTGAGTCTTACTTGGAGCAGATTCTTTCCCATGGCGTTATGCAAGCCTGTAAGTGTTTCACTGATTTCAATCTTCTGTCTATTTGCATCTGTTATATATTGTATGGTAAAAAATTCACATCTAGAAGATTTTAATTATTAAAGGTGACTGTTAATTGTTATTAACATCTTAATTTTATTGGTATAGTTAGGACAAAGGGATAAGTGTAAGAAGTCAATAATTGTTAAAGAATAACTGTATAAATATATAATCAAAGAGAAGTAAGAGAGGTCAAAACAGTAGTTAGCGGTTGAAGTAACCACCCAAAGTGTGTATAAGATAAGATCACCAATAAAATTCCTTAAGAAAACTACCCAACACACAAGTTGTAATACCAATAAAATGTCAAGTATTAATTAATGGTCATATCTTCCCATCTCAAGTGTAAACTCAAAGAAGGTGATTTTAAAACATTAAAACCATTTTTTTAAGAAATCGACAATATATGTGCCATAATCCAACATTAATAGATCACCATTAACCAAACATTCAGTAGCACGATACCATAGGATTAAACAACAACGACATAAAGATTTAAAACCCTCCAACAAACAAGGAAGTCCATAAAACACAGTACGAATAAACCAACACAACACATTCAAATACAAGTCTATCGTAGGAGGTAGCGAAAATGGGGTTGCGTGGACCATCTGGATCCATTCCACTCGAAGTGTGGGCGCATCTCACGGGCACGATAATCATGCGTATCCCCGGTCAACGGGAAGTGGACCCTATAAGTTGTAATATTCCCAAGCCATTGACCCTGCTCAACTACCTGACCTGTCCAATACCCATCGAGGGCGCGGTAATTGACGCGGTCATTGATCGTGTAGACAAGCTGATACCTAACCCAAGGAGGTCGTGGACGTAGTCGTCCAGCCTGCACTACTTCCGCAAGTGGATCATTGTCTTCGGTTGTGAGGGTGATGTACTCCACTTCATAGTGGCTTGGATCCACTCTCCTTAGAACGGTCACCTCGTACAATGATCCTAGCAGCCCGCCTTCTGCCTCTATGACCTCCACCCTTTGATTTGGCCGGTATGGCCCCGACATTGCTGCTGCATACAAAATAAACACAAGCTAATTTAGGGATACATGTAAAAAAATGAATACTAAACCGATAAAATTAGTGACTAACCTATGTAATCATACCCTTCGTCCGAGCTGTCGGACGATATAACGATGGGGACGGGGCGGGGAGGGAGGCCGGAGGAGGAGCTGTGGTGGTATGAACAATATTCCATATCGTTGAAGGGGAAAGGTTTTTGGGAGATATGCTTCAATTGCAAGAATGAAGGGGTAGCAATCTGTAGGGGAGAGGTTAAAACTTAGTAGCATATAAATACATTGAGAAATTATGTTCTTGCCAAAAAAAAAAATTTATGGTTTTGCCCAATGTTCAACATGTCACTTTGTTGATGTTTTGTAGTTGCTTTTTAAAGCATGTGAGCAACTTTTTTGCTTCTGTATGCAATTCAGCAACTTTGAAGTTATTAAAAAAAAAACAGGAGCATTGACCATAGTAAAAAAGCAGTAGTAAAAAAGAATAGGAAAAACTACATAGCATTGACCATAGTAAAAAAAAATAGTAGCATTGATTAAAGTAGAAAAAACATTTGCATTGATTAATGTCCAAAAATCAGTAGCATAAAAAAACAGTAGTCATGACACTCGAATAACATCAGCCTCAAAAACAGTAAGTTTGTGAGTCTAGTAAAAAACAGAAGCCTAAAAAAACGAAGCCTAAAAAACAGTAGCATAAAAAAACGAAGCCTAAAAAACAATAAATTTGTGAGTCTAGTCAAATAAACACTATCATGGAACTTTGTGAACAAACAGTAGCATTCAAGGAGCTTCGGGAAAACAGTTGCATTGATGAAAAAAGATGCATTAAAGGAGTTTTGGGAAAAACAGTTGCACACTTTGAAAATATCAAATTTTCTGAAAATAGATGCATTAAAGAAGCTTTGGGAAAACAGTTGCATACTTTTAAAATATCAGATTTTCTGAAAATACAGTAGCATTGAAAAAATAAACATTAGAAATAAAAATTTACAAACAAACATTAAAAAAACTAAACATTCCAAGGACAAACATTTCAGGAAAACGTCATGGAAATAACATAGACATGAAAACAAAAAGAGTACCATGAGAAATAAATCAAACATTAGAAATAAATCAGTAGCATTGATGTTTCTACCGTTTTTTGCAGACAGGTCCTTGAGGTTATCGCTTGATTCAAAGGCCTTGACATCCACCAACCGAGCAATAAGTTGTACTGCAACTTTTGTGGTTTGTCTCCTTCTGTATCTTATTCGTCTGTTTGTGTTCAAAGTTCGTCTTTTACTCTCTCTGACTACTCACTTGGTGAGTTAGACAGTTATAATAAGGTTGTTATAAGGTTGCATGTCTTTCACTACTCATGTGTGTGGGTTAATTGTGTTAACTGTAAAGTAGAAAGGCCACCACGAGTATTAATTAAGTTCAAAGTCTTAAAGCTTTTAATTAAGAAAGGGAAACTAATTTCCTACCTACATAACGAAAATAAAGTTCAAAGTCTCATAATATAGCTTCACTCTATTTTGATACATACTTATAACATTTCTATTTTCTGTCAAATAGGACATGCCAATCCATGTAGATAAGTCATGGATTGATTGGGGTACTAGAGTATCCGGTGAATATTATGCAAAGCTAGATGAATTTCTAGACTTTGCATGTGCCAACAAGGATGATAGGACTCGCATATACTGTCCTTGTAGGAAATGTAAGAATAGGGGAATGTTTGATAGAGACGTTGTGCAGAAGCATCTTCGGGAAAACGGTTTTTTGGTTAGTTACAAGTTATGGACTAAACATGGTGAGACGATTCATGATCTGATTGAGGAGCCGCAACTGAGGGGTGAAGTGCTAGCTGAGCCAGATGGTTTCATGGATGTGGATATAACGAGATTGGTGGAAGATGCATTTGGTAGGACCGACGTTCCTGAACCGGATATTCTGGAAGATGACGACGTTCATGAGGGTGCCACTACTACGCAAACAGTGTGTACTCACGAGTTCCTGAAGCTAATGGAAGCTGCCAACTTGCCTTTGTATCCGAGATCTAAGAAGCACACTACTTTGTCCTTTGTTGTGCGTCTCTTACAAGCAAAGAGTTTACACGGTTGGACAGATCACTCATTCAAGGAGCTTCTAGAGATATTTTCCAAAACTTTGCCTGAAGGGGTCAACCTCCCTACATCTTATTATCAAGCCCAGAAGTTAGTGGACAATTTAGTATTCACCTTCACCACTATGGACGCATGTCCAAATAGTTGCTTGCTCTTCCGAAATGAAAATGCAAACCTAGATCAATGTCCAGTCTGCAATGAATCGCGATGAAGGAAAACCATTGAGGGTTTTGAATCACGGACACGAAAAGCTGCAAAACAAGCTCGGTATTTTCCGTTGACGCCCCGCCTCCAAAGGCTGTTTGCGACAGCCGAGTCTGCCACTCTAATAAAATGGCATTCCTTGAAACGTGTTGATGACGGTGTGTACCGACATCCTGCGGACTCCCCTGCTTGGAAGCATCTAGATGCTAAACACCCGAGTTTTGGATCTGAGATGAGGAATGTATGCCTTGGGATTGCTTCTGATGGATTTAACCCTTTCGGGAATCAAAATGTGAATCATAGTACATGGCATGTTGTCATTGTTCCGTACAACTTACCACCTATGTCTATCATGAAGCAACCGTATGTATACCTTTCTGTGCCGATTGATGGACCAAAAGGACCTGAAGATAAGATAGATGTATATTTGGAGCCTTTGATTGAAGAGCTGAAAGAATTGTGGGAAGTGGACGTACCCACATTTGATGCTTCCATGAATGAAATGTTTCGAATGCGGGCTGCCATACTTTGGACCATCAACGACTTTCCAGCCTACGCGAATTTGTCTGGGTGGAGTACTAAAGGTGAGTATGCATGTCCAAATTGCAACATCAAGCCAGGGTCAACGTACTTAAAAGCTAGCCACAAGTGGTCGTACGGGAGGAGTAGGAGGTTCTTGCCCTATGCTCACAAGTATAGACGAGACTCTAAGTCATTTTATGATGGACGAGAATTTGATCATGCACCTCCTCGACTGACTGCGGCTGATCACCTCCCCCAGCTTGAAGCTAACAAAGTTCTTACTTGTTATAAAAAGGAGGACATGATATTGCGAAGAGAGATGGGACCAGATAGGCCGTAAAGGGGTCCATAAAAAAAGCATAATTGGAATAAGAAGAAGACCATCTTGTTTGAGCTACCGTATTGGAAAGACAATTTGTTGCCATACAGCATAGATGCGATGCACTCTGAGAAGAATTTTGCCGAAAATGTTCTAAACACAATCATGGGAGTGAAAGGTAGAACAAAAGACAATGTCTCTTCCCGTCACGACCTTGAGACTCTTGGGATTCGCAAGGAATACCATGTGAAGGTCACAGAATCAGGTCATCAGGTGTACGAGAGAGCTGAATTTGAGATGGACAACGCCGGGAAGGATAAGTTCTTGTTAGCATTATCTAAGGCAAGAATGTCGGATGGTTCATGTTCTAGTATTGCCCGGAGGGTTAACTTAAAGGATCGAACCATTGGGGGCCTGAAAATCCATGATTACCGCATCCTTTTACAACAACTAATTCTGCTATGTGTATGGAGTTCATTGCCTCCGAATGTGGTTTCTGTTTTGATTGAAGTAGGAAAGTTCTTCAAGGTATTGAGCTCGAAGGTTAATACAAGCGCTTCATTGGAAGAGGCACGTTCTCAGATCACCCTAACCCAATGTGAGATTGAGAAGATATTTCCGCCATCTTTCATGGATGTAATGGAGCATTTACCTGTGCATCTCGCGGAGGAAGCCTTAATTAGTGGACTTGTACAGTTTCGTTGGATGTACCCTATCGAGAGGTTCTTGCTAACTTTGAAGAATTATGTACGCCAACAAGCTTGGCCAGAAGCATCAATAGCCAAGGTTACATTATGGAAGAGTGCATGAACTTTTGCTCTCAATATTTAGAAGATGTGGAGAGCAAGGCGAAGAGACCACCAAGAAGAAAAGATGATACCGATAAAAAGGGAAAGGGATTCATTCTACCAGAAGTGATACGTTCCTAAATTCACCGATGGGTGTTGTTCCATTCAACTGCAGTTCCACCGTATCTAGAGTAAGTCATGTTCTACAAGCGCTTCAATTTGGGTTTCCTGGTTATGTAAACATAATGGCTCCTTGGTAACAATTATTGAATTCTTAACATTGAAGGGAACATTTGGCGTCCCTTAAACATCAAAATCCCACCACAAATGATACATCATTGACATTAACCCAGTTCAGCACGTTCCTGGAATGGTTCAAGTCACATGTGAGTCTATACTCCTAGATTTCCTACTCAAAATATTGTGCTTTATCTATTTGACTACTATGTGAAGCACAATGGTTGCCCCACTTACATTCTCAGGTCGCAGTGTTGCGCCAGGCAAGGGATGTGGCATTAAGCGATGAGGTCGTGGCATTGTCGACCTTCCCTTCTCCGGTGGCTTCACAGTTGACCTCATTCACCTCCAATGGCCATTTCTTTCGTGTCAAAAGTGCTGACATGAAAAGAACTAGACATAATTGTGGGGTGTATTTGCATGGAGATATTGTACCCTATTATGGGAGATTAATAGATATTATAAGGGTTACATATGCCTTCATCACTACTAAAAAAACAGGAAATAGCAACGAATGTTTAGCCACGAATGTCAGCCGACACTGTTTTCGTTGCCAATAGCAATGACATTGGCCACGACTGTTCTTGATCGTGGCTATCTTCGTGACTGGTGTTCACCCAAGAATGCCACATCATCAAATTTGTTGCTAATAGCAACGAACACAATGTCTGTGGCGGATTTCGTGGCTGAAGAAGTGGATGCTAGTGGTAATTAGCCACGAAATTAGCTACGAATACTTATTTCGTGGCTGTATTCGATGCTGATTTGGCAACAACATCAGCCTCGTGGCTAAATCCGTGGCTATTCAGCATCAGAAATCCAACGATTGAATGGACACGAGGTGACTGGGCTTGGATCGGTTATTGTAGGCGGATTGGACATGGGGTGAGTGGGCTTGAATTGTAGTTGAATCCGTGCCCAACAAAGAAGAACAAATGTTATGGGCTCGGCATGGATCAATAGCCATTAGAAATGATCGGCCCAATTACCTTATTAGCCCGTAGAATGAAATGTGTATTTAGCAACGACTCGATCCGTGGCTAAATCCGTTGTTATTACGGTTGAGCTCAAATGTGCTTTAATTTATTATGGGTCCAACTATGACTATACTTTCACCGATTGGCCCATTGTCGGGCCCAGATATGACTATGAAATTTTTTTATACAAATTATAAGTGTTGAAAAAACATATATTAACTTATTAATAAATTCTTATGAGAATATTATAATGGTATGTTTTGAGGAAAACTCATATAATTGACTAATAAAACCTTATATTAAGTAATAAATTCCTATTATAATACTATAAGAGCATGTTTTAAGGAAAACTGATATAAGTGACAAATAAATGTTTAATAAAACCCTATATTAACTAATAAATTCTTATTAGAATACTTAAATTTATGTTTTGAGGAAAGCTCATATAAGTAACTAATAAGTGTTGAATAAAACCTTATACTAAGAAATAAATTCTTATTAGAATACTATAAGGTTATGTTTTGAGGAAAAATCATATAATTAACTAATAAAACCTTATACTAAGTAATAAATTCTTATTATAATATTATAAGGTTATGTTTTGAGAAAAACTCATATAAGTAGCTAATAAAACCTAATACTAAGTAATAAATTCTTATTATAATACTATAAGGTTATGTTTTGAGTAAAACTCATATAAGTAGCTAATAAAACCTTATACTAACTAATAAATTATTATTATAATATACTATAAGGTTATGTTTTGAGGAAAACTCATATAAGTAACTAATAAAACCTTATACTAAGTAATAAATTCTTATTCTAATACTATAATGTTATTTTTTGTGGAAAACTCATATAAGTAGCTAATAAAACCTTATACTAAGTAAAAAATTCTTATTATAATACTATAAGGTTATGTTTTGAGAAAAACTCATATAAGTAGCTAATAAAACCTTATAATAAGTAATAAAGTCTTATTATAATACTATACGGTTATGTTTTGAGGAAAACTCATATAAGTAGCAAATAAATTCTTATGAAAAAAATACTATGGGAGTATGTTTTGTGGAAAACTCATATAAATAACTAATAAGTTTTGAATAAAACCTTATATTAAGTAATAAATTCTTATTAAAATAATATAAGAGTATGATTTGAGAAAAATTGATATAAATAACAAATAAATGTTTGATAAAACGTTATATTAGCTAGTAAATTCTTTTTAGAATACTATAAGAGTGTGTTTTCAGGAAAACTCATGTAAGAGGCTAATAAGTGTTGAATAAAACATTATATTAACTAGTAAATTCTTCTTAGAATACTATATGAGTGTTTTTTGAGGAAAACTCATATAAGTGACTAATAAATGTTGAATAAAACTTTATATTAACTAGTAAATTCTTCTTAGAATACTATAAGAGTGTGTTTTGAGAAAAACTCATATAAGTGACTAATAAATGTCGAATAAAACATTATATTAACTAGTAAATTGTTTTTAGAATACTATAAGAGTGTCTTTTGAGGAAAACTCATATAATTGACTAATAAGTGTTGAATAAAACATTATATTAACTAGTAAATTCTTCTTAGAATACTATAAGAGTGTGTTTTGAGGAAAACTCGTATAAGTGACTAATAAATGTTGAATTAAACATTATATTAACTAGTAAATTCTTTTTAGAATACTATAAGAGTGTCTTTCGAGGAAAACTCGTATAAGTGACTAATAAATGTTGAATAAAACCTTATATTTACTAGTAAATTCCTTTTAGAATATCATAATAGTATGTTTTGAGGAAAACTCATATAAGTTACTAAGTAATGTTGAATAAAACCTTATATTGACTAGTAAATTCTTATTAGAATACTATAAGAGTATGTTTTGAGGAAAAATCATATAAGTGGCTAATAAATGTTGAATAAAAGCTTATCTTCACTAGTAAACACTTATTAGAATAATATAAGAGTATGTTTTGAGGAAAACTCATATAAGTGACTAATAAATGTTGAATAAAAGCTTATCTTCACTAGTAAACACTTATTAAATTAATATAAGAGTATGTTTTGAGAAAAAGTCATATAAGTGACTAATAAATGTTGAATAAAAGCTTATCTTAACTAGTAAATACTTATTAGAATAATATAAGAGTATGTTTTGAGGAAAACTCATATAAGTGACTAATAAATGTTGAATAAAAGCTTATCTTCACTAGTAAACACTTATTAGAATAATATAAGAGTATGTTTTGAGAAAAAGTCATATAAATGACTAATAAATGTTGAATAAAAGCTTATCTTAACTAGTAAATACTTATTAGAATAATATAAGAGTATGTTTTGAGAAAAAAACTCATATAAGTGACTAATAAATGTTGAATAACACCTTATATTGACTAGTAAATTCTTATTAGAATACTATAAGAGTACGTTTTGAGGAAAAATCATATAAGTGAGTAAGTTACTAATAAATGTTGAATAACAGCTTATATTAACTAGTAAATACTTATTAGAATAATATAAAAGTATGTTTTTGAGGAAAACTCATATAAGTCAGTAATAAATGTTGAATAAAACCTTATATTGACTAGTAAATTCTTATTAGAATACTATAAGAGTATGTTTTGAGGAAAAATCATATAAGTGAGTAAGTGACTAATAAATGTTGAATAAAAGCTTATACTCCCTCCGTCCTAAAATACATGGTCTTTTAAACCTTGAACTTTTGTCAAAAATACATGGACTTTTAGGTTTGTAGGGTAATTATTACCCCTAAAAAAGTACAATAGTAGATAAAATTTAAGAGTTCCCCCTCTATAATAATAATAAGATTTAAATATAAATAAGTTTCCTTAATTATTGTGCAAATGTCTAAAAGACCATGTATTTTAGGACAGAGGGAGTATTAACTAGTAAATTCTTATTAGAATACTATAAGAGTATGTTTTGAGGAAAAATCATATAAGTGACTAATAAATGTTGAATAAAAGTTTATATTAACTAGTAAATACTTATTAGAATAATATATATAATAGCATGTTTTGAGGAAAACTCATATAAGTGACTAATAAATGTTCAATAAAACCCTATATTAACTAGTAAATACTTATTAGAATAATACAAGAGTATGTTTTGAGGAAAAATCATATAAGTGACTAATAAATGTTGAATAAAATATTATATTAACTAGTAAATTCTTATTAGAATCATATATAAGAGTATGTTTCGAGGAAAACTTATACTAGTGACTAATAAATGTTATATAAAGCATTATATTAACTAATAAAATCTTTTCTAAATATTATAAGAGTGTGTTTTGAGAAAAACATAAATAAGTGTCTTATAAAACCTTATATTAACTAATAAATTCTTTTTATATGATTTTTTTATACCAAACCTATAAATATTAAAATTGATATTTTAAAAATTCGCATAAGATACGGATACTGAACTAGTTTAATGATGTTGGGTAAAATATTATTAACACATTTAGATATCTAATTAAATTTGATAAAATAAATTTATTTGAAATATATATTGTATAATAATTGTATAATAAATAGTTGTATCCATGGTTTTATTTTCTAGATATAAATTGTGAAGGGAAAAAAAATTTAGACTCCCGAAATTATTTTACCGCCTGAATTGTATGTTGGGCGGTAAATTTCCCCCCAAAATTTTGGCCAAAATTTAAAGCAGTATGAAAGAAGGATATAACCCAAATTTTCTTCTATCGCCCGCTTCACAAAGACAGGTGCCTCTGCCTTCTCTCTCAAGTTCCTCGTGCCTCTCCTTCCTCCTGGTCACGGATCCCCGCCGCCTCCTCGGATCTGCGAAGCCCCGCCGCCACCTCGGACCTGCAAAGCCCCGCCGCCTCCTCGGATCTGCAAAGCCCCGCCGCCTTCTCGGATCTACGAAGCCCCGCCGCCTCCTCGGATCTACGAAGCCCCCCCCCGCCACCGCCTCGGATCTGCGAAGCCCCGCCACCTCCTCGGATCTGCGAAGCCCCGCCGCCTCCTCGGATCTGCGAAGCCCCGCCGCCTGGAGTACCGTCGTCAATGCTCCTCCTCTACTCTCGCTTTCCTCGTCCTTCCGTCTTCAGATCTCGAGCTCAAGGGGCTTCATGGATCTCCCTCCATTGAAGACTGGAGCTGAGCTCGTTCTCTTTTCTTCTTCCTCAGATTTCGCTTTCACCGTCCTTCCCTCGACGCACCGACACTCACCCACTCAGATCTAGCTGGCTATTTGTGCTACAACTCTTACTCGATCCATCTCATCTGGTTAGTTCTTTCTCGATCGATCTACGTATGTACAAACTTCCTTTCTTTAATTTGCACTCTTATATATTTGTACTCACATCGATCTCAACATTTGTTGTTTTCCTCTTGTTTAGTTAGGCGCTCTGATTTGCTGTTCGAATCATATCTGTCAAAGCATTTTTCTGCATAAGGATATTGAATCCCATAGGAAGCAGTACAGGTATGCAAGAATTTAGCCAAATAATCGCAACAACGTAAGCCACGAATTTAGCCACAACTCTGGCAACGATGCCCACCTTAAAACAAAAAACAACATCAGCAATGAACTCAGCCACAAAATTAGCCACGACATTGGCGATGACAATTTTCGACACTGTCGTCGTCGCCACATCCACGACATTCATAAATCAGACCCAGCCACGGAATTAGCCACGACGGTATGAGTTCGTTGCTATTTTCCGTTGCTACATCGGCCCAAATTTAGTCACGAGGCATATGGCTACGGATGGCCCGCCCGTTGCTGAGTCCATGGCTAAACCGGTTAGCCACGTTCATTCGTTGCTAAATCCGTTGCTATTTTCCGTTGCTAAATCCTGTTTTTTTTAGTAGTGCAATATCGAGTATATATTATTTAGGTGTGAGTGGGCATATCCTTCAACCGGGGTTAAGCTGGACCCTTTCAAATTACCCTTAGTGAACTTCGGAAAGTTACTATACCCACACGATCGTCTGGAGGATGAGCCTTTTATCTTAGCGTCACAAGCACAACAAGTTTGGTACAATGCAGATCCTTCTGGACATGGGTGGCTAAATGTTGGGGAAGTTGAATCTAAAGCGTATGCCCATGTGGATGATTACGGTGTGGATGATGACAATGTGGACGTTGAGTTGTGAATATATCTCATTACTAAAGCGTATACCCTTTTGTATAGAAATCCTTTTGTTGTGATATCTTTTCCATCAGCATCTAATATGTCAGGTATCAATCCATGATATTGTCCACTTGAAATACCCTTTTGATTTCTTTGAATTTTCCTTTTGTAATTGTTTGGCATCCCATTTATTGCATATTTATCTTTTTAATAAAGTGTAGCTATAGGTATCAAATGTATCTTCGAGTGTGTATTATATCACCTCTTGCTAAAATGCTAAATATCTTTTTTTTTGCAGACCAATACAAGTTATTCATAGGCATTCATGGCGAAACGAAAGGGTGCACCTGCCAGACCGCGAACCGTTAGTGAATTCTTAGCGTATGCTGACTCACATGCCTCCCAGACTAGCTCGGCATCGTCCATAGCAGCAATTGGAACACTGCCGCTTACAGCTCCACAACCAGCTCAACCATCGACTCCGCTTCCGGATGCAACTCCACAACTAGGTCCGCTTCCGACTATATCTGCGGCGAAGGTATGTTGGCAAGATCGAGTCCAATTCAATAGAGTAAGCTGTGTGTTTTTTATTTGTTTTGTCTTGACACTAATGATTTTCGTATTTGTATAGGCACCCCTGAAGAAACGCAAGGTTGGAGCAGGGAAACCGCGAAAAATATCTGATTTTCTACAGCCTACAAGCTCGACATCCTCCCAGCGAGGTGGGTCCTCACCGCCTGCGTCAGGAGAACTCCCTCTAACTGATCCAACATCAAATGCAGTTGTTGCTCAAGTCCCCCCACAACCACAACCTTCGCGTCCTGCAACTCAAGCCGCTACTCAAGTCCCCCCCAGAGACACAACCTTCGCTTCCCCCACAACCGCATGCTTCACTTCCTGCAACTGAAGCCACAACTCCAGTTGCCGTTACTGTACCCAGTACTCCGCATCCAGAGTTAGCATCCGCATCGGCACCGATGGCGGCAGATGCTCTAGAGACGGTCGACCATCTAGCTGGTAAGGCAATCATTGCATCCTTTTATACACTAGTGTATTCTTCTGATTATGCACATGTGTTCATTAATTATTAAATATTTGTTGTGTCAAGAAGAACAGCCACTTGTAGTTATTCGTAGAGGTCACAATTAGGGCGTGCTGGGTTGGAACATCGGATCTAAGTATGAAGTCGAATTCAATGAGGTGTTCGTTCCAGTTGGGGTTAACCCCAAAAATATCAGATCGCAGCTGGGAATATTAGTGCGTGATGGGCAACGACTTCCGCTAACTGTACTCGAGTGGACAGCTTTTGGAGAAGATGTGATGGATGGTATATGGGAAGAAGTGAAGGTATTTTATGTAGCATACAACCTCCTATTCCTTTCATACTGAAAACAATAGGTTCATTCATTTGAAGAGTAAAAGACACTAGGTAATTATTAAGAGTAAAACAATAACATACAACCTATTTCTTTACCTTATTAAGTTAAGGTGTTTTATTTTGGTGTAGAGAAATTTATTGAATCCTCCCGACGAGTTCAAAGAGGTTTGCTTGCACATGTGCAACCTCATGTGGAAAGACTATAAGTAAAAAACAAAGGCCAAATATTTTACTGCGGTCATGAATAAGCCTAATCTAGAGAAGTTCCCTCCTCCGAATGTCCTGCCGGCTGGTTGGGTTCTGCTCCTTGCATATTGGAGAAGTGAATATGCTCAGGTATTCTTTATTTCCTTCTCATGTTCAATGGTCCATACGCAAAAAAAAAATGTGCAGCCTCTTTGTAAAGTCTTGTTCTGTACAGAATCAATCTGAGAAGAACTCAAAGAATCGAGATAAGCATGGACCGACGCATATCATTGGGCGAAAGTCATTCGCTAAAGTAAGACATGAGGTTCGTATGGTTTACGTTGCATGATTCTATGATTTCTTATGTTTTTAATGACTGAACTTTTGAGTAATTGCATGGATCAAATCCATGAGGTTCGTATTTAATCTAACTTGGATTTGTTTCATTTAAATAGAGGCTCAAATCCACCCAACCAACTGATAAGATGAGCTTGTGGATTTCATCCCGAAATGCAGATGATCCTGATGTTATTGAGACCATTGTAAGATTCTTCAACCTTTTCCTTTTCTCAATGATATATGAACTGAATTTTCGCAGCTTGGTTGCCATTTTTGATCTTCAAATGTTGACCTCGTTTGATAATGTAGCAAGACTACAAAGCCCTCTTAGAAATGGAACCTGAGGATCAGCGAGGACTTGACTCCGTGAAAGATAGGATATTCCATGAGATCATTGGACCTGATGGTCACGGATACTGCCGCACATATGGTGCTAGTGCCCCTCCGCGTTTGGTCTATAACTCTTTATCAAACACGGGTCAAATCAGTGTTAGAGAGATGCGGGAGATTGCCCAACAACTGGAAGACAACCTAAAAAACCACATAGAGACGAGACTTCAAGACTTCAGAACTGAATGGATGGCGAGTTGCCGGTGCCACGACGAGAGAGACTCACGTTCACACGGACAAGTAAGTCAGGACTTGTTTTAAATGAGGGCTAAGGAAAGTGCATGGCTGATGCAATACTGATTTTTTGTTCAATTCATTCCTTCTATTATCATACTCGAAATTGCACTTTTCAAACTTAGCTCTTTTGGATTGTTGAAGGATTTTTTATGTCTTTCTCTTAAGTAATGCATTTAGGGGAATGACTTCCATTTTTTAGACGACTTAGAAAGTTTAGACCATACAATGATTGCCCCCACTTATTGGAATAAATATTTGGATGTTAGGTTAAATTGGCATCCATCAAGGTCATTTTTTTTGTGCAAAGATCGGGACTTACGTTTCAATTATGAGGTAAGGTTGCCAGCTTTGATTTAAGTCAATTTTTTGCTTTTCAATTGTAGGTAAGTGTTCATCAGACAATTCTGAGGGAGTCAATTGGAGATGGAAATGCTATGCTATCCAACAATGAGCAAGCTGATGTTAACACCTCAACTGAACCAGAAGAAGACATCGAACAATCTGCCCACGGTGTGAATGACGGAGGTGTTGTCTGACATGGTGAATATGACGCAGTTTAGCATCAGGTTCTATGGACTTTTTGTTTGTTGGTAAGGCTATATTGTATGGTTTAGGTCGTGTGAATTTACAGCTTCAAGTACATTTTGGGATTTCGCAGTCTTTGTTATCGATCTGGATGGATCTTTCTGTCTTCTGTTGGCTGGAATTAGTTGTTGGACTTCAAACAAGGTGTTTGTAGGATGTATTGGAATGGACCTTTAACTTGTGGTGTTGTTTATATATATATATGGTATTTGGGATAATTTGTAATGGTAGAAACCAGTAGCATGTATATATATATATATATATATATACTCCCTCCGTTAATTAAAACTTGACGTTTTACTATTCACGCACGCATTTTTAGGTGTTAAAAACTATATAAAATATCAACTTTTTAAATAATTTTTTTAAATAATATCATACTTATTACTATTAAGTATGAATTTATAAAAACAAATTTAAAAAAAAGTTAATATTTTATATAGTTTTTATCGTTCTAAAAAAGCGTGCATGAATAGTAAACGACAAGTTTTAATTAACAGAGGGAGTATATATATATAGGTCGACTTGGAGCAACGACTCATAGCCGTGGCAACCATATTACAAATATTTGCATTTAAAAAAAATAGCCACGGGGTCTAGCCGTCGCAAGATTCTTATATGGACTGCTGTCGTAGCTTCGGCTAAAAGTCGTGGCAAACTCGTAGCCACGACAATTTTGGTGCGAAAACTCTCCCTTCAAATTTTGGGCGCCAAAAGTTTCGCCACGCCAACTAACGTGGCAAGACCAAAATATGGCGCCAAAAATTTCCCGCCTTCAATTTCACTAGCGACGGCATACAACCGTCACATATTAGTCGTCATTTTGAACAGGGGTCGCTTGTCGTCGCTTTTGCCGTGGCTAACATACTTGCCACGGCTAGTACCCGACGCTAGGATAATTTGCCACCTCCCGGTTCGCCACCCCCCCATTTGTCGTCGCTGTGCCAAAGCAACACCCCTTTTGCCACCACAAACAGCCCTGTTGCCACGACATTTTTCCGAGGCAAATTTAATTTTTTTTTTGTCTCTCTCTCTCTCAGTACTCAACCTGTATACTCTCTCTTACTCTTGATCCCTCACTCCCATAGTCCTCTAACTCGCGACCTAACTCCCGTTGTTAACGCCTAGACTATTAATTAAGGTTTATTTGTTTATATATGTTATGAATTAAACTTTATTATTTTAAATACGTATTGAATATGGTCTAGGATTAAAAATACATCTCAAAATAGTAAATCTGCCTAGACCCCGCACAATCCGCCTAGACCCTTGACCCTATCTAGCCGTCGAGCATCCGCCAAGCGTGTTTTGGAACATTGTGCCCTCCCCACTTGTAGCCACATCCCAATCTTCAGTCTCTATTGAATTATAACCCACTGTCTAGATATGTAATGAAATAGTTTAGACATAAAGGAAGGCATATGCACTTATCAATCCAATGAAGTTGAGAAAAGAAAAGGAAAGATCATGAGCTTACACATCTCACCATCAATCATGGAAAGATAATATCTTCCTTGAAACTTACAATGTAATTGTTCTATAAAGACAAGCCAATATTCAACAGAATTCTGAAAATATAGCTAGAGAATCTATCAAAACATACTAAGTTAACTAACTAAGCTGAATTCTAAAAGATGTGGCTAAGTAAAGATGGGCCGGAACCGGTCAGTAAAATAAAACTTATTGTTAACTTCCCCTTAACCTCCAAATCAGTTTAGTGCTTCATTCTTATATCTGAAGAGAGTGCTTCATTGCACATTACTTTATATCTGTAGTGACTGCCATTTTCAAGCCAACCATTATTAACAAATATTCAATACTCAGTAAATTTATTTATTTATTTTAATAAAAAAACAGAATCATGTCAGTGAAAAAATACTCCTGTTCTGGTGGCTGAGACGATGAATACAAATTTAATAACTTAATGTGAGCTTGTTATGAATCTGTTGGTTTGATGATTTCTAGTTGTAGCATCATATCTTGTTTGATTAAATGTTCTTTCCTAGACTTGTTTTAGGTATAGAAATCATGATTTTAGGATTCGTGCTTGATACATGTGTGTGATCATTGTTTGTGATGCCAGGAAACTCTTTTATTGATGGTTAAATATGTGATAAGATTCACATCTACACCTAGAAGAGTTAAGGATGTTAGCCCAAGAGAGCTCACCCTTGCCTGCTGAACAAAGAAGTATCCTCTTTACCAAACTGAGAAGATTAAGGGAAGGGCTACCTAACTAGCAAACTCACCAAATTTGGTGGGAGAGTGAGCTATCTTATCCTAACTTATGTTACTGTATGCACCCCCATGCTGAATTTTATATGTTTCAAATCATGACTACCTCTATTTATCCTCTAAAAAATAGTCTACATCAATCTCTGTAGAAAATCTAAATAAACCAATGGAGATTAAGTACTTGTACATATAAATCTTCAAGCTCCCTTCAAATCTGCTACTCTTCTTCCTTGTGTACATTAAATCTACTACTCTTCTGTCGTGTTTGATCAAAATGAATTTTCACTTTGCAATGAAATTTTGTTATAAACTCATATAAGAGCAATTGAAATGAGAACTTTATTAGATTATGCCTTTTAAAGTAACACGAAGTAGTGAATAACCTTCATTTTTCAATCTCCAACTTAATGGCCGAAAAAACGAATCGGTATATTAAAATATTCACACACAGATAAATTGGTATATTTAAGAGAAAATTTGGTGTTTTGTACATTTTTTTTCAACATTTAATTAGCGAATTAGCCACTCTAAACAAAATTTTAGGTGTTCTAGACCATTTGAAAGTTCTTTTAGCCCCTTGTACCCTAAATTCGCTCCTCCCTCGTCCTTCTCCTCTGGCGATTTCTCGACCTCCTCCTCGGCTGCTCCTTCTCCGACCGAGAAACCCTCAGCCCCCACCCTCCTCCGCCGAGTTCCTCTCTTTCGCAGCCAAGACCGCCGGCCAAGCCGCCCCGTCCCGTTCTCCCTCTCTTTCCACACATGAAGAGCGATTCAGATGCAGATCTCCGGCGACGCTTGGGAAGCCGAGGCTTCTCTGCCTTCATGGAATCCGCACCAACGGCGAAATCCTCCGCAAACAGGTCACATGATGGATGGAATCTGTCCTCCAGATGATCGACTCGTCTTTGCTGACGGCTTGTTCCCGGCGCGGGGAAGTCCGAATTCGAGGGGATCTTCGATCCGCCTTTCTACGAGTGGTTCCAATTCAACGAAGTAAGCATATTTTGCGGATTTTGGGGATTTTATTTAGGTTCTATGATTGTCGATGTTCGTGAATTGGAGTTTTGTTTGTCTTGATTTGGTTTGCTTATGCAGGGAAATTGTCTACCTCCTGCAACTGAATTTCATCGAGTCTTGCTGAATTGGAACTTCGCTTGGTGGATTTAGATTACAGAATTTGATTTTTGTGTAGTATGTTAGATTTGCATTTTGAGAAGTAGAACTCTTTCGAATCCCCTACTTGAACTTCTATAGTCTCCTTAGTGTTAATAGATTTGAAAGGGAAAAGGAAACATGGAGTTAAATACAGTTTTACTCAACCAATGAACAATGGGAAAAGTAAGGAATTTTGAAGAAGAGGTTCAAAATTAATGAAAAATGTCATATTAATATACTGCTAACTCAAAAAGAGGGTAATTACACAGCTCAAACTTCAAACCAAGCAAACCTGTAGCTTACTACTTACTGGTGTCTTGGTGAACTGGTTATGTAAACATAACTGATTAGGCAAAACCTTCGTTTCATGTTTGAGGGCTATTGTTTGTTTCTGTGACGTTTGATCAGCTTATATCGAACTAGATTTCATAGCAAATGACAAAGAGTTCTCGAATCAAATCAATGTTCTGTTATAATCAATAAATAGTCAGACAGATGATATGGATGAGGGTGATTTTGGATGTGTTTCCCTCTATTGAAATGATCAGTAAAGGATCAGAAATATCAAACCCTTTGGAATCACAACACCATACATGCAATCACTGTAAAACTGTAACAATTCAAAACTAACAAGAATGACCGACTGTTTATCTGTATGGGGAATTTATTTCTGCATGATTCAAGGACTTTGTCAGTTTTAGTGATTTTGGATATGTTCGGCTCTTTTCTGTTGAACCAAATAACTAAGTTGGTTGTCTAACTCTGAAAAACTTAGTTTATCTAACAATGTTTGTGTAATTCAATCTTTTCTTTGATCCATGTTTGGTTTGGTGGAAGCATAGGAAGAGGCCTTGTGGATTTGTAGCTCAGTTTTTACTCATGTGTACATATTCTTCTTTATAGGAGAGATTTGATTCCTTTCCAAGGAATCAAAGAAGATGAATATAACACTGAAGTTTATACTCCTATGGTTTTGTTTCTTGTTAGCTACTTCTCTTGTATGTCGAACCATATTGGATAGGATTGTACAATTGATAGTGTCATCAATTTTCTTTAAGTTGAATCATATTATTCTTTAGGTTGAGTCGTACTGTTTTCCAATGCAGCAAAAGATTGATCGGAAATCAGACCTGCTTGTGCGTTCAGAGAGCTGGGAAGTCGGGAGCCAACAACATAGGGACTCAGAATTGCTTGGTGCCATAGAAGATCTTGCTCTAGCTGATGGAAAGGCTACTCCAGAGCCGAAAACAGTGGCCGATTTCGTTACTCTTACAAGATGTAGTTGTAAATCAACTCTTTCCCACCATTTCCTTGTTTAGAAATGGAAATTGATGACAGATTAGTGAGAATCAAACTTAGGAGGTGACAATGTTACTTTTTCCATGGTTGCATTTCTAAATTATTGAGAATCCAAACAACTCTTAACCATAGGGTAATTTGTAATTTCTAGAATTGATTTATATTGAATGTACTCCATCAGTTGGTGCATTTGAGTCTGTAGCAATTTTTAAAGTTAAAAGTAAGTGATATCGGTTATGGGTAATGTAGAATTATCCCCTTTGTTTTAATTCCATATTTTGGCTATCTGTAGCCATTTTTTATGTTCATGTTGACTTGGTTAAGCAAGCCCATGATCATTAAGATTATTGACATTTTTTTCTCTGTTCCAGTATTGCTAAGGGATTGTAGAAGTAAGTGATGCGGGACCATCCAAGACACCTTCAGACACATCTATACTTGGGGATGGACCTATAATTCGAGTTCATGAGAATGATGTCATCCTCAAGAGGAAGAAGAAGGCTCCACCATGGGAGAAGGTGCAAAGGTGGAAGCTTGACGTTTTTGGGTTCATTCAACATTTGACAGCTTTCCGACGTCTCAGTAAAATGAGTCGTACGGATTCAATATTAATCGGATTGGATCGTGCCATACCTTATCGGAACGAGGACGAAGAGATCTACAACTTTGCTGTTGAAGGTTTTTCCAGACTCAACCTAGAGATTGGCTGAAAATCAACGTCTTTGCAAGCTGTCACTGTTTTTGACGGGAGTGTGGCCAAGGTGCGCGGGCGTGTGACCAAGGTGCACGGGCGAGGGGCCGTGGTGTGCGGGCGTGCACGAGTCCGCTGGAGCCGAGGTCCTTCTTTGCCAAATTGGTTGATTTCAGGTATTAATTCATGTGACTTAATTAGTTAACCTATTTTAAGTTATTTTTAGGTTATTTAAATAATTTCTTTTATTTATTATTTCAATTAGTAAATTGGCCTTTTAGGGTTATAAGAAGGCTAATCTCCATTGTTAAAAACTTACGTTGAAATTTATGAAAGTTCTCTTTTTGTGTGAAACACATAGAGCGTAAGTCAATTGATTCGAAGCGTGGCTCATCGATTGCAAATTGGTTATATATCTAACTTGGTTTGCTTTGAGTTCGTCAACCTCGCGAGAGCTTGGTGATCCAGGTAATCACAAGTCTCCTCCTTGTGCCTCCAAGTTGTCCGCTTGGTTGTGTAAGGTTGTAGAGACGGGCTTTATAGTCGTTGGTATTTGGTTCCTCCCCTCTTAGGAGGCCTGTGTCTTTGCCGCGTTCTATTTTAGTTCGAATCAGTCCACTATCGGTCGTGTCTTGCTTTCAATTTCAAGTCTTTGTTATTGTCCTTGAGTCTTTTAATTCCGTTCTTATCTTTGAGTCTTGATTGTCGAAGATCGGGCCATCCTACGGCTTACCCCGTATCAAATTGGCATCAGAGCTTTGGTTTCCGACATCAAAGTTGTGTCTTTTGTTTTCCTAAACACAAAACCTACCAAAAAAAAAATAGAGTCTTTCTTGTTCTTGATTTTTACTTCTTGAATTTTTAATTTGATTGCATTAACCTTTGTTTGTGATTGTTGTGGTTGCTTTAGCCCTAAACAAATACTACGCCGAGACCACATGAAATAGCCTTGTTAAAGCCGTTCTTGTGTAAATGTGCAATTGATCAACCAATACTATTGGTTGAAAGAAACTCCTAGTCGGCAGACTTTCATTCCAAGCACACAAGAGGTTTTCTAACCCTAGTTGCTTTCTATCTTAGCCTACTTGTTTATCTATTTTATTGCCTTATTTAAATTTTGATTTTTGGTAGATTAAATCACTTTTATCTATCATAGATTATAAAAAGGCCTTAGATAGATATACCTTCCATATTTAGCCAAACCATCACCTATATATATTTCATAGGGTTACATATTTTATTTCTCTTTCACCATAGCTTAAATTTTCAAGAGTCCTTTTATTTCATAGATGGTTTCTTGCATTAGTAAAAAAAAAAACAAAAAAAAAACCAAAAAAAACAGTCCGATATTTCAAAAAAAAAAATTACATTCAAAGCTTAGTCCTAGGAGGATAAAATTCACTAGGGGCAAAAGTAAGCTTTAAAAAAAAAAGGGATTGTTGAGATCTAGTGCAAGAACTTTCAAGGACCAATTTTGGTGAAATCCTATAGCCCTAGTCGAAATTGATGCGGGACCATCCAAGACACCTCCGGACAAACCTATACTTGGTGATGGACCTATGATCCGAGCTCGTGAGAATGATGGCATTCTCAAGAGGAAGAAGAAGGCTCCACCATGGGAGAAGGTGCAAAGGTGGAAGCTTGACGTTCGTTCTGGGTTCGTTCATATACATTTGACAGCTTTTCGACGTCTCGGTAAAATGAGTCGAACGGATTCAATATTAATCGGATTGGATCGTGCCATACCGTTTCGGAACGAGGACGAAAAGATCTACAACTTTGTTGTTGAAGGTTTTTCCAGATTCAACCTAGAGCCTGGCCGAAAATCACATTCTTTGAAGCTGTCACTGTTTTGACGAGAATTTGTTAAGTGTTGGAACTTTCCTTATTGCTATTTTTAGAGACCTTATTTATTTAAGTTATTTTTAGTATTTTAGGGATTTAAGTTAATTTCTATTTTAT
Organism: Persicaria tinctoria; assembly: GCA_037127255.1. Taxonomy (NCBI): domain Eukaryota; kingdom Viridiplantae; phylum Streptophyta; class Magnoliopsida; order Caryophyllales; family Polygonaceae; genus Persicaria; species Persicaria tinctoria. Next base: position 49,898,362 of record JBANSL010000006.1, on the reverse strand, counting down.
TTATTATTTTTATCTTAAATCAGCCCCTAGGTTATAAGAAGGGCCGATTCATTCATTGTAGAAGAATGCAGACGTCTCTTTTATGAAATTTCAGTTTGTGTGAAACACAGTTGAGAGAAAGTCAATCGATTCGTAGCATTGCTCATCGATTGCACAATTGGTTATAGATCCTGCTTGGTTTGCTTTGAGTTTGTCAACCTCGCGAGAGCTTGGTGATCCAGGTAATCACAAGTCCCCTCCTTGTGCCTCCAAGTTGTCCGCTTGGTTGTGTAAGGTTGTAGAGGCGGGCTTTATAGTCGTTGGTATTTGGTTCCTACCCTCTTAGGAGGCCTGGGGTCTTTGCCTCGTTCTATTTTAGTTCGATTCAGTCCACTATCGGTCGTGTCTTTGTTATCAATTTCGAGTCTTGCATATTGTTCATCGAGTCTTTGCTTCCGTTCTTGTTATTTCTTGTTTGATTGTCGAAGATCGGACCATCCTACGGCTAACCCCGTATCAAATTGGTATCAGAGGTTTGGTTTCCGACATCAAAAGTTGTGTCTTTCATTCCTAAACACAAAACCCTACAAAAAAAATAGAGTCTTTTTGTTCTTGGTATTTTTACTTCTTAAATTTTTAATTTGATTGCATTAATCCTTGTTTGTGATTGTTGTGGTTGCTTTAGCCCTAAACACATACAAAGCCGAGACCTAAGTAATTACATTGGAGCCGATTAGCCGACACAATTGTTGAACGAATCAAGAGTCAAGAATTCACAATTTGTTGCGGCTGCACAAATGAAATAATTAAGAATTCACAATTGTTGCAGCCCACACAATTGTTGAACTGGGTATACTTTGTTTGCAGTGACCTTCCATTCGGCATTCCCCAAGCACACAGTATCACAAACCCTAGTTTGCTTTCTATCTTTGACTATTTTGTTCTATCCTAGATTTATCTATTTAATTGCCTTATTTAATTTATTGAAATTTATGGTAGATATATCTCATATTTTCTATCATAGATTATCAAAGGCATAGATAGATTTATTTACCATATTTAGCCAAACCATCACCTATATATATTTCATTAGGGCTACATAAATTTTATTTTCTTTCACCATAGTTTAATTTTCAAGAGTCCTTTATTTCATTGTTAGTTTCTTACATTAGGTCAAAAAAAAAAACAGTCTGAAATATTAAAAAAAAAAAGTGACATTCGAAACTTTGACCTAGGAGGATAAAATTCACTAGGGGCAAAAGTAAGTTTAAAAAAAAAAAAGAGGATTTTCGAGACTAGTGCAAGAACTTCAAGGACCAATTTCGGTGAAAATCTCATAGCCCTAATCGAAATTCTCAAACACATACCTCCCAAACCATAAATTTTTTTTAAGCCCTACCTTGCAACTACAACATCCATACTAAGGGTTTAAATCAACAAGAGGTAAAAGTCCAAGTTTTCTTGTGTGTCGAGTGTGTTTCTGTACTGCTCGAGTGCCCTTTTTGCAAGTGTCGAGTGCTGTGTCGAGTGCCTTTCCAGGTCTGGTCGAGTGTGTTTTGTACCGCTCGAGTGCTGCTCGAGTGCTGCCCGAGTGTCTGTTTCTGTCGAGTTTCACCACATACCGAGTCGAAACCTGCTCATACCGAGTCGATACCTTCGACTACCGAGTCGATACTTGCTCCCTTTTGGATTTCTGCTGAGTCACATACCGAGTCGACAGTCCCACATACCGAGTCGATACTTTCAAGTACCGACTCGATACTTTGCCACTGTTGGAAATTTTCGTGTCTTGTTTCTTGCTCATTCTTTTGTTCTTTTACCTTGTGTTGCTAAGTCTTTGCTTGAGTGTTGATTTGCCCAAAGCGGATTGCCCCAACAAGCGTGACATACCAATTAGAGAGGGAGTGTGAGCGAAACACTTGTGAGATTGTTTATATTTCTCTAACCTTTACATATTTCTTTGTTTGTTGTTTTGTGATGGCTAATATGCAGGGACGAGGGAAAGAACGATGGAAACAAGAAGAGTACTACTTCTCATAGGACGACGACGACTTCCAAGAGGATGATTTTTGGGAGCAATGTCCTAGACGAAATGATAGAGGAGGTCGATACCACTATAGAGCATCTAGAGAGCCTGCGCAAGATGGCATATGTAAGGTAAAGGTAAAGATCCCTCCATTTTATGGTACCACCGATCCAGATGCATATATTGATTAGGAAACTAAAATGGATCGAATATGGATTTGTCATAACTTCTCTGAACATAAAAAGGTGCAATTAGCTTCCCTAGAATTTCAAAGTGTGGGATAATCTAGTTAAAGAAAGAAGAAGAGCCCTTGATGCGCCTGTCGCTTCTTGGGTTCAATTAAAAGCACTTATGAGAAGTAGGTTTGCTCCTCCACATTATGCTAGCGAGCTTAGACAACGATTAGAAAATCTTAAGCAAGGTAGCAAAACTGTTGAGGAAACCTTTTATGCAATGCAAGAAACCATGGTTAGAGCTAGTGTAGTTGAACCATATGAAGATACTAATGCTAGGTTTCTTAGAATTATGCACCCCGCCTTAGCTCATGAAATTGATTACTTTCCTTATTCTACGCCTACTGAACTTTTACATTTAGCTATGAAAGTAGAAAAGAATGCTAGATACAGGAGCCAAGGTGGTAGAATGCCGAGTGGGCAACCCCAAAGGTGGCGCCAAGGCCATGTGCAGGCTGTGCAGCAGCCCCAAGGGAGGTTTGATGGCGGCTCAAGGGAGAGAGCAAGCCAACCCCAAGGGAGGAGTGAAGGCCGAATGCCTCAGGAGCCCATCGACAAAGGCAAAGCGCCTTGGAACGGACGTGATTTGTCTGGGGCATCTACTGGCCCTAAAGGGAGTAATCCTAACTCTTCTACTCTTAAACCTTTGTACGTTCCTTGCTTTATATGTCAAGGTAGAGGACATGTTATGAAGGATTGCCCAAATAAGAAAACTCTCATGATTAATCACCTAGGCGATAATGAATCTGAAAATTCTAGTGGTGAAAATGATGAGCATGTTAATAATGATCAAGATCTTAGTTTACTTGCCCCTAAAGATGATTGCATTGAATATAAGCATGATGATTCTTTGATTGATAGTAAAGTTTTAAGTGTTCAACCTAGTCCTTGTGAGGATAATCAAAGAGAAGATTTGTGCTTAGCAAAAGGCAAAGTTTCTAATATGATCATTGATGGTGACAATTGTTCTAATATTGTTAGCTTTGAAATGATTGATAATCCAGTCATGATAAAGGATGGAAACTTGCTGGCCTTTGATGGAAACATAAAGATAAATGAACAAGCTATAGTGCATATTGAGTTAGAACACAATGAAGATGATAGGAAATATGACTTGTGCACTAATAATGCTTCTTTTCTTGGTGTTGTAGTGACCTCCAAGCTAGGGCCTTGAGAGGAGTTTTCATGGACATGAGGTATTCGATCCAGGAGCTCGTGTGGATGCATTTGCGGAATCTTATACAACCTTGGATTCGAGGTCGAATCCTTTTCAAGAAAGGGGGAATGATGCGGGACCATCCAAGACACCTCCGGACAAACCTATACTTGGTGATGGACCTATGATCCGAGCTCGTGAGAATGATGGCATTCTCAAGAGGAAGAAGAAGGCTCCACCATGGGAGAAGGTGCAAAGGTGGAAGCTTGACGTTCGTTCTGGGTTCGTTCATATACATTTGACAGCTTTTCGACGTCTCGGTAAAATGAGTCGTACGGATTCAATATTAATCGGATTGGATCGTGCCATACCGTTTCGGAACGAGGACGAAAAGATCTACAACTTTGTTGTTGAAGGTTTTTCCAGATTCAACCTAGAGCCTGGCCGAAAATCACATTCTTTGAAGCTGTCACTGTTTTGACGAGAATTTGTTAAGTGTTGGAACTTTCCTTATTGCTATTTTTAGAGACCTTATTTATTTAAGTTATTTTTAGTATTTTAGGGATTTAAGTTAATTTCTATTTTATTTATTATTTTTATCTTAAATCAGCCCCTAGGTTATAAGAAGGGCCGATTCATTCATTGTAGAAGAATGCAGACGTCTCTTTTATGAAATTTCAGTTTGTGTGAAACACAGTTGAGAGAAAGTCAATCGATTCGTAGCATTGCTCATCGATTGCACAATTGGTTATAGATCCTGCTTGGTTTGCTTTGAGTTTGTCAACCTCGCGAGAGCTTGGTGATCCAGGTAATCACAAGTCCCCTCCTTGTGCCTCCAAGTTGTCCGCTTGGTTGTGTAAGGTTGTAGAGGCGGGCTTTATAGTCGTTGGTATTTGGTTCCTACCCTCTTAGGAGGCCTGGGGTCTTTGCCTCGTTCTATTTTAGTTCGATTCAGTCCACTATCGGTCGTGTCTTTGTTATCAATTTCGAGTCTTGCATATTGTTCATCGAGTCTTTGCTTCCGTTCTTGTTATTTCTTGTTTGATTGTCGAAGATCGGGCTATCCTACGGCTAACCCCGTATCAGAAAGTCTCAAACACATACCTCCCAAACCATAAATTTTTTTTAAGCCCTACCTTTGCAACTACAACATCCATACTAAGGGTTTAAATCAAAAAGAGGTAAAAATCCAAGTTTTTCTTTCTTTTCCTTCATTTTCTTTTCCTATTTTTGTGCGTCGTGTACTGCAGTGCCCAGACCGACCCCGTACCGACCCCATAACGACCCCCCCCCCAGCCTCGTTACAGCTTCTGTCATGTCCGATTTGGTCGATTTCGAGTCAGTTTGGTCGATTTAGACCTTGTGTCCAGCTTTTGTCGAGTACGTTATTTGGTGTTTCTTTGTCTTTTCTCTTGATTACTCTCCTTTGATCGTTAAAATCCTTGCTTGAGTGTTGCTTTTCCCAAAGCGGATTGCCCCAACAAGCTTGTCATACCAATTAGAGAGAAGAGTGTGAGCGAAACACTTGCGAGATTGTTTATATTTTACTAACCTTCACATAGTTCTTTGTTGTCTTTATTTGCAATGTCTAATAACCAGGGCAACGACTGGTACAATACCTACATGGAGAACATAGCTAAGATAAATGAAGGATTGAGGGCATTAGAGACTAGGCCAAGCGGTTCTAACACCGTTGGTGGCCGAGGTGATCGAATGCGTGACGATCCGCCTCGCGATGAAAGGGAAGTACATAATCCTAACCCTAATCCAAATCTTAATCCTCATTTAGCTAAAACTTTATTTGATAAGAACATCTCTCCACGAAGGGAGAGACATGGTAGGAATAATGTGTTTGCTCATATGCAGGGACGAGGGAAAGGACGATGGCAACAAGAAGAGTACTACTTCTCAGAGGACGACGACGACTTCAAAGAGGATGATCATTGGGAGCAGCGTCTTCGACAAAATGTTAGAGGAGGTCGATACCACTATCGAGCACCTAGAGAGCCTGCGCAAGATGGCATAGGTAAGGTAAAGGTAAAGATCCCTCAATTTTATGGTAACAACGATCCAGATGCATATATTGATTGGGAAATTAAAATGGCACGAATATGGAATTGTCATTGATCGGTCTAAAACCAACACCCCGCAAGCGTACGGTGTCAATTGTAGTAATCGAGTGTCGAATCTCAGGGACTGTGTGAATATCAATCGCAGAACCTCAACTAGTTTACTAAGCCAAATAAGAGAAGTGATTTTTGACGGAATAAGAAAATAAGAAGAGGAAAATTAACAAATTGCAAGTGTTTGAATATATGACGAGAAACATTCCAGAGTAAAGGTTCACCACAACAATGCATCTTCGATAGACTATATAATTTTCATGCCTGAACAAATTGAAAAGAGATAATTGAAGGTAAACTATCTAAAGCCATTATCGCTCAGCCTACGCATGTTGCAATAACTATGTCTATTTCAATCAATTACCACTCAGCTTGCGCTTGTTGCAGATTAATCAATCAAATTAGACTCATTAAGCACATAGACCCTAGCGAGCAAATTGATCAAACAATCGCATGTGCGATCCGCATAATCAACTCAAACCTAGGTTGTCTACGATAGTTTAATATCCTCAAGAGAATTAAATAGATTGCTCATAAACAATTCTCAAGTTCAATCCATGCTTTCCAACAACTTTGTCTATGTATCCAATCTCAATTCGCAGCCGGCGCTTATTGAATATCAAAAGGATTCCAATCAATAATAGGATTAATCGGATTAAGCACTCATGGATCAAATCAAACAAACAATAGAATTCAATCAGGCAATCATCACGGACATGTCTATCTCAGAATTGTTGGGATCACCCCAACCCCAGAACAAGAAAACTAGCCATACATGGATTCAGACAAAATCAAAGAATTCATGATGAAAGAGTATAAGACTAGATTAACAAAATGTATTCTTCAATCCAACAAAACAAACCTTCAAGAGGAAATCTCTGAAAGAGCCTAAAACTCTCAATGTCTGTAACTAGCGTATGACGTTAAAATTGGATGTCCTTTCTTTAACCCTCATTCTCTATCTATATTCCTAAAAGAGATCTGAAAATAGTCCTAAAATAATAATAAAATATACCAAAAAGTCGTCCAATAAAAGATAAAAGCAGATAAAAATCCCGAAGTCGTAATGCAAAAAGGAAAGTATCGAGTCGATACGTTAGCGTATCGAGTCGGTACTTGGCTACTGTAAAGACATTTGGCTCGGAATGAGACGGTATCGAGTCGATACCTCATAGTATCGAGTCGATATGTTGTGTTTTCTTCTCAGCTCATTCTATCGACTCGGAATGCTTGGATACCGACTCGATACTACATGGTTCCGGGTCCATACTTTGACTCAGCATCAGCTTCTTGGCTCGATTTCTCCATATTTTAGGCCGAATTTGCAAAAGTGATCAACTTAAAGGTTGTAGGTCTTTGAATCCGCTTTCGAACAAGCTATAGAACTTCTCAATCCGAATTTTTGTGAGTGCAAACGACTCATTTTTCTGAGATGTCGTCAAACAGGATTTGTCCGGAAAACGTCGATTCGACAATAGGCTCTTCTTAGCTTGATTTCTAGCACTTGAGACCACTATGCAAGAATCTTTCGGCGTCCATGAACATCTCAAACTTGGCTTCAATGAATCCTATTCCATCGCGCCTCCAAATTGACATCGAACAAGCTCCAAATCACCTGAAACAAATGGAACACGAATGTAGACATCTATTCTAGAAACTAAACCAAAACCTATATAAAAGACATGCAAACCATATAAAAATGACTTTAAAATGACTACAAACTATTATCTATAATACGTAGAATATGATGATATCAAAATACCCCATACTTAGACCTTGCTTGTCCTCAAGCAAGACTAATTTGATTAAACCACAAGTGCATGATATAATATTTGCCTCAACTTATTCAACCTTTTGATAATAATAATAATAATGCAATCAAAATCTCAAGACAAGTGTCATCATAGCATATTTCCTCATTACCGAAGACAAAACAATCAAAAGTCCCAAACCTCACAAGGATATTTTATGTGAATCTTGTGTTTAAGGAATGGAATTTACGCTCGATCTCAACAATTGCGCTTATCTATACCATAGGCTTGCCCAGCGTTCTACATCTCCACCGTTTGAGATCATGGACACAACAAAAATCATGAGGACTTATATAATGGTTGTAATGGTTAAGGTAAAGGAAATAAGGTGTGGAAATATTTAGGCTATATGGTGCAAAAATCCGGGAAAAAGGTGCCAAAGAGCAACCAGTAAAACGCCAACGCCAACAACTTCACAAACCAAATCACACCCAACTCCATCACAAATAATGCATTCTCAATTAAGCACTTCAGACTTTAATCAACCATTTTTCTTTCTTTTTTTTCTCTTTGTTTTTCACTCTTTTCTTACCTCTCTAGCTTCAACACCGTTTTGCGCAAATACAAACATTTGTGATGAATGCACCCGGTTACGAAGTGTCTCAGCCACCTCACTTGTATATTTTCCTCCTTATGTGAATTTTATTCTCCACAAGCAGGATCGGTTACTAACCGTATTTTTTTCTTCTTGACTTTTTCCCAGGAGTGAATTTTATCCTCCTCCTGTCCCAAGGAATTTCTGAAACATCGTATAAATCATTCAAAGCAGGATAAATTAAACACATGACACCAATGATCGATCTCCACCCCATACTTGGCTTTTTGCCATTCCATCATCACAACCATTCAATAAAATCATACCAATTTCCCGGACAGGTAAAAAGGCTTAAATAATATGGCTTGGATAATTTTTGTGGAGCTTCCAAAGAATAGGCTATAGGCTCGAAGGGGTTAAAGCAGAAGGATCATGTAAAAGGTGGGTAAAGAGAGAAAAAAATGGCTAATGAAATCAATGCCTCAATCATTTTAATGTCATGTACACAAATAATATAATGCAGCCTCAAATAAGAGTCTAAATCAAGTTATGAAGATAGCAACAAAAGTGAGTTTCACACATGAAAAAGAATAACTCCATGCTAGACAAATTATTAAAAGACAATGACAGATAAATATAAGGCGAATGTTAGCATGGTAGGCAAATATCCCATCATTGTGGTATTTATGAAATTTTTGGGATATAATCAATCAATAAAACATTTTCATACACTAAAATAAAAGACTCAAACCAAAACAAACATGCATTTTTTTTTAATTTTATGACATTTTCTGTTTTTTTATTAATAAAAATAAAATGAATGAACATGACTATACCCCATACTTCAATCCTACATTGTCCCCAATGTAGAACTCAACCAAGAGGTACTACCCTAACTATATGCAGATGAATCAAATAAAATGAAACAAAATAAAATAAAATAAAAAAGAAAATTATGGAAAACTAACCTTGGGTTGCCTCCCAAGCAGCGCTTCTTTATTGATCTTTAGATTGACCATTCAACACTTCCGAAAACGTTTGAACCTCCCAGAGTGAATGATCCATGGTTCTCTCCATCCATCTAGTAGAGTCCTTTTCGAGCAATAAAACATAGATCGTTTGATGCACTTGCTCTCAAAGTATGTGCTTCTCTTCCTTTTTTTTTACTCTTGTTCCCTTTTTAATTTGCTTCCATCAGTACCAATATCTTCAAACAATTGGATTCCCTCCTGGGTTTTTGCGTGCGATGGTATGTCAGGTGGACGCACAATTACATGTACTTCTTGCAACTTGGAACAATGTTGTGCATCAGTGAAGATTTCTGTTTGTGGGTCATCCATGTGCCACTTTGCAAGCATCCCTGTAAATGCCCCAAATTGTTGTTCCTTGTGTTCTTGCATCACCACTGGAGAGATGGGCGGAGGTGATGGATAATCTGTATGAACCGCAAATGGGTACTCGTGATGTTCCGCGGATGAGTAATCTTCATAAACAACTAATTCGGGATCTTCATTGGGCTTTTCTTTTGTGGACTCCTTTGTTGTCAACGCGACTACATTTAATAGAAATATCTCTATTGATTCCACACTTTAGAGTCGATGAGTTCCCCATTTTCCTTCGTCCTTTCAAACTCAGGTTGTTGCAACTCATCTACATGATTTTCCATCTCAATTGATGTGTCAATGTAATCGTAAGAACCACTGACCTCTTCCTCGCTACTGGGAGCCTCTAGTAATGCCTGAAAACCCGTAGATAGTTGAGCTATTTGAGACTCAAGCATATCAGACCTTGCATCTGTTGCACTTTGGAGCACGAGGATTTGCTTGCACATTTGCTCTACATTTTTCTTTGACTCACAATCATGTTGAAAATGCCCATAAATCTTGCAAAACTCACAAAATGGCTCACAATTTGTCTGATAAGTATTTTGGTTTGCTAGACGTTGCCTTAATGTCTGATCCGCATTAGTTTTAGATTGGCAGGTTGGGTGACCCCACAAACCACAATAATAGCAATAGGGAACGCAAGTCAGATGACCCCATCTTTGACAATATTCACAAAAGGGGTAATGATTCATATTTTAGAGAACACCTGGAAAAAAAAACAAAAAGAAAAAATATCAAAAATAACAAAAGACTTAGAAAAACTAATTGATGTTATACAACTGATATTATCGACAGTCCCCGGCAACGGCGCCAAAAACTTGATCGGTCTAAAACCAACACCCCGCAAGCGTACGGTGTCAATTGTAGTAATCGAGTGTCGAATCTCAGGGACTGTGTGAATATCAATCGCAGAACCTCAACTAGTTTACTAAGCCAAATAAGAGAAGTGATTTTTGACGGAATAAGAAAATAAGAAGAGGAAATTTAACAAATTGAAAGTGTTTGAATATATGACGAGAAACATTCCAGAGTCAAGGTTCACCACAACAATGCATCTTCGATAGACTATATAATTTTCATGCCTGAACAAATTGAAAAGAGATAATTGAAGGTAAACTATCTAAAGCCATTATCGCTCAGCCTACGTATGTTGCAATAACTATGTCTATTTCAATCAATTACCACTCAGCTTGCGCTTGTTGCAGATTAATCAATCAAATTAGACTCATTAAGCACTTAGACCCTAGCGAGCAAATTGATCAAACAATCGCATGCGCGATCCGCATAATCAACTCAAACCTAGGTTGTCTACGATAGTTTAATATCCTCAAGAGAATTAAATAGATTGCTCATAAACAATTCTCAAGTTCAATCCATGTTTTCCAACAACTTTGTCTATGTATCCAATGTCAATTCGCAGTCGGCGCTTATTGAATATCAAAAGGATTCCAATCAATAATAGGATTAATCGGATTAAGCACTCATGGATCAAATCAAACAAACAATAGAATTCAATCAGGCAATCATCACGCACATGTCTATCTCAGCATCGTTGGGATCACCCCAACCCCAGAACAAGAAAACTAGCCAGACATGGATTCAGACAAAATCAAAGAATTCATGATGAAACAGTATAAGACTAGATTAACAAAACGTATTCTTGAATCCAGCAAAACAAACCTTCAAGAGGAAATCTCTGAAAGAGCCTAAAACTCTCAATGTCTATAACTAGCGTATGACCTCAAAATTGGATGTCCTTTATCTAACCCTCATTCTCTATCTATATTCCTAAAAAAGATCTGAAAATAGTACTAAAATAATAATAAAATATTCCAAAAAGTCGTCCAAAAAAGATAAAAGCAGATAAAAATCCCGAAGTCGTAATGCAAAAAGGAAAGTATCGAGTCGGTACTTGGCTACTGTAAAGCAATTTGGCTCGGAATGAGAAGGTATCGATTCGGTACCTCATAGTATCGAGTCGATATGTTGTGTTTTCTTCTCAGCTCGTTCTATCGACTCGGAATGCTTGGATACCGACTCGATACTCCATGGTTCGGGTCGATACTTTCACTCAGCATCAGCTTCTTGGCTCGATTTCTCCATATTTTAGGCCGAATTTGCAAAAGTGATCAACATAAAGGTTGTAGGTCTTTGAATCAGATTTCCAAAAAGATATAAAACGTCTTAATCTGAATTTTTTGGAGTGCAAACGAATCATTTTTTCTGAGATGTCGCCAAACAAGATTTGTCCGAAAAACGTCGATTCGACAATAGGCTCTTCTTAGCTTGATTTCTAGCACTTGAGACCATTATGCAAGACTCTTTCGGTGTCCATGAACATCTCAAACTTGGATTCAATTAATCCTATTCCATCGCGCCTCCAAATTGACATCGAACAAGCTCCAAATCACCTGAAACAAATGGAACACGAGTGTAGACATCTATTCTAGAAACTAAACCACATATAAAAGACATGCAAACCATATAAAAATGACTTTAAAATGACTACAAACTATTACCTATAATACGTAGAATATGATGATATCAGTCATAACTTCTCTGAACATAAAAAGGTGCACTTAGCTTCTTTAGAATTTCAAGGGTTCGCTTTAATTTGGTGGGATAGTCTGAATAAAGAAAGAAGAAGAGCCCTTGATGCGCCTATCGCTTCTTGGAACCAATTAAAAGCACAAATGAGACGTAGGTTTGTTCCCCAACACTATTCTAGAGAGCTTAGACAACGACTAGAAAACCTTAGGCAAGGTAATAAAAGTGTTGAGGAAACCTTTAATGCAATGCAAGAAACCATGGCTAGAGCTAATGTAGTTGAACATGATAAAGATACAAATGCTAGGTTTCTTAGAATATTGCACCCCGCCTTAGCTCGTGAAATTGATTATTTTCCTTATTCTACGCCTACTGAACTTTTACATTTAGCTATGACAGTGGAAAGGAATGTTAGATTCAGAAGCCAAGGTGGTAGAATGTCGAGTGGGCAACCCCAAAGGCGGCCCCAAGGCCATGTGCAGCAGCCCCAAAGGAGGTTTGATGCTGGCTCAAGGGAGAGAGCAAGCCAACCCCAAGAGAGGAGTGAAGGCCGAATGCCTCAGGAGCCCATCGACAAAGGCAAAGCGCCTTGGAACGGACGTGATTCGTCAGGGGCATCTAATGGCCCTAAAGGGAGTAATCCTAACTCTTCTACTCTTAAACCTATGTACATTCCTTGCTCTATATGCCAAGTTAGAGGACATGTTATGAAGGATTGCCCAAATAAGAATACTCTCATGATTAATCACCTAGGCGATAATGAATCTGAAAAATTCTAGTGGTGAAAATGATGAGCATGTTAATAATGATCAAGATCTTAGTTTACTTGCCTCTAAAGAAGATTGCAATGAATATGAGCATGTTGATTCTTTGATTGTTCATAAAGTTTTAATTGTTCAACCTGTGCCTTGTGATGATAATCAAAGCGAAGATTTGTGTCATACTAAATGCTTAGAAAACGGCAATGTTTCTAATATGATCATTGATGGTGAAAATTGTTCTAATATTGCTAGCCTTGAATTAATTGAAAATCCACCCTTGAAAAGGGAAGAAAACTTGCTAGCTTTGGATTGAAACTTCGAGATAAATGTACAACCTAAAGTGCATATTCAATTAGAACCTTATGAAGATGAAATGAAATATGAATTGAGCACTAATCAAGTTTCTTTTCTTGGTTTTGTAGAAAGCTCTAATGGTCTACAAGTTGGCGAAGCCAAGATCACATCCATCCAGCAATGGTCACTCCCTGCAACTTTCGGCCTCGAGAGGAGTTTCCATTGGCATGAGGTATTCGATCCAGGAGCTCGTGTGGATGCATTTGCGGAATCTTATGCGACCTTGGATTCTAGGTCGAATCCTTTTCAAGAAAGGGGGAATGATGCGGGACCATCCAAGACACCTTCGGACACATCTATACTTGGGGATGGACCTATGATTCGAGCTCACGAGAATGATGTCATCCTCAAGAGGAAGAAGAAGGCTCCACCATGGGAGAAGGTGCAAAGGTGGAAGCTTGACGTTTTTTGGTTCGTTCAACATTTGACAGCTTTCCGACGTCTCAGTAAAATGAGTCGTACGGATTCAATATTAATCGGATTGGATCGTGCCATACCTTGTCGGAACGAGGACGGAGAGATCTACAACTTTTCTCTTGAAGGTTGTTCCAGGTTCGACCTAGAGTTTGGCCGAAAATCAACGTCTTTGCAAGCTGTCACTGTTTTGACGGGAGTGTGGCCAAGGTGCGCGGGCGTGTGACCAAGGTGAGCGGGCGTGTGGCCGTGGTGCGCGGGCGTGCATGAGTCCGCTGGAGCCAACGTCCTTCTTTGCCAAATTGGTTGATTTCAAGTATTAATTCATGTGACTTAATTAGTTAACCTATTTTAAGTTATTTTTAGGTTATTTAAATAATTTCTTTTATTTATTATTTTAATTAGTAAATTGGCCTTTTAGGGTTATAAGAAGGCTAATCTCCATTGTTAAAAACTTACGTTGAAATTTATGAAAGTTCTCTTTTTGTGTGAAACACCACTACAAAAAAAAAAAAAAATTTGCCACGCACGGTAGCAACAGAAAGGGTCTGCCGTAGCTAGTAGGGTGATTTTGGCCACGGTGGAGCTACGGATGAGGAGCATGGTAGCAACGGCAAGGGTCTGCCATAGCCACACTACAAAAAAAGAAACAATTTAGCCACCCACGGTAGCTTCGGAAAAGATTTGTCGTGGCCATTGGGTAAGAAAAAACACATTAGCCACCCACGGTAGCAACAGCTTGGAGGCCGTGGCAAAAAAAAACAACAAATTCGGATACTTTGCGACGACAATAGATCTCCCGTGGCTAAAACATATAATTTTTTTTCATAAAAAAGTAAAGCTTTTTTTAAAAATAAAATAAAGAGAGGTTTCGGGAACCCTAGTTCCACGCTTCATCTGCCACCAAACCCCAAAGTAGAACCCCAAATCCCAAATCTCCCTAGTCCCGACTCCCGACATCAACCCTAAATCGCTCAGATCCGAAACCCCAAACCCCAAAGGAGATCTTCTCCTCTCTCCAGATGTAGAATGCTCTGAAAATGGATGGGAGTGGAAGCGAAAATGGTTCCGGTCGCACGAAGCTGAAATCGCCTCCTCTTCTCCTTCCGGTCGTCGATCAGTCGCACGAAGCTGAAATCGCCTCCGGTGATGTCTTCTTCTTCCGATTGCGTGTACTGAGCACGGATCTGGCTTGCTGATCCTCCCTCGTGGCTTTTGTTCATCGGCTTGTTTTGATTCTCCCAGTTCAAGAGGTAAGCTTTCCACCATCTTCTATTTATTTCAATTTCATCTTAATTTGTTCTTCACAACCTTATTCATCAGTAATTTGATTTTATTTCCTGTTTGATTTGGTGGGAATTCACATGTACTTTGCCTTCACGGCTGGCCGCCGGTGGTACTTTGCTTGTCGAATCTCTCCTCTTCACTCTCATGCTCGCGATATTCGCTACTATGGCTTCTCTATACGTCGTTGGCCGGTATTCTTTTATTCATTTATCTGTTTGTGATTGCGTTCATTTTTTGTTTTGTTTTAGTATTACTGCGATTAGGTCTTGAGATTGTTAAATGAATCCTCAATTTTGAGATATGTTGAAAGGATTGCTTGCTTGTTTAAACTTCTTAGGTTAGCAGGACACACAGAATCGAGTTTATTTGATCGAGGAGCTTGATAAGCGGACTAGCCAGGTATTTAGCGAACTATTTGAGTTTATCACATTTCACCTTTTTGTTCTTTTAGGTTGTTAATTGTGATTTGATGAATCCAGCTGGCTAACTTTTATGGGATGAGTGTTTAGGCTTAGTAAGTTCTAGTCACATTTTATATTATCCAGATAAGAGTATGTGTAAGACTATAAGTTACATGTCTTGAATCCCATACAAAACTGTTTGTAAGTTTGGAATTGAGTGTCTTTCTAAAAGATGTTATTTGTTGATTTGTTTATGGTAAGTTGTTTTAAGGAGTAGTGTTTAAAAAAGCTAAAGGTGATCCAAGGGAATTCACATGTAATTTGTGTTTGTAATGATAACTAGGTCCAGATGCTCTCTTTGTGTTGTTGCTCAATTTGGGTTCTCGCTAGTTCTCTTTACCAATTTTAGATGCCTATAATTTATTTTTACCTAATTTTCATAATCAAATTTGTGTTCTTACATGCTTGCAGGTTTGTAGTTTGTATATTTTAGGTTTTACTTCTAATTTCAAGTTTCAATAATAATGGGCCTAGTTATGTTGGTCAACTGCCATCCATTTTCGGTTGAGTTGTTGTTGACATACAATGTGCTTGATAATGGCCCTATTTATATTGTTTTACTATCATCCTTAATCATCAAATGCATTGTCAATTTCATTTCATTTTTTTACCGTCTTCTTGACTGCATTGTCAATTTCATTTCATTTCATTTTTTACCATCTTCCTTATAATGCCTAGTAATCCTACATTAAATAAGCAAAAGACTATGTAGGAAAATTAATAGGATTCTTTTGTAACAATTTCACTTTGGATTTGCAAATGGTAAACATTCTATAAGAAATGTAAGTCTTACTAGCGGTTCTTTATAATGAGCTACTTTTGAAATGGATGTCACTCGCCTTGTCAAAAAAAGGAATGTATACTATCTTATCTTTCAGTAAAATGCTTAGGTAATCAAGGAAGTGTCTTCAAAACCACAACCTCAAGGGTTTTATGTCCATCCTATGTGGTCAGGCTACCGTAATTGATATTCTTTTGGGTCTGATCACTGTCTATTGTAATTACCACCGCTTCTTCCCCGTATGGTTTCTGGTGTGGACTTGGTTTTTAATTGTATCTGTTATAGTAGTTTTTTTTGCCTTTGCCCTCTTCCTTTGATATTACTTTACTTTGGTTGGCAAGTAATAGCTGTATTTGGTGCCGGGGTTGTATTTATTCATGAGAGGTCAGCTTATGGATTTGCAAGGGATGAAATTGACAAGGCAACTGAACAAATGAGGTTAATTGTTTCAGAATTTATCCCACCAGAACCTTTCATATTTCTCACGTTGTAGGAGTAATTTAAATCCTTTTTGTTGGTTATTAAATGATTACTCTTGTACTTAATATGTGAGCTCTTGCACTTGGCTTTATGAAACTAGGCTTAATTATTTCTGAACATGTCTATCGATTACTCTTGAACTTGTTAAATTACTCTTATAATTTATATTGTAATCAAGCCCACTTTTTCAAGGATGAAATTCACTGTGATCGGAAGGATTCGAAGACAGGAACCGTTGCTATGGCTAGTGCAGGCGAGGACCTTAATGCATCTCAGGTATAAATGGCATGATTTTCTCTTCCTCTCCCTTGTTTTTTCACTTTGCTTCTTCCAGCTTTTGATTGTAACATGTCTTTGCTCTGATTTCTTGTTTGTGCAGTTTTGTATCGTGTTAGCTGTGAGCATCAAAACCTTTGTAAGCTTATGGGTATTGGGGTATATACTCTTAACCCTTGCTCAAATGAATTGCAGATTTGAATGGGATATTTTTACAAGTGTTTTTTTTATATTAATTATTAGTCGAATTGGACTCTGAATGTATGAACAATTTGGGGGTTTAAAGTTTTTTTTATTTCCAAGGCCCGACATAGGAGTTCTTACAGTCTTAGAGCTATTAATAACATAGTTCTTCATGCTTTGTTGTTTTGACAAAGGATGTGCTACCAATTCTAACTACTTTTTAACTTGTGGAGTTGCAAACTAAAACCATTTTTATAGGAATCTTGCCTTGAATATGATATTCTAGGTGGACTTGCTTGATCGTGTTTTTTAACACTTATTTGTAGTCTTCTGACTTTTTTCCTTTTCCGTCTTTAGCTTTCAAGAGATGATGTTATTGTCCAGTGAGGCAACTGCACATTCACTTAAGGAAATATTGCACAACCAGCTGGTGCTTTGGCTTTCCTTATCATAAATAATGAGACATGTAATTTACATGACAGCTCATTATGATTTTTGAATCTGGAATCATGAATCCCTAGCAGTTGTGGTGACAAACTTTCATTTTTTATTTGGATTGTTGGCTTGCTGCATAAGTCTCTGCATTAGTCTTGTATTCTTCTTTAAGTCTTGTTCATAAAGATTATGTTTCCTATTTTAAACTAGTCCAAATGTCCATATGGACCATACCTGTAAATCTGAGTATGCTTTAAATTCTCATGTCACCTTTGAGTGGATGATTCTTGTCTATGCTTGTTTTACTTGTCTAAGATCAACTTTGATTGATCTTGCCTGGGTGTATACATAAACCATGGTTTTTTTTTATACATGCTTAGTTATAAGCTTAACTTAATTTCTTTGTTTAAGTTAAAAAAATCTGATGGTTTACGTATGCATATGAATCATGCCTGGGTGTGAACATAAACCATGGTTTTTCTACATTGTTGTTCTATATTCTCTATCAGAACCCTCTTTTGAGTACTTGCACCCGATATATTCTTATCTTATATGGTGTCTAGGTAGTAATGCAACCCTCAAGTTCTTCTCAATCAGACAAGTCATCGTGAAAACGAATACTCGAGGTTCTTAGTAAGGCCTCTGTCCTTGTAGAATCAACTCATATATATGTTATATTTAACAGGCAAAAGAATTGATTTTACAAGTTACTCTTCTACTGCTTTAAGTTGCCATAGGTGATTTTACAAGTTACTCTTCTAATACTCGAGGTTCTGGTTTGCAGGCCTTGGAAGGATTGATATTCACAGTTGCCATAAGCTGGTGCTGGACTCGGGTACTCACGGGAGTTGATTTCAACATTTGTTGAGGCAGCAACTGCTGTCTTTTAGTTCAGTAAGTTTGGAGTTAGAATTACTATTGTCTTTTGGACATTTTATTTTTGGTTAAAATGTAGTTTTGGACATTTTATTGTATATGTATATTTTGTAATTATGTATTTTTATTCTATATAAATTATGTAGTTTTTTGTCATTTTATTATAAATGTAAATTTTGTATAATTAATGAAATTTTATTATAAATGTAAATTTTAAAAAAGTATTGGACTTTTTAGCCCGAGTCTAAAGAATCCGGGCTAAAAAGAAGGGTTTTTTTTTTATTTTCCACCCCGGTCTTAGCTACGGCAACCTACCGTCGCAAATGTGTCGTGTCTTTCATATGGGGTCGCTTAGCCGTAGCTATGTCGTGGCTAGGTTGGTCGCCACGGCAAGCATCCGTAGCTATTAACATTTTGCCACCGCAGACTTGGCCACCCCTAGTTTCCCGTGGCTACATCCGTGGCGAAATAGGTTTTGCCACCCCAAATCAGCTTTTCGCCACGGTAAATTGCCGATGCTAAATTGTTTTTTTTTGTAGTGCACATAGAGCGTAAGTCAATCGATTCGAAGTGTGGCTCATCGATTGCAAAATGGTTATAGATCTAACTTGGTTTGCTTTGAGTTCGTCAACTGTAACGGCCCAGGATTATGATTCCCAGGTTACGTTTCGAGGGATAAAACCCCTCGTAAGGACCTTGCGCCCCGAGTACAGGTTGAAGGTTTCAAACTTACTTTAACGTTTTCAAAGGGGGATTTCATACCCAAAATCGAAGGGATCGTTGGAATCCCCGGGGAAGTCCCCTGTACCTGTCGTAAGTCTAAGCGTGGAAATCGGAAATAGTGTGACTAGCGGAAATAAGCGTAATACAAGAGGGTGCCACGGCAGAGCCGGGTCAAAACGGAGTCAAGTATAAATCCAAAATATAATCAGAGTCTAGTGAAGTCTATACTCCAACGCTCACTCTCCGCCGACAAAATGACCCGTGCAAATAGGCAAACAGCACCGATAGGATGAACATAGATAATACCTAAAAAAATTGATATGGGGCGGGATCAGATCGATGCCCACTTTTCTGCATCCCAACCATAAGCACACATATACGCTATTCCTAATAAAGATGCTTCTAGATGCATGGCGGAATAGTAACACACTAACATGCTCCTAGGATCAAGTGCATAATAATAGTAAGGCCTTAGCATAGAATACCAAGTGGTATATCCCTCTCCTACCTCCACCCCTTCCGATAGGTGGAGACTGGCCAGCTCGTGAATGCATTCATTCATAATTGGGCGGCACGCATGCCTAACCCGCTCCACAATAAAGCCCGCAGGCATATAATAAAAGGAAGTGCATGACTCGATTGACTCAGGGTACCCGATGAAGCTGGGCTACCCTATGACCCTAGCAATGACTCTAGTTACTTCACAGATAACGGCCGTTCTGTTTACATACGCACAAAGAAATAGAATGCTCAACGATCGATGCAACCTAGCATGGTACTACATGGCATGCTGATCATGAATGCAACACCTAGTATATCATGCACCTATAGCAGGGAATCACTCTATTCAATCTGAGTAAGCTCCGAAGAGACTTACCTGGTATCGCAGAACAGCAAAAGGCAATCAACCAGGCAATATGAATCCAACACGTCACAGATGATCACCTAACAAGTAATAGTACATGAATGAGTCTATCTTCTAAGGCACACAAAGCATAGAATTATCACACATATAACTTCACAACTTAACATAACAACCGTCACATCATCATTTCCATATTATCAATCTTTTCTCGAAATCTATCATCTCAACATCTCACAACCATACTCAATATAATTCTCCAATTCATCAACTCAAGATAATTCCCATTTCATACTTAACTAATTTGCATGCTATCATCTCACAATCTTACTTAGCATATAATTGTACATCTTCAACATAATCATATATCATTTTAACCACAAATAATAAATCACCACAATATCACATTTTAAATCTCAAACAACATCTTATATTTTAAATCCCAATAATTTACATACTACCTCTAACATCACTTTATTTTAGCATCTTTATAAAATATTTATAAAATCCCAACAATATTTATTTAATCAAAACATCCCTTTTTAATTTACCAAACCAAACCCTTATTTTATTTTAAATCACCAAAACCACCCTCTTATTTTATAAAACCCAAAACCGGCCCCTTTAAAATAGGCCCAACTAGTTGTGCCTAAAACCCAAAACCCGGGCCAACAAAAACAGGCCCAACAACCCAACCCTCTATTCCTCCTTTTTAAAACAAAACCGGGTTTAGGGGAAATAAAAAGGGGAGGGGGACCCAGTGATGATGTGTAAAAAAAAAGGGCGGGGCCCAGGTGAGGTGTGAGCCGACGTGGCCACGGGGAGGGCCCAACCACTTTCTTCTTCCTCCCTTGGCCGAACAAGGGAAACCCGCAGGGCTTTTGCCCAGAAAAAAATGGCGGAGGAGGAAAGAGAGGGAGGAGGGGTGCTCCGGCGGCGGCGGAGCCGAGCTCCGGCCACCTGGTCTTGTCGGTCACCCCGACGCACCACCCTCGGACAAGAAAGGAAGGAAGAAGGGGGAAGAAGGGCTCACCGAGGTGTTTCGAGGTCTCGTCGGAGGAGCTCGGAGCTCGACTGAGCTCGCCGGCGACGTGGGGAAGCTCCTCGGATCTGGATCAGAGGTATTCGGTCACAAAAGGTGGCCCCTTTAAGCGAGGTTGAGAGCGAGAGGGAGTGAGCTTACCGAACTTGACGGGAAACAGGGGACGCGGAGGAGACGAGGAGGCGCTCGGCGGCGGTGGTGGTTGCTGGCGGCGACGGCGGAGCTCCGGGGAGGTGACGGTGGTGAGGCGTGATGGTGGAGGTGGTGAGGTGCGGCGGTGGTGGAGATGCGAGGTGGGAGCTCAAGGGAGCAAGCTTGCCCCTTTTTTTTTTGTTTGACAGTGAAATGTCGAGAGAAATGGAGAGAGGGGAGCTGGTGGCGGCGGCAGTGCTCCGGGGAGGTGTGGCGGCGTGGTGGAGGTGTGGTGATGGTGGTGTGGTGGCGGCGGAAATGAGGAGGAGGGATGAAGAGTGTACCGAGAGAGAGAGGAGGGATGGACAGCAATGGGTTTGTGGGTTCTAACCCAAAAATCTGATTTCAAAGGTCAATTGCAACACGTCTGATTTTTTTTGGAAGAGGAGTTTTGTTTGTTTGTTAAATTAAGTAACATTAGGTAGAGAGGGAGGTGAGGTGAGGTGAGGATAAGATTTTACCTCAATTAGGAGGTGATGAGTCGGATTAGGATAAGGATTCGGAAATGTGACGGAATCGAGAGCTCGGGTCGGGAATTTAAATTTCCGCTGATTGATCGTTCAAAACCTGAAATGAAAGACGGAATTGATTTTTAGGTCGGAGAATTTGGGTCGGAATTTTATTTTAAATTCATTTTGATTTTCTTTTTCCGAAATTAATATTTTAAAAAACCGAGCCTTTACATCAACATCGCGAGAGCTTTGTGATCCAGGTAATCACAAGTCCCCTCCTTGTGCTTCCAAGTTGTCCGCTTGGTTGTGTAAGGTTGTAGAGGCGGGCTTTATAGTCGTTGGTATTTGGTTCCTACCCTCTTAGGAGGCCTGGGGTCTTTGCCTCGTTCTATTTTAGTTCGAATCAGTCCACTATCGGTCGTGTCTTACTTTCAATTTCGAGTCTTTGTTATTGTCCTTGAGTCTTTTGCTTCCGTTCTTGTCTTTGAGTCTTGATTGTCGAAGATCGGGCCATCTTACGGCTTACCCCGTATCAGTAAGCTGGATCCGATGAGGCATGTTTGAAGCTATGATGAATGATGCGAGCTCTTTATAGATGCAAAAGCTTTGAGAAAGATGATTAATTTATTAAATGTTATTATGTTTTGGAACAGAACCGGTCCCAATCCCGAAAAAAATTGAGGAGGGAAGACATGTTATGTGGTATTTCATGTTATTAGACTCCTAAATGTAATCAATAAAAATGTCATCAATAAGTGTAATCACATTTTATGTTCATATGTTATCAATTGTATAAAAAAAACTAGTACAGTTCCCGCGCCATTGCGCGGTTTATTTTTTAAATCATAATAATTTGACAAATTAATATTGTAAAATTTTAATAAAAGTTAGTGTAAAATTAAAAATGTATAGTTTTATTGGTTGAAGAACTGCAAATAATGTAAACCATTTCGGGTTGGTTTAGCTAGAAAGGGCCTGTGGGAAGTACCCAAAGGTCCCCGGTTCGAATCCCGCCTCGGGTGACCACTGGAGGGTTTACCTAGTTGTTAACTTCAGGTTAATTGATTTTAATGTATATAAATCATATTTTAGATAATTTAATAAGATCGTTGAATTTTAATGTATATAAACCAAAATTTTGAATTTTGAATTTTTTTATGTATGTATAGATAAATTAATAAAATTAATGGGTACATATATATATATATATATATTATTAAATGAGAAGCAATTTCGCCACGTGTCGCGGTTTTATGCAAAGTTATTTTAGGTAAGTGTATTTCCATAATAATCTAATTAATTATCTAGGGTAAATCAATTAACCTATTTATTATTTACCATATATCTCAATCTATCCATAATTGGATATATATATATATATGTACCCATTAAATTTTATTAATTTATCTATACACACATAAAAAAAATTCAAAATTCAAAATTTTGGTTTATATACGTTAAAATTCAATGATCTTATTAAATTATCTAAAATATGATTTTGGTTTAATGATTGTAGATTAAAGTTTTCATTTAACATATATTTTATATTTTCTAACCATCTATATATCTATATATCTATATATATTATTAAATGATAAGCAATTTCGCCACGTGTCGCGGTTTTATGCAAAGTTATTTTAGGTAAGTGTATATATATCCAATTATGGATAGATTGAGATATATGGTAAATAATAAATAGGTTAATTGATTTACCCTGGATAATTAATCTATATCTATATCTATATCTATATAATACCTTAAAAGCAAAGACTTTTTTAACACGTGTCGCTCTCTCCTTCGATTTCGCATTCCTAGCCAATCAGATTATTTCTTTTTAATTACTCATTTTACCTTTTTTTTTATCCCAATCTTCACACATAGGGTTGATACTTCCTGTCCTCCGCCTAATTCACCGCCTCTCCACATCAGGCGCGACTCTTCCTCCTCCGCTTAGGTTCCGTCCCTTCCTCGCTGAGGTTCTACCGGAGGTTCATTCATCTTCCTCCTTTTCCTCCGCCGGCTTCGATATTGGCGTCGTTCGTGCCTCATGCCTTCGTCTTCCTCCTCCGCCAAAGTTATCCCGCTCGGGACTTTGTCTTCTTCCTCCGCCGAGGTTAGATCGCCTGTGCATCTCCATCTTCCTCTGCTTAGGGTTCATGCTTCATGAGGGTTTAATTTCCCCCCCTTCTTCTCAATTTGGAATGAACGGTTCCTTAGGGTTCATATTTTGCTCCGCCGACTTCGATCATGGCATCCTTAGTGCCGAGTGGGGATTCGCTGGTATCGATTGGGGATTCAGATTGCCGATTCGCTGGTATCGAGGCATTCGTCTTCCTCCTTCGCCGATGTTTCGCCTCATCCTCCTCCATCTTTCTCCGCTGGTATTGATTTCCATGAATTCGATCCTTTGAGTTTCATCATTTCTCCTGTTATTTTTGTTATTAAAAATTAGGGTTTGCCTTTGTTTTATCATTTTGATTTCGTTTCTTTGTTGAATTGTTGGATTTTCTGTGTTTCTCTGGGGTGAATTATCTTCAATGAATCCCGCTGCCTCCTTGGGCAAATTATCTCTCTACCTGTCTGATTCGGTGCAATTATTTTCTGAAATAACAGGTGTAGTTATGTGCAGACTTTGATCCGAAAATGCTGCTTCCTTTCATGTGCAACAGTCAGCACTATACGTCGGAGAAGGTTTGTATTGTTCATTGGTGGTTTGGGTAGTTTTATTTACTCTTCCAATATATAATTTTGAACTGTAACAGGTTGACTATTCTTAATCAAATTCTAGGCATATGAATACAGATCAAGGGACAAATGTCTTCACATTGTATATTTTTTTTCTTCCTCTGAATCTCTTCAAATTCCAGGCATATGAATACAGATCAAGGGACAAATGTCTTCGTCAATTTTTTGTTTACAAAACCCCTTTGAAAAGTTAGTTTTCTTTAATTTGAATAGTGTAAATTTGATTTTCAATTTAGAGATCAACTATTATACTGTTTTTTTTTTCTTCCTCTGAATCTCTTCACACTGTATATTTTTTTTGG
Source organism: Persicaria tinctoria (assembly GCA_037127255.1). Taxonomy (NCBI): domain Eukaryota; kingdom Viridiplantae; phylum Streptophyta; class Magnoliopsida; order Caryophyllales; family Polygonaceae; genus Persicaria; species Persicaria tinctoria. The sequence continues at coordinate 49,873,941 of JBANSL010000006.1, read as the reverse complement.
ATACAGATCAAGGGACAAATGTCCCTCATTTACTGGGTTGGAATGGTAGGACTGTATGTTATTTGAACATTATTTTCATTCACGTGCTCTTTTGGCAATTGTTTTAAGTTTGATAATGTCTATTGCTGATAAATTTTATAGCATGGCACCTTTGTTGGGCAAGGGTTGTGAGCATTGCTGGACCATTATAGTTTAACACACCTTTTTCTGTTGTTTTGGATAGGTGGGTTGTCATTGTTTTGGATAAGTTTGATAATGTTTATATCTCCCTTGATGTTTCCATCCTTGTCATGTTTGGGTGAGAAATTGCTTGCTCTCGATATACTTTAGTCATGTTTTTATCAAATTTTTAATAATAATTTACCACATCAGAAATTGCTTGCTCTCGATATACTTGAGTGAGCTTATTATATCTTACTTTTAATAAATTACAAATTCCATCGTAATTGGCCTTATTCACTTATTTGATTCGATGGATTTTTGAGCTATGAGTGCTGCTGGAATGTTTCTATGAACATTTTTTTGAGCTTCAACCGTTTATATTAACATTTTAGACAATTTTGTCCATGTTATGTGTGCTCCAGTTTGTTTATTGATGCTTCAATATTTTTTAAATTGAATTCTGAATTTGTGGATTGCAGATCGAGCAGAAGGTTAGGTTGAGAGGGGAATGCAGGTTTCAGGCAGACGGTTCAACATGTTTGTCCATGTTATGCTTACTCCCTTTTATTTGTTGGTGTTTCTACATTTTCTAAGTTCTTTCTAAATTTGTGGATTGCAGACCGAGCAGAAGTTTCAGTGATATTGAAGCTGAGCGAGGTGAATACTCATGGTACAGATTAACTCAAACGAGTTGAAATTCACCTGTTTTTTTCAACCTGTTTTTTTTCAACTATGAAATCCAATAAAAATATTTAGCAAGGTATTTATAGATCAACTATTATTCTGTTTTTTTTTCCCTTCCTCTGAATCTCTTCACGTTGTATATTTTATATCTAGATTAGGCGATCATTGATATTCAACATGAAGCTTCTTATTTGTGGGATGTTCTGTGCTAAAATTTTATATCTACTCTAGACTCTAGACTGTGGATTAGTACCTTCTGTGACTTTATTTCGTATTAACCAATTATGTCTCAATCACCTTATTGAGGCTACAAATGCTATAGTAGCACTTTAGCGCATACACTTCACTTTTTTGTAAGTACCATTGACTTTCTCATTTAATTATCTCTATATACAACAAAATAACATTCAGGGATTAGATTTATTTAGCTATATTGTGAATATTACCTAAGCTTATAACTTCCTCATCATGTTGTGAACAAATTGACTTTACTTTCTGCTGCTGACCATAGTATATGAACTTCGTTTATGTTGCTTTGTGGCATTGCCACCGATTCATCATTTTCCATTTCAACCAAGTTTATCATATTTGGCTACCTTTTTGTGTAGATCTTCTCAGATGTTGCTCCATATACCGCTGAGAATTTACGTGCTCTGTTTACGGGTAAGTTTTCCATCGAACTTGAAATCTATATTTTGCTTCTGTTTATTCCCTTTTTATTTTGATAATTTGTTGCTTATAACTCTCTAACAGTCATAGAGGAGGCCTTTATATGTTTGTTTACGGTTGTGTATCTTTGTAAGTAAGTGTTTTATTTTTAGGTGATTGTTCATTTACTAGGATCTTTGCAAATAAGTGCCCTGGGTGCCAAAATGAATTTATTTGATAGATTCGCTAGAGTTGTTAAGGTAGTAATTAAAAATCCAGCTTCATATATTACTGTTTGATACTATGATTGTAGACTCTAACATGTGGTCTTTTCCTTTGACAAGAATAGTCATATGCAAACGCTCTCATAAGCACATTTGAGGATCCGAAGAAGATCTTAGATCAAACTGTGCTTGAAATGAATGATGATTTGATTAAAATGCGACAAGCAACAGCATATGTATGTTATGCCTTTATAAATGCCAAGACCTTGCTTTTATGTCAATCATTTCCTTCCTCACCTAATCACCTTAATAGGGACATGGACCACATGGTATGGTTCTATTGTTGATCTTCAATTTCCTGGTCTCAGAAGGTTCTTGCATCTCAGAAACAACTACAGAACAAGTACAAAGCTATACAACATGCTTCAGAAAATTGGTAAGAAACTTCTCAGAATTCCGATTTCTTGGTTGTTAGTCTCGCAGTTAATTGTAGTTTGGGTAAACAGGTACAAAAGAGCTCAACTTGCTATGAGCAAAGGGGATGAGGATCTAGCTCGTGAAGCTATAAAGAGATGTAAATCTTATGTTGTAAGCTTTTGTCGAGTTTTTTGTTGGCCTTCTGGGAAAAATTACTTGCTTTGCTTGATTTTGCTTTTCCGATTGCGTCTTCTGGGTTCTTAAGCTTAATGGATTCAAGGAAAAGAATTGTATTTAAGTTATAATAACTGGTTACATATCATTCCAAATTTTCTGCCGTATGAATAGTTTGTAAGAAAATTAAGTACCACAACAAAGTGCAAATCCTGTCCTTGAATAACTTTCTTGCATTTTCCATGATTATGGATTAACGAGAACTTCAAATTGTCACATGTAAATGTGCTGAAAATATACCTTTTATTATGTTAATGCTAGGATAGAAGAATCATGTTGGGTTGATTTTTCCAAAATCTTGGTAGACGGCAGGGAAATGCCAAAGGATCAAGTTACGTGTGCTTTCACAAAATGACTTCATATTTATAAATTAATTGCATCTGGCTATCAAGATTCTTTATTGGCATATATTTTTTATTAGGAGAAGTAATTTTGAGGAAACCAAATTTAAGTGACGAATCTTTCCCCACTTTTATGCTCAAATAACTTGCACGCAATGGTTTGACAGGATAACCGATAATGCAAGTGCATTGAAGACTCAACTTGATCAACAAAAGACCATTGTTGATAATATTGTCTTGAATACTAGGGTATGTCAATTTTTTTTTTATGGGTGAACTCATCAGCCTTTATCTCTGTGATATCAGATGCATCAGTATATGGGTAGTGAATAATATATGGATAATATGTTCTTCTTGGTAGCTTTTGGAAAGCAAGATACAAGAGGCAAGATCGAAGAAAGATACCCTCAAAGCATGTGCCCAGTCTACAAATTTGATCGACTACTTATTCTTCACTAGGACTGCAACCAAAGTAACAGAGCTGCTAGGAACTGTAAACACCAGCAGTGCTCTTGGAGCCTTTGAGAAAATGAAAGAAAAGGGTAAGGATTTTGGGGATCTCTTAGAAGAAACATTGGTGAATAAATATTTCGACTAAAAAGTTTATCATTCAATATAATTAATTGATTCAACCATTCTCTTATCAGTGTTGGCCATGGAGTCACAAGCAAAGTGCTTAATCAGTTGGCAACCGATGACCTTGAAGGAAAGGTATAAATCTGAATTCATTACTTGATGGTGAGCGAAAACATGAATGAATTTTACTTTCCTGCTTTAAGTAATCTTTATATTTACCGTTTAGTTTGTATATCATTTATTATTAACCTATAAATGTTATCCATCCCATTGTATTAATTAATATTTTTTTCTCCAAGATTTGCATGGACGAAACCTATAACACCGAACTCTGTGCCTTTTCTGAACACATATGTTGTTCGAGAACAATATTGTTGTTTTAGGCTTTCCAAACATTTGTATATATTTTATTTGGTCATTCCTTCGAATAAATATTTTATATTCTCATTTACCTTTTTTTCCGTCGCAACCGCGCCATGGCGCGGGAATTCCACTAGTTAGATTATTATGGAAATACACTTACCTAAAATAACTTTGCATAAAACCGCGACACGTGGCGAAATTGCTTATCATTTAATAATATATATATAGATGGTTAGAAAATATAAAATATATGTTAAATGAAAACTTTAATCTACAATCATTAAACCAAAATCATATTTTAGATAATTTAATAAGATCATTGAATTTTAACGTATATAAACCAAAATTTTGAATTTTGAATTTTTTTTATGTGTGTATAGATAAATTAATAAAATTTAATGGGTACATATATATATATATATATATATATATATATATATATATATATATATATCCAATTATGGATAGATTGAGATATATGGTAAATAATAAATAGGTTAATTGATTTACCCTAGATAATTAATTAGATTATTATGGAAATACACTTACCTAAAATAACTTTGCATAAAACCGCGACACGTGGCGAAATTGCTTTTCATTTAATAATATATATAGATGGTTAGAAAATATAAAATATATGTTAAATGAAAACTTTAATCTACAATCATTAAACCAAAATCATATTTTAGATAATTTAATAAGATCATTGAATTTTAACGTATATAAACCAAAATTTTGAATTTTAATTTTTTTTTATGTGTGTATAGATAAATTAATAAAATTTAATGGGTACATATATATATATATATATATATATCCAATTATGGATAGATTGAGATATATGGTAAATAATAAATAGGTTAATTGATTTACCCTAGATAATTAATTAGATTATTATGGAAATACACTTACCTAAAATAACTTTGCATAAAACCGCGACACGTGGCGAAATTGCTTCTCATTTAATAATATACTAGCACAGTACCCGTGCGTGACGCACGGGATTTGTAAAATATATTATGTTGTTCTAAAAGATATTATCATAATTTATCTACATTGTATATATAATAATAATGTTATGATAATATGAAAACGATATAGAAAAATAATATTAAATCTAAACATCAAAATGATAAATATACTAAACTGGTCTTGGTCACTCGATTCACATCTTCGATCAATAATTAAAAGTGTGATATATAGATCACGATAACTTCATTAATCCACAATGTTGGAGAATTCATATCGTCGTTGCACAGTTTTGGTTTTGGAGGTATTGTCGGGTTTAAGAAACATGTAAAATAAATATAGTTCATATTAAGATGGTATATTAAGTAATAATAGATACAACAAATAAGTAAAATAAGGCGCGCATTACCTTCTTTGATATGCATTAGTGTCGGAAAAAAAATCGGATTTATATACAACTTTGTCACATCGGCTAAATTAAAGTTGACAATATTCTATCATCTACACACAACAAAAGTTAAACATATAAAAGTAAAGAATGCATGTTCACGAGGTAAAATAAAAGAAATTATAATTATTGGTAATATTGAGAAATAAAGTCATTAGAAATTATAATTATTGGTAATATTGAGAAATAAGGTCAATAAATATAGTTAAATAAGAAATATGATTTGAAACTTATGTCCAACATCTTTTACAATAAGAAATTAAAATATATCAATGATGTATCTATTCAGCCCCATATTGATGGGTATATATATAGTTGTTTAAATAATTTCGAACCAACAGGTCACTTTAATGTACGATTCTTGTGAAAGAATTCAATATTAAAGGTGGTAAAACAAATAACCAATAACAAAATATACAAATCAATGCATATAAAAATGAACTTGCCTATCATTCTTCATGATAAGATCAACTCTACCAAGTGGAAGTAGAGATATGTGATGAACTTCTTTTATATGAAAATGGATAAATATTGGATTTTAACAAATTAACGTATAAATAATTTAGCAATAAAAATACCACCAAAATTTTGATATAGCAGAAATCCTACCAAATACGGGTAAAATGAGATTGTAATTTTTTTTGTTTGTAATTAGATAAACATTGTATTTTAACAAATCATTGTATAAATAATTCAGTAGTAAAAATCCCACCAAATATTTTGAGATAGCATTAGAAATCCTACCATATACGGGTAAAATGCGATTGCAATAATTTTTATTTGTGAATTGAAAAACAATTAGATTTAAAAAAATCATTTTATAAATAATTCAGTAGAAAAAATCCCACCAAATTTTCGAGATAAGTAGAAATCTTACCAAAAACGGGTAAAATGAGATTACAATCGTTTTTTGTTTGTAAATAGAAAAAAGATGGATTTTAACAACTGCTATGTTTGAATCAAATAGTAAAACCCACATAATTCAACAATCATTGATGTTTGGGAGATTAGCAGTGATGTGAAGAACGCCAATTCAAACATGTTAAAAAATCCCACCAAATTTTCGAGATAAGTAGAAATCTTACCAAAAACGGGTAAAATGAGATTACAATCGTTTTTTGTTTGTAAATAGAAAAAAGATGGATTTTAACAACTGCTATGTTTGAATCAAATAGTAAAACCCACATAATTCAACAATCATTGATGTTTGGGAGATTAGCAGTGATGTGAAGAACACCAATTCAAACATGTTAAAAAATCCCACCAAATTTTCGAGATAAGTAGAAATCTTACCAAAAACGGGTAAAATGAGATTACAATCGTTTTTTGTTTGTAAATAGAAAAAAGATGGATTTTAACAACTGCTATGTTTGAATCAAATTGTAAAACCCACATAATTCAACAATCATTGATGTTTGGGAGATTAGCAGTGATGTGAAGAATACCAATTCAATGTTCCTACATATGCATCAAGATAGAGCTCAAATTCAACCTGAGCAATGGTCGACTACAATGCTGGAACGGCATAGATTCTTGTGAAAGAATTCAATATTAAAGGTGGTAAAACAAATAACCAATAACAAAATATACAAATCAATGCATATAAAATGAACTTGCCTATCATTCTTCACGATAAGATCAACTCTACCAAGTGTGAGTAGACATATATGATGAACTTCTTTTATATGTAAATGGATAAATATTGGATTTGAATAAATTAATGTATAAATAATTTAGCAATAAAAATACCACCAAAATTTTGAGATAGCAGAAATCCTACCAAATACGGGTAAAATGAGATTGTAATTTTTTGTTGTTTGTAATTAGATAAACAGTGTATTTTAACAAATCATTGTATAAATAATTCAGCAGTGAAAATCCCACCAAATATTTTGAGATAGCATTAGAAATCCTACCATATACGGGTAAAATGCGATTGCAATAATTTTTATTTGTGAATTGAAAAAAATTAGATTTAAAAAAATCATTTTATAAATAATTCAGTAGAAAAAATCTCACCAAATTTTCGAGATAAGTAGAAATCTTACCAAAAAACGGGTAAAATGAGATTACAATCGTTTTTTGTTTGTAAATAGAAAAAAGATGGATTTTAACAACTGCTATGTTTGAATCAAATAGTAAAACCCACATAATTCAACAATCATTGATGTTTGGAAGATTAGCAGTGATGTGAAGAACATCAATTCAACGTTCATACATATGCATCAAGATAGAGCTCCAATTCAACCTGAGCAATGATCGACTACAATGCTAGATCGGCATATGGATCGAGAGAAGTCATTGCGGCAATAGATGTGCATCAAGAAGCAAGATTCCATCAATGGATAACTTATTGTCATCACCAGTAACAAATCTAACTTAGCGTCTGAAAAGTGGTTGATTACAATGTTGGATCCCCGTTTCTTGAGCACTTTGTTTTCGAAGCGTGTCTTTGTCTCGAACACCTCAGGCTTCCTCCAATTCAACTTGTGCAATGATCTTCTAAATAACAAAGATATTAAGTTTTAACACAAAATAAATGAGAAAAAATAAATAAAATTTACAATAGAAAGTAATTAATTGGTTAATTTAATTAAAAAAATTTAATATCTTTAATTCAAACGGGTAAAAAATTTTTGAGAGAAATTAATATTCTAGTAATTAAATTTGTTAAATTATCATTAAATTTATTTTAATTAATAATTGATTAAATTCTATTAGTTATATAGGTGAGGCCACACTTAATGAAAAGCTGTCACGTAAGCCTTGGTTTAAGGAGAGGCTGCCACGTGTATCTTTCACATCTGTTTTAGTATTATATTAGATATTAGAATTAGATATTAGATATTAGATATTTTCTACTCAAATAATAAAAGGAACTTATCCAATTGAATAAATTGTTATGGTTGTTATTTAGTTAATTAAAAAATACAAAGGATGGGTAAAGCCAACAACTAATAAATTCATCAAATATCTAAGAAAAAAAGTTTTCAAAATTAACAAAATGAATTTTACGTAACAATCATTCAAAAGAGTTTAGTGAAATTTATTTATTAGTAACATATTGATTATTTTCTGGCTTTAAAAATTCTTGGATAAAAATTAATCTGCAAATTTGGAGAAGTTGTTATGATTTGGTCAACAAATTCAATATTTTAATTAATAAAAATGACTTTAAGTATATTTATTTTAAATATATATAGGGTATGTTAAGCGAATGACTGTCACGTGACACTTTCAATGTGAGGTCGCCACGTGTATACTTCGCAGTTGTTTTAGTATTATATTAGATATTAGATATAGATGTCATCAACAAACAATGTCATCACAAATGATTGAGATTAATGAGGTGTAATCACATATGTCATCAATGAATAAAAGTCATCAATAAAAGATGTCATCACTCAAGTTTAATTACATTTTATACTCTTGTGTACTGAATTGTATAAAAATGTAATAAATACGTCACCACAAGTTTGCATCAATGAAGTGTAATCACAAACGTGCCATCAATAAATAAAAGGAGAATCAATGAAAATATATCGATATACAATTTACTGAATTACAAAAGTTGCTTCAAACGATTTGATTAAAAAAGTTGCATCAAATAATTACATTAGAAAAATAGCATCAAAATACTACTTTGAAAAAAGTTGCATCACATTAAAGAAAAAAATGTCATCAAAACACTACATTGAAAAAATACGGCATCACGGTAAAAACAAAATAGGATAAAAAAAGTGTCATTAATAATCCACAGTAAAAAAATGGCATCAATGGTCAACGTGATATCGCAGTAAACAAAAAATGTCATCAAGGTTTGAGAAAATTGGCATTCAAAAAGTGTCATCAAACAATTTCATTAGAAAAGTGGCATCAAAGCGAAATTAAAATGTCATAAAAATGACATCAAAACAGTAAAAAATAGCATCACAAAAATGTCATCACTTAAATAAAAAAAAAATTAAAAAAAATGCAACCACATGAGTTGGTTAACGTTGACCGGACAATGGGCAACCGTTTGACCATTGACCATTTAATACCCCATTTGGGGAATAGAATACCTAACCTAATTAAATAAGTTTATTGTCTAATTAGCTAATTAAAGGTTCTAAATAGCCTACAATCACCCTATATTTAAAGTCTTTAAGGACAAATTGGTATATTTAAAGTGGTTAAGGAGACATATAACCCTATTTCCCTAAACCGAACCGGGCCCGAGGATTGACGATGAAGACGAAGAGTTAATGGCGAGCGTCGGCGAGGATGAAAGCGATGTCATTCTCAACGACGTAGAAGCCGACGACGAGCCGGTGTCGGTGACATCGGTGATGTTTAGGTCGAGATGTTTTAGGAATTGCTCGCCAAGCTCGATCGTGAGAAGCAAGCACAATTGGGAGCGGAGAATTCGAAGAACGATTTGCATGTCTTGTTCAATCGGCTCAAAGCCTTATAGCGCATGAGGATTTATTCTCCTCTTCGTCAGCAGCAATGGAGGAGGATGAGTGCAATTTAAACTCTTCGTCTTCCTCGTCAATCCTCTTTAAAAGGCCCAGTTCAATTCATGAGTTTTTATAATAAAAAAACCGGTTGACATATAAAAATAATTTGTTTTTTAACCAAGCATATAGGGTTATTTGTCTCATTGAACACTTTAAATATACAAATTTGTCCCTAATGACTTTAAAAATACCAGTTTGTCTCTAGGACATATTTTAATATATCAATTCGTCTTTTCGGCCCCAACTTAATACATGAGACATGAAGTCAAATGTGCAGGTAGATATATGAGTTCCTTTCTAAAAAAAAAATGAAGTCATCCTATGACAAAATCACAGGGAACAACGCAGGGCCGTCCCGATGATTTCGTAGGCCCGGTGCGAGATTATAATTAGGCCCTAATTTTTTCACATTTTTATATGAAATTATAGATGCAATTTTTTCAGTATAAAAAATATGAAATTCAAAGGATGAAGAAGGCGAAAACAATCAAGGATTTTGTAAAAATATTATTTAAAACTAGAATATTTTTTAAAACAATGCATAATTATATATTGTTTTGTAATTTTCTTTTACTCCTAACACATCTTACACTTAAAAATATTAAATTCTTCATTCATTTATAGAACTAAAGTGTCCTTAGAATAACGTAAATTTGGCATATAAAAATAATGTGATAACATTTTGTGAATTATCCAAAATTAAAAGGAAATAAACTTTAGAAATAATATTGGAAAAAGAAATTGAGGTGAAAGTAGCAAAAGAGAGGTCCTAGAAAAAAATAGAAGCAAAAGATGGGCCTCAAAATAAAATAAAAAATTGAGGAAAAAAAATCCTAGAAACAAAAGATGGGCCCAAAATAAAAATCTGAAGATTTAGTTAAAAGTGGCTGATCATGGGAATCGAACACGCGCTCACAACTACGTTGCCACATCTACCCCTCTACCAGTTACCACTACGCCACCATCTTCCCAATGTAATTTGGTGGAAGCTTTCTATATATATACTAGTAAATTTATATTGAGCCCCCCAAAATTTTCGGGCCCTGTGCAGGCAGGCCGGTTGCACCGTCCTAAAACCGGGACTGGAACAATGCATAAGAGAACTTGATCATAGAATGCCATTATGAGGGTTAGGGAGGCAGTTAGAGTTACTTCTGCTCATAAATAAAAAGAAACACTAGCTTAAAGAGGCAATCAGAGTTGCTTCTGGTTATAAGTATGTACATTGCTTCTGCAAATAAAAGAATAAATAAGCAAATTTTGACAGCCTCCCTAGGCTATATAATCTGTTTTCATGTGACTTTTGGGGGACTAAATAAACCGGGCCTATGAACTCCCGGGCTATATAATCCGCTTTTTTGGGTGGTTTGTGCACCAAATAGCATGGATATTGAAATATAATCCGAGCTCTAAAGTCTTTTAAACCAATTCTGACAGCCTCTATTAGCCGAGTGTGTCTGTTTTCCATCCAGGTTCTATACCTATTATCACACCACTATGATGCCCGGATACTATTTAACCCATATCCGGCCTATATTCTTAAAAACACCCCCACACCTAGTCACTCATGCCCATCAATAAGAACTAACTTGAGAAACTACATTGAAATTTCGTACCTACACACACAAGTTCGAGCTCTCAACTCACCTTCAATTCTAAGGCAAATTCATCGCCTGACACAAAGCACCGATATTTGGAGACAAATTAATAAAATAATGAAAAGTGGCCAAGTATCCCTGGTTTGAGATACTAGCGCTAGAATCCAGGATAATATCGCTCACATTAATTGCAAGCCAGTTGGATTTGGTTCCTTTTTTTTGGTATTTAAAGTGCATGAAACGCCGTGCATCGAGTAGAATCATAGCAGCAAAGGTGGGTAATGGAGTGGACAGATGTCGACCTCTGCTACTCCCAAAGAGAGCTCCATCGGATGGAAGACATGTGGAGCCGTGGAGGATCATATACCGCCCAAATTTATTGTTGAAAAATATGAATTTCTTTTTGATATCTTTCTTTCTCTCTCAACCGATCGTTTTTTTTTTCCACAAGGGATTGTCATGTCTTTCTATGGTATCGCGGGCCTCTTTATTAGCTCTTATTTGTGGTGCACAATTTTGTGGAATGTAGGTAGTGGTTATGATCTCTTCGATAAAAAAGAAGGAATGGTGTCTATTTTTCGTTGGGGATTTCCGGGAAACAATCGTAAATAACTACATTTTCAACATTAAAAATATAAAAAATAAAAAATTACCACAATACTAAGACATTTTTCTCCACATATAGACATCAATTTTTAATATATTTGACCATATTTTTTTAAAAAAATATTTCTTTTGGATACAATCTAGATAGAACAATACCTACAAAATTAATAACAGTGATAATTATCAATGTTAATGTGCAATATTGTAATAAAAAATTGGTATTTTGAAATATAAAAATATTTTGTTAATTAAAAACGAATATATTAATGCTTTTAGAATAGAAATAATAATTGAAGAGGGGTATATTTGTAAATGTTATAACGAGAATGATAAAGCTAAGAACAACACAGAGATTTACGTGGTTCAGCAACGGTGTGTTGCCTACGTCCACGGGTAGAGAACCAGTTTTCTTATTAGAGGAAGCGAAACAGATTAGGTTACAGGGGTCGACGTTCCATGAGTATACGAAGATAGGCCCATTTACTCATGGAACCCTAAACAGACAATGGACTGAAAGCCCAAAATAGATAGACGATAGACCCGTTTATAACAAACATCGCATACCGTAGAGGTGGGGTGGCGCTGCCCCTCCTAGCCCCCCGCCAGGGGCGCGTCGCCCCCTGGATACAATCGAGACCACCGCCGGGGGGCTCCGCCCCCCGGACCCCCCCGATGCGTCGCCGGTCAATAGTCATTCAAGGCACATTAACAGTAAATTACATTAACGGAAAAGATGGGTTTTGATATTCTAGGGATGCTACTAATAAAGTGAGAACAGTAAGAATGAGAGGCTAGGATAATGTGGCGAAGAGAAGGGAATAAAAAAAATCAGTATTTCTAGTATCCCTAGCATCCCTTAATAAACATGGCCTAAGTCCACCACCAACCTGTTGTTGTCGCCACCACCACCGCCAGCCATCCATCGTCGGGTAAATTGCAACCGTCTGCCACCCCTCTCCCATTGCCATCTGTAAAGGCTCGGATTTTCAAAATCCTAATTTTTCGGAAAAAGGAAATTAAAAATGAACTTAAACTGAATTTAAAACTCATTTAGCGGATTCCGACCGAAATATAAAATTTGGCGAACGATTTCCGTCATTTGACCTCAAAAATTCAAAATAATTATCGGATGGTGATACCATTTTTTATTATAAAAATCTAATCGATCGAGAAAACGAGATTCGGGAAACTAAATTTCGGAAACTAATTTCGGGATTCGAAATTTACGTATTCGGATTTGGGTGCGAAATCCCAGTTTAAACTACAAATCTTCGGTTTCAAACCTTCAACCTGTACTCGGGGCGCAAGATCCTAACGAGGGGTTTTATCCCTCGAAACGTAACTCGGGAATCATAATCCCGGGCCGTTACAAAGGTGGTATCAGAGCTGAGGTTTTGCAATCCGAGTACAATAGGTTGAAGAGGTTTTGAAAATCGCCCAATGTTTTCAAATGGTTTTGGAATTTTTTTTTATAAAGGGCAAAATGAATTTATTTGGAATTAAACATAAATGAATAAAGGGAAAGAATCTCGGGGGTAGAGACCAAGGCGATAGACATCCCTTATGGATGTAGAACTCGGAGAACGGTAGGCAAAATACTAGCTTTTATTTACAGATGGGCCTAGAAGGCTCCAAGGAACACCACGGAAGTTGGAGTATTGAGTTAGGAGGCCGTGAGGTTCTTGCCCCTCCGGTCAGCTGCCCCTCGAAGGGTAGCATAGATCGTCTCTGTGCTTTATAAATTAGGCCTGAGGGCGATCCTCCTTGAAGTGGATCATATTATCTATGATTGCTTCCGTGTTGAGTGCTATTATGCTTACGCTAGAGAACTAATCGGTATGCCCTAACTTGAATCATGTGTTGAATAACTGTGCAAACGGGATAGTGGGAGAAAACCTTGTTCTTATATAATCGGAATTCCTGTCTTGTCGGAAGAGCCTTGCAATAATTCAAACGCCTTGATGGTTCTAACTCCGTCTTCTGCCCCCACCAAAACATCTAGGCATGTTAGCAAGGGTCGAGAAGCATCCGCTCTCCCTGTTTTGAGTCTTGTTTCGTATCCTACCATCGATGCTTCTATCGAGTCTCGTACTGTGGTTGGGGTCTTTCACGGGAAATTTGGGTCGGTCAACTAAATACCTTCGGAAATCGTGTCGGATGTGAGGGTTACCTGCGTATGTTAGTGGGAATGAGGATTTAAATCGTTTCGAGATAGAAGTGAGTTGTCTTATGGAGTTATCCCTTTCGATCCTCGTAATGGCCAACCATGTCTTCTTGACACAAGAGTCTAAACACAAGTTCTACCCCACCTCTCGGAAACAGCGTGAATGTCCTAACCCAGCGAGTCATACTAGCGCCTCACGGGGAAACGGGGTGATGAGTCGGTGAATGGCCTTGGAGAATTCTGTCGGTTATAGTAGTAGCCATTCTTGTGGTTGCATGACATAGTATATTGATGTATTTCAGCATGACTTGCCTGATATCTTGCACGGTTGCTCTTATGAGGCGATGTATGTGTCATATGTATGGAACTTCCATGATTATTGTCTTCCCATGAATTAGGCCCATGATAGTGTGGTCAACCCTCGTTGTATCATGTATGTTTAATATATGAGATGGATGTCCTAGCATGCTGAATTAATCTAATTAGACCATGTTGATTGAGTATATGTTTAATGAACATTTCTAGTATCATGTAGGACCTATGTCTCCCAATCATAGGCCCTCGTATGATCATGTGTCGTCCTTGTCATATTATGTGAATATGGATGTATATGATGTGATAGGTACATCCTAGCGTGCTTGCCTTGGCCCCATGATATTACGACCTCCTTATGTGTATCTAACTGAGTGATAAGTCATGTATATAATGTCCTTTGATGTTGTTAAAACTAATGCAACTTATGCCATGCATGTCCCATATCCGTTCGTGCATGTATGTTCTTAGTATGTCAAGCATGATTAATGAATGAAATGATAGGTTGCTAGCTTCTTTTGTGAACGTGTAAAGTGGATGAGATGAACATGTTATGAATGCATAGGACGCTACTCCTTGAGATAGGTGCATGTTAGTGTGTAATGATGTGAGGATATCTCGTGATTTTTATGTGTTTGCGTGCCATAATTGTAAGGGCATCGTTGTAACTCTCGGGTTGGGATCTTCTCCTTGGTCTCGTCGTCCCTAGTCCTGGTCCATATTTGAACTCTTAAGGAAGTTGTGTTGTCCGCCCTTGTCTCTCCCCTATCTTCGTAACTTCTAACCCTTACGATCCTTCGATGAGCGCCGACATGCAAGAAAGGACCGACGACCACGTGGCACCGGAGCGGTGCAACGGAAGTGTGATGGGTCCATGACCCCTAGGCCCCAGGAACAATGTCACCGATGGCAAAAAAAGGACGAATATGCTTCAAAGATGACAGTCGTGAACAGGTTTCTCCCAGCAGACACGAGGAAGAGCATTCTTAATTCAAATCGTGGATTCTTCTATACTAGTCGGAATTGATGTTGTGTGATAGGCCTAGATTTGACATAATTAAATGTGTGATGACGCATGTGTTGAACTGGTAGCAATGATTGCATGACTAACTTGTTTCTATGATGATGCGTCTTGGTGCTTGGTATACTGACTTACTGGTGAGTAGGTTATGGGTTATATGTTTGGTAGTGCTTTCTTCTTGAGCTTGAGTCGTGAGATTCTTCGGTGAGATGGGTCGAAAAGTGGCGGGTGGATTGAGGTATTCGGATTGAGTCTTTGTTTGTGTAAGATGGGGTGCATGAATGATGCGTTAGCTTGAGTAGAGCCAAGTGAGTTGGGATGTGTCGAAGATAGTGGTTCGTGAGTATAGATCAGCTTCCAGGTAGGTCTTAGGTGGGGAGTGGGGCTAGTATGTTAAGATTTTAAGGGAGATGTCCTAGATAGGAGTGTCGGTAAGAAGTGGGTGTGCGGTGTGAGCGTTTAGGATAAGAGGGTAGCGGTTGAGGTCTAGACTAGTTGCATGAGGGTGACCTTAAGAGTGGGTGTGAGTATAGGCAGTTGGCGTAGTTCTAGAGGTGGATGGGCGAGCTAGGAGTTGATCGGGGGATTCTTGAGGGGAGGTGTTGTGAGACGGATTGGTGTACTAAGGAAGGTGTCTAGATAGTATATGAGCGGATCGTGGGCGATGTCGAGGATGATCAATTAAGGAACGTCTAAGGAAATCGTAGAATTTGGGACTAGGTGATGTGTGCTGTGAGTGTGAGCGATTTCGGTAAGGGATGAGGTTGAGGAATTGCCAAGGAAGAGTAGTATGAGGTCGCTTGGGAAATTATCGATCGGGGATATTAGGTTGTTCATATCAGGGTTGTTCGTATGATGAGTATCTGGGGGTTGTTTAGATAGGAATGGTAATGCTTGGGGAATTTATGAGTGAAGGATTTCTAGCTGCGTTGTTGGAGGATTTTAGCATAGGGAATGACTCGGAATTTATGAGTGGATGTTATTGTGGCTATTGAAGTATTTGAGGGTGTGAGATGAATCTTTAAGGAAAGGTTGGTAGCTAGGCAAGGATGTAGTTGAGATTCCTAGTAAGTCTGTGCGCTTAAGGTTGAGATAGGGAGATTATGAGCATGGATTTGGGAACTAGGCAAAATAGAAGGTATTGAGGACGCTAGAGGATAAGAGATTTTAGAAGGCTCGTGAAGTTGCGGTACTTAGAAAATTCGGACGAGGATGTCATAGAAATTCGGTGAAAATGATGATCAGTACATAAGGGTTTAAGCGCTAGAGATTTCGAAGTCTGAGGAAGCGTGAACTGAGGCAATTTGGGGAAACATGCGGAGTTTAGGGAACTAGTCTAGGTAGAGTATGCTGCGAAGAGGATCTAGAGTGGGTCGGCTTGAGGGTCATGGTGATTCGTGGTTGGGAGTACCACTAGTTGGGTTATGCGTTAGAATTGTTTGGGAGTGTCAGGTGTGAGATGGTCAGCATGAATTGGGTCCTTAGAGGTGGATGGTTAGTGAGACTGGTTAGTGGTGCGGGAAGTATGATCAGGTTAGCAAGGTGATTCGAGATGTCTCTTTAGGAGATGGTGGTCGGGTGGAGTCTTGAGAGCCTAGGAAGAGTAAGAGAGGTTGTTAAGAAGCATCTAGATCGATCGTGAGGGAGGTTAAGTTAAGGACTTGGGATCTCTCTGAGAAGGAGAAGATGGGACCGGTAGAGGACCCTTAGGACGAGGGTGCATTTGATAAGGAGTCTTTGTACGTAGTTGGTCGAGATGTTAAGCTTGTAGGATTAGGAACCGTGTGATTGGGAACTCCGAGAAATAGTTTAGATGGTCGAGTGGAAGGTAAGACTTGAGATCGGGATGTCGAAATGGATTGGCCCTTAGATGGCTTGATGGCATAGGAGTTGGGATACCTAGTAGTTGGTTTGGGGTATTCGGTCTTGATTGCGAATAGTTTTGAGGCTAGAAAGGTTGTATTCATGTGAGCAGGATGCAATGATGTCTAGAACTAGTAGCGGTTTGGGTTGGTAGACCTCGGTGAATTTGATCTTAATGCAAGAGCTTATGGGTAGTGGTCGTGACTTGTCATGATTGGTAGTTATAGGCAGGTTCTCTTGAGGTTGTGATCTAGCGTATGCTTCACTTGGGGGCCGAATGTGGTGCGAATTTTATGTTATAGACGATGTTGATTCTATGATATATGGTCGTTGACAATAGTGAACTGTTAGTACTAACATAGTTATTCACTAAACTCGATGGGATGCTAATTTACGGAAGTACTTGTTGGCCTCTAATGCGATGACGCTTGGCAGTAGCATGAGTATGATGTGCTTAGCTGATTGATATAACGTGCTTATCTAATTGATGTGGTGTGTAACTTCCGTGAAATGATGTGATAAATTCTACCATATATGATACGATGCTAGATATGCTATGGTATGTGGCTATTCTTGAGGTGATTATGTTATGCTATTAGACGTGAGATGCTATTGTTGTTCGATATATATACATTATGATTGCTGATGGAAATGATAGGAATTGAACTGGTGGACCTTAATTATGACTTGAAACCTACGAAGGGAATATATGATTAGCCTTTAGAGGTGGATGATAGGATGAATGGAGAGGTTAGGAATGCTTTTGACTAATGCCGAACTTGAAGTGTTGAACGATGTTTTAAAGAGCACGTTGTGATGTTTTGAGTTATGATATGACCGAGGAGTCGGAGTAAGGATGTGGTAGGGGCCCATATTACATTCTTGCTACGGTTTGTTGGGGATATTATGATCACATCAACGGTACTGTGAGGATCTTATAGGGGCGCTTATGAGATGCTTACGGGATCAACGGCATGATCCTTGGACTCAACAATTTCAAACTTCATCCCCTATTTTAAGATGATTTTAGTCTTGGGGACGAGACTTGTTTTTAGAGGTGGATGATGTAAAGGCTCTGATTTTCAAAATCCTAATTTTTCGGAAAAAGGAAATTAAAAATGAACTTAAACTGAATTTAAAACTCATTTAGCGGATTCCGACCGAAATATAAAATTTGGCGAACAATTTCCGTCATTTGACCTCAAAAATTCAAAATAATTATCGGATGGTGATACCCTTTTTGATTATAAAAATCTAATCGATCGAGAAAACGAGATTCAGGAAACTAACTTTCGGAAACTAATTTCGGGATTCGAAATTTACGTATTCGGGTTTTAATTCGGGGTATTAAATTTTGACTGATGCCCGTAATTAATACCCATCACTTCCCCGGTCAAATCCTTACCTGTTCCGAGCCACCCTCCCGCCTAGCTCCTACTGCACCCCTACCCCTGTTACATCTGTAAACCCATCCTCCGGTCCTCTCTTCTTCTGTACACCATCTCCCACATCCCTTCACACCTCTCCCTAGCTTCTGTAAACTTTTCAGCTCCTCCCCACTCTTCTGCTGCACACCTTAACCATTCATCTTCACCATTTCACCATCACCATGGTCGCCACCGTCTTCATCCCCAAACCATTGTCTCCTCCTCCTCCTTCTATCCTTCCACCTCGATCCACCAGCAGAAGGTCCTACACATCCTCGGAGCCACCAGCAGCAACAACGGACACCACCGGAACCGCCACGGAGCCACCGCAACCCATTCTTTTCTAATCTTCGATCAATCGCGAAGCTAACTTCCGGTAAGCGTCCCTCCTTCGTTTTGGATTGAAATTGCTTGGGTCTTCACCATCACACTCATCCACATCCGGTGTAGGTCCGACAAGCCATCGCGAGCCACCGACGAAGCCCAGAACTCCGATCGAGAGCTCCGAAGTCGCGAAAAATCCATCTCGGTGAGCTCTGAATTTATCCTCGTTTCGATTCGTTTCTGAGTCTTTTTCGATGTCTAGACTAGTCGGGAGTGAGAGAGGGCTGAGTGCGGGACGATCGGGTGAGCTCGAGAGCTCCGGCGAGCTCAAGAGTGGCGGTGAGCTAACGTCGAGGGCGGGGGACCGTGAGCGTGGGCACGAGCGAGCGAGGAGCGAGCGTTGTGTGAGCTGTGTGCGTGAGCCGGATCGGGCGTGGGAGGTGCGAGAGTCTGAGCTGGGCGAACCCGGGCGAGCGCGAGGCATGCTGAGCGAACCGTCGACGATCAGAGTGGCGCGGGCGCGGGAGCTTCTCCATTTGGAATCCGGGAGGAAGATGAAGCTGATGTGGCTTCCGTGGGCCCACCTCCTTAAGCTAATTGTATTCTAATATTTAACCGGTTGGGAGTTTATAATTACGGGTTCGGTTCGGTACGGCTCGGGTTATCCGTATATTATCTAACTAATTAACGGTAATTAAAATATATTATAATAGTAATTGAGGATTTAAAAGATAAATTAGTATATTTTGGAAAAATTATAAGAGTTGATTTATTAAATAAAAATGGCCGGGATTTTAGGGGATTTGGAAATAACTTATAAAAGTGTTAAATAAAGGGGTATTTAAAATATCATGTAATACTATTTGAGATTTAAAATATATTATTGGGACTTCAAGATTTATAAAGGATTTGGAAAAGAATTTCAAGGTTGGAAATTAATCTAATAAATAAATTTAAAAGGGAATTTGGCGAGTATTTTCAAGGGTCGGAATACTTAACTATTTAACTGGGATTTGAAACGGTTCTGAAACTAACTCGGGAATAAGACTTATTTGATGACTAACTAGCATGATAATATGATCGTTTGGCTAACAGTATGATATGTATGACTAATAGCATGACTTATGGTGAATTATTATATGAGATTAAATGTTGGATAACTATGACGATCTAGTAGGATTTTATATCACACAAATGATGTCTTATGATTTTGATGAACCATTGAGGTATATGTGGAAATGATGTATATGAAAATGCGGAATTGGTTGAATGATTTATGGAAAACGATGTGGTCTTGTGGAGCGGATGATGCGATGAAATGACTTCCATAATGTGTTACTTGTTCTATTGATTGAGGTGTGCTTGAGTGCTTAATAGTTGGATGTAGACTTATGTATATTCAATCATGTACTAGGTGATACTATGTGATTGTGACTACTGTGTGCTGGATTCTTTTGTTGCCGATCTGCTAGCCAGGTAAGTACCTCCGGGGCTTACTCAGTAACCAGTACCTCCTGCCTGATGTGTCATATAGTATGTAGGTGTTTCATATGCATAAGAGCATGCCATGTAGTATCATGCTTAGGAATTGCACTTACGAATGAGCATTCTTATTCTGTATGCGTTTGAATACAGAACGGCCGTTATCTGTGAGTTCTAGAGTCCTTGCTAGGGTCATAGGGCAGCCCAGCTTCATCGGGTGTTGTCCTCCTCGAGTCATTTATATATATCACGAGATACGAGATGGGCATGAGATATGATACGATGATGAGATATGATATGATGATGAGATTTGATATGATTATAGCATCGAACTGGCCAGTCTCCACCTTGTCTGGAAGAGGGGTGGTGGTAGAAGAGGGATATACCACTTGGTATTCTTTGTTAAGGCCTTACTTAATATTCCGCACATATGAGTTAGGAACATGATAGTGTGGTTAATATTCCAGTACTGCATGAAGGCATCTTTATTCTAGGTATAGGCGTATTATATGTCCTCAGCGCGGTCAGAGGACCCGCAGGCGGACTCTTGGCCTGACTTGGTGGTATAGTTTCAGGTACCCGATACACTGCTTGATTTTGTGCTGTTATGACGGGGTCTATTCATATGGCGGAGAGGGAGTGTTTGAAACCTGACTTCACCAGATTCATGCTTTTGGGATTTCTTCCTACTTATACTCTGTTTTGACCCGGCTCTGCCGTGGCACAGGTTGTATCATTTTCAGAACTTATGCTCTCTGCATGATAAATGATTTTCCGCGTTGTAGACTTAGGATAGGTACAGGGGTTTACCCCGGGGTCTCCAACGGACCTTTCGGATTTGGGTGCGAAATCCCAGTTTAAACTACAAATCTTCGGTTTCAAACCTTCAACCTGTACTCGGGGCGCAAGATCCTAACGAGGGGTTTTATCCCTTGAAACGTAACTCGGGAATCATAATCTCGGGCCGTTACACCATCGTCGGAACCACCATCCGCCACCAAACCTCCCTCTCTACTTCCTCTCCCGTTGCCGTCGTCGGAACCACCATCCGCCACCAAACCTCCCTCTCTACTTCTTCTGTCGCTTGCCTATGGTGATTGGTTAAAGATTGTGTTTATATTTGTAAAAAAGCTCAACAAGTTTATTTAATATTACATTATTTACACACATAAACCTTCAAAATGATGATTTTTTACCAAAACAAAAATTTTGGACACGAGGCAATTATTTTCGAAAAGCCTAGGGTTACCCAATGAAATTTCAAAAACCTTATTTTACCATAGTATTACCTCACGAAATTTCTGGGTTTTTTTTTTCTTTTCAAATTTGTGCTTATTGCATCCGAAGAGAAGCAAAGGTGGCCCCACAACATTTCTGCATCAAAAACATTGCACTGGGCCTTTTAGGAGAAGCATATTTTATAAAGATGGAGGAGAGAAATCTGTGTCTCGGTCCTCATAATCAGGCTTTATAGTTGAAGCAGTTGATTTCGGAATATATTACACATCCAAAGAAAGAAAATACTTGATATTCTGTTAATACGACAGTGATAGTAGCACAAGTTAGCCACAAGGAAACTGAAACGACGAGCAAAAAAATACATCCTGTCTGCAGACATTTGGCCTTAATGAAACATCTTTCCAAATGTGCAGATGCAAAGAGGAGGTACTGCCTGCTATCAGCTGCAACTGCAAAACGACGGTTCCTAGGAGTATTTTTTGGCAATCATCAACAGTTTAGGCTTCGTCTCACCAAGGACAAAGTACATCATATCAGATTTTTATCCATAAGCTTGACCAAAAATAAAAACATTTTTATCCATGCCATGAGCATAGATATATGTTTTTTGTTTTTGTTTTGTTTTGATCTAATCAATAACAGACAATAGAGCAGAAAAGTCGACTTCTTACTGATTATGAAAGCAACAATGATAGGCGACTATATGAATGAGATATTGAGTATGTTGAAACAAGGACTCAGGTTTCAACACAAGTATAAAGCAAAAATATCTGGAATGGTTCAAATTGCAGGACCTCAACAACAACAACAACAACAACAACAGCCCAGTATATCATTCAAATGAGTGGAATACAACAATGAAAAAGATCAAACTACGGTTTCTCCAAGTCTAACTGAAACAATCCAGTCAATGAATCAAATCAAAACCACAATAAGTCTTACTGCAACTCTTATTCCCACACCCATGAAAGATCACTAGTCAATATTTCTTCACAGACAAAAATCACTAAATCACAAGTTATTCCCCAAATTCAGATGCAATTTGTTCATTGTATATACATAACTCACCACAAATAGAAGGGCAAACAGAAGGCGGATATGCTCTCAGTGTTCTACTAATTTAATCTTGTCAAGACAATTCTGCATTTGCAGGTTTATCTCTTTGGTGAGGGGATCACCTACAGCAAGCTTATATTGCTCAAATTTCGCTTCTTCACACTTCAAAGCTGCATCTCTACAGGCTCGGATGCTTCCTGCAAAGACAGGCATTAAGATCAACAATCTAGAAGATCTGATATCATTGTGATAATCAAACCATTATATTTTTTTTAATATGAAGTTATGAACTCACCACTTAAGTTGAGCAAATTAAAGAACACAGTGCAATTTCCAATGCTTCTGACCATCGTAACTGCAGACCAAATCATCTGGTACTCCTTCCTTGAAGATCTGATGACGCACACCTTCGTAATGGGATTAACGTACTTAACTAAAATAACATCATACTCTCAGATTCTGGAAGAAGGAAAAAGGAAGAAATGGATAGCTCAAAAAATACAGAAACACAAGCTTACTATGGAAGGATCCCAGAGAAGAAGCCAGACCACACTCGCCAAAATTCACGAGTATGCTGTCTTTAATAGCCTTGGAGACGTTAGATTGGGTAATGATAATAGGATCATCCACTGTGAGATCCTTGTTCGGGTCCAGGAAAATCTCCATTACCATATATCTATTTTTGAAGCTCACCATGCTTTCTCAATTCTCACCGGTGGCGGAGCCAGGAATATCCTGAAAACTCGGAAAGACAATAAACTATTTTGCAAATCACATCACCTCTAACAACATCATCTTCAACCACATGGATTCTAACATTTGGAGACTGAGCAATAGAAGGACTAGAACACGCAAAACTTAAAATTGGAATCGATGGATTCTTAGTTGGAATAACAAATTTCTCCATTTTTTCTCCTATAATAAATAATTCACATTTCATAAGCCACAAAATCACAATCGTAGGTTGACAGAATTGATTCTCAAATTTCCCAAACCCTAACTATCCCTATAAAAAATTAAACTTCAATGTGGAAATCTAATATTCTAACTTTCAAGTATTTCAAATTCAGTTGAAAATCTAATTCATAATGCATAAACTTTGAGATAGAAAAGTGGAAATTTACCTTTGAATTGAAATTTGCCCTAATTCGGTGAATCCCGGAAGAAGTTGGCCACTGCCGTCGTGGTCGGAGGCGGCCAGCCGGAGTGCGGCGTCGATGTCGAAGGTGGGCGGACGAGGAGGGCCTGGAGGCTGGATTCGCCCATCACTAGAGGCTCACTGCGTTAAATAACCCTTTATGACTATGTTTTTCGCAAAGTGAAGGGGGAAAATATAAAAATTGACCCATTAGGAGTCGAACACAAGACCTTGTACCAACAACTGGGCCGTAAATTTCAACTGAGCACCCCTACTCTAACACTAATTCTCACTCCCTGGAATATCAACTATAGATAATGAACTAAATAGGAAACGATATCTACACCGCTAATTTTTACTATTTACACCCCTAATCACCGCATATCTATGCGGTGAGTTAATGACATTCTAATGACGGTCAACGAACTACCGCATATACATGCGGTCATTTACCGCATGTCTATGCGGTACTAGCCTCCGTATAGAGACATACCTCATATACATGCGGTATGCACCCCCGTTCCGTTCAAACGGCACCGCATACCCATGCGGTAGGTATCGGATAACCCGATTTACGCGAAACTATTCGGAGTAGCTGAGGGGACCGATAGGAACCGAATCCCACCGCATGGGTATGCAGTATTCGCCGACACTAAGAATTTATCGTACAGGCCATGGACATCTACAATGGTATGAACTTGTAATAAACGCCGAGATCTGGAAAAAATCATATGTTGAATTGAAAAGAAAGATGATTATCGTACAATCGATGGACATCTGCAATGTTATATCCTACTACAGTGGAATTAACTTGTAATAAACGCCGTGATGTGGAAAAAATCATATGTTCAATTGAAAAGAAAGATTAATAAAACGAAAGTGCGATAAATATAAGCGATGACGAAAATATGGAGTTCGGTTGTGAAATGGAATAGACAAAGATACAACCCAATTGAACATATGAAGTTCGAAAAATGACATCAGAAAGTGGGAAATGCTAATACGGTAGGGGACGCCGACCATCACGACGGCGGTAAGCTCTATATCGTGCAATCCTCGCTGCAAACTGCTCGTCCCAACCGTCGACAGTGCGATCGTGATGCCGTGTCCATGTGACGTAGACTGGAGGAAGAGGTGAACCAGGCAACAACCAAATCCGTGAATAAAAGGTTAATATTGATGTTAGAAAAGAGAAACAAAACAGTAACAAATTAATGAATATGAAATAGGAAACGTACCGGAACGAAATGGTTGTTGTTGCCGACTAAAGCTATTCCATCTAGCTCCTCATAGGCCGGTACTGACGGGCCACCGGTGGCGTACAGAGGTAGGCATAACATAGGCATCATCTGTGACAAAATCACCAAAGGACGCTGGTGAAGCGTGGCAAATACCTCGCCCATGATCGGAATCTCCATCCAATACGTAGCATCATGACACGTGCCGAAATAGTTGACCCTCATGATAAGCTCCTGTAAGGCCGGATAGTAATGGTACCGATCTGAATGCACCTGCAACTCAACGGCCAGCTCTCGTCGAACTCGAGGCCATGCGTCTTCTCCCAAGTTGAGAAGACAAGCTAAAGACCTATACCCACAGTGACCATCACCTGCAACATTTGTTACGGCTCGTACGAAAGTAATCATGAATTCTTCGACGTTGTCAGTGCCCCAATTGAATTCTACTCGAGGTAGATTATGTGGTGGAAGCGCCGTAGGTGCTGGTGTTGGAATGTCACTTACAATCTCCGGAGCTGGCTCCGAAGCCGATCGACCTCGACCTCGTCCACATCCCCTTCCACGACCCCGTCATCGGCCTCTGCCTACTCCTCAGCCCCTGGGAGGGTCGTCGATGGCAATGTCGTTGGACCCAGTGGCCTCCTTAGTACCTTCCACGTCATTTGTTTCGTTTGATGCCGGTTGACCCCGACCTCGGCCTCGCCCTCGTGCGGATCCAGTGGTCGCCTGTCTATCTGCCTGGCGTTGAGCCCGAGCACGCTCACGTTCCCAAGGTAGAGGGTTCGTCTGACAGGGGTGGCGAGTCCTCGGTCTCCCGGGCGGTCTACGGTCCTCCGGGTCAGGGGTGGTCAACGGTGTCTGGGACGGACGATCCCCGTCGTTGAATGCCGAAGCGATTCTCCAACGAGTATCCTCGTCCATAGCTCCGCTCTGGAACAAACTGATCATGCGCGACATGTCCACATCAGCTCTGCTGAGTGGAGTGTTATCCTGGACGTTGTCCACATGAGGCCTCTTGAAATCCAATTGCTTCCAAAAATTATGTATCTGGGATGGTCTGATGGGTATCTGCGTGTCTCGACAAGCTTGCATGTCATGTGTGCGTGGAAGACCGTAGACGTCCCTCCAATAGGCATCTCTGCATGGTTGCGACGGTGGCTCGGCTTCCATCTTTGTGTAGATTTCGAACAACAAGTTGAAACATTCCTTCGACACAATATTCCGAATTCGATCGAAAATCCATAGGTCGTGGGAGTCTGTAGGTCAGGTGTTGTTCGCTCTCCCCAATGTATTCTTCACCTCCCAAATTTGATCCGACATCATGAGATCGATTGTGTTTATCACGTGAGTGAAATCACCGACTGCAGAGTTTAAGGTCTTTTTCAACACAGAATGAGCAGCCTCAACCCTAAAAGATAAGTGTGAATCGCAGTTGGAAATCGTTATACCTAAACAAATTACGTGTATAATGAATTTTATATTAAAAATGTAGGCGCACCTGTTCGTCGTGGTCGTACCAAAATGCTGGATTGCGTCTGTCCATGCACGAACTAGCTGCTCCGAGTAATCTCGTAACCACATCGCCTCCAAATACGGCATAAGCCCTTCAATATGCCCCCACTCTGCATGCATACCCCTCCTTCTAGCGGAAAAAATTTCAACCGATCTGGATTGGAACAGGCCAACACGTGCGTTCTTGAAACGCCTAGCAACATCAAGATTCTTTGACTTCTGGAAAGCAGCTTCTTCGCATCGTCGGAGGACGTGCACTGTGCACAACATGTGCCTGACGTTGGGAAGAACTTCTCGTAGCGCCGCAATCAACCCCAGCTCTCGATCATTTTCTGTCGTGCGTCAGCTGTCATCTTCAATGTAGCTAAAATCGGTTTTGGTGGGGTACCATCGACGGTAAGGGCCAACGTAGTGTCTCTTTCATCTGCATCCATCCGTCCGACGTACGGGTGACCGTCCAATGCACCGGGGAGTAGATGGTTGTGCTTGCCATGAATAACGTCCAAGCCCCATTCGCCCCGTTTGAACTCCACGCCTAGGGCTGTTATCTGAGCCGAACAGCTCGGGCTCGGCTCGGGCTCGGCTCGAAAAAGCTCGGGATCGGCTCGTTCAAATATGTAAATCAAGCCGAGCTTGAACAGTATTTTAAGCTCGATACGAGCCCGAGCCGAGCTCGAGCCGAGCCCGAGCCGAGCCCAAAAGCTCGAGGTGGGTTAGTTTCCGAAATTACCCCTAGGGTAATATGAGGCTCCTGCCTCCTCTTTCTCCAGTTCTCCTGTGCTTCATTCGTTCTGGGCGCCGACTCACACTCTTCTCCTTTCTCCCTCCTTCCGATGGCTGGCGAACTGTTCGTGCTCGTACCCCTCACTCCCTCCGCGACATCCTCTAGCAGTCCAGATCTACTCTTCTTTGCTCCACGCTCCTGTTTGTGGTGAACTTCCCTCCTGTTCCGGTGAGAAACGGAGCTCAGATCTGCTCCCGTGCTGGTGTGCTCCGCTTGTCAGGTGCTCCCAGATCTGCTCCTTTTTGCGTTGTGCTTCCTCGACCATCAACCCCTTGGTTCCCTCCGACATCTCTGCGTCGCGCTGGCAAAGAGATCTCAGATCTACTCAGTCTGCTCTCCAATCGTCTTCCTCCTTCGAGCCCCGACGAACAGGCTTCGACTTCCTTATCCAGGTTTGATATAACTCCTTTCAGTTCCGTTGTTTGTCTTCGTCCTCCTAGCCCCGACGACTTCCTTTGACTATATGTTGATGCACTTACCGACTGTCTTGTGATCTAGTTTGAATTCGTCTTCCCCGACCAGGTTTGGCTTCCTCTTAGGCTCTTACTCTCTCCTTGTCCAACAGCCCGGGTGACTGTGATTAGAAATTCCAGCTTGTGAGCTTGAAATTGAAGAAAACTAGTAGAAATTTGTACAGCTTGTGAGCTTGAGTTATTTGAAATTGAAGAATTGTGAATTTGTAGTTTTGTACTGCTTGAAGAATTGTGAATTTTGATGCTTGATTATTTCTATAATTTTCATTTTCATTCAACTATCAGTACAAACCGAGCTTTAATTTTTGTACAGCTTGTTAATTGTGAATTTGTATAGCTTGTGAGCTTTATTTTTTGTTCAGCTTTCCTCCTTTCAACTTTTGTAAATCTATAATTTTCATTCAACTATCAGTACGAACCGAGCTTGAACGAGCTTGAACGAGCCCACTCGACGAGCTCAAACGAGCTTAGGCTCGTTCGTTCGGCTTGACCGAGCCTACCAAGCCGAGCTCGAGTTTCAGGTTATGCTCGCGAGCCGAGCTTGAGCGCCAAAAATAGCTCGAATAATTTTTGGGCTCGAGCTCGGCTCGGCTCGTCTCCCGTTCGAGCCAAGCTTGAACTTGTCAAGCTCGGCTCGTTCGGCTCGTATACCACCCCTATCCACGCCAGACAATGCAAACGGACACCCCTCTATCTTCGACACAGCTCTGCGCGTGTTCCCGCTTGCATCATCTCCGGCTACTCGCTGTCTCTTACGGGGAGTGTACTGGCCGTACTTCTCACATGCGAGCAATAGACTCCCACGCCTTGTAGGAGTGCTCGCCCAAGAACGCTTGATTGTCAAAACCATATTAAGCTTTAATGCTGTGCCACGACAATGTTGTAGGAGATCGTCGCGATTGGTCCACGTCTCGGATGTAGCAAATTCGGCAGTGTAATCGCGGTACTCCTGGTTACGGGCCTCATCGTCCTGACCGTCTTCCGGCATCGGATGAGCCTGCTCCTCCAGTGGTAGCTGCCAGCATGCAAACAGTGCATATATATTACGCAAACCATTCTTGGTTTTTGTCTGCTCTACTTCAGAACCTAATTTATTCCCCTACATTTAAAAACCGGTACCGCCGGAGAATGTAATTGATGATTTCCTTTGATGTGTGACTGAGTTACTTTTGCTGCAATGTTATCTCTTTAAGTAATATGAAAAATGAGGCACTTTATCCGTTTTCATGTAATGTGTTATTCTTTGAAATTATCAAAATTCATACCATTCAATGGTGTCGCCGTGCTGGTACGTTGCATAATGTGTTATCCACGTGCTGGGAAGATGACGTCATGCGGTATACATGTATACCGCATGACCATACGGTATACATATACCGCATGGTCAGGCGGTGGTTTCATAATACACCTATAAAAAAGCGGTTGTTTGAGACTTTCAGTATACCATAACCACTATGGCAACTACCAAAGTGTATGAAGCGGAGACAAGATCCGGCAGCAGGTTTAGACTTACAGTCGAAACTTTTCGAACGCCACCAGACGATATATTGTGCAACTGTCAGCACAGAAGCTCGACAGGATGGCCGTGCTGCCTTTGCCAAGTTGTATGCGAAGAACGCGATACAGCAAGAGTTTCCGATTCAGTGGACCTCGAGTGCGTTGAAGGAGTGACTTACGAGGATGTCCGCATGACAAGGCCGTACTCGTATAGGGATAACCCTGCAGCATATTATATTCACGCGACGGAGGCAATTACGGAGCTTGTTAGCGACTTCTTCTCCAACTTCGGATTGGCCAATGCAACGCAGGTGGCAAGATACACCGTGGAAAAAGTCGTGCGGCGTGCAAACACAAAGCTTCGAAAGTACGCATTTCACCGAATACATATTCACATTTTGCCGAGCAATGTAGAGGAGTCGGTTGGTAGTTGTTATGTACCATAGGTACAATGTTGTCGTGTCCTAAATTGTTGTGTATCATTTATAGTGAATGTATCCGGTCACGAGTTAATCCAGTAATTATATTTCGCTGATAAATCATTTGCATTACACATGTGGTGATACATAGCCTATTAAATGGATTCTACATAATGATTTTACACAAACTTGGTTCCTACTCTACTGATGGATATCCTTGCAAAGGGCTACCTACTGACTCCTCGAGAATACGCGGGCTAATCTGGATCTCAATGTGGTTGAATGCGTACTTCTTCACTCTGTCGTTCGCTGGACGGACGGCGTTGTCGACAGTGAACCTTGCAATCTCAAGTGCGCAGTGTAGCCTGACATCGCTGAATAGGTCGCTGATTGCGCATTTGATTGCCTCATACCCATGCGGTATGATTTGTTACTGTTACCACAACGGTAAAAAAGTACCGCATGGAGATGCGGTATGCGTTTTACCCAAATTTCACAACATACCGCATGGGTAAGCGGTATTTTTAAAACACCGTATGCCAATGCGGTATGTATCGGATAACTACGCCCCAACCGGGTTATTGTATTACGGACTCCGTTTAAACCTAACCCACCGCACATACATGCGGTGTTTTTATACGGTCAACATACATACCGCATGGACATGCGGTATGTCGGGCTAAAATGTTATTAATCCACCGCATCCCTATGCGGTGGATTTGCGGTGTAAATAGTAAAAATTAGCGGTGTACATAACATACCCCGAAATAAATATAGACTTGTCAAATGCGTCATTCGAGTCGGGCTCGATTTGGGTCACTTCGGGTCCCTAGTAAAATGGGTCCCGGGTATGTCTCGTTTGACTCGAACCCAGATTTGACTGGGTTTCGGGTCATTTCCAATCGATTTCGAATTTGATAATTTTTTTTTTTTTAATTAGAAAATCATGATTTGATAATTTTGCGATAATTTTAAAATTAAAGACGTGGTTCATAAGTTCTAACACTTGTAATTATATACTATATCTGATCTAAAATATTTGATTTTTATTATTTCTCGTAATTTTTAATACAATGTAAACTTGTCATTTTTTAAATCTACACACTTTTTAATAAAACAAACAAAAATACACTTATACCCCTAATTATTAATCTATTTTTTACTTTCTTGAAAACTACAAGTACCCCTTACCTAATCATTACAAGGGCATTTTTGTAAAGTGGATGACGAAATACCCAAAATGACATGTTTTTCTTAACGGATGGAGTATAAAATATCAAAATTTTAAATAATTTTTTAAAAATAATTTCATCCAATTAGTAAAAAGCACAGAATTGTTTGAATATTTTAATATTTTTAGAGTTTTAACCTTCTTAAAAAAAATGTGTTGAAAATCAAAAATCAAATACTATCGATCGGATAGAATATACTAACTTCTATCATAAATATAAGAGTTTTATTTTGTGCATGTAGATTAAGGAGCTTAAAAAATAAATAAAATATTAATTTATTTTTTTAATTTAAAAATTAAATTAATATTTTATATATTTTTTTAACTCCTTAAACTACATGTACAAAAATATAAGGTCTTAAACTACATAGGCATCCCAGATGACTCCTCAAACTTGTCAAAAAGGGCTTGAAATAAAAAATTGCAATGCCAAGTCAAAATTCATGTAACTAATATGAAAATAGAGGAACATGTAAAGCACCAATGCAAAGTGGATGGTGAAATACCAAAAATGACATGTGTTTCTTAACGGATGGAGTATAAAATATCAAAATTTTAAATAATTTTTTAAAAATAATTTCATCCAATTAGTAATAAGCACAAAATTGTTTGAATACTTAAATATTTTTAGAGTTTGTGCCTTCTTAAAAAAATGGGTTGAAAAATCAAAAAACAAATACTATCGATCGGATAGAATATACTAACTTCTATCATAAATATAAGTTTTATTTTGTGCTTGTAGTTTAAGGAGTTTAAAAAATAAATAAAATATTAATTTATTTTTTTAATTTAAAAAATAAATCCATATTTTATACTCCCTCCGTTTCCTTTTAAATGACTTTTTCAAGTCATGCACGTAGTTTTATAACGATAAAAACTATATTAAATATTAATATTTTAAAAATATTTTTTTAATAATATTATACTTATCATCAATAAGTATGAGATTGTCGAAAAAAATATTTAAAAAAATTATTATTTCATATAGTTTTTCACACCTTAAAAAACGTGCATGAATAGTAAAAAGTCAATTAAAAGGAAACGGAGGGAGTATATTTTTAACTCCTTAAACTACGTGTACAAAAGTATAAGGTCTTACACTGCAGAGGCATCACAGATGACTCCTCAGACTTGTCAAAAAGGGCTTGAAACAAAAAATTGCAATGCCAAGTCAAAATTCAGGTAAGTAATATGAAAATAGAGAAACAAGTAAAGCACCAATGCAATGGTGGAATTTACTTGGATTGTTGAAGTTGGATTCATGGTTCCTCGAACCAAATTCGGTTAGAAATTCGAATCTATTCGATGAATTTTGAGTAAGGATTCGGTTGGATTTATGCCATTTCGAGTAAGGACTTCATGTCCTTATTCATCATTCTCATTAGTGGAAACGAAAGTCTTTCTACTTGTTCTTCCCATCGATACTAAAAAGGAGTCATTTGGGTTGTCCAAGAAAAGAAGGAGAAAGGATTCAGTTAGTCCTAAGATCGAGCACATTTCGATACTAAGAGTAGGTTGATGAGAAAACCCTTCCAGTGAAAAGAACAGGCCTACACACACTTGATCGCCTCTCCGTTTGCCTCTCCTGTTCCGACTCCTCAAGATTGCCCATTTTCATGATAAAAAAACCATGGTCGTACACCCTTATAGCCAAAATTATTGCCAAAATCGTAATCCTACTTCTAAATCTTGATGTTTGACCTATAAACCCCATCTTTTCGATCATCCTAAGCCATCGTAAGCCTTGTGTTGGCGAAATCCAGTTGGTAGTTGTTGAAATCCCTAATTTTGGGATTGTGTATAGGGTTAAGCTTCGGCTTAATCTCGCTACTCTAGTTCTTCGATGGGACGAATTGGGTGTGTTGTTGGGGATGATTTCTCGAATTTGGTCTTTTCGTCCACCATCGTGGCCAAATCCAGTGTGTATGGATTTCATAAGATGTGTGGTTTGGGCGTTCTCGATTGGCTTTCCAACCCGTTCGTCCGTGATTTTAGGAGAGGGCTCCTGCGGGTACCTGTTCTGATGGGGCAAGCTTCGCTTCACGAGATGGGTTGGTTCTCTCTTCACTCTCTATTCTCCTCCTCCTACAAAATATTTTCTCTATTTAAAGCCGGGAAGTTGGTGCTTGCTTCTTCTCACCTCTTCCTATTCTAATCTTATCAACTTCTACTCTAAACCGCTTCTCTCTTTCTGTGTTGTGGCTATGGCAATCTCTGGAGTGCATAAGGGGAAACGACCTTTGGGGGCGGTTAATACCGCTCCTCAAAAGACCAATACCCGGAAGGGGAAGCCGGAGGGCTCTAAACTCACAAGGGAAACACCTATGGGGGCGAAAGATCCCGCTCCTCAAAAGACCAATACCCAAAAGGGGAAGCCAAAAGGCTCTAAAATCACAAGGGAAACACCTATGGGGGCGGAAGATCCCGCTCCTCAAAAGATCAATACCCGAAAGGGGAAGCCGGACGGCTCTAAACTCACAAAGGAAACCCAGGTGTCCAAGGATGCCCAAGAGGAAAACCGGAAGGCTGTGGTGGAAAAGAAGTTAAAAAAGAGAACAATTCACAAGGAAAAGCTCATCACCTTGCAAGGTAATTCCTTTTTAGCGACTGTTAGCTACTGTTTGTTGGCTTGTATGAATGGAAAAGATAATGTTTTGAATAATTTATCTAACTGTCTGCTTGTCCAAAACCAAAACCTTATGTGGAGATTAATCTTCTATGCAATTAGTTATGGTGATGGTCTGAAATCTGATTGGTGTTTGCTATTGAGTGCTTACTGTTTGCAGCTTAAGTGGTGGTACTGCTGCGGCCGGCTTAATTGGGTGAATGGTGTAGGTTTTAGAGGTTCATGGTCTTCAAGTGTAATCCATTACTCTTTATCGACTTCTTTGTCTTTGATTATGTTTTTGTGGACTCTTATTGGGATTACCTTTAATCCATTGAATAATACGAGTTTGTCAAATGGGTGCGCTTTCATTAAGGGTCGGTGTGCCTGCTCTAGACTCTTGCTTAGTCTCTTGGTCAATGATAAAGAAAAAACCTTAATTGTTATTTGTCTTGCTCAAGGGCTTAGTGGAATACATCTTTTATTTACCGGAAATGGCAAGCATCACAAGAAAATACAAGTTTGTATTTGTATTGAGGCTATGTGTGTCCTGGTTAGTTAGCATTATGCGGCTATGGCGTGGTTTACACTTTGTTAGTCATCTATTGGGTTTGTGGATGGGTTTCTTAGCATGTATAAAATGGTGTATGGATTTCAACGTAAGGACTTGGTATTGGGAAGCAAGATATATAATCAAGTATGATATCATGAAATTTCCTATGCAAAATTATACCTATCATGGATACCTTTCTATCTGGATAAAGTTTTTTACAGCAATTATATTAGAATATGATTCCATTACATTCTTCTTTGTGTTTTCTCCTTCAAGCATGTGTTGCTTAGATTGTCAAATTGGTTGGTTTGATGAGCATACTCTCTTTCGGGGGGGGGGGGGGGGGGGGGGGGGGGGGGTTGATAGATTAAGGCTTTTGAGGTTATTGTTGGGAAAAATACGCTCAACTTTCCCGAAAATCAGAATAATGAGAATGACAATGATAGAAATAACACACACAAGGTGTTTCTAATCTGCCGCAAAACTTTGATATAATGAAAACGTGATTACAACTAAATTACTTAATACCCACACCCAAAACTACACTCTGGATTTTACGCAGAAAATTCTCCCGAAAGTTTCTCTCTGTTTAATGTTTTAAACTAAGCTTTTCTCTCTCTGTGTTTTTGGATTGGATTAATTTACAAATGAAAAACTTATTCATTTATATAGCCTTTCAATAGAGCAAATGATTGGTGCAAATTCCATCTTCAATATTTGCCTCCCGTTTCATTTCTCTATTATGCCTCCTACAAAATCTCATTCTCTTTCAATTATCAAAAATAGATTTCACTATTATTATAATTCCTAATATTAGAGAATTAACAATTCTCCAACAATCTCCCACTTGAAGACTGATTTCAATCTGTCTTCACACATATGGTCTTGTCATTCCTGCAGGCCAACTAAAGTTGAACACAACTTCAATTTGTCAATAGTCACCGTCTTTGTTAACATGTCTGCTGGATTCTTGCTGCCTTGGATCTTCTCTAGTTTTAATACTTCATCTTCCAACAACGATCTGATGAAATGGTATCGAAGTCCAATGTGCTTGGTTCTAGAATGAAATGCCGAATTCTTTGCCAAGTGTATTGCACTCTGACTGTCACTGTACAAGATGTTATTCTCTTGCACGAATCCCGGCTCTGTTAACAAGCCTTGAAGCCATATCATCTCTTTACTAGCTTCAGTCACTGCTACATACTCAGCCTCTGTAGTCGATAGAGCAACAATCTTCTGCAGTTGTGACATCCAACTAACAGCTGTATTTCCGACAGTGAATATGTATCCGGTTGTGCTCTTCCAGTGATCGACTTCGCCTCTAAAGTCAGCATCTACATAGCCTTGTACTTTTAATTCACCATTACCAAAGTACAAGCATTTTTCTGTCGTTCCTTGTAGGTACCTTAAAATCCATTTCACCGCTTCCCAGTGAATTTTCCCGGGATTTGACATAAACCTACTGACAGCTCCCACTGCTTGTCCAATATCTGGTCTTGTACAGACCATTGCATACATCAAACTCCCGATGGCCGAGGCATAAGGAATCTTAGCCATGAGAGCTCTTTCTTCTTCTGTTTTAGGAGATTGATCCTTAGATAAGCGAAAATGATTAGCCAAGGGTGTCCCAACTGGTTTGGCATTGCCCATGTTGAACCTTTGCAAGACACGTTTGATGTACTTTGACTGAGACAACTGCAATGTCCCTTTCTGCCTATCTCTTGTGATTTGCATTCCAAGAATCTTCTTTGTTGGACCCAAGTCCTTCATGTCAAACTCTTTTGATAACTGGTTCTTCAACCTTCTGATATCATTCATATCAGAACCCGCTACCAACATATCATCAACATATAAGAGTAAAATGATATAGCTGGACTGATATCTTTTGAAGTAGCAACAGTGGTCGGCGTTACACTTCTGGAAACCTTCCTTGTGCATGAAGCCATCAAACTTTTTGTACCACTGCCTCGGAGCTTGCTTTAGGCCATACAAGCTGTTCTTGAGTCTGCACACCAACTTCTCTTTTCCCTTTTCTGAGAAACCTTCTGGTTGATGCATGTATATCTCCTCATCTAAGTCTCCGTGAAGAAATGCAGTCTTCACATCTAATTGTTCAAGATGGAGATCTTCAGCGGCAACAATACTCAACACAGATCTGATAGTAGTATGCTTCACAACAGGGGCAAAAATATCCGTGTAGTCAACACCTTCTTTTTGCTGAAAGCCTTTGACTACTAGTCGAGCTTTGTACCTCTTAGAGCGATCATGCTCATCTTTTACCCGGTACAACCATCTATTGTGAAGTGCCTTCTTCCCTATGGGCAACTCAGCAAGTTCCCACGTTTGGTTAGAAACCAAAGACTGCATCTCATCTTTCATTGCAAGCTCCCACTGGCTTGCTTCACCGCTCTGGCAAGCTTCATCATAGCATTCGGGCTCCCCTCCATCAGTCAACAATAAATAATTCATATATCTCCTGTTAGGCACATGTGGCCGAGAAGACCTTCTCAATACAGGAGTTGGAGTAGAAGGTAGAGTCGTGTTAGTCTCTTGTGCACTACTTTCTCCAACATGCTCCTCTGACTGAGGATTTATTGCGACCGGTTCTGTCATAGAACAATCTGGAAGATAATCTGCATCTGCAAATACTGGGCCATTCTGCTTTGAATTAACGACGTCATTTTTTGTCAAGTCCTTATACATGACTGACTCATTGAAAATCACATCTCTGCTACGGATCACCTTCTTCTTTTCATCATCCCAAATGCAATAGCCAAACTCATCCTCGCCATAGCCGATGAAAGTGCATTTCTTAGATTTCGGATCAAGCTTATTCCTGCCATGATCACTAATATGCACATATGCTACGCAACCAAAAACTTTCAAGTGCGAAAGTTTTATGTCTTTACCGCTCCATACCTCTTCTGGTATTTGGTAATCTAACGGAACCGAGGGACCTCGATTGATCAAGTAACATGCCGTATTGACTGCTTTTGCCCAGAACTGCTTCGGTAGACCTGATTGTATACGAATGCTTCTGGCTCTTTCTGTCAATGTTCGGTTCATACGCTCAGCTACACCGTTTTGCTGAGGTGTACCTGGAACCGTTCTCTCCATTCGGATCCCATGCTCATAACAAAAGCTTTTGAACATGGTGTCTACATACTCGCCACCATTGTCGGTTCTAAGCCTTTTAACTTTCACACCTGTCTCATTTTCAACCATAGCTTTCCATCTTTTGAAAGCCTCAAAAACTTCAGACTTATGTTTCAGAAAGTACACCCATACTTTCCGAGAGTAATCATCGATGAAAGTCACAAAATAGTGCTTCCCGCCAATGGATGCTGTAGTGGTTGGCCCCCAAACATCGGAGTGGACAAGCTCTAGCCGATTCTTCTTTGGAGATCTGCCATTTGTTTGAAAGCTTACCCTCTTCTGCTTTCCAAGTATGCAATCTTCACACATGCCCATTTCAACTGAGCGTAAACCTGGAAGCTTTCCCTTTGAATGCATGAGTTTCATCCCTTTCTCACTCATGTGGCCAAGTCTCTGGTGCCACTTTTTGGAATCTTCATTTCCTGATGCAACTGCAATTGAGCAACGTGCCCCTGCTGTCATGTAAAGAGTACCACTCTTCTTTCCATGCACTATTGTCATTGCACCCTTTGAAATCTTCCATTTATCACCATTGAAAATTGTATCATAGCCTTCATCTGCCAACTGGCCTACTGATATCAAGTTCTTTCTTAGATCAGGAATGTGTCGAACGTCTTTTAGCTCCCATACAAAGCCATTCAACATAATCTTCACTTGACCTTTACCGATAATTGCACAAGGTTGATCATCACCAAGATATACATTTCCAAGGTTCCCCGGGACATAGCTCTCAAAGAGCTCTTTCTTTGAGGTAGCATGAAATGATGCTCCAGAATCTAACACCCAAGATTCGTCCTTTCTCTCCAAGGAACATATCAATGCATCATCTGCTCTAGGATTAAAGCTAACATTTGCCTCCACCTTCGTCTCTTGTTTTTGTGGAGCGCTCTTGCATTGATTTTTGTAGTGCCCGGTATTCCCACAATTCCAACACTCGATGGTCTTCGAGCCAGAGGAACTATTGGGATTCCTTGACCTCGACCTCTTGTCTTTTGGTCTGCCTTGATTGTTCGATCTTCCATGTCCATTTCCTCTGGTTGAATTTCTCCCTCTTGACTCTGTACGTAAAACTGAAGAGGTTGATGATTCACCCGACCCTCTCCGTCGGATCTCTTCACTGAGCACCAGATCACGAACATCATCAAACTTTAACTTATTGCTTCCCGTTGAGCTACTCACAGCCGTGACAGTAGCATTCCAACTATCTGGAAGAGAAGACAAAAGATCAAGGCTCGTACTTCCTCATCAAATTCAATCCCAACCGAACTCAACTGGGTTGTGACTGTGTTGAGTTCATTGAGATGTTGAGCTATCGATGCGCCTTCTGTCATCCGCAAATTGAATAATCGCCTCATCAAATGAACTTTGTTAGAGGCAGATGGCTTCTCGTACATATTAGAAAGGGCTGACATAAGACCTGCCGTGGTAGTTTCCTTTGCTATGTTGAAGGCAACATTGCGTGATAACGTAAGTCGGATAACTCCAAGGGCTTGTCTATCCAGGAGATTCCAATTTTCATCCTTCATGCCCTCTGGCTTCTTTTCTGACAGAGGTTGATAAAGTTTTTTCTGGTACAAATAATCTTCGATTTGCATCTTCCAAAATCCGAAATCTGCACCATCGAACTTGTCTAGTTTCACCTTTCTATCTTCTGCGGCCATTGCTTCCACTCAAATCTGACTTTATGTGGATTGTTTATAACCAACGCTCTGATACCAATTGTTGGGAAAAATACGCTGAACTTTCCCGAAAATCAGAATAATGAGAATGACAATGATAGAAATAACACACACAAGATGTTTCTAATCTGCCGCAAAACTTTGATATAATGAAAAACGTGATTACAACTAAATTACTTAATACCCACACCCAAAACTACACTCTGGAATTTTACGCAGAAAATTCTCCCGAAAGCTTCTCTCTGTTTAATGCTTTAAACTAAGCTTTTCTCTCTCTGTGTTTTTGGATTGGATTAATTTACAAATGAAAAACTTATTCATTTATATAGCCTTTCAATAGAGCAAATGATTGGTGTAAATTCCATCTTCAATATTTGCCTCCCGTTTCATTTCTCTATTATGCCTCCTACAAAATCTCATTCTCTTTCAATTATCAAAAATAGATTTCACTATTATTATAATTCCTAATATTAGAGAATTAACAATTCTCCAACAGTTATGTAATCATAATTTGGTACATAAACCTTGTATGGAAAATAGAATGGTTGGGAAGGTGATGTCTTGGCTCCTAAGACGAGATGATCTATTTCATATAATCCGAGTTCATGTTTGGCTATATAGATCAATATCAATTTCTTCTTGCTCAAAGTGCTTTGACACATCAATCATCAATAGCAATCTAGGCCTTCATCAAACCCACCTTTCTTGGATGACGGGGGTGATTACCTGGAATCGATTCTTAGTGTTTTGTGGTGGGTTAACTACTTGCATAAAGAGCAAAAACTTCTTATATGGAGTTGGATACCTCTGTCTCCATATAACTGATGATGGTTTAATATGAAAATTCGATTTTGGAATTCTCGCGGGATTGGAAAGAGAACTTTTTGAGCAGGTCTAAATGCAATGCGAATAAATGACCATATCAAGATTCTAGCCATTACTGAAACAAAAACTGAATCAATTTCTTTAGAGGATGTATGGAGGAGGAGTAGGTTTTCGAGCGCTATTTGGTCTCCGGGAGATGGTAGGGCTGGGGTCTTGGAGTTTTGTGGAACGAAAACTCTCTCATTGATGAAATAGTCTCTATCAAGATCCATCTGCCAAGAATTATAGGATTAGAGTATTCTAACCCGGAAAACAATTTTAGGGGTATTATTCTTTTTGTTTATGGACCTCCTCGGGTGAAAGACAAGGATCAGTTTTGGGAAACACTGACGTCTGTGATACTTGAACAAAGACCACCGTGTATGGTGATGGGTGATGTTAATGAAATTGCCCATAGTTCTGAGAAATGTGGGGGGGTCTCCTTTCGTCCTTCACGAGGACATAGACTTAACCAATTCATGAATCTATGTGCATTGACGGATATTCCTTGTTCTGGTAATCAATTTACATGGAGGAAAAAAGAGGACGGTGATGACAATATTTTAGAAAAGTTAGATAGAATACTTGTTCAAGGACAATTTCTTGATTCGTTTCCTGATCTAAGTACGTTCAATTGTGCCTTTTTGTTATCAGATCACTGCCCGATAACGATTGAATTAAAAACAACAACAATCATCAAACCTCCCCCATTCAAAATGGAAAACCTTTAGTTTCATAAGCCAGATTTTAGGAATTTAGTCAAGCCAGCTTGGCGAGCTCCTTGTTCTGGTTCTATTATGTATAAAATAATGTTTAGAACAAGATTAATTAATCAAAAAGCTAAACAATGGAACAAGCAAACGTTTGGAAATATTTTTAGACAACTAGCGTCTATAGAAAATGATCTTCTGGAGATTCAGACAGAGGAACAAGGCACCACAAAAACTAGTGAACAAAAGAGGCTTATTCAGAAAAGGGATTGGTTGCTGCTATTTCAGAAAGAATACTGGAGCCAATGTGCAAAGTCAAAACACTTAAAACTAGCAGACTCTAACACAACATACTTCCATAGGGTGGCTTCGGGCCGGAGAAATCGAAAAATTATCAGAAACATTACCACCACGGAGGGTACCCTTATTGCGGGAGATGATAATGTTGGTATGGAAATTAAAAAGGATTTTGTGAACCGTTTTACTAAAGCATCAATTGATGGCAATCCCTTAAATGAGTATTTGCAAGAGATTACTTGCTCTATTACCGAAGAGGAAAATCTTAGGTTAATTGCTCAACCAACAAATTGTGAGGTCAAAAGGGCTGTTTTTAACCTGGGCCTAACTAAGTCTCCTGGACCGGACGGAATTACAATAGAGTTTTACAAAGAGTACTGGGATATTGTTGGAGGAGATGTTACGTGTGCCGTCAAGGCATTTTTTCACTCTGGGAAAATATTAAAGCAAATTAATCATACGTTTATTTCCCTTCTTCCAAAGAAGGATAACCCATCCAAAACAACCGATTATAGACCTATCAGTTTATGTTCAACCATTTACAAAATAATATTGAAAATTTTAGCAGATAGATTAAAATATGTAATGGGAAAATTGATCCACCCATTACAAGGTGCATTTGTATCCAACAGGGCAATTCAAGACAATATTTTTATCGCTCATGAAATCTTTCATTCGTTTAAAACAAGGAAAGGCGCCGACGGCTGGCTTGCCATCAAATTAGATATGGAAAAAGCTTATGACCGAGTAGATTAGGCCTTTACTGAACTAGTTCTTATAAAGTTTGGTTTTCATGACAAATTTATCAAGTTGATTATGGAGTGTGTAACTACTGTTTCCTTCTCACTATTCGTCAATAATGGTCCCACTGAGGTGTTTGTGCCCTCCCGTGGGCTTAGACAAGGTGATCCCTTATCCCCATTCCTGTTTATTCTAGGAGCGGAGGTGCTTGCGAGAAAATTAACTAGTGAATCCTTACTACCTAGCAATGGTATCGGTTTTCCCTTTGGTCGTAATGGCCGTCGTATACCTTTTTTGGCATTTGCTGATGACATTATTATCTTCTCAAAAGGAAACATGTCAGCTTGTGAGAAAGTTAAAAATATCATAGACTGCTACTGTCAAATATCGGGACAGAAAGTTAATTACCATAAATCAGTTTTCCAGTGCACCTCCGGTATCCCCAGATCTCGGATCTCGAACATAGAGAACTCTCTTAACATTTCAAGCCAAGTAAAACTTGACAAATACTTAAGATGTCCAATCACTAATGGCAAAGTAAATGAAAAAACATTTGAAGATATAATCTCCAACACCAGGAACCAACTGTCAAAATGGAGGGCAGATTCCCTTTCACAACATGGATGAACAACACTAATCAATGCAAACTTAGCATCGAAACCCTTATATATGATGCAAAATTTTATGCTCCCACCGAAAATGCACCAGAATCTAGACAAAATCAACATGTCTTTTTTCTAGAATAAAGATTCTACATTTAAGACGCTTATTAGTTGGGATAGAATATGCAAGCCTAAGTCTACGGGGGGAATTGGCTTGAGAAAATCAAAACAAATGAATGAGGCACTACAATTAAAATTGTTGTGGAAAATAGTGGAAGAACCAAATAATTCCTGGGTAAGGATCATCCAACACAAATACCTTAAGACAAACCACTTACTTAATTATGATACGAGAGGAAATGCTTCATGGAAATGGACGCAATTGAGAAACTTAATTCCTACGTTTAAAAATGGGTTGATATGGGTAGTGGGAAATGGTAGAACGATTGAGTTTTGGAAAGACAGATGGGGGCCAATAAAGAACTTAATACATTATTGTAAGGACACAGAAAATATTGATATGGAGGAAACTGTTGACTTGTATATATAAAATGGTAAATGGCCGATGGAGAGGTTGATGAGTGTTCTCCCTTTAGAGGTCGCCGCTAGAATTTCAAATATTGCTCTCCCAGTTTCGCCAATTGAAGATAGAGTATATTGGGGGCCAACCAAAAAGGGTTAGTTCTCCACGTCAAGTGCATATAAACATGTCACAAACTCTACTTAAACTATGACAGACGACAATCAATGGATTTGGAAACAAGATATCCCGCCTAAGGTGAAGATTTTTCTATAGAAAACTAGTCAAAATGGTCTTCCAACTGCCTTAAGACTATCTAGAAGAGGGGTGGCTATCCCAACCTCTTGCCCAATCTGTAATCACCAGGAAGAAGATGAAGTTCATCTATTTTGTGAGTGTAAATATAACTTTTTCTATAAAACCCCAAGTGATAAGGTCAAATCCCTTGTGCAAGATTCTATCTGTAGAACCCGCGAAATAAAACCAATTATGACAATACTTTCTAATAACTTGTCAGCTAAAGAAAAACAATGTTTAGCATTTAACTGGTGGATGATCTGGCTAGTCCGTAACCAATTTGTATTCAGACAAGAACGACTACCAACAGTGGATGGAGTTAAAATAAGAGTGGATCAATTTCTGAAAAGTTGGTCCACTGCAAATAAGCACTGGCTTGAATCAAAGAAAGGAGAATCTCATAAAATAAAAATGGGGAATAATAAGTACAAAGGTTTGAGAAAAAAACAAAATGGAAAAAACCGCCTGTAGGTTGGAATAACCTAAATTTCGATGGAACATCCCTGTCATAGGGAGATAGCTCGATGGGTTTATTATACGGGATTGGGAAGGATGACCGATATATTTGTCGGTGCGCAGACTCTGGGGCAGCAACCCCCTATTGTGGCAGAAGCTAGTGCACTACGCCTAGGCATCATAAGAGCCCGAGAGTTGAATCTAGATAAAATCCTCATCGAAGGGGATTCTCTTATTATTACCAACTTCCTGAAGAATGGTAGGAGCCGTTGATGTCTCTAAAGTAGCCATGTTTTTATGCATAATTTTGTTTCATATTCTATACACTTTGCATATTTCGGGTTGGGAATATGTCAAATTTATGTAGTATATGCTTAATTGCCAGAATTAGAGATCTACATAAGTTTCTGTTTAATATTGCAAAATATGGAGCCATTTCGGGAGAAAACCAAGAAGAAAAGACGGGAGCTCAAATCTACTCGATATCGACGAGTTTTAGTCGATATCGACAAACCATGTATAGGCACACCAGGATCAAGGAGCACCATGTCGAGAAGACGAGAGACGAAGAACCCGACTCCAGCACTTTACTCGATATCGAGTTGCTTACTCGATGTCGACAAAGACTGAAGACCATGCCTGGAGTCGAGGACAACCTGATCGAGGACGCCGAGGAGTGCTACCCGACCTGGCCAGACAGGCCGGACACCACTACTCGATGTCGAGGAAAGTCCTCGATATCGACAAAAGCCAAGTCACATGTCCGAGCATGTCGAGAAGAACTGCCCGACCAGCCCAAGCCAACCTAGTCGACGAAGCCTTTCTCCTTGTTATCGAGGAAAGTCCTCGAGATCGGCGAACCCCAGGAGCCAGAGTCCGAGCCAGTCCGAAGAAGAGCTAGTCGACATGCCGAGCCACTGAAGTCGACGACATCATTTTACTCGAGATCGAGGAAACCTTCCAGAAGCCGCGTAACGCGTTTTGAGATGTCCTACTCGGATTGGGATTACTTGGAGCCGAAGATTGCCGAGTCTATCCGATTCTATCAAGATCCATCATGGAAGAGAAGATTTATCCACTTGAAGACTTTTAGATATAATTTCCCTTTATGGATTTAATTCCTTTGTTGCATTTATTTATCTTTAAAGCTTTAGATATAGATTTAGATAAAGATAGAGATATTCTATCCTTGAATAGCAAGGAGTAGAAGGCTATAAATAAAGCCCATGGGGCTGATTTTAGGGAGCATTCAATTCAGAGCTAGAAAAGTAGTTCACAGAGAAGTT
Organism: Persicaria tinctoria; assembly: GCA_037127255.1. Taxonomy (NCBI): domain Eukaryota; kingdom Viridiplantae; phylum Streptophyta; class Magnoliopsida; order Caryophyllales; family Polygonaceae; genus Persicaria; species Persicaria tinctoria. Next base: position 49,829,223 of record JBANSL010000006.1, on the reverse strand, counting down.
TTAGGAGTTCGAAGGTTTTAGGGTTTTGGCATTCAACGAAATTTGGATTGCCGGGATTGTAAAGGCTTTGAATTTAGTTTATTGCAAGTTTCTTTTCATACATCAATGTCTGAGGTTGCGATGAAGCGCGAGTAGCCCACCCACTTCTAGGGTTGAGGCGAGCCCGACGATAGCCATGCATGTTTGAGGTAAAGATCCGACTTTTATCATGTTTTGAGCATCTACTACATGTTATGTGTTTATTACCCATCTAATTGATGTCCATGTTAACAACTTGGATTGTAAACATAAAATCAGTAGAGACAATTAGGGTTTATTGAAAGAGTTGTCTAATTGTTGGAAAAGGCGAAAGCTTAGTCCTTTGATGCGATTCACATGATTATCTGTTTTATCCTTGCCTTATGCATGTTTGGTTATCGTTTTTGCAAACCCCAATCTTGGAAGTCTTTTGCATATAGTTTATTTTGAGAATCCCAAAGCATTTGTTTTTACTTTCTTTCATTTTACTCTGTCTTCCTCGATATCGACTTGCACTCCTCGATCTCGAGTACTGATTCTCGATCCAGATCGCTGTAGCTTCTGTGTGTAGGTGATCGACAAGAGCCAACCCGACGTCGACGAGTCTCCTCGATCTCGAGTAAGCCTTACTCGATCTCGACCAAAACCGCCGGGAGCTGCTGCTGTGCTGTGCTCGACTTGTCCGATCTTCTGTCGACTACCTAGTCGAGATCGACAACCTATGGTCAACTTCTGTTCGTGAGATTTCTCCGCTGCCTAGGATCCGCTGACACGCTTCCTCGTGGATCGATCCTGACTTCCCACTAATGCATCGGGAGGAAGTCTTGTAATTATTTGATGGGGCACGAATATGGTTTGAATTATATTTTATATTTTAAACTGGATTTCCTCCTACAACAAATTGGCGCCGTTGCTGGGGAAGCTATCATTCGCGCCTTAGGTAGTTAAATCTCACGTCTACTTTGAGTTACTTTACAGGTGTATGCGCCGTTCTGGTCAACCACCTGAGTTTGACGGCTTAGACGAACCGGAACGCCTTTTACACATCAGAGCTAAACTACAAAGAGCCATGGCAGCCGCAGAAACACAAGAACAGCTTATTGAAAGGCTTACAAGGGAACTAGCCGTAAGGGATGTTACTATCACCGCTGAGAGAGCAGGAAGGGAACAAGAAGTTGAGCGCGCAAGGCAAGCAGAAGCTGAGCTTGCCCAATATCCAACCACGACAGAGGATTATATGCACCCGACTCTCGTCGTGCCTGAATCGGCGATTCTAATCCCTGAAAACTCTTTTGAAATTCGCACTCAATTTCTTATAGAGCTTAAAAATAATGCTTTTTATGGCAAATTTAATGACTGTCCTCTTGAACATATTACCAATTTTTCTGACATGTGTCGTACTCTTGCTGAAGGTACTACTTTGGAATATGTCAAGATGAAGGAGTTTCGCTGGTCTCTCACTGGACCTGCACTGAAGTGGCTTGAAGGGCTGAAACCAAGATCACTCACAACATGGGCCCAAGTAGAGCAAGAGTTTCTGAACAAATTCTTCCCTCCAGCCAAGACAACACTCCTCCGCCAGAAGATCACGGCCTTCAAACAGAAGCCTGGGGAGCCGCTAGCAAAGGCATGGGAACGATACAAAGAACTGCTGCGATCTTGCCCTACTCATGGACAGCCACCTTACGTCATTCAGGAGATCTTCTTCAACTCTCTTAACCAAGTCACTAAGGACAGGATCAACCAGTATACTCGCTATGAGTATCTGACGATGCCACCAATCGACGCCTGGGGTGTGCTCGACAAGCTCACCAATTATGACAACAAATATGGGTCTACTGCAAACTGTGAGGAGAACTCCTATGCCAGGCCAGCACTACTGAGTGCCCCTCTATGAGCCTGCCAAGGAGATTGACCCAGATGTCAGGGACCAGTTCTACGGAGACCAGAATCGCAAGCTCCTCAAGCAAGTCAAGTATCTCTCTGTCAACCAGCCTTGCATCGAATGCGGATCACAGCGGCACACCACTACTGAGTGCCCACACAGAGCAAGTCAGGATGGCAGAGACACACAAAGAGGTGGCTTACGCTGGGGTCCCAATCGCTACATGGGAGATCAAAAGTTCTATCAACCATAGTGGAACCAAGGTCCTCCTAGGAACCCCCACCATACAGAGCTCCAGGACATCCAGAAAGGGATCAAAAGAAGGACGATCTACAACTTATCCTTGATGAAATGCGCCGAAATCATGCACAGAACCTGCAGGCTACAAACACCATCAACAATCAGCTCCAAAATTTCAACACAAAATTTGGAGAACTGGATATCTGGAAGAGGAGCATAGAGACACAGATGGGACAATTCGCTGCACAGATTCCACGACCATCCGGACAACTCCCTGGGCAAACAGAACCAAATCCTAAGGGGAAGACTGGACATGTCGCAGCTATCAAACTCAGGAGTGGGCACCAATTACACGAGCCAGAGGTCGGGAAGCACCAAGACACAGCAGAGCAACAACTCGACACAGAGCAGAATCAACTCGATCTCGACCAACCCGTAGTCGATATCGACAAAGATCACCTCAACACAAACCAGAAGCCAAGCTCAGACTCTACAGCACAGCCAAGCAACTCGAGATCGACAACCCAAGTCGAGATCGAGGAAACACTGGTCGAGGTCGAGGAGAAATTGGCCGAATTCGAGGACTATGCAACACCACCGACAACTGATCTAGCTCCGAAGGAGAAAAAGCCACTGCCTTTCCCTTCCAAAGCACTGAAAGATCCCACTGTAGGTAAGTTCAAACGTTTTGTTAATATGCTGCAAGAACTGAACTTCTCTATTCCTTTTACAGAAGCTCTGGAAGAGATGCCTGGATACGTCAGATTCCTAAAAGAAATCCTGAGCAAGAAGCGATCCATCTCAGAGATCGCTGGCGAATGCAAAGTGCTCCACTTCCCTGAAAAGAGACCTGACCGTGGTAAGTTTTCTGTTACTGTGGGTTTTGGACAATATAAATACGATTCCTTGTGTGATTTAGGAGCAAGTGTGAGCATCATGCCCTTATCAATCTGGCGGAAGGTAAAGATAGGATGCATAGAACCTGTGGATGCCAAGCTATACATGACAAACAATATAGTAGTCATCCCTACAAGTATGGTTGAAAATGTCCTTGTCCAGGTTGGTAAATTCTTTATCCCAACTGATTTCCTTATTATAGACTGTGCTGAAGATCCTACTAGCCCTATTATTCTTGGTAGACCATTCTTAGCTACTGCAGATGCCAGAATTAGTGTCAAAAATCGATCACTCACCTTCACTATTGGAGATGAGGTCTTAGATTTCTCTTTTGGCCCTGCAAAAAAGGAAATTTCATGGCTGGAGGTGAAAAGCATTAACAACCATGGGACCAAGCAAACAACGGAGGAAGACACCAGAAACCAACTCGAGATCGACAAGGGCTACTCGATCTCGACTAAGGAGTTACTCGATCTCGAAAAAGGTTCATCGATATCGACTTCTTCCTCTGGTGAGCACCAGAGTTGCCAAGAGCCTAAGTATGGGGTCCATGTACTCGATGTCGACCAGTCCTGCCCGATATCGACTAACCCCAAGCCCGAAGATTTCTGTTTTGGGTCCGAAAAGGTAAGTTTAGGTATGAATCCTACTCCTCCTCAATCCATTAAGAAATTTATAAATAATTCAAGGGGAGGTAATGCCCCATGGCGAGAGAATCTGCGGAAACTGTGAGCTGGAAAGAAGAAGAAGGAAGCCAAGGGAGACTATGCAAGCAACCACCTGTCAGCTGAGCTTACATACTACCATCAGGACCTAGATGATCCAGGAGAAGGGCCACGCACATGCGGGCCCCACGTTAAAGGTCCTTGAGCGCAAACAGAGAAGTCGGCCTAGCGACTCTAAAATCTAGAGCATGTATATAAGACTTTATGAATTTTGGGACTTTGGAACTTTTGATTTTGGTTTTTGGTTTTTGGTTTTGGTTTTGGTTTTTGTTTTTAGTTTTTTAGTTTAGAATACTTCATGTGGAAAGTCTTGTTTTGTGTGCAATCTAACACTTTTAGGTCGGCAAACATAAAAGAATCGCGAAAGTTGGAAAGAAGAAGTCCCTGAAAAACAGTCAGAATCGACGAAGGCCAAGTCGACAACGACAAAGAGGAGAAGCCCAGAAACTCCTTGATATCGAGTAGGCGAACTCGATATCGACTAAGCCAACAGATTCTCCTCGACTTCAGAAGCCACTTGACGCAGAGAACCTCCTCGAGATCGAGTACTGTACTCGAGATCGACACAGACCATTTCCTCGACCTGCACTGATCTGCCTTCCTCGATGTGTTATTCGGTGAGTTCCTTCCTTTAATCTTGTTTTTATTTGATTTTATACAGTGGGGACACTGTATATTTTAAGTATGGGGTGGGGGAAGGGCTCATTATCATTATTATATGTTTTAGTCTTGCTTTTTTGTTTTACATGGTGAAATTTTATTTTTTGCATTCATGTTTAAGTTTTATGCATTTTTAGTCTTTTTTCATACTTTAGTCTTGTTTTTAGTTACAAAAAAAAATAAAAAATGTCGAAAAAAGAAAAAAAATGCAGGTTAAAATTTGTGCATTGTCTTAGTTTGTGTACCCTAACTTAGATGTCCTATGATGATAAATAATGATTGACTTGATCATGTAAATCCTAGGGCATGTTTGGAAGGTTTAGCCTAAGTCCTCGAAATTGTTTTTATGTGGATTGTGAACTTGTGATGAAATTGAGCACATATAATCCTAAGCTAAAGGTTGAAATCCAACAAAAATTGTCCTAGTGAGAATTTTGGCCTTATAGAGAGAACATTAAAAATCCCTCTGCTTTCTTGAGTGTATTTACTCTTCCTGTGCATCTCTAAATGTTGTGATAGTTATTGAAAGCCAATGGATTTATATGTTTATGTGAATGAGAATTAAATGATGGAGACACCTTTTAAGTTAATTTTATCATCTCTTTACCTACCCTGCATTATCCCTGCTTTAAGCCAGAACATTAGCCTGTGACTTTTATTATAAACTCCACAAAGTTATCCTTAGCCAAATTGAGCCTGACCCCCATTTGGGAATTAAGACTTAGAGTTGGTTGGAATGATGATTTGTGAAAGGAATGAGCTTGTGTTTCAATTCAAGTGATGAGAATTTTTGGAATTTATTGAGATATGGGTTGGTTTTATATTTTTATCTTGCTATGCATACTATGTAAAAGGATTTTTGGCTCACCCTATAAATGCACTAGTTATTTTCGTTTAAAAAAATCAAAAAAAAGGAAGAAGAAAAGTTTATGTTTATAAATAAAGTGCATGAGCCAAATTTACCTTATTTCTTTCATTTTCAGAAGATTTATACTTCAAAGAGGTTATTTAAGTTTGAAAAGGTTATGTACTTCATTGAGATAAGTTGGAGAGTTTGGTTTATGCATATGATTGAGAGTAATGGTTTGGTTATGTTAGGAGATTTAGGAGTCTTGATTCCCAAATTTTATTAAGCACCACGTGGCCAAATAATTCCATACCCTTTTTATTTCTTACCAAGCCCCATTACAACCCCGCCGAATGGAATCTTCTTTGAAGACTTCTATTGAGCGAAGTCCTCCTGATAATTCTTGTTGCATTTGCATAATTGGTTGCGAAGTGGATTTATATTTAAATTGCAATGTTTATGAGATTGTATATGGAATTGAGTTGAGAGTTGATCTACAAAGCCTAAACACGTTGAGAGTTGAGTGTAAACACATTATCCCTGTGAGGTTGGATTTATATTGCCTATGCCTATGGATCGCTCATATATGTGTGATGACGTTAAATTCACATGTCTTATATTGCTACTACTTGAGATGTTGCTTTTGACAAAAGGCGAAGACTTGAAGGATGTGTTGTAGGTCTTGGTTACTGTTTGGTTATTGCTTGAGGACAAGCAAGTCTAAGAATGGGGTGATTTGATGTCTCTAAAGTAGCCATGTTTTTATGCACAATTTCGTTTCATATTCTATACACTTTGCATATTTCGGGTTAAGAATATGTCAAATATATGTAGTATATGCTTAATTGCCAGAATTAGAGATCTACATAAGTTTCTGTTTAATATTGCAGAATATGGAGCCATTTCGGGAGAAAATCAAGAAGCAAATACGGGAGCTCAAATCTACTCGATATCGACGAGTTTTAGTCGATATCGACAAACCATGTATAGGCACACCAGGATCAAGGAGCACCATGTCGAGAAGCCGAGAGACGAAGAACCCGACTCCAGCACTTTACTCGATGTCGACAAAGACTGAAGACCATGCCCGGATTCGAGGACAACCTGATCGAGGACGCCGAGGAGTGCTACCCGACCTGGCCAGACAGGCCGGACACCACTACTCGATGTCGAGGAAAGTCCTCGATATCGACAAAAGCCAGGTCACATATCCAAGCATGTTGAGAAGAACTGCCGGACCAGCCTAAGCCAACCTAGTCGACGAAGCCTTTCTCCTCGATATCGAGGAAAGACCTCGAGATCGACGAACCCCAGGAGCCAGAGTCCGAGCCAGTCCGAAGAAGAGCTAGTCGACATGCCGAGCCACTGAAGTCGACGACACCATTTTACTCGAGATCGAGGAAACTCCTGGAGATCGAGGAAACCTTCCAGAAGCCGCGTAACACGTTTTGATATGTCCTACTCGGATTGGGATTACTTGGAGCCGAAGATTGCCGAGTCTATCCGATTCTATCAAGATCCATCATGGAAGAGAAGATTATCCACTTGAAGACTTTTAGATATAATTTCCCTTTATGGATTTAATTCCTTTGTTGCATCTATTTATCTTTAAAGCTTTAGATATAGATTTAGATAAAGATAGAGATATTCTATACTTGAATAGCAAGGAGTAGAAGGCTATAAATAAAGCCCATGGGGCTGATTTTAGGGAGCATTCAATTCAGAGCTAGAAAAGTAGTTCACAGAGAAGTTTTAGGAGTTCGAAGGTTTTAGGGTTTTGGCATTCAACGAAAGTTGGATTGCCGGGATTTTAAAGACTTTGAATTTAGTTTATTGCAAGTTTCTTTTCATACATCAATGTCTGAGGTTGCGATGAAGCGCGAGTAGTCCACCCACTTCTAGGGTTGGGGCGAGCCCGACGATAGCCATGTGTGTTTGAGGTAAAGATCCGGCTTTTATCATGTATTGAGCATTTACTACTTGTTATGTGTTTATTACCCATCTAATGGAGGTCCATGTTAACAACTTGGATTGTAAACATAAAATCAGTAGAGACAATTAGGGTTTCTTGAGAGAGTTGTCTAATTGTTGGAAAAGGCGAAATCTTAGTCCTTTGATGCGATTCACATGATTATCTGTTTTATCCTTGCCTTATGCATGCTTGGTTATCGTTGTTGCAAACCCCAATCTTGGAAGTCTTTTACATACAGTTTATTTCGAGAATCCCAAAGCATTTGTTTTTACTTTCTTTCGTTTTACTCTGTCTTCCTCGATATCGACTTGCACTCCTCGATCTCGAGTACTGATTCTCGATCCAGATCGCTGTAGCTTCTGTGTGCAGGTGACCGACAAGAGCCAACCCGACGTCGACGAGTGTCCTCGATCTCGAGTAAGCCTTACTCGATCTCGACCAAAACCGCCGGGAGCTGCTGCTGCGCTGTGCTCGACTTGTCCGATCTTCTGTCGACTAACCCTAGTCGAGATCGACAACCTGTGGTCGACTTCTGTTCGTGAGATTTCTCCGCTGCCTAGGATCCGCTGACACACTTCCTCGTGGATCGATCCTGACTTCCCACTACTCCATCGGGAGGAAGTCTTGTAATTATTTGCTGGGGCACGAACCTGGTTTGAATTATATTTTATATTTTAAACTCGATTTCCTCCTACAACAGCTGTCCATGGGAAAGTGAGATTCTCATGTCTGACATCTGTACATTACTGAAAGGGTTTAAGGAAGTATTTTTCTCGCACATACTTCGCAATGGTAATTGCGTAACAGACAGGATTGCCTTTCTGGGCCGCAGTTCCGATAACCCTAACTTACTAAGATATCAAGGTCTGTTGGACCTCATCTGTAAGGATGCTCTCATATAGCGTCTTAGACACACCCAAATTCTTACCTAATCAAAAAAAAAAAAAAAAAAACTAAGAGTAGGTTGATAACACACAACTGAAGGCATTCTCTACCCAATAAGCCCTTCTAGGGAGAGAGGTGGGGGGCAAGAGAGCATGCAAAGTAGAAGAAGGGAAGAACATAGAAGAGAGAAGAGGCAGAGCGACTTACATTTACAGTACAGACTAAAAAGATGGCACATAGAAAAAGATGAGGGAAGGTATGACAAGGGTTTCGCATTTTTGTTTCGATTTTCAATTGTCATGTATTTCATTTTTGCCTATGTTGACAAGTTTCATCAGCAATTGTGGTGTCATTGGTAGCATTAACTGTGTATATTTTAGTATATTTCCCTTTATCCCTCTCCCTTGTTATATTTTTTTTTCCGCAAGTGCAAAACACCTATTCCCTCATATACTGCAACCCCCATTGCACTCCTCTCATTGATCCACTTGAATTTAAATTAATTAATTGACTAATTTAATAAAAACCTAAAATCGAATTAAAGATGTGATTTAATTTTCTTTTTTTTATAAAAAGATCTAATTTACTAAAAATCTTTATTAATTATCTTCTTCATTGATACAATCCTTTTCCGAGGATCCCTATTCACTTAGAGGAAAAACATGAACACTAATAATAATACATATGAAAGACTTGACAAAGTTTTAGTACATCAGGAGATTGCTCTAAACTTTAAAAATATGGTTGTCCAAGATCACCCTTTCTCAACCTCTGACCACTACCCAATATTGAAATAGCGTGGACAACAAATCCTAAGTATAAAAAAAATAGTTAAGAGAGTTTGGAAAAATAAATTACATGGATCCTTTGGCTATAAACTAAAGCAGAAACAAAGACTACTAAAAAAGAACATAAAAGAATGGTACAAATCCCGTTACCATAATATCTCAAAGCAACTAGTACAAGTAGATAAGAAGATTATGGAGCTTCAAAGCAGATTGTCATGGGGAACCATCTCGACTCATGATAATTAAAAACTTCGAGACTAGAGAATAAAAAGAATCATCTATCATCTATTAGATTTTAATTACAAATTCTGGAAACAACAACAACAAGTACTACCTAGTAAATCCCGCAATTAAGCAGGGTCTGGGGGTGAGTATGTATGCACTCATACCCCGAACAAGTCGAGCGAGTGTTTCCTAGAGACCCATAATAACACGAAACAAGGGCCACAAGGGAACACAAGGTAAAAGGACAGTAAAGAAGGAAAAAAGGGAGGCACAGACAGTAGGACACAACAACATAGACTAAACAACTAAACATCGACAACCCGTATACACCTCCTCCACTGGTCCCTATTGGTGCGGGACGAACGTTGTTGGCACTTTCTCTCTTTGCCAAATAGTAATAATATCCAAACTTAAACACAAAACCAATATATTAGACAATCAATCACTTGACAAAGCAAATAACTACTAGTATAGCGATGAAGTCCAGTGTCGAACCCACAGGGAGAAGCGATATCCTATTCAATAACTCTAAGCAAAGACTCTTATAGCAAAACAATGATTCATAACAAGTAGAAAAGATGTAAAAATAACCAGATTTATGATCGCAAAGTAAATTGATATCAAAGTAGAAAGAACATTTCACCTACAATTCTCTGACAATGGTTGGAATTCATGGTCCTCGGGTTAATCTATTAATTATTCATATTCCTAGGTCTACTTGACTAAAGTTGAAAGATCCGCATAGATTCACTCATCTTATTCAATATCACTAAAGAATAGCACTAAGGACTCAAGTAATCAAGACCAATTGGAACATTGACTCAACTCAATCAAGAATAATAGACGCATACCAAACTCACCCCTAATCGAATCTACACAACATAGATCAATTGAAATCATCCACTACAAAGAAAAAGAGACATCACTATCATCAATACCTTTGTTTGCTATCAAGAAAACAACAACGAATTCATAGCTAAGATACAATTCCTAACATGTTGATCAGACATAGAAAGGAGCACAAATATAAATTAACCACAAGATGATAATTAAGAACATGAATAATCAAATAGAATCAAATCCTCACAATCCAAACAACCATGTCTTCGAATCACATGTGAAACTATGAGTTTAGCAACTCATAGGCCAATTCTCTCTCTCTCTCTCTCTCTCTCTCTCTCTCTCTCTCTCTAATGATGTTCATAGTTTCACACACAATAGCCACACATGACGAATAGAACTGAAATACAACTAATAATGCCTCCCAAATTCGGCAAAACCCTAGTAGGAAAATAGAATAAAATAATATCAAATAATGTCTTCGGATCCAAAACCGCGTATCCGGAAACAATGTCAACGACGGTCGTCGTGCAAAGGGTGGCGGGTGCCGTCTATGCAGTGTCCGACATTTCTCAATTGTCTTCAATAGCTTCTTCCAATGTCGTGCTTCCTTGCTCCTCCTTAGCTCCTCCTTTCGCCTCCATATACTCCAAAACATGCTTCTTAAGCTCTTCCCAAAGTCCATCCAAGGTAAGAATGTCATTCTGCAGAATAAACACTAAAAACGCATAGATTCCGAACTCGAATACTTCACAAGCAATATACAGAACTAGACTCAAAACATAGCAAAACAACCATCTAATCGCAATAAAAAATACCCATAATGCCTATATGAAATATGCATGATCAAATCCCCCCACACTTAACTCTTGCTTTTCCTCAAGCGACCATAAAGCAAAACATCATCCACGCATCCCACAGGAAATCTTTCATAACTTTACTCATCAAAAGCAACATCCTAAATAGTGCAAATATAATCAAACATATAAACGTCATAACATGTATATATGGGATCATGTTGCTCCGGAATGGCCTCTCTTTATTTACCAATTCAAGGGATCAAGTTGCTTGCATGCTAAAAAATCAACCTTACCAAGGATAAAATGTGCATCTCTTACTCTCATGTGTTTAGGCTTTAAGCACGCACTCACCTCAATTCCATATAGAAGAATCAACTCAAATATTGACATTTATATCACAAAATCTCCACCGGACGGATACGTCAATGAAAAAATAAGGACATCAAGAGGACTTTCGCTCAATGGAAACCTTCATAGAAGATTTCATTCGGCGGGGTTGTAATGGGGCTTGGTAGAAACATAAGGGCAAGAAATTGTATTTGGTCATGTGGTGCAATAAATTCCTGGAAAATAAGATTTCAAAACTCCCAACATAACACAAACCAACTCAATAACATCAAGCTCTCAAATGCACAATATCTCTCAATATCATCAAAATAACTGCAAAATCATCTCTCATCAAATCTCATCTCATAATCTCATCATCTCACATATCATGCAATCTCAACACCCACATACATCCAATTCTTCCTCATTATGCAAAAATAAAATAAATGGCTCTTTTTTTTTCTTCAGATTTTTCTTTTTTTTTCCCCATCATGTATGAAATTCGAATGCATAAGAATGAAGGACTAAATAAACACATAACATTACATCTTCTCAAAACCATAAACCATAACATCACACTTTAGCTTCATTCTCCTCAATCTCCAAAATAGGAATATAACCCACTCCAAATCTCAATTCCCCCGAAATAAGGGTAAGGCTCATCATAGGCTAGGAATAATAATTTTGTGGAGCTATCAATAAAAAGGCTAAAGGCTCAAATTGGCTTCGAAGCAAGATATAACATAAGGTAGAAATGGATAAATATGTGGTTAAAAAGTTGCCTCTATCATTTGAACTTATTAAGAAATGAACATGTATATAATCGGCCTTGAAAATAGATAACCATGGCAATACTCAATGATAAATGCATAGGAAGAGTAAATCACACAAGAAAAGCAAAAGGAATAAAGATGTATCCCTTATAAGGCCAAAAATATATCACTGGGACATTGAATTTCAAGCATACTCCCAAACTTAGATCATACATGCTCAATTACATATGCTTAATCATATATACTTCACTAAAAACCAATTTTTCAGGATAAGATCAAATCATTCCAGAATGCCATGGGATTTATAAGATCATGCCAGTATAAAGTCAAAATAGGACAAACTCAAATTAAGATGGAAATCTTTGATAACACAACATGCAAAACAACAAAACAAGACTCACTTCTTCTTTTTTTTTCATTTTTTCGACATTTTTCAATTGTTTTTTTTTTCAATTTTGACACTTTCTATAACATAAAAGAAATAACACAAAGGAAATAACAAAAAAAAAAAAGAAATAACAGAAATTCAAAGATGAACTAACCTAACTAACTCACTTCATTCACCCCCTCACCCCCCCCCCCCACACACACACACACACTTACATGTTGAATTGTCATCAATCCATAGAAACACAAAAAGAAAGAATGAAAAATATAAAAATAAAGGGTTTGAAGGAAGCAAATGACTAACCAATTACTGTGAAGGCGGGATCTAGGGTCCAGACCGTTGATTGATGTCCTAGGAAATTTGCGCCCAGGGCTTACGAAGACATGCTTGTATCTTATCTATCTTCTTCTCTAGACTCAACTGATGCTCATGGAGTCTACGAAAACTTCTTAGGTGCTGATCTTCCATTCTAGTCAAGCGATTGTCAAGAATTGCCATAAGCTCAAACAAAGAACTACTCTCAGAGGGGATATCAAGATCATCATCGGCCTCATCTCCCAGGAGAAATCCACAAGAGGGCGAAATGCGTCTACACAAGCAGCTAGAAACAACTCTACCCAATCTGGTACACACTCGGCCTTTGGCGTCAAACAATATAACCACATCCGCATTCTCTTGGGGATAACCGTCGGATCAATAGAACCATAGAAGGCAGGGGTCAACACCTTGTGGCATAGCCTAAGGGCGGGATGCGTAATCAGATAATCATGAAAGTTCTCAGTCTCTTCAGCATGGCCTGACACTATAACCCAAGTCTCAGCAGGTGTAGTAGCAAACGAGCTCCGACGCCAAGGATTAAACCAAGGTATATGCACTCCCAAAGCATGAGATATAAATCTTTTTTGTATGGAGCATTCGGTACCCAAAAGTATGAAAGGGATGTTCTTCTCAGAATGCACATCCAGAGTTGACAGGAACTCATGTACTAACACAGGGTAAGTCGACACGCTCATCGATATGAAGTTAGCTAGACCTCCCTTATCTAGCAATAGAGATACTGGACCATGGAGACCAAGCTTTTGCAATGTCTCTAGATGAAAGAATCGCGTCGACTGATAGCTCACATCCCTCAATTGGAACCAACGTTCCTTCTCAAATGTAGACAAATAGGTTGGAGCATCCATCTTAGGAGCACGAGACATAACCCAAATGATTGAGGAAGAAAACCACGAAAAACGACCAAAAGACAGGCTCGCTGTAGAGGCGGCGGGCGCTGTGTAAGGGGCGGCGGGCTCCGTGTACGCAGAACCACGAATTTGAGTGAAAACGTTGGAAAACTGATGTCCACTCCCCCAAACTCGAACTTTTCACGAACAACTTGGTTTCAAAGGGTTCTTTGGTAATAGGTAGGGAAATGGAATGGAAAAAATGAATTTTGTGGATGTAGGGTAATGGTGGAAAGTTTTTTGGTGGATAGAATCAATTGAAACGCAAGGCTTTAGGTATTCGGAATGGATTCTAGTAGGCTTTTGGGTTTTTTGTAGGTTCTTGAGCAAGTTTGAATGATTCAAAATACGGAGTAGCAATATATGGTGAGTTGGAAGGAATATTTATCAAAAAGAAAAAATAGGAAAATATTAGAACTAGATAAAATAGAAATAGAAAAGATAAAACCACTTATCCTAAGAAATAAGGAAACTAGTCCTAAAAAGAAAAATCTAATCCTAAGATATATAGAAAATAGATAAAAGAGAAAATACTAACCTAAGATAGATAGAAAATAATGTAATCCTAGAACAAGATATAAAAGAGAAAACAATCTAATCCTAAAAAGATATAAAAATAAACTAACCTAAAACAAAAAATAACCCAAAATAAGAAAGATAGAAACTTCCCTTCCAAGTTTACCAAAATTCGGACTCGTCAGGCGGACAGAGGCGCGGCGGGCGCCGTGGCTGGGGAGGCGGGCGCCGTGTCCACAGAATGGGACTCCGTTCTTCCAAATCAATCAAAACCCAATCCGACAGAAGTTGCAACTTACTGTAACTTATAAAATTCATCGACACGATTTATCCTACTTTATTGAATTGTAAACTAATTGCAAAATTAGAAATACTACCTAACTACCTTGGGTTGCCTCCCAAGAAGCGCCTTTGTTTCACGTCTTTGGCTCGACGTGATGCATTTCTTGATCAAGTTATTCCACCAAGATCTCTCACACTTGTCTTTTTTAAGACAAGAGGTAGAACTTTAGGAACTTATCCAACATATCCTTCAACTGTATTGATTGATTCCTTCTTGAAATAAATTACTCCTGGAGGTTGTCCTGCAATTGCAAAAACCTCGTCATTGTTAGGAATCAATTTCTCATAGGGAATAGCAATAGAATCATTTGAATTAGACGCATTATTATGTGACTTAAAAAAATCTCAATTTTCTTCTCAATGACATCTTTCCCTAATCCAATTTCATCTCTGTTAGAAAACTCAAGATTCATAGATTCAGTTTCAACATAAGCATCTAACAAACCATTTGATTCATCCCTATGATTACTTTCATTAGAGTCAAGAACATCTACATAATCATTGGTAGAAGAAACAATAGGCTCAAATATAGAAAACTCAATCTTTCTACCATCAAACTCCATTGTTAGTATACCTTCAAATCAATCAATATTAGTCTTAGCCGTTCACAAGAATGGCCTTACCAAGATAATCGGGGTTTCTGGGGCACCTTGTTCCATGTCTAGAATGAAGAAATCAGCTGGAAATATCAAATCATTTACCTTTACCAGAACATCTTCAACAACTCCTCTAGGCTTAATACTAGAATTATCAGCGAGTTGTATAGTAACACCAGTTTCAGACAATGAATTGAGACCCAAAAAACATGTACAAGTTATAAGACATAACATTGATTGAAGCACTTAGGTCTAACATAGCTTTGGTGTAGCTAGCATTACCTATTGTACATGGGATAGTAAACATACTTGGATCTCCGCACTTTTCAGGCAATCGTTTCTGAAGCAAAGCAGAAATATTCTCAATTAAACTTACATTTTCTTTCTTCTGCATAGTTCTTTCAAGAATTTCCGCACATTTCCTTTGCTTGCGCTTCATCGTGCATAGTTCTTTCAAGAATTTCTCATAGCGAGGCACATATTTAATAAAATTGAAAAAATGGAATATTTACCTCATAATGAGCAAAGGTGTCATAAAGAATTTCTTCATCTTCCCACTTACGATTAGATCTTAAGGCATGAGAAAAGGGTGGTGCAGGTCTTGAAACCTCATAAGACCACTCTTTAGAAGAATTCTTCGGGGATTGAACAACGTCAGAAGTCGAATCCGTCACTGGAGGAGGCGGCGGGCGCCGTGGTGAGGGGCATCGGGCGCCGTCTATGCAGTGTGGCTCCAATTCCGTCTCTTCCTCCTTATTTCCCAAATCAACTTCTTTTCTAGGCCTCTCTTCAACATTCCTAGTGGGCACATTCACTTGTTTACCTCCTCTAAGGATCATGGCGCTAACATTCTCCTTCGGATTCACTACCACCTGCGATGGTAACTTTTCCGAATCTTTCGCTTTCAATTCACCAATCTCCTTAGCCATCTGACTCGTCAAATTTTCTTGAACACTCATCTTGTCCAGTAGCAACCTCAATATCTCATCTCGATCTTCTTGTTGAGTGTTTCTATGACGATTCTCAAATTGTCCTCTCTAAAAAGAAACTTGTTGCTGCTGGCCTCTACTATTGAATCCACTTTGGTGGTTTGAATTATAGCCCTGATTGTAATTGTTACCAAAGTTGCAGCGAGGTCCATAATCCATAGCCTTCTGAATCAAGGGACACTTATCATTCGGATGAGTTGGATCTCCACAAACACCACAAGGTCTAGGCTGATGGGGTTGATTAATTTACGTATCCATCTTGTTCACGATCTCCATAAGCCTATCGATGTCATCCTTGTATCCATCTCTTGAACTATCCAACTTATGAAGTCCTCTAACTCCTTAGTGTCTCCCATATTGTTGCGATGCATTAGTCAACCATTAAAAATTCTGCATTGCTTCTGGAGGTATTTTATCCAAAATATCTCCTCTGCTAGTAGCATTGATGAAACTCCTATCGGTGTCAAGCAAACCATCATATAGATACAACACTAGATCATCCTCGGGTATACCGTGTTGCGGACAACTATCCTTAAGCTTCTTGAACCACTCAACATACACATTAAGACTCTCCATAGGTGATTGCTCAATACTGGATAGCTCCTTCTTAAGTTTGTTGAGGCGAGTCGCATGAAAATACTTTTGTAGGAAAGCTTTCTTCAATTGCACCCAAGTAGTAATACTTTATGGGGGTAGGTAAAGCCAATTGCTTGCAGAATCCTTCAAAGTAAAGGGGCACATTCTCAACATCAATTGGTCATCGTTCAGGCCTTGGGGTCTTAGTCTATCACACATGCTCACAAAGGAAGCAAGGTATTTGTTTGGTTCCTCCCCAAGCAATCCATGAAAGTAGGGCAAAATAGAAGACCAATTCGACTTATACTCAAATCTTGAACCCTCAGAAAGATCAGGGAGACTAATTGCAAGTGGTTGAGCACTCAAATTAGGCTCCTTTGGTTTTTCAGGGTCCTTCTTGGCGGATCAACAACACCGTCTTCTGACTTCTCCTCGTCCGTCTCACTCAAGCTTCCTCTTCAACTTAAGAAATCTTTCAATCTCATGATCAAATAACAAAGGCAATGAATTAGAAGATCTAGTTTGAACCATACAAGGACACAAAAGACTCAAAGTAAAGAGTAATAGAAAGAGATAAAGAAAAGCAAACTCCTTTCTTCTCCCCAGCAACGGCGCCAAGAATTTAGTGCGGGACGAACGTCGTTGGCACTTTCCCCCTTTTCCAAATAGTAATAATATCCAAACTTAAACACAAAATAAATAGATTAGACAATCAATCACTTGATAAACCAAATAACAACTTGTATAGCGATGAAGTCCGGTGTCGAACCCATAGGGAGAAGCGATTTCCTATTCAATAACTCTAAGCAAAGACTCTTATAGCAAAGCAATGATTCGTAACAAGTAGCAAAGATGTACAAGTAACCAGATTTATGATCGCAAAGTAAATTGATATCAAAGTAGAAAGAACATTTCACATGCAATTCTTTGACAATGGTTGGAATTCATGGTCCTCGGATTGATCTATTAATTATTCATATTCCTAGGTCTACTTGACTAAAGTTGAAAGATCCGCAGAGATTCACTCATCTTATTCAATATCACTAAAGAATAGCATTAAGGACTCAAGTAATCAAGACCATTGGCACATTGACTCAACACAATCAAGACTAATAGGCGCATACCAAACTCAACCTTAATCGAATCTACACAACATAGATCAATTGAAATCATCCACTACAAAGAGAAAAAGACATCAATAATTGAATTCATAGCTAAGATGCAATTCCTAACATGTTGATTAGCCATAGAAAGGAACACAAATATAAATTAATCACAAGATGATAACTAAGAACATGAATAATCAAATAGAATCAAATCCTCACAATCCAAACAACCATGTCTTCAAATCACAAGCGAAACTATGAGTTTGGCAATTCATAGGCCAATTCTCTCTCTCTCTCTCTCTCTCTCTCTAATGGTGTTCATAGTTTCACACACAATAGCCACACACGACGAATATAACTGAAAAATAACTAATAATGCCTCCTAAAGTCCGCAAAACCCTAGTAGGATAATAGAATAAAATAATATAAAATAATGTCTTCGGATCCAAAACTGCGTATCCAGAAACAATGTCAACGGTGGGCGCCGTGCAAAGGGCGGCGAGCGCCGTCTATTCAGTGTCCGATGTTCCTCAATTGTCTTCGATAGCTTCCAATGTTGTGCTTCCTTGCTCCTCCTTAGGTCCTCCTATAGCCTTCATATGCTCCAAAACATGCTTCTTAAGCTCTTTCCAAATTCCATCCAAGGTCGGAATGTAATTCTGCAGAATAAATACAAAAAACGCATAGATTCCGGACTCGAATACTTCACAAGCAATATACGGAACTAGTCTCAAAACATAGCAAAACAACTACCTAATAGCAATAAGAAATACCCATAATACATATATGAAATATGCATTATCACCTATCCAATGCCACATCTTCCGAAAGATTCAAAAGATTTAGGTCATGGTGGATGACCTATATCAAGTTCTTCTTAGGTCTACCTCCCCTACTACGGCTAACTCCAAGATCCAATGCTCACATCTACGAGCTGGAGTCGATGAAGGCCTTCTACGATCATGTCCAAACCAACACAGTCTGTACTCTCCCAGTTTGTCCACAATGCATGCAACACCCACCTTGCTTCATATGTCAACATTTCTAATTCTGTCAAGTCTCGTATACCCACTCATCCAACGCAACATTCTCATCTCAGTCATTGCTAACTTTTGTTCTTGAGCTTTCGTAATAGGCCAGTGCTCAGAGGCATACAGAAGGGTCGGTCTAACCACCACCTTATAGAACTTCCCTTTTAGTTTAGCTGGGATTTTCTTGTCACATAATATTGTCGACACTATTCTCCAACTTAGCCACCTGGACTGGATTCGATGTTCAATATCTCTATCAATACCCCCATCGCTCTGAAAGTACGATCCTAAGTATTTGAAATACTCTTCCTTGGGGACTAGAATATCTCCCAAATAAACTTCAAACCCCGGATCTCTGCCCTCTCCAAAATGGAACTTAACATATTCAATATTTGTTCTACTCAATCTGAAACCCTGAGACTCCAGCACCCCTCTCCATTTTTCAAGCCCGTGCTCCAAACCTAATTGAGTTTTTCCACTTGCACAATATCGTCTACAAACAATGACATTGTGCTAGTAGACAACAGAGAGAAAAAATAAAACAGTTACATTTAGCAGACAAAAACACAAAATATTATCAAACAATTAAAATTAAAAACTTCAGGAAAATAACTTCATCCTTTATCGATAGAAAAAGGTAAGTTACTAAAAGAGGCACAACAAATTTAAGAACAAATAATGATTGGGATGAGTGAAAGATTCATTGGCCAGCATTAAAATCGGGTATCCCAAGACAAAATTATTAACATACAAGCACAAATTACACAATAAGAAAAGTTTGCATTGATAAAATCTCCCACTGATGGGGAAATTAAGAACGCTATCTGCAATATGGCTGAGGATAAGACACCTGGCCCGGATGGCTATCCATCTAATTCTACTCGAAATTTTGGCACATTGTTGGCCCAATTATCTATAAAATATTTAGAGCTTTCTTTCACTCGGGAAACTAGTATGTTGAGAGACTTCAACCAAATATTTATAGCGCTTATATGTTAATCACTATAGATCGATAAGTCCTTGCAACACAATTTTCAAGGTAATTGCAAAAATATTAGCAAATAGGTCGAAACCAATCCTCCCAAGAATCATCAATCCTTTCCAATGTGCTTTTGTAGAAGGAAGATCCATCCTAGATAATACCCTTATTGCACATGAGATCTTCCACGGTTTCCACATATATATATATATATATATATATATATATATAAAGGTTCAAATGAAAATGGGGCTTAAAATAAAAATTTTGCTTAAAGTGAAAATGGACACACGGGCTAATTTAACCAAGTAAAAACGGATCGGACTGGCCCATCAAGGAAAAAGAAAAAGGAAGACCCTTTTCGTCTCTCTCCATGGACCTTCTCCTGCTTCCCTGAGAGGCTGGACAATGAGGATCGGAGGTTCTCGATCTCGTCTTCTGCTTCCCCTTCCAGCAGTTCCGTCGCCTCTCTCTCTATCTCTGGACCTTCTTCTGCTTCCTCATCGGCGATCCTTTCTTCTCCCTCTCCTCCTCCTCCTCCTCGGCTTCTTACTTCAACGGCGAAATCTCCATTATGATTGATACATGGCTTCCTGATTTGGATCTTCAGGGGACTTTGCACCATCCGAGTAGTCATTATCGTCATCCACAGGTTCGGGCTTCTATATCCAGTTGGAGATTTTGGATGATTTGGAAGGGGAAGATTCAGAGTAGTTGTTATTCGGAGTAGAAGAATCATTCAAATTCGTTTCTTTAGGTGAGCATCTCGATCCGGTATCCTGTCTTCCAGATTTAGCTACTGATTGTCCACAATTTTGAAGATCTGCGTTTAATTTAAGCTTGTGTAAATCACATTTGATTGGGTGAGTGTCTTTTGTGGGCAATTTAAGCTTGTGTAGATCACATCTGATTTACCAAATAAGTTTGTCTTCCATATTTGGATTTATTGTGAAGTGTGCTTGCTTAGGATTTTGATGGTGCTTGAATCATGTGATGGATTTCACATTTGATTGAACTTACTGTTTGGATCTGATAGAGTAGTTGTGGTGGCGTAGCTAAATTAGGGTTTGTGTTAATAAAATTGCCCACATATCATTGTTTTGTGCACCACTCATTTTGAGTGCTTTGCAATTGTGGTGAGCAGGTATTGGGTATCATCCAGTGCATTCGTATGGACTATGCTGATTCCAAAGATTCAACTACTGCTGGTCAATTTGTCATCCATAGTTTATCAATATGACCTTATTCATTTAGGTTTGCTACCCTTTTTGCTCATGTTTGAGATTAGTGTGCATATGTCTACTAGTAGTTGGCTTCTGATCTTTTCTTTTCCCTTCCCCTTCCAAGTTTCTAATTTGCCAGTTTTAATTATCAGTAGGAAAGTTCTTCCAAAACGGAGGGAGTACTATAAAATATAGATTCAAGGTATCCTTAAATTGGAAACTAAAGGCAGGATTTTCACAGATCTAGCAAATCTAACTCCCTTATTATTATTTTTTAATGGAAATATCAAACCCATGTACTCCAGAATTGGAATTGTTGCATGCCTTAGGACAAACAACTGATTGGTTTAGAAGAGCTCTAGTTGTCGAACCTATCATAGGGAACTTGCGGTTAAGTGGATACTCTGCCTGTGGTCAAGATGGGGGTGTTCAGCTTCCCCGTGAATATGTAGAAGGTTTGTTTCAACTTTGTTATTCCCTTTCTTTATTCTCAGCTGTTGGCTATGGTTAAATCAAGTTTCTCATCCCTTATGCATTTCCTAATGGTGTCTCGTGCCAGAGGGTGTTACCAATGCGGATTTAGTTGTTTTGAAGTGCTGCTTTATATAATTTACCATTGTTCCGGCCTATTGCATTGCAAGGTGCGAAACCACATGTGCTTTTGAGACCATGTGGTCCGTCCTTGGAACCTAGGCAGGGCAAAATTCCTATTTAATATCATGTGCAATTTTAGATTGATAAAGTGCATAAATAAGGTGATAAAGTGCAAGAATAAAATGATGCAGATCCTTCAACTTGCCATATTTTTTGAATTTCGATTGCTTTTTATTATGATTTTTTTAGATTGTTTTTCTGAATTTTTTTCCCCTGTTTTCTTGTTGTTGCTTCGCTTGAATTTCTTACTGTTCTTGCTATTGGTTTCTTGTTGTTGTTTGAGTTTTAGTTAATTACAATTCGAGCTATTTTTGAGTTTGTTGCATTTTCATGAGTAGGTTGGTTTTGAAGTTGTTGAAAAGAATTCAAATTGCTTAGACTTAACCCACACAGTTGGATCATGTGTTCCCTTTCGTTTTTGTAAAATGCAGCATCAGTGTAGAGTGGCTGCTGTGTACTCAGGTGAGGAAGGGTTTAATCAGGAATTGCTAAAGGCTGGCCTAGTACCTGAGGTGGACGATGTTGAGAGTGGTAAGGTAGAGTATGACAGAGGGAAAGGAGTTGTGAATACAGATGGGAAAATTGTTTGCTCCAGTTCAGCATTACAGGAGGATCAATCTCAAAGTATGGTGAATGGGCTTTTAATGTCATTAGGAAAATCAATTGTGAATGACTTGAATATTATTCTGAGCAGGAACAAGGTTACAGGTGAACTTGGCAGATCAGTTGAATTTAAGGAGTTAGATAGTATGGTCAAATCTGATGGAATGGGAGATGATGTGTGTGATTTTGATTTGCAACTCAGCTTAGCTTCGAGAAAGGCTATAGAAAAATTTAATGCTAGTCAGGATGTTCAAGTTGTTACCCCGGATGGTTTGATAACTCCATCGAAGAGGAAAATAAAGAAAGTGTAAGTAACGAACATTGACAGTAATGAGGTTCAAGGGGATAGAGAACATGTTGTTGAGTGCAGCCTGCATAAAAACCGTTTCCATCAGCTTCAAGTGGTCAATGACAGCAGGTGCAGGATAAGTGAGGATAGCACTCACTCACAACCCGGTTATGGATAAACTGAAAATTGCAGCTTGGAATGTAAAGGACCCCGTTAAAAACAGCTAATGATTGGGCTGTTGGAAACTAAAATGCTTCACATAAATATTAAGGATGTTAAAAAAAAAGGTTGATGAATGGATGGAGATGTAGTACGAATGGTAATGAGAATGTTAAAGGTAGAATTTGGCTTACTTGGAATCCAGATGTATTTGATGTTTCTATCTTGGTTGTGCATGATCAGTTCATACACTGTTCGGTTGAATCTAGAGATAAGTGCTACAGGTTCGTTGTGACCTTTGTGTATGCTTGCAACGTGAAAACAGAACGTGAACCTTTATGGGTTGAACTTAGAAATATTGATGCTGATTTAGGTCCCAATGTCTCGTGGGCTCTATTAGGCGATATGAATTGCATCCTGCTAGTGTCATCTTGTGTATTGCTGCCGGTCACAAAAATATTGATGCTGGTCTCATCTTTTGTATTTAGGTGTTCTCACCTCATCTCTGTATTTACCTTTTCAAGCGATGTGCATGAATAATATTCTGAAGTGCACAATTAAGATTATAAAGTTCAAAAATAAGATGATGAAGTTCAAGAATAATAATATGACGTGCATGAATAAGATTCTGAAGTGCACAGTTAAGATTATAAAGTGCAAAAATAAGATGATGAAGTGCAAGAATAAGATGATGAAATGCAAGAACAAAATGATGCAGTGCAAGAATAATAATATGAAGTGCATGAATAAGATTGTAAAGTTTACAATTAAGATTATAAAGTGCAAAAATAAGATGATGAAGTGCAAGAATAAGATGATGAAGTGCAATAACAAGATGATGAAGTGCAAGAATAATAATATGAAGTGCATGAATAAGATTGTGAAGTGTACAATTAAGATTATAAAGTGCATAAATAAAACGATAAAGTGCAAGATAAAATGATGAAGTCTGTGAATAATAATATGAAGTGCATGAATAAGATTATGAAGTGCATAAATAAGATGTTAAAGTGCAAGAATAAAATGATATAGTGCAAAAATAAGATGATGAAGTGCACAATTAAAATGATCAAGTGTAAGAATAATAATATGAAGTGCATGAATAAGATTGTGAAGTACATAATTAAGATTATAAAGTGTAAGAATAAGATTCTGAAGTGCACGGTTAAGATTATAAAGTGCAAGAATAAAATGATGAAGTGCATGAATAAGATTCTGTAGTGCACAATTAAGATTATAAAGTGCAAGAATAAAATGATGAAGTGCATGAATAATAATATGAAGTGCAACAACTCTTTCAAAAAAACATATATATGAGCTGATTTTTTTTTTTTGAAGATGCACCAGCTTAATTCATCTTTTTTAAATCATTCTCAAGATTGCGGTTGTTTATTTCTAACTTTGCACTAATATATCTTGTTACGAAACTATGCAAACTATGAAAATTATGCACTTTAGCCTATGCGGGAATCGAACCCAAATCTTTGCACATAAGCAATTGCTCTTCCATTGAGCTAATAGGCTTTTAAAGTTTAATAAGAGCTGATGTGCTTTTAATAGGCTTTTGAGTTTTAAAATTGCACTCTTCAGTTTTATATTTTTCCTTTTTCAAACTGAAATTGCACTTTTAAGTTCTTAAATTAGCATAGACATGAGCATTTTTAAATTACAAAATCAGCGCTTCAGTCACATATGTCAATAGAGATTTCAGGCTTTGAATTTCAGCTGAAATTGCACTTTTTCAAACTGAAATTGCTCTTTTTCAAAATGAAATTGCACTTTTCAGACACATTTAAATCAGAACCAATACATTCATTCAGGAAACAATGAAAGCAAAAGCTTTGACGGACCAAAATCAACTTAGAATTCAGATTGTTTTATGAATGAGCAAGTATTCAAAGTTGACAGCAAAAGCTTAATATACCCAAGTGTCCTAACTCTTTGGTGACTCTTAACCAAAATTGCAAAATAAAGGCACATTAAGGTAAATGTTTCAACCCTAACTTGAAGCAAACAACCAACTGGAGCAATATATACCATAGCAATGCAATACCACAGCTAGCAAACAGTCAACTGCAATAGATACCAACTGCAGCAAGCACTAATTGAATGAAACACCTTAAGCAGAAGCTTAATATACCAAAGTGGCTGGACCATTTACCCTGATCAGTTGAAAGCATCTTTGAAATTTCTTCCAAATCCTGTTTGTTTAGCTTCACATTGATATACATGACGTTGCTTTCAAGGTTTCTGATTTTTGTTCTTCCTACATAACATGAATGCACTGAGGTGAGACCTTGACAAGTAATTTAAAAAAATCCATATGAAAATGGAGATTTTTAATACAACCATTGTCGACTTGCTTATAAATGCTGATAGTATTCATTCTGTTAGCGCCTCTTTCTTTTGCATATGTCACAGCTTGGAATAATGATCAATGTGTTGTGTCTATGGTCAATAGGCTGAGCAGAAATTGGAGCTTCCACTAGGGAGATCAACCGTTGCTGCTGAGTGCTGGCAATGCGACGAAGTCATCCAGGTCCAACCCCACCAAAAAAAGCCAGAAAAATAACAAAAAGAAACATGAAATCTAAAATTCTTAAATGACAGGCAAGCCATCTATACTGAATCCCTCAAACGAGCTCATCACCAACACCTTGAAATTCTTAAATGACTGTTTGAATTTAAAGTGTGAATTATAAGGATAAACAAACCCCAAATCCAAATATGAAATCCTAAATTTTTGAAAGTAAACGTGAAAAAAACTGAACTCACTCATCATGTGACAACAGAAGAGCCCATTTAAATCATTAACAAATGGTTAAAGCCTAAATATTATTGTAAGATTTCTCAACTAAAGAGCCCCTTTAGATCATTATACAAAACCCCTAGCTCACAGGTCATTATATCCAAATTTAACAACGAGTATAAGCAACTATAAACCATAAGGCTTACCTGCAACAGCAACAGGTGGCGGAGGAAGGACCTTCGGTGCTGGAAATTGAACCGAAGTCATTCCCGGCCTCATTCGAGCACAAATTGGGGTGAACTTCTAGCGCGCAGATCATTTAACAGTCAGATTGCAGCTAGCATTTTGCTCCATCAAAGAAAAATAAAGAAACATGGCATTTAAGACAAAGCAAAAGGTCCAGCACATAGCAATTCACAAATGTACACCATTGCAAGAGAGGCTATATCCAGTTTTGAGTTATCTTGTGTGTGACTATGACCAATTCATCCAGCGGTTCTTCATTTGAACAGTTAACCGTTAAAACTATGAAAAGTCCTGGCATCTGTTTCAGCAAAATCATCAAACAATCTCCAGTAACTACTAAGCAGTCTCTATAATGCTAGTCCAACAAAGATGTTCGACCAACATCAACGTCTTGAGAGATTATAGGTTCCAATTCAAGTGGGAATCAATGAATCAGAGGGTGAATATGAGCAATTCAGCAAAATACTTGCATAAATTGCAATTTTCTACCTCCATTGAGCAAAAACAATTTAAGATGGCAAGTTTCAGCTGGAAAAATTCAACGAGAGAGCAATTGGATAAGCGGGATTAAGGTTGAAGGAGACAAACCTGAGAGGAGAAAGAAAGTGGCAACCCCGGTTGTTGCAGATTTTGAGTATCGGACAATGGCCATCGGTGGTCTGGTAGGAGGCTGGACTCAATTTGCCAAGCTGTCGGAACCACCGGTGGCTGCTCGAAACTCGGGAGTCTCGGACGCTCACTGCCGCTGGGGAGAGAGGTCGGAGTCTTCTTGGGATCGGAGGTCGGGGCTTGGGGACTTGCCGTCGACGGTTGTGAGGTCGGAGGAACGGCGACTGGGAGGACTCGCGGCCGATTATGTGAGAATAATCCTCGATTCCGCCATTGTCGGGTGTGATCTTTGAGAGATTTAGGTCTCGCGGCGAGGAGAGAACTGGAGGAAGGAGATCCGGTACGCTTCTGTTTATTTTCTCTTTTTTCCGGTTCACAGCGGTTCAGTGGTTTTTTTTATAAAAAAAACCGGCGCGCGCGTGTTGATTCATCCATTTTCACTTTAAAGTAATTTTTCATCTTAAGCCCCTTTTTCACTTTAACCTCACCCTATATATATATATATAAAGCTAGACATGAAAAAAACTTATTCTAAAATAAATTGGAATTACATCAAAGCAGTATTAACAAAAATTGGGTTCCATCCTAAATGGGTAAATTGGGTCATGGAGTGCATTACCACTACCACCTTTTCGATCTTAGTAAATAACAGTCATGGGAAACAGCTTAACCCAAACAGAGGAATAAGGCCAGGTGACCCTTTGGCACCTTACTTCTTTGTAAGGGGAATGAAGAAGTTATGCTAAATGATGCACTAATTGGTATCAAATTAACAAAAAATGGAACCCCAATTCCTTTCCTGGCATTTGCAGATGACACCATCATCTTTGCAAATGCGTCACACAAAAGTCTTCATACCATCCAAAATATGATAAACAACTTCTCGAACTTGTTTGGTTTAACAATTAACTATAATAAAAGCTCCCTACAAGTTTATGAAAATGTAAATATGACATTAGCAAGAGCTCTAGCCCATCAAATGAAAATACCGATCTCTAAAACACTTAAGAAGTGTTTAGGCATTCCTATTATCAATCGTAGAGTCAAGAATTGTATTTCATGAGGAGAGCCTCCACACTTTCACAAGCTAGTAGAACAGACATAATACGTGCAACCCTTAATTCTAAAATTAATTACTTAATGCAAAATTTTCTACTAGCAAAAGGAATTCTTCAACAAATTGACCAAATTAATAAAAAAAAACTTCTTTTGGAATAAGGTTCAAACAAAAAGATACACCCCTTTAATTAGCTGAGATAATATCTGTAAGCCAAAAAAAAAAGTGGTGGTAATGGAATTAAAACGACAAAAGAAATTAATACAAGCCTGCAAATGAAACTATTAAGAAGTTATATATAGAGGAAAATGATATATGGGTAAAGGTAATTAAAGAAAAATTTCTTCAGACCAAGACAATCAAACAAAAGACAAACCAAAATACCCCATGGCAATTTCAGAGACTACTAAACCTTCGTGATGATATTCATAAGGGCTTATGGTGGATCATAGGTAATAGGGAATCGGTGAATGTCTAGTATGATAACTGGGTTTCAAACTAGTCACTTGAACCCTACCTATACCACCATGATCCTAATATGAAAGTATCACACCTAATCACATCTAGAAAACAAAGGAACCTCAATCTTCTTAATAATATGTTCCAACAACATGTAACTAAACAAATAATAAACATCCAAATCCCATACCAGAATACTTAGGATAGGTTGATTTGGAAACTGAATCCTAAAGAAAATTTTACTATGAAATCTACAAGCAAAATAACAAGACAAATACGTCCAACTGATAAAGATAATAGCTAGATTTGGAAACTAAAGATCCCACCCATGATCCAAAATTTAGCATGGAAATTGGCAATTGATTTTGATTGCCTACAACAATGAAACTAACCAAATACAACAATAGAGTCCCCTCACAGCTGTCTCTGTGAGGTTGAGGCAATTATATCATGCTATGAACAAACCACAAACAAAATGATACCAAACAATAGGGAAGGAAGTTTAAGCATAGAAGATCTATAAATGATAATGAAGAATAATGGACAATTTGAAGATCTTTGCTTCATATGGCAAGCAATTTGGGAAACCAAAAATAATGTTATAGTTAAAAACAACAAAATGGAACCCATAAACAACATTGTCCAGAAAATAATCAACAACATCACAACTTGGAACCAAATAGATAGTTACGAGGATATCACAAAAAAAATAAAAAACGGGAAAAGAAAAGCAAAATGGATCAAACCAAAAAGAGTTATCTACAAAATTAATGTCGATGGCTCGGTCAACACCACGGGAGTATGCCATGTGGGGGGGGGGGGGTCATTAGGGACTTAGAGGGACAAGTTATTGATATTTGTGCATGAATGGATCTAGCAAGAGTTAGATGATTACGCAACATTATTGTCGAAGAAGACAATTTGGAAATAATAAAAGAAATCAAAGGAAAATGAGACTTCAAATGGGAGATCACGCGCCATATGGAGAAGATAGACATACTCAAGACTTACTTTGATCATATAGAATTCAACCATTGTTATAGAGAATCAAATAAGGTAGCTGACTATATTGCAAAACATAGGGTCATTTGTAACATGTAAAGTCTCTCTTTTAATAGGGAACTTTGTAACATCAACCTTCAAGATGATCAAGGCGGTGCTCTACATTTTGTGTAAAGCCCTCCTTATTTGCCTACTGTAAAAAAAAGTCGTTGTAGACTTATTCATATATGAAATATATATCAACCGTGTCGACTTCTGATAAAGCTTCAAATTGTTGACAGAACGGGAGAGTTTAGGTCTCCATAAAAGTAAAACAAAAGACAATTAGGGTTAAGGGTTCCAAACGGTAGTCGGCCTCTCACTGTTAGTTCGGCCTCGTAGGAATGTATGAATATGTACATATAGTATAACCGTGTATCCCATCCCACCTAATCTATCCTAAATATTATATAATAAAATATATATATTCTATCTAAATGTAATGTCATATATCTAATTATATATGGTAAAACGCAGCAAACGACGAGTTGTTTGCCAAGGAGCCATTCCTCCTACCGCCCTCTGTATATATCAGTGCATTAGCCCTTCATTCTAACTCGGCCCATGTTGCTTTCAATCACGATCAACCGATCAATCTCCGAATTCATACGATCTAATCCGAAAATACCTGAAATATATAAAAACACTAGTGTAGACTCCGAAAATCAAATAATACAAATTAAGCTATAAAATATATAAAAATGCTCTAAACTACTATGCAATTCTACACTAAAAACGTGACTAAAATAAACCCTATCAGGGGTCAACCCGAAGGCCCGGGATTTTTAAAAATGCGACCCGCCACCCGAGATTTGTAATTCCGGGTTTTCCGGGTCAGGTGACGGGTTCACCCGAAAACCCGAGTTTTAAAATTCCGATATATTTTACGGTTTTCAAAGGCGTAACACATATAGATTTATAATATTTTTTATATTTTATTATTTTTCTTACATATACTATACAATATATATATAATACGTAGTATACAATATGTAAGTGTGCATATATGTGTTATTTTATTGCAATGTATATACACTGCACCACGTACACTATACATATGATATGCACAATGTATACATATTAACATATATACATGGTGTATATATATATATATATATACCATACGTATATTTATAAAAAAAAAAAAATTAAAAATCCGGGTCAACGAGTCAAACTCTGAGACCCGCCGCGTCTGACCCCGACCCGCCTGTTAACCCAGGATTTTCTAAAATTCGACCCGAGACCCAATCTCTAAGGGTCTCGGGTCAACCCCGACCCCGTGTTTTTCGGGTCGGTCGGGTGGGGTTTCCGGGTCGGGTTCATTTTGAGCCACCCTAAGAAGGGGGCGGGTCTGGTGAACCCAGTTCATCATTTTTTTCTTTATTTGATGGTTCAGTTGACTTGAACCAAAAGAAAACCGGTTCATGTCCTTTTTCAATTTATAAATATATATGTATATCCGAAAAATTATTTATTAAAATTCTACATAAATTAAATAACAAACACCTAATAAAATACATTTTATTTTGTGTAACAAATTTTTTCTAAATCTTTATATTAAATATTTTACGTAAATTAAAATAAATTATAATTATGAATCCTTCCTTATTTTTAAAGAAAATATATCACTTTGCCTTAAAACACTATAAATTAAAAACTGATTTACTTACTATATATGCACCTAAGATGAAACATCTTTCAACTACTTATAAAACTTTATATATATTCAATTTAAAAATTTCTAAGTTCAAAATAAAATAACTTTTATTACGAAAATTATATTTACTTAAAACGAAATACTCAAAGATAATTTGGGGTATTTCACCTATGTACACCGCAAATTCAGGTCGCTAATTAACGTCGAAATGGATGTTGTACAAAACATTGGATTGGACGTTCCTAGTGGAGAAGTTGTCGACGTTGCTCGATGTGAAGTGAAGAATCGGATTGGGTCGAACTGGGCTAGCAACGTCGGATCGGACGTTGCTAGGGTAAGTATTACACAATTTCTCACACACACCCACAAGCATACACACACAACATCCTTTTTTTTTTATAAGGTAAAGATTCGGGGGTCAGACAGACCTGACTCCCCGAGAGGCCGACGAATCGGCAGATGGATTAACCGTCGAAAACAATACAACATAAGGCGAACAAAAAACAGGCGCAACAAGATTGAACTCATACATACAACATCCTAGGCTAAATGAAGACCTTCGACCGATAGCGTAGAAGCAGACAGAAGCCAAGCACCACCATAACAGCACCGCTGGTCAGCGGAACATCAACACACAACATCCTTTTGGTCGTTGTTAATCATTTTTTTTTTTTTTAATATCTTATGTTAGGCTCGATCTTACCCGTAATAACAATGTTCAATCCGACGTTATTGCCCAAGCCGTATTAGCATTATTCAATCACAATTTATGTCACCACGTTGGATTTAACGTTGTAAAATGTCGAATTCGACGTTTCTATAGCGTTTAATTGAACGTTAATTTGCAGTGCATTTAGGGTGCGCGATCGATAACTTTATTAGCATCACACCCACTCCATTTGTTCCTCCACCATATCATCATCCGTGACTACAAATTGACCCTTTTTCACCTCTGGATGATACAATGGTTTTTGAATGTTTCTAATTGCATTGTAAATTATGTTAATTAAGTACTTTCCAAATGGTGTTTATAATACTTGTATAAATTTGGAATCCAAATACACCCAAAACATAACTTCTTTTTTCTTTTATTTTCTAGGAAAAAAAGATTCAACCTTGTATGTCCGATTTAAAGCTGGTAGACCCAATCCAAACTCAAAAAATCGATCCAACTCGTTGAAATTGATTAATCAGGATCTTAAAAACCTAACACAATGCATCACTTGAAAATCGACCCAACTCGATAATCCAAATGCATCAAACCTAATTCAACCGAAACCTAATAAGATCCAAACCTGCTAGCCGTAAATTTGGAATCCAAATACACCCAAAACTTAACTTCTTTTTTATTTTATTTTCTAGGAAAAAAAGATTCAACCTTGTATGTCCGATTTAAAGCTGGTAGACCTAATCCAAACTCAAAAAATCGATCCAACTCGTTGAAATTGATTAATCAGGATCTTAAAAACCTAACACAATACATCACTTGAAAATTCGACCCAACTCGATAATCCAAATGAATCAAACCTAATTCAACCGAAACCTAATAAGATCCAAACCCGCTAGCCGAAATTTGAAATAACTCAAACTTAAGATACATTATTATAGAAAAAATTTAAATATGAAGATTGAACTAATCAAAATTCGAAATAACCAAAATCGAGAAACCTGAAATCTAAAATAAGTATAAATCTAATTCAAGTCGTCGTGACTCAAATGATCAAATCATTTAAAATTACTCGAATTCCTAATAGTCAAACCCAAATCCACCCGACAAGTATAAAAAATACTACATCCATCTTAAAACATAGGTTATATAATTTTTAGCTTCTTAGAAAACTTTTAAGTAACAAAACGTCAAAACGCTCTCTTTCTCAGAGGCGTGAAAAACCCCTTCGGGGCAAGAACAAGTGGTTGCAGCACCATCAACGATCAACACTCCGACAACCTCCGCTCGTCTCTTCCTGGTCCGAGCGGTTGATCGGAGCCCTCTTCGGAGGCTATAAACTCCTCTTCAGAGGCTACTACCACCTCTTCGGAGCCTTCTAAACCCTCCTTGGAGGCCATGAAACTGGCCTTGTCGGACGGTCGACGGGCCCTTATTCATCCTATCTCGTTCGGTTCTCCGTAGTTGCGCTAGGTCCAATTTGTCCACGGATTGGGCGATTTGGCACCTGTGGTGGTGAGTGGCCCCTCCCTATCGGTTCCTCGAGGTCTCAATCCCTCGCCTACCTTCTCATCTCCCCCTCCTTGGAGCTTTCCGACCTGGGTGTGTTGGATTCGGTTCATCCGGTGCCGCCTTTTATGGCGATTGGCCTCTCCCCATCGGTTCTCATGATCTCTATCCCCCCGCCGCCCTCACATACTCCTCTCCCCATCCTCGGAATCCCTTCGATTTCCGGCTTGGGTGTTGTGGTTTGGCTCCTCTGACGCCACCTTTGGTGGTGCTTGGCTTCTCCCCGTCGATTTCTCCGGGTCCCTATCCCCCGAACACACCTACTCCTCTTCACCCTGCTCGGTGTCGCTGATGATCCTCTGCCGGGGCCCCTCCTCGGCGTGTCCACCTGGTTTTCCCGTGTGTGGTCCTGTTCAATCTGTGGCGTCCTTCGCCGCCGACCTCGTTGCAGCCTGGGTCTCCGTCATTTCCTCCTCTACTTTGTGGATGGTTTTGGTCAAACATCACGTTCCATCTCTTGCCCCAAGGCTTTGGGCCCCATTGTGTCCTGTTGGAGTGGTTTCAGGCCTTAGTGTGTCCTTTGGGCCCAAGATTTATTTATTTTTTTATTATGTAAAAATTCGAGGCCAGACATACTTGGAACTCAAGGGACGAAAAGTCGGCAGACAGAAATACGTCAAAAAACAAACAAAAATACAAAGATGGTGCAACAAACAAGCAAAAGTGCTCTACAAAGTGAAACTAAACCCAACTAATCCGAACAAGACGAGGACGTAGACGAAGGACGAAGCCAAGCACTACCCAGGAGCAGCACCGTAGGCCGGCGACACATCAGAAGTCACCTGTGGGCAGTGAAGACGAACCTCCAAGGAACCATTCTTCTAAAGAAAGGAGACACCTTGATACACACTACCACGACCCTAACATATCCAAGAATTTGCCTTGGATCCAAGGTTGGCCTTAAGATATTGATTCATATTAAATAAAAGTAATGAATAAGTATAAATTATTATCACCTTACTATAAATAAATCCCGGTAGCGTTAGGTTAAATCCTTATAGGGTTAGGTTAAATCCCGCTAGGGTCTCTAGTGCGTTCGATGCAGGTAATGTGTGGCTCTGTGTTTTGGGGGACAAGACTTTCTTCTCTGATTGATGGGGTTTTGGTTGTTTGATGTCGGGACAGGCCGGTGTCGTGGCAGTGTGTATCGAGGTGTCTCCTTTTCCCGGAAGACTATTTCCTTGGAGGATCATCTTCACTGCCCACAGGTGACTCCTAATGTACTGCTGGCCTGCGATGTTGCTTTTGGGTAGTAGTTGACTTCGTTCGTTCGTCTACGTCCTCATCTCTTCTAGTTAATTGGGTTTAGTTTCGCTTTGTAGAGCGCTTTGGTTGTATTTTGCACTTTTGTTGTATTTTGTTTGTTTATGACGGTTATCCGTCTATCGACTTGTCGACCTTCGAGGTCCGGGTATGTTTGGGGTGTTTGGATTCCATTTCATTTTAATTATAATGCAATTATTTTACCTCGTTTTATGTGAATGTTTGGTTGTAAATATTAAAATCTCGTAAAAACCGAGGTAAAGCCGTAATTTAACCAAATAATCACATAA
This sequence comes from Persicaria tinctoria, assembly GCA_037127255.1. Classification (NCBI taxonomy): domain Eukaryota; kingdom Viridiplantae; phylum Streptophyta; class Magnoliopsida; order Caryophyllales; family Polygonaceae; genus Persicaria; species Persicaria tinctoria. The sequence continues at coordinate 49,795,057 of JBANSL010000006.1, read as the reverse complement.
ATCGAGATAAAATAATTGCATTATAATTAGAGAAAATTGTAGTCAATATACCACTTTATCTCTCCCTTTGAAAAAATGTCAATCCCTCCTCTAAAATGTGCTAAATGTCAAAAGATGTATTTATTTTGCAAAACTAAGAGGTCAAGGTGACCTTTTATTGTGGGTTAAAAAAATTTGGGCGGGCTTTTGAAATTTTGGAAATATTTCGGCGGGATTTAAGGGATTAGGAAAGGAGAGAGAGAGTTTCTTCTTCACAAAAACGAATTTGCAGACGAGGAAGACGAGCAGCGAGAGCGAGCCGCGATGAGGTTGTCCTAATAGGCGGCGCTGGTGGTTCTACGGAGTGCGACGAGGTTGTCCGACGAAGGCGTCGGCGGCGCTAGGGGTCCTGCGGAGGGTGACGAGGTTATCCGGATCTAGATCCTCTTTCACCGCCCTGCCCCTTCCCCTCCTCTCGACATCCCACTCTCGTCGAATCTGAGCCTGACGCCGCCCCACCTCTTCCCCTCCTCTCGACCGTAAATCGGTGAACCTCGGCTCTGAATTCAACAATTCCGATAACGAATTGAAGTAGAGCGAGAGAGTTTCAAGGTTTCGATGTTGAATCGAACTGAACCTGCTACTCCAGATCCGGTCGAGAGGTAGACGGTGAGGCAAGCTTTTAAAAAAAATAAAAAATGGAGAGTCCATCTGCTTCGTGTCGTTTTATTTGCAGGTCACAAAGATGCAGAGCTAAGGAAGAAAGAAGAGAAGGATTCCGGTGAGAGAGGCATCGAGAGAGGAGGAATTCGGCGAAGGAAAGATAGCGAAGGGGAAGGGAGAAATAAGATGAGGTTGTTGTGTTTGAGTATTTAGGTTGCTTGTTATGTGAATGTGCACTTTTTCATCTTCTTCTAATTGCATCTTTGTTTGAACACTTACTCATTTCTTTGTTTATGTAAATGTTGTGGGAAGTTTCTGAGATTAATAATACCTGACAGGGCTTAGTCTTCCATTGGTTGAGACATATGTTTTATTGGCTAGACAACAGGAGTTATTGGCTAGTAAGCGTAAATCGCATATATTTAGGGTTCGTATCTGAGGCAACCAAGACGGAACCATATACTGTAACTGACGTACATATATGCAAAATAACAAAAATCAACCTTCGGCAACTCAAAGAATGTCATCTATCCTAGCTATCCTTGAGGTGGGAAGTTCCTGAGGTAGATGAGACCCGACAAGGGTTATTCTTATATTGGCTAAAAGATCGTGGTCACTGGTTAGGCAACAGTAATTACTGGTTAGTAAGCGTAAATCGCAACTTCTTTTGTTTTTAGGCCAAGTGAAACCATGTATAGGGTTGAATGGATTTTTTTTGTGTTTCAGCACCTAGTTAGTATTTCCCCCTCCTCCATGTCAACGACAACTTTGTCTTTCATCTCCGGAGCAACGATTGTTGGTTGTGCCTAGGTTTTCTGGTTTATCTTGCCAGTTGTGTGAATTTCTGTGCCAGCTGAATTGTTGTCTTTGCCATCCAAATGGTTATCCATACCATACTCCAAATTGAGATCAAGATACGATGTAGACCCAAGTTTACTTCGAAATATTTTTTTTCATAAACATATATAAAGTGGGTGTCTATAGATAGATAAAATTAAATTAAGTTCAAAAATAAATTTATTTTTTAATTTTAACAAATAAAAATGGCAAAAAAATTAGTTTAAAACAATTAGAGTCGGTCTCCATCTCTCCTCCTTTATCTCCCACTTGGTTACCTTCAACCTGTTGGAAGGTGTCCAAAATTTTTGCAAAAACGACATTTTGTCATTTCCATGCAAATAATCCATCCCATGGTTATTTTTGCAAAGTTGGATGTGAATTGGTATATTGGTGCAAATCATCCTTATAATTAATATATCTTGGAATACGAAAATACCATAATTTAAACACCTTAAAAATTGTGTTAACCAAACACCGCCTCATCATTTTGCATTATAAACATAATGGATTTGGATTCCAAACACACAATGAGCTCAAATTTTGACCTAATCAAAAATAAAATAAAAAATGAAGTATCAACAGGTCCACGTGTCCTTAAATGATTGGAAAACCGCATTTTATTGACGTGGAACATTGGAACAAATCGTCGTCTTCATTCCATTCCAAGCCCTCAAACGGGTGAAAAAAACACCGCACTCACTAAACGCTTCGCTCTATCCCTCCGTCGTCGGTAGAAATCCAGAAAACTAATCGGATTAGGGTTTGTCCTCATCGGTGATCTCCAACCCCCCCAACCGCCCCCCCTCCCCTTCCCTTTGCGAATCTTCACACGATTCAGAATGCCGAAGTTTCTAATGGATACTTTAATGCTCTAATTCTACTTCACCCCGAATGTTCCTTCGTTCAATTGCGAGGAAGAGGGCGCTGAACTACTGAATAGCCGCTTTTAATCTTACCGTGCTGCATCACAGTTTGGTGGTTACTATCTGTTGCTTTCCTGTTATCTTCTTCTGGTGATTTGTGATTTTATAGAATTTCCGCTGTTTCCGATCCCTGTGTTGGTTGGATTGACTTGTCCAGGTGCTTGATAGATGCCTCCATTTCCATTGGTATCCAGTTTCTTTTGAGTTTTATAGGGGTCAGTTATGCATTACGAGTCTCAAGATCATCTCAGTTTGATGATATTGCTCGTCTCTTAGTTTGCTTGTGTCTCAAATTGATCCTTTTTGCATTCTTTGAATTGAAAAATAAATTAACGCATAAATAAAAGATTTTATTTTTGTTGGAGCGGAAACTAATAGCTATATGTAAATGAGGGGCTGTTGGAGAGAGCAGAGAGGGTTTTCCACTCAGGTTCTAGTACCAATTTTTATATGTGGTATTATGATAATGATGCTCTGCTCATCTTTTGGTTGGACAGTCTGATTGGAAGGATGATGAAGTATCAAACGTATGCTGCACTGAGTTTGTTTGCCACACTCGCTGTTATTTATCATGCATTTCACAGCAGAGGCCAATTCTACCCTGCTATGGTGTATCTGTCCACTTCTAAGATCAACCTGGTGCTCCTTCTGAACATGGGCCTAGTGATTATGTGTGGTTTATGGCAGTTGACCAAGAAGATCTTTCTTGGCTCACTTCGTGAGGCGGAGGTGGAGAGATTGAATGAACAGTCATGGAGGGAGGTCATGGAAATCCTTTTTGCAATCACGATATTCAGACAAGATTTCTCAGTGTCTTTTCTTGCTATGGTTACTGCACTCCTCTTAATCAAGGCTTTGCACTGGATGGCGCAGAAGAGAGTGGAGCATATTGAAACCACTCCAGCTGTCACCAAGTTGTCTCATATCAGGATTGTTTCATTTATGGGATTCCTCCTCCTCATAGATAGTCTATTCCTATACAATTCTTTGAAGTATTTGATTGAGACACAACAGGCTTCAGTTTCTCTCTTCTTCTCGTTTGAGTAAGTTTTTTCCTCACATAACATCAAAATGTCTTCCTCTAGGCCGACAAAAATATCTATTTGACTTGGTTATAGTTGTTTATATCATTTTAGAGAGAAATCCTGTCATATGAGATATAGTAAAGTAAATTTTCTACTTTATTGTGGAACTACCTTTTGTTCTACTTTATTATGGAACTACCTTTTGTTTTGGCTTTCCTGCTTGATTGATGTTGTGAACTCATGATACTTTCTTCTTCTTCTTTTTTTTTTATCAGAATTTATTATAGATTTGTTTTCTTAGTTGCTTGAGATTGCAATATTCTGATTATGTATTGATGAACATTACAACATTCACAAGATGAAAAGTGTCAATAACTGGAATTGGTTGATTGAACATGCAGTACTTCTTATATGGAATGAACAATGCCCTTCATTATTTCTCTTAATAAAATATGTTTACATGGTATGTAAAGTTTTGAGGATTTAAACATATATGGTGATACCTAGTGCTATCTCGATGTCTTCTGTATCTCTTTGATTTGCATTATCCTAGTTAACATAGCCTGATTAGATGCTGCTCTCCATTTTAAGTAAATACCTTGTATTTTAATTTTTTCTGGTGATGGATTATATTTTTCAGGTACATGATACTAGCAACAACAACAGTGGCAATTTTTGTAAAATATGTGTTTTATGTATGTGATCTACTTAAGGAAGGTCAATGGGAGAGGAAAGCTGTCTATACGTTCTACTTGGAACTAATTCGGGACTTATTGCACTTGTCTATGTACCTGTGCTTCTTTATGGTGATTTTCGTGTAAGTCAATAATTGATTCAACTGATATTTTCTTTTACAAAGTTCTGGAAAGTTGATTCCTTTACAAATTGCTTTCATTGCTCCAGAGAAAAAGACTAAAAACTAAGAAGACTGGGGTTAATTATTCTTAAAATCTCAAATAGAAGACTATATGCAGGTTTTCAGGAAAAATGTTCTTCCTTGATTGGATTGCTGTGTTTACTTAAGTGCTAAATATCTTATTCATTTTGAATTCTTGGTCTGGTAACTTGTGATGAATTTTTAATTCATATTTCATAAAACCAATTTTCTCAATTTGGAAGAAAAGTAGGTGACCATACCAATGTTGTTGATATCTTTCTATCAGTGTTTAATTATCGATATTTGAAGATGAACGGTTTCTCCTCCCATGGAGTAACATTTTTCAAAAGAAACATACTAATATAGGGTTTTATGAACCTAAAATAATATTAACGAAAGTTAGACGAAATGCCAAATAAGTCTTCTCTAGTACTCTTCATAAAACATGGAGCTGAACTGACTTGAGACGATGTCAACTCTTAATAGCACTTGCTATCTGTCAAAATTTCTCTATCGCTAGGAAATACTTTCCAAATCTACACGCGTTCCAGATGAACATATGTCCTATAGGACATTTTCTATCAAATGATTCTGTTGTTTATCGTCCTTATCTGTGAAGGACTTGAAATGTGGTAGTTGGTGCATCTGTTTTTTTTTTTGTGGGCATTTTTGTGTATTGTTCTTGAAGTTGATAGAAATAATCTTCAACTGTTCCCAAGTTGGGGAGAAGTTGATGTACTTCTTTTTCTAGCAATTTTTATTTCTTAATGTGCATCATTCTTGAAGTTGATGAAAATAACCCTCATCTGTTCAAGTTGGGGGCAAAGTTGATGATTTGGTAATTCAGGTGGAAATATTTCCGTGAAGTTTATGTTCTAAGATGTTGGCTCACCTCATTTGAACTCACATTTTTTTATACAAATTTTAGTAACTGATGATATTTACATTTCATGTGTAGAAACTACGGCGTACCTTTGCACCTCATAAGAGAGTTGTATGAGACATTCCGTAACTTCAAGATCCGTGTTGCTGACTACATCCGCTATAGGAAGATTACTTCCAATATGAATGGCCGATTTCCAGATGCTTCACCCGAAGAGTTGGATGTGTGAGTTTTGTCCCCATATTACTTTGATAGTCAATAAGTAGCTTAATTGAGAGAACGCAAGACTATACAATCCCAATCTTCTGCTTTTATTTCATGTTACGGGCATGTTAACACCTTTTATTTGGTGTGTAGGGGTGATGCAACGTGCATCATCTGTCGTGAGGAAATGACCACTGCTAAGAAGCTTTTATGTGGGCATCTCTTTCATGTGCATTGCCTTCGGTCTTGGTTAGAGCGACAACATACCTGTCCTACTTGTAGAGCTCTTGTTGTCCCTTCTGAAAGTGGTACAACCTCAGCTGTAGGACCACATGCATCACATACAAATTCTAATCAACATGGTATGCAACGCTTTAGTCATGTAATTTTGTTTAGCATATCACATTTAACACATTGGCAATCTGGTCATTTCTTCAATGTTGAAATTTTTGGTGATTAAAAGTGTACGGGTAGTTGTGTTACCACTGCTTAATTTATAATCTGCAATATGCAGCTTCTGCCAGCACATCAGGTCAGAGTTCAAATATTGGTGGTACCGCAGATGATAACTTGATCAGAAACACTAGACTACAGGCTGCAGCTGCAGCAGCAGCTTCAATGTATGAGAATTCCTTGGTTTATCCAGCCACAAGCACGCTAGTATGGTGAGTTTAATATCCTTGTTGATGGATTTTCTCCTTTCTGGAACTGTACATTATATAATTTTTTAATGGCCAGACCACCTCATCTATGTAGATGGATGTTGTGAATCTCCCTGGTCAAATTAGGCGAGTGTTTATGTTAAAATCTGCAGATTCATCCTAGTGACTGCTTATATTTGAAATTTAAAACACTACTATATTCTTTGGAGCTAAAGCTGATACATTTGAATTCCAGCTTCATATTTCCAACAGCAATAAATGAGCTGTGGGATTCATTTGTTATCTGAATGTTTTATTTATAAAGTTCACCTAGGAAGTTCTTCAAGATGCGGTTGAAAAAGGGCTTGGTCCCCTCTTATTCCTTTCCTTTTCTTGGTTTGCATTGCCGCTTGGGTTTTTTTTGGGGTTAATTGTTTTAAATGGCTGTGTTTGTTTGACCATTTTTATGACACTTTTGGGTCATTCAAATATTCTTAGGCCCCGTTTGGTACGAATATAGGAATCGGAATGGGAATGGTAATGTGAATAAAAAATCGGAATAAACCATTACCGAAGCAAGTTGTTTGGTATGATTTCGGAATAAGAAATTTACAAATTAACATAAAAAAAAAAACACAAATTAACCTAAAATTTCCCAGATTTAGAGGCATATCTGGAGAATCGGGTGGTGGTTGCTAAGAGATAGAGCAGCCATGGTTGAGAGATAGTCATCCGACATCAATGGACAATGGTTATGAATAGAGGGAGATTCGGATCTAGCGATGGTTGAGAACTAGAGATAATAGAGAGAAACAGATCCGGCGGCAAAGAAAGAGAGATTCGGATCTGGCAATCGTTGAGATGAAGAAAGAGAGAAACAGATCTGGCAATGGTTGTGGGGGGAGAGAGAGAGGGGGGTTGGAGAAGAAAGTCGGGAGCAGAGAGAGACGACAGCAACGGTACGAGTGGGAGGATGATGGCAGACACCGGTGTCGGCGGTAAGACGACGGCGGCGGTTGGAGGGCAGCGGTGCCGACAGCTACGACAGGGTAGTGGAGGCAACCGAAGAAGCTTGAGGAAAGAGATGATGAACAGTGGTCTAGGTTATGAGGGTTTGGAAATCTGGAATGAACGATTCCTCAAGTTTTTTGAAGGAATGAAATAACTCCAAAAGCTGGAATGGATGATTCCAAAGTAATCAATTTCATTCCCAGTTTTGTCCAACCAAACACACAAACTTGGAATCATCCATTCCGATTACTGATTTTGATTCCCGGGGAATGGATACCAAACAAGGCCTGATTCTTTATCAGTAGGTTTACTAGGTTGTGTAGAATGGCTTCAGTGGCTTGGAAGTTGTTTTTGGCACCCATATTATTAAACACACGTGGTAAGTATGCTGTAGCATAATGAACCAATAGAGTTCTAAAGCATAATGCATGTTATGTTAATTCATTATTTAGGTAAAGATTTGATGTGTTTCACTCAGGACCCCAGGATACGCCATGCTTCCACAAGTCCATGGTCAGGTTTTGGACTCTATGATCAGAGGTTCTGGTGAAGGACAGGCTTCAGCTGGACAGTCAGTTCCTCATCTGAACAGAGTAACTGGTGGAAACATGAGCTCACCATTTTCTCAGCTCCCTCAAACCGTTTTTCTGCCCTTCCAGTTACCTGGTTTGGACATGACATTAGAAGTGAGTAATAGTCAAATAATGACTGAAGCTGATTTCGAGAACCAGAAGAAAGTCTTAGAACACCAAATTGAGGTAAATTCAACTTTTAATCTTGTTCTGTACAAAATGAGCTTCTTTTCAAGGTGGTCTTAGTACATGGAATTTGATAGGAGGTACTGAACTTTTTTTATGTTTTCTTTTTGTCCCAACTTTTTCCCATTATGAAAAAAAGAAGATTCCCTACGTACACCTTTGGTAAAGGAAAGGTCGTGTATACAATAATCTCCCCTAATTTCATGAAATGAAAATGCCATACAAACATTATCCATCAAGGACTGAATGAATCCCACATGAGGGTTCACATATGCATGCCAATTATCCTTCACTTGGCTCTATTTTGCAGCAACGTAGTAACCCTATTTTTATGTATTTTCTCGTAGATTCTGCAAAGTCAGCTCCGACACCTTCAGACACCGATGCAAGAAGCCTCTCGAGCATTATCATCACAAGACAAGGGAAAGGCGATTGCTTCATCATCTGCTGCAGACTGTGGTCACCAAGAGGAGGTTGCTGAGGCTGCCACATAAAGCCTTGTGAATATTTTGTAGATAGTAAGATAAATGTCAAAATTTGCAGGGGGTAAAGACTCACGCTGGGGTTGAAAGTGGTAAAGACATCTTGGTTGCGGAAATTTGCAGGTTCTCACGTTGGGTTGACATTGTACTCTATTGAACGTTAAGATAGAAGCAATTTAGAGGCTCTATCTGTCTGCTAAGCTTAAGCAACTGGCAGCTGGGTTGAAGCTGCTGCTGTCACGGCGATGATCTGTACGGGGATATTGATTTGCATCAGTATCCTATCTTACATTATCCCTCGTTTTTTTTTTTTTTGGCACCTTCCTCCTGCGGTTCTCTTCTGTCTTAATTTGGTAGGCCACTTTGGCATGCTTAATTTCGTAGCTGGTGTTTTTCATTTAGCCATCATATGCCCATAATTGGGTGGTGTATCCTACTTTGTTTAAGAGGAATTGGAGGTTTATAAATCAGTGGAATAGTTTTTCAGGGCAATGGAGTTGTTCCTTATGAACCGCAGCAAATCTGAATGGTTTTCATCTCTTGAATCCGGTATAGGGATTTTTTTAAAAAGCAAAATAAGAATTCGGTTCCCTAGAAAGCCTAGAGAAACCGAGAGACCGGACAAGTCGGTAGATAGATTAACCATCATGCACAACTAAAAGCAAATGACTGAAGTAAATGACATAAATGAAATTACAGGAAGTAAATGACATAAATAAAAAAGATTTAATATAGTGGATGTCTAAAAAAATAGACATAATTTAGTAAATGTCCATTTTTAAAAAAAAATAGAAAAATGCCTATATTTGACACTTTTACCTTTCTTTCGCATCTATTACCCTTCATCCTCCCCCTTTGACTTTTTTAATTTTGACTTTGACAAAACATCGGCCATTTAATTCAATACCTAGATTTGATAACAATTATTTTCGATCACAGTTGTTTGTGATAATTTTTTTTGGTGAAATTTTCTTTTTCCCGGTGACAATTTAGGGAAAAATTTTCTGGCGACAATTGATTTTTTTCTTGGTGACAATTTTTCCGGTGACAGATTTTTTTTATGACGATTGACTTTTCCAGTGACTGAGATTTTTGGTGACAATTGACTTTTCTGGTGACAAATATCTGGTACTAGTGAACATTGTCACAAACATATTGTCATCAACTACAGAACATTGTCACCAATCTTTTGTCACCTACTATAAAATATTGTCACCACCAGTTTTTACTGACTAGATCCACCAACTACAAAATATTGTCACCAACCTATTGTCAACAACTACGAAACATTGCCACTAATCTATTATCTCTAAACAGAGAATATTATCACCACCCCCTATTGTCACCAACCTACTTTAGTAATCTGTTGTCACCAACAATAAAATAGTTACATCAACCTATTGTCATCAAAATATTGTTTCAACAAATATTTGTCACCAAGACCATGTAATCACAAAAAACTGTCATCACCACACTAAATATCACCAAGATAGTAATCTATTGTCACCAATGACAAAACATTATACCAAAGAGTGACTAAAACTAAGCAAACAGTAATCTATTTTCACTAATGACAAAATATTATCACCAAACTGAAACTCCATCCTCAATCATTCAACAAAAACTGATCTAGATTCAAGCTGCCATTGAAGATTCCGTAGGTTTTAGCTACATAAACTCCATCCTCAATCATTTGACAATCTACCTTGCAAGAGGGATGCATCAAGTTAACCCTTAACACACACCTCTATGAGTAATCTAACAAAAATGTGTATGATTTGGTGGTTCAAATTTAAACAAGAAAGTAGCTATTGGCAACAAAAACAACTTCGAAAGGCGATACATAGCCAACGAAGAACACAATTCAGCAAGGAATCGAATTCTACCGTTTAATTAACAACAATCTTCTATTTGGCTTGACTCCACAAAGACAAGGACATAAAGTGGCACCACCTTCAACATGGACTTTCCCTGCAAAAGCAAAGCAAAACCAAGTTAGCTCGCCAACAGAATCCAACACTCTCATTGCCAAAACATCAGGCTATTCATAGAAATTATTGGCCATGGAAGAAATGATGAAACTCCTTACCAAGCAACTCCGATACTATGAAAGCTAATACGCAAAACGATATACTTTAGGATCCTTGAGTACACGAGATATCTAGAGATGGTTTGGGGGCATATCATTTGTTGCTCAAGTACTTGTAAGCATGTCTGGAATCTCGATTCTCAAACATTGCTAACATAAGAAATTAATAGATCTCACATACACGGTGCCACAATAACTTTAAGCACATCAATATCACATAGAAAAGGCAACCTACAAACCTTAGGATTGCGACCGATTGTATCCAACAGATTCCCGGCAGTCACCAAACCTTTGTAGGTGAAGTCTATTAAATCGATTTGCTTTTCTTCTGTCCACATATTGTGTAGGTTCAAAGTAAACACACTAAAAAACTCACATCTAGAGCATAAGCAATCCCAATCGAATTTAGGGCTAACAACGAAATTCCTCAAATCAAAAGGGAAAGGGAACTGAAAAGAGGGGGGAAGAGATTGAGAAGGACGGGAAGGAGAAAAGGAGTGGAGATAGCCAGTAAGAGCGAACGTTGGCGACCTGGTGGTAGGAGAGACGCGAAGGAACAAAGGATCGAAGGAGAGGTGCTGTATTGAGGAAAGGAACGAGCGATGATGGAATTTTTATAATAGGGGTAGAGTTGGGATTACACAAAAATTGTAGACACTTACTTAATATCCGTTTAAATATGAACATTGACTTAATTAGCTTTTCTAAATGGATATTCTACCAAAATTTTCCAATAAAAAATAACAAAATAAATGTTCAAGCCATCCTACATCGAAATCACAAGCCAGAGGCAAACGAAACGATCGATCAAAGGGACAACGCACACAGAGAACTCTAGGGAACACCAGCGAACGCCTCATATTATGAACTTAAACAAGCCATCAGATGTCAACACACATCCACGACGTCATCGAACATGACAAATCAAACACCGCTAAAAGAAGACTGCAACACAACAAGAACAACATTGCACTCCAATTTGCAAACCCGACTCCAGGCAAAACCATAGTCCATAAAAACCCCGAAACCCATCCCAAACCATCAAAGACGATAACAAGATCGTGAGTGACTACTAGGTAGTCAAAATAGAGGTGGATGAAACAAGTCAAAGAAGAGAAAATGAACAACAATAAAAAAGACAAAGAGGCGGAAGAACATATTGAGATTGGTTCGAAGAACGGAAAGAGATTGGAACGAAAGTCAAAGCAACAACTAGAACAAACCAAACCAATAGAAAGACACAAGCATCAAAACAGACTTGGTAAAATAGAAGATGAATGACTTAACCATTCAAAATAGATTCAAACCCGGACAAGAGTCGGAGAGCGAATCTGAAGAAGGAGTCAAAGGCGGAGCCTCGGAAGGCCCAAACGGAATTAGTAATAAGTTTGAAATTAGATAGTTGTGCAAAGACTAATTCGTATGAAATCATTAATTGTTTTTGGGTTTTCTGAAAAATGGATGGATGGGTAAGTTTAATTGAGACTTTTACTTTTTTATTTAGTGAAAAAACAATGGGCTCCACCCCTTTTATAAGCAACTTACTGAAGCAAAGCGTGTGTATTCCCTTGGAGGAGATTTTTCTTGCGCTGTGTTCGTCACTTTGGTGGGTTTATGAGGCCCGTTCTTTTTATTGAAACGGTACTATATCTAAGAAATGGGTGGTTCCATGCAAACTTTTGAGTTTTAATGGGTGGTATACTGCAACTATGTGTTTAAATGGTGGTTTTGAGCAAATTGGGTTATTTAAGGGGTGATTTTCTACAATTTGGCTTATATAAAAGTTAGGAAAACTAACAATTAGCCTTCAATTTTTCCTCGATCAACGGTCAATATTTGTTAATATTTAACATCATAAGGGGTGTTAATATATATACATACACAAAAAAAATTAATATCTCGCAAATCCCTTTCAGTAAACAAAAGGTTAATTAAGCACTAGTTCTAATGAATAAAAGTAATGTGGTTATTAGTGTTGATTAATTGAGTTTTTCTAAAGAGGGATAAGGCATGTCCCACAAGGGATAGGGCCCGACGGGATTAAAAAAACATAAATTCCATCTTGTCGCGTCCCATGCCCACCCCTAGTTTTGATATTATATAGGTTTAAATGAAATAAATATAGTATTTTAGTTTAATTAGTTGTTGAAATTGGAGATTTTCAACAATTACTCACCTAAGCTTTTTTTTTATTGAGAATTTGATTTTTTATTCACAAATGTCCATCAGCTACCCTAATAGCTAGGTTTAGCAAACATCATACTAGCTTATTAAAATATATTAAACACAAATATTCATCAACTTTAGCTCTATTATCAACTTCTCTACCCCATCCGCTACACTACCAAACATAGCCTATTAGATTTTGGTAGACTAGTCTCAAATTTTATTTATTTTTATTATATTTTATGGTGTGATAAACCAGTACAATCACCGGAAACTTTAAGAGTAGCGGTATATTTGATGTAATTACGGAGAAGTGGGAGGAGGTGACTGAGAGGAGAAAGAGAGTTGATGTTTTATTTTGTCGAGAGCCGGGTTCTTTTACCTTTTTTTTTTTTGTTTTTGGTGAACTTGTCTCCTTCCCTTATCAATCCCCAAAATGTAGCAATCCCTCCTTTGGAGCTCCTCGATCAAAGAGAAAAAACGTGAGAGGGGAGAGAGAAGGAGCTCTAGTTCGCCAGAGAGCGAGAGAAAGAGAGTGCGCACGAGGGATTTCCTCTCCGATTTTTTACTACATTAGTTGATAAGATCAATTGCCGTTGTGTCAATTCTGAAGACGAAGGGAAGAATATCCAGTGAGTAAACATTTATCATTTTTTATTGAAATTAACATGTGAAAGAAGTTGATTAAACTAGGTGAAACTGAAATACTTCGATCTAGTAGCTCTTGTGCTTGAATCTTGAATTAGCGATGTGTGTGTATAATTATGTTGGAGCAAAAGTTAACCTAATTTAGGTGTTTTCATGTTAATTTTTGTTCAAGTAGCGAGAAGGTCAAGTAAAAGCTGGAGATGGAATCTTGTGTTCAAGTGGGTCATATGTGAGGGGGTCACACGTCCGAGCACACAAGACCGGTGAGGTTCCATCCTAAAACCAATTGACATTAGGAGGTGTAGCCTACCAACTTATTTATATGGAATATTTGGATTCCTTATATTATCAATAGATTAGTAAGGCTCCATCCTAAAACCAATTTGTATTAGGAGTTTCCATCCTAATGCCTAGGAGAAGTAGCCCACCAACTTATATGCCTGACTTGGATCCATTATATTATCAATGTGGGATGTTTCACCACACAAAACCAGTGAGGTTTCGTCCTAAAACTAATTGGCATTAGGAGGAGTAGCCCACCAACTTATATGTAAGATTTGGATTCTTTATATTATCAATGTGGGGATCTCGAACAATACATAAATCCAACGGGGTTTCATCTCATTACCAATTGGAAATAAGAGGAGTAGCCCACCAAACTTATATGTTGTTCAAGACATCTCAATATTTTCAATTTGGGACAACCCATATTCCAACACGCCTCCTTAGTGCAATGACTTTAGCCAACAATTTGCACTTGCCACATCTGCTTTGGGCCTAGTGGGATCAAGAAAAGGTGGAGGAAGGTCGTGTGTGGGCCCATGTACGAGAGACACTAACAATACACAAAGCCAACGAGATTCCTTCTCAAAATCAATTGGAAACGATAGGAGTAGTCCGCAAAGCTTATATGTTGTTTAAGACATCTCAATATTTTCAATGCGGGACAACCCATATTCTAACAACCTTTTCTCAATCATATGAGTGTGGTGGATCGGGGAGTGTATTGGGATGGTGGTGTGTCGTGGAGGTGGTGGAATCGATATTTTGTCCATGATTGGATTGATTTGGTGATTCAATCAGCAAATTGGGTGGTTGGGCTCTCTAAGGGGAGAGTACTTTAGGGAAAAAGTATAATGTGTAAATTATCACCCCGCTAGATTGTATTTGAGGTGGCGGACATCTAAGACCCTATCGCTTGAAAACACTTCAGGAGACAAATAAACTCAATGTGGTCGCTCAAATCACCCAAGTTTGGAACCCATCCCAGGTCGACTTACGACGACCAACTAACATGAATATTCTTCGCTCCAATATACCTGAGGCGACAAACATTAGTAACCACGTCGCTTAAAAGGCCGTCAAAAGTTTGACCATATTTTGGCGATGAACATGTAAAGAAAGTTGGTCTCCCTAACGAAAAACCCAATTGTATGTGTCAGAACTAACTTACAAGCGACAAAGAAAGTAGCATAGTTCGCCGCATGTCAACGTGATCATTTAATACCTTTCTCAAGCAACATCCAGTTGGCCTATTTATGACTCCATAAGGAGACCGACATATAACTATGTTTTTCACTTGATTATTTATACATTTAATGCACTTCTCAAACGACGAGCATTAATTGTATGTTCGTCACTTGAATGAGTCCCAAAGTTGGACCTACCGCTAGTCTATTTATTACTGTGAAATGAGGCGACCGATATAGAACTAAGTTCGTCACCTTAATAAAGGTTAGGCAATGGCAGATCATCAACCGAAACAATGAGGGGACTGGCAGCGAAACTTTACTATAAAAGATTTTCTTTTTAGGGTTTGGAGCCCGGTCATGCTGGGAGGCACATCCCCACACCTATTTTATTAGTTGTATATCTAAAGTAAAATCTGAGGAGGGGGGGGGGGATTGGACATTTTGAAGCCTAAACCCCTTCAAAAAAAAATACAAGCAATAAAGGAAATATAAAAACTATTTAAATTGAGCTCTACGCTCTTTCATAGATATAAAACCATGAAGTATGCAATCAGAATCAATATTCCTAATAATATCCCTCTCTATGTAAATTGTCATATTATCGTTGTAGACAAGGAAATGGTCAATATAAGTCGAATTAATTTATCAATAAGATAATGTCTACTTGCTCTTCCAATCTCCACTAGCCTCCGTTACAGTTCTAGAATTGATGACAATGATTGCAATTGAATGGCTATGCACATCAATCTCAAATGACCTCAACTGGTATCTCAAATTAACTTTATCTTGATTAGTAAACTCATCTGGATAGTACTTCTCAACCAACAAACATATGGAATCAATATCAAATGACTTGTGTATCTATTTCTAGGATCCAAAGCATTGCTAAGCATTAAGAGTTTCATAGCAAACTCTCCAAACCTATAATTAAGCTCCTGCAATTGGACATCAATAGCAGCAACAAATATATCAACGTGAAAATGATGCTCTATGGTAACATCCCTTTTCCATCGACGATTTCGACCTTCAAAATAAGGAGCACCTAAGTCACGTAAATCTATATCAAATTTATCATAGAATGAAATGACTAAATCAAGAAAACTTTTCCATTCAACTTCCCTCAACTTTTGGATTAGCGCCTTCGTATATGAAACTAAATGCACTACATTTAGAATGTCTTGGTCATTCATTTGTAACACTAGACAAAGATCATTTGTGATGCCTATGATCTCCTTCATCAAATGCATAATGAACACAAATTCAAATGAATGTACCATATCAAAAGCAGTATTAGCATCACCTTGTTGAGAGTAACTGGAGCTTTCTTTCTCAATTTTCCCTAGCACTGCAATTGTTGGACCATATAACCTCAGTAGGCTACATAGAGAATGAAAGTGTGAACTCCATCGAGTATCTCCAGACCTCGTCAATGTGCCTATTTGGTTTGCTCCCTTTCTACCTTCAAGTCCATCAATAGATAACAAATATGCAATATCTTCTAATTGAGCATTTTGCAACTCATCATGGCGTTTAGAAAAAGCACTAACCACATTGATAACAAAACTCAAATTAGTGAAAAATCGATAGACTGAAATTACCTCTCTTGAAGCAGCAACTAAAGTCAATTGCAACCTATGTGCAAAGCAATGCACGTAGTATGCACATGGACAATCATTAAGAAATAATGTTTATAGTCCTTTCCACTCGCCACGCATATTGCTAGCTCCATCATACTCTTGTCCGCGAGTATTCTGAATATCAAGTGAATGACGAGAGAGAATGACACATATTTCACCCTTTAGGGTTCTAGTTGCAGTGTCTAAAACATAAGAAACATCAAAGAAACGCTCTTGTATAAAACCCTCTTCATCAACAAATCTCAATACAAGAGCCATTTGCTCTCTTTTAGATTCATCTCGTGCCTCATCGACAATAATACAAAACTTTTAATCACCTATATCCTCTCTGATCTTGCTCCGTACTTTGTTAGCAATGACTTGTAGAATCTCTTTTTTGATAGAATGTGCTATATACTTAGCAACCTTAGGAGCATTATCTAAAACAATCCAAACAACATTTTCATTATAGGAAGCCAGAAGCATAATCAACTCAATAAAATTACATTGATTATGTGACTCATTTGATTCATCATTCCCCCTAAAAGAACATTACTGAGTTCAAAGAAAATGAATTGAATCAATAGAATTTTTCACCCGCAATCGGTTATTTAGAATTTGCTCACGACTTTGTGCATTGATCACTTTGTCGATGTGCTTTGATTGATTCAATCCTCACAAGCTTGCACTATTTGTTGATGAAGTGAGCAAGTATTATCTTCGATATGATTAAAAAAAAGATAGCATGGTAAACAAAGTGGCTCCCTTTCATGCCTCATTTCATAGGGAACCTCGAAGTGGCTCTATTTCATTATATTGCATCATTATCCCAATTACATTCATTTAAGATCTCTTTTGTGTCATTGACATAAGAGATCTCGTTTATAGTCTATGCAGCATCTTTAGAAGGAGAATACTCAAAGCCAATATGAGAATTGTGCTTACGAGGAATCGTGAAAGCGACGATAATTATTCTTTTCGAACTTGGGATATTCGGTAAGACGAATTTTATACAGGCCTAGTTTCTTAAGTGGATACTCCCAAATCTTTGGATGTTTCCTTGGATCTCATTCAATAGCAGAAATATCAACATCCCTCAAATTATATTCGACTGTTTTCAAAGGAGATGCCTCGCCAACCTCGGTGTCTAGAGGATTTATAATAGGCTAGATAGAAGTATTGGCCCTCGAAGTTGGCCTTCTATCACTTTCAGTTGCAACAACGTCATCAAAATTTTCAGATTATTTTCTTTTGAAGAATGAATCGATCGTTTTTAACTTTCGATCCCTACCCATGATCCTACAAAGATTTGTAAAAAATGCATAATTTGAGTTCATGGAACCAAAATACTCCGTAATTTTATATATGCTAATGTTAATTTGGACCGTTTGGTCTCTGTAAAACAAGCTAACTTGAATTGATGTTCATAAATTCATAATATTAATACATCATCTATATTAATAATATTATGCTCTCCTAATCCTAGATCACTTGAATTGATATTCATAATATTCACTCACAGATTCGAAAATTTCAATTGAACGAGCTGCAAAAAATTAAACAAGACGGCTAGACGCTTACGGGATGTTGGTACTCGACAGAGATGGACTACTAGTTTGTCAATCGTCTTTGACTTTGATTCTCTGAGGGAAATTAAGGAAGTGACCCAATTTAGGAGCGAAGACAGAGTCATAGAGAAGATCTAGAATCCGATTGCAAGGTTGAGGAAGAAGATGACGACTATGATTTCGAGTTTAATCTCTCTAGCTTAGTCCCTGTAGACAACAATATTCGACTTGTGTATCCGGTGTTCAATCGAGAATTGCTGCGAGATGCCAATATGGTAGGCGAAGTAGAAGCCACTCGCATTCAAGGAGGTGCACGGTGCATATGCATTTGCCGCTGCCGCATGCCATTGATAATGCATGATTTGTGTGGGTAATTTGGGTCATTTAGGCTGCATTTAGTTAGGGTTTTATTATAAAGTACGTTCATTGCCTTGAAAGTTGCGAAGTTTGGAATCTACGCATTTTATGCCTATTTATGCAGATTCATATGGATCAAGCTAAAAGAGACAGAAGAAAGCGAAGACAAGGAGCTTAAGAAGCATAAGGAAGGACCTAGGAAGAAGTTGGAAGAGGAATCAAGCAAGACAAGAAGAAAAGAAGAAGAAAGAAGACATTGTAGAGATCGGCGCCCGCTGACCTCGACACATAGATCAGGCATCCGCGAAGCTATAGTGGATCGGCGCCCGCCGACACCTGTCTCCAGAGATTCTGCGCATGGTAAATCTGGCCCATTGGGCTTTTCTTCTACCTTAAGATCTCCGATTCCTAGGGTTTCATTCCCTATAGATACAATTCTCCTCAACCCCCCCCCCCCCCCCATTTCACACATCCACTCGACACCACTCACTACTTACTTCTCCACTTTTCCGTTTTCTACTATTTCGGTAAGCCATGCTCGACTAAACCTTTTATAGTTTTGCTTATATTTTATGCATTGGTTAGAGACATGTGAGGGTTGTTTTTAATAGTATTTTATAGTTATGGATTATTCATATTGGTTATTTATTACTCTTGTTCTTTAATGTTAAGTTGTTTACTTGTCTTAACTAGCCACTAAGATAGATAATCAGCTTCGTGTTACCAAACTGACCCTTATTTCCCAAAATTAACTACAAAAAAAATAAAAAATTGGGAGGGCAACTGCCCCTACTGGTCCTTTGAACCATCTTCCACCGAGGGTAGGTTTGTAGCATTTATTTACTGTTCTGTTAGGCGACCGACATAGAACTAAGTATGTCGCCTAAATAAAGGGTAGGTTTGTAGCATTTATTTACTATTCAGTTAAGCGACTGATATAGAGCTAAGTTCATCACCTGAGGTAGCTTTTTTCAATTGTCAAATTTACTACAATTTACGTACATGCTGGGCTTCATACCCATTTCCACCATTGGAAGGACTTGAAGCACGGAGAGACAAGTTTGGGATGGGATCTAGTTATAGGAACTATAACTGCCACGAAAGAGTGGTGGGACAAAACATTGAACATATATGTGCACACTCTAAGCGGATACCCTTTCAACCAAAACTTCAATTAAGGCTCGTAGCCTCGAGTTCTCCACGTCCCGACGCTGGAGACTATCTTCCATCTCTTAGAGGCGCTCTGTGAGGTTTCTTGTAAGTGCTTCGAGCTCCAGTATTCGAGGGTTTGTATTAGCACTACTAGAAGCATCCATCGTCGGTGGTACGCCTTTACGGGGGGAAGTTCATACGGCTCTTGCAGGGAGCCCTTCTACTAGCACCAAATGTGACTAAAGAGAGCACGTCATGCATAATTAAGAAAGACTCGACATATGAAAGACGAAAAAATGCATATAAGAAAGACCCGGATCGTATTGCCCATCCTCGCCTATCCACCAATACTTCCTTGGGTCCCCACTCGTCCAACTGATGTCGCAGTCCAAGTCTAACATGGCTCTTGTCTGCACGAAGAAGAGAAAGCATATGTTACTCAAGGGGATAAAGTTATAAGTAGTGTCTTAACCCTTTTACCTTCAATCTATCTCAACAAGATCAAGGTGATTTAGAAGTAGGAGAAAAAGCCACTCTATCATAACTTGTTTAAGTACGAAGAATGCAAATAACATACCATCTTCACCATCTACCTTGGAAACCTAATCATAATTTTTTTATGAAGATGAGCATTTCTATGAAATATAAATAAAACTTTCAACTCTTGGACCCATTTCTACTTTGTACCATTGAAAGGAAAGAGCGTCTGTATGAATGTTAATTAGATAAAATCTGAACCATTTGCAAGATCAAAAAACGTATGAAAATGAGCCACTTGTATCTTTTTTAGGATCATGCTCTTATGGTTCTACATATTTACCATACTAAGAAATTTTCGAATGTAGATTTCCCTTTTAGTTCCAAATCTTTGTTTGGTATCCTAGTCAAGCCTCTAATCTATATTCTATAATGATAAACCGTCAATCTTTATTCCCCCCCTTTTGAGTATATATACCTATACTTTGTCTAAGTAAAGGCTCTAATTAATCTCTTGATTACTCTTCTGTTATCATTCTCTAGCTTATAAAGTGCATGAGAACAAAATAGAAATGAGGTAAAAAGCAATGAAAACACTAAAGATTAGTGATATTATTAGACAAAACAATATCTATTTTGTCAAATTCAATTTCACGTGATTTATCATTGTTAGATTTCTAAACTGAAATCGTAGCAACGAAAACAACAAATCTTGGGAGGGTCTTGAGGAAGAACATAGAGAAGTTTAAGATATTCTTCATATTGTCTTATCTAATTATTCAAGGAGAAAACAACTATTCAAAGACAAGAGATGACCTTTGAAGCTTACAAGAGAAGATACAAAGTCTAAAAAGTAAAGCTACAAAAGACATACTCCCCATTCTCACAAAACTTGTTGTTTTAGCTTGATGCGCACTTATTAATAAAACCTATGTTCCATCTAATTTTATAGGATAACTGATGTTGCTAAAACCAACCCCGCAAGAATACGGTGTCAATTGTAGTATTCAAGTGTCGTATCACAAGGACTGGCGGAGTGTCAATTATTAGCTTTAAACCAGTTTGACCAAGCCAAAAAGTAGCAAACAATTTAAGAGAATTTATAATTGAAAGTGACAAATAACAATAGAATGATGAGAAATATATATGTGAGAGACATTCCAGGGCTAGGGATTCTGCGAACGATGCATCCTCAATAGAACAAAATGTAGTCTCACCCGAATCATTTCCAATTCTATGTGAAGGTTAAGTTATCTAATGTAATTGCAAATCTCCTTTCGGTCTCAATGAAAATGTGTCTGAATTGGATAACAATCTCCTTTCGGTCTCATGCAACCAATTCAGACCCTTTGAGCTCTTAGAATCTAGGTGATAATCATATCAATATCTTCTTTCGGTCTCAATCAATATCAATACAACCTAAGACTTCTACGACAACCTGTTGATCCTCAAAAAGCTTAATTCACTTTCGCACAATTAAACTTTAGGTTTAATCCTATAGTTCTGATGGATCAGATCACCTTTTGGTCTCAATTCACCATCTAAATTCCAACTTAGGGTTATCTTCTTTCGGTCTCAAACCCTAAATCAGGTCTAATCAATTCACATTGATTAGATTAAGTACAATAGGATTAAATCACAATTCAAATGAGAAATCATTCGGGCGATATGAAGAGCAAGTCTATTTCCGCATCGTCGGGATTATCCCTAACCCTATAACAAGGAGAACTAGCCTAGCATGGAGATTTTCATATTCAATTCAATTAGACTAAGCATAGAAATCAAAGACAAACAAGAGATAAGAGTAAAAGTACCAATTCTGAATTGAAACGATTTGAATCTTCGCTTAGGGTTCTCGCAAAGTTCTTCAAAGCATAAAATTGAACGTGGAAGAGGAGAGCTCGTTCAAAAATGTCCTCTCCGACCTTAAATAGTCTCCCAAAAACATAATAAAATAATAATAATTAACTCCTGAGAAAATAGAACAATTCGGAACCGATCCGGGTTCAGCACCGTCGTGCACATCCGCGCGCCATAGTGCACGTCTGCGCGCCTTGATGCACTTCTGCGCGCCTATATGCGCGTCCGCGCAGAATATCTCTGTAAAGTCCATCGGTGATCGATATGACCCGCACGTCCGCGCGCTCCACATGCACGTCCGTGCACCTTGTGTCCGGAGCTTTGTTCCACTCACTTCATCCTTGCAAGGCATGCTTCCCATGAGAGTCCAAGTTGGCTCGATTAGCTCCCCAAACACCTGAAAATACAACCACAACGAGAGTAGACCTCTAATCTAACAACTAAACGATAAACAACTAAAAACACACAAAATAAAACGTAAATGATGCAAAATCTACTCTAAAGACATGACCTAAACAATGCAAAATACGATGACATCAATAACGTACCTAACAATAGTAATTATTAACTATAAAAAGAGCAATCATTACCTATAAAGATAATAATTATAGCTAAAACAACAAGTTTTGTGATACAAGATTACTACTCTAAAACAACAACTATTTCGAGACTGATGGAGTAATAACTATTAGAAAAAACAACATAGGAAATATAAACCTCGAGCTAGAAAATTAAAACTAAAGCAACATATCATATGCAAAAACCAACTAACTTGTGACATAAAAGTAAAACCATTTTATCCAACACCCCCCTCCCCCTCAAGCTGAGTTTGTAAAGCTCGAAATCCAACACTCCCCCTCAAACTTAGCTTGTAAAGCTTTTCAAATCCAACACTCTCCCTCAAACCACTTCTTGGAAAATGTTACCAGAAGTTCATTAGCAAACACCAAGTTCTTCAGCCTTGGAATAGCAATGCATCTTCATATTGTCTTATCTTATTATTCAAGGAGAAAACAATTATTTAAGAACAAGAGATGACATTTGAAGCTTACAAGAGAAGCTTCAAAGTCTGAAAAGTAAAGCTACTAATAACTATTAGAAAAAACAGCTAGGAAATATAAATTTACAGCTAGAAAATTAAAACTAAAGCAACACATTAAATGCAACAACCAACTAACTTGTGACATAAAAGTAAAACCAATTTATCCAACAATCCCCCTCAAGATGAGTTTGTACAACAACAACAACAACATCCCAGTGTATCCCGCAACTAAGCAGGGTCTAGGGGTCAGGATGTACGCACTCTTACCCCGGGGAGCCCGATAGAGTGTTTCCGAAAGACCCTGAACGAACTGTGTACCAAGAATCCTAGTAAAGCATAAGCATAGATCTAGTCATGGAGCAAGCAAAAGAGAAACAAAGCGAAAGTGGGACAAGCACACACAACACCACTCCCCTAGCACTAAACGTCTGCCACCCGTATACGTCTCCTCCAGTTGTCTCTATCCAAAGCCATATCCTCTAAAAGATGCAGTAAATTGAGGTCCTGGCGGATAGCCCCTATCCAGCTCTTCTTCGGTCTGCCTCTCCCCTACAAAAAGCTCCGAGATCCAGTATCTCGCACCTTCGAACCGGGGCCGATCTAGGTCTTCTTTGCACATGTCCCAACCAACGCAATCTGACTTCTCGCAGTTTGTCAACAATACTCGTCACTCCAACTTTCCTTCTAATGTCCTCATTCATGCTTCTGTCAAATCTCGTAAGCCCGCACATCCAACGCAACATTCTCATCTCTGCCACTGACAACTTCTGTTCCTGAGCTTTAGTGATTGGCCAGCACTCAGATCCGTAAACAAGGGTCGGTCTGACAACCACTTTGTAGAATTTTCCTTTCAGTTTTATTAGGACTTTCTTGTCACAAAGCACCCCTGAAGCCCTTCTCCATCTCAACCACCCTGCCTGAATACGATGATCGATATCCCTATCCAATCCACCGTCATTTTGAACGTACGATCCCAGGTACTTGAAAACCTCCTTCCTCAAGATGAGTTTGTAAAGCTCGAAATCCAACAATCATATCTATCATTTTCAAAGTAATTCTTAAGCTTACAGATGTGCTAAAGGCTATTGCTAGCACCTTGATACTTGATTTGTAAGAATAGTTCCTACTTGTTATGCATTAGAACCCAAAAGCGAATGTGTTGCTTCATTATATATCTGTTCCTTCGATATCATAGTCGCAAAAAAAAAATTCTATTGCAATATACCTATAATTTTTTTTTAAATGAAGACCAAGAGTGACATCACAATATGCCAATAAAATATATGTTCACGGAAAACTAATCCACTAAACTCAACTAAATCTATCCTTCATCAAATCAGTTATGTACACATGTTTCGCTGATGTCTATAAGTAAATTTTTTGTTACGCTATCAAAGGTAACTAGACAAGCTATAAAAGGGTCACACACGCGGTTCCAACCAAGGTTTCTCTTTAAACCAACACCAGATTTCGGCAAAATCGACTCTACAAGTGTTGAACAAAAATGCGCAAATAATTGTAAAACATATGTTATTTGATTTTTAGAATTTGAGTTCAACCCTTTTTGGTTATCCTCTTAATTCGAAGTTGTATTGACATCAAGACTTTAGTGGTTTTGGTGATTTAGGCTGCACCCGAATTTTAACGGGTTGCTTACATATCTCTTGGAAGATAATCAAGCCTTACATAGTTCAAAGTGTTTGGTTTTGGAATTTGTGTTTGGTTTGGTTTGGATTTGGCTTTGTTTAGATAAATTTGGATTTGGTTTTGTTTAGATAAATTTGGATTTGGTTTTTTGTTTTCTTGTATGCATCAGAGGATGAAGTTCAAACCCACCTTCTAGGAAGGGTAGCTCGAACAACACTCCACCCGAGTAACTTGAGCCCACCTTCTCGGAAGGGTAACTCAAGTAACCCGCCTATCATTTGCATAGAAAACGGTTTGACTTGGATGTGGAGTTTAATTTGGAATTGACGTGTTTTGACTTAAGATTTGACTGAGAGGTCAATTTGAGGATTGTGGAATTGGATTTTGATTTTCTTTTTTGGTGTGGCTAAACTCAACGAGCGAAAGCTTTGTATCGAGTTAGAGTAGACACTTTGACTTTGATGGAAATTTTGAGTTTTGGGGGACGACTAGAGTCGACAAATGAATTTGAGGAGATTTGATAGAAAGTTTGGGTGTGACTGGACTCGATGAGGATTTGCTTTACATTGAGTTTCCTACGTATCCACTTGCCTGGTGGAATCAAGTCATCGTAGTTCGGGATAAAAATGGATTTTGTATTTGGGTTTGATCATGAGATCATTTGAAGGTGATGATTGAACTCGATGGGCTTTTGGCTTGGCACCGAGCGTCTTATTTATCTCTTGAAAGAGAATCACATCACTTGTAGTTCTAAACGAACCAATTTATTTTGAATTTGGCTATTGAACCTGACAAGCTTTAGCTTTGTGTTGGGAATCAAATCTTTATAGTTCTTTTGAGAACAAATTTGATTGGAGAGGGGCGACTGAATCCGATATATGTCGAATTTTTGACATCGGATTTCCTACGTAACTCATAAAAGAGTATCAAGTTTTCACGTAGTTCTTTTCAGAACTAATTTGATTTGACGATTGAACCAAACGAGCTTTAGCTTTATGTCTGGTGGCCTACGTATCCGAAAACTCGAAATTAAATCAGGCGTAGTTCTTTTGAGAACCAATTATTTAATTTGGTTGGACTTTGATCTCGTATTCATTTAAAAATGAATTTAGAGGTTGACGACTGTACCCGATATATTTTTAGGATTTAATATCGGGTTACCTACGTAGCCGATATGATGCGTCAAGTCTTTACGTAGTTCTCTTTTTAGAACCGTTTGCATTTGGAGAAATTTGATTTAGGGTTTTGACTCCGTTTTCTCTTTCCTCGTTTAGAAGTCAACTTTGAGATTGATCAACTCGAATAAACTGGCAATGAAATTTTACGAGTTTAACTTTATGATTTTGTTAAACTCAATTTCTAATTTGTACCAATTATAATTATTATATTTAAGTGGGCTAATTTCATAATTTCGTAATTAAATACAAAGCCAAATGCCGACTGTATGCATGTATGTGCATTATTTGCTTTCTCCCCTTTGTTTTATTTTAAGTAGTAGCTTAACATCAGAATGAATGTAAAGGTCAACGGCCCACATCGTTCAATTGGGTCCGATGATGAACCGAGCCTATACATTTTTTCATAGGGATCCGGCCCAATTCTTTTCTTTTGGTTTGGTAGCAATTCAGTGTATTGTCGCTCAACACTTACCACACCAGTCGATCCCTCTTCAATCAACCAAAGAGGAGCAGAAGCCAGCGCTTGCTTTCACCGGCGCCTTTAAGGAGTTTGGACGTGGGCACCTGTGTCAACCGAGAAGAGACGCGCACTTCCGGCTTGGCTAATGTCAACAAGCTCCCCTAATTTCGGTATGTTCTAGGGCTTAGGTTCGAAAATCCCCGATCCCCAAATTTGATGTTTGATTTAGGGTTTAGATGATTTTGGCCACAAATTTCGAATCCCTTCTTACGACAACCTCTAATTGAGCACTTTAATTTGTAATTTTGGGTTTTTTTTCCGAATT
Source organism: Persicaria tinctoria (assembly GCA_037127255.1). Lineage (NCBI taxonomy): Eukaryota > Viridiplantae > Streptophyta > Magnoliopsida > Caryophyllales > Polygonaceae > Persicaria > Persicaria tinctoria. The sequence continues at coordinate 49,768,714 of JBANSL010000006.1, read as the reverse complement.
TGTGGCGATCAAAATGAAAGGGAAGGGTGGATCTGCAAAACGAGTGGCAGTGAATCGAAGACAAACGAGTTCCTGCGAGGAAATGATGCAACTGATTTTTTTTTTAATTCCTTTCTTTGCCTTAATCGGTTTGGACTTGAATGATTTGGGTTTCAAGAGTTAGGGTTTACTTTGCTTGTTTGCAATTTGGGATTATTTTGTTTGGGGAAGTCGAGAGAGAACCGTAGGCTATGGAGATGACAAAGTAATTTCGAAGAGCGGACGCACGTGACGATTTCTGAGCGGCACCACCCCGGCATTTCAAGCAGGTACCCTGGCTTCTCTTCCCTTCTTTGTTTTCATTGAGCCGAACTGTCAATTGACAGTAGGCATAGGCTGACTTTGATTTGGATGTTTTAATTTAGGATTAGTTGCAATTTGGTAGCAACTAGTAAGGGTTTGTGAACTGTGTTTGACTTGTTTGAGAAGCTGAGAGAGATGTCCTGGTTGATTTACTTTTTTTTTTCTTTCTGAAACTTTAGTTTCTCTGGACTGATTTACTTTGTCAAGACAACTTATTCCCTTTCTGCAGAAAATTTGTTCTCTTTCTTTGATTTTAATTTTATCATTCCCATGTCTTGACTGCAGTGAACTTGTCTCCTTTGTTTGTTTGAAACGTGTTGCAATTTTGTCCATGTGAACTAGCTGACCCATTAAGGAACAATCGAGCAGCATTTCGCTCAAACTTTGATGTTGATTTCATTCTTTTAGGTGTAAGTCAGTGCCTTCGATTTTCTCACAAGGACTTGGTTTGCTGGGATACCAATTCGTTTGATTTACTTGGGATAGAAATTGATTCCAATTTGGGGTTGCTTTGGGGCTGCAGGAAAGTTTTTTTCTTTGGCTCGCTTGAATTTGCTTGAAACTTGTAGACTTAGCCTTGGAATGAGCCTTTGAGTTTCTGCAGAAACTTGGGCAAAAATTCACCCTCGTTTAGGGTAACCACGTGGCTGCCTTAGAAAAGTTTTGACTTGAGGATGTTGACTTGTGTGAAATTGAACTCCTTTTATTTGCTTTCAATTTCCTTATCCTTCACGTCTGGATGCAAACCATGAATCTGTTTCTTTTGGTTTGCTCGAACCGTTTGCAATTTGTGTGTTTGCATGAGTTGGCTAGTTTAGGAGAAAAATCCAGCAGCGTTTCGCCCACTTTTAGGGCTATTTGATGATTCTGAAACCCAAGCGACAAGCGAAAGCTCGCAAGGTTTGCAAGGGCGGGGTTTCGAGAATTGATTTTGACAGCACTTTGACTTGTTTTGGGGCAATTTGATGACTCCGAAACTCAAGCCACAAGCGAAAGCTCGCAAGGTTTGCCAGGGCAGGGTTTCGAGAGTCGATTGTGGTAGTCCTTCAACTTGATTTGATTTGAGGGCGATCTGATGACTCCGAAGCCTAGGCCACAAGCGAAAGCTCGCAAGGTTTGCCAGGGCGGGGCTTCGGGAATCACCAAAAACCCAACATGGAGAGAAGGCTTCCCCTTCTTCTTTGCTTGTTGTTGTGTGTGTTTTTTTTCCTGCGTGTGGCTACTACTGGTGTATTTGTAGGGCTTTTGAGGGTGGCTTTTTTCTTTCCCTCCGCCTTTTTTTTTTCTGTAGCCGTCTGTCCTCCTCCCGTTTTCAAGAGCCCTAAGCTTTGTTTGATAGGGGAAAAGAAAGAAAGAGGAAATACATATTTTTCCTTTTTGATGTATAGATGCACAGTTGATATCTCTTCTTTCTCTTTATTTTGGAAAGCAGTACACAATTGCTTTCCTATAGAATTTCAGCTGTCTCTTTTATCCGATCTTCTTGTCTTTTTTAGTAGGGGTGTGCAGAAAAACCTGAACCCGAAAACACGACACGAAAACCCGACAACACGACACGAAAAAACCCGAAACCGAAAAAACACGACACGATAATGACACGAACCGAAAAAACACGGCTCTAAACGGTTCGTGTTCTGGTCGGGCAAATCGCCTTGTCGGGTACCCGACATGAACCGTTTAAATTTTTTTTTAAAAAAATTTTAGGTTGGGAAGTATAATACTAGTATAATTAGAATCCCATATGTATCAGTAAATTCCGCTAGCTCAACTGGTTTCATTTAAGCGCATAACTCAGGTCATTGTCTGCTCGAAACCCTATATGTCTGATTGTCTGCTCGAAATTTCGATTGTCTGATAACATGGTTGAATACTTCAAAATTTCGATTGTCTGCTCGAAACCCTATCTGTTTGATTGTCTGCTCGAAATTTCGATCGTCTGATTTGTGGGTGTATAGTATTTGCATTTGTTGTACACCCACATGAACTGCAGGCATGACCTATGCAAATTTCTTTTTTTTTTTTTTGAAGCTGTTGTACTGTAAAACACAGTGAAGGGTCAAGGGAAGGAACACACAGACGGGAAAAAAAAAACGGTTCATGTCGAGTATCCGACACGGAACCGAATACCCTAACCGTCTCGGGTACCCGGGTTTTAGCGGTTCGGATACGATTCGAGGTATTTGGGCTTAACGGTTCCGGGTAACCGAAACGATTAACCGGTTCGTGTCGGGTACCCGGTTATGCACACCCCTATTTTTTAGCTATATTTATAGCCTTTTTTAGATGCTGATTATTTTAATTTATTTTCTTAATCTTCCAGCAATTATTCGGCTAACTTATTAGCCCTTTGGGAGCTGATTCATTTCCTTTTTTATCTTATTTTGTTTACTTTTTCCCTTTCCTTTGATTCTGGCTTTCATAAAATCCCAGGAGCCATATATTTGGAATTTGGGCTGGTCCTTTATTTTGGGATTATTGGGCCAACATTCTAATTTAACAGCTCAATAGTCTTTGTGTGGATTTTTCCTTGCAACCCACTAATTCAACCTTGTTTTACTTTTGCAGATTGAATAAACAGTTGGGCTAAGTTGGATTTCAAGAAACCTACCACCCAGCTGACGGGCTTTGCGCTCTCGACAGTTTAACTATATATTTTTCATTTTGTACGCTCGACTATTGTATTAAATTTGCATACTTTAGTTTATGAGCTTGTAGTACGTTAAAATGGCGTATTTAATATATTACACATTTTGCGTACTCTTTATTTGCTTGTAATCATTGTTAGACAATTGGTATTTGTGTTTAATACATAAAGCACTACATGAAAGCTTCATTGACAACAGCTTCGTGACCTCACATAATAGCTTTTAATTAAACACGATTTTCCCCCAAACAACAAGCTAGGTCATAAAATTAAGGGAAAACCGACTGGCCAATTTCAAAGTGGAATTAAGGTAAGAAATTGAAATTCGTTCTACAATGGAGGCAAACCAGACAGCCCTGATAATGAGACAACCTAACAGAGGGCATGAAGAAATTAAGGTTGAGTATGGGACATCAATCGACATTGGTGTTGCATCCACCATCTGTGAGACCACATTTAGGTGTTGGGGATGAGAGGAAGAAGGAGAGCTTACCTCAGGCGACGTCAACAGAGAGCAGGGGCGATGAGAGATTTGAGAGGAGAGAGCTACGACTTGAGAGAGGGATATGAGAGGAGAAAGCACTCAGCTGTGTAAGGGAAAGGCAAGGGAGTCACCAATTACACCACCTTCATCTTCACCTTGCAATCCGGGGGTGGGTGGCAAAATTCACCCCAATTCACCTCCATCGCCTCCATGGCTCCATCTCCCAAAAACATAACACAACAAAACACAACACTCAAACACTATAAACTTATATTTTTTTAAAAATGTAACAAAATTTTCACGAGGTACCACACTGAGGTATGGTTTAATTCACAGAGTGTACAAAAAATTCACATATTTCGTATGGTACCATTGAGATTAAAAAAATTCTCACCGTGGCCCTTTGTTAATTTTTGGTATAACGGGAGTATGTTAAGTTAGTAGAAGAGGGCTTAGAGGGGTAATAAAAAAATCAACGGTTTTTTTGCCTGGTAACCTCGTGGTTTTGCCTTTTTCGCTAGGTACACAGATCTGTAACGTATTTCACGTGGTAACCCTGAGTTAAGGGTCTATTTCACCTCGTGTCCATCTCTGTTAATTAACAGTTTACTTTAACCTTTTCACCCAATTTCCGTTTACTTTTTAAAAAATTAAAAAGAAATTTTATTTTTTCACCTTCTTTCCTTTGCTTTAAAAAAAAATAAAAGAAAATTCATTTAATTAGGAAAAAAAGTATGTAGGCAACCAGAGATGGAGAGAATAAAAATGCATACAAACCAAAAAAAGGGGGGGATTCTAGAGAGAAGGGCTCTGCCCTCTCTCTAGAATTTTGAGAATTCCCCAAATTGTGTAAACTCCAACTATGAAATTTCTAATTGAAGAATCCAACTGAGAACCCTATCCTCTTCAATCCACTTTCCTTGTGCTTCAATCGACCTTCCGTTTGGTTGATTTTGAGTTCCCGTTCCTCGTTCTCTCCGATTCGATTGTCGTTTTGGGGTTCGGGGTGTGATTCGGTTGTCGATTTGGGGCCCGGGTGTTCGTCGCCGCCTCGGATGGGCCGTTTCTGGGCTCGCCGGTGTTGTGGCCTCATCCTTTCCTCGGTCGATCTCGTCCTCCTCTGTCGATCTGGTCTCGCCGCTAGTGTTGTGCGTTGGTTTCGTCCTCCTCCGTGCGTCGCCTCGTCTAGTCTCTCGATCTGCCGCCGGCGTGTCTACCTCCTATCGTCGGAGGTTACCGTCATGCTGGTGGTAGTGCTGCCTGGGTAGTCTGTCTCCGGGATGATGCTCCATGGGCTGATGGTGGTGTCCGGGCTTCCCTGGCCCGACGTAGCCCGTTGTTCAAGCGCCTACAATAAAAGGTTAGAATGCATTAACTGCTTCTTGAGAAACTGTACTGCAAAGATGGCTGAAAAACTAGAGAAATGGTGCAAACAACCAGAGAGTGATATTCAACAAATTCATGGGGTACAAAATACATCAATCTTCAAATGTAGAACACAATAGTTGCAAAGAGTGATATTCTACAAATTCCCCAAACATGTTGACAATTGAGCAAAAAAAAAAAAAAAAAAACAAGTTCACAAAGCAATAAGTTTAGCTTCTAAAACTTTCTATTGACTTCTCGACATCCATGGGGTTGAGGACACTACATCGACCACAGATTGGTGTTGTTCATCTTTGTTTGTTTCTTTTGTTTTTTTTTCTTCTTTAGTCTTCATTCAACTCGAATGCTTTGATGTTCCTTAGCTTCTTTTGCTTTTAGTCCACCTTTACATGTCTTCACGTTATGCTCGTACGCCTTAAGTAGCAAAATAACAAAGAATGTTATGAATATAGTTTTTAAATAAAGTCTGAAAATAAATGTAAGTAATTACCTAACATCTCCCACACCGCACAAGGTGAGACCTTTTTCCTAGAGGTGCGTGACCCTCTTGTCTTCTTCTAATTCTTGCAGGCCTACCAACTCCTCTTTTCATATTTGGAGGGCTGATTCTCGGAAGATCAAATGGAGGCCATTGCTCTTCATCCGGGACAACCCTATAATGATATACAATGAGGACACGTGTGTGTGTGTGTGTGTGTGTGTGTGTGTTGACAAATCCATTCAATTTAAGTTTCAAAGAGATTGAAATAACATTACCTATAATTCACTGAATATGTACTTTTGTACATTCTGATCGAATACCATTCAGACACATGATGCTCGGGATGACCCCTGATCTCGTGTATAGCCCGCACTCCAATGCGACATGGGATTCCTCTCAATTGCCATTCTCTACATCCACATGTCTGGTTTGCGATGTTAACAGCCAATGGGGAACACCCTTCTATAACTTCAAATTCAGTGGGTGAGGCCTTAAACACCTGCAAAATTGATGTCATCACTTTATAAACAATTAGTAAAAGCAAGGGAAAACCTCAATTCAGACACAAAATCAATTATGCGTATAATCATCACTTTACCTTTCAACATCATCATCACCATGTCTCCAAACAATATGAGCTTTTGAGTTAGGATTAGAGGTCTTTAAGACCTCACAGTAACCAGGCGGACTCCCATAAGAAGTGTCCTCGTCTCCTTTAATAATCTTGAGGGCAAGAGACCTCGCTTTGTACAAGGATGTTGACTTCATGTTTATGCCATATTTAGACATCAAGAGACTTTGCATGGTTGATCCCTTAATCTCCTCATCGGCTCTGACATGTTCTAGAAGCTTTTTTGTCGCCCACTCCGGAGTTGCCATTGAATTAAACTTGGTTAGTTTGAGGCAACTATGAGTATCATTCAATGACTTTATTACCCATGTAACTTCATCTGCGAGTCTTGATACATGGATCCTCCAGTCATGATTTGATTCTCCACAAACAGTCGTATACCTTCTCTACTCCGCCTTTACCACTACAATGGAGGAGAACCCCTCCTGAATGCAACAATCTCTCATAACATCCATGAAGGCTTCTTTATCAACAAAAATCATCCATACCTTAAGTTTGATTTTGCCAAAGCTATTGTCACCATACAACTCCCCATTAGCATAAATTGTATCAAAATAGTTATCTTCTCCATCATCACTAACTATCTCACCATCAACTACATCAGTTGCATCAACATCATGTGAATCAGTGGAAGGCACATCAACACCAGGCAACTTTGGACTAGACAATTCTGCATCAAGCAACACGTCATCAAGTACGACATCCATCGTTCTACTAACTCCACTCGAAGTCGGTTCACTAGATAAGGAATGACTCCGGCCTTTTGAAGTATAAATCCCTTTTCTTCTCGCACTAGTAGCCGGAACTTTCCTACTAGAAGAGGGCTGACTACCATAACTTGACCTTTGAAGTATAGAGTTATCTACGTGCCTTTTTTACTTAATTAAACCTCGTACCAATTCTAACTGTTTAGATGGTGTGTCACCCTCTCCAATAGCCAATTTAATCAAGCTTTGTCCACTTAACTTGTTCAACATGTTCACAACATTTATGTCACTCTCTAGCCGAAAACTTTGAGAGTTATGTGCATACCATAACGTTGGAGAGTCGGGAAGGATCATTCCTATTTTTCAGCCCCCTCTAGCAATTCAACAAATATGTCCAAAATATTGCATTTATCAGGATCATCCACCTTGATTTCCACGTAATCCCGATGAATGTAACACAGTTGCAATAATATCTCATCTTTCTTTCTACGTACAAAGACACAAAATGAAAAACTATAATCAATAGACTAAAATAATAACTAAGAGTAATACAACATATAATCCACCCCTTATACTTATAATTTCAGAAGCAATGTCTTTGTAAAATATTGCGTCATGTGTCAATAGCTGAGCAATCCTAAGAAATACAGTTTTTCAACCATTCTCACTCACGTTCCATTCCACTCTCAAAAACCCTCTCTTTCTCTCTAATCGTCTTCTCATGGCATCTCATCTGTTTCGAAGCCAAATCTGAAGCTCTCCCATGACATCTACTCCTCGCATCTCATCCCGACGATGCATCTGACGAAGCCAAGCCAAGCCCAGGCACCACCTCAAACAACTCTCCATCTCTCTATCGGGTCTCACTCTCTCCTTCGACCACAAATTTCATATCCTTTTTCTCACCGGACTGTCTGACACCATAGAATCGACAACGGAACCAACGATGTCAGGATGCCTCTTCCCCTTCCGATTGATAGAGGAGAACAGTCCAGTAACCATCGAACTCGACGATGGTGAGGATGGTGCAAAGAACCCGATGGTGGTGTGCGTGGTGTGAAGAACGTGCGTGCTCGATCTTCATGTATAGTTTCAATTTTATTTCCTTTTAATTCAAAATTTTAGGGTTTAGGGAAGAAATTTGGGGATTTTAGATTATTTATTTATTCTCATCTGAAAATGCAATTTGGTGGAGGAAAGCTAGGTTGATGTTCACCCCAATTTAACCACCAATTCTTCACTTTCTTTGAATATGTCAGTTTAAATGGTGGAATTCACTCACTCCTCAAAGTTCAAATCTCATGTTAAATTCCTCCCTCAATTCATCCCGCAAGATGAAGATAAACCTAGAAAATGCTATATTTTCTCGATTTCATCTTCTCGATTCGGCTTAAAATTTCACTTTGAAATCGCGATTTTCTATTTGTTTTAAGAGTTTGGGGAAACTGAGGTTTCTCAATGGGCATCTCAGTCATTCTCGACCTAGCGATAGGTAGGCATGTTTCTTTCATTTTTGTATATACAATTTCTCTTTAACTGAGTTTTTTTTTTTATGTTTGGTTTATGGTTCTCATGGGTCTTAATTTGTTGAATGCATATGTTATACTAAAACAATGCAAAAATAAGGTCCGACTCTTTTGGACAATTTGGCTCAAGCTTTTCTAATGAATCTTTTCTTTGTGCTACTTGAGATTCGCACAAGCATTTTAATTATATCCTTTCAATTTTTTTGGTGAATTAGAAACATATATAATATTCAAGGGATCTAGAAGATTTTTTTTCCCTTCGCATGTGCTTTAATCATTTTGTTGGTATGAACCCTACACGGGATTTAGTGCAAGCGTAAAGGCTAAGGCTGATGTGAGGGTGAAAGAACTACATCCAAGCCCTCTTGAGGTGAGCGGCGTCATTGTCGGTGAGTAACAGGAGGCGGTAATCGGGCGGATGGAAAAGGACATCGAGTCGAGTAAAGTAGATCCAGTCGGGTACGACGAGCAGAGGCGGTCGAATTAGGCCAGGGGACTCAGTCGGGGCGGTGGAATCGGTTGTTGGAGGTGGCACTCGATTGCAATCGAAGGTGGGATGCGTCAAATCGAGGTAAACTGCTCTATGTTCACCCTTTTCTTACCAACTAGATCTATATACTAGGTTGATTAAGTTGGAGGAATTGGGGTTAATTTATTGCACACAAGGTGTTCGATTAAATGCTTATTTGGTGAAGTTTTGATTTGTGATTGTTGGTACCTCATGTGAATGTGATTTCATAATCCCGTTTTGAATTTTGTGTTGATTCATCTGAGTTTGTGGATGAGCAAAGGGAGATAGAATTATGTGATGACTTTTATATGGTAACTATGGTCAAAATTGTTGCACTCACTAAGATGACTAAGTCTAAGTTTATATAGAAATATGTGATGACTTTTACGGATACATTGCTCGACCAATGTGAATATTACACTTATGTGATGGCTACCTTACTCACTATGATGTAACCTTCTATAGGTTTGTTATTGGTTTTGACAAGACAAATGGTTGCTATGTGCCAATTTTGTAGCCGAAATGACAAAGAATTGAAGGTGTTCTAAAATCTCAACTTTGTTTTCCTTTTTAATGAATGAAAGTTTTGCATTTGGCAAATGAGAGGTGCTCTAAAATCTCAACTTTGATTATGAAATTAGGACAGAAGGATATTGGGATGTCTTTGTTCTGATTTTTTTTATGTAAATTGAACTAATTTATGAGCCGGTTAAGCTGCTTTCGTGGTTCAGAGTTGCTGTTGTTTTCTTCTTCAATAAATGTGGTGTTTGGTTCCTTTCATTTCCTTTGGCTGTTGTTTTGATTTTACTCCTGCTTTGTTTTAGTTTTGGGTTTGTTTATTGGTTTCAGATTGAATCTTCATTTGGATTATTTAGTGAAAACATAGGTTATTTTTGTGTCATTAATGTCTAGTAAATTCAATCCGTTTCCTGAATAAATATGGCTATTTTTTTTCTTTCGAATTGAATTGGGTGATAATATTATGTTGCTTGCATTTTGTAGGTTCAATGCTCATATGTGATGTTATCAAACTACGTAAAACGTGGGTTTTGACGCAAATATTTCAACCCCAAACCCGAAGCAACCCGAACCCGTTCAACCCGCAAATTTCTGGGTCGGGTTGGGTCAACCAGTGGGTCACCCGTTGGGTCAAGCTTTAAAATAATAAAAATATAAATAAATTACAATTTAACCTAATATTGAAATATATTACTGATAATAATTAGGATTGAATATTATATTTTTCATCATCAACTCTACTTTATAATTTAACATTACAATTTGTTATGCATATAAAATTACATATTACTATTGTAGCAACATTAATTATTATTTTTCAATAATATAACTATTATTAGGATAATATAACAATTTTAGATTTAGGCACTATGTAAATAGTCTTTAAAAATACTCCATTTGTTTACTTGTAAATGTCGTTTACTATTCATGTATGGTTTTAAGGATGATAATAATTATATAAAATATCAATTTATATATTATATATAATTTCATACTTCAAAAACTAAAAAGAATGAAATTAGAACAAGTAATAAATTTTTATTGATATTTTACATAATTTTATCATTTTAAAATAACGTGTATAAATTGTAAATGACATTTAAAAAATTATGGATGAGTAGCGCTCTTGACCCGTTGGGTCGATCCGAACCCGTTAAATATGGGTCTGGGTTGAGCATTTCACGACCCGTAACCCGAAATGACCCGACCAGGAATGAACCCGAACCCGAGACGACCCGACCCAAACCCGACCCGCCCGACCTGTTCGACAGGTCTAAACTCGACTAAAAATATTATGACAAAACCTGAACATGGTTCGGGAAAAGAACTAGTTAAGTTTATTTTGAAAAAAAAAAACAGAAATTCAACCCAACAAAATGTGAAGCCATGTGAAGCCTTGTCCGAAGTGAATCAGTTGAGCAAAAACGAATTTCAAAATTAATTCAATCCTTGATGTTTGGTTTCACACTTCCATTATTGCTTTATGTATATATATTATGTGAATCAGTTGACCACATGGATCCTCTAATAGAGCAACATCCCCAAATCCTAACCCTAAATTAGAATCTTCAATCTAGAAAAATCCCCACACGAAGCCCTAAACCCTAAATATCCGAAATTTTGCCACAGTGTATAAGAAACATACATGTTCAAACCTTATCCCGTGTCTGGGGCCCCTGTTTTCTCCATCGTTCTTGTTCGTCTTCTTCGTTTGTAAACGTCGCTCTCTGTATCTTTCTTTCCAAGACTAAGTGATGCCGTCAAATGGGCCCTCTGTGGGCCAAGGCGGTTCGAGGACCCGATCATCCCAAGAAAGAAGAAGGCGCCACCATGGATTCAAGCTTGTTGAAGGGTCGACGTCAAGGGTCCTGGGGTCGGCGCGGAGGGTTTTGTTGGTCTGGCTGGTTTGACTTGAAGAGAATTAATTTACTTATTTTTAGCTATTTTATTATTTAATTATGTAAATAAAAAGGAGGAGTTGTCAACCTCCTTAAGAAAACAATTTCTAGAATATTCATAGTTGATATTATCTTAGGTTTTATTTTTAATTATTCCTAAATAGATAAAGATGAGTTGGCTTAGGGTTTCTCCTTTGCATAGGAGGCCAATCTCATCCTATTTAAGTTATCATTTGCCTTTAAGAAAAACCACGTTGAATTGAATAGAAGAGCGCTTGGCTAAGCGTTCTCTTCTTTGTTCAACCCTAATTTCTTACTCCACCTTCATCGTTTCATATTCGTCCGATCCAAGTTAATTTCGGTTACCAAATCACTCTCGTTATTCTTTGAAGTGATCGTCCTCCGTTGCCGATTCGGAATCAAAGGTCAACCGATCGAAATAGGCTACTGTGCACATCGATCGACACTTGGCTAAGTTTGTGCGTAGCTCAATTCCAAAGTCAACTAGAGCCACATGAATTATTTGGGGTATTAGCACACGATCGACGTTTTCTTTTAGCAATTGGCCCGTCTTGCCAATTGCTATGTATCACTAAGACTTTTATCGCTTTTACTGCTGTATAAATTAAATGAATTTTCTTTTAACTTTTTTAAACAGTAAACGGAAAGTGGGTAAAAAGGTTAAAGTAAACTGTGAATTAACAAAGATGGACCCATGGTGAAATAGACCTTTAACTCAGGGTTACCACGTGAAATAAGTTAAAGTTCTGTGTACCTCGCGAAAAAAGGAAAAACCACAAGGTTACCGGGCGAAAAATCAAAATCAAAATCAAATGATACGTGATGTTCATCTCTCCCAAAGCGAACCTCCAATCACCCATACTATCGCTATAAAATAAGAAAGAAGCGACGCCCACGACTTCAATCCTCGGTGACCCCAACATAAGTTAGACGAGGGGGTAGCAACATTAAATAGTTCTAATTTTATAGCCTAGTGAATAAAGAAGGATATGAGAAATTAGAGAATTAATCAAAAAATAATGGAAATCAAAACTAATAAATTGGATAGAGGATAAAATTCTAGTTTTTGGCCATTAAATATATCTAGAAAAATAAGTATTTTGATATGAAAAAAAAAACACATCATATCAATCATAGTTCTAATTTTATAGTTTTTCTAACCTAGACCTTGGGGCATAGATTTCTTGATGTCAATGCCTTAGATTTAAGGAATTTTTTCCAGTGTGGCTTTTTAACCTATGCCTTTAGAGCATATGTTGAAAAAATTCGATGATTTTTACTTGAGAAAAAAATTGTATATATTAAACTATGACTTACTGATATTTAAAGATTAGGAAAATACTAAAAATGTATATATTAAACTATGTTTTCAGGATGAATACTATATTTTATATATCATTTAAAACGCATTAATTAATATGATAACATCCAAAAAATAAGATGAGAGTACTTAGATTAATTTTAAAAATCCTGTGTGTGGCGCACGGGGTCTAGACTAGTTAGTTAAATATAAAAACATAAAAATAAATAAAACATCATGTTTTTGCACATGGTCCAATGCACTTCCTACCTCTCCACACCAAGGTAACCATTTTTCTCTCTTTCCCTTAAGGTTTTGCCTACAACCATGGGTTACCTTTTAACAACCTTAAGGTAAATATTGCTCATGCTCTCATAACCCCAAATAACACACTGCCAAACAGGGCCTAACTTAATCCTTCATCCTAGAAGCGATCTTCCCTCCTCTCTCTCGCCACTTTTCCACTTCTTGTCGGAGACCACTTACCTCCGACAATCTCCTCCCATCCCCGGCAGTGCAGCGACCCATATGTTGTTGGCGCGCTCCCTCCCTGTGTATCACCGCCCATCTGTCTTGTAGAAGCTCATGTAAGTTCCACTTCTTTGGGCTTTTTCTGGTGAATGCAATTTGGTTTCTTCTCTCATGTTTATAGTTTGATCAGGATATGCATATGCCTCATCTGTTCTAAAGGTCTTTGCTTTCTCACTTCACTAGTAATGGTTGTGATTTTAGCATAGTTTGCAATTGCACACGAATGAGAGTTAAGGTCCCTGTTCATGTAGATTTTACGAAATTGTAAATTGGTCAAAATCTGACATTTGAATATTTTATCCAAATGCAAAGGATTAATGGCTGATGGCACCAATTTAATCTTCCTAAGTTTGTTCAGTTGCTGCTAAAAATTAGCTATAAATTTGGTCTATTTGGAAATATTTCTTGTTGAAGCTCTTTCCTTTCTTGTAATTGGCCACCTATTCCAAGCTGCTTTGTACAAATTGTGAAGTCTGATATGCTCATTGATAGTTTTAGTCGTCTGCAGATACGAGATATCAGACGTGTCAGAAAACGAGAGATCCAATGGTATACAACATAGATCAATTGCCCGATGATATTCTCTCCTACATTTTCTCCTTTTTAAGTGTAAGAGATGCTTTTAGAGCGAGGATGTCATCATTAAGGTGGCTACATCTCCCAGATCCCCGTTGTGATCTCCAATTTGATTCTCTGAGTGTCTTTGGAAAGGAAATTTGGTATCATAACAGACTTGCAGTTGAGTCCAGGTTTTTGGAAATTGTTGATTCCTTTATGGAGAATTGGGCGGGTGAGAAAATAAAGAGGCTTGTTGTGAAGTTTAGTCTCAAAAAAGAACATGCTTCACATATTGATAGGTGGATTGCAACATCAGTTGGAATGAAAGTTGAGGAAATAGAACTTGACTTTTTTGACATATCAGAAGAAAATTATGTATTCCCATCTCATATCATTCACTTTGGAAGGGCGACTTGTTTGAAGCGATTATGTCTAAAGTCTTGCACACTAAGTATTTCTTACGCAAGTTGGGTAAGTAATTTAACTACGCTTGAGTTGAGTAGAGTTCCTTTGCGTGAGAGAGGGATGGATTTGATCCTATCTGCTGGTTCAAATCTCATATCACTTGGGCTGGAATTTTGCGACCTTCCAAAATACATGTGGATAGATGGTCAGCTCCCTTGCTTGAAGAAATTGACCATTTGTGATCATTTGTCTGAGGTCAAGCTCAATTGTCCCAGTCTTGAGGTTTTTGAATATAATCAACGCTCTGCACGCTCTATTGTGTTTGTACACGTCCCCGTTTTGCGAAAAGCAAAATTGTTGCCAACGTTAAAGCCCAGGTGGTTTGATCATATCACCCGACAAGCCCCGCAACTTGAAGCTCTATGTCTCAGAATAATGACTGAGGTTGGTATTTTGGTAATTACATATACGATATCACCTTTAGAAATCCCACTAGCTCCTGAATTTTTTCATTCATGTCTAGGTACAACCGCAGATGTCAACGCTCGCTAGATCTGGCCTAAAGCAGCTAGAGATTGTCATTCCATTCGGCTTTGACCTTTTAAGTATCACTCGCTTGTTAGATGCGTGTCCCTTTCTGGAGACATTACATTTACTGGTAAGATGTTATGTTTCAGTCTTACTTGTATGCTGATTTGATTCTCTTTGAGAGATTTATTCTCAACTACTCTTCTCTCTTTAAGAGTCTTGTGCAGTATTGGATCAAACATATTTCTGCACTGTGAGAGGCTGCTCTTGGGAAAAAACATTTTCTTACCTTGCATGATTATTTAGAATGTCTTCTCCCATGCTGAGTTGATGTTGCTTATGATGAAATTTAGGGATTCTTGTGTCATCAACCTGATTCGATTAGGAGTGCTTTGTTATGTTTAGACCTTATTTAGAGCAACATCCACCTGAAATCATACCTGAAAATTCTAGTGGTAACTGAAACTGTGGTACTACTGAAGTTTGACTTTTGCTTACTCTGACACCATATTAGCTTCTATCTGCCATCTTGCTTGTGTCCTTGTTGATGGGTTGTGTTTTCTTCCTTTTGCATCAGTTGTTTCGGCGCACCGGCAACACAAGAATTGGAAATGGTGAATATCGGGACCGACCTCATTTTAAGCTGAAAGAAGTCAAGATTGAAAGATTTTATATCAAATGGAATTTAATGGAGCTTACAATATATTTACTGAAAAATGCATTGGTGCTTGAGCAGTTGGTCCTTGAAGTTCCAGAAAATCGTATATTAAGGGAGAAGGTTATGTCCCTGAAGAGCATTAATCCAACTGCAAAGGTGATCATCCTGTGACACACAAGACAACCAATGTATGTTTAATTTATTACCGGAGGTTTTATTTTCCAGTTTGGGCATGGTTCGGTTTTAATCTGAGTCAATCAAGTTCTTGTCAATCTGAATCCTTGACCCAATCTTTTGTCATTGTACTTTATTATTGACTGTTTAGATAGAAGCAATTCTCCCTTTTTCCCCATCTTCCTTTTGTGATTTTCGTCCGTCTTAATTTGCTAGTTGATGACTTTGACATGCTTAGTTGATATTGTTGTTCCTTTAGCCATCATATTCCCATCTCTGAAAGGGGCTATTGGGTGGTGTATCCCACTTTGTTTAGGGGATTAGTTGGGAAGTTTGTATGTCAGTGACATAGTATTTTATGACAATGGAGTTTGCTCCTTTAATAAATCACAACAAATCGAAAAGACCATCACTTGAATCCGTTCTAGCTCACATTGATTTTCAAAGCTCATGTGATTGTTTTCTTCGAGGCTTGGCTCATATGCTCACACTAGCCATTTTGTGCTTGAGCGGGTTGTTTGGAATTGCTTCAATCTCGATCACCAATCACCATCACTAGACTCGCTCCGAACCAGAACCATCATTGGTTTGACGAATACGGTCCAAGAGGCGAGTACACTGATATGATTCATCTGTCCCGGTTGCTATGATTCATTTTATTACTTCCTACATACGTCCTTTGTGTCATTTTGTCAAGGTTATCTCATAAAGCTACTCGATACCGAGTTTCATTGAAGAAAAACGGGACCAAAATTTGTAGAAAGCGGCTGAGAATGAGATACATACATTCCACACTGCAAAGTATTCGTGGATCAAAACATTACAAGGCAAGTAGGCAACATTAATCTCCCCAATCCTTGCCCGATTGCTCTTTCTTCAGCTCATTTCTGCCTCCAAGATCCAGACCTGATTTTCGACCCAAATATCACCTTGTTCTGAGTCTTCCAACATCTCATCCAGGGACGGATCCTCTTTGGGGTTAGAAATAAAATTTAATATACATATTCCTCTTGTCGATAACTTTGATTTGATATATTATAAACTCAAATCCGATAGCTGACTAAAAAGTTATAAACATTTCAGGACTAAAACGACATAAATTATTTTTCACATCATTTACCAAATTAATCTACAGAGTATTATATTTATCATTTGTTAAACTTCATAGTTTAATACTATAAATAAACCTCAAATATTTATGGTTTTTTCGAAAAAAATATATATACAATTAGCGTTCAATTTTCCGCCTCCTCAACTAAGGCCATGTGCACCCGAGAACACATCTTCGAGCCCTTAACTCACTTTTTCTCCGTCACATCAGTATAAGAACACTTGTTTACATTTTTAATAATTCTACCCACATACGTGCATCCTACCAACAAACACTTAACCTATTTTAAATTATTAAAGTTATGAATAATTTTTTAAATCCAAACATATATAAAAATGGGTGTCTACAAATGGATAAAATTAAAACAATTACAAATATATATTTTAAAAAATGAAATTAATAATTTTAATGCTAGAAATTGATTTTTTCAAAAAGTAAACAACCCTCTTTACACATGGCGTCATGCCATTGGTTGATGTATGTGTCCCTCCAATGCTTTTGCATTGAATAGTGTCAAAGTCTTTGCCGCTTCATTCCTGCCGCTCATACAAGAACACATTTGAACTGTCGTTCCACCATGTTCATTTTTTAATTATTATTTTTTTCCGACGTGGATGGTAAGAACTTGCAAGTGCGCTCCGGTGTGTATGACCTAACCACTTTAGAATCCGCCACTGGCCCACTGGTCTCATCAGACGACTTCCTCGCCAGCACTGGGAGACTCCTCTGCAATGAGTATCATCGCAGGTTCGGGTTCTTGTTGAGTAGTCAAAGTCTTCCTCAGAGCCTCATACTTGATTGATGTCATTGTCCACGTTCATGGCTTCAAACAGAAGGGCCTCCTTCTCGCCTGCAGTGCTGTCTCAATGATTCTCCTGATTGTTGCACAAGCGCTCTTGTCAAGTCATCCTGCTCAAGAAAAGAGAGTAGAATGATGCCCGAACATTCATTCGATCACAACTTCAAACTCGATCTCAAGGAAAATGTTTACTAGTTTTTCTGTGTAATCATGTTTTATTGAGGTGTTTATTGAATCTATATCCATTGACTTGCCAAATATAGCAGCAGATAAGAGCCTTCCTTGCTTCATGCCCTCCATCATGTCCCTTACTCCCCTGTCTCTTTCGGGGACTTCATGCCATGGACATGCTCCAAGCCTTACAAAAGCAAGAAGACTAGACACCCGAATATTAATTAGATACTTTCAGCAACAAAATTTGATCCACATTCCCAAAAAAAGAATCGAATTTTCCACCTTTTTTATTTGATTCCTTACTCGACGATTTGTTGTGAAGAATAATAGACACCCAAATCATCCTGCATTTGCCTCATTAGGAAGCCTAATATGCCACAAATCTCACCCGATTCAGGGTGAGATGTATCCCATGATACAAACCCTACAATTCTCCCCTTTGCTTCGACACAACTCCATCCAGGAGCCTTCTTCAAATCCATTTCATTCACTCCTCTTCTCACAGCCTCTACCTCATCCCACTGCTCAGCATTAGCCTTTATATTGCTCAAAATAACACGATACCCGACATTTTGTGGTTCCCGCTCCAGCAGCCTCTCGGATGCATAACCCCCTATCTTTCTGTCCATGTATGTTCTTGAGGCCGCTAAAAGAGCGCCCCAGATCCTGCTGTCCTGGCAGCACTTCATCTTCAGTATCATGCACAGAGCCTCTCTCAGCTTTCCCGACCGACCCAGAAGATCAACCATGCAAGTGTAGTGGTGTAGCTCAGGCTCAAAACCAAACTGCCATTTCATGGCATTGAAGAGTTTGCAGCCTTCTGTTGCGAGGCCAGAGTGGGCACAAGCTGATAGTAAGCTCAGGAAGGTTATGCTATTTGGGGAAATCCCTTCGTTTAACATCTGATCAAAGAGCTCTAGAGCTTCTAAACCGAGGCCATGAGTGCCTAGTCCCTCGATCATTGATGTCCATGCTATGACGTCTTTCTTTACCATGGAACGGAAACAGTTTCTGGCACAAGAAATGCTTCCACATCTAGCATACATGTTTAGAATGGATGTTTCGGAGATAGAATTGGTTTCCAAAGAGTTGATGGATGAGTTCCTCAGGAAGTAAGCATGGATTTCTTTGCCTTTGTGCAAAGCTCCTAGACCAGCATAGCCATCCAAAAGGCTACCTACGATTTCAGGCTCATGTTGAAGCCCTGCAGCTTCAGTTTGCTTGAACAACTCGACAGCCTCCTCATGATGCTCGTGTTCAACAAGACAAGACATCATAGAACTCCAAGCTATGGGATTTATGCGAGGAAGCTCACCAAACAATTTAGTTGATGAATCTAGGGCCCCAGATTTAGCATATAGATTCAATAAACATGTCGATAAAACATGATCACACAAGCCGGACTTGGTAGCAAGACAATGCAGTTGTTGACCATAATTAAAATCTCCAGATTTTAATAATGCAGTTGCCAGAATGGTTAAGGTCTCTGCACTCGGTGTTACATCTTGCAGCATCTCATTGAACCTCCACATTGCTACAAAAACATCTCCTTTTGAGATGTGAAAGGAAATCAAAATATTCCAAGGAACAGCATCGGTCCGATCATATTCACGAAAGAGAGTTTCTAAATCATCCTCGGAGCTTATCCAGTTAGAATAGACTTTCAATAGTGAGTTTCTCACAGAACCATCATCCAAAAATCCTGCCTTTATCAAATAGCAATGGAGCTGCTTTCCTTGAACCACACTCGTGCAGGTCAAACACGCTTGTAGCATGGTGATCATAGTCACTGAGTTCAGCTGAAGCTCCGCTCTCATTTGACTGAACAACTCGAAAGTTTGAACTGGGTTGCCTTCACTAGCATACCCTGAAGCCATCGACGTCCAAGAAACCAAATCTCTGTGGGACATTTCATCGAACACCTTGTGAGCGAGCCCAACATTACCACACTTGACATATACCTCAATCAAAGTGTTGCAAAAGTAAACATCCAATCCAAAGCCCAGTACAAAACCAACACAATGTATCATCTGGCCACATAGAAGATCAACTCGAAGCATCGAAATTGCATGATTCACAATGGGTAACGTGAAACTGTCCAACTGAACACCCAATCTCCTCATCTCCACAAACAGCCGTAACGTCAAATCGAAACGGCCCACGTCACCTTGTCCCTTCATTGACAAATTCCACAACCTGGTTCCAGAAACCCCAAAACCTGGGTTCAAATCCACAAACTGTGAGGCAAAGTGTAGGCCTTTGAGACCTCCGATCCGCGGACAATATTGCAGCAACGGAGGTGGATGAGAGATTGCGTGTGATAATTGCGGGCGAAATTTGAATATGAAGCCGCGAGAAAACATGGAGGGATTTGCTTTGGTTGCAGTTTCGCCCTTCAAGCGCTCACGATTCCCCCTACTGGACCACAAACTCCGGCGCACCTGTCTGGAACAACAACTCTTCCTTGAGGTATTTACTTTCCTCTGATCTTATCAGGATTTCGTATGTATTCCTGAATTTTCGCTTCTATTGAATGGATTGCTCTTTTGATCTTATTTTGTTGGCTGCGTTGTGGTTTGATTTGAGAAATTGATAGTAAACAACACTTGAAAACAAACAAGATGAGTATTGTTCAAATACACCAGAAGTTTCTTGTGGATTTTATGTTTTCAAAATAATAATTCTGCATGAGTTCTTGTTGTGTCATTTTTGCATCTGTATGATCTTAAGGAATGTTAAGTTGACCATTTCCATGTTAAAAGCCTCTCCAGACTAATAAGTTGAAGTTGCTGATTTTATGCCATATATTTTCAGAGTTGCCTCTAGGGTTGGTTCTATTTTAAGTGGACTTGTGTTGTCTTTTTCTTGACATGTTTGTCTGTAGCTGTTGTCGCCATTCCTTAGCTACTGCTTTGGTCATTTTCCATTTTTCCCCGCATATTGATTATGATATTTTCCATCTAGTTGCCCTTCTTGTCTGTATTCAGAATAAACTTTTAAGTGTTTGTTACGATTTCAGAGTTGAAAGTAATCTTGACGGTATTCTCTTCTGTTGTGTCTGTGACAGGCTGCTATTGTTAATTCACAAACCCTTGAAGAGGTTGCCATGCTAGAAAAGGTAAATCATTTTTAGCCCTAATTTGTTACCTAGTTCTTTTTATTAATTTGAATTTTTGCTTGTTTGACCATTTTTAGGCTTTTAGCATCTCCCTGTATTTTGGAGGATTGTCAAAACTCCACGCTAAACCCAAAATAGATCGTTAATTACTATTCAACTTCCAAGAATTGACCATATTGAATTTGTTCTTGCTAAACTAAGCAAGTTTTTGAGATATACTACATGGCAAAATTATCTCCATGTTTATCCCAAATGAAATAAAAGCAACATTGAATTTGGGTGTTAATGATGAATTCAGAAAAGTAAAAAAAATTCTTATGATCTCAACAAGTTGCAGTTTAGACAGGTGTCATCTCAACAAGTTGCAGTTTAGACAGCTTATACGTACAATACATTTTATGGTCTAGCTGCAATTCCCTTTTTATTCAAGATGAATCCATATGGAATCATTATATGGTCTTACTTTGACTTTTCAAACGTTAACAATGAATCAATGATGATATGCTTTGCTAAAGTAACCTTAGGATGCTTTCCTTGATAAGGATTCAAGTAAAATATGGGATCTTTTAGTGGCTTGCCTAAAGGATTAATCCTCTTTCTTTCTTTCATCAATCTGTCATAACTGGACTAAAGATGAACAACTCTTGTTTTTTCTTACTTTCCTTTCCTCCTGCTAAATTTCTAAAAGGGACTTGGGCTGAACATTTATAGTTGGCTATTTTTATATTCCTGATAACACCTTCACAATGATATAAGAGTTTATAAATGCAATTTGTTATTAGTGGGTCGAGTGGTCGACTGATAATTAGAGATCTACGGTGTCATGTTCTTTTAACACCTAAACATTAGTATCTATAGATTAGAATTCAGATTCTTAATAGAGTTTAAATGCAATTTATATGCATGACTTTATATGAAATCATCATAACCTTGAAAGATATTCTTAATAGATTAGAATTCATATTCTTTTTCATGCACTGATCGAGCTTGGTTGTTCGTGTAAAAGCAATCTTGCCCTTGTACTACTACACTACGCCTATGGATTGAAATGGTTTATTAATCATGGGTCAACTGTTTGTGAAATATGTGGGTCTGTTGCAAAAAATATTACAAGTGCAGACTTCAATAAAATTCTTGCGTCGTTGAAGGATTATGAGACATTGAGGGAAATGACTGCTAGTGGAGCTCCCAATCCTATGCAGGTGCACAACAGTTCTGGCGTTGATCCTGATGCTGTTGCTGCTATCAGAAGGCAGAGGCTAAGTGAGATTTCATTGTAGTTCAACCCTCAAAACAGCAATCAACATGTTAACAACAACAATGATCGATCACACAGCTACACAAACGGTTGTGGGGCAGCCTTCAAAATTTCCATTGGAAAATGTTGTCCAGACTGAAAGTCCTGCTACTAGATGGGCTGTAGAAGGTACTGCAATTTTGCTCGCAACACGTCTTCTGACGACTGTTAAGTCTGTTATCTTTGCATGGCTGATTGTCCCTCGTGTTGGAAAGGTACATTAATCTTAGATTTTAATATAACACACTTGTTTATGATACAACATGTTTGGTTGACCTCGTTAAGCTGCTTGATCTATTCAGAATGTTTTTTTTAGTAGCTAAAAGTTGGAATGCCAAAAGGAGAACCTGTAGATGTATGATAGGTGTAAATAGTAATTCAGTTGCTTTGAGTTGTATGACTGGGAGAGAATTTACTGTCAAGGCTCATATTGATAAAATAATATCATCTGTAATCATTGCAACATATAATCATTAGTAGTAGTTTTCTTTTAAGGCTGTTTTGTTTGAAGATTCCATGCCAAAGATGTTCTTTCTATTGTCTATTACTCATGTTTAGGCTTTGATACATTGTATTTGAATTATAAAGTACCCTACGCTAAAACTAATCTGAAGCGAGCTGAAATTATATCTTTTTGCAGAGAACGGCAAGAAATGGACTAAATATTCTCCTGGGAGGAGTCTGTGCTTTAGCTATTGTGATATTCTTCCGCATTGTAAGTTACTGACTCTATGCAATTCTCTCTATTTAAGTTAACCCGCCAAGTATGCCTTTTTGTATCACAATGGTAATTGATGTTGCAACTTGCAATACTTGTCTTACTTTGCAGCATGTTATTTCAATTTTCAATAGACGTACTTGTTCTGTTAATGGGAAATTATAATCTTATAAACACCTGTGCGTCGAGTATGTTTTATAACTGTATAAGAATTTTGATGGTTAAGAGACAATATTACAGGGAGCTCTGACCGAAAATTTCCTTGAGAGGCAGCGACTTTGTTACAGATGCACAGGGAATGGCATCAGTTATAACACCTTTCGATTCTCACTTTGCCTTAATGCCACTTCTTGTTCAGTAGGCGCTTATAGAGTTGACTGATCTCTGTTCTCCCATTATAGACTAGTGTGTTTGCCCAAAGCATTTGCAGCCATGTTAACTGCAGCCTTGACTGGTTCTTTATATGATAAGGCACTTGCCTTTTGCTATTAGTTTATTCCCTTGTTTCTTTCCTAGTTAACTAACATGCTGTAATGAACACAAATATATGAAAAATTCATTTTCCTTTTTGATTTCACTTGATTTTATTATTGATAATTTAAAGCCTCTTAGCTCAAATTATTCACTAATGTTACTAATGTTATTGATTCACTTGATTTCATGAATCCTAAGCTGGAATTTTACTAATGTTACCCTCAATCTGCTCATTCATATGGATTCTTTTCTTGAAATGATGTATTTTCCAGCATGCGTATGTTTGTGTTCATTACAGCATGTTAGTTAACTAGGCATATAATCATGTGCTTTACATTTGCCTAAACTTCTATTTTTAGTGTTTTGTTTCCGGCTATTTGTTATGAATCTAAATCATGTTCATTTTGCTATTATGTAAGAACATTTTATCTAATTTAAAGCCTATTAGCTCAAATGGTAGAGCGTTGTGTTCAAAGACAAAGATGTGGGTTCAAATCCCGCATAGGCTACGATAATAATTAAAAAAAAAACTACAAATACTCCATTTAACATAAAATCGATGTCTATGTCGGTAATGTAAAAAGTCAAAACTCTTTAATATCGGGTAATAGCCGATGTCTTTGTATGTTATAACATCGGGTATATTTTATAATCGCTGTTATAACATATCAAAGACATCGGATTTAAAAAGATAGTCGATGTTATAGTATATAAAGACATCGGCTATTACCCGATGTTAGTTTTGACTTTTTACATCACCCACACAGACATCGATTTTTTTTTTTTAAAGACATCAGCTATTACCTGATGTTAAATGACAAAATTCTAGTAGTGACATTATGCATTCGGATCAGATGAGTATTATACGGAGTATGGTTTAATTAATAATATCACTGGACTTCTTAATCGGGATTCGTGTTGCCTATATGATTGCACGAAGTCTGGGAGGCAAAGGTGGGGTCTTGCTTCCTCTGTTGCTTTCACTTGCGAGTTGGGCTTGTGGAAAAACAAACAGTTGCCATGGTTCTGATAGCTATGTGGATTGGATCAAGTCTTGCAAGCTGTTGTCCGATTCTGCGAGGGCCCTTCTTCACATGCCTATTAAGCTGCAATTCGACTTGAACTAGATTTTATGCATCCTTGTGATGTTTTGCTGTACTGTACATATCCTCTTTTCATTAGAAACACATCTTATGTTTAATGCTCCCTTTCATTAGAAACACATCTATATTTTGCTTTGGCCAGCTCTTAGGAACAAAATTTACACTAGCTTGTTTAATTACATGGAAGTAGGATAGTTCATTACTTGGAAAATCTAAAAAATCGGTAGTTACAATGAGAGTCCTCAACAGCTCTTAGCCTTATCATCCTTGTTCATCCCCTTGAAATTCCTCCACAAGTACCTCCCGCTGGCCATGTCGACAAAGACCCAGAACCCGTCTTGAGTCGTCCGGAGAAGATTCAAGAAACCAGTATAAAAAAAACATTAATCTGAAATCCTGTACAGAACCTTATAAAAAGTGCAGGAAAAGACAATACCTTGATCAAGCTCCTCTCTTGCTTGCCATCCTCTAATGACTCCAATGTCTTGTTTTGCACCAACTCCTCATATGTTGTGAGATCAAACTCTGGGGAAGAACGCATCATGGTCGTCCATGCGAAATACACAGCCAAGACAGCGGACAAGAACACCAAAATGAACCTCAAAAGGACAAATTCTCTAATCTCTTCCCCTGGAAATGTCCTGAGTTTCCCTTGCAATGTGTTGAATTCCTGAAATTACAAGGAGACTGCAAGGGGGAGGATTGGTTAGAGGTGGAGGGATTCGCCAAATTCAAATGGTATTTCTGGCCTGCTGGTGCTTGTCTTGTTCATTTCTAATATTCCTGAATGAAGCAAGCAGCAAGCAATTGGTTGGTTTAGTTGAATATGTCTTACCTTTGACTTTGACACTTTCATTCTCAAATAAGGGATTTACCATCTCAATGATTCAAACTACGGAGTAGTAAGCCCACCTAACCTCAGGTGTACATGGGCTGCATTTGCAAATTCCAATTGGCAGTTTTGCCTTTATTGTTATTGATTTCATTTTCCAAGTGAGATGTTACAGAAGATACAACTATACAAGGATACAAACCTGTATGGCTGGAGATGTGATTCTGTGACGTAGAAAGGTCAAAGGGAGGTCAGTTTGTGGAATGGGTCAGTTAAGCCAGGCCAACTAATTAGTAAGGTTGAACCTCCGTTTGAAAGACATCAATTCTAGCACAGGGAACAAATAATGGCTCCACTTGATGCTGAATGTGATGAAACTGTTGAATGAATCATACAAAAAAAAAATGATTAAAAAAAACTATTAATCTAATGCAAATTATGCAACCAAAGTACCAAACTTCCTTTCTCATTTTGGATATGTTGTCTTGATGACCACAGTACTCATCAAGGCAACATTGCTTTCATTTTTCGGATTTGTTGCCTCAATGAGTACTGTGCGAAATCTGTGGATCCTCCTTCCTCACACCATGATAGTCCTATTCTGTCTACAATGCTGATGCCATAAACTATCTCCAGCTTATAAGAAAACTGCCTTTCTTGATCATGCTGCTCGCTCCATTGTTATGGATGGTATTGTTATGGATGGTATTGGTCATGATGAACACCCGCTACTCGTTTGGTTTGATCTGTTGGAATGGTAATATGGTGGGAATTGAATTGAGGATTCAGCTATGTTGTTTCATTCATTGGAGCAGGTGGAGCGACTTTGCTACAGTTTTTTGTGCCCGATTGATGAAGGCATAGGCTGGCCATTTAGAGTCTATGATAAACCATCTATGCTAGAGAGAGACCCTATGGTTTGCATCCACTATCCAGCACGAAACTTTTCATGGCTTCTATCATTCCCCACCTTGGTGAGGCCAGTATCCTTCGAAATCCTTCTCAGCTTCATAGACTCCCTAACATTAATAACACCGCCCCATTGTCCAGCAGCAGCCAAAGTATTGGACAGTGAAACATATGACCCAGGCCGTCCATCAGCACCAAGTTTGAAAAGTTCGTTGGCAGCTATTTTCGCTATCTCAACTTCACCGTGCAAATTACATGAACTGAGTAGAGCAGCCCAAACATCTGAATCAGGCTTCTCAGGCATCCCTTTAACGAATCTCCACGCCTCGTCTACGCTTCCAAACCTGCCTAAAAGATCAACCATGCAAGCATAGTGCTCCATCTTGGGTTTCAGTTTGAAGTCCTTCTCCATGCTTCTGAAAATCTCCTTACCTTCATCAAGCAAGCCATTGTGTGCGCAAGTTGAAAGAACGCTTAAAAATGTAATGTAGTTCGGTGTTATCCGGTGCCTCTTTTGCATTATACGAAACAGTTCAAGAGCTTCAGAGGGTTTCCCATTCTTACCGTACCCATCAATCATGGAAGTCCAAGAAAACACATTCCTCTCAGGCATGGAATCGAAGATTTTATGGGCATCCTCGACTTTTCCACACTTCGAATACATATCTATGAGAGCACTTGCAATTTTGATGTCATTAAGACAGTCCATCTTCATAAGCTCACACTGAACTTGTTGTCCAATCTCAACTGCGGTCAGCAGAGAGCAAGCTCCAATTAAACTAGCAAATGTTGAAACTGTGGGATGAAATCCCATTCTTTTCAGATCAATATACATCTCAGCAGCTTTCTTTGCAGTTTCGATTGATTTACTATAGCCTTCGATCATTGCATTGAGAACCACAACATCCTTGTTAACCGTCTTCTCAAAGATAACCTCAGCATCTTCAACACAGCCTTCACTCATGTAGCCAGCAATTAGCGAGGTAGAACAAATGACATTCTTTAACAACATAGTGTTAGTGTCGAACAACCTCCTTGCATAATCCACTCTCCTGCATTTGACATAAGCATCAAGCAAGCTACCGAACAAAATTACGTCCTCTTTTAAATCAGATTTTACAATATGGGTATGCACCTGCCTCCCGAAATCGTATCTCAGGAACGGAGAAGTACACCCAGAAATCCATGCCTTCAAAATCAGCGCATAAGTAAACCCGTCAGGCTTCTCATTACCATCCCCCATGCCTCTCACCAAATCAAACAGCTCTCCAAAACGGCCGTGTTTGACATAGCCATCCATCAAATAATTATAGGCAGAAGGAGTTGGCTGAGTCATTTCATCAAACACTTGGCGGGCATTATCCAAATACCCACACTTGAGATGCATTATTAAGAGTTTGATATAGATGTTGGTGTTGGGTTCAAAACCAATTTTCAGAATATGGGTATGAATCTTGAGACCGTGATACGGTGAGTAGCGATTGATATAGTATCGAAGAGCCATAGATAGAGAAACTGCAGTAGGGGTTGAGATGTAGGCATACAACGATTGGAAATCCGAGGGCAACGGGGAAATTTGAGTGGGTAAAGACGAGAAACCCAGTGATCTGACTAGACGATTGACATTTCTCATTTTCTGCAACTGCATCGCCGCTGAATTAGCCGCTAAAATCCACAAATTGCAATGTTGATACAACAACTGCATCGTCAATGTGCATCGCATAGGCATTTTCTCAAACACCTAATACTGCAGAAGACACTCAATGCCACCAAACGTGATCAAACTGAAACAGGAAAGTTGGAGTGATTGGGAGCCAACAAAGAAGAGCACCTGAAACTTGCGTTTGCTTTCAAAGAGTGGGGATCCAAGAATTTTGTTACGGGGGCTGAAAATTATAAACGACAATAATTCATAAATAGGATCGATGCTTTCAAAATTATGTTCGGGTAAATTGCCTTAAAATTTAGCTACGAGGTAAATTTGATGCTAATTTTAACCTTGTATATAGCCTTAAAAACTAGCTATTTAGCATGATTTATATATGAAAATTTACCCTCAAATGTTTTGGTTTCAAAATTCATGGGTATTTAGGATCAGATTTACCCAAATTGAATTATTTTATAATATAAAATTAATTTTTATAACAAAATTTACCCGAATTTTTTGGTCACTCGGATTCATTGACATGGAATTATGAATTATTTTGGGAAATAAAATTGATTAAGCTTTATACATATACGCACATTTTTTTTTATATGGTAAGAATTCGGCTGGTAGGACCTAGCCGATAGCATCCTTCCGGATGAGATCAATGAGATCTTTGTTTGATTCTAGTGCAATCCAAGAATAAGGGTGGCTAAGGTGTGCAACCTTATCTGCCACTCTGTTCTCTTCCCGGGGCACATGAGAAAAATTTGTTCTCTGGAAAGATTTGGTTGTCCATTTAATGTCTCTCATTAGAAGCTCTATTTCCCAAGAACAGTTACCCAGTTGCTTTAAAGTTCGGATAATTGTAAGGGAGTCTCTTTCAATGACCAAGTTATAGATTTTTAGTTGGATTGCGTGTAGCAGGCCCTCCCTCAAAGCCAGTGCCTTAGTCATGGCAGGAGTTAATTTTCCAAATCTTTTGTATCCAAGCTTGATTAGTTTACCACTCCAGTCCCGAATGACGTAACCTCCGCTACTCACTTCTTCTTGAGAGATAGCTCCATCAAAGTTCAATTTCATGAAGTCCTGAACCGATTTCCTCCATTTAATATTCTTTCTGCTAATTTTCCGCAATTCTGTCTTGTGTAAACAATCATGGTCGTTATCATCTTCACTTTGTATTGCTTTGTGCCAGTTTTCCTGTGTTGCTGTTACTCTTCTTTGAATTTCTTGGAGAGAAGGAATGTTACTATCCTTGAAAATTATTTGATTTCTGAAGAACCACGTTAGCCACCATTTTACCGCCAATTTTTCCTTCTCATCTTTGTTAAGCTTTTCCCCCAATATACCCATGATTTCCTTAATATCTCTTGTAGTCTTTATAATGGGATTTGCAATCTCCTCCACTTTCTGAGAGTAAAGACAAGAGTTCTTGATGAATGCACACTTGATGAAAAGATAACTTTCGTCTTCCACTGGAACATCACAAAAGGGGCAACCATTCGGGATAGGGACACCTCTGTTAGTTAATCTCTCCTTTGTAGGAAGTCCTTTTTGACTAACTTTCCAAAGAAAGTTTTTGATTTTTGGTAAAGTGTTTAGTTTCCATATCCAGTAATTTGGGTCATCTGCTTCTCTTTCCGGATTTGTAATAATGTTCATAGCGCTAGCCGTTGTAAACCATCCATTTTTATCCGGCCACCAATATAGTCTATCCGGAATCGGGTTTATTGGGAGTGGTATGTCCATTATTTCTTTTACACTATTTGCATCTAGGTGTTGTTCTAGTTTTTCTTTCCACCATTTCCCTGCCATAATATATTCACTGACACGGGTATTGGGTTGGATTTGCTGGTTTGGATTGATTCGTTTTGATAATGGTTCAAGAGAGATCCATTTGTCTTCCCAAAATATAACAGTTTTCCCATCTCCTATAGACCAGATGAGGCCTGAACTGAATTTGTCAATCAAGGAACAAGCTTTACGCCATTGCCATGAGGCATTACCTGTTCGTTTATAATTAAGGATGTCAGTGTCCTTTAAATATTTGCATCTTATAATCTTTACCCAATAATTATCTGGTTCTGCTAGTGTTTTCCACAATAATTTCATTTGAAGAGCTTCATTCATGTCTTTGGATTTCCGAATACCCAATCCACCTTTTCTTTTTGGTTTGCATATTCTATCCCAACTAATGAGTGGTCTGTGTTGCACATCTTTGTTCCAGAAGAAAGTTCGATTAACTTGGTCCAGTTCATTGTGGATGCTGGTAGGGAGCATAAAGCTTTGCATTGTGTATAGTGGTTTGGCTGCCAGATTTGAGTTGATTAGGATTGCTCGTCCCTGTTGTGAGAGAGAATTCGCTCTCCATTTTGTTATTTGTTCCTTTGACTTACACACAATATCCTCAAAAGTTTCTTTATTTACTTTGCCATTGATTATGGGGCATCCGAGGTATTTTTCTAATGCCCTGGTGTGCGGAATTTGAAGATTCTCTATTAAGGCTTGAATCATTGAATTTGGTACGCCTATTGTGGTCTGAAAGTTGGACTTGTGAAAATTAACTTTCTGTCCTGACATGGAGCAATATATGTCGATAATATTCCTTACTTTTGCGCTTGCTTCAACCGTTGCTTTTGAAAAGATTATTATATCATCCGCACAAGCCAAGAAAGGTATGCATGGCCCTTCACGACCATATTTGAATCCTATTTTCCCAGTGGACATAATTGATTCTTTGTGAAGTTCTCTGGCTAGTATTTCGGCTCCTAAGATGAAGAGGAAGGGTGATAATGGGTCGCCTTGACGAATGCCTCTAGAGGGCATAAACACATCCGTGGGACCATTGTTAACCAAC
The DNA here is from genome assembly GCA_037127255.1 of Persicaria tinctoria. Taxonomy (NCBI): domain Eukaryota; kingdom Viridiplantae; phylum Streptophyta; class Magnoliopsida; order Caryophyllales; family Polygonaceae; genus Persicaria; species Persicaria tinctoria. Next base: position 49,738,370 of record JBANSL010000006.1, on the reverse strand, counting down.
ACAGAGAAAGAAACTGTTGTTATGCATTTCTTGATCCATTCTATGAACGTGGGGTGGAATCCAAATCTCTCTAGAATTTCAAATAGGAAATCCCATTCTATTCTGTCATAAGCTTTTTCCATATCCAATTTTATAGCCATCCATCCCTCTGCACCTTTGCGAGATTTGAAGGAATGAAAGATTTCGTGTGCTACTAGAATATTATCTTGAATTGCCCTATCAGACACAAAGGCACCTTGGAGTGGGTGGATGAGTTTGCCTATTACGCATTTTAGTCTTTCTGTAATTATTTTAGAGATGATTTTGTATATTGTATTGCATAGACTGATAGGTCTATAATTATTAGTTGTAGTTGGATTGTCAATTTTTGGTAGAAGAGTAATAAATGTGTGATTTATTTGCTTAAGCATTTGTTTTGATATGAAGAAACTCTTAACTGCTCTTATGACCGAAGGTCCAACTATTTCTCAATAGGTTTTATAGAATTCGATAGTCATTCCATCTGGACCTGGAGATTTGTTTTTAGCCATGCTGAAGACCGCGTTTTTTATTTCACTATTAGTGATGGGTTTAATTAGATCTTCGTTTTCCTCTTCTGTGATTGAGTTGTCTATGAGATCCATTTGGTTTGTCCAGTCCCTAGTGGTTGCCCCAGCTGATTTAAATCTATTCTCAAAGTCTCTCCGGATTTCTTGTCTTATATTTTCTTCTCCTACAATGAGAGTTCCTTCCGCAGAGGTGATTTGTCTTATAATTTTTCTGTTCCTTCTCCCAGAGGCTATTTTATGGAAATAACCAGAATTGGTGTCTGCAAGTTTAATATGTTTTGTCTTAGCTCGTTGATTCCAATAGGTTTTATGATAATTCAGCAAAGCCTCTTTTTTCTTTAATAAGTTCATTTGCTTAACTGAAAGGTTATGTCCTTGTCGTTGCATGTCTAAACACTGGGTTTTAATTAGTTCCTCCTCCAATAGCTTAAGTTGCCTAAAAATATTTCCAAAGGTCATTTTGTTCCATTCCTTTGCCTTGGCCTTGAGTAATTTTGTTTTGAAGACAAGTTGGAACATAGCCGAACCATGACAGTTAGCTCGCCATGTTTGCTGAACAATATTTCTAAAATCTTTTCTTTGCAACCATATATTCTCGAATTTGAATGGTGCAGCAATAAAGGGCTCACCGTTGTGAAGTTCAAGGGAGATTGGGCAATGGTCAGATGTTGATATAGCATGATGAATTATTTGCAAATTTGGGTATTCATTGATGATTTGGTTTTGAACAAAAACCCTATCAAGTCTTTCATATATGAATTCGTTCTCCGAAAATTTCTTTCTCCAGGTAAATCGATTTCCACTAAATGGAAGGTCTATTAAGTCTAGCTTGTTTTTAAGATCTAGTAGCCTTATGAATCGATTCAGATTGGTGTCTGCTCCTCCTAATTTATCTTCACTGGATACAATGTCATTCATATCCCCAATAATGATACATGGAATATCTGATTCTTCTATTATAGTTTCTACTTCAATCCAAAATTCATCATTTTCCCTCTCCATTAGAGGTGCGTAGATAAAAATTATTTTACACTCAAAATTCGAGTTTGTGTTTTTATAAGCCATTGTAATATGTCTTGGTCTTTGTTTGTCTAGAGAGATAATTTCATGTGTTAGCAGTTGAGATTTCCAAAGTACGCCAATGCCCCCTGATCGATCAATGGCGGGTGACCAAAGAGCATTGTCAAAACCTGCATTCTTCCATATTTTCTCTTATGATATTTTGTTCGTTTTTGTTTCTATCAGAGCAATGATTTGGACAAATTCGTTTCTGTAGAAAGTGCTAACCTCAGCCCAAAAGCCAGGTTTACCTATTCCTCTACAGTTCCATGCACAAAATTTCATTTATACTTGGATTTGGATCTTTCCCTAACATTGTTTGCTCATTACAATCCCATTATTGTTCAAGGGTCGCATCTTGATTTTCAGAAAATGCAAAGTGTTCTCTATAGCTGTTTTTGAGTTTGTTAATTAAGTCTTGATTTTGCATTTCTTTTGTCGGTAGAGGATAAGTTCTTTTGCCCTTAAGGGGGATATGTACAAGAAGGGTTTTCCTATATTTTTTATTAGTCATACTAATTGATATTGCAAAGGTTCTGTTAAACGAATTTTTTTTCAAAATATTCATTAAAAAATAATTAATTAACAAAATATTCAAGCGTTAAAAATATTTACACAAATATTCATTTTTTGCAGATTTTACAGAAAAAACGCGGGCTAGGACCGCGTCTTATGAATAAGGGATAAAATCTAAAATCGAAAAAATGGAGAAAAAAAAACACAAAAGAGACGCGGGCTAGGACCGCGTCTCTTATTATTATTATTTTTTTTGGGCGGAAATTCAAACAGACAGAGAGAGGCCGGAGGTGAGAGGAACCGAAGGGGCGCATGAGAGGGAGGCGGCGCGGGTGAGGGAGGTGGCGTGGGTGAGGACCGGAGAGGGCGCAGGGAGGAGCGGAGATCTGGAGGCTGGGTGAGAGTGGAGGTCGCCGCCGGAGATGAATAGAGGGTGGAGGAAGAGGCGAAGGAAGGGGCGGAGATCTGGGGCCTGGGGGAGAGAGGAGGCCGCCGCCGGAGATGAACAGAGGGTGGAGGAAGAGGCGAAGGCAGGGGCGTGGATTTGGAAGGAGCACAGCGTCGGAGGCCGAGGCGGAAGCGCCGGAGAACACGGCGCCGGAGAACAACTGAGGGTCGGAGAGGTGTGGGCACAATTACCACCGGTACTGGGCCACCACCCTCGCCGCCGCCCGGAACTGGACGAAACAAGTGACCGCTTTTGTCGGCAGCCAGCGCCTGTGCACCACGGCCACCACCGTCGCCGACGCCTGAATTAGATCTGGAACCCGGCAAATCGAAATTTGGATGAACGATTGGATCCGCCGACGCCCGAATTGGATCCAGAATCCCGACGAGCTGATCGTCAAGATCTTCTGGTGGATCCACTCCGAGCCATGGTGCATGCTCCCTGGTTTGCTGCCGCCGGCTCCTCCTCGATCGCCTAAGCCGTGAAACCCTCCGCATCGGCGCCGGTGGCCCTTCTTCCGTCTGAAGCTGATCTCGGGCGTCGGCGTCGGTGGTGGCCGCGGTGCACACCTGTTCCGGATCCAATTCCCGACAACTCCTCCGCTTCGCCCTCCTCTCCGACCCTCACCTATTCCGCGTCCCTCCGCCTTTCCTTTCTCCTCCGGCGGGCCTCCTCTCTCCCACTCTCCCCTGTTCCAATTTTCCTTTTTTTTTTTTAAAAAAAAAGGAGAGACGCGGTCTCAGACCGCGTCTCTTTCGTAGCTTCATACATCCCTTTTCTCCAATTTTGAATTTTTTACCTTATTAATAAAACGCGGTCCGAGACCGCGTTTTTCTGTAAAATCTGCAAAAAATGAATATTTGTGTAAATATTTTTAAAGGTTGAATATTTTGTTAATTAATTATTTTTTAGTGAATATTTAGAAAAAAAAATCCTGTTAACCAAGCTAAAAGCCCATAAACAGAAGATAATGATTAATAATGGATGATTAATAATTTGGCTAACACACTTGATGACAAACCACGTTAAAACGCATACATATCTAATTGGGGTTTCACATTTGACTAGTGAGCATGGCACGAATACATCAGTAAGGGGGTGAATAATTAGATTTACGAGGTTAATAGGTCCATAGGTGAATTCACTATATTTAAAATACAGAAACGCCAATGATTCACGGCACGAGAAAAAACCAACATGAGATATACTGGCACGGGATGGGCGGTTAGAAGCATACCAAGAAGAGCTTGTCTCTAGGATAACTACTTCCCAACGCCAGTAGAACACATAAACTGGCCAAACAAATACCCAAGCGAATAGCAATTGAGGTTGTGAAATATTAGCCAAAAGCAACCGGTAAGAAGGATTATATAGATAAGAGATAAAGGGATGCCAGCTAACGCTTTGTTTGGAGCTGCATTGACCCAGTTTAAATTTCTTCTTTTTTAAACACAAGAGGCATATCAAACTTTGAATCAAACTAGACCAAATCACACTAGGGAATCCATAATAACCTGCATTACATCCACAAAGGGTGCTTTTTACAAGAGGATATGCACCATAACCCACAGATGATGCCCCAAGGGCAGTGCACCATAACTTAGAAAGAAGATTAACAAGGATATGTTATGTCCCAACCATAATTTGGACATTAACAAGTGAATTTGATAGGGAAAGGGAAGAAATTAGGAAGAAGGAGTTTAGGGTTAGAGAAGGAGTTTAGGGAAAGAGAGATAGAGAAAGGGTTTAGGGAGAAAAAGGGATAATTGGGTTTTCATATGATTCATTCATGTCTCAATTACAACTCATAAAGGGTATTTATACTAATACCCTCTAATACCCATATACATGACAATACCTACCCCTTATAAAAGCTTTGTCCTCAAAGCTTATACCCAAAAATACAAACTAAACTATATATGGAGTACAACTACTAACAACACTCGAATACACTGGCTGCCAAAGGAGGGAAAAAAATTTGATAGCTCTTAATTGTTGCTTCATGTAGCTAAAAGTAGTTCATCATGCATCAGCAAGCAGCATCAAGTTGGACAAATAGGTAGGTAGCTTTTGGCTGCCCTTGAATTGCTTCAATAACTCCATAAATGCCATGAGAGCTTCCTGAGTTATTTTTCTAGCCCCATAAGTATATGCAGCAGCCCTTGTAGAAATCAACCTATTTCACCTCCTGCAGGTCGGCTTGAGATCACCCCATATCGATCAGTCTTAACTTGCATTAACTCTCACTGCCTCTTAATTGGAGGGCTTCCAGTAGCCACACCCACAACTGAAATCATTTAAACTTGCAAGTAATTCAACCTATCAACAAGGCAGAGCAACACACAACAAGCTAAACCAGTAGCTGTACAACAAAAACACTTCAGCAACCCCTTTGAACTTCTCAACCCCTAGTAATGGGTGAATTCCACCAGGATCAAAGATGAATATTCTACGTTGAACCCTTTCAATGGAAGAAATAACTGAAACCTTCCAAGAATAAGACTCATAAGGGGTGCTCAAGTACTTAGACCGGCTCAGTCTGCCGCCAACCAAAATAGCAATTCCAGGATCAAAAATCCAATCCTCGTCCCCAACAATCACAAGCGTTGATTCATCCCAACAATTGAGCAACTGGATAATAGCCCTGACAATGTTGTAATCACATAAGACCCCTGGAATGTAGGCATATAATATTCCCTTTCCTCTGTCATAAGGTAGAATCATGAAGTCTTGTCTCAATCCCTCACTAAAACTAGCAATAACCAGCTTGATACTAGCAAGTGTAAAGCAATCATTATCAACTACTTCCGCCCAAACGGATTCCTCGCTCCTAGCAAGATTTTTGAATTCTAATCCCGTCAATAAGCCAGCATCTCTCCTGGGCGTTTCTACAAACACCTGGTGTACGCCATAGTTTCCCAAAATTCCCATTGAATTTACCCCAATATCAGTCATGCTATTTGTCCTACCATTAGCTAATCTGATTTCGATCAACTCAATCAACAATTGAACCAACTTGCCCAACTCTTTGGTTCCAATTTCAGCAACTACATCTTGTAAAGGAGGTCGAATTACCTTTGAAGATTCACCCTGGTTTTGAAGATCATTCGGATCCTGGATGGGTTCTTGGCATGGATTTGCATTCTCTTCAACCTGTACAAACTCAGATTCCTCATCGTTGTCTTCACCAACCAATTCGGTCTCCAATTTCGCAAGAAAAAGACATGGTTTTGTCGGAAGGGACCCTGGGTGCATCAGGAGCTCTCGATCGACAGTTCCTGATAGATTACGAACCCTTGGGCCATCGTCATCTCCAAGTGCACCATTCATGACAACCCGTGGAGACGGAACTACTGGGATCAATTCTTTGGAACTTCGATCCATATTTCGTTCTTGCTCTTCTAGTTCATCCTGTTTCCAGTACTCCTCACACTGTCTTTGATATTCAACCATGGATTTCTGGTTTTTCTCATATAATTGTTGTATTCGCCGCTCCGTCTCCTTTGATGAAGCGATCAATTGTTGCAATCGAAATTCCGCCTCTTCTGACGCCTCTGTTGGCGTCTGTGCTTCCGTAAGAGTCTCCGGTCGTGGTTCCTGGCGATTTCAATCTCCGCTCGCCGATCTTCCATCAAGATTCGTCGATGTCGGCCTCGATCCCGTTTCTTCTGTCTTCTTGTCGGAGTCTGTCATGGGCAGCGTCGCTGTGTTGCGATTCCTGCTACGAATCCTGCTACGAATCAACTCGGTGAGGGCCTCGAACACGCTCTCAATTTTGTTCTCCAATCTCTGCATATTGGCCTCCATTCTTTGCGCGATCGTATCCTCCTGCGGCCTTGCTACCTTCGTGACTTCTGATTTGAGCGCTTCCAATCCTATTTCCGCCATGGCTGACCGCCCACACAAGAACAGATCCACAAAAAAAAAATCGTGAAATTTCGAAATCGAGAGAGAGATGATTTCGAATTCAGAAACTCTGCTCTGATACCAATTGTTATGTCCCAGCCATAATTTGGACATTAACAAGTGAATTTGATAGGGAAAGGGAAGAAATTAGGAAGAAGGAGTTTAGGGTTAGAGAAGGAGTTTAGGGAAAGAGGGATAGAGAAAGGGTTTAGGGAGAAAAAGGGATAATTGGGTTTTCATATGATTCATTCATGTCTCAATTACAACTCATAAAGGGTATTTATACTAATACCCTCTAATACCCATATACATGACAATATACTAATACCCTTTAATACCCATATACATGACAGGATATTGAACACCAGAACCCAATAGATATTTTTTTTAATTAGGTAAAGACTATTAGAGTTCATTCGAGAACTAGTCCAAGCATATATGCAGAGCATAGAACGCATTTGTGCTCCAACATAAGATCTCTTACACCACATCTCATTTATCAAAACCATATTCTTTCTAACATAATGTGTTATATAATAGCCCAAGTACTCATGAGTTGATAACAAGGTTTTAATACATAAACACCTAGTGTTCCAGTATCCACACGCAATGAGATGTCATTTTTCCTTCATAATGTAAAACTGAACATGCCTGCAGCCCTCAAGAGGTGTGTATTCACGCAGAATCAGTTTATTTTTATTGAGTACACAAAAAAGTTTATCGATGAACAAGAAAGGACCCCCCCCCCCCAAAAAAAAAGGTTAGTAAACAATCCCTTCAGATTGGGTGATACCCACTTGGATTCACCAGAGTTTTCAGTACGGTTGCTTGATTCATATTTTAACGCCATCCCCGCCACCTGCTGCTCAAACTGACGCCTTCCCGAAGGTAACACGCAAGGAGAAACAAAGGAGGCGAGAAAGCTTTTCCACAAGCCAGGAGACTCAATGACCTCAGTACCATCATCGAGATCAACCTCATCAGCATCCAAGTAAGAAAAAACTTTAGGTGAATTCGGGTCAACCAAACCCAAAGTAACATCATGAGGGATGTAAGGGGAGATTATAGACACTAAGAAACTCATACATATACGCACATATGTTATTGAAGAAGGGAATGATATACAAAATAAACTAAAAAATAAAAGACCCACATTGCTTCTTCTTTTATGATCTAGAAGGCTATAGTAGCATCTTATTCAATCAAGCAAGTGTTCAAAGTGACAGTTAGAGAGCAAAATGCCTTGAACACAACAGGGGCTTCCAAAACATCAGTAAACAAAACTTCAGTAAACGTTAATGGTTCAAAGACCAACATTGCTGTAAACAGGACATGTTTGCATCTTCAACAACTAGCAACTTCACCAAAAAGAGTCCCTATGAACCAAATAAGCCATTATAAATTTACAACTAATGTTATTTCCCGAATCCAACAAATCGTTCAAACCAAACTCTATCTATATATACAATTCAACTTAAAACTCCCTACCCCCATTCTACAAATTTATTCTCAAATTCCCAAATTTACCTCAAATTAATTCTCAAATTCACAAATTTATTAGCAAAATCACAAACCCTAATCGAAATTTAACCCAAATTGATTCACAAATCCACAAATTCTAATCTAAATTGATTATCATCTCGATGAATTGAACTTAAAAACAGTCTAGTTAAAATGTAGAAGAACAAAACTAACCTTGAAGGTAGAGTTGGACAAGATTAGAAGAACAGTTGAAGGGCTGCGGGTGATCGCCGAGGGGTTGGGGAGGACAGAACCACCGAGCTCAAGGGTGGGTGCAGTGCGCCGGTGCCAAGGTAGGTGCGGCGGTGGGTTGCTGGGTGGGTCGGAGACTTGACTCGAACTTGGCTCTCTCTCGCTGTTTGTGACGCTGTGATTCCTGTGAAAGGATTCAAAGGAAGCGGGCGGCTACAGACTACTGTAAATGTAAATTGGGGCTTTTCAATTTTCACCTATAAAAACTAAAAAGATAAAAAAAAAAAAAACAGAGGAAAAAAGTGACTATTTGGAGAGACGAACCTGCGTTTCCTGACTATGAAAGGGCTCACTAGCTGCTCGGGTAGGGATGGCAATGGGTCGGGTGATTGGTGGATGATCTACTTCCATCACCCGACCCACCATCCAAAACCCTTCACCCTACCCGACCCATCACCCACAAAATATTTCACCCGCCCCGTCCACCCATCACCCACCGGGTGATCGGGTGGATCATGTGATAATTCGGGTGAAATACAAAACATCAAATTCATTAAAAAAATTTATTAAAAAACATACGTCGAACACATCGACGAATAAATATTAATTAGGAGCTTATTGCATTCACGTTTTCATTTTAATTAGAAGTCAATTGCATTACATATCTTCAAATAAAATTTGCATAACTTACTTTATGACAAGATATTTCCATTTTATTCGGTTGATAGGTATCTTGAATTAGGGTTTGGGGGTATATTGGTAATTTCACATATAAAATATAATTATATAATATAAGTCGGGTGACGGGTCGGGTGATGGATCGGGTGATGGGTCGGTGATGGGTAGGGAATGTCTTCACCCGAACTCGACTCGACCCATCACCCGTTCACCCATCACCCATTTAACATCCGCTTTATTTCGGATTTTCACCCACTTTTTCGGGTAGAGTGAGACGGATATCCGTCGGATGCGGGTGATATCCGTCGGAGTATAATTCCAAACAAATACCCAATATATAAAAAATAATCCATTCTCTTTTTTAGGATAGGGGAGGGGAGCCGCAAGTCCACCACTTCTTTCAAGATGTTGTGGGTGTAAGGTTGTGTTTGTGTAACGGCCCAAAATTATGATTTCCGGGTTATGTTTCAAGGGATAAAACCCCTTGTTCGGATCTTGCAATTCAGGTACGGGTTGAGTTTTAAAACAAAATATTTGTACTAAAAGAAGGGATTTCGAACCCTTAAAGATCGCGGATCCATTGGGGATCAAATACCTACCTTAGTATAATCGTGAAATCGAGCGAAAGCAAAATAAGGTTGAGTTCAAATACAATCCGAAAGGGAGTATAAAAGAGAGGAAGTGTGGTGGTCTCTCAACCTCTCGATCTAACGCTAAAAGTCTGAACCCGCCAAGCATCCACATAAGCAACGATAGCGGCTAACGGTTACCTGAATCTAAAAAAAATGAGGGGGATCTGGGTCAATCATCAGGTCACTCATGCGCGTTTGTAAACACACTCTGAGAGGCATATAATAAGCACCCTATTCTTAAGATGAAATGCGTAATGCCATACGTAAATTAAATCACATATATATATATACTGACAGATTAATATAATGCTGAAAGCGATAAATGGATCCACACAGAATGCCAAATGGCATGTCCCTCTCGTACCTCCACCCCCTTTCAATAGGGCGAAGACTGGCCAGTTCGGTGGTATAGCATATCAATTTCCTCGTGGTGGTGCACAAACCACGGCATCATCATATCATATCATCTCATCGCTTGCCCGATGGTGCTGGGCTATCATATCATGCTCATATAGACTCGATTGACTCAGGGTACCCGATGAGGCTGGGCTACCCTATGATCCTAGCAAAGACTCTAGGACTATCACAAATAACGGCCGTTCTCTTACAAGGACATATAACAATCATATGATTTTCATTTTAGCTCCTAAGCATGATTCTAAGTCGTATGGTGCATGGACACTAGCCTACTATATAACACCCAGTGCATAGAGCGCCCATCATGAGTAAGTTCAAAGAACTTACCTGGAGTAGCAGATCAGCAAGACGAAAAGCAGCAAGATATAAGCAAGCAAGTTACAGATCACCTAGCAATTATTAATAAATATGCATAAGTAAACTGCACCAAACGGGATCCATTTACCACTACATAACATGCCCACCAATCCATTAGTCATAGCATCATTAACATTCTTTATCTCGACTTATGTCACCATCTTATATCATCTTATTCCATTGTCATTTCCATAACTGGCTCAATCATACTTCAATCCATATAATCTCACTAGCTAGTCAAGTTGTTAGTCAAAACAATTACTTCAAAATTATATTTATCCATTTCTAATTCATAAAATTTTTAATCTTTAAAACTACTTCCAAAAATCCGATTAAATAATCCCAGCATACTTTACTTTAATTAAAATAATACTTCTAGGGACTTAAATAATTTTCAACCGTTACTAAATAATTCAATTTATATACTTTAAAACCGACCCCTTTTTAATACCGACACACAAATCGATTTTTAAATAATCAATTATCGAAAATCGGTTAAACAATTAATTAATAAATCAAATTAATAACTAAATAATAAATAAACTCGAACCGATCGAACCAACGCTTTTAACCCAAACCGAACCACTAAAATCTCACCCGAACCGGTTTAATCAACAAAACGAAATTAAATAAAATGAGTTGGACCCACGGCTGACTGGGCAGCGGATGGAGCCCACGGCTCATCTTCCTCCTCCGATTTCAAACTCCCGCCTGCTCGCCTGCAGGGCTCGACGCCTGCCTCCGCCGCCTTGGCTCCGCCCAGCGCGACGCCGCGTCCGCCTCAACTCTTCCGCATCACCCGGACACTCCCCGCCTGCAAACACTCGCCCAGTCGCACCCCCACATACGCTCCCAGCCGCTCTCGCGCTCGCCTCTGCCTCACTCGAACTCACGCTCGACCGTCGCCGGGGCTCTCGAGCTCACCGGAGCTCTCGAGCTTGGCCATCCTTCCCCACACTCGACTCTCATACCCTCTCCCCGACCATAAGGAACAAAAGGAATGGAATGGGCAAAGGAAAGGTAAGGGACGAAGCTCACCGGGGTGTTCGCAGGCGTCGGAGCTTCGATCGGATTTATGGGCATCGTCGGAGGCTCTCGATGGCTCCCCGAACCTGCGTCGGATGTCGGTGAGTATGATGGTAGGGCTCGAGGGTGGTTTGGATTGGAAACGAAGGAGAACGGCTTACCGAAAGGTGATTTCGCGCTCAAACGGGGCGACGAAGCCTCGGTGGCTCGGTGGTGGCGTTCAGGGCTCCTTGGGCTGCCTCGAGTTACTGGTGGACGTCGAGGGAGATGTAGGGTGATGTTGTTGCTGCTGCCCTTTGAAGAGGAAGAAGAAATGGGTTATCGGAGCTCAATTTGGGGCTCGTGAAAACAGGGGCGTGGAGGAGTTTGAAGTGTTGAGCAGGAGATGGTGTTGGTGTATGTTGCTGGCGATGTGCACAGGTGGGGATGGAGGACTGCCAACGGAGGAGATGAAGGATGGAGGGAGGAAGTGCAGAAGAGTGACGGGTGACAGGGTGATTGAAAGGAGGATGGAGATGGGTTTATAGACAAGGGGATGGGCGGGTTTACAGCTAGGGGTAGGAGAAGAGGTTAGGGGCGCTGCAGAGCCTAGCTGTAGGGTGGCTCGTGGATGGAAAGTGTATTAATTGATAGAAATGACAACTTATTAACTGGAATAAATTTTGAAATCCGTTTTCCGATTTTATCCTGACGCGATTAAATTAAAATTTAATATAAACGTTTGAAACCGAACTAAATAACCAAACCCGAAAGTATTTTCAAGTCTCGGAAATATAGGGAGAAATAAATTCATATCTAAGTTCGAATAACAAGTTTATGTAGGGAGTGGTCTCGAGAAATAAAATAATTCGGTTTATCGAATACGCAAATTTTCAAATTTTTCATGAGTCTTGGATCTTAAACGAATTTTAGTTAAAATAAAATCTATAATTTATATAAATAATATTTCAAAAATCTCGGTCCTTACATCATCCACCTCTAAAAACAAGTCTCATCCCCGAGGCTAAAATCGTTTAAAAACAAAGGGGATGAAGTTTGAAATTGGTGAGTCTAAAGATCATGTTATTGATCCCGTAAGTACCTCATAAGTGCCCCTATGAAATCCTCACAGTATCTTCGTCGTGATCATAATATTCTTAAGCGGTCGTAGCAAGAATATGATATGGGCCTCTATCATATCCTTACCCCAACTTATCAATCATATTATAACTCAAAAGCATCATAACATACACTAGGTCTTAGCAAGCAATCCATAAGTGCCCTTATAAATGCTTGTATCCACTTCGTGAGACGTCATCATGTAAATCCAGTCCCGAAATGTTCAAAAGAGTTTTGTAAGTCGACAGATTGACCTTGAAATTATTGTAATTCTCGACAGCGCTTATTCCTTGAAAATCCAAGTTAGTCTTTTTCAAAACCTTTCAAAATCTTCAAATCCGACGTTAGTCAAGCAATTTTTCAGATCATGAGAGGTCGAATCATCCACCTCTAAGACTAATCCCATATTATCTTCCTATTTTCCAGAATCGATCAATCTATCAGTCTCAATTCAAGCAAGACTCATAAGGTATAAGAAATGCATACCCGTTTAAACCAATCAATCTCCAACCAGTACATAATACGACAAGTCTCAAAACATATACCAACACAGTTCCACAAGGTCGCATCAAGCATCTCCACATCATACTAAAAGTAATAATAAGTGCATCATCAAACCATCGTAGCTAATCACGCAAGCACACATGTCAAGAGATCAATGGATTAGGTGCCATGGAGTTAGTACGTCTCTACAAGTCAAATCTCACTATTGCATATCAGCACCGCAATCATAGTAGAATCAGTCACAACAAGGGATTTCATTTATCGCATAAATTCACATCGTCATCCTATCCAACTTCTATCTAGCATGGTCTTATCATATTTATCATGTCAAACATTGGTATTTTAAAGGTATTCATATCGAAATTTTCATCATAGGGCCAAAGAACCAAACCAATTGTCAACACATCAACACAACAAAGTCATGCTATTAAACTTCAGTAAAAGGAAAGATCAAGTAGTATATCAATCGTCAAAATGTCAACATGCTCTCCAGACATCATCTCAACTCGTCACAATACCATATAAAGATCATTTACTGATCAGACACAATTATCTCATTTATACAAGTTATATTCATGCTCCAAGTCATATTCATCATTTGCATATTCATCATCATGCTTACCGACCATATTAACATCATGCTTTCACTTAGCAACATATCATTATCTCATGATTAAAATATCATTTTACAATAAATCAGAACACGCTTCTAAATCAACATAGAAGAATAGCAATGCATCAATATATCATGCCAGTTCATATTAACGATTCACATAACCAACAAAATTTACAAATCATCACCAGTCAACAAGTCTCAATTTGTTATTATGCTCAAAATTATTGCAAAACACCATATATGAACATCGTCAATTCAAGCTATCAAGTTTCATCATAACCTTATCAGATAACAATTCAGGTTCCTCAGCATTCGCAATTCATATCTTATAGGCAAAGGAATTTAGATCATGCTTAGCAATTCAGAGTAGCAACACATCAAGACATCATGTTATGTAAGAACTGCAAGGCATTGAATCATATAATCATACTCACTGGACCCTCAGGCAACATTCATTACCAAGTAAGCACATCAACACATAAACTTCATCGTCAGTCAGTGCAATATCGCCATAAACTAATTTAGAAGGATTGGCAATTAAAGTGAAGGACACTCTTGTTCGTAGTTTATATCGTACTCAGTAATCGTCATCCTCAAAACGTGTTTGTCTTGCCGAAATCGTTGATCCTGAGACCCGTGGGTTATGGGCCCACGCCTTCACGACGTTGCTCTATCACTATCCGACTTCCCATTTCCTCTTTCATGTGGTCGCTCGTCCAACGTGTCGCGTAGGATTCCAAGTTAGTGAAGATAGGGGAGGGACAAGAGCGGACAACTCAATGTTCCTTTCGGAACAACCACAGACCAACCTTAAAGATGACAACTATAGACGAAACTCCGACCTGAGAATAGCAACGATGCCCTTATGGAAGTCCATTAAGTTATAATCGCGACAAGCAAACACGAATTCATCACGGAGCATGTCAATCACACTAATCCACGCTAACATGTACCTATATCAGGGGAGCAACATTCATATTCATTTTCAACGACACAATCGATTCTTATACTAATGCATGCGAGACAAGATAGTAGTCTATTATTCCATGAAAGCAGATATGCCTAGCAACTTAAGCAAGTTATGCGGAATCAAGAATGATCATGCAGGATTCGAAGTCATGTGGGATTTAACGACGATGACGAGTATGGTGTATATGAACGAATGCACAAGCATGGTGTACGCATCAATAGGTGAGGTCAAATATGGCATGGAGAGGTGTAACATAACAACCAGATTAAGCGTCATACGAGATCATATAGGAGCAACCTAGTAACTATCTCATCCGAACACACTGGTCATATAATAGGTCAAGCATGGCACGTAATCATACAACGAGATACATTTAGAAAGGACAAGTCTTACATGATACTAGCGACACATACTGTGATACCAGCATAGTCAAGAGTCATTAAAAAGGGGTTCAATAGGAGGTTCACGAAACATGAGGCATCATCGAACGTAACAAGAAGGACATCGTGGGCAATAGAATATAATAATGCTAGGAACGAATCATCATAGGACACATACAAAGGTACAATAGTTATCACATCATAGAACAGGTACAACATGTAATCATTTAGCGAGTCATATTGGAAATCATAAGCCCTATATGATACTACTAGCAGATATCAAATCATGACCACAATCAAAGTAACTCGACTAAATTTATTCTAAGATTCATGCATCATGCATATGCGAAATGATATAACGTGGTGTGTGATCATGCGAGGTGCCAAGTCATACATCTATGCCACCACTAGAGGAATTCATAAGGTAATAGGGAAACACTACCGAGTGATAACATGTAAGCATGCTAGAATAAACCATCACAGAGAGAAATTGATCATTGAATTCAACATCCATCTAATTTGCATGAGTAAGATATTTCAAGGTGATAGAAAGAGAGAAGGATCACACTATGAGGGACCTAGCTCGAGAGGGAATCAGCAATAATGCAAGTCTACGCAACAGGCAATATGGCTAGCATATAAGGTATGTATTCTAACCCAACAACCATTTGAATAAGGCATGCATTTACCAAGACATCACGTCAAATAGCATGATCACAATTGAACTACTAATGTAGTCAACAAACCACGAGTAACATCGACTAATCATGCAGGGGAAATCATCTTACGACATTCATACAAGGGAAGTGTAGCACACTATCATGAGCCTAATCTAGGGGAAGACAATAACTATATACAGACACTTATCATGCAATTCATGCTTCAAATCAGTCGTTAGTACGACCAATACAACAGGTCAATTAGGCATGCGAAGGCGACATATAATCAGGACAGGAAGCAAGGTGCAACACGGGACCTAAGCAATGGGGAAAGCATGGGTACAGAATGTCATACAACCACGAATTTACATTAAGACTCATCATCTTAACATGTACTGGGAATTACGTATCATATAAGGCATGTTGACATCAAGTTATAACACATATTCATCAAATATGGAACTCACTCTATCATGATACTAGAACTAAACGATCACACTATCATGAACCTATTTACAGGGAGAACATTAATCATGCGGCTTCCTAACACATGACATTTACATTCATGCACTAGTATAACGATGCAACATACTCAGTAAGGCATGCTGGGATGATAGAGACGTAACATGTGTAACTTGAACTCACACAATGGCCATCATGAAGTCATAAACATTAAAGCATGCATTCATCAAGACTCAATCATACCATATACTCCCCATCCAACGCACTAACAACACAACAATATAAAGTGCAAAACAACCATCTGACGAATACAGAATAGATGGGCATGTTGTAGATTCTTGTCATAAAACGGGTAATAAGCATCAAGGCGCCATCAACTAGTATGCTAAAGAGATCATTTACACGCATTCATACGAAGAAGAGTTTATCACACTATTATGGACCTAACCCAGGAGAATACAATTATCATGTAGGTTCATATCATGTGGTTTATGCTTCCAATCAATCATTAGTACAATTAATACAATAAGTCAAGTAGGCATGCTATGACAATGTCATCACGATAGAGAGTGAGGCATAACACAAGACTTGATCAATGTAATTAATCAAAGATATAATAACCTGAGCAGCATTCTACAATTGAGCATTTGCAAGGTACATGCGGGAGGGTACAAAATCATGTCATGCCGTTCAGAGAGAGTCACCATTATAACTGGACAGAGATCCCTAAGGGCAACCATTGACCTTCCCTAACTCACTCATCACCCCTCTTTCTCGTGGGACCTTGGTACGTACGACTCTTTGTGGCAAGAAAACCTCGGTTGATCATCATAAGAATCAACGAAGACAACCCCGGAAACACCTTACTTTTGACTCAAAATGACATCAAGAATTACCTTCAAATACTCACTCAGACAACCTTCATATACATACATGAGTTTCTGACGCAATGTGTTTACCAACCCGATTCCCATGAAAGATACTGAAATCCGGGAGAAGGACTCGATAGAACCGTCAAAGGGTTAACAAACATAGTGGAAGGGGCTGTTTCACACAAGCTGGGTTGACCAAACACAATTAAGGGTACTCCCACTATCCCGTTTTCACAGATCAGTCGATACGCATTTAATTGTTAGACATACCAATCAGACTTTAGCATATCAAGCACTCATCATAAAATCAGTCAATGACAATTATAATGACCTCATTTGAGGGAGATCGTATTCGGTCTCAATATATAAAGCACATCAAGCTATCTAATGTCTCTTCGAGGAACGACTGACCGAAGGGGCAAAAACCTCGCGATCCTACCTAACTCGCCACTCCAACCACCTTGGTGCAAATTCCTTGGAGTCTTCCGGACCCTATGTAAAGAGCAAGCTAGTATTTTGCCTACCGTTCCAAACTACACCCAATAGGGGTGGTCTAGCGCCTTTACTACCCACTCGTGTCCCCGTTTGGTCGATTTTTCTCATTTATTACAAGTCGAGTTCATTACTTAGTCCAATTTAGGCATCTTAAGTTCATTTTGCCCCTTTAAATCCTTTTCAAAAAGTCCTTGAAACTCGTGGGCAGTTTTCAAAACATACACTCGACCCTTGTGTACCCGAATTGCACAACCTCAGCTCTGATACCATCTTTGTAACGACCCAGAATTATGATTTCCGGGTTACGTTTCAAGGGATAAAACCCCTTGTTCGGATCTTGCAATTCAGGTACGGGTTGAGTTTTAAAACAAAATATTTGTACTAAAAGAAGGGATTTCGAACCCTTAAAGATCGCGGATCCATTGGGGATCAAATACCTACCTTAGTCTAATCGTGAAATCGAGCGAAAGCAAAATAAGGTTGAGTTCAAATACAATCCGAAAGGGAGTATAAAAGAGAGGAAGTGTGGTGGTCTCTTAACCTCTCGATCTAACGCCAAAAGTCTGAACCCGCCAAGCATCCACATAAGCAACGATAGCGGCTAACGGTTACCTGAATCTAAAAAAAATGAGGGGGATCTGGGTCAATCATCAGGTCACTCATGCGCGTTTGTAAACACACTTTGAGAGGCATATAATAAGCACCCTATTCTTAAGATGAAATGTGTAATGCCATACGTAAATTAAATCACATATATATATACTGACAGATTAATATAATGCAGAAAGCGATAAATGGATCCACACAGAATGCCAAATGGCATGTCCCTCTCGTACCTCCACCCCCTTTCAATAGGGCGAAGACTGGCCAGTTCGGTGGTATAGCATATCAATTTCCTCGTGGTGGTGCACAAACCACGGCATCATCATATCATATCATCTCATCGCTTGCCCGATGGTGCTGGGCTATCATATCATGCTCATATAGACTCGATTGACTCAGGGTACCCGATGAGGCTGGGCTACCCTATGACCCTAGCAAAGACTCTAGGACTATCACAGATAACGGCCGTTCTCTTACAAGGACATATAACAATCATATGATTTTCATTTTAGCTCCTAAGCATGATTCTAAGTCGTATGGTGCACGGACACTAGCCTACTATATAACACCCAGTGCATAGAGCGCCCATCATGAGTAAGTTCAAAGAACTTACCTGGAGTAGCAGATCAGCAAGACGAAAAGCAGCAAGATATAAGCAAGCAAGTTACAGATCACCTAGCAATTATTAATAAATATGCATAAGTAAACTGCACCAAACGGGATCCATTTACCACTACATAACATGCCCACCAATCCATTAGTCATAGCATCATTAACATTCTTTATCTCGACTTATGTCACCATCTTATATCATCTTATTCCATTGTCATTTCCATAACTGGCTCAATCATACTTCAATCCATATAATCTCACTAGCTAGTCAAGTTGTTAGTCAAAACAATTAATTCAAAATTATATTTATCCATTTCTAATTCATAAAATTTTTAATCTTTAAAACTACTTCCAAAAATCCGATTAAATAATCCCAGCATACTTTACTTTAATTAAAATAATCCTTCTAGGGACTTAAATAATTTTCAACCGTTACTAAATAATTCAATTTATATACTTTAAAACCGACCCCTTTTTAATACCGACACACAAATCGATTTTTAAATAATCAATTATCGAAAATCGGTTAAACAATTAATTAATAAATCAAATTAATAACTAAATAATAAATAAACCCGAACCGATCGAACCAACGCTTTTAACCCAAACCGAACCACTAAAATCTCACCCGAACCGGTTTAATCAACAAAACGAAATTAAATAAAATGAGTTGGACCCACGGCTGACTGGGCAGCGGATGGAGCCCACGGCTCATCTTCCTCCTCCGATTTCAAACTCCCGCCTGCTCGCCTGCAGGGCTCGACGCCTGCCTCCGCCGCCTTGGCTCCGCCCAGTGCGACGCCGCGTCCGCCTCAACTCTTCCGCATCACCCGGACACTCCCCGCCTGCAAACACTCGCCCAGTCGCACCCCCACATACGCTCCCAGCCGCTCTCGCGCTCGCCTCTGCCTCACTCGAACTCACGCTCGACCGTCGCCGGGGCTCTCGAGCTCACCGGAGCTCTCGAGCTTGGCCATCCTTCCCCACACTCGACTCTCATACCCTCTCCCCGACCATAAGGAACAAAAGGAATGGAATGGGCAAAGGAAAGGTAAGGGACGAAGCTCACCGGGGTGTTCGCAGGCGTCGGAGCTTCGATCGGATTTATGGGCATCGTCGGAGGCTCTCGATGGCTCCCCGAACCTGCGTCGGATGTCGATGAGTATGATGGTAGGGCTCGAGGGTGGTTTGGATTGGAAACGAAGGAGAACGGCTTACCGAAAGGTGATTTCGCGCTCAAACGGGGCGACGAAGCCTCGGTGGCTCGGTGGTGGCGTTCAGGGCTCCTTGGGCTGCCTCGAGTTACTGGTGGATGTCGAGGGAGATGTAGGGTGATGTTGTTGCTGCTGCCCTTTGAAGAGGAAGAAGAAATGGGTTATCGGAGCTCAATTTGGGGCTCGTGAAAACAGGGGCGTGGAGGAGTTTGAAGTGTTGAGCAGGAGATGGTGTTGGTGTATGTTGCTGGCGATGTGCACAGGTGGGGATGGAGGACTGCCAACGGAGGAGATGAAGGATGGAGGGAGGAAGTGCAGAAGAGTGACGGGTGACAGGGTGATTGAAAGGAGGATGGAGATGGGTTTATAGACAAGGGGATGGGCGGGTTTACAGCTAGGGGTAGGAGAAGAGGTTAGGGGCGCTGCAGAGCCTAGCTGTAGGGTGGCTCGTGGATGGAAAGTGTATTAATTGATAGAAATGACAACTTATTAACTGGAATAAATTTTGAAATCCGTTTTCCGATTTTATCCTGACGCGATTAAATTAAAATTTAATATAAACGTTTGAAACCGAACTAAATAACCAAACCCGAAAGTATTTTCAAGTCTCGGAAATATAGGGAGAAATAAATTCATATCTAAGTTCGAATAACAAGTTTATGTAGGGAGTGGTCTCGAGAAATAAAATAATTCGGTTTATCGAATACGCAAATTTTCAAATTTTTCATGAGTCTTGGATCTTAAACGAATTTTAGTTAAAATAAAATCTATAATTTATATAAATAATATTTCAAAAATCTCGGTCCTTACAGTTTGCTTGCAAGATATTTATGGGTAGATCATAGATGTAGATGAATGTGTATATATATTGGTATATGGATATTTATCGATAGAGGTTTGCGTAGTTGATAAGATAGATTTAATTTTATTAAAAAATCTTATTAGATGTTTGGTATTTGAAGATTTAGGAGTAGATGTGAACGAGGAAATTACCAAATCGGGCTTTGAAGTTTGAAAGTAGGGGAAATAAACAAAGTCGAGCATGTGCTAGTCACGTGATGAAGAAGTCGTCACTTTCTTAATTTGATTCAAGGCAAATTAGAGCATTCGAGAACCCAAATCAGAGATATTGGTAACCATTGTGCTACTCTGCCATGGGAACAAACTTATACAACGATATAGGTCTGCTTGACCTCATCCGTCAGGATGCTTTCGGGTAGAGACTTTTCACCTGAATCATTACCTAATAAAAAAAAGGTAACAGTTCACCAAAAAAAAAAAAAGATATTGGTAACAATTACTCCGTAAGCTCGTGATTTGGCGACAACGGTTCAAAATTGGAGGCCGCGGTGATTGCAAATCTGTCGGTGGTGGACAAAATGAATCGGCGAGGAATTGAGGAGGCGTCGCCGGATAGGGAATGGCCATCAAATATCGAGGCTATGGAGGATGAATCGGCAAGGCCGGATTCGGAAAGCAGTGCCGGATTTAGAGCTTGGTTTAAGTGTATAGAGCAAAATAAGCAAACGACGAGGGTGTGGAGGCCGACTCAGCAAGGATCTGAGGAGGCGGCGCTGGATTGAGAATTTGTTGATGGAGCCATAATGTTCTACATGAACTTGGAAAAAGAATAATTCAAAAGAAAAAAAAAAGACAGAGGAGATAGCATATGGAAGAATGCTAGAAAGAAGGGTATTATAGGAAGTAATCTACCTAGGAATTTCACAAATCTTGCTCAAGGAAGATGAAGTTTTTTCAGTTTCAAATCTCCATAAATACAAAGCTTTATCTACATCTTCTCACCAAGCTTACTCCATCAAACATGTGACAAGGGAGATGGATATTGTTAGTAATACATAGAAATATCCACACAGCTACAAGCAAACACACCATAAGTCGATTCGGAACTTCTAATCCATGGCAGAGCGGATCCATTCTCACAAAATCATCACATCTCCTTTTTTTTAACATGAAAGGATTTGATACATCGGACACGTTGAGAGCATCAACACAAAATTATTTAGGTATAATTTTACTTTGAAAAATATTTTAAAAATTATATTTGTGTTTTATACACTTATATTTACATGTCTATAAAATTTTATTATGAAAAAGTATGTTATAAAAATATATATATAATTAAAAGAACGATTATATTGGTTTATATTTTTTTTTAACAAAATTTTTCATGATAAAAATTTATAAACATGTAAATATAAGTGTATAAAATACAATTATATATTTTTTTAATTTTTTTAAGTAATCTTATAGCTTAAATAATTTTGATTTAACAATGAAAATAAAGGCATACAGATACAACATACATTGCCCTCATTTTGCACTTTTATTTGTTTAAAATTATGCTCAAGTCCATGAAATAATTTTTATTTCTGTAAAAAATAATTCTATAGTTAAAATTTAATAATTATTTTTGAAAAAATTGTTTATTTTATTTTCAATTTAATTGAGTTTTTTCCTATTATTTTTTTAAAAAAATTGTTTTCCTATTTATTGCTTATGTAAGGCTTGAGTTAATATAAATCTTTTTTTAAAAAAAAATTCAAATTAAACAGAAAATAAAAATAACCTACATGAAGTTTTGTATTCTTAAAAATTAAATGTAAGTGGTCGGTTACAACATAAAAAGATTGACTAAATTCTTTGTGTTATAGCTCGATAAGAATTAACAATTAATGTATGACCGATTGTATTCTTGAAACTACAATGGTCTTATGCCTCCCCATTTATTTTTTAGTTAATTTCTCAACCTGCTCACCTATTCCATTTCCACCTTTATATATAGTGATCAAAGTTTCAAGCTAGTAATTTGTACTGGGAGATACGTTAACTTTCTTCATCCCAATTTTATTTTATTTTTTTGCGTTTGTACGTAAATCTTCGGCCTCTCTTGGTTGTGAGATGAACAAAATCTATATGCAACTAAATGTGTTATAAAGCTACAATCCAAGGTATAACATTAATATAGTATTGTTTATATATGAGGTTTTTTTCTCACTTAATTTAGTTAGACTTCATTTGTTTCCATCTATTAAATATTTTTTTTCCTTTTAAAATGATATATTGACTTACTTTATAATTTGTAGATATTAAATCGAGGTGATATATATGAGTTTAAAGTGATGATCGATTATTTGATAATTATATAACTTTTTCCTATCAATTTGTTTACATATGTAGATCATATTATAATATACTTGTCCATAACCTTATTAAATATGACTGAGAAGATCGATCAAGGAGCCTTTGGATCGAGTTTGAATACCATATTTTAGCATATAGTATGAAGATTTCTAACTAGAAGCTAGGGGATAGCTTGGTAAGGAACTCCTTAACCGTAAATCTCATCATACTAAGGTGTATGCAATCATTTACTTTTTTTACTTTCCCGACACGGCTCTAGAAAAGCTAGAGAGAGGTCAGAACGTTCATCATTTTCTATTCAAAGATCCAATTGAACATAGAAAAACCCTTGTTTGTTCATGGGGCTACCCAAAGATTGATTTTTTTCTAAAGTTTTACTTGGTTTGATTGAGATTGTTAGATCTCGGTTGGAGGCTGATTGAGGTGGTGGTGGTGGTGGTGTTTGTTGATGGTAGAATGTGTCTTGGGTCTTTGGTTTTCTAGACTCTCTATAAAACTCTCTACAATTTTTCTTTATATATTCCTTGTGTTTTCTCCATGTCTCCCTATCCCTTCTCACAAAAATCCCACCTTTTGCTATTTTTTTTTCAAATTTTAATCATTTTTTTTTTTTACTTTGTGGACGAGGAGAGGAATACAAGAGGTTGTCCCTTTTGGGACAACTGATCCCAATGGAATCCATGGAGGGAAGAGTTATCAATCTGATGAGTTCAGCAATCGGGTAGCTTTTCAGGGCATCTACCCTTCAAAAGCTACAAATTAAATGTAGTCTTCGAGAGGAAAATTGAGGGTTTTTTTTTCCTAAAAATAAGAAAGGAATTCGACATATCGACAAACCTTATAGGTTGAGAGGTCAAAAATATCGATGAAGGAAAAATGTTATAAATACAGTGAGACATAAGAAAAATATAACAAAGAAAATACCAAAAGGAACAATGGTGTTAAGATGATATTGGTGTAAAAGAGTGATGGAAGACCAGCAACAATGTGAGACTTATCTTTTTACGGTTGTTAGTGGCAAAAAAAGTGGATACCTCATATTTGGACTCGATTGTCAACGAGTTGTCAAATCTCGATCACGTTCACGCCTTCTCGCACATCGGCAAAAGACAAATATACAAAGAACGGAAACAAACTACACCAAAACCAAACATCAAAACCTAATAAACCGATGGTAAATTCTACTTTGTGACTTCAATTTTTTCCAGAGTTCATCCTATTTGAATTAAAGACAGTGGATGAAAAAAAACCCGTCAACTAAAGGGTCCAAGAAGACCTCACACAAGAAAGTGGAGAATCTTATGGAGTACAGTATGGACTTGGTAATTTATATTTATTTTTTAAATTATCAAGCGTACAAAGTACTCGTGAGATAAAGGAGACAACAATGGAGATATGTGAATTCATCGCCGCTAATAAAAACGCCAACTACCTATTAGAAACCTAAGGAGAAGAGGGAGGATGGAGGCTGGAGATCTCCTATCTTTAATTCAAAAATTAAATTTGGTAGTGATTTGATTGTTTGACAATAGATCGGGTGAAAGCCACAAATTGAAATGAATTGGAGCCCAATATTCACTAGGTTTCCAGATTTGGTAGGAGATGGGAGGTTAAGAAGAGACCATCGAGTTGCCATCGAAGAGAACAACGATGGGTGATTTACTACTTGTGGGTTGAATATTACTTGAGGTTTTTTCTTCCATTGGTCAATATAACACTCTCCGTTAGATTGGGATCGAGATTTGACTCTTTATTTTGGTGGTTGTTGATGAATGCTAACGAGTGATCAAGAAGGTGGTGATGGTGGCCTGAAGAAGCCGATAAAGCCCAAAAAGTCATCGTCGAAGGAGGAGCACATCCGTACCCTTGAAGCATCATAGGGGAAGGAGTGCCTTAGTGAGGAAACGAGAAGTGATCGATGATGGTGTCATCAAAGGGTAGGAGAAGGTGAGACTCATATCAGCCCTAGTGGCGGAGGGTGGCGATAGAGGCGGTAGAGATTTATAGATCCTCTATTTCGATTTATCTTTTCCAAATTTGAGACATTCGGTGGATCTCAAAATTAAGGGGAGATCTTGAGAAGATCATATATGAGATTAGGGTTGCTAAAAAATTGAACCGACCCAAAAATCAAACAGAAGATTCGGTTTTGGTCTAGCTTTGGTTCACGCTACGGTCTGCAAAGATTTTAATTTCGGTTTCAGGCCGAAAACTGAACCAAACTAAAAAATTCGGTTTCGGCCCGAATGAATCGTGTATATATATGTAATTTATATTAAAAAAACAAGGCAAACCAGATACTCGGTTCATTCTAAATTGGAAGGGTTCAATTTTTTTGGGCCAAGGACCGAAAAAACGGAAAATCGAATACTCGAGTTCGGGTCGGGCTTCGATTCAACCTCCCCAAAAAATTGAGTCATCGGTTCCGAGTTCCGACCCTATATGAGATCCTTCATAGAAGCAAGCTTTAGATCTACAAAGATTTAGGTTATGATTTGTACATGCTCCACAACCCTTCTTCGAAATCGGGTTAAAAAAAAAGTAAGGGTGGGAGACTTTTGGTTTCTATTTTCCTTATAAAGGTGTTTGTTTGTTATTTGTTGTAAGTGTATATTAGTGTTGAGAATTGATTGTTTTTTTTTATAGAGTTTGTTCATGAAGGGAGTATTGCCAAGATTTGATTTTTATTTTATTTTTTTGTTTGATTTGGGGTTGAGAATTTATTGATGGCGCCTTGGTGGTGGTGGTTGTGACAGTAGTGATGGTTTTCAGATTAATGATGGTGTTTATTGTTTAGATGTGGGCATTGGTGTTTGTGGTGAATTACGTTTTGCCAGGGATTTTCCATTTACTCTCTAGAGGTTATTTTTAGAGAGAGGGCAGAACACTTCAATATGTGGGGAAATCGAGAGATTGGTCTGCTGTAGAGCATTCAAATATAAATTTTTGATGTTTTTATTATCTATTTTTTTATATCAAGGATAATCCACCTTGTCAATCATGACCTCTCATTAAACAATTTTAACTCTTCAGTCGCACCAAAACAGAGACGCATGCCACCCGAGCAAAGCAAACCGTGAAGGACCGATCACAACGGACCGATCAAGCCGAAACGAGATTTAATCCAAGCTCTTTCGAGCGGTGTTTCGAGCCCTTGCAGGATTTTAAATAAGCCCTTTCAGACGATTTTTATATTGTTTTATTTATATAAAAAAAGGGATAAGTTTTATCATATATAAATAAAAAATAAAGAGGTAATTGTCAATTATAAAAAAAATATTATTATAATTAACAATATTATCGAGCTCCTTTGGGCCTTGGCCGAAGAAAATGATGAAGAGGTGCCGGTTTCTGTCCTCTCCTCTGTCGGGATGGGTTGCCTCGAGCGCCTCCAGCTTTCTCCATTCGGTGTCTAAGCCTGGGTCGCCGTCGAACATGGGTCGAGCAGCAGCGACCGACACCGACAAGGCCCAACGCTGAGCGAAGAAGCCGAGGGAGTAGCAGGCAGGGTTCGGGAGGCATGAGTGCGGCGAGCGACACCAGCAAAAGCAACCGACGCAAGTAGAAAGGGAAGATTGCCCTTTCCACAGCCCCATATTTGGTCTCAGGAGAAGCGAGGACGAAAGGGGCCGAGGGCCCAACACGCACACAGCGCTAAGGAATGAAGAAATTGGGTCCGGCTGAAGCGAAGCAACCATGGATGAAGATGAAAATGGGGTTAAGGATCGAAAACCAACACAAGCCCCAACTTGATTATGGTATAGAACAGACTCGGAGAAGAGCAGACGGTGTTAGAGATGTGAATGAGACCAAAAGTGTCCCACATCGAAAAGTTGAACATATCAAACCCTAGTATATGAGTCGGTGAGCTACTCCTTCTATTGCCAATTGGTTTTAGAATGGAACCCCACTCGGCTTGTGTGCTAGGCTACTAGCGCATGTGAGCCCGTGCACACGACCCCCAGTCATCGGTCCGAGTCGGACTTTGATATGGTATCAGAGCGGTTAGCCTAACTGCCCGTATCGATCCTGGTCTGGGTTACCCAGTTGTACAAGTCTCAACTAGATGGTCATTCCTAGTTGGACTTGCGAGGGTGTGTTAGAGATGTGAATGAGATCAAAAGTGTCCCACATCGAAAAGTTGAACATATCAAGCCCTAATATATGAGTCGGTGTGCTACTCCTTCTATTGCCAATTGGTTTTAGAATGGAACCTCACTCGGCCTGTGTGCTAGGCTACTAGCGCATGTGCGCCCGTGCACACGACCCCTAGTCATCGGTCCGAGTCAGACTTTGATAGATGGGAATGGCACCCACTCCACACCAGAACCAAGGGGACCTTCAACACCCCACCAAAAGAAGGGAGGAAGGCGTCAAAGGGAGACAGGATAACTGGCCTCGGACATGCGAGGAAGAAACCGACCTCCGAAGAGGAGGTAGTTGCCCCCGATGATTATCGAAGAACAATTTTCGACATCCGGAGAGGGTTTTTGGCCTCCGAAGAGGGATTTGTTAGCCTTCGAAGAGGAGTTTTCATATCAGACGGAGGAGCGGCCGGAGGACGACGAGCTAGAACTCCGACATGGTTGTCGACTCCCTCTCTAGAAAACCAGAGAGAGGAGAGAGCTGACTCCATAAGTTTATATATTTAAACTCAGGTATTTTTTTTCACAAATTGATTTATAATTTAGACAAATTTGAGAGTTGTAATATGAAGTATAAAAAAAAATGTTATAGAGGATCCATACTAGGTTTTCTTAGGCCAAATGGTCAATCTACTATTATTCGTCAAGCTCGAAGCATCGATCGTTTTGAGAAAATACTTCATAGTGACAACGAAAGATTTCAAACACAACATAAGAAAAATAGCAAGTTAGTGGAAAGTTGACGCAGAATGGATATTTTGTGGGATGCGTTAAACTCGATCAAAAATATTATGAAAAAAAAAACTAAATATGGTTCGAAAAAAAAGTTAGTTAGACAATCTTTAACCATGATAAGGTTGCACATCTTTACTGCTCTGCCATACACCTCAACATTTACACTGATACATGTTTCCAAGATCTCATCCGCAAGGATGTTATCTGGTAGGATTATTCTAACCGAATTATTACCCGGTAAAAAAAAATGAACAACCTCTTTCCTTTTTTTTAATAAGGAAATAATTCGAGGCCAGACAAATCTGAACCTCGAGGGCCGACAAGTCGGCAGACGAAAACCGTCAGAAAGAAAACAAAATACAACGAAGGTGCAAGAGACAGGCACAAGCGCTCTACAAAGAGAAACCAAGCCCAACTAAACCGGACGAGATGCGGGCGTAGACGAACGAACGAAGCCAAGCGCTACCAACAACAACACCGCAGACCAGCGGTACATCAGGATACCCATGGGCAGTGAAGACGAACCTCCAAGGAAGCAGCCTTCTGGGAAAAGGAGACGCCTTGATACACACTGCCACGACCCAACCTCACCCAACTCCGAACAGCCAAAACCCCATCAACCGAAGAAGAAAAGCCAATCCCCCAAACCACAGAGTAAAACCACCTGAATCGAAAACGCACCAAAAACCCAAGCGGGATTTACGCAAACCCCATAGGGAATTATTTATATAGTAAATAATTATAATTTACTACAATTAATATGGTTTAGATTTAACTCTTTTATTTATTTAATCATTCTATGAAATCCACCCATCGGGCCAAGTTTGGGCCCAAAGAACATGAAGCAAAAGAACCTTGGGTTGACCGTAAATGCCGCCTTATGCCAGAGCAAGCCAGAGAAGGGCAATAGCTGCCGCCGAAGACACCATCGAAGAGAGGGATTAGACCGCAACCCCGTCGGCCGGCGACCACCACCCACGAGAGGGAAGAGGGGGCAAGACACCGAAAACAAAGGGAGCAACACCAGCTCCGCCGAAGCTAGAACCAGCCCACCACGACAGCAGAGGGGAAGGCACCAGGATGGAGACGCCACGAGGGAATGAACAAGGTTCGCCGGGCGAGACCTTGGATCCGAGATCAACAGGCCAGAGGAGGAGGGAACCAAGCAAAAACCGCCACCAAGAAGTCGTAGATGGTAATAGAAGACGATGCAGAGTAGTGAACCACTGGATTGACGGGGAAAGACGCACCATTCGGGCTCGAAGAGAGTAAGGATGGGGGTAGAAGACTCCAATCAACACAAGCCCCAAAGCAATTGAGAGATTGGAAGCAAATCGAAGCCTGCCAGACAGGGACGGGCTCGAATGCACCAGCCTCCGTAGACGAGATTAGTCTCCGACGAGGAACACCTCAGTCGAGAAGTAAGACTCCACCTCCGAAGAGGGGTTCTCAAGTCCGACGATGGTCGGAAACTCCGTCAAGGAGAGGAGAGAGCTCTGAAGGAGGGATACAACGCCCTCTTTTATTTCTTTTTTTATTAGGAAATAATTCGAGTGTCAGGCATACCTGGCAACTCAAGAGCCCGACGAAGTCGGCAGACGGTGAAACCATCACTACATACAATACTAGACAAATAAACAAGGTGCAAAAACAACAAAGTGGGAGGCGTATAATCCCGGACGAGCAAGCGAACCAAACCTGGACACGTGTTGTGAGCCTAATTTGCCATGTCTTACACTTAATTTTATATCGATTTCTGCATACATTACATACATTTTGGTTAAAACAATACAAAATCTGTGTAGTTTACACTTATTTGCAATATATGGAGGTCTACACAAGTTTTGGTTATATTTCGCAGAAATCGGACGCACTTTGGAGCTTAAAGGAAACTCATAGAGAAGCCAAGGATGTTGCAGCTGGAGAAAACGCCATTTTTCACCATTCTTCGTTCTGAATCAAGCTTTGATGTCTTCATGAAAGTTGTAGCCCTCGGAAAGAGCTTTCCAACGCATGGTCATATGCGTCAATCCGACGAACGAGGACTCAGGAAAGTGCGTTTCAAGAACAGAGCAGAAAGCTGAGAAAACTCTCCTCGACCTCGACAAGACTCTACTCGATCTCGACGAGCCATGGTCGAGCAGACCTGGTCGAGCAGAGCTGATCGAGGACACTGAGTCAGAGACAACCCGACTCCCGGAACCCTACTCGATCTCGAGTACCCCTGGTCGAGATAGACGAGCCATGTCCGGAGTCGACGAGTTGTGCTGAGCCGAGAAGCCGAGGACGAAGACGCAGACCACCTCTACTCGACCTCGACGAGCCCTTGTCGAGATCGACGAGCGCCTGAGTCCTTGTCCGAGCCAGTCGAGCACACCAACCCGAGGAGTCATGTCCGAGTCCATCGAGCACCAGCTAGCCGAGACGACGAACCAGAGCCAAGTCGACCAAGACCTCTACTCGAGATCGACGAGCGCCTTGTCGAGGTCGACTAGGACTCCAGAGGCTGTGCGACGCGGATTGATCAAGTCTACTCGGATTTGGATTGCTTGGGCGCGAAGTTGCTGAAATCTATCCGAAACTATCAAGATCTACCATGAAGAGAGAGATTCTATCCATTGAAGACATTTAGATATAATTCCTATTTTTAGATTTAATTTCCATTATGTCTTTTATTTATCTTTTAAGCTTTTTAGATAGAGATAGATATCTTCTTTCCTAGAATAGCTAGGGAATGAAGGCTATAAATAAAGCCCTGGGGGCTCAGTTTTATTCATCCAATTTCAAAGAGAAGTAGTTCCACAGATACAGTTTAGGAGTTCTAAGGTTTTTAGGGTTTTGGCTTACAGCGAAAGTTGATTGCCAGGATTGTAAAAGGCTTTGAATATAGTTTTATGCAAGTTTCTTCTTTTCAATCAATGTCTGCAATTGCAATGAGGCGTGAGTAGTCCACCCACTTCTGGGGCTGGGGTGAGCCCGACGGTGGCCATGTGAGGCGATGCGATGAAGGTCAGATCTTTTGTGTGATTCATCTTCTATCCCTATGAACATGATTCTTTTGCGAGAGTTGAAGGTGATCCTTGTTTGTGTTATTGAAGCGAAAGTGATCTTAATGCAACTTGGATTAATTATGTGAAAAAGGGTTAGTAACAATTAGGGTTTATGCGAGAGCCTCTATATGCCTATTTGTTAATGACGAAAGTTATTTGATGGAAAGCATGATCTTTTATGCCTTTATGTGTTGTTTTGCATGGTTATCGTTGTGGTGTTGAAACCCTGGCCTTGGAGGTCTTTTAATATATTGAAGTTTATTTCTGTCAAATTTCTGCATTCTGTCTTCAATTCTGCAAAGTTTTAAGTTTCTGTTCTTAGTCGACATAGACCAGCCTTTGTCGATCTCGAGTAGCATCTTGTCGAGGTCGAGGAGGGGTTGTC
The DNA here is from genome assembly GCA_037127255.1 of Persicaria tinctoria. Lineage (NCBI taxonomy): Eukaryota > Viridiplantae > Streptophyta > Magnoliopsida > Caryophyllales > Polygonaceae > Persicaria > Persicaria tinctoria. The sequence goes on along the minus strand of JBANSL010000006.1, from coordinate 49,707,108 downwards.
TTAGTCGAGTTGTCTTTTCTTCTGCTTTTGTCGATTTAAAGTTTCTGTCTTTGCTTTCCTTTGTCGAAGTCGAGTAGTAGTGGTCGAGATCGAGTTGGCTTGTTTTGTCGAGTTGCTTCGTTTTCGATTCTGAGTTACTGTTGTCGACTGTCTTTGTCTATCTCGAGTTGCTGTCGTCGAGATCGACCAGTGTGTTGCCTTGCTTTGATTTGCTGCTTTACTTTCTGTCTTTAGTTTGTTCTTTGCTTTTATTTTAGTTGCCCTTGCCGGGATTATTTGTTTCTATTTTATTTCTGCTTCTGCTTGTGTTTTTGTGCTGTTCGGCTGCTGTTGTGAGAATCTGATAGCTACCTGAGAACTGCTGACGTGCTTCCTCGTGGATTCGATCCTGATTTTCTCTTACTACAACGGGAGGAAGTCTTGTATTATTTGCTGAGACAGGGGAGTCGTTCTAAACCATATTCTATTCTATACTTGACTTACTCCTGCAACAACAACACGCTGGAGACAACGTAGACAAGACCCGATGCCAAGCACCACTAAGCGGCGACACCGCTAGCTGGCGGTACATAAGGAGTCCCTATGGGTAGTGAAGACGATCCTCCAAGGAAATTTCCTACACGAGGAGTCGCCTCGATACATACCACCACGACCCCGGCCAATCCCGACACCAGTTGCCAAAGCTCCAACACAGAAGAGGAACGCTAAGAACAACAAGGATCACAACCAAGAACCACCCTTGAAGACGCACCTTGAATCCATTTCAGACGAAAGAGAATTTATTCAATCCAAACAGGCAAAATGTTAAACTCATTCGGGAGATTTTATTTCAATAAATTTAGAATTCAAACCCTTTCGGGATTTTCAAGCCCTAACGGGATTTAGGCCCTTTTGGGGTATACTCAAAGAGTGGTTTCAACCCTTTCGGTTTGTTTTTATTTTTTATTTTCCCCTAAACCTTGGGCCCGAAGGACCCAAAACTTGGGCCCTAAACTTGGGCCCCAAGGACCAAGGAGGAGCGAGGGCGAACACTGATGATCCGCGTAGGCAGACGGTGGGAGACTTTGACGACACGAGCAACCAATGGAATCCAATGCATCGGAAACCAAAACGACGGCCAATACCCGCGAAAACAGTTGAGGGGAACTCAAAATCGGGCACAAACTGACTGATTTGGACGCAGGAGGACGGATTCGGGAGATGGAAATAAGGTTTAGGGTTCGGTGAGGAACCGGAAATCGCACGAACACGGGGCTCTCGGGGGTTGACGATGTTGGTGTGGTGGTCGAGGACGACGCCAGACGAAGAGGGAGATGTGATGGTGGTGGACAAAGAGGATGCGTGGTGGTGGTGGATTTGTGGGATGCTCATAGTGGTGGTGTTTAGGTTAGGGTGTTTCTAGAGAGAGGCCACTCTCCTTTTGTTGTAATCCGAATTTGCCCTCTTTCCTTTTTTGTTTTTCTTTCTCCCTATCATAGTTTTAAATAGGGGAGTTTTGCAAAATAGCCACGAAATCCGGCTGAATTTGCGAAATGTCCACGTTTTGGGACAAATGAGTGAATTAGCCGCTATACACACACACACACACACACACACACACACACACACACACTAATTCCAGATCGGAGGCGGATGCGAGCGAGCGAAGGAGGCGGACAAATGAGTGAATTTCGGATCTCGATTGCAATCGGAGGCGGATGCGAGCGAAGGAGGGAGATCGGAGTCGGAGGCGGCGAGGCGCAGCGGCGAGATCGAAGGAGGCCGAAGCGAGCAAGCGATGCCGGAGTAAGCCGGAGCCGGAGCCGGATCCAATTCCAGATCTGCGCGAGGATTCCGGATCTCGATTGCAATCAGAGGCGGAGCCGAGCGAATGAGCGAGATCGGAGTCGGAGGCGGCGAGGCGCAGCGGCGAGATCGAAGGATGCCGGAGCGAGCGAGCGACGCCGGAGTGAGCCGGAGGCGGAGCCGGATTTCCAGATCTGCGCGAGGAAGGAGAAAGACTTTTTGTTAAATTACAAAAATGACCCAATAAATATGGGAATTGTAAAAAATATCTATATTCTATTACAAAAATCACCCTATGAATATGAGAAATTAAAAAAACTATTTATATTTTATTATGTGACCCATAATCTATATTTTTATTTTTATTTTTGCACAACAAAATATCATATTTGCAAAACTTACATTTATATTTGGATTATTTGCACATCGTACTTTTATATTTGCACGAAAAAATGTTAAAAAAAGATTTAAAATAAAAAACTAGACTTGAGTCATATTTGCTCAACATACAGTTACATTTATATTTGGATGATGCTAAGCAAAAATAACACATAGTTGAGAAAGTATGGAAATATATTGAGATAAAATAAGATCATGGTGAGTATAAATTCACAAGTCTCGATTGTTGTGCAAAAATAACATATAGTTGAGTAAAAATAAGATGATGTTGAGCAAAATTTCACCAATCTCCCATGTTGTGCAATTATTGTCTATTGATGAGAAACTCTTACAACAGAGTCGTGTAACTCTTAAAACAGAGTCGTGCAACTCTTAAAACAAGAGTCGTGCACCTCTTACAACAGAGTCATGCAACTCTTACAACAGAGTCGTGCAACTCTTAAAACAGAGTCGTGCAACTCTTACAATTTGTTGTGCAAAATATAATATATTTTTTTCCGCTTTTTTTTTTCGTTTAAGAACTTTTTGTTGTGCAAAAATAACTTTAGGTTGTGTACATATAACATTTTGTTGTGCAAAAATAAAAATAAAAATATAGATTATGGATAACATAATAAAATATAGATAGTATTTTTAATTTCTCATAGTTATAGGGTGATTTTTGTAATAAAATATAGAATTTTTTATAATTTCCATATTTACGGGGTCAGTTTTGTAATTTAATAAAAGTTCCATCCTCACCCTCCCTCCCGCGAATCAGATCCGGCGTCCGGCGGCCTCCTTCGCTCCGGCCTCCGCCGCTCGCTCCCTCCCTCGTTCGCTCGGCCTCCGCCGCTCGCTCCCTCCCTCCCTCGCTCGGCCTCGGCCTCCGCCTCGCCGCTGCCTCGACCGGAGGAGCGATCGGATGATTTCAGATCTGAACTACTCGCTCGCTCACTCCGCCGCTCGCCACCCCCTCCGGCTAGCTCCGGCCTCGCTCGCTCGCTCCCTCTGCCGCTCGCTCCCTCCCTCGCTCTCTCGGCCTCCGTCTCGCCGCTTCCTCGATCGGAGGAGCGATCGAATATTTCAAATCTGACCTAATCCTCGACGGGAGGAGCGATCGGAGTTGAATTGGAACTTGAATTCGGCCGATCTGATGTCGAAGAAGGAGTAATCGGCCGATGCCCTGACGATTCAACGATCTGGTCCCTCCTGGCGAGAATTGGAATTCCCCGATTTGGTCTCGAGAAAACTAGAAAGAGAGGAGAGGGGCAGGATAGAGATATTAGAGTTAGATAGCGACTATTTTCCTAAATTGTCCAAATACGCGATCATTTTGCAAAAATGTCCAAATAAAGTGCCTGTTTTGCAAAAAAATTTCTTTTAAATACAGTATCATTTGTTTTTATTTTTATTTTTATTTTCATTCTTCCAAGTTCCACCTCCTTATCTTATCTTAAGGTGCAGGCAAATCACCTTATTCAGTAATTACCTTTACCTTAAAGCTTGTTGTAGATGCTCCAACACGAAACATCACTCCCCCCTCCATCTCCCTCTTCGCCAACCACACATCCCTTCCCATTTCCCCCAACCCAAAATCAAAGAAAAGCAATTATGGTGGAAGTCCGCCATTAACGGCCACAGAGATCCGATCAGACCAGAGCCATGCTCTCCTCATGCCACTGCTCATCATCCTCAGCAGCACCAACGATGCTTGGCCACAGGACTTCCTCTTTCCTCTTCAATCGGATCCGTCCTTCCCCTACCCGCCCCAAAAGCCGCCCTCTGTTCTTCGATCCGGTTCCCCCCAGATTCACCGTCTCCTCCTCCCTCGGCAACGCCATCGCCGCCGCTGCGTCCGCCGCCTCTTCCTCTTCCGTCTCCGCCCACGCCGCTGTCACCTCCACGATTACTCAGGTCGCCGTCACTGCCGTCGCTATCGCGTCCGGGGCTTGCCTCTCCACGAAGGTCGACTTCTTGTGGCCTAAACTGGAGGAACAGCCCAGTTAAGTGACGTAATTTCGTATCTACGTGTATCAATTCTTGAGTTCCCCTTTGTGAGATTATTTATATCTATGGAACTGGAATCCCCCTACTTTTGTGAGATTAGGGACGTGAAAGATGTTTAGCAGTTTTAAGGAAGAATTTATGGACTTCTGTTGACTTCCAATTATTCAACAGGTGGGGTTTAGCCTGTAAAATTGTATTTAGAAGTCTTAAGGATGATTTGTTCTTGCTAGATTTCCTTGTAGAGATGTTTCCTAAGAAGGTCTTGATATGTTCAACTTAAGTTTCTTGTTTGTCAATATAGTTTTGTGCTAACAATTGAGTGCATCTAGTGCAGGTTCTCTCATATTGGAAGGAGTAGATGTAACTGGCTACACTATATTCAATGACTTGAAGGTTTACCATCTTTACTTGCTTTGTCACTTACCTTTAGCTCTCTACTGCCCCTAAGACCAGTAATTCGTGAAGGCAGGTGCGGAAGGCCATTTCTTTTGCAAAGAAAGCTCATCATGGACAGTTGCGGAAAACTGGAGATCCCTATTTGACACACTGCATTCATACTGGAAGAATCTTAGCAGCTTTGGTTCCATCAAGTGGACAACGAGTGTGCATTCCTTCTCATATCTCATTGTTTATGTTGCCATTCCCGTTGATCAAAGTTCTTTTGATACTGTCAATTGTCATATTACATGGGTGTCTTTAATGCCCGTCTATATGTCTTTTCAAGGCTTAAAATGAAATGCTCAGGTCAGATCTGTGTTTCATTATATGTGAACTCATAGTTTGCATTTGGATATAACCTACAAGTCCATTGAGTTGCATTGTATATGATTGAAGATGAACACACAAACAGGAACTGAAACACGCAAGACTTAAATGGCGGGACTGAATGGCCTTCTGGTAATACTTCTATGTAGCTTTAGCAGAGAAATAGTTTTCTCTAGGCTAAAGGCAAAAGCTTCCAATTTAGAAGTCCCGGATAATTTCCCCAACAAACCCACTTCCTATTTATATGAGTTGACAATTATACTTCAAGCTTCACCCACTACTTACAATAGCTAATAACTCAAGAATAAAGCATCAATCCTAAGGGTTTCTTCCTGCTAGCACACCTGTTTCATCATATGTGAGCTCAAAATTTTCTTTTGGATACAGCTTAAAAGTCCGATTGAGTTGAATTATATATATATATGGAAAGAGGGGTTTTGAAGAGGGTTAAGGATGTTGCTTGATTAACGGAAAATATATTTGGCGGAGTGGGAAATTTACAATAGCTAATCCCTCTTTCCCTCTCGATTTGTGTTTGTTTCCACTTTATCATGTACCATTTTCAGTGAACAACCTTGCATCTCAATTATGGTTTTCCTGATCTGAATTTATAACCCTGATATTATAATTTTGCTGCAGGCTGTAGATACCATTGTAGCTGGAATTCTGCATGATGTGGTTGATGATACAAGTGAATGTGTTCCGAGTGTTAGAGAATCATTTGGTGATGAAGTAGCAGCATTGGTTTCTGGTGTTTCTCGATTGAGCTATATCAACCAGGTATAAAATATAGCTGGAATGAAGGTATCATCTTAGATAGAACTTGTATTGCTAACTATTTCTCTTACACTTCCCGGCATTTTGAGATGGCTATTCATATTCATTGTGTGAATTTATTTTCTCTGTTTACCTTCCTGATTATTGTTTTAGCCCCACTTTTCTTGTCTTTTGCAGATATTGAGAAGACACCGAAGAGTTAATGCAAGCCAGACTTCTCTTACTCACGATGAGGTGCTTTATGTAATTGAAACATTAGCATAAACTACATGACATATATTCTAATGGACATGATCCAAGCTACCTTTTCAAATTATATGTAGTCCTGGAAACTGCTGCCAGCAGATTATATGGCAGCTCGCTAATACCTATGCTGCTTGTGCTATAAATTCTTTCTTACCTAATAGGTTATATCTGCTAAAACTCTCTTGATTATGCAGTGTCGTTTCTTTTTTCAGAACAAACATATTAACATTCTTTCAATAAGAAATATCAAGCATGAACAAAAAAAGAGTATAAACCATGAACAAATTTGCTTATGCACATCCTCCACAAAACGAAAAAAAAGGAAGCTGATATCTCTGGCTAGTCGGGCTAAACCATGAGCTGCTGTATTGGCTACTATCCTAACATGCTTTAATGAAAATAACAGAAAGTGGTCTTTCAGAGAAAAACACTCAGCATGTAACAGACTATATACTCCTTATCCTAAAAATGTCTAAATGTTCCAACACTAGTTGAAATCAAGATTATAATGGTAAGAGTCTCATATGTAGCCACTTTATGTTTCTTATTGATTTTTCTGTTCATCATAGGCAAATAATTTACGAGTGATGCTGCTGGGGATGGTTGATGATCCACGAGTGGTACTCATCAAACTGGCAGATCGCCTTCATAATATGAGAACCATGTATGAGCCCTCATCATTCAATCTTTCCCACCCCTCCATTCATCTTATGTGTTTTCACTCTGAAGTTAAAAAAAACTGTTTATAAGCTTTCTTTATAATTAGATACTCCCTCCGTTCGGCAAAACTTGTCGTTTTAGAGTTTTGTTTTTGTTCGGAAAAACTTGTCATTTTAGATATTTTTACTTCTACTTTACTAAAATGCCCTTGATTTGATTGATGTGTTGTGAGTTGTAGTTTTTGATAAAGTAAAAAGTAGAGTAATGAATGAGGGTAAATTAGTAAAAAAGAAGTGTAATTATTAGCTTTATTAAAATTTGTGTGGAGGGTTAAAATGACAAGTTTTGCCGAACGGAGGGAGTATTACTTTCTCATGCCTGGCTTATTATAACGAACTAGTCGTTGGGACAGTTTATCTATATACAGATTAGTAATCATCAAATTTTGTGAAGTACAGAATGATAATCAGTTAAGTTGAAGTTGCTTACGAGGAAGGGAAGTTATAGGCTAAGCTAATCAGCTAATAGAGTGACTTTTTGTCTCACTTTGATGTCTTTACCTCAACCATGTATTTGTAAAATGTTTCAATATTTCTGATTATACCATCTATTTTAGTCCTTTGAACATATCACTGGGGAAATGCGATTGCCCATATGATTTGCTCTCTTAAGTCTTTTCTCCCAGCCTAGGCTGGATGAGGAGCAGATTTTTGTTGTGTTAGTAATGTGTTACCATGACGAGAAGCTAAGATGCAAGATGGATCTCTTTACTCTCCAATATTCTTTCCTTGCTTGTGTGATTCCCAAAGTATTAAAACCTTATGATGCCAAGATTTCCAGTTGCAACAAATGATCTTAAAACAGATGTCCCTGCATGCGATTTTTTTACCGTAACTTTGCCGGTTTCTCTGCATAATGATTCTGTTGTGCTTTTCAGCTATGCTTTGCCATTATCCAAGGCTCAAGCTGTTGCACAAGAGACATTGGTAATATGGTGCTCTCTAGCTTCCAGGCTGGGTCTTTGGGCGTTAAAAGCAGAACTAGAAGATCTTTGCTTTGCTGTGTTACAGGTAGGCATGTGTATACATTGCCATACATATCCTATTAAATGCATTTTTATAATTAGACGTCACACTTGCGTTAAAGCGTGATTCGTTTTCCTTCTATAATTAATGGGAGCACTAAATGCCAGTTATTGGTTTTTTATTTTCAATTCAAGTGATAACAGACTGGCTTTTTGTAATATTCTATTGTGCAGCCTCATATATTTTGCCAAATGAGAGCAGAGTTGGCTTCTATGTGGAGCCCTTGCAAAAGAACAGGGAATCCTAGAAGGTTACTTCTGAAAGACGGTTTTCTTGCAATCTTGGATGGAAGTACATCAGTAAATGGATCTGTGGAAATTGATGAGGATGATATGAATATGAAGGTACTGCAACATATAAAAAAAATGTCATTCGACCTCAAAATGATTACTGCTGTAACCAAGGCTTTCCCGAAACAATTTATCACACTGCATTTTACCATCGACAAAAGGCAACATGCTTTGGATGGACTGATACATGGATTAGGAAATTTGATCTTAAAACTTACTTGCCTCACCTGCGTCAACTGGCTGTCCTTTTAAGAGGTTCGATGGTTCCATCACCTGCACACTCTGCACACATGTGACTTTTTTCATGTTATATATGGAGTAGCTTTTAATGTTGAATACCAAATCAGAATTATTCAGTGGATCCCTTTGATAATATAGTAATTGTGTTTATGGATCTTATTTGATGTAATGTTTCTTTCTTTCTCTTGAATAATCTGCAGGATATTTTAGAAGCTGTCTTACCTTTTGATCTGTTGTCAGATCGGCAGAAGAGAATTAATTTCCACAGTAATCTGACAAAATTTCGTAATAATCAAAGAAAAGAAAAGATTATTAGGGATGCTGGAATAGCTGTAGCATCACTAGCTGCATGTGAGGAAGCACTTGAGAGAGAGCTTCTCATATCGACTTCGTAAGTATTCCTCTTCACATTCTGTCAAAAGATTATTAGGGATGCTGGAATAGTTGGGGATGGAATTTCTATGCAGCAACACTGATTAGTAGCAATATGTTTTTGTACTGTATTTGAAGGTATGTTCCTGGGATGGAAGTTACCTTGTCAAGCCGTTTGAAGAGTTTGTACAGTATATATAGCAAGGTATGAAACTTTGATGAAATCTCAAGGAATTTTTATACCAGAGATATTAGTTTCTTTTCATATATGCTAATTTTCTATGCCTATCCTAATATAGATGCCAGGGAATTCTTGCTGGAATAACCCACTTTGTTGTTGTCTAATGTTTCTAGTTGAGTTGTATGTGGTCTAAACTTATTAGATCTCGTGTTTGCATATAGATGAAAAGGAAAGATGTTGGAATAAGCAAAGTTTATGATGCTCGTGCATTAAGGATAGTTGTTGGAGATAAGGATGGAACACTTCATGGACCCGCTGTTACATGTTGCTACAGCATCCTTGCCCTAGTTCACAGGTTGGTATGGTGGAAAATGGATGATTTAATTGATATTATTGTCTCATACTTCTTGATGAATGTCATTTACTTTTGCAATTTTCTTTTCTTCCATTTTGTTCTAATTCATGAAGATCCACATCAATTGTTCTTAAGCATTCTTTTCAATTTCTTTGAATATGGATAAGATTGGTTATCAGTCTAAGCTCTCGTCCTGTAAAAACTGAAAACTATTTCATCCAACTAAGAGCTTTCTTAACTATTCGTTGTACACTGCAGACTTTGGACTCCGATTGATGGTGAATTTGATGACTATATTGTTAATCCAAAGCCTAGTGGCTATCAGGTCAGATTTTATTTTTTTGGCTCATGCTTCTTTTCTACAATCCTTCTGATATGTGTTTTCTACATGCCTCAAAGTTTCTTCCTATACTGTGCATGATTTTATGCTATACTGTATAATCCTAACCTGTTTCAGATCATTGCTTTTATCTTTTAGAAAACAAGTGCAATCATTCCACAATGTACCTTGTACATGTATACCATTTATCCTTGCATTGTTTTCGGGTGAAGAGAATTGGGAGTTGAACTTACATGAAAATGAAGCAGTTTTATGTCATTTTCTGCTTCTGTTACTGTTTTTTAAATTACAACCTCCTACCCAGTTGGTGTTGGGAGCAATCATTTGCGTAAGACAGAACTTGTACAAACCCTCTAAAGGAACTGTCTGCGTGCATATACGGATATGCCTAGTTTTTCTGTGATTTTTGCATATATTAATAGAAGATTCTGAGAGTTCTCTCGCTTTTGTTGCTGTGAGGTTAAAGTCTAAAACAGGGTTGGCTATGCATGTCTTTCATGCAGTTGCATGCCTTGAAATTTGTTGGCTGGAAGAGTTTTTTTTTTGTGTGTGTGTGTGTGTGTGTGTGTGTGTGTTTGGAGAGTAATGGTAGCTGCATTCCTCTTAAGGTTTATATTTGGACAACTAACACAACCCTCAATTTTATTGCAGTCTTTGCATACTGCTGTTCTGGGTCCTGATAATTCACCCCTTGAAGTTCAAATAAGGACACAGGTTGAAATTTGATATTGCACATGAAATTTCTTCTGTTCTCCAATTACTCTGCTTTGAACCCAAAATCTGAGTGATTCCGCCTAACTTTATGTAGAGGATGCATCAATATGCAGAGCATGGGCTTGCTGCTCACTGGCTTTATAAGGAAATGGAGAACACACCAGTTTCTGCGAGAAATGCAGATGGTCTTGACACAGAAGAATCTACTTCTTCAAACGATGTGGAGGAACAGACTTCAGTGGATGAGGATTTCTGTTTGAAGTATAGTTGCCTCAAAGCTGGACATCCTGCCCTTAGGGTGGAAGGAAGCCACTTACTTGCTGCTGTCATCATCAGGTGTGTTCCTTGTATTGAATTCTTCACCAACACTGTATAGCCAACGGTCCCAACCTATTCTTCGCTGCCACAGAACAGAATCCTCTATTCTTGCATAAGTGTCATCAATTGGTGAAAAGTGTTTCTCTAGGGCTTATGCTTAAAGAATAGAATTATTCACATTTTGTCTCTCTTTTTGCTATGCCTTTGGTTAGATGGATGGATGACATTTACAAATTCTATTGATGAAACATTTTTATCCAGTGTTTCTTTGCTGCCACAGAATTCTCTATTCTTGCATAAATGTCATCAGTTGGTGAAAAATGTTATGTATGGCTTATAGAATAGAAGTATTTGCATTTTGTCTCTCTTTTTGCCTATGCCTATGGTTAGGTGGGTCGATGACATTTACAAATTCTATTGATGAAACATTTTTATTCAGTGTTAACAATAATGGAAAGGAGCTACTTGTTGCGGTCAGCTTTGGGTTAGGAGCTTCTGAGGCAGTTGCTGAGAGAAGAACTTCATTCCAGTTAAAGAGGTGGGAAGCTCATGCAAGGTTGTACAAGAAGGTTGGAACTCTCGACTTGTTAAGGCTTTCAAATTCGTGTTGGGATTGTTTCTATCAATCTTCTCGTTGTAGTTTGGTGGCACTTTAGAACTCCAAGTTGCTTCTGAGATTTTCTCCTGCAAAGACCTCTCTTATTCCCCCCCCCCCCCCCCCCCTGCTTTTACCTTAATTAATCACTAATGAATTGATTAGTGGATTCAATCAATACTCCTTCCCCAGTCCTTTGCTTCCCGTCAGTTATTTCCATGATCTTGACTTTAGACCTGGAATTGTTAATTTGTTTCCTTGGTCGATACTGTTTTGTAGGTTTGTGATGAATGGTGGTTTGAACCTGGGCATGGGGATTGGTGTACTAATCTTGAGAAGTATACTCTATGTCGTGATGGTATTTATCACAAGGTATGCAATACATCAACACTTTTTTTCCCCTGGAAGAGATGCATTTTATCACATGCTTGTCAAATGTCGATCCTCTTTTTGGAGATGATACATTAAGTAATGGCATTGATGTTGATGGCAGAACATGTTAATCAAGGGCCAAGGCTCACAAGGTCTGCCTCTAGCAGTTATTTGTGCATATGGGAAACATAATTTAAACTTTCATCATTATGATACTTCATTTTCTCTTATATTAAATCCACCAAGTGTTAACTTTTAAACTAGAAGCTTAAACGCCTAAAGGGGCTTGAATGTCTGAGGACATATTATCATACATTCTAAATTATCTTTTTATCCATTTGGAACAAGAAAAGAATTAAAAGATGGGTATGAATATGATTTTTGGTTGCCGCATGCGGTTTCCATATGCTGATAAGTAGAAATTATTTGGTTTGTGCTTGCTCTGGTTCAGCTAGCTTCTGAAGTCTTTGGTCTAATCTTTCCCGATCTACAATGAGATCATTTGAGCATAAGAGCATGTATTAATTTTTTAAAAATTGGTCCATAAAGTTTTACCATACATTTTTCCCTCTCCAGTTTCTAAGTGAGCAGGGCTTGAATTTTTCTGGAAAATGTTAGATCTGACACCAATTTGTTCCTTCAACTAGATAGTAAAATAATGTGGTTAAACATATCTTTCTTTTGGTGAAAATGTGTTTAAACACTTGATGTTTTTTCCCTTGGAGAAGTTGTTTAGCGAGCTTGATCAATGATTAATAGGCTATCATGCTGAATTCAATTATGTGTTTCTCTACAATTATTTCCCACAGCAAGATCAATTTGATCGCCTGTTACCCACATTTATCCAAGTCATTCAACTATCGGAGAAGGAAGAATCTGAATACTGGGCTGTTGTATCTGCTATTATTGAGGGCAGAGATGTTGATTCAATCGCATCAAGTTATGAGAATCTTACTGCAACTATGCAAACTTCTAGAGAATCTAACATCAATAACAAGGTTAGTATAAATTGCTCTATAGACTTCAAAACAATGTTGTCACTAATTATTTTACTCTTCTTGCTGTCAAATCTTCACTAGCTCTGTCTGGGTGATCATTTTATTTATGAATTTTAGGCTTCTCAATTCCCCTTCTACTTTCTTAGCCTTCCCGTGCGCATGGCTTGGGTGACTATTGGTTAAAAATAGTAGTATATTTCGTCCAATATTGTATATTTGGTTAATCGTCCATTATTGTATTTTATTTTGTATATATTAAAAACTCAACATACAAAGATAAGTTAAAACGATTAATTGGGGAAAAGACATGTAGTAGACAATTTTTCTTTGAAGAAAATGAGTAGAAAGGCCCAGAATTTGTTTAATAACTTAGCAAAATGACATGGTAGATAGTGGGATAGACATGAGTCGCAGAATTTTGTAAAGACGTAGTTTCACGTTTATGTTGTCCGTAGATGGATTCTTTCTCAATAGAATCTAGTAATCATGTTTCTCGCAAATGTGGATAGTGATTATTTAACTAGATGACACCTCTGAAACGATATTGGAACTAACAGCTGTGTTCCAATATAGGTTCGTCTACTAAGGACGATGCTTCAGTGGGAAGAAGAGCTGTGTTCCGAAGTGGGCGTGAAGGGAGTAAATGGCTACCTCAAGTCTCGAAGTAAGGGAAACACTCTCGACTTTGGGGAAGTGGCGATTGTGTGTTGGCCTTTTGGTGATATAATGAGGCTGAGTGCTGGCAGCACGGCTGCAGATGCTGCCAGAAGGGTAGGGTTGGAGGGCACATTGGTATTGGTAAATGGGCACTTGGTGCTTCCGAGCACCGAGCTGAAAGATGGAGACATAGTCGAGGTAAGATTGTAATATCCGCAATTGTATAAGATGTACATAAACATGGTGGTGGTTGTAGATGCTAGGAATTACCATTCTGATGAAATGCAAGTCTCGTTGTTTGTGTATAGAGTCGTAAGTCGTAATGGACCATATGGTTGATGATCCGGAACAGGAGGTGTAAGTCTATTGTTACTCAAGGCACTATATTATTAAACATGCTGATTTGATATTGTTGATACAAGTCTTGCCATATAAAGTATAAACCATATTTAATCATGTCATCAAGTAATATAAACAGTATCGAGACGTGCTTATTTGAAGAGATTGCACTGAATAACCCCAAACGTTGGGTCTCTTGGGGCCTGGGGGTGGCTGTAAACATTATAGCTCTCAACGATCGCCTTCGACAAGTGTTCTTTAACCCGAAACGCAGTATAAGTGGCAACGGCTAGTTTTCTAGGAGCATAAATTCATAGTCCGCGTTAACATCTTTTAATCCCATGTCTTTGCTTCCCAAGTATACAAAGTTATCGATTGACATTATGAAATGATATATTTACCAAAAAAAAACATTATGAAATGATAATTCATCTGGGCTCTGAGAAGCGAAAGTCGCAGATAGAAGATGATCCTATAAGAACCATTCTGGAATGGCTCACCGGAAAGGACTTGTGGTTAATATTCATAGGTCCCCGGTTCGAACCTCGGAATGACCGCTCTTTATTTACCAATTCAAGAAGATGATCCTATAAGAAATCAACACAGGCTGTTAGTTTGGAGTAAACCCACGAGAGCCGCTAAGCAACAGATGCTCATTCAAGTTCGACCTTCTGGCTCCATCACATGCCAGAAAGTTGCCCTGGAAAGGACACCAGCCCGGACCATTCACTGCCAGCAGTTGCAACAATTCGGACAGGCCAGGGTTGTGAGCCCCGAAAGTACGAAATGTGCAGTTAAATTCTTCCTTGACAATAACAATTTCTAGAAATGCAGTGCTTGATTGATTCCATGATGCAAAACAGAGAGGATAAGATAATATCCTGCAAAACTCAACCCACAAAAACACCCAATAAAAATACATATATGATTAGATAGAATATTAATAGTCAAAATACAAAACACTTCACAAAATACACATTCCTGCTAATCATCAACAAAGTTAATCCCATCTCATAAACTTCATTTGTGAATATAAAGCTACCCATTGGATATGCAAGCTTCAGGTAATAATAAATATAATCTCATCGTGTTCTTCTGAACCTATCATGTCCTTGTAGAAGATGGATAAAAAAATTCTTTACAGAACATCAAAATCCCCCACAAAAGAAGGCGAAAAAAAAAATCTCCTCATAATTAAATTTACAGGGCTAAAATCTAGTTGAAAGACACTCCATTTTCTCGATGAATATGATATTCCTTAGAAGTCAAGGATAACAGAGGTACGATCCCATAGAACAGATCCTGTTCAAGTAAGGTCTTGATCAACATATACATTAACAGCTGAATAACTTCCATAAGCTTCCATGCCACCCAACTCTTCATATGATTCATCTTTCAAGGCTTCCTGTTACAACAGATTGCTATACTTTGCTCATGATGTTAATATACAGAGGGCGGGCTTCCTGTCGAAACTATATAATCAACAGACCATGTTCCAAAGTTCCTATAACATTACTGAAACCGCATTATTACAAATTCCAAACACCTAATAGGGCTTTCTACTTATTTCTGTTCACAGAAACCCTTGTGAATTGTGACTAGAGGGCGGCCTACCAATAGCCTCTAGCAACCTGCTAAACACAAGCTTAACGGGAATGCAAGCTACTGTAGGGGGTCCAGCATCCAAAGGTTTCATCTCCCCGTCCATGTAGCGATGCAAGCCACTATGTCTTGGCTCAAACACAAGCTTCTTCTGGTCCATGCCTAATGAAGAAAGAGGTCGGATCTTTTGGCAGGAAGATGAGATTGATCTCTTTGGAGGTTTCTTTCTCTCTGAAGATGGAGCCTTGGGAACATGAGGGGGTTTCTGTCTCACTAAGTTTTTCTTCTTCGCAGAAGTGTTTCCAGAAACTGATTTTCTAAATTGTGATTTTGGATCTTGATCGACGTGCTGGTTATCAACATCATCCAACTGCGAAGATAGATGAGGGTGAGGGACCCGAAAGTTGGCGGTTCTCCTGGCACGTGTCCATACTGGTGGAACCCTATCTACATCATCACTTTTCAGATTCTCAAATGTGTCAACAGAAGAGACAAGATCATCTGTTGAGCCATCTCCAAGTGTTTCAATTTGTATAGGATGCCCTATAATTGGCTTTCCATTTAACCTGCTCATCAAAGAAACAAATGGGACATGCTCGCGTCGGAGGTTAGCTTGCACCTCCAACTCCACATCAAGAAGCAATTCCTGACCATGAAGACCACCACATAGCGAGTTGTAACTGCCAAACCCATCCCCATTGTATCCTCTGAAGGAGCTATCCCTCCATGTCAACTCCTCCCAACCAACCATATTTGAACCAACGAGATTGCACCGTCTGGATGCAGCTTGTGGCTTCAACATGTTTCCCTTTCTTCCATATCCTTCTATATGGTGCTCAGGGCTGTCCTTGATGAAATCAACCTCATTGTTGTCGCCATCATGGCCATGCCAATAACTTGAATTATGATTTTCTCTTTGAACCAAAGAACTTGGTTCAAGGTATGTTCCGTAAGTGAATTTATCGAAGGACCTCCTTGAAATACTACGAACATTTCTTTTACCCTTCATCTGCCATCTTGAGACCCCCATATCAAAGGAAATAGGATTTTGCTGAAGAAACTGAGGCTCGTGTGGAAATGATTCGCTGGATTCCTCACAGCTTGTGCTTGCATGATCCCCTCGCATTTCCAAACTGTTCAGAGCTGTTGATTCCAATACCATAGGTGTATTCACATCTGAATAATCAAAAGTCAGGGATTAGGATCATATGGGGACTGGGGTAGTAACAAAACAAAGGAACCAGAAGAGCCAAATTTAAGTTCAATTCGATTAAAAAAAAGCATCATGAAAAAAAGTACAGATTGACATGCAAATAGAAGAAAGGACCCAGAACAGCCCAACTCACCTGAATATGTGATCATCTCAACATTTGTATATTGGTCCATTGATTCAGTCTCAGATGAATCAGAATCTGATTCAGTATCTTCCGATGGTTCCAAAATAGCATCCTTGGAAAAAGCATCCGAATGAGAATGACAGACTACTCCTTGATGTGGAGCTACATTCTCCATCTGACTGCAAGGATCTGCTTTCATATCCAAAATATCAGTGAACTGAGGATGCAGGTAAGATAATCTGCGCCTTTTTGCTTGAGCATCTTCTCCCAGATCGTTTACAACTGACATAGAAAAGGTATCACCTTCTGGCTGCAAAGAGTGGCCAGGCCATATAGTGGCATTCTGCAATACTTGAACAAGAGGGCGACGTCTATCACGTCTCTTAATGCTAGATTTCTCAAAATTCCGATCCAGTAACCCCTTCCCCTTGTCCATAGATTTTCCAGAATCAACATCCCCACAGCTCCCCAAATAAATACCAGCAGCAGAAACAACTTGAGCCTGATCATCACTGGCTGCTTTATGTACGGGACTCAAAGCAACAGATACAATTTTCTTAGATATGGTAAAGTCCTGTGAGCCTCCTATCAAGGAGTCGCTTTCAGATTTTACTGAGCTTCGCCAAGTACCACCATCCCCTTCGTGTGTAGATAAAAGATTGCTATTGCATTCATCCTCGCCAGGTAAAACAACTATTTTATTAAATTGCTGCAATTTCATGCTTTCATGTTTTCCATTACCATTTCCTAAAGCTCCCAAAGATGTATGCAAGTCTTTCCCAGCAGATCCACAGGAATTATTATTTATAGAGGAGTTAGCACCTACTTTCCCATATTTCTTCTCAACTAATTCTTTCTCAAGCTCAAGGGCATGAAGAATGGCATCCTCCCTGCGGGCATATTTTTCTCGCTTCTTTGAGCGAACACCTAGGGTGGCTTCGGCTCTCTCAATGCAATCATCAAACTCACCACATCGGAATGTCTTCACACGCTTCGACTTCTCAAGATTATACCAATCCCTGGGTAGGCAAGGTGAATAAATTAAATGGGCGAAAATGAACTCAGAAATTCGGGGCAGGGGGAATACAGGCTGCAAGTTGAACATATTGATTGCTTAGCAAAAGAATAGAAAAATAAGTGATTCTGCATGTCTTGTTACTAAGTTTTTTTTTTTTTTAAAGAAATAAATAACATAACTGATAACAGGAACACAGAAGCAACTCCATCCAGCCAACTCAAGACTATCAACAATAGTTTCCAATGTAGACCTCTGTGGAATACCAGCACCTTAATCTTATGTTCTCTTATGAAAGCAAGCCAACACTATAACATTTAAAAAAATTCCTAGAGGCCAGATCTATACCAATCCATACTAGTTAGTGCCATTCCTTAATTACCTTGAAATTTCTTATGGCCTCCTGCTAAACAACCGAACGGAAAAAAAAAACATAATAAGAAATTTCCAGAAACAAATAACTCCAAGAACAACCTTGGTCACGCATCAGTACATGACAGCAATTGTCCTCCACCCCAATTCCACGGGGATATGGAAAGATTAATATCAGCGGTTTCCAACAGGACCCAAAATCCAAAACTCATAAGCTGATTCAAGGCAAACATTCACATCTACTCGTAAAACATTGATTTTAATATCAGGAACACTTCCAAATCACACCTCAGTCACCACTGATAAATCAACATATTCCAGAGATGCTAATAGGTGGAAAAATGGACAAAAAAACACATCCACTGCTGAAAACGCTTCACAATAAATTTGATATTCATGGAATGAGACAAGGCCTCGTTGACAAGAAGAAGAAACTTACACACTGGCATCTTCTCTCCCAAGTAGCTTGACAGGAGTTCCAGATCGAGGAGACATGAGGTGAGACGCAGACAGCTCATCTGCCCCGAGGATTTTACCAGGCCACCATGATCCATTTCGCCTCCGAACCCAAACAATGGAACCGATCCTGCTATCAATCAGTCCAGCTCCTTCCCCTCCTCCACCTCCCGAGCTCAACATCGCTGTGTCACACATACACAAGGACTGATAGCCGACAATGGAAAAGCTATCTACGTATATCTGTACAAAATAGATTGCCTACGATTGATAACCAAACTACACCCTAGAAACTCAGATTGTCAGTAGAAAATAATACTTCCTTTTTTTCAGGGGGGTTATACTAATAATCGCACCTGCTCCTAAAACCAGCATCAATCTCCTGAAAACCGGAAAGACGAATCGATCGACCGATCGCTCGATCAACCGCCAGCGAAAAACTGAGAGAAACGGACGGTGGATGGGCAGATCCGACTAGAAGAACCACCAGCGAAGGTCGATCCGGTGTCGGTGAATCCGGTTTCAGCTAGAGCTAGGGTTTCCATTCAATAATTAAGAGATTGATCGCAGATTCGCAGGGAAAAGGAAGAAATTAACATCTAACGGTTTCTAGGGTTTCAAAGGATCTCGATTTCGAGGTTCTCGTCTCCAACAACGGCGAAGGGGTAACAAGAATCACAGATCTATCCGCTCTCTCCCGCGTGCATAAAAGAAGAAACAAGAAAGAAGAAGGAGAAATGGTTTCTCTGAGTCTGAGCCGGTGAGACGGTGAGTCCTCTGATAGTAAACTACTCAACTGGCATTTATATTTTCTATTTTTCTATTTTATTATTTTATTTACGTCATCAAAATAGACCACGCGGTTTGTCGTATTTCAACCCTTTTTTTTTTTTTTTAATATGAAAGAATTTGGCTGTAAGCAATGCATTCTAATCAAGAGCATCTTTTCAGACGATACTAAAAAAGACTGCATCTGTAGGGAGAGAGAGGAGCCAAAGAAATCGATCCCGAGGCGAAATTGACGGTCAGCAACTCGGTTATCATCCCTAAAGATACGAGAGATCTGAAATTCAGAAAACTGTCTCAGGGTGCATAGAGAGTCGGATAAGAGCATCTCTATTTCGCCAAAACTAGAAGCGTCTGCGCTAAGACATTTGATAATACTGAGATTATCGTCTTCAATGCAGATACGCGTAATGTTGAGTTCCACTGCTTTAAGAATACCCTTCCACATACCAAAACATTCGGATCCAATAACGGAAGAAAGAGGAGAGGTACCGGATTCTGAATACAGAACACTACCCAAGTTATCTCGGATAAGAAATCCATAAGTTCTGCAGTTATCAGAGGACAGGGCTCCATCGAAATTTAATTTATACCAATTGTTTCGTGGCTTAGTCCATTTGGGTATGTGTTTTCTGGTCTTACGAGGTTCGATATCTTTATTCTGTATTTCCCGATCTGAACTTATGTCATCAAATTTTGCATTCTCCCCGTTAGATAACTGGTCTTTTATATAAGATACTACTGTATTGTTTTAGAGTTAGAATTGAGTTTATCAAAACGGGCTTTGTTTCTAAAGTACCAAGAGCACCACCAAGCAAGAGTGGAAAAATCCGATTTGCCAAGGGTGGCATAAAGGGCACATAAGTCTTCATTTGTGTTGGATTTGGTGTCGAATGTACATCGAAGAGTGTTATGGATTTTAGGAGAGTTGTTGTATTGCATGTTTTGTTGTAGGGCATTGAAATAAGAAATGGCCAATGCCCTCATAGTTCATACCGCAGAGCGGGCACTCAGTAGGAATGTCAGCTCCACGGGAGGCCAGTTTAACGGAGGTAGGTAGGCCATTCTTGGATACTCACCACAAGAAGTCTTTTATTTTTGGGGTCACATCTAGATTCCAAATCCAGTGAAATTCAGATGTGGAATGGTTTTTTGTTTTGTGAATAAGCTCAATCGCCGAAGCTGTTGAGAACCGACCATTTTTACTATAGGCCCAGTATAGCCTATCTTGGTGGATGTGCTTTGGTATTGGGGTTTGTAT
Organism: Persicaria tinctoria; assembly: GCA_037127255.1. Taxonomy (NCBI): domain Eukaryota; kingdom Viridiplantae; phylum Streptophyta; class Magnoliopsida; order Caryophyllales; family Polygonaceae; genus Persicaria; species Persicaria tinctoria. The sequence goes on along the minus strand of JBANSL010000006.1, from coordinate 49,686,802 downwards.
AATAGTTTTGAGGGTTTCCTTGATGACGTTATTGTTTATAGTGTTTTATAGTTTATCAACATCTCAAACCTTATCGTCTGTAATGAAGGTACCCACCATGAGCTGATCGTCAATTAGGTTTGAGTTTGTCGCTTGGGTCCAAAGGGGGAACTCCCCAACCCAAAGGTCATGCTAGAAATTTATTGATTTTCCGTTAGCTATTCCCCATCGCAAGCCATTTTTGAAAAGTGGAAGAAGAGAGGTCAACTTTGACCATTGCCAGGATACATTTTTTTTTTTCGTAGTTGAGAATTGTTTTGTCTTTTAGGTATTTTTGTGATATTAGCTTAACCCATGGATTGTTTGGTTCCGCTAGAATTTTCCAGAGGAGTTTTAGTTGAAGTGATTTGTTAATGTCTTCAGAAAGGCGAATACCCAGTCTTCCTTTAGAGCGTGATTTGCATACTTCGAACCAGTTGATAAGGGGTATATATTTAGGACTCTTGTTCCAAAGGAAGTTCTTGTTGATTTTGTCTAGCTCCTTATGTATGTGCGAAGGAAGAAGGAAGCATTGCATGATGTGTAACGGTTTAGCAGCTAAGTTGGCTTTGATTAGTGTGCATCTACTAGTTTGTGATAGGTTGTTTGTTGTCCATTTTGTTAGTTGTGTTCTATTAGCGGATGTGATGTCGTTAAAGGTGGAGTTTGTGACTTTGCTCGATATGACAGGGCATCCTAGGTATTTCCCTAGATTAGTTGTATAGTCTATCTGGAGTTCATTTTTTATTGTGTTTTTTTATAGAGTTTTCTATATTTGTTGTTGTATGAAAGACAGATTTATGAAAATTAATTCGCTGACCAGAGTATCGGCAAAACTCTAGGGTGATTGTGTTTATTTGGTCATAGACTTTCTTAGTTGTAGATGCAAAAATGATGATATCGTCTACAAAGGCCAGAAACGGGATCTTGTCACATGATCTCTTGATCGAGATGCCAAGGTGACTGCTAGGTAAAACTAACCGGTGATTCTATTTTTATTATTTTTTGGAAATAAGAAAAAAAATTAGGCCGTATTCAGAGGGCGAGCTGCGCGACTATGTCCTATATCGTCATTTAAGATGAGAATCCGAAGTTCTAAATCATCCTCTACACAGTCGTCGGCATGCTAGTTGTAGGCGAGATGTACGATCTTGTCTATAACAACATTACTTTCCCTAAAAATATGACGAATATCAACATTAGAAAACGAACATAAATCCAATTTGGTGTTCAATTGCAATAACTCTATGTTTTAGGGACACTTCTAGACTCCTATGATGTCATTGACAACCGTGAGAGTGTCTCCCTCAACAAGAAGATTTTCAAAACCCATTTATTTTGCTCGAAAGACGCCCATACGAAGTCCAAGAGCTTCGATGATGGTTATAGAACTAAAATTACAGGTTTCATTACCCATAGACAGAACATGGCCATCTGAGTTCCGGATCACAAACCCAAAGGCAGCCAAACCCGGTAGGTTAGCTTGGATCCACCAAAATTTAGTTTAACAAAACCGGTAGGTGGCTTTTGCGGAACAGAGGGAGTAATCTTTACCTTGTTTTGTCGTCCTAAAAAAGCAAGCGTGGATAGTGAACGACAGGTTTTGCCGAACAGATGGAGTAATATTTAAAAATGCCATGTGCAGTGGCGACTATAGGGCCTATACTATTTGAATCATACAACTCTTCTCAAAAGAAGTGGCAACTTTTGATAACCTTGACAATGCCTTTATCGGGGAATACCGGAACATGCTTGATGCTCAAGTGTTCCACAATAGGCTGGGGAGTTGGGCAGACAATCGCTTCTTCCTCACGAATTGCTAGACTTTACATGTGATGCTTTTACGATCATCTTGGTGGATATATTGGTATGTTGGGGCATTTAAGGGTAATTTTTCTGGCATTCTGTTATGTGTTTGTGTCATGTGATGGTGAGTGATGATATGTAGAATAACACTTCGCGGAGTACCCATCTTTTAGTGAACCTTGGGAGTAATGTTCGACGATCTTTCTTTTGATCCGAGGTACGAAGTGACTCGACCAAAGCTTCACAACCGATGCTCAAAGGCGCTCTAGTGACCAGAAAAAGGAAATCGGAAGGCTTCTATATCTCGCACGAGTAGTGAGAGCTTTTTTGAAAGCCGTTAACCCGATCGACGTAAGAACCGATCTCAAGCTTGATGAGCAGCAAACCAGGCAATCTGGCTTGACTTGAATAGAGCGGAAGATAAGTAAGCGACCACTCATATTAGGGTCGGCCCATCGGGTGTGCGGTATATGTATATATATGTATATATAAGTTGCATAGTGTAACAAGTGGGCGCGCTAGAGGAGCTGGTAGAGGATGCCGGTGTTAACAAGAAGGGTGGGAGTTCGAATCCTTCCAGTGGCAAAACCTAGTATTTATAGCAAGGAAAATCAGGATTTGCCGCAAGGAGTCAGGGACAGCCCAACATGCCCATTCTAATCTTTTTAGGCCCACCAATCCGATTCCTTTTTTTCTGAAAATTACAATCAGCAGAAATGAGCTTTTCAAAACTCAAAATATTGAAATCTTACTTGCGATCGACCATGACGCAAGAAAGGTTAAATGCTTTGGCTTTGATTTCAATTGAACATGAGTTTTTATAAAATCTTGACTATGAGAGTTTAATAGATGACTTTGCATCTAAGAGTGCTAGAAGATCAGTTTTTCGAAAGTTGTAGCATTGCATTAGATAGATTATCATGGCCTCTGGTAAAAGTTTAGTTTTAGTTAATGATTATTTGTAATGACTTTACATCTACGAGACCATCTTTTTTGTATGTTAGTGGATTTGGTGGATTATTTTTCCCCTTTGAATTAGTTAAAATAAAAGGCATCAGCACGTAAGTTGCACAAGGCCTCGAATCCTAACGGAACGGCCCTGACTCATATAATGCAAGGCTTGGAGGCAAGCTACCAGCAAGATCTAGTTTTAGTTAAGTTTTGATTCATTAACTAGCAAGTTTAGTGTCAAAATGTATTAAATATCATGTTTGTCGAGTATAGATGTTTTCACTATGTGTTGTGCAATTTTAGGCTATAAAGAGCCAAAGAAGTGAAGAAAATAGTGAAAATGAGTTAAAAGGTTCATAAAGAGAGAAAGACGATCAATGTCAAAACCTTAGCTAAAGTTATACACGTCCAAAGAACGAGGCGAGCACTCTCCCATTTGGACGAGTACACAACAGCTCGGACGAGTAGGGAACTTGAGTATCGAGCACAAGTGCAAGGCGAAGTGGAGTGAAGCACTATGGCTACTCGTGCTAGCAGGCTACTACTCGGGCAAGTACTGGGCAAATCTGGCGAGTACGGGAAGTTTTTGGCGAGTACGAAGTCAATTCTTGATATCTTCTGAAATTTTAGCTTTTTTTTTTTTTTTTTTTTTTTTTTATCTAATGATGCTTATATATACCATTTCCGATCATATGAAGCTTCTATATCTAAATCCTTTCCATGGATCAATGTCAAAGGCATAAAAAATGTCTTTCTTTTCTACTGCATACATCACAAACTATTTGCAATTTGCATTCCTACTCGCCCCGACATCAGGGGAACTTCTACAACAACAGGGGAAAGAATTGACACAAGGACAATATATGCTCTCCTTTGCATTATTTAAACATATGATTCTTTCAGCCTCTGAGATCAAGTTAATTAAATAAAGCTCGTGTCGCACCAGATATAGCAGCTACAATAACCATTACAAGGAATGAAGCTGCAGTCTACAGATCCGATATTTACAGATCACAACAGCCCTTAACCTTTGCCCCTATTTTATAATCCGAGATAGCATAAAAGTCCCAAATGAAACAACTCAAAAAGAGACCCATCTTACCTTAGTTCACATATGAGTGCGCAATGACATTGAGATTGCAGCTTCGGGATCACATTCATACTCCAGACTCCAGTTGATCATGTGAATTGGCGTCTTACATAGGTGTCTTCATGCACAAACACTGGGTCTTGTGAGGTGGGAGGGACTTCCGGACGCCCCATAGCATTGATAGCAATACCATTAGGTTGAGAGGTGGGAAGCATCGATGGGCCAACAGTACCGGTCTTCCCAGATGTCAAGCTGAGGTAATAGAACAATCCAAGGGCGACACTAACAAAGGATAAGGTAGCGGCACTCGCAAAGACGCCCGGTTTGACTACGTAACAGTAGTAGTTGAGGTACATGCTGTCCATGTTGTGTTGATCATTTAGAGCAGCTGCACCAAGCAGCAGGAGAAACGCTAAAGCGAAGGTGCACCTGCATTACAAAAACGAGAGACCATTGCCAGCAAAAAGGTAAAGGCTTATCCCCCACAGTCGAATTACAAGAAAAATAAACAATGGTGTCAATGTCACATAAATTGCAGTGTTACCCTAAAGACAAAAGACACTAATTGATGTGGGGTAATCTACAACATAAGAAAGAGCTACCATAAAAAATTGAGTAGAAAAGTTGTGCAAGGTGCATAGCTGCATATATATCGTATAGAAAAACTCTCGAACGCATATGAGGAAAAAAGAACAGCCCAGCTCTTGGCAGTTCATACACCATCAATTTGTTGGTGCTCCTAATATCTAGAGCCATTTGTCCCTATTCTACTAGAACAGAAAAAGATAAAGATTCAAGACAACATCAAAAGGTCACAAAGTGAAATTACCATGAAACGACGAAGCACACTACTGCTAGTGTCCAGTGGCAGTGAGAGTTTGAGGGACGAACATATCTTTTGCAACAACAAATGCACCCACTTGCAACATTAACGATTATCTGAGCGACCAAAAGGCTTAGTGCAGCAGTCAACCCAAGACCGAAAGCTGGGCTTCTGGGATAAATACAAATACTAGGACTATTAACATTCTGAGTAACCTGAGAAGCCTGCAAGAAGATCCACAGACCAATAAAATCATAAACGAGATAAGATTTCGAATGCTCGAGCTCAAGGAACTTTTACTAAGATATCCTGAATTTCGTAAGGGTAATATTATAAGGGTTCGTTTGATTGATGCTTTACATACAAAATTCCCACAAAGTAATCTCAAGTTCTCAACTATGTGTTTTGCTGAATATTTTCGGATTAAAAACCCATTCCAGCATTTTGGAGGAAGATCAATTACCAAGGGGTCATTTAGTATAGTTTCAGGTATCTGGTTGGAATAAGGAATCGAGCTAGGTATGCATTGGGTTGGAATGACAGTCCGATAGCTCATATTCGATAGCTTCTAATTTTTGGAATCAATCACCCGGAGTTTGAGTTTGAGAGTGGGTATGAGCTCATGGGTTAAAGGAGGGAATCTCATTCTTAGGGCATCAAGTTTGATACCCATACCCGAACAGGAGAAACACCTCCCAACCCGATACCTCATACCCAACTCAATTCACACACCGTAGAGGCGTAGATCCATCTTTCGAGAGGTTTCAATGTAATAACACTAAACTTGGTACCGCACATCACTGTCAGTCGTCAGATATGGGCCTGGAATCTTTAGTCTAAAACACGATTCATACACCCAGAATAAGAAAAAAAGAGAAAAAAAAGAGACATCTTTCGTTGAATCAGGTACGAAATTGAAGGAAACCTAGTTATACCATCTGTCTACATTCGTTGAATCAAATACGAAATTGAAGGAAATAAGCAAGGAAATACACGGAATCTGTCAAAGGGAATCTGAGCGGGATCAAAGGAAGAAGAGAGGGGAAGAGTAAGGACCTTAATCCGCTGGCCCTCAGCAGCAAAACCTAGAACAGTAGAGAGAAGCCCTAGAAATCCAACTACAGAGCTCACCACCAACACTTTCGTCTCCATCTTTCTCTCTCTCTCTATCGGTGGGTTTGCGTTGAGTTGAGGCACAGGCGCACAGCTTTTGCTTTTATAGCAAGTAAAGGGGGAAAATACTCATAGGTGTCGGATTGGCACGATTAAAGATTTATATTGTGACAACTGACGACGCTAAAGCGACCTTTCATGATTTTTTAAAAAGAAAAAGATAAAGTTGACAAATAGACGACCTTTCATGCCACAACTTTGATTAAAAAGTTGTTTACTTTTTACTTAGTGTTATAAATAAATGGGTGTTCTTACGAGTTTTTTTTTTAATATGCAGGTATTCCAAACTTATCCTTAGACTAGTCCTGGATCCAAATCTGCGGCTCCTCATCGACTTGGGAAGGTAAACCGCGGGATGTGCCTCACCAATGGTCCAACTACCCCTTTATACCCTTTGGCTTCAAGAGCCCCACTCCACAAGAGAAACAAATAATGCTCCTCCTGGGAATCGAACCTCCCACCCGAAGCTTCTAGGTCCAGCGTAGGGCGACCTTTCAACCAGTGAGCTATGTCCCGGAGGCTATGAGTTTCTATCTTATGACTATGTAGTGTAGAATAATAATATCAATTATGAAAGATTTTTAAATTTAAAATATTTTTAGTTTTTTTAATATCTTTTTAATCGCTTATTTTTTTTTATTTGGTAGAGAATCTTTCCCAATTAAGATCACTATTATATACTCTTGACACGCGATAGGATGCTTCTGGAAGAGTGCTATACGGGTTGACGAACACTAGTCGGGTGCATCGTTTATCGCATCATGCCTCCCTTCCCTTCTAGCACAACTTTCTTATGCGTATTCTTCTCATCGTTTTCTTTCTTTTATTTTTTGATTTACGGTTTGTTTGGAAGCGTGTTATCATATTTTCTTGTCGTCTTGTTATTCGGGTTACTAGAAAACACCCTCTCGACCTAGTCGGGGCAAGGGTGCGTACAATTAGACCCCCCAGATCCTGCTATGAGTGGGATATACTGGGTTTGTTGTTGTTGTTGTTGTGGAGTATAAGATAGAAATATCGACAAATGAAATTTGGCATGTACTATAAGTCTATAATCTATGCTTACCATATATGAAATATCTATATATGTAAATCATTATTGATCCATCATCAATATTATATGCCACTCTTTTCGGGGGTTTTAATGATTTTTATTTCATATAAGTTTTTAGATAATAAAAACTACACTACCTATAAAATATTAATTTTTTATTATATTTTTTAAAAATAATTTCATATTTATTAGTAATAAAGATGTAATAATTAAAATAAATTAATAAAAAAAAGTACTCCATCCGTTAATTAAAACATATCATTTTACCATTAATGTAAATTTTTTATGTGTTAAAAACTAATTTTTTTTTATAATTTCATACTTAGTTGTTATTACTACACTAAAAAGTATGAAATTATATAAAAAAGAATTAATATTTTATATAGTTTTTATCATGTTAAAAATATGTATGTAAATAGTAAATAATAACGTAAGGGGATTCGGAATTATCATAGAAGGAGGTATGAAAGTTGTTAAAGCTATTAATGAAGGTACCAGGGTTGACTGGGAAATCTACAGAGTGATTGAAAAGATTAAGCTGATGAACATAAACTTTGACATAATTGAATTCCGACATTGCTTTCAAGAGTCAAACGCAAAAACAGACTATATTGGGAAGAATAGGAGTGTTTATAACATGTCGAATATGGGATTTGCTTAACATCATCCTCCGGGATGATCAAAGGTGAACCTTGCTAAGGCAAGACATCCTACTGTTTGCCCACTGTAAACAAAAACAAAAGGAAATTACATGTTTTTGTTAAAGGGAGGGAGTAACACTCCATCCGTTAATTTAAACTTGACGTTTTACCAGTCATGCACGCTTTTTAGGTGTTAAAAACTTGACATTTTACTATTCATGCACGCTTTTATCCGGAGTCTGTTCGTCTGTTGTGAGGCTCTAGGGCGTTCCACCAACTATCAGCCTATCCCAAAATGGGATGGGTAGGTGATGCCATTGTTGCGGATGGCTTGGTCGTACTAGGGAATATTGGGATAATGTGAGTGGGCATTCATGAAGTAGGGGTGAGGAATGCCAGGAGGATAACCACCCCATATGCCATATGCATTGGGCATCGCTGCTATCGCATAGTTCAAAATGGAGATGGGGGGCATTGTTCTCTCAAGGAGGATGGTTGCCTCCTTTAGGTTGATCGTTGATGTTCATGTTATTGCCTTCTTCCACAAGAAGATGTTGCTGGCCATATTTTTCCCCAAATAGATTAAAACTCATGTTTGCCTCCTGTATAATTATAATCAAGTTTAGAAAAAACGACAGGTTTAATGCTAAATAATCGCGAAGATATTTCAATCTTTGAAAGTGCATGAAATTAAAAAAGGTAATTGCAAAATGTATGAATGATGTATTTTTCGAGGAACCTCTCGTCGTGAAAGGTTCGCACAGACGAGACCAATGAAGCGTTTCTAGAAAATCATTCATCTTTATTACCTCATTTTGATGACATGTTCCTTATTTCATGAGAATAGGGCGGATAATATTTGTATAATTATAACCCGAAATAAAGTTTGCTAGATATCTTGGTTACTCTGGTTAATTCATTGTGTGACTCGACTACTCTGGTTTGTTCGTGATCGGATTCTTCCCGGCGATGTATTTGGTTACAATTACTGTTCAATCGTCGTGTTGAACGTAACTTTGAGTGACCTGTTTATCTGGGAAACGATTATTTCCCGCTTAAAAGACTTGAGAACTCAAACTCATATGTCTTTACTTTCTGGAGGTAATTATAGAGGCTCGCCTTTTCTCTCCTAAAATCGGTCTTGGTGAATGGGATTGAGGGGGGTATTTATAGCGTTAAGGCGGGGTCAGTCGGTGAGACCTCGTGGGGGAACCACGAAGCAGGGGCCAATGAGGCACTGTCAGCACGATAGCGCGTGAGATCCGCCTTCATAGGGGTGGCATTAGCAGTGTGAGCGGTCCTATGAGAAGATGCTAGCCTGATGATGTCCACTAAAGTGACCATGTTTTCATATACATTTTAGCTCCTTATTCTATATACTTTGCATATTTCAGGCTGGGAATATGTTGAATTTATGTAGTATATGCTTATTTGCAAGAAATAGAGGTCTACATAAGTTTTGGTTTAATATTGCAGAATTTGGAGCCATTCCGGGACGAAACCAAGAAGAGAGGACAAGAGTTGCATTTTACTCGACTTCGACCAGATGTTACTCGAAGTCGACTACACCTGAGAGCAAAGCTAAGTCGATAAACATAGAAGAAGACCACTCGAGCAGGACTTTACTCAATGTCGAGTAAGTAACTCGACGTCGACCAAGCTGAAAACACACCCGAGCTCGAGGAAGAGAAGCCACTCGAGGAGCTGTGAAGAGAAGACAAGGATGAGCCTTACTCGACGTCGACCAACTTTGGTCGAAGTCGACCAAGCCAAAAATCGAGCTGAGAACCAGGAATCAACCAAGCCAGCTGAAGAAGAAAAGAAGAAGTCGATATCGACTTGACTTAGTCGATATCGAGTAAACATCAAGTCGATTTTCACTCCTGGAGCCGAGATCGAGTAGCTGAGCTGAAGCCGAGAAATTTTGGTCGATATCGAGTTGACCACCTGATGGACGGTTTTCAGTCGCATAAACCTACCTAACTAATGAAGTGTGGTAAGCATGAGTCGATCCCACAGAGAATCAAGTTATTCCTAAGTTAAGTTTATTTACCAATTAGTATGAAACGGGGGGTTTTGAGTGGTGAAAATAAGAAAGAAAACAAAATAAACTATAAACAAATTGATGGAGATAACGATTAATAAAATAGTTTAATCTACAAATATCCACTTTAGTTGGTTAAATTGATATTGCAATTTCCTCTTGTCCTTTTAGGTTTCCTATGAATGCCCTTGTCCCAACCTAATATAATTACTAGTCCAATCAGTCCTAGAAACCCTTATCAATCGAACAGTCCCTAAAGAAGGATTTAACCCAATTGATAGCTTTAAGTTCAGAGATTAACCAAGGTATTTTCAGTCCCTAAAGAAGGATTTAACAACACATCCAACTTCCTACCAATCCAATTAGTTCAATCAGCCCTAAAGGGATAAGTTTGCCACTTGGGTTAAGGTTTGTAATCAGGAATCTACAAAACCCTAGCAATTGAATTGATTCTACCACGTTGATCAGTCGAGATAGAATAAAACAATGAAACATTCAAGCACAAAGAAGTCGAAACATTCAATATAGGAAATAAGGAACAAAACTCACAATCAATCCAAACAAAGCTTCAAATTGTAGACAAAATGGGAGAGTTTAGGTCTCCATAAAAATAAAACAAAAGACAATTAGGATTTAGAAGTGAAAACTTAGTCTCGGCCGTATCACGTATCGGCCTCCCTTTTCGTTTTTCCCGTATGAATGTATATATAGTAGAGCACTTGTATCCTAATCTATCTAATCTATTCTATCCTAATTTAAAATATATAATATATCATTCTAACTTTAATATATATAAAATCGGAACGGATATTTCCACCGTTAATTTTTACTATTTTCACCGCTAATCACCGCATAGGTATGCGGTGGTCTTAATCCACTTTTTCCCAGACCCACCACAATACATGCAGTGGATCCGTTGACCGTATACAAACCCACCGCATACCTATGCGGTGGATTATGGCGACCGTATACATGCGGTCAGTTTTTGGGCAGTTGAAAACGGTTTGTAGAAGTGGTCCAAAATCGTCGCCATAACCCACCGCATACCACCGTTATGGCGACGATTTTGACTGTTATGACAACGGTTCAAACCCACCGCATATGTATGCGGTGGGTTATGGCGACGGTTATCATTACCCATATAAAATCTATCAAACTTGATGGAATGAAGCAACGGTAGCCAATTTGATGAGCGTCGTGGACCTCCTTGGGCTCCTTCCATAATTCATTAGTCCGGTTAATGTTAGCCCAACTAGTTGATCGACCCTTTGAGTAGCCTGCAACACTTCTTGATCTCGTATCATTTGACCAACGTGAATTATTCCAAATTTGCTCTAAAATGCCTGAAATAAATAAATAACGGGTGTAGACTCCGAAAAGCAAATAATATAAAATTAAGTATGAAACATGTAAAAATGCTCTAAAATAATATACAATTCTATACTTAAAACATGACTAAAATAGACCCTATCACCACCAGTGACGAATTTCGAGCTAATTCGAGTCTTGTTAAGGTTCTATCCTGAATCCGATGGAGATATTTCCGAGAGAAGATTCCCAACACATGAAGATTTAGATATTTTTATCTTTTTATCTATCCTAAGGGTTGAACAATTAATTACCCTAGGATTTATCAAGTTTTACTTATTTAGATATATTTATTTCCTAAGTAGAATTATATCTTCTATGTTAGATAGAGATATAGATATAATTTCTTTCATTGATTAGCAAGGATTGAAAGCCTATAAATAAAGCCTACATGACTGATTTTTATTCATTCAATCATGCAATACCATTCTAGAGAAGGAGAAGAGGTAGTAAGTAGAGAGAGAGAGAGAGTGGAGGCCGAGTGGAGTTGTGAAGCGAGAGCGGATTCGGCTTCGTTCGGTTGTAAGCTCTGTTTAGTTTATTAATGCAAGTTTATTCCCTGTTATTATTGATGTCTTTAATTATGATGAAGCGCGAGTAGTCCACCCACTTCTAGGGTCTGGGCGAGCCCGATGATAGCCATGCGTGTTCGAGGTAAAGATCCGACCTTTATTATGTTTTGAGCATCTACTACCTTTTATGTGTTTATTACCTATTCAATAGAGGTCCATGTTAACAATTTGGATTGTAAACATAAAATTGGTAGATACAATTAGGGTTACTTGAAAGGGTTATCTAATTGTTGGAAAAGGCGAAAGCTTGATCATTCGATGCGATTTGCATGATTATCGTTATTTATCTTGCCTTATGCATGTTTGGTTATCATTGTCGCAAACCCCGATCTTGGAAGTTTTATTTCACATAGTTTATTCCGAATCCGAAAGCTTTGTTCTTTTATTTTCGTTACTGTTTTTGCTCGACTTTGACCACCCCTTGGTCGACGTCGACTACTGACTTTCGATCGATCAAAGATCGCTGTTGCTTCTGTCTCTGCAGGTTCCTCGACTTTGACAAACTTACTCGACCACGGCCAGAATCTAATCGACGTCGAGTTGGGTTACTCGTAGTTGACCAAAAGCAGTGACCTTTGCCTTGCTCGGATTCGACTTGCCTGACCCCTGTCGACTACCCTTAGTCGAGGTCGAGCACCCTAAAGTCGATTTCTGCCCGTGAGATACTTCTGCTGCGTGAGATCCGCTGACTCGCTTTCTCGATGATCGATCCTGACTTCCTGTTGCTACATCGGGAGGGAGTCTTGTAATCATTTGCGTGGCCGTAATCCAGTTTGATTTATATTATTATATTTTTGAACTCGATTTCCTCCTACAACAAATTGGCGCCGTTGACGGGGAAGCAATCATTCGCGTCTTAGGTAGTTAGATCTCACGTTTTCCTTTAAGTTTTGATTTTGCAGTGTATGCTCCGTTCTGGTCCACCACCTGAGTTTTACGCCTTAGACGAACCGGAATGTTTCCTACACATCGATTCTAGACTGAAAAGGATCATAGCGACTGTAGAAACACAAGCACAACTGATAGAGAGACTTCAAGCGGAGATAGAAGCCACAAATACTGCTCTCGCCGCTGAGAGAGCACGTACTGAGCATGAAGCAGAACTCAGGAGGCAGACGGAAGCTGAGGATTACATGCACCCGACTCTTGTCGTGCCTGAATCGGCCATTCTAATCCCTGAAAACAACTTTGAAATTCGCACTGCTTTCCTAATTGAGATTAAAAGTAATGCCTTTTACGGTAGATTTAATGGATCTCCTCTTGAACATATTACCAATTTTTCTGACATGTGCCATACTCTTGCTGAAGGTACTACGCTGGAATATGTCAAGATGAAAGCTTTTTGATGGTCTCTTGCCGGTCCAGCACTAAATTGGCTTGAAGGACTGACTCCGCAATCCCTCACAATATGGGCTGAAGTAAGGCAGACGTTTCTGAATAAATTCTTCCCTCCTGCCAAGACAGCGCTCCTCCGCTAGAAGATTACAGCTTTCAAGCAGAAGCCTGGGGAGCCGCTAGTGAAAGCATGGGAACGATACAAGGATCTACTGCGATCCTGCCCTATACACGAACAACCACCATATGTCATCCAGGACATCTTCTACAACGCTCTTGATTTGGCTGCCAAGGATAGGATCAACCAATATACTTAGTATGAGTATCTGACGATGCCACCAGCTGACGCATGGGCTACTCTCGAAAAGCTCACCAACTTCTACAATAAGTATGGGGCTCCGACAAACTATGACGAGAATGCCTATGCAAGGCCAGCCCTATGCCCCTCTATGAGCCTTCTAAAGAGATTGATCCAGATGTCAAGGACCAATACTACAGAGATCAGAATCGCAAGCTCCTCAAGCAAGTCAAGTTTCTTTCTGTCAACCAACCTTGCATAGAATACGGCTCACAACGGCACACCACTCCAGAGTGCCCACAAACAGAGCAAGTCAGGATGGCAGAAACTCACGAAGAGGTAGCATACGCAGGGGGTCCCAACTGCTATATGGGGGACCAAAGGTAGCATCAATCACAGTGGAACCAAGGTGCCCATAGGAACCCCCCACCCTATAGAGCTCCTGGACATCCAGAAAGAGATCAGCGGAAGGATGATCTACAGATGATCCTCGATGAGATGTGCCGGAATCAAGCAGAAAGCAAGCAAGCCAGTAGCGCCATCAACAATCAGCTCCAAAACGTCAATATAAGATTTGGAGAACTGGACATATGGAAGAGGAACATTGAGACCCAGATGGGTCAATTCACGGCACAAATTCCATGACCGATCGGACAACTCCCTGGGCAGACAGAACCAAATCCCAAGGGGAAGACCGGACACGTCGCAGCTGTAAAGCTAAGGAGCGGGCATCAACTACGCGAGCCAAAGGAAGGAAAGCAGCAAGACAAAGCTAAGAAAAAACTCGACGTCGAGCAGAGCCAAGTCGACGTCGACCAGACTACTCGACATCGAGTAGGGGTACCCGAGGTCGACCAACTCCAAGCCGACAAAGAAGCTTCTGCACATCAACAGACATCTGTCCTGACTCTGAAACAGAAAAAGACGCTGCCTTTCCCTTCCAAGGCGTTGAAAGATCCCACTGCAGGTAGGTTTAAACGCTTTGTTAAGATGATTCAGGAACTAAATGTTTCAATTCCTTTTTCAGAAGCTCTTCAAGAGATGCCTGCTTATGTCAAATTCCTCAAGGAAATCCTTAGAAACAAGCGATCACTCTCAAAAATCGCCGGCGAATGCAAAAGGATGGACTTCCTTGAGAAGAGACCTGACCCTGGTAAGTTCTCTATTATTGTGGGATTTGGAAAATTTAACTATGAGGCCTTGTGTGATTTAGGAGCAAGTGTGAGCATCATGCCCTTATCAATCTGGCAAAAGGTAAAAATAGGGTCTATAGAGCATGTGGATGCCAAACTATACATGGCAAACAATACAGTGGTCATCCCTACAGGTATGGTTGATAATGTCCCTGTCCAGGTTGGTAAGTTCTATGTCCCCATTGATTTCCTTATTATAGATTGTGTTTAAGATCCTACTAGCGCTATTATTCTTGGTAGACCATTCCTAGCTACTGCAGATGCTAAAATCAGCGTAAAGCAGCGATTGCTCACCTTCACAATAGGCGACGAGGTCTTAGATTTCTCTTTTGACCCTACAAAGGAGGAAATTTCATGGATGGAGGTGAAAAGCATTAGCAACCACGGGATCGAGCAAACAACGGAGGAAGAAACCAGAAAGCTACTCAACGTCGACAAGGACTACTCGACGTCGACCAACGAACTCGACATCGACCAAAACTTCTTGAAGTCGACTTCCTCTGTTGGGCACCTAACTTGCCAAGAGCCTAAGTATGGGGTCCCTCTACTCGACGTCGGCCAGACCTACTCGACGTCGACCAACCCTGAGCTCGAAGATTTCTGTTTTGGGCACGAAAAGGTAAGTCCAGGTATGATTTCAACCCCTCATCTGTCCATTAATAAATTTAATAAAAATTTAAGGGGAGGTAAGACCCCGTGGCGAGCTAATCTGCGAAGAATGATAGCTGGAAAGAAGAAGAATGAAGGAAAGGGATACTATGCAAGCGACTACCTATCAGCTGAGCTTGCATACTAAAATCAGGACCTAGATGATCCAGGAGAAGGGCCAAGCACAAGAGGGCCCCACATTGATGGTCATTGAGCACAAGCGGATAAGTCGGCCTAACGACTCTAAAATCTAGAGCATGTACATAAAACTTTTGAATTTTGGGACTTTAAAACTTTTGGTTTTAGTTTTGTTTGTTTTTGTTTTTGGTTTTGAATACTTCATGTAGAAGGTCTTGTCTTTGTGAAAACTAACATTTTTAGGGCGAGAAGCAATAAAGGATCACAAAGAGATGAAAATGAAGTCCCTGACAATCAGTCGAAATCGACTAGGCCAGTCGAGATCGACCACGAAGAGGATCTAGCAAACAAGATTTACTCGACGTTGACCTAGCTACTCGACGTCGACCAAGCCAGATGCTTCCTCGACTTCAGATTCCAACTCGATGCAGCCAGTGTACTCGACGTCGACCACGCCTCCTCGACGTCGACCAAATCAGTTACTCGACGGCCCTGTTTTGCCTTCTTCGACGCGTTATTCGGGGAGTTCCTTCCTTTACCTTTGTTTTATATTATTTTATACAGTGGGGACACTGTATATTTTAAGTATGGGGGGGGGGGGGAAGAGCTCATTATCATTATTTTATATTTTATTCTTGCTTTTGGTTAAACATGGTGAATTTTGAGTAAATTTTTAAATTTTTGTGCATAATTGCTAAAATCAAAGTTCTATGAGACATCTCCCAATGCTTGTAAATTGTTCAAAGAAATAGTGTCATGGAAGTTATATTGAACTCGGCGATGCAAAATTGGATTCATTAGAGATATAGCATGAAATCGCCTAGTAAAGGGAAGTCACAATGAAGTGCATATTTTTTATTGAAAACCATGAAAGGAGGTAAAATTAGATGTTGTTTTTGACATGTTGCATGATAAGAGGATGAAGGACTTTTTATTTCCATATAATGCTCATATGTTTATATTCCAAGCTGAAGGTTCGATAATGTATAACAAAGTAATGTAAAGATACTCTAGAAGGGGGGTTGAATAGAGTATGCCAACTTTTCGCAGATAATCTCAAGACTTTTGAAACGCTTGCAAAACTCTTTGAGATTGGACGTAATTCTTTTCTCTGGAAAACCTGAATCACAAAAGAGTTATACAATTCGAAACAAGTGCGGAATTATGGTAAAGCAATAAGTAAAGGACGCAATGAATTGTTGACGAGGTTCGGCACAAACTTAACAACTAACAAAGAGCACACGAAGAAGACAGATTGACTTGAAGGCTTGAGTGCAAATGAATGCTTGTGTTCAGCGAATGTATCTGTCCTCTTTTCTTCAACTCCTTCTTATACAGATCAAATCGGCGCCTCCTTTCAAACAAGGATCTTCTCTCAAACGGCTAGAACAGATTATGGCAATCTTCATAATCTTCTATTTGGGGAAACTCGGAAGCCATGATCTCCGATTTGAATCTTCTCGACTTCAAGCTTAAGGAAGGAGATAATATTCGAAAAACTTATTGCATATGTTAGTGTATAAAATATACAATAATATCTGGAAATATATTATAATAACATATAATAACATTCGGACATAATATGCACATAATACAGGTTTTGTGTTTCATCAACACAACTGTAGCTTCAAGACCTTTGACACAAGCTGTGTGTCAAAGACTTTGAAACCATTTTCGATTTTCATCAAGTGAATGGAGTTATCAATCTCCCCCTTGATGAAAGACAAAACCTGTGCATCCCTGTAACTTAGTCAAGTAGATATATCATAAGCAAAATCGGACTAAGTACCTGCATAGGTTAGACAAATGTTGGATCATAAGTTTTCAAAGTGAAGGAGAAACATCCAACAAGGTAAAACAAAACAAGGTCTTCCAAGACCCTTGGTTCACAACAGTTTTAAAGTCTAAACCATCAAACCATCTCCCCCTTTTTGTCTTTCAACAAAGGGAGGAGGATAAAACAATAACCAAAAGTTTTCAAAAGGTAACCAAAACCTGCAGTGTTTAGATTAAGGGTTAGGGTAGGGTAGGGATTTAGGATTCATCATCAGGAGCACCATCTATGAACAACAACTTCAGCTCATGCAACAGCTTAGCCACCCCGCTCATCTCCAGCGAAAACTCTCTATGTAGCTCCTTGATGTCTAGGCAAACTTCCTCCAAACCCAACTCCAGGTTATCCATGCGCTCATCAATGGCAGAGGTAGTGGGAAGAGTTTTTAGGGAGAGGCAAGACTCCAAGTCCCTTGGGGGGACTGAGTGATGCCAATCTTCTCAAAGCTCTTGGAGTCGAATTTACCCATATGATGCTGTTGTTCTTCATTTTTGAAATCAATTTCAGAAGCTTTGAAGACATGGGTCAAAAGGTTTGCAAAGGGGAGGGGAGTTCCTTTTCTGGCTTTGCGGGTGTGAGTCATGGATCCTAGGATGGTATTGGTCAGATCAAGATCATGACCATTCAAAATTCGGTATAAAAGGACCATAGCGTTGTCAGTGAGGAGGGAGCCAGAGTGGGTAAGCTGCTTGGTGGTGCTGTTGGATGCTTCGGGAAGCAAGTATTTGGATCGGGCAAGAGTAACACATTGTTCTTTTATGGGTGTTTCAGGAGAGGGTGGACAAGGTCTAGGAAGGCCAAGAAGATCAACGAAGTCAATGGAGTTGAAGGTGATTCTAACTCCCTTGACGACTGATTCCGAAGACCAACCATCAACATTATGTTTGGCTTTGAGGTTTATGTAAAATAGACGGGTGAGTTGGGGGTAGTAAACGGATTCAAGGTTTAGAGGGAGTTAGACGGCGAACAGCCATCAGCATTATGTTTGGCTTTGACGACTGATTCCCCCGGATTTCCCGATATACGGCGACCAAACCCCTTCATCAAAACCGATATTTCTCCACAACTTGTTATCGGGAATATTTCCGAATTTGGTTTCTGCGAGCGCTATGATTTGAATGTGTTCATTTTTACACATTGAGTCGATTTCCGTCCAAAACACACGTTTTTCTATCCCTCGACAATTCCAGAAACAAATCTTCATAAAACACCTATGATGACAAAAGGACTAGATTTCGGAGTCCTTGAATCAATTTTTTTTTTATGAATTAGTATGAAGTTACTCTTAGCGAGCCGTTTGATATCTAGGCGCCATTTGCCCAACTGACAGGCCTGACTCCGCCAAGATTTTTTCCTCTGAAAAGAGATGATAAAGTTATTACACCGATCTCGTGCAATATTAACCCATAGTTGATCAATATAAAAGCGTTGGTGGGAAAAAGCCTTATACTGCAATTGGCCACAGCAAACCAAATTGTTATTGAATTGGGACAAAAAGCATCGGCTAAGGGAGCACATAAGGAAGGAGTAAGAGGTAATAAAATAGAAATGATACGTAATACCGATAGTCCAACCAGCATGAGTCAGGCATCCTAAGGCCCGCTAGGGGGAAGTGAGGCAAAGAACCGGACTCCTCACCTGATAGAGCCATAGCCCAAGTACAAGCTTGCCACTCACCCACAACGTACTGTATCCATCAATGGATGGACAAGATTTAAATTGGTATGTATTTAATGATGGACCAAACCTAAGAGTATTAAGACTAAACAAGGACCACCCATTAGTAGTATCGAAATCAAAATTCTGCACCAACAATATTTGGTGATCATTCCAAGCCAAGTGCCCAACCTGAGCAGGCCCGAGAGTACAACCAGTCGACAAAACGGTAGCACAACGGAATAACGTATTGATTGAGTAAACCTCTCCTGATGACTTGAAAACAACCAGTAGGCCGCACCAAGGCAGCATGCGAAGCTTAATAACCAGCCGCTGGTGAGCAACAAATGGCTCACAAGACAACAGAACCTGGATATGCATATCCTGCAATAGCTTACTTCTAGAAAAAATAGATAAAGATTGCTTCTTGTTGTTCAGAAATGAATGGTAGCTTAAAATAAAATGACAGTAGCATGTTTTAAAAGTAGGGCTGGGCAAAATTTGGATCGGACCGTAATCGGACCGGGATCAGACCGGAATTTACGGTCTTTGGATCGGACCGGGATATTACGGTCCGGTCCGCGGTCCAAGATTTTTGGATTTCCGGGTTCCGGTCCAAACCCGGGACCAGACCGAAATTTCCGGTTCGGACCGGAATTGGACCGGAATCCACATTATTAAAAAAAAAAAAGGCAGTAAAGAATACGCGTCCAGGGTTCCATTTTCATTTCTTCATCCCTTGCTTTCTTCCCCTGGGCACAATAGCCGCCACTGCCAAACCTACTGCCGCCATCGGCCCATCGCCACCACCCTCCATCGCTGCCGCCATCGCCACCACCCTCGCCCTTCGCCACCTCCCTCGCCAGTCTCCACCGCCCTCGCCCTCGCCTGTCGCCACCGCCCCGTCCAGTTCAGTTCGCCACCGGCCACCCCTAGACCTCTCTCTGCCGGTCATCGCCAGTCCTAGGCTCCCAGCCACTTCTTCAGTTCTCCTCTTCAGAGACTTGAGAGATCCAACTCCGGCGTTGCACTTCACCCTCTCTCAGCCTCTCTATTCAGGCCTCTCTGTTCTCACGACTCCGGCGCTCCGCTCCTCAGTCGGCCGTCCCTCGTGCTCCGATGCTCCACCCCTCAGTCCGCCCTCCTCCTCCGTCCCTCGTGCTCCGACGCTCCGCTCCGCAGTCCTCCCTCCTTTCTCTTAGTGGCTCCACTCCACTCCTCAGTTCGCCCTCCTTGCTGTTTGTGGCTCTGCTTCACAGTGGCAACCGTTCTTCTTCTTCTCCTCTCTCTTTTCGCTTTTAGATCTAGGTTTGATTTATGTATATTTTCAGATATTAATTTCGATTTCAGACTTTCAATCATAGATTTCTATTTTGGGGTTAGAGCAATTTCAGTTTTCATATTTCAGACTTAGAAATTAATTTCGATTTCATACATTCAGCCTTGAAATTAATTTTGATTTTGAATTATAGGTTAGAGCAATTTCAGTCTAGAAATCTAGGGTTAGAGAAATCAATAAGGTTGTTGTATTGCTGTCACAGTGTAACCCCTCCCCCAAACAGCAGAAAAATGTGTAGCAGGGAAGAATCCGGTCCAAACGGTCTTTACGGTCCGCGGACCGGAAAGACCGGGACCATATTTATCGGTCCCGGTCCGATCCGCGGTCCAAGTTTCAAAAGATTATGGTCCATCGGATCGGACCAGGATCGGAATGTCCGGTCCGGTCCGGTCCAGACCGGTTGATTAGCCCTATTTAAAAGAGTGTTATACTTTTAAAACTCGAATTTTAATTGTCTGCTTGTATTTCAATTTGATAATACATCAATATAATTTTCTAGATTATAACTCATAAAAAACTTACTCGAATCCAATTTGATCTAAATCCAATTAGGTTTGAAATATTTATTTATCGGGTTTTAATCATGAAAGATTCTCTACCAAATAAAAAAGCGACCTTAGAAAAACAATATTACGAAAAGCTAAAATAATTTAAATTTGATAAATCTTTCTCAGTTGAGGTTGTTATCCTATGCCCTTGAGGCATAGGATAGAAAACCCGTTTATTTATTAGCTATATTATCCTCATCGTACACAATTTTTTTTTAAATTTTTTTTATATAGAATAAATTTTCAAATAAGGTGAACACATATGATGACATGGATAGAATAAGTGAGATCATCGTCTAACGTAACTTAAATATATTGGATTATTAATTGACGTGTCCAAAAAGACAGGTTCAGATTGAACTAGAAAATGACACATAAACACATTTGACCAGAACCCAACATATATAAATCTAGGTTTTTGTTTTTGTAATATATATAGATCATTTTATTTATTAAGTAAAATTTGGAAATAAATGAGAGATGAATGAGCTCAAGTAGTGCAAACATTTTTTTTTGACACAAGGCGATAATGTGGGTACATAGTGTTAGATCCTGCTAGACCACCATCCAATTGCGTCTTTGTGGACCAGAACACGCAGTTCTGGGTGAGAACATGGTTGCCTAATATCCAATAAATGACGCAGTCGTGCAGGGCAGTCGTGCAGTCTGATTAGCAACTAAATTGACCTATTTGAAAATATGATAACTTCTTGATTTTTTTTTGGATAAACAACATCTTGAATATTCTAGTCTTGTAGGATAAGAAGAATATCCGCAACCAGGATCTCGATCTCACAAGGACACTTCCAATTGCAATTGACGACGTTGATGATAGATAGGATGTCTCTTTCCATCTCAATCCCCCTATATCCAATCTCCTTTGCTGTTAGGAGACCTTGGTGAAGGCCAAATGTTTCTGCCATTATCACTAATAATGTACCACACTGTGATACATCAAAAAGCACAACCGATCCACAATGATCTCGGCTAACAGATCCCATTGTGGCTTCACCCGTTGACAATTCAAAAGCATCAAAGTTGGTTTTAATAGTTTCTTATGATGAGGGGTTCCGTGTGGGGTTTTTTTTTTCTCTTGAAATTGGTCGGTTTAATGTTTCATCCTTTTCAGTTTCTTTCCAAAAGGTAATCTTAGTGTGCCCAATTCCTTAATTGTTTTCTTATGCATTCCTCCCATCCTACTTTCTCAATTATAGCATTGTCATTGTTAAAAACAATCTGGTTTCTAATTATCTATATTCTCCACCATGTGGTGGCCATTGTCGTTTTATGTATGTTGGTTAATTTTGAGAAGATTTCGATCATTTTATCCTTCATGTGTAGGGTGTTAATTTGTGGATACACTTTGTATAATGTTATTAATTATATTGGTCTATTAATTCTTTTCAGAAGATTGAGTGTTTTCATGCATTTTATAAATAAGTGAGTGGAGTCTTAATAAGTAAATTCACATAGAGTGCACAAGGACGAAACTACAACATCCTTTTCTTGGAGTGGGATCTTGGTGGGGAGTCCATTCATTGAAACTTTTCACAAGAAGGTTTTGACCTTGGGGAAGTTGTCAATGTCCCAAATCCAATTCATTCCATTGGGTTGCAGGTTTTCTATGCCCGGGACTAGATCAAGCACGATGGACGTAAAAAACCAACCATTTTGACTACACTTCTAATATATTTTGTCTTCAATATTATGCATATGTGGGTATTTTAATATTTTTAATTTTTAAGCAATCTCTTCCGGGAGGGTATTTCGAAGGTTAGTTCTATTTCAAGCTTTGTTATTGTTTATATATTGTTGTACCTTTTGTTGGTCATTTATCATTTGGTTTGTATGTAGAAAATCCCTCAAAAGGGCATCTACCCAATTTGCCCTTCTAAAAATTTATGGTTTTACCATTTCCTACATGCCAATTTAGAGCGCGCTTTACATAATTCATCTTTTAGTTTTACAATTGTGTCCATTGCCACGATGATTGTCCTCGTTTTTTGTATTCCCATATCTATTTTCCTTTCATGTATTTATCCTTGATAACTTTCACCCATATACTTTCAGGTTCCACTATAAATTTTCATAGTAGTTTCATTTGTAATGCCTTGTTCAACCCAAGTGGCCGAAATCTTTTTGGCCACCCTATGAGAGGTTTGTGGCTTGAGTCCTTATTCTAGAAGAAATTCCTATTAATCTGGTCAAGTTCTTGATGGGTGTTGGATGGGAGCATAAAACTTTGTATAATATATATAGTTTGGTTTTGTTGCTAAGTTTGCTTTAATCAAAATCAATCTCCCTGGTTGGGAAGTGCATGTGTTTGTTTTCCACTTTAGCAATTGCATTTTCGTTTTCTTGATTTTCTATTCTAACATGGTTATATTAACTCTACCATTTATAATAGGACATCCTTGGTATTTGTCAAGCGTTACTTGGTTTATAATATGTAGGATACATTGGATTCCTTGTTTGTGTTGAGTCGAACCCCTAAAGTGATATGAAATGCTGATTTATGGAAATTAATTTTTTGTCCTAACATGACACAATGTTCGTCAATAATTTCTTTAACTTGGTTGCACGATTTAATGCTTGTTTTAACAAATATCATGATATCCTCAACAAATGAGAGAAATGGTATTCTCGTTCCATTTCTAGTAATTCTAAATCCTACGGTTCGTTACAATTGGTCACTTGATGTTTGTAGTTTTTTCGCAAGGACTTCAACCCAATGATAAAAATATGAGGCAAGATCGAGTCCCCTTGTCTTATCCATTTTTGTGGTCGGACACTATATGTGGGACTATCATTCACCAAAATCGAGAATGCAACCGTCGAGACACATTCATGGACCCATCTAACTAATTTTGGACAAAAACCAAATTTAAGTAGAACTTTAAAAGGGAAATCTCATTCCACTGTATCATATGGTACTTTATGATTTTTTTTTCCTTTTTAGTGATAAGTCTCGCTTGCTTCTGATTGTTTTGTCTCGTTGGTGTTTTATTTTTTCTAAATTTGGATTTGAATTATGGTATCATTCACCTCTTTTAAGTTGTCTAAAAATGTTCTCAATTAAAAGTTTTTTTATTCCACTTCATTGTTAGTCTTTTGAGTAAATGTGTCTTTTTCATTAGATTAAACATATATGATTCGTTGAAATTGGATCTCCACGCTTGTTTAACTACTTTCCTCTAGTCATTTCTGATCATCCACATTTTTTTTCAAATTTAAACGGTTTTCCTGTGCAATGGCCATTTGTTTCTAATTCAATCGGTATAGGGCAGTGGTATGAAGATGTAAAGACATGGTTTTTTGTAGTAATTTTGGGCACCATTGGATATTTGGATGATTTGTTGGTGGACTAAAGTTCGATCCGGTTTTTCAAAGATATTTTCAATATCCGTTTTGTTTTTCCTTCAAGTGAAATCTTTACATGAAGTTGGTATATATATGAGTTGACACTGGTTCTAGAAATCAATCAGTCTCTTAAACCTATATGGTGTGAAAATGATCCACCCCGCTTCTTAGTTGTACTAGGCATTTCATTTAGTGTCCGATTAGGATGCATGGATATTGTAGTTGATTTATACGCGATGTAAGAAAAGCCCTGAAGGAATCCTTGATCGGATTTATGAGGAGGGACATAGATGAATCATATAACAAGGGCTTTGTTTAAGTCTAGGGTTATCATAATTAACTTGATGAATAGTTGGTCCTTAGTGATGAGTTCAATGTTGCTGCTCCTAAGCTGGTAGCTTTTTTTTGGGTCCGTTTGGCAATGCATGTAGCTTTTCAGAGCTTTTGGTTTTAATAATTTATAGTTTTAAATAAGTTAAATATAAGATTTTAATTTAATTAAATTTTGAAATTGGATTTTCAACAGCTACTAACCGCAAGCTTTTCAGAATTCTATTCATTTTCTCCTATCTGATCAGCTAGTTTGTATCAGCTACTCTATCAGTTGAGTTACCAAACATCTTACTAGCTTATGAAAACTCCAATTTAACATATATTTAACACACTTAATCTATCAGCTTCAGCTACCCCATCAGCTCCGTGTTACCAAACTGACCCAGACTCCCAACTCTTCCAAATGCCGGAACCTAAATGACGGAACCCAAATGATGGAATTAAACCCTCGATATTCTCAACTTTACAAAATAGGTCGATTTATGTTCATAGGTTTTTTCTATCAAATCCGCAAGTGTTCCACTCATTACGTTTCATATTTTTTTTAGTATTGAGAGTGTTTGTCAACAATCTTTCAATTCGATTTTGAAGAAGTATATTTGTTTTATATCGGTTAGTTTTGTTACAACTAGGGTGGTTGTGTTTTTGTGTTCCACCAAATCGGACCTTCTCATTGTTTGTATCTTTGTTGTTTGTTTTCTATACTGTTTGGGGCAATTTTGTCAAGGCTATACTTTTGATCTTGTCTACTTGAATTGGGTCGAAGGAAAAGAAACAAAAAAAGAAGTGGTTTGGGAGGGAGAGAAGAAACAAAACCAAAGCAAGCATGTCGAAAGACAATCATGTACCTATCACATTTTGGAAGCTTGAGGCCATAAGGGGGACATATTCTTCGTGTGTTCATTTTCCATATGATCAGTTTCATGAAGAGTTGGGTCAACTAGAATATATTTAAAAAATTTATGCTTAGTATGCACATCCATGCATCTGCTTGTTTGTCAATTATAGCAAGTTCTTGAACCAGTTGATTCTTCATTCTCCTTGGAGTCCCCTTTATTAGTAATCAAACTCATCTTGTCAAAGTGTTCAACTGACAGGTCAAGGTATCCTTTCTCTAGCTAAGATAGACAAAAAAATGTGAGTTTTAAAAAAACTTTTAAATGCTAGCTTGATCATACGCATTTTGAGCGAAAGATTCCAGTGTTTTTGGCTCCTATATATCTAATTTGGTATATAGATTTATTGTATTTCTTATGGAGAAAATATAGTCCCCAACAAAGAAAAAAATTGTTCCATGAGTTCAAGACTTGAGGTGCTTTTGCTCTTTTAATTTTTTTGAAGCAAATAAAGATTAGGCTAGATGATCCCACAGTACCGTCCTTTCTAGCGCATCCTTCCTAATGATAACTCAAAGTTCTGGATTATTTTCCAAGCAGACGTCAGATTGAAAGAGCTCAATGTTCCAAGGGCACTTCTAGTCCCCTAGTACAACCATAACAACTACGAAATTATCTCTTTCAATAAGTAAATTAGTTATAAGATTTTGTTTAGCTAGAAGAATTCCCATTTTCAGGCCGAGGGTTTTTGCTAACAGAATCGAGGTTCCATTACACAACCCGGCACTGGTGGCCACAAGAACATCAAGTGAGTTTTGAATCACGAACCCATATGAAGTAGAACTATCTGAGCGCAAGGAACCATCAAAGTTGAGTTTAAAAACATTATCAGGGGGCTTGTCCCACACCCTGTTTCGTTTTCTGTTTTGACCCTTGAGAAGGTTAGAAGAGTTCATAGCGATCAAACTAGATGGGAGACACGACCAAACCGAGTAGTATTGCATAATTCTACCACAACCAATACGTCCTCATTGAAGGATTTAGCTTCCTTTCAAGCTTGTAAACCCCAGTGTAAAAAAATTTCATTTGTTGAATGGAAAAGGATATAATATGGTCGAACGAAAACTGATTTCTGTGAAACCAAATGGTCCACCAGCAGATGGTTAGTTTGGTCATGTTTTTGATAGTTGATACCAATAAGATCTTTAACAGTCATAAGAGGGATTGTTTTATCATGAGGAGGCATGAGGCCAATAGAGGATGGTAAATGCAACCTAATCTCATTCCTAAGCTGATAGACAAAATTATAGTTGATGAATAAATGTTGTTGCATTTTGTTTGTGTTACTGCATACGACACAACCCAGTGGAAAAGACATATGTAATCTTATTAGCCGATCCTTCGTAGAAAGACCATCTTTGGCTAGTTTTAAGAGGAAATCTCTGACTTTGTTAGGCTCATCCAACTTCCAAATCCAACCACAGTTGAAAGAAGAACAACCATAGTTCTTTTTTAGTAATTTGGTAGCTGAATTCGTTGAGAACCAGCCGTCTTCACTATGACCCCACTAAAGCCGATCAGGAAGAGAGTTAGTCGGCAGAGGAATTTGAGAGATGTGTAAGAGGTCGCTAGAAGATAACTGTTGTTGTAGGATGAAATGTAGTTTCTGTAACTCCTAGTTGTTATTTTGATCTATGAAGGGCCCAACAAACAATGTAGATACCTTAGTCGGAAGCGGAGAGAGAGCGCGATTACAAAGAGGAGTGTCGAACGCCTAGTTGCCGGTTAAAAAATTGACTGAGTTGCCGTTGTCGATACTCCAACGTAGTCCTGATTGAAAAAGATGTCCGATAGACATTAGTCGACCCTATTGCCAAGAGGTATTTGATTTATTTACATAGGTAAGAAGCGGTGAGCCCTTCAAATACTTCTCAGTAATAAGACGAACCCAAATATTAGCTGGTTCAACAATAATCTTCCACAAAAATTTCATTTGAGGGGTAGTATTCATAGTTTTGGTTTTATGGATTCTCATACCTCCTTTAAGAGTATTCGAACGGATCTTAGCCTAGCTAATAAGGGGAGTAGCTCTGTTGTCTTTATTCCAGAAAAACAATCTGTAAACTTTATCAAGTTCGTGAAGTATATTCATAGGGAGCAGAAAAACCTGCATTAGGAATAAGGGTTGAGGGCTCAAATTTTATTTAATAAAAAATTTTCGGCCTTTAGCTGACAGATTGCTAATTGGTCATGAGTAGAGAAAACAATTATTTTTCATTAAGTAAAAATTCCAGCTCAGACAAGCCAAAAGCTTGAGAAGTCGACAAGCCGGCAGATGACAAACCATCGAACATACAACAAATACATAGAATATGCAAAATACTAGGCTATACAAGGCGGGAGTGATGTCCATGTTTTATGACATGTTTTATACTTATTTCAGCTCCTTATTCTATCATTTTATGTATTCTGGGTTGGGAATATGTTGAATTTGTGTAGTATACGCTTAATATTGCCAAATATAGAGTCTACACAAGTTTGATGTGATTTTTAGAAGTTTAGAGCTAATTTGATGAAGTTTGCACACACTTTGGAGCTTAAAGGAAAGTCATGAAGACATTGGAGAAGCTAAGGAAGAGCACGGGATGGTGCAGCCAGAGAAAACGCCATTTTTCACCATTCATCATTCTGAATCAAGTTATATTGTCTTCATGGGAGTTGTATCCCTCGGAAAGAGCTTTCCAACGCATATTCATATGCATCAATCGGACGAACGAGGACTCGGAAAAGTGCATTTCAAGACGGAGCAGAGTGTTGAAAGCTGAAGAGTGGTTGATATCGACTATATCTGGTCGATATCGACCTATGTTGGTCGAAATTTCAGAATTAGACTCGATGACGTGCTGACAAGGAGAACAGAAAGAAGATAGGTCGATACAATAGGGCCCTACACTAAGGAATCTTGATCCAAATAGGAAAGTAGGTCGAGCTAGCAACTTAAACCCTAGCGCTTACGGAAGGCAACCCGCTATTCTTTAATTTTTATTTTATTTCCCTCTTTCTTTACTTTATATTTTTATATCTCTTTTACTTTGTGCAATGTATCTTTGGTTGATTTTTTTAGAGAGGTCGGAAAAACAGAATCGAGCAGAAATTTTGACCGGATTTGGTCGATATCGAGTGAACTTACTCGATTTCGACCTCTGTGGTTTCGACCAGAAAATGAAGAGAAGAAGAAGCAGGTCGATATCGACTACATTCACTCGATATCGAGTACATTGGTCGATATCAACCAAAACCAATCGATATCGACCTTACCAAATCCTAGAGACCCACTCGAAATCCCTGCTAGAAGCCGACATTGAGTGATCAGAAGTGAAGCCGAGCAAGGGAGCTCGATATCGACCAACTCCCAGATCGAGTACGAGCCGATTCCGAGTGAAGATATTCCGAGTGGAGGATTCCTTACACATGAAAACTTGAGAAGATTTATCTTTTTACCTTTTTATCTATCCTAAGGGTGAAACATTTAATTACCCTTTAGGATTTATCTAGGGTTTACCATATTTGATTAATTACCCTTTTTACCTTTTAATCCTTGCTAATCAAGGAAAAGAATATCTATCTATATCTCTATGATCGAGATATAGATAGATATTTCTTTCCTTGATTAGCAAAGATTAAGGCCTATAAATAAAGCATTGGGGCTGGTTTTTAGTCATTCAATTCTAGAGCAAGAAATTCACAGAGAGTTTTAGGAGTTTAAGGATTTTAGGATTTTGACGCTTTTGCGAAAATTGGAGTGACGGGATTGTAAGGGTCGAGAATTTAGTTTAATGCAAAGTTATTTCCTTTCATCGATTATGGTTCCTATTAAAATGAGCGAGTAGTCCACCTACTTCTAGGGTCGGGGTGAGCCCGACGATAGCCATGCGTGCTTGAGGTAAAGTTTTGATATTTATTATGTTTTGATCATCCACTGCCTTTTATATGTTTATTGCCTACTCGAAAAAATAGAGATTCATGTTTAACAACTTGGATTATAAACATAAAATTGGTAGATACAATTAGAGTTACTTGAAAAGGTTGTCTATTTGTTGGAAAAGGCAAAAGCTTGTTCCTTTGATGTGATTGCATAATTATTTATCGCGTTCCCTATATACACCGCAAATGACACGTCGAATTGGACGTTATAGCAATGTTGTTGCAGGAGTTGGTCAAGTATTGAAATAGATATCAAATAAAGTTCAGATAGACTCCCCTGTCTCAGCAAATAAATACAAGACTTCCTCCCGTTGTAGTAAGAGAAAAGTCAGGATCGAATCCACGAGGAAGCACGTCAGCAGTTCTCAGGTAGCTATCAGATTCTCACAACAGCAGCAGAAAAGACAGAAACACCAGCAGAAGCAGAAATAAAATAGAAACAAATAATCCCGGCAAGGGCAACTAAGACAAAAGCAAATAACAAATAAAGAAGACAGAAATAAAAGCAAAGCAAATAAAGAACAAAGCAAATCGACAACAGTAAGTAACTCGACAACAGTACTCGACCGAGTTTTGTCGACACAGAAGTCCTCGATATCGAGAAGTACTCGACACAGAAGGCTTATCGACAAGATGTTCTCGACAAGACACAGATCGACAAAACAGAAAGAACTCGACTTCAGAACTTCTCGACGTCGACAACAGAAATCGACAACTTACTCGACAAGCTCTTCGAAATCGATGAAAACAGAAATTTAAAAGTGCAAATGCTTTCGAACACGGAAACGATTTTTGATGAAATAAATCAATAAACTAAAGACTTCCAAGGCTAGGGTTTCAACACCACAACGATAACCATGCAAAGTAACACATAAAGGCATAAAAGATCATGCTTTCCATCTAAATAACTTTCGTTATTAACAAATAGGAATATAGAGGCTTTCGCATAAACCCTAATTGTTACTAACCATTTTCACATAATTAATCCAAGTTGTATTAAGATCACTTTCGCTTCAATAACACAAACAAGGATCACCTTCAACTCTCGCAAAAGAATCATGCTCATAGGGATAGAAGATGAATTGCACAAAAGATCTGACCTTTATCGCATCGCCTCACATGGCCACCGTCGGGCTCACCCCAGCCCCAGAAGTGGGTGGACTACTCACGCCTCATCGCAATAACAGACATTGAATTGATGAAAGAAACTTGCGTTAAAATAAACCAAAGTTTACAACCGCTCGAAGCCAACTCCGCTCTCGCTTCACAACTCCAACCGGCTGCTCACTCTCTCTCTCTCTCTACTTCTCCTACTTACTTCTCCCTGAAATTGAATCTAACTGAAATTGAATGAATAAAACTGAGCCCCCTAGGGCCTTATTTATAGGCTTCTAATCCTCGCTAATCAAGGATAGAAGATATCTATCTTTATCTAAAACTATATCTAAAACTTAATGATAAATAAATAACATAGTGTAATTAAATAAAATAGATAGACTAGGATTATATCTAATGTGTGGACATCTTCTTGGATAGATCTTGATAGATTCGGATCGAATTCGTCGAATCTTGGCTTGCAAGTAATCTCCTTTCTCTTCGGACTTCTCCTCGATCTCAGCTTCTGGAGTGCTCGACATGTCTTCTCGATGTCGACAACTTTCCTCGACATCGACAACATTTTGGTCTTGAGTTCAGTCAACTCGACTTCGTCTTCCAGTGCTCATGTCGAGTTTTGGATACTTGTCGATGTCGACAACTCTTGTCGACGTCGAGTTTTTTTCTCAGCTTCCAGCTCTGTTCGTAAAACGCACTTTCCCGCTGCCTCGGTTGTCGGATTGACGCATATGACCATGCGTTGGAAAGCTCTTTCCGAGGGCTACAACTCTCATGAAGACATCACAGCCTGATTCAGAATGATGTAAACCGGAAATTGGCCTTCTCTCCAGCTGCACCATTCTTGGCTTCTCCATGACTTTCCATTAAGCTCCAAAATGCTTCCGATTTCTGCGAAATATGACAAAAACTTGTGTAGACCTCCATATATAACAACTAAGCATAAACTACACATATTTTGTATCATTCAAGCCCAAATGCATGAAATGCATGCAGAAATCGATATAAAAGATAATGTAAAACATGGCTAATTAGGCTCACAACAAGCAACGTTGGATTAGACGTTGCAAAAACGTCCAATTTCACGTTTCATCTGTTGGGGAAATTGCCCAAGGGGTAGGGGATCCGACGTTGTAACAACGTTGGATCAGACGTTGTTACAACGTCAGATCGGACGTTGTAACCTGGATGCCAACGGGCTCCTTCGGGCTTAGCAACGTTTATTTGGACGTTGCTACAACGTTAAATTTAACGTTTTTGCTACCTCCAAATCCCCAGCGGCAAAATAGGGACAGGCTTAAAAAACGTCGGATTTGGCGTTGTCAAAACGTCAGATTGGACGTTGTGACTAGTTCCAGGTAACCAACCACTCCTATAAAGGGAATGAGGACTTGAATAACTCAACACAACAATTCCACATTCTCATTCCTTCCACATTTTCAATCCTTCCATGGAGCCGGTTACATCTAGAGTAGTAGGCTCCACGGGCAGAATTGATTATGCAATCGAAAGGGTTCGGTACCCAATGCCCCCGGAGGAGTCCAAATGTGCTTGCAGCAGTCCAGAATACAGAGGCATGCATCCATGCGCACTGTTTCAGGTCGTTTGTGAAAAAGAGAATCACATTTCTGCACCCTTGCGGGTCGGGTGTCTAGAGTGCAATGATTTTCATCCGGGCATTCGTGGAGCCTACGAGTGGAAGGTTGGTGATCTTCTACTTCAACATATCCGGTCATTCTTCGCCGATGTAAACAGATGTGACCACGTTGACGTGGCTCAAACGGCAGGAATAATAGTGAGGGGAGCAACTAAAGAGGTCGCCACCTTTCCATTCAATGAGTTAAAGATTAAAATAGTTCCGAAGACGAACTAAGAATAGTATGGTCGATATGAAGAAGAAATTACGTTGTTATCGATGTTGTATTTGTTAGTTGTGGTAATGCGTCGAAGTATGTAATTTGTTAGTTTCAGTAATGCCTCGATGTATGTAATTTGTTAGTTTTAGTAATGCCTCGATGTGAAGTCTGATCTAATCTATGAAGTGAAGCGTTTGCATGTGATTTATTATTGTTGTGATCGGGTAGAAACCATCGAAAATAATAACGCAAACAATACGAAATACACAAATATAGCATACCGATAAAATACGAAATGTATGTCATAAACAAAGGGACGATAATGTATCTACTGCAGAGATCGAATGTAGCCCATGAAATGCTCGTACATCTGGTCTAGCTGGGGATGCCCGACCAATGCCTGAATGGCATGGGTCATCTCGTCGACCCGGGCCTGGCGAGCAGCAGTCTCAGCATCAACCTCATCCCCATCCTCATCTGGTCCGATGTCGTCGTTTGGGTGGATAGGCGCAGCCGGAGGAGCACCAGGTAGTACCACTTTCGTGGGCAACACATGACCTCGACTCTGTGACTGGAACGAAGCGAGGTAGTCAGCTGTGACGCCTCCCTGACAGCTCTCGATCGTCCTCCTGTGACCAGTGACAGGGTAGAATCTCTCATCGTCCTGAGCTGCCCAACGGTGGTGCTGCATGTCAAACGTCAAGATGTAACGCCTCTGCAGGCGAAACGGGCGCTGTATGAAGGACGCAGGGATGACGGCCAATGACTGCTCCTGCACGCGGCCAAACTGTCGGAGCACCCTGTCTGGCATGTACGACTCAAAGATGCCACAG
Organism: Persicaria tinctoria; assembly: GCA_037127255.1. Taxonomy (NCBI): domain Eukaryota; kingdom Viridiplantae; phylum Streptophyta; class Magnoliopsida; order Caryophyllales; family Polygonaceae; genus Persicaria; species Persicaria tinctoria. The sequence continues at coordinate 49,653,958 of JBANSL010000006.1, read as the reverse complement.
AATCTGAGGGTGCCTCGATAGGTGGAGGAGCGAAACTGACCAGCGAAATCCAAGTCTCTGCCGAAAGGCATCCACTCGACCTATGTTCAGAAAATGATATAAGGGAAACAATCTTACTGGACATATGTAGTTAAAATCAAAGAAAGTTATAAACAGGTGACCTTATCGATGGTCATGCGCTCAAGCTGTGCTCGAAGCTTCTTCTCCCTCTTGCGCCTCGTCTTGTCGTTCCCCCTGATCTCGGCCGTCGACGGGTCGAACCGTGCCATGTATCGGGGATCATGATCAAATGCATCCCTGTCCGAGCGAAGACGGCCCGCAAAACAAGGGAAGTACGACCAAATCCATGCCTGAAAATTATAAACCATTAGAGCACTTATTAAATGTAAATCGCAAGCAGAGGAACGTATTTACAGTATTAAAGAAATGTGTTACCTGCAACAGTGCAGCACACCCACGTAGGCCTCTGGCATCGCCTCTCGTGGCCTCCTCTAATCCCCGGTAAAGGTAGGCAAGCACTCCTGCTCCCCAAGCTAGTCTCCCGGCGTGCGGCAAATCCCAAACTAGCCCGAACAACGAGAAATGTACGCGGCTCTGGGACTTGTCGATGAAGAGTGTCGCACCCAGCATCGTAGCCAAGAAAGAAACGGAGAGGTCGTGCTGCCACTGTATGCTCCCTGGCACTACGCCATCTGGGGTAAGGTCGGGCCACTGCTCCCGACGGTGGCCGTCCCTCTCCTCCCACCACTCCATCAACTCCGGGATGGCAAAACCGCAAGCATTCCTATGCTTCTTCAGCACAGCCGGGGTCCAACCAAATAAATCCTGCAGTAGAGGCTCCAGCTGTAGTGGAAGATAGTCAGGGAGAGGCTCCCAAGGCAGTCCCTCAATCGGCAGCCCCATCAGACAGGCAACGTCGTGGAGGGTGATGGTCATCTCGCCCCATGGAAAGTGGAAAGAGTTCGTCTCCGACTGCTAGTGCTCTATGAACACAGTCAACAACTGGGCATTCACTCCGTCCCAGTTCAAATCAAGCAGCCCCAGTAGACCAGACTGAGCTGCCGCCTGCACCCATGTCCCTGGACCCTCGTACATGTAGTACCTGAACGGATGGAGGTGTGAAGCCCGATGATGAACCTTCAGCAATTTGTGCCGATAGGTCGGGTCCGTCCATAGCAGCTAAGCCCTATGGTTCCTAAACGAGACCAAAAGATCTCCTGGAGGCAAGTCGCCATCAGGGTGCTCATCGTCCCCCTCCTCCTCGTCGCCCCCCTCCTTCTGCTCCTGAGCCTCATCCGCCTGGTCGCCCCCCTCCTCCTGCTGGTCGCCCCCCTCCTGCTCCTCGTCGCCCCCCGCCCCCTGCTCCTGAGCCTCATCCGCCTGGTCGCCCCCCTCCTCCTGTTGGTCGCCCCCCTCCTCCTCCTCGTCGCCCCTCCTCCTCCTGCTCCTGAGCCTCAAGCTCCTCGTCACTCTCGTCATCGAGGTCCTCCTCCTCGAACTCAAGATCCTCCGGTATAGCCGCATGCTCCTCCTGTGTGACATCCGCCCCCACAGCAGGTGTGAGGCAGTCAGATGCTGCTGCGATGGCCGCATCCCAAGCAGCGTCTCCATGAGTGTGTCCGGAAGTACTGGCAACAACCATAGGATCTGACGCCGGCTGCGCTGGCGGTTCTATGTCCATCAGAACATGTGATGTGGGCTCCACAGATGTATGCATGTGGAAGAACGTACGGTCATCGTCAATACCGTCCTCCGGCCTGAACGGTGGCGGGGCTGTATTAGGCTGAACCGCCGTATCTCTGACGGTCAAAGTCTCCTGCTCCGCAATATCCATGAGATCTGACACCGTCTGCGAAGACGAGTCAGTGATGATGACCTCCTCCGGACGGGCACCCTCTGCTGCATCTAGAGGCGCATTGCGGTCTCGCCCGAGAACGACGTGAAAAGTCACGTCGTCCCGTCTCATCCGAGAATCCTATTAAAATGTTTTAAATATATTGTGCATTCAAATTAAACAAGGTTCACTTAATTTCTTCTAATACATTTTATTTTGTAACAATTTTTTATAAGAACTATTATTTTTTAACAATTTTGTTTCTATAATTTCGCGTTGGACATTAAAGTAGTTATTTTCTAACAATTTATCTTAAATATATTGTGCATTCAAATTAAACAAGGTTCACTTAATTTCTTCTAATAAATTTTATTTTGTAACAATTTTTTATAAGAACTGTTATTTTTTAACAATTTTGTTTCCATAATTTCGCGTTGGACATTAAAGTAGTTATTTTCTAACAATTTATCTTAAATATATTGTGCATTCAAATTAAACAAGGTTCACTTAATTTCTTCTAATACATTTTATTTTGTAACAATTTTTTTTAAGAACTATTATTTTTTAACAATTTTGTTTCTATAATTTCGCGTTGGACATTAAAGTAGTTATTTTCTAACAATTTATCTTAAATATATTGTGCATTCAAATTAAACAAGGTTCACTTAATTTCTTCTAATACATTTTATTTTGTAACAATTTTTTATAAGAACTATTATTTTTTAACAATTTTGTTTCTATAGTTTCTACAATTGGGAACGTTCCCAATTTTAACGTCCATTCCAACGTTGTAAATGGGAGATGGTCCCAATTACAACGTCCATTCCAACGTTGTAAATGGGGGATGTTCCCAATTACCACGTCTGAATGTACGTTGTAATTGGGGAATGGTCCCAATTACAACGTCCGGTGTGACGTTGTTACGACTGACACATAGAACGCGTAATTGACGTCATGTATGGTCCCCCTCCTTTGCCCTTATATATACCTCCATCATCAGACCGATTGAATGCATCCATTTACCTCACAATTCAAGACAATAGTTACTATTTCATTCGTAGATCTGAAAATGTCATCCTCAGAAAGTGAAGAAGCGATGGAGGTGGTACGAGTCGCCCCCCCCCACGACGAACGCCTAATTGCGTACCACAGGTAAAATCCAATGGCTGTATTATCTGTCTCTATGTGGTTTTCCATTATTTAACCCGAAGTAAATATATACCCTTTAAGTAATATCAAGTGCATGTACATTGTTATGCCTTAATCTAGTTTCGAGACTTTACATGTACGTTTACCGACACCCGTACTTGGCAATCCCGGAACGAAATGGTCGACCATTTCAAGCAACTCGGCTTGAGGAACAACATGGTCTTAGTAATTAAGCGATCGTGGTCGACCGCTTCAAATCGACCGGGTGGCGTGTTGTTAGCGTGCGAGCAATATGGAGTGTTTCGCAGAAGGGGGAAGCAGATTCGCAGCACGCAGATCAAACTAAGCAACTGCCCGTTCTCCTTACTCGGTCATGAGGGGGGGCCGAATATGTGGACGATGACCGTGCAAAATGGAACGCACAACCATGGGCTCCCTCAACGATTGAAGGGTCATGCTTACGTGGGAAGAATGACCTCAGGGGAGAAGAAAATGTGCAAGTGGATGAAAGACATAGGAACTCCACCGAAGGCCATCTCGTACGGGCTACGACAAGCAAATGCGAATAGCGTCACCTCATCGCGATCACTGGAGAACACCCTCAACAAGCTCGCCGTTGAAGAGAGAGAAAATCGAACGATGACTCAAGATACCCTCCATCGTCTCCGAGAAAGGGGCTACTACTACGAATTCAGGAGGAGCCCAGACGATGACAATGTATTGAATGACCTTTTTCTCGCACACCCGGATGGGATTCGTCTCTTGAACAAATACCCTTACGTCGTCGTCATGGATAGTACGTACAAGACAAACGCGTAAGTACTATATCCTATGTCTTCCTACATTTCTTCCATAAATAGTGATATGCTAATGTGCGTACGTTGCGGCACCGGGTCCACAGGTACAACGTCGCGCTGTGCGAGATAGTCGGCTTAACGCCAACGGGAAACAACTTTTGCATCGCATATGCCTTTATGGCCCACGAGGACACGGACACGTACACTTGGGTGCTCAACAACCTACGTGTTATTTGTCAGGGTAAGGTGCCCGATTCGATTATGACAGATCGAGAGCTGGGCCTTATGGCTGCACTTAGGGCCGTCTTCCCCGAGGTGCAACATCTACTGTGCTGGTTACATGTAACTCGCAACTGTGAAGACACCGCTTTGAAGATTACAAAAAATCTGGAAATTTCAACTCTATTCAAGAATCAGGTGTGGGGTTTATTCTCGTCTTCGACGGAGGAGTCGTTCGAGAGGCGGCGTAGATTTCTTCACGCCCAATGGCAGCCCTTTCCCGGGGTCATGGGGTATCTGGAAACAGTGTGGCTTATCCACCGGACGAGCCTTGTCAGATGTTACACCGACCACGTCCTACACTTTGGAACGAGGACAACCAATAGGTACGCATATCGTTTTCGTCGTTACCCTTGTCACTCCTTTACTACATTTCGACAGTCGTTCACCTCAAGCACATGATGCATTGTGTAGGGTTGAAGGCCAACATAAAGTGTTGAAGGAAGCATTACACTCGTCCACTGGTGATTTCTGTGTCGTGGTGGATGCCATTCATCGGGTGAATGAATGTCAGGTGCACGAGATCCAGACTGCGTTGGAGATAGATCGTTTCAAGTGGCCAACTAACGCACATGAAGTCCCCTTATTCGATCAGATTAAGCACGTGGTTTCAAAGAAGTGTTTCGAACTTCTCTACGGTCATTGGAGGAAAGTCGTCTCCAAAACAGTAGCTCCAGAGTGCGTCGACCGTCATTGGAGAATATGCCATGGGATACCTTGTGTGCACGACGTTCAGCGTTTTGTTCATGAAGGAATTCAAAAAACACCTGACGACATCCACCCATTTTGGATGGATCTGACGTGGGATGAATCGGACAATGCGATCTTACCCTATGCCAGGTCGGCTTCGTACACTGCATCTAATGAAGCCTGTGACCCTGATTTGCACCCACCGGAGCGGGGTAGCATACGGGCAAAGGGCAGACCTAGAGGGAGGAGGAACCCGTGCAGAACGAATCCTTTGCGATCTGAGCAAAATCGGGCGAATTTTGAAAGGGACGAAGCCAGAGCAGGTCGCCACGGTAGGGACCGACATGCCGGACATCCGTCCGACGCACAGTATTGGGGATTTAGCTGGGGAGACAACAATGTAGACCCTTTCATGTTCAGGCACATTGCGGCGGCCGTCAACACCGTGGGAGATGGTCACTGCGGATATCGAGCTTTGGCGCAGCTGATGTTACGGCCAGGGGAGGCACCATTCGCAGATATGAAAGGGTTATTGTGTAACCATCTGGAGCATAACGATCACCTTTACGCTGGTTGTTACATGGGAGGGTATTCGGTCCGGGAGTTTGTCGACCTACAGAGTTACTCCGGCAGAGTGGGAGGTGACCGGAGATACTGGATCGAGTTGCCTATCATGGGTCTTGTGTTCGCAACCGTCTACCAGGTACCCCTTGTCGTCGTATCTTGGCACATGTCTTTCACATGCCTCCCTATGTACACCGAACAACCAAATGGCGCACCTCAAGAGGCCATTTTGGGCATGGCATGCATCGGCAACCAAGATCATTTCGCAGCGGTGAGTGTGATCTCACTCTAACCATAAATTAACTATCATTAATTACCCCACTTAACATTATAGTATACTTTTTGCCCTTTTTGCAGATATGGTTACATCCCAACGCCCCTTTACCTCCTCCAGCGCATGAATGGACGGCACACCATCACCCGAGCGTCAACGGATGGGATACTCCCTTCCAAGACCAATTTGATAGATTTAGAGCATTGCGGATTCAGGAAGTTCGCCCTCTACACCATGTTTAGGAGTCATGAAAGTTGGAATTATCTGTGTCGTATTTGTTTGTTTTTTTTCTATGAAGTTCAGAGTTGAAAGTTGAATGTTTGTTGTTATGAAGACGTAGAAAAAAATATAAAAAAGCAATCGTTCGACCAAAACAAACATCAGTTGGCCCCATATCTAAATTTACAAATGGGTTTTAATGTTACATTTCAACAAGGGTTGTTGTATTAAACGGAACAACTACCGACCGACTCTTCAGGAATGTTTGGGTATATACTAATCTGCACCTGCTGGAACGCATATGTCGTCATCAGATCTTGGGCAGGGCGCACTACTGTATCAACTGCATACTCTGCTACCCTGCGACAGCGCGACGGAGACATGTCGTCGTACAAAACGACCAGGATATCCGTTATCTGCTCAATCATCCATGTATAGTACGATGCAGGGTCGTCGTCGCACTCTTGACACCCGAACTGCAACTGTGTTGACCTCTCCAGGATACGATAAACCTGCACAGAAAGTTGATTGCATCGAAAATAATGTGTATAGTTCATATGCTTGCAGTTGCAAGCATCCTCCTTAGGCGGACGAGGGTGTCTCCCCACTTCAACAACGAAATAGGTTCCATCATTGAACTTGGCATATTCGACAAAGGAATTTGGGATTGATGCCATTACGTGTGTTTCGTGTATGCCAATAACGCAAAATGTTGGTGTATTTATAGATGGCGTAATTAGCAACGTCCAATTACACGTTGTCATGGGAGTTCACATAACACAACGTCCAATTAAACGTTGTAACAACGTCCAATTAAACGTTGCTGCAACGTTTAATGTAACGTTTGTTAGCAACGTCATATTTGGCGTTGTATAAAGGAGGCCTCACAAATAACGAGAAAGGATTTCTCACTATAAATTACGCCATGCTAGGGTCGAAATTACAACATCTCGTTTGACAGAAGAAGAGATGGCGGCCGGTAACACACCAAGACCTTTCTTCTCAGTCACAGGGAGTGGCCCTAGGGATTTTTTCTGGTGGGTAGAAGACGTCTCGCTCACAGAAATACTGGTAAGCCCCCTTCGGTCTCACATCCGATTTACAACGGACCCAACTCATTAAGTAGATCTTAACATCTGCAGCCTCTGCCTTCCAACTTCGAGGAAGAATACGGGCTGGGGGGCGTCGAAAGAATAGCGCTGACTAATGGGCCAGGGAGGAGAGGCACCATCATCCGGGTAGAGCGCAACAGCTCCGGGGCACTCTGGCTCGCACAAGGATGGAATACGTTCGCGAGATCGCGTGACGTGCGGGTAGGCGCGGGTTTGATGTTTAGCTACTTAGGCAACGCTCGCTTCCGGGTCGTCGTAGTGCCGCCGGAGAATGTTTCACCATCAGAGGAAGAGAACAACAATGATTTCCGCTGAGGTGTGACATGACAGCGACCCTGAAAAACTTATTTACTAAGTTATTTATGCTGTAATCGTCTATCATCAATATGAAAAATGAGGTAGTCTATAAATTTTCATGTAACGTGTTTTTCCCTGAAATAAACACAAATCATATTTGAAAACCCTGCGCGAGGGGAAAAACGCTCCAACAAAATAAAAGATGCAGCATCGCACTAAGTTTTCGCCAACATCCTACCCAACAAAAATAAAGATAATAGAACTTCAAAGTTGATCCATGTGTTGCTGGTACAAACGTCAGATTTAACGTTGTCTTTATTGTAAGTTCTAAGTGTTGCAACGTTGTATTGAACGTTGCTTTCTGGCCCGACGAGGCCCACTTTAGCAACGTCGGATTAGACGTTGCTAAAGTGTCCGACCCGCCCAACTTCCTTCAATTCACAACGTTGTGTAGGACAAATGACAACGTCGAAATGAACGTTTCTGCAACGTGAAATCGAACGTTTCTACAACGTCATATTCGACGTTTCATTAACAGCGCTAATCGTGGATTTGCGGTGTATATAGGGGCACCCTTATTTATTCATATTATTTTACCTTATGTGTGTTTGGTTATCGTTGTGGTAAACCCCGGTCTTGGAAGTTATATTTCATATTTGTTTACTTCGAATTTACCAAACTTGGTTATTTCTGTTCATCCTTCTTTTCCATTCTCGTATTATTCAGCCCTCTTTCGCCGAAACAGGTTCTACAAAGGTACTCGGAATCGACTTCCACATGTCGAAATTGAGTCGTCTGGTCGACTGGCAGTCTTCTGAGCCAGTCAATATTGGGTATTGACTTGATCGATATCGAGCACTTTCACTCGAAATTGACCTTTGTTTGTTTTTGTTCGTTGCAGATACATGTCTAAATCGACCAACACAGTTCGATATCGACCACTAACAGGTCGATATCGAGTTGTTTAGGTCAAAACCGACAGACTTCGCACAAGACAGAAATCGACTGCAATTGGTCGATATCGAGTGATTTCTCTAGAGTCGAAATGCAACGTGAATTCATCCACTATCTGAGATCCACTGATCCGCTTCCTCGAGAATCGATCCTGACTTCCTTTTTCTCCAACGGGAGGGAGTCTTGAACATTATTTGCTCGGAACGGAATCAATTTGCTTACTTTATTTACATTCTATTTGCAATCTTGATTTCCTCCTACAATAAATCAATTTGACGAGAGGGTTTCTCGACCAAATAAATTTTTAGTCAAGACCCCGCTATAGTATAGTGGAGTCAGGCTCATCCTCAGGAGAGAAGTCATCGGTTCTAGGTTTAGTTGGTCTCGGGGTTCGGAAATAGCGAGAAATGGTGGTGGCCAGAATTTGTGCAAAATAAAAATAATGAAATAACACAAATAAAGATGCAAATTTCTAAGGTTAGGGATCACCGCAACAATAACCAAACACACAAAAGATAAGATAAAATATAAATAAACATGCAATCACATCAAAGAAACAAGCTTTCTCTTTTTTCAACAATTAGACAACCTTTTCAAGAAACCCTAATTGTATCTACCAATTTTATGTTTATAATCCAAGTTGTTAAACATGAATCTCTATTCTTTTGAGTAGGCAATAAACATATTGTTAACTCCACCTTGATGATAAGACCGGATTAATGAGATTAAAGGTCTTGGTTGATGAAAGCCAAAGTCCTGGTTTCCAGGGCTTGGTAAGATCTTACCAAATGACCTCAAAGAGTTATATAGATCATGAGATTGGATGGCTCAGATTTAGTGTTGGGCCTATTTCTAATGGGCCTATTTCTTACTAAGCCTTCCATCTCAGGTTGAGCTGAATTTTGGGCCTAAAATGTTATGTCCAATTCGATTGGGCCGTTTATTTCCGATTGGGTCGTGTGTATATTTGTTTGGTTGTTTAATTGATGGAAATAGCTTTGAGTCTTTCTATTGTATTCATTATCCCTTGTTAGACATATTGGTGAGATTTTTTAGAGATTTGTTTGAACAAAGACCTGCTCCTACCAACGGCTTCAAGATCTCAACATATCTGATGGTGAAGATTCCAAAAGTTTATGGTTTTCGGCCAAAGATCTCTCCAGGGATTTCGGTGCAAACCTTACTTTCAAACGTTCGATTTTCAAATCAAACGTACTTGCATATATAAAGGAGAAGAGGAAGATTGCAGATTACAGAACTCCACAACGATCAACGTCCACTGCAATCAAGTCTCCTGCAAAGCATTCGATCACACATCGCTCTCCTTGCTAAGTGTTGTATTTACTTTGAGTGCGTGTGAGTTTTCTTTCGATATTTATAGTACAATTCATCTAGGTTATACTAAGGGTTCCTTCACCCAAAGGTATAGGGTACTTCGGTATCCATAGAGCTTTGTTTCACTAGTGTGCTTGGTTTGCTAGATAGGAAGTTAGTCTAGAAGAGGGCAAGTCTTCTAGAGGTTGTATCTAGGGCTCATAAGATAAAGTGAAATAAAGTTTGTTGAATCCTACGGGTTGGATAACCCTAGGTGGGGACATAGGCGGTTGTGCCGAACCTCGTTAACAAGTATCGTGCTCTTTACTTTCTGCTCTTTACTTTCACATATTACTTGTTCGCCATTTATTACTAATTCGTTGTTGTTTTTCAGATAAGGTCTTACTTTCAGTGGTAAAGTCTTACATTTTCTGCAATTGAGAAAAGTTTACATACTCTATCCAACCCCCCCTCCTTCTAGAGTATTTGTGTGCTTTATTTTTGCCTATTCCGCACTTCAATTGGTATTAGAGCCTAACTCACGTACCTTAGATGTTACTATCTATGAGTCTAATCATGGCAGGCGAAGGTCAAGGGAGCTTCGGTCAAGGAAGATCTGTCTCCCATCCACCTCTCTTTGTTGGGGACAACTTCATGCATTGGAAATCCCTGATGAAAATGTTCATTATTGATTAGGATCTGGAGCTCTGGCATATTATTACACGAGGGCCAAATGTACCCAAGAAGGGTGGACCCAATGGAACAAAGCTGGACAAGACGGAAGACGAATACACTCAGCAAGATTTAGAGAGCACAACTAAGAACTTCAAAGCCGTCCATGCTCTATATTGCGGACCAAGCACCGGCGAATTTAATCGTATTTCCTCTTGTAGAACTGCAAAGGAAATTTGGGATAAATCGGTCGTGACCTATGAAGAAACTAGCCAGGTCAAAGAGACCAAAATCAGTATCTATGTTAGGCAATATGAATTGTTTAAGATGAATCCGGATGAGTCTGTGAAAGTAATGTTCACCCGTTTTACGGAGATAATTAATAACCTCGACTCATTGGGAAAGACTTTCCAGAATGATGAGAAAGTTCGAAAGATGCTTAGGTGCTTACCAAAATCTAAATGGGGTCCCAAGGTGACGGCCATAGAAGAAGCTCAAGACATTAGCACTCTAGCTATTGATGACTTATTGGGAAAATTGATCACCCATGAAATGATCCTCAATGAGGACGATGGGGAGCCTTCCACAAATGTCAAAAACTTAGCGGTGAAGGTTAAGAAAGAAGAATCACTTGAGGACTCCGAGAATGAAGATGAGGAAGATCCTTTTGCTCATATTACAAGAGGATTGGCTCGCATTTTTAAAATGAAGAAGCAATTCTCTAATAAAGAATTTGGAGCATCATCTAGGAACCAAGGTAAGTCTTCTACCTCCTTAACAAGAAATCGTGTCTTAACTTGCTATGAATGTGGTGAAACAGACCATCTCGTTAAGGAATGTCATCTCAAGAAGCAGAACAAGGTTAAGAGGAAAGAATCCAACAAGAAAGTGATGGCTGCATGGAGTGACTCAGATTCTTCAAGTGACTCGAAGTCAAAAGAAGAACACGCCAATCTTTGTCTAATGGCAAAGAACGATGCAAAAGATCAACACCTAGATGAAGTGGTAAGAAACCTCCTATCTAGTTCCACTGCCGTGTTATCTGAATTTCTCAAAAACATGATTTCAAATGAAGAAAGTTGTAACAAAGAAATCAACAGCTTGCAGGAGAAGGTTTTGGATCAAGAAATCTGCATAAGGAGGCTGTCGCAGAAACTGCAAGATCTTGACAGCAAAAACTCAGATCTTATCACTGAAGGTAAGACCTTACAATCGGAAATTTCCGAACTTAAGGCTAACCTTTCATCTCTTAAGGTTCAGAACATTGACCTTGAGAATGAAAAAGTGAAATTGTCTGAGAAATGTCAAGATCAACAAATAGCCCTGGTGTAATTTACTAGATCAAAAGCCAATCTTGACAGAATGCTTGGAGAACAACAACTTTCCCTAAACCGAAGCGGTATAGGATATAATAAGAATTTTACTGTTAAACCTACTACCAAATTCGTTAAGGCAAAAGGAAGTAGGAGATCTCCTACGTGTTTCTTTTGTTGCAAAAAGGGTCATGTAAAGGAGACGTGTCCTTATAGGAGAACGGATCCATACATTATCCGAAACACATTTTCGGTTCGCTTAAATGAACGGATAAGGCAAGTTTGAGTCCCGAAAGGAACAAGGTTGCCAAACATGGTTTACCCCCATAATGGATCCAAGTCGATCTATTGGTCAAGCCGGAAAGGTTGATTTTTTTTTTTTGCAGGATATCACCAAGTCTAAGGATCAAAAGTGGATTATGGATAGTGGTTGCTCTAGGCATATAAGTGGAAAAGAATCTCTTTTTCATCATCTAAAGAAGCAATCCAGTGGTACTATAACCCTTGGTGATAAAGGAAAGTGTGACATCGTCGGTATTGGTAACATTGGTGTTGATCCAAATAATTTCATTAAAGATGTATATCTTGTTGATGGCCTTAACAAGGAGAAATGCATCGTACAGGATGAGGAGACAAGAGATATTGTCCTTACTGCTTATAGAGATTCTAACATCTATGCTCTTAATACAGATCGAATTCCGGCCTCCAATCTGAAATGCCTCAAGGCCTTATCGAAGGATCCAAGGGTGTGGTATCAACGACTTGGACACATAAGCATGCACACTCTCGGTAAACTCCATTCAAGGGATCTTGTTCGAGGTCTTCCTGATTTGAATTTCAAGGTAGATGATCTTTCCAACGCTTGCTCAAGAGGAAAACATACTCGTAGCTCTTTCAAGAAGAAAAAGGTCGTTAGTACTACTAGACCTTTAGAAGTACTTATACACATGGATCTATGTGGACCTATGCACGTCAAGTCTCCCAACGGTAAGCAATACATACTTGTTATTATTGATGATTATTCTCGATTCACTTGGGTCTTCTTTCTTAAAGATAAATCAGAAACTCTGTTTTATTTTTCAACACTTTGTAAGGAATTACAAACCTTGAAAAACCCACCTATCGTTTCTATTAGAAGTGATCATGGTAGATAATTTGATCAATTAAACTTTGATTTATTTTGTGTGAAATATGGTATTTCTTACAATTTTTCAGCTCCTAGGACACCTCAACAAAACGGGGTTGTGGAACAAAAAAACCGCACCCTAGAGGAGATGTCAATGACAATGCTATTAGAAAATAATCTGCCCAAGTCATACTGGGCAGAGGATGTGAATACATCAAATTATATTCTCAATAGATGTTTAATTCGGTCAATCTTAAAGAAAACTTCTTATGAGCTTTTTACAGGAAGAAAACCAAGCATATCGTATTTTAAACCATTTGGATGTACATGTTTCGTACATAACAATGGTAAGGATAATCTTGGGAAATTTGATGGGCGTAGTGACGAAGGTATATTTCTTGGATATTCGACTCAAATCAAGGCTTATCGAGTATACAATAAACGTACCAAAGTAGTCGAAGAAAGCACCCATGTGCTATTTGATGAAAGTGATAACGGTACCTTGAGTGAAGGGTTTGCAGATCTCAACTTGAATACTCATGAGGAAGACGAGTCAGAAGGAGAAGCCAATGGTCAAGGGAAGAGAAAATCGAGAAATATGCAGGAGCCGTTTCAAGATCTTACTGAACTTTCACAAGGCCCTGAAACTCAGTCTCAAGACCTTACAAATGGAGCCAGTCTTGAAAATGAAATACCTCCCAAGCCTCTAGAACCGTATCCTCGGATATTATCTCGGATCCTTCATCCGGTGTCCAAACTCGTTCTAAACTTGGAAACTTATGTGTGTTTCACACATTTGTTTCTCTTGTAGAACCAAAGAAATACACCGATGCTCTCAAAGAACCAGATTGGATAATAGCTATGCAAAACGAGCTCAACGAGTTCGAGCGCAATAAAGTATGGACCCTTACGACTAAGCCGAAGGGAAAGTCTATTATTGGAACTCAATGGGTATTTAGAAACAAGCTAGATGAATGAGGTAATATTATCCAAAATAAGGCACGATTGATTGCACAAGGATATAATTAAGAAGAAGGTATTGACTACGAGGAGACTTTTGCTCCCGTAGCAAGACTCGAAGCCATTCGTATGCTTCTTGCTTTAGCTTCTTTTATGAATATCAAGCTTTATCAAATGGATGTTAAGTATGCTTTTCTTAATGGATTTCTAGATGAAGAAGTTTATGTTGCTCAACCTCCAGGTTTTGAGAACGATGAATTTCCAGAGCATGTATTTAAGCTTGACAAAGCTCTTTACGACTTAAAGCAAGCCCCAAGAGCTTGGTACGAGCGGCTTTCAAAATATCTCTGGGAAAATAACTTTAAAAGGGGGTTGATTGACAAAACTCTCTTCATCAAAACCCATGGAAAGGGTATACTTGTCGTCCAAATCTATGTAGATGATATTCTTTTCGGAGCTACTAACGATTCTTTGTGCAAAGATTTTTCTAATATTATGTGTAAGGAATTCGAGATAAGCATGATGGGAGAGCTAAATTTCTTTCTTGTACTTCACGTGCAACAAAGTTCAAAAGGTATTTTTCTTAACCAAGGGAAATATCCACGAGAGCTACTCAAGAAGTACAAGATGATTGATTCCAAGGTGGCTAAAACTCCAATGAGTTCCACTCTTTCTCTAGATCAAGATCTTACCGATAAAGAGGTAAATAAAAAAGAATATCGAGGTATGATCGGCTCCCTTCTCTATCTTACAGCAAGCAGACCTGACATCATGTTCAGTGTTTGTATGTGTGCAAGATTCCAAGCTAATCCGAAGAAATCACATCTGATTGTGGTAAAAAGGATTTTAAGATATCTTAATAGTACTAAAGATCTCGGATTATGGTATCCTAATCAAACAAGCTTTGATCTTATTGGATATTTCGATGCTGATTTTGCAGGGTATAAAGTGGATAGAAAAAGCACCTTAGGGTGTTGTCAATTTCTTGGGGCATCCCTTATAAGTTGGCATTCTAAGAAGCAAAATTCAGTGGCGCTTTCAATGGCCAAAGCTGAATACATTGCTGCTGGAGCTTGTTGTTCGCAAGTCTTATGGATTGCACAACAACTCCAAGATCTTGGAATCAACTATAAGGGCATCCACATAAAATGTGATAACACCAGTGCTATCTCTATCTCCAAAAACCTTGTACAAAACTCAAGAATGAAGCACATTGATGTGAGACACCACTTTATCCGAGATCATGTCGAAAAGGGTGACGTGTCATTTGCATTCATCTCTACCGAGCTACAACTTGCAGATATCTTTACAAAACCTTTACCCGGAGATAGGTTCAATTTCATCAGATTAGAACTTGGAATGCTTAATAAGAAAGCATCGATGTAGGGGGAGCAATCGTATCTTATCATATCAGAATTATTCCCTACATCAAGATCTTGAAATAAAATTTAAAGTCTTACTCCGACATAGTATGACGTTAAATTTAAATTCAAAAAAAATAATTATGGATCAGATTTATTAGGTAAAATCTCTTTAGATTCTTACCTAAAAGATTTTATCTTTTTTTTTTTTTTTTTTGATTAGGAAATAATTCGAGCGCCAGGCATACCTGACGACTCGAGAGGCCGACGAAGTCGGCAGACGGTGAAACCGTCACTACATATAAAAAGGTGCAACAACAAAAAGTGGGAGGCGTAACCCCCGGACGAGCAAGCGAGCCAAACCCGTACACGCTGGAGACAACGTAGACTACGATCCGATGCCAAGCATCACCAGATGGCGACACCGTTGGCCAGCTGTATGTCAGGAATCCAGTCCTGTGGGCAGTGAAGACGATCCTCCAAGGAATTTCCTGCACGCGGAGTCGCCTCGATACACACCAACACCACCCCAACCAATCCCGACACCGGTTGCCAGAGCTCCAGCACGGAAGAGGAACGCCAAGAACAACAGGGGTCACAACCAAGAACCACCGTTGCAGAAGCACCTAGAATCTCTTCCAAACGAAAGAGAATTTATTCAAACCCTTTCGGGATTTTATTGAAACCCTTTCGGGATTTAATATCACCGTATGAGGGTGGGTTTATTGGAATGGATCAAAATTCAACCAACAAAAAAGATTAGCCAAAAAGAGATCCACTCACGGTTTTTTTTTTTTTAATTGAATACCCATTTGGGGCAAAACCCAACTGAGCAATTTAGATTGCACGCAGCAACAGCCACCATCGGCCGTAGAATCAAGCCAGCGACGCTGGGCCAGCGTGCGGTGGGTTGTCGAACCGAAGCCGGCGAAGACGGCTAGCCCGTAGGGAGGGCAGCAAACGAAGGCCATAACTCGCCTGAAAGTCCGGGGGTTTGAAGGAGTCCGGCAAACGAAGGCCGGTATGGAAGAGACACACGGCGAGCGAAGGAGGAGGAGGTTTGAAGGAGTCCGGCAAACGAAGGCCATAACTCGCCTGAAAGTCCAAATTGGCAACCAAAACAATTAATTCGGAGGATGCGAACCCAAGACTAACCCCCAAAACAGGCCGATTGGGATTGAGGAGGGTGGATTCAAAATCTAGGGTTAGAAAGGGGCTATGGACCACGACGGAAAGCGGAACAAGAAACTTTTGGATGACGAGGGTGATGTGAAGAGCCGAGATGATGGCAGGAGGGAGACGGTGGTGGCCTTTGGTGGTGGCTGGAGGGAGACGGTGGTGGCCAGTGATTGATGGTGACGGGATTGCGGGATGAAGGGTTGAATGGGTTATTGGGTTTAGGGTAGAAAGAGAGTTTCTCTCTCCTTTTATCTTCTGTTGATCTTATCCTCTTTTATTTTCCGGTTAAGATTTTTTTTGTTTTTAAAATTCAAAAAGAGTTTAAGATTTTATTTTCATGGGGATTTGGTCCAAATTTTTCTAGAATATTTTTTAACCGAGAAGTTCAAAGGTCTCGGGATCTTATTGGATCTTCAAAGGGTCTTTGTGTGTATTTATATCCCTCACCTCACCATGTCAAATCACCTCTCCCCTTCGCTACTCTCTCTCTGATTTGTCCACTTCCCAAAGACCACTCGAGTATGGCTCCGAAGAAACCCTCCACCTCCTCTGCTAGTTCTCGTTCCGAATCCAAGCGGCTCCGGTCATCTGATTACAAGGGGAAGGTCGTGGTCGAGGAAGAGTACAAGGGCAAGGCTACACTTCGGAAACTAGATACCTCCTCAGAGAGTGAGGATGAAGGATCCTGTGGTCGCCAGAAAATCATCAAGAGGGAACCTCGTCCTCCTCCACGCAATCATCCTCGCCAAGTGAACCCTCGCGCTCCTAAAAAGGCTCCGCATCAACATCGCCTTCAGATTCCGGCAAATCACGAGGTATTCTCCGACACCCCTCTCTCCTTGTTTGGTAGTCACACAAAATCCGGGATGTGGAAGGATGGGTATATGCTAATCGACCCATCAACTTCTGTGAGCATGTGGATCTAGATTTTCTAGAATCCACAAACCTTCCGTGTGTCAATATTCTAAGGAACTCGCATGTCTGGTCCCTCCTGAACCCTGGCAATGTTGCCTACCCTCGTCTCACTAGACTTTTCTTTGTAAACCTTACTGCCAGTAGAGAAAATGGAGTACTCACTCTCTCCTCTCAAGTGAAGCAGCGTCAGATTACACTTACCCGTTCCTCCTTAGCTCTCATTCTTGGTACCCCTGAAACCGTAAACACTCAAGATCACCCCTCCAAGGAGTATTGTCTTCGCAAAGCACAAAAAGAGCTCTTTGTGCGCCCTGTTCCTCCTCCTGAAGCTTTCAAGCCTAAGCCCAAACACATGCACAATATCTTTACCCTTGAGGCTAAAGTGATCTTCACTCTCCTCGCTCGCTGCATCTTGCCCAAAAAGAATTCTCGCGAGCTTGTTACTGACAACTTGCTTCACACTCTCTATCTGATTATAGCGGGTCATGAGGTTGATGTTCCTGATCTGATTCTCACATACATGCTTCACACCATCAATACCCCTCTGATCGATCCACTCCCTTATGCCAACTTCCTCCATGAGATCTTTGAGTTCTTCGACATTGATACACGAGGGGAGGAACATGTCTCACACACTGGCCGAATTGATGAGGATTGCTGGAAAATATTGGGGATTGAACAGAATCTAGCCGACGACTGGATTCTGAAGACACCATCCCAGGGAGACACAGTGAAGCTGGAGAAAAGGATTGAGTACTTGGAAGCTGAGGTCGACGCGCTCCGGAAGGATCTAAACGCTGCCAGATCAGACATTGTGGACAGACAGGACGACAGTCACCAGCGGCTCATGATCATGGATGAAAAACTAAATCAGCTTTTCATGCTTTGTGGTTTGAACCATAGGGCCACCACTTCTATTTTGCCGATGGATGCAGACTCTATCAAGCACGTAGATGAAACTGCCAAGAACGTCCTCCTCAACTATGAACGCAAGGTGCTGAAGCGCTTCATCCTATGCCGACTTTTCCCTGAGCTAAACATCCTCACTGTGGTGGAGTACGACATTGTCAAGAAATGGAGGGATACAGAGGCTAGAAGGCAGGCTGAAATATGGAAGAACCACACAGTGCTGAACGCGAAGAATCAATGGCGCAAAAAGATCTTCCGAGGACGCCCAGACGAAGACGGTGTTCCTCCCAAGTATGGCCAATGGTATGAGGAGGTGGTCATGCTTTCTGATGACAGTGATGGTGTTGGTGGATATGTTTCTCATGCTGGTCTTAAACCTGTTTTGAAACTTTCTGGTTGCTGGTTTTTGAAAACTTTCTGGCCCTTCTTGTTGAAAGACAAAAAGGAAGAGAACAACTCTGGGGATGTAAGGCCTTACTTTTTTTTTTGCTGGCCGTACTGTTTTTAGGTTTTAAACTCTTTGATCCAACATTATCTATATTGCACTATGTTTATATATGTTGCATATTATTTTCCCCTGGAAACAGGTGCACAGGTTTACATGTTTACATGTTTTGTCTTTCATCAAGAGGGAGATTGTTAACTTCACCTTGATGATAATACCGGATTAATGAGATTAAAGGTCTTGGTTGATGAAAGCCAAAGTCCTAGTTTCCAGGGCTAGGTAAGATCTTACCAAATGACCTCAAAGAGTTATACAAGCTCCTGAGATTGGATGGCTCGGATTTAGTGTTGGGCCTATTTCTAATGGGCCTATTTCTTACTAAGCCTTCCATCTCAGGTTGAGCTGAACTTTGGGCCTTAAATGTTATGTCCGATTCGATTGGGCCGTTTGTTTCCGATTGGGCCGTGTGTATATTTGTTTGGTTGTTTAATTGATGGAAATAGCTTTGAATCTTTCTATTATATTCATTATCACTTGTTAGACATGGTGAGATTTTTTAAGGATTTGTTTGAACAAATACATGCTCCTACCAACGGCTTCAAGATCTCAACATATCCGATAATGAAGATTCCAGAAGTTTATGGTTTTCGGCGAAAGACCTCTCCAGGGAGTTCGGTGTAAACGTTACTTTCAAACGTTCGATTTTCAAATCAAACGTACTGGCCTATATAACGGAGAAGAGGAATATTGTAGATTACAAAATTCCACAACGATCAACGTCCACTGCAATCAAGTCTCCTGCAAAGCATTCGATCACACGTTGCTCTCCTTGCTAAGTGTTGTATTTACTTTGAGTGTGTATGAGGTTTCTTTCGAGCTTTATAGTACAATTAATCTTGGTTATACTAAGGGTTCCTTTACCCAAACGTATAGGGTACTTCGGTATCCATAGAGCTTTGTTTCACTAGTGTGCTTGGGTTGCTAGATAGGAAGTTAGTCTATAAGAGGGCAAGTCTTCTAGAGGTTGTATCTAGGGCTCATAAAATAAAGTGAAATAAAGTTTGTTGAATCCTACAGGTTGGATAACCCTAGGCGGGGACGTAGGCGGTTGTGCCGGACCTCGTTAACAAGTATCGTGTTCTTTACTTTCCGCTCTTTACTTTCGCATATTACTTGTTCGCCATTTATTACTAATTCGTTCTTGCTTTTCAAATAAGGTCTTACTTTCAGTAGTAAGGTCTTACATTTTCTGCAATTGCGAAAAGTTTACATACTTTATCTAACCCCCCCCCCCCCATTTCTAGAGTATTTGCGTGCTTTATGTCTGCCTATTCCACACTTCACATATAAAAGGCAGTGGATGATCAAAACATAATAAATATCAAAACCTTTCCTCAAGCGCACATGGCTATTGTCGGGCTCACCCTGACCCTAGAAGAAAGGAGACTACTGGCTCATCGCAATCGAAGACATCATTGAAAGAAATAAACTTTGCATTAAACTAAATTCTCGACCTTTACAATCTCGGCACTTCAACTTTCGCAAAAGCGTCAAAACCCTAAAAGCCTTGAACTCCTAAACTTTATGTGAACTAACTAGCTCTAGAATTGAATATGACATTGAATGAATAAAATCCATCTCCTAGGTCTTTATTTATTGGCCTTAATCCTTGCTAATCAAGGAAAGGAATATCTATCTATATCTCTATCTAAGTAAATGATATAACTCTACTTGAAAGGAAATAAATCAAACTAGGTAAAACGAGATAAATCCTAAAAGGCAATTAAATATTCCACCCTTAGGATAGATAAAAAGGTAAAAAGATAAATCTTCTCAATTCTTCATGTGCAAGTAATCATCAACTCGAAATTATCTCCGCTCGAAATCAGGATCTAACTCGGAATCGACTTGTACTTGGCACTGGAAGGTTGGTCGATATCGACCAGAGTTGGTCGTTTAGGTCAAAATCGACCAAAGCCTCACTCGAAATCCAAGGTAGAGCCCACATCGAGTGACCAGAAGACGAATCCGAGCAGACAACTCGATATCGACCTAAACGACCAACTCTGGTCGATATCTACCAACCTTCCAGTGTCAAGTACGAGTGGAGATAATTCTGAGTTGATGATTACTTGCACATGAAGACTTGAGAAGATTTATCTTTTTACTTTTTTATCTATCCTAAGGGCGGAACATTTAATTACCCTTTAGGATTTATCTAGAGTTTACCATATTTGATTTATTTCTTTTCAAGTAGAGTTATATCATTTACTTAGATAGAGATATAGATAGATGTTCCTTTCCTTGATTAGCAAGGATTAAGGCCTATAAATAAAGCCCTAGGAGTTGGCTTTTATTCATTCAATTCCATATTCAATTCTAGAGCTAGTTAGTTCACATAAAGTTTAGGAGTTCAAGGCTTTTAGGGTTTTGGCGCTTTTGCGAAAGTTGGAGTGCCGAGATTGTAAAGGTCGAGAATTTAGTTTGATGCAAAGTTTATTTCTTTCAATGATGTCTTCGATTGCGATGAGCGAGTAGTCGCCTTTCTTCTAGGGTCGGGGTGAGCCCGACGATAGCCATGCGTGCCTGAGGTAAGGTTTTGATATTTATTATGTTTTGATCATCCACTGCCTTTTATATGTTTATTGCCTACTCGAAAGAATAGAGATTCATGTTTCACAACTTGGATTATAAATATAAAATTGGTAGATACAATTAGGGTTACTTGAAAGGGTTATCTAATTGTTGGAAAAGGCGAAAGCTTGCTCCTTTGATGTGATTTGCATAACTATTTATTAGGGGTGGGCGTGGGACGGGACGGAGGTCGTCCCGCGTAATTTTTGCGGGACAGGACCGGGACCTGGACGGGACGGGCCTTGTCCCTCAAATAAAAAAATTATAAAAAACTCAAAAATTTCATGTATATATTATTATTGCGATTATCAAAGGCGTAATAAACATGTATGTATAATTTTTATATTTTGCAGGTTCCCATATATGCATACGCATAGACCTAGGCAAACGTGGGTAGGCCCGCTCGACCCGCATTAGCAAGTGGGCTTGGACATGGGGAAAAGCCCACGCGGGCTGCTAGACCCGACCCGCGTCCGCAACAGGTGCGGAATTGGACATATCAATCAACCCGTTACGGGCCGAAGCCCGTAACGAGTACCCGCCTTTTTTTTAATTAAAATTAATATATATATGTGTAATATATGTAATAAATAATATTAATTACTATTCTTTAAAAAAACAGTAACTAATATATATATATATATATATATATATATATATATATATATATATATGTAATATATACTGTAACTATATATATGTATGTATTCCTTTTCATAACAAATAAAAACAGTAAGTATATAAGTTAAAATTCATTATATACCGTAACTCTAAATATGTATGTATTCATTGTAAAAACAAATAAAAAACAATAAGTATATATATATATATATATATATATATATATATATATATATATATATATATATATATATATATATATATATATATATATATAAACAAATAAAAACAGTGTGCGTAACGGGTCGTCCCGCGTCCCGTCTCGCATAATTTTTGCGGGATGGGACTATAGGAGTGTGGTTTTGGAAACGGACTCGCAACTTGTAGCGATCATGTTAGGCAAGGGCCTTCCACGATGCCACCCACTGGCTAGCCTTGTCAGTAAGTTACAAGGCTTATTGAAAAGAGACTGGAATATCCAGTTTCGGCATGTGATCCGCGAAGTACTATTTTAGCTTACTCTTATAACATTGGATTGACTGTATTGCTTGACTTGTCTGAGAGTGTTTTACCTTTTATGCATGATGATGTTAGGGGTCAGACTATCCCCGTTTGATGATTACTTAGCCTTTTTTTAAGTTTAATAAAGCACAGTCGAACTACAGAGAGCCCCATCTCTCCTTTTAAACAAAAAAAAAAATGAAACACAACCACCCTAATCTAGCAGAGCAAACAAACCATAACGGAGCATTTTCCTCATCAGATCATTGTCCCATTGATAAAAGGGCGGTGTTTAACCTTGGCAATAATAAGTCTCCATGCCCTGATGGAATGACATCAGAATTTTACAAAAAATACCGGGACATTATTGAGGGATCGATCATCAAAGCGGCGTGTTAAAAGGTTTCTTCCATTCCAGAAGAAGGCTTCGTCAAAAAAATCATATATTTATTTTACTTCTTCCAAAATGCGACAATCCCTCTTTGACTACACATTACAGACCAATAAGCCTATGCTCTACAATTTGCAAAATTATTTCCAAAATCCTAGCGGAGCGACTGAAAATTGTAATTGGTAAACTTATCCACCCTTTACAAGGAGCATTTGTGTCCGATCGGGCTATTCAGGACAATGTCTTAATAGCCCATGAAGTTTTTTATTCATTTAGTAGCAAAAAAGGTAAAGATGGCTGGATGGCAATCAAGCTAGCTAGATACGGTAAAAGCTTATGATAGAGTAGACTGGAAGTTTACAAATGCAGTAATGGAGAAATTCGGCTTCCATCCTACGTTTATTAAATGGATTATGGAATGTATATCTACGGTATCGTTCTCCGTTCTCGTCAACAATGGCCCAACGGATTTATTCAAACCAACTAGAGGCATTCGACAAGGCGACCCCCTCCCTCCATTTCTCTTCATTTTGGGTGCAGAGGTTCTGGAAAGAAAGCTTTCGCTTGAAGCAAATATGAGAAATAGCCTTATTAGATTCAGATTCGGGAAGGATGGACTTCATGTCCATTTCCTTACTTTCGCTGATGATATTATTATCTTCACCAAAAGAAACATCTCAGCTTGCTTTAAAGCCAAAACAATTGTAGATGAATATTGCAACATTTTAGGACAAAAAGTTAATTATCCAAAATCTGCCTTTCAAACAGCGAGAGGAATCCCTAGATCCAGAATCGAGGAACTCGAAAGAAACCTGGGCATATCAAATGAAATTATGATTGAAAAATATCTTGGTTTCCCTGTTATCAATGTGAGAGTTAACAGAGATACCTTCGGGGAAGTCGTGTGTAAATCAAAATAGCACCTTAGTCAATGGCGTGATAATGCCCTATCAGGTACAAAAGGGTCGTGATGTCCTTGTTGTCACAAACCTGGCATCAAAACCCTTATATACAATGCAAAGCTTCATGCTCCTCAACATAATCCATAAGGAATTAGATCAAATAAATAGATATTTCTTCTGGAACAAAGATCTCCAATACCGGCCTCTGATAAGCTGGGATAAAATATGTAGACCAAAAGGTAAAGGAGGTCTTGGCATCCGAAAATCCCAAGATATGAATGAGACATATGAAACTCTTTTGGAAAATTCTCGCAGAACCAGATAATATACGGGTAAAATTGTTTCAGTACAAATATTTGAAAACAACACATATTTCAAATTATAAGAAAAGCGGGGGTTCGTCTTGGAAATGGTTGAAACTAACTCCTTTTATTGAGAAATTTAAAGATGAACTAATATGGTCGGTGGGTAATGGGAAATCTATTAAATTCTTGACTGGGCATTGGGTTACAACTTCGCCAATAACGAAAAGGGATGACTGTCCTACCTTCCGAAATGAAAATGAAACAGTAAGTGATTATATATTAGGTGGAAAATGGTGGGAGGAAAAATTGTTAAACACAATCCCTCAAAGTATTGCAAATGAAATTTTGGATATCCCCCTTCCTATGAATATGTTTGAGGATAAACTTTATTGGTGGCCAGATAGGGAATGATGGTTTACAACAGCTAGCGCCTACAAACTTATCACTAAAAATAACAACCAAAATGAAGACAACAATTCTTGGACTTGGAAAATCGACACATCACCAAAAATTAAGAATTTCCTTTGAAAACTTAGCAGAAGGGTATTCCAACGGCTACCCGTCTATCCCAAAAGGGTATCTGTTCCTACAACTTGTATACTTTGCAATAGTGCCATTGAAGATGAGACACATCTTTTTTTGGAATGTCAGTTTTCTAAAATTCATCTTTCATTAACCTTAGGAACAAATCGGGCTATAATCAACTTGATTGAAAATTCGAGAGATTTCTCTCCTACCTTGTCTTTGATTGGAAGCACTCTTACAAAACCAGACATAGAGAAATTAGTGGTTACCCGGTGGACGATATGGTATATCAGAAATCAAACAATATTCAGAAATGAACCCATTCTAAATCAGGAATCTGTTAAACACAGAATCGCCACTCACTTGGAAAATTGGAAGAAAACCTCTTTCTATGACAAGGAGGATGATATCCAGAGTAATCAGAATGTTAATGTTAAAAATCACACACAACCAAGAATTCGGCGAAAGATTGTTAAGTGGAAAAAAGCACCCGTTGACACGTTTAAAATAAACTTTGACGGATATGCACTTAATAACAAAGATAGCTCTATTGGCTACATCATCCGTGATCGGGAAGGGAGAACGATACACATTGGCTATGACAGATTTGACAACCAGACTCCGCTTCAAAGCAGAGGCATTGTCACTAAGACATGGTTTACTCCAAATCCGTGCACTAGGTATAAACAAGTTACAAATTGAAGGAGACTCTCTTATAATCATAAATCATTTAAAATCAAACTCTTCATGCCCATGGAAAATTGAATTGATTATGTCTGATATTAAAATATTGTTGCCGAGTGTGAGAGAACTCTATTTCTCTCACATGCCTCGCATTGGCAACAAAGTGACCGGTAAGATTGCACGTATTTGCCGCTCTGCCAGAGGCTTTGACATTTACTATAATATAAGTGTTCAAAACCTCATCCGCAAGGATGCTCTCGGTAGGATCTTTCCACCCGAGCTAAAAAAGCCTACTACGGAGTTTCCGAGCTAAAAAAACCTACTACGGAGTTTATTCAGTTTACGTTTATTTCTATTTTATTTTGCCAAATTTTTTTTTAAAAAAAGCCCTCTGCTGTGCTTACAAACTCCGCCCGCTGTCAGTACCTGACGCCCACCACCAGTTGCCAGCCCGCCGAGCGCCGCCGCTAAAAAATCTGCTCACCACGCCAACCCAAACAATTGCCCTTCAGTAAGACCTTCTCTCAAACCCTTGAGTTTGTTTCCAAATTTTCCTTTTCATCATCTCTCTGTCACTAGTTTTTACTTTGGACGATTAAAAGAAGATGCAATTTAAGTGAAATTGAGCTAATTATGATTTCCTCCTCCGAAATCACAAAATTTTCCGATCCAATCCTTGGCACACAGATCACACAGATGGTATATCGGTGCATTCTCAGATAGGATTTGGATATCAACGTTGGGAATTTCCAGAAGTGAAACGAAATTGATTGGCCCTTGATGATTTTTCGTCTTTCGAGCTTCTTCTTCGGTGAAAGTTAGTCTTTTTTTTCAATTGGTTGAAGGAATTGAAGTGGAACATTTGAACCCTGGGGGATATAGTGAGGAATTGAATTGCTTCAATCTCCTTATGGTTTATTTATTGTGCACTTGTACTGGAACTGAACACTAAAATTGAATTATGGGTGGAGCTGTAGAGATTTAGCTGAAGGTGGCGTTTTTTCGTGTTGTATTTCTTTCATCTTCAAGGTTTTACCTTTTGAAGCTAACTGTTTATATCTCTTATGGGTATTCACTATTCACCTATGCCCACCAACTGTTTGATGAAATGTCAAAGTGAACTACCTGAGATTTTACCGATTCCTAATGAGGGGGAGAACTTGTTTCTTCCTTGCAGGTTTCTTTATTGTGTCAGCCAAAGAGTATGAATGGGGTTGATGTGGGTAACCAATAAAAATGCTTATTAGCAGAATCAGCAAGCGAACTTTGTGCAGCTCCCCTGTACAGCCATGGCTCTTTGTGGGTCTTGGCAATCCTGGTGACAAATTTAAAGGCACACGACATAATGTGTGATCACCTACAATCCCTTATTTTGCTTTGCCGTCTTTTGTCAATGTTGTGGAAGTAATCAATCATCTTTGACTCCAGTAGTTTCAAATGATAAAAAGCAGGTGGGCTTTGAAATGATTGATGTCCTTGCTGAGTCTTTAGGCATTTCAGTGAACCAGCCTCATTGCAAAGCATTGTTTGGACAAGGTAGTTGCTTGGTATGATCTTACAAGATGTTTTAATTGCCCATTTGAGTCATTTTGTTTGTGGATGATGCTGATGGGGAGCTATCTCTTACAGGATACATAGATGAA
This sequence comes from Persicaria tinctoria, assembly GCA_037127255.1. Taxonomy (NCBI): domain Eukaryota; kingdom Viridiplantae; phylum Streptophyta; class Magnoliopsida; order Caryophyllales; family Polygonaceae; genus Persicaria; species Persicaria tinctoria. The sequence continues at coordinate 49,627,389 of JBANSL010000006.1, read as the reverse complement.
GTTCCAATCCTTTTGGCTAAACCACAGACTTACATGAATCTAAGTGGTGAATCTGTAAGTGAATTATCCATTTCATGTTTCTTAATTGACTCTTGTTCCCATTTTATACTTATGAATTTCATGTTTATTGTGCATCTAATTGGTATCTTGCTGATATCTTTGTATCATTTTGCTGCTACTCTTGAGATCATGAACTGATAAATTGTTATATTACGTAAATATTGAAGGATGTATGTCAGTGGATAATTATATAACAAATTGAACTTGAGTAAATTCGCTTAATTCTTTGTTTGATTCCAGGCTGGACCACTGGCTGCTTATTACAAGTTACCCCTCAACCGTGTAGTTGTGGTACCTCACTGATCTCACAATTCTATGTTCTGGCACATTGCATTGCTCAATAGATCACAACTCTGATTATACCTTTTTTTTTTTTTATTGTTTCCTATCCTAGTTCCACGATGAGATGGGCTTGCCCTGCGGGGTGCTCCGCTTTGAAACGAAAGGAGGGCATGGAAGCCACAATGGGTACAATCTTACGTAATTTAACGCCAATGACATGGATTTGGCTTGTCTGAATTCATATTCAGCTTGCTCACTTGTGTTAAAACGTTTTAGGTTGAAGAGTGTGATACATCATTTCCGAGGGATCAGAGAGTTTCCTCGCCTCAGAATTGGTAATTTTCAAACTTTTTCTTATTGTGTTAGCCTTATTTTAGTGAAATTACTCTGTATGTCAGTAGTATTATATTAGTAAAATTTTGTTTTATTATCAGGCATTGGTAGACCTCCTGGTCAAATGGATCACAAAGCATTTCTGCTACAGAAGTTCAATGTCGTGGCTCAAGAACGAGTTAGTTTTGATCTTGTTTGATATGCCCTTCCCTTTGCTTATATATGCATATGTGCACAATGCATGAATATAGTCATGTAAATATAGACATTACTCTGTATGTATGCACTAATATTCGCATTAAACCTGCTTGATTTTGATTTTGTTTTATTATGGTGCATGGTTAAACCTGCTTGATTTTGTAGTTAAGGCTTCCCTCACCCATTTTCAACTTTGAAGTTCAACTAGTTTGTTCTTTTTGAAACTATTGCCCCTTTTCATTTCTCAATATATCTTGCCATTTCATTTCCAAGATCAATGCGGCTCTGAAAGAGGGTGTCGAAGCGGTGAAGCTTCTTGCTACAAAAGGCTTTACAGCAAGCATAGCATGTTTCAACAGAGATCAGAAATACAAGCACCTGAGATTTCCCATCATGTGAGATTAAGGAAGGCAGGAAGCATCCTTTTTCAGGTAACTGAAATGTTCACATTTCTAATGTCGTGCTATTCAATGCTCTACGTGCACCTGTTTTGTAATCCTTTTGACGTTGCCTTAGACAAGCGAAATATTTTGTAATCCTTTTCTATGTAATTCCATTCTTTTGTGCAAGTGCTTTCTTTTTCATGGTGCCTGTTCTTCTCTATACTCTGTTCATCTAGCTAGTCCACGCAATGGTGCATTCAGAATTGAATTGCATTTTCTTTACACACTCGTTTTTTTTCCTGGTTGATAATCATCATAAGATGAAATAGCACTAGAAATTGCCATCTTTGGAATGAAGGCATGACTAATATCTGTACATATTCGATGAATTACGTGGATGATGATTGATGAAGATGTTATTTCCGCTCTGTTGAACGTACTTTAAGTTCCTAACCTAACAAACTGAAGGTCCCCAGCCAAAGGATTAAGACAGACATTGGTTGGAGTATACACGAAGACGATACCTCCCCCACAGAGGCACCACTGCCATGCTTCTGGTATGGTGGTGGTGGTAGTGGTGGCGGCGGCGGCGGTGAAATTGGTGGCGTATATATAATTGCTGCTGCTGGTGACGGTGGTGGATAACTGTATGTTGGTGGTGGAGGCGGCGACGAAGAGTGTGCTCCAGCAGGTTTCTTTGCCCTGTACCATCGCATTTCAGGTCGATTAGTTTTAAGTTACAGATGATCAAAAAATGAGTGAATTGGAGGCATATGGTGATGAAGAAACGTCACCTGTTGGCCGAGGGGCAGAACAAAATGGCGTAGTCATTAGCCTTGCAAGTGAAAGTACTTGTTGTATCATCAAATGCATAACTGTATGCCCTTGGGCATGCTTTCTTGAACAGGATGGAGTAGGATGAAGGCTTGCACGTGTTTGGGTTTGCGTACTCCCCGCTGCAGCAGAACTCGTCCGTCCCAAATGTTTCGCACGCGCTCTTGCACGCCACCACGCCATTGCTGCTCCAGACCTCCCCATCTCCATTGTTGCCCACCACTTGCAGCTCCTTTGGACACCCTATGTTGATATCTGATATGCACCCTGTTGCATTGCACTGACCACCATTAACTCCAAGAGGCCATGCCACAATGGGAAGGTTATACCCATCCACAAGGCTAACATCATAGAAGTCCTTGTCAGTCATCCCCTTCCCAAGGGTGATTTCAAACAGCGAAGCCGGCGGGGTAGCTCCACTGCCCTTACATTCCAACCTTCCACCACAATCGCCGGTGAGACACGTGCCTGACCCCGTCTTGTCGAACTGACAACCGGTCCTACCCCACATCCTACCTGACCATCCGGGGGTGCTAGAGATCTTAACACTCATACCAGAACCTAGTTCGAACCCTGTCGTGGAGAGCTCGGGGGTTCCCGCACCCGCAAGGATCCCGGGCCATATAGGGAATGGACAATTGTTTGAAATGATGAATGAGCAAGAGATTTTGTTAGGGAAGATCAAGGCAAAAAGGGTGATGATGTAGAAGACAATAGGTGGCCTTGGGATCATTGTTGATGATTGAGTGGTTTGGGAGGGCATTAGAGGTAAGGTAAGGTGTTATAGCCTTATAGGGCTTGCATTTGGGTTTTGATTTAAGGTTGAGAAAGGGCAAAGCCAGGTGCTTAAGTTGCTTTTGTGCAACTTCTTTTGGCAAAAAATGCCTTTTGGGTTTGGCATTTCTTTCTGATTTTGGTGTGTTGGGTTTGACATTTTCACCAAGAAATTGCAATCCTTTGTTTTATTTTCGTATAACAATTTTAAGATAGGAATCTACAAGGTATGCTATAGTTTGATCCTAAAGGCTATCGTTTGAAGAAAAAGGGGGCAAAAAGGGAGTCCTAATTCCAAGGTTACCTCCTTGGTTGGAAGGTAACTTCTATTAAACCTAAATTGGTGATCAATGTATTCAAATCATATGACATTAACCTTACTTATTCACTTTTTAATCTTAATTATGCACTTTAATGTTATATTTGGACACTTATATTTTATAATTACATAACATAATGTTACATTTGCACAATATATAGTTATATTTGCTAATTAGGAGACGTGGATTGAATATAAGATCAAATTTAAAAAGATCACCGGCCAATTATGTAGATTTATTTATTGGGCAAGTATAATTTATTTGAATATAAACAACAATTTTGTAGAGTTATCAAGCAGATTTAGTACGGTATATATATTCTACGTGGTATGGTTTTTTAACCTTTATTTTAAGGAACATATGTTACTGATTTGATTTGTATATATAGGTCGAACAAATATAATGCACAAGCTAGTAATCGCCCTGAAAATACAGAGTACGTAACAACTAACAAGGTTCATATGTATACCAACGGAACTCTAAATTAACCCTAACTCACACACACACACACACATTAATAATGATACCAGGTGATCGTATCGATCAATCCTTCGACACCGTACCCGGCCCTTGTAATTTTATTACAGTATTATTATTATTTGGTACGTATAACGTTTATAGATCGATCATCTCATTTGCAAGGTCCCAGAGGGACGTGTGTGTGGAGGCCGTATACTTGTATCTTCTGTCCTCCCATTCCTTACGATCATCACTGCATCCATGCCGAAGGTCGCATGCCTCTCTATATGACAATGCATGAACCACACACCTGCGCGCGCATTTTCCATATATATCAAAGCCAGGAAGATTAATGCGCGAAGAGGAAGACGCGAGAAATGAATTGAAGTAAAGTAAGATGTACTCACCAGGATTATCAGCTCGGAACCTAATGACACTCCAGCCTGATCTGGGAACTACCACTGTGTTAACCAGTGGTGGATCCACCAAATTGTACTTAACTTCACTTGCATTGTAATTTCCACTACCTGTTCAAATAATTTATTCAGATCTTCTTGTTAAATCTATTTATATCTATATCTATATATTTCGAACTGCTACGTACGTACCTGAAGCTACAATGTAAAAACTGTATCCATGCAGGTGAATGGGGTGAGCTAATGCAGCTAGTACGTAGGGCAGTCCCTTGGAACACAATCTCCACCGTCGAGTTATAATCAACCACAAAAGCCCGAGTACCGTTCACATCCGTGAAAATGTCGACATTACTAGCTAGGGTTTGAGTAGTTGAACAAGAAAGGCGAGTTGTCCGGGAAATCCGTCTTGTAAACATCGGTCATGTTCGCCCAGTACGCTTGGAGAACATCAGTCTGAGGGTTAACAAACGTTACATTATTAAAGCTCGCGGATGGTCTTGTTTCGCAACTTCTTTCGTCCTCGCAGTACATGTTGTTCAACGAAACCGGCATGAAAATCCTCCTGTCCACCGTTCGGGGCACATTTATGGGGTAGTCCGCGCTGTTGAGGGACCGAAACCGTTGGGTGAAGTTGGCCGACGTGTCGGAATTGAGGAGGTCGGGAAGGGGGGCATCGATACTAGTGTGACTCATGCCAGTGTATTCGATGATGCCGGTGGTGGTTAACACAGCTCGACCGCGGCTTCTTGCTACCATGTAGTACCGGTCGGCTATGAGGAGGACATCCATGGTTTGGCCCGGGGAGATCATGATGTGGTCACTGTAGATGGGTTTCAAGTAGGCGGCGTCGGAGCCCACCACGATGAGAGTGTGATTGGCCACTGCAAAGTAGAGATCATCGTTCATGGCGGCGTTTATGATGCGTAAGAGATACGTTTTGTTGAATTCAACCTTCATGTTAAACATCTCTACAAAAACAAAAAAAAATCAAGATTTACAAAATACACACACGTCACGTGAATAGAATTTTAATGTTATAAGCTAGAAAGCATATATTGTTTTATACCTACGAGGCAAGTGGTGTTGGAGTAAGTGTGACCAGGTAGTCCATTGATGGTCAAAGCATTCATGTTATCAAAGTTGGCTCCATTTGACCAGTATCTCTCTATCATTTCGTTTACATCTCTTTCGTACCATGATGCTTTATATATATGTATAAAATTAGATGTCAGTGATCGATATGTATACAGTTCCAATCAATCATAAATTCAATATCAGTCCATCAATCATCAATCAATTTTTGATTGTCAATGGAGTAATAAATATCCTTTCCGTCCCACAATAATACGTTTTCTTAAAAATTTAAAAACTATATAAAATATCAATATTTTATTAAATATTTTTAAATGATATCATACATATTACTAATAAGTATAGAATTGTTTTAAAAAATTCATTAAAAATGGATATTTATATGGTTTTTAGCTCATTAAAAAGCGTGCGTTAATAGTCCAAAGACAATTATTGTGGGACGGGGGAGTAATACAATTGTAAAAACCTCTTATTCTACATATCCTATTATCCTAATTCTCTCATTAATAAATAATAATCATAAAAAAAATCCTTTTTTATTTAATCAAGAGCACAAAGGTGTTAAACGTTCATTCTATAAAAATATATCCTTTTATATAAATTCTATCTATATAAAAGAAAAATCATGTGTGTATATATATGGAAAAATAACTTTAAATAATACTCCATGTGTACGGCAAAACATGTCGTTTACTATTCATATATATAGTTTGTTTATATAATGATAATTAATTAAATTTATTCATCAATGATATAAAAAAATATAGAGTAATTTAATGCCGTAATATTTAATAATAAAAATTTGATTATTTGAAATTGAAAATTATAGCGTACGTGGCAGAGACATATATATACCGAAGATTAGTGGTTGGTGAGCATCAGGGATTATAGGATATGGAAAAGGTGTGTTGTGGGGAGGGTGGATAACGATGGAGCCGTGGACAGTGGTGCGCGACCATCGGCTATGAGCATGCCACCACAGCGTTCCTTCCTCGTCGGAGAGGATGATCTCGTACGTGAAATTAGCCCCCGCCCGAATCGGGCATTGAGTTATGTATTCCGGTCCATCTGACCATGGATTCCTTGGTTGCTTTATCCCATGCCTGCATCACATATATTCACAGCGTCAGCGTCAGCGTCAGCGTCAGTTATATGTATGTATATATATATATGTATGTATTGACTTTATAATAATAATTAAAGTGATCTGATAATTAAATTAAAAATAAGTGCAGACCAATGGATGGTGATGCCATAGCTACCCTTGTTATGAACGTTAATCCTAATCGTTTCGCCATAGGTTACGTGCAAAGTTGGCCCTGGAAACGTTCCATTCACTGTCAGTATACGCTTACTGCTACATAGCGCCTTGTATGATGTTTCTTCCACCTGCGCCCATATATATGCATGTATATATAGTCCTAAGATCGAGACGACAATTGAAGTAAGTAATATCGATGACTGGCTAAGATATATCATATATGGGGATCGGAATTCGCGCGAACAGATCCCGCTAGCTAGCTTACCACAAAATCTACAGTGCGAATCTCCTGAGCTATGCAATGAGCAACAACATTCACCAATACCAAACCTAAAAGTTTCAAACTTAACCTCATCATGTCTCTATTTGCTATATTGTCTCTGGGATTTTAAATTACTAGATTAATTGATGGTTCTTCTTACACAATCAACCCTTCATATATATAGTGCAAAATATTCTATATACTGAATTTTGATGTTATACTATAAAGGATAGACCGTAATTAAGATCAATATATCTATTTTATTTCAAAACATATTGATTATTGATGTGATATAGCAGCCTATCAAAATGTAGGACTAAACCAAACTCAACTAATATTTGGGTAAATGTCATCATTCATTGTTAAACTCTAACCCCATCGACATTTTTTTTTTTTTTTTTGATATAAGGGAAGAAATTCGATTCTCTAGACAGGCCGAGAGAAACCGAGAGTCCGGACAAGCCGGGAGATGGACTAACCATCATGTACAATCTGAAGCAAATAACAGAAGCGAATGACCGAAAAGAAATAACAAGAAATAAATGACGGAATTGAAAAAGCAAAAATAAAGTACAAGCCATCAACACTCTAACCCCATCGACATGTCCCTCCGCGAGGGACTTCCCGTGTGGCACATATAATTATATTGGATATACTTTTAAATTTTTAAAAATATACTTCCCGTGTGGCACTTCCCGGAGTATTTATATTTTATACACTTATATTCCCATGTTTTTAAATTTTCATAATGAAAAATAATGTTTTACAAAAAAAAATATATTATGAAATAATCACTATTTTAATTATATATATTTTTAAAATTTTTTTTTTTCAAGATATAATTTTATAAACATATAAATATAAGTGTATAAAATATAAATATTTTTTTTTTAAAATAAAATTATATCCGAAATAATTACGTGTTAGGAGGGTTTAATTTGATTGAAATGTATAGAATATATGTAAAATAAGAAATTATGTAAGGTGCAGGTAGTGCTTTCAGCTTTTGCATTAAGCCGCGAATTAAGTTGTGTACGCACCTATTAAGAAGAATTTTTTTTAAAATCTTTAAAAATACTAAAATTATAATATATTTTGTGGTTAAATAGTTGAGAGAAATAAAAAAATATAGAAAAAAAAATAGAGGGATTTTGTTCAAATGGACCTTTAAGCATATTTGGTTAGCTAGATAGGCCCATTAATTGTTTTTTTAGTATGCTTAGCCCATTAATTGTTTTTTTAGCTTGCTTAGCCCTCTTAAACGGTCAATGGTCAACGTTGACCGTTGACCGTTTGATGCCAACTTTTTTTTTTTGATGCCAATTTTTTTTTTTTTTGATGCCAACTTTTTTTTTTTTAGTTATGCCATATTTTACCGTTTTGATGCCAACATTTTTGTGGTGCCAATTTTATATAATTGATGTCATAAGAGCTTAAAACGTGGAATTAAAATATTGTCACCTTATTGTCACTTTTCTAATAAAATGATTGGATGACTTTTTTTTAATGCTACTTTTTTAAAACATTGATGACATTTTTTGTGATGTCATATTTTACCGTTTTGATGCCAAAATTTTATTACATTTTATTTTCACTCTGATGCCACTTTTCTAATTAAATTATTGGATGACACTTTTTTTAAACTTTGATGACATTTTTTGTTTACTCTAATGTCACGTTGACCATTGATGCCATTTTGAAAAATTTGTATCACATTAAAGAAAAAAATGTCATCAAAAAATACTACTTTGAAAAAATATCATAAAAAATATGGCATCACGGTAAAAAAAAAATATTATCAAAAAATGACATCAAAGTGAAAATAAAATATAGTAAAATTTTGGCATCAAAACGGTAAAATATGGCATCACTAAAAAAAAAAAGTTGGCATCAAAAAAAAAAAAGTTGGCATCAAAATGGGTTGGTCAACGTTGACCGGTCAACGGTCAACCGTTGACCGGTCAATGGTCAAACGGTTGACCATTGACCAACCCACCCAATTGGGAAGGGGCTAGGGCAAAACTAATTAAATTGATTTATGGGCTAGGTGACTAATTGAATATTAAAAAAAGGCCCTCTACCAAAATCACCCAAAAAAATATCGCGTAGAATTTCTTTTAAAATAATATTGAAAGAAAACGTGAGATATATAATTTAAATATAATTGTGACATTTTTAAATGAAATAGTTGAGAGAAATAAAAATATAGAAAGAAAATAAAAAAGGATTAATGATATAGTGAAACCACTGTTCTAAAAAACCCTTCAAGACCTGTCTAGACCCCGCCGCGTTTTTTGGAACATTGAGTGAAACAAATAAAAAGTGAGGGATTGGGATTTGAACTCAAATCATTTTCATTCTCCTTCCTTCCTTTAACACTCGAACCAAATAACACTCCTATTTCAAGTATCATTTAAGGATCTTATATTGCTTGAAAAATATTAAATATATATGAAGAAAAAAAATTAAATTTTTTTTTTCCCGGCCAGGGGTGCTCTAGCATTTCCGAGCAATCCCCTTCCTCCCGCTCCACCACTGCACGGCTTGATTACGGTCTTAAGAAGGCTTAACTGTAAAGATCAACCATAATACCACACTAATAGAATGTCCGCGCCAATGACGCTTTTTAAAAAAATCCTATATATACATAGATATCCCAATAATAGGAGATAGAAGACATGTGATAAAGAGCTGGATTGAAAAAAACATAAAAATGAATCACAAATTTCAACCGGTTAGCTTTTGTTGCAAAATGTTGATCAATTTCTATTACAAAATTGTAAAGTAGATTGAGCTTCAACTTCTCCATTGGCAATCAATGTTAATGACTGTCATAGTAAGATTGCATTTCATTTAGTTATCTTCAACTTATTGATTTATGAAATTACAAAATCTTGAAACAAATAAACATGGTATTCGACATAGATAGTAGCTTGTTCAAACTGCAGAACGAAGGAAAATAAAGTTCTCCGCCTTCCCCATCACAATCATCAAGTAATTAAAGTTCTCCGACTTCCCCATCACATCTCCAACTTCAGTTGTAGCAACCATCAAGTAATTAAAGTTCTCCGACTTCCCCATCACAATCTCAATATGTCAAACATAATGTAATTCGATTCAAGGAAAAGTGAGAATGAATCTGCAAAGGTTCACACTTTATCATTTTTTAAGAAGAGAACAAAATTAAGCATCGGAAACAGGTGTGAGAATGAGAAGGTAGAAAGAAAAGAATCTAACTCTTCTCAAAAGCCAGTCCATTGTTTTCCAGGATCTCTGCTACTGTCACAATAGTAGAAATAACTTAAAAATAAAACACCCGGTATGAATATTTCCCAATTATTGCATTCATATATAAATTCGAAATGATGAAATGATTTGCATGCCCTCTTCGTTACCAGAATGACATTCTCAACAATGCAAAGTAAAATTGGCAAGATAGAAAAGCCAAGATTAAGGAACAATCAACTATTCAACAACCAAGTCAAAAGGGAGACGATTATATATGACATTGTGGTGCTTGTACGCCAAGGTTGTTCGTACAACACACAAGCAACCAGGTCGGCGGCAAGGAACCTCGCCACAAGGCCAGCGCTAGTGTCATTGGTTTCAACCGGAGGAGGACAACCGAGGGCGTCAAGAGCACGACTAAACAGTCACAACCCCGACCCAAGAAAGGCAACGATTTCAGGCCGACCGAACTAGAAGAACTGGAAAACGGAGGCCATTTTTTCAAATTGGGTTAGGTTGGTAGTGGAATAGAGATCCTATACCTTGGATTTACAAAAGCCACAAAGAATTAGAGCTTTTAGACCGGCCGATTGGTTGTAATAGTAGAGGAGGAATCAGACCACCACCTCAAGTCGATAGTGGCGAGGCGACGGAGAGGTGAATGAAGAGAGAACCGAGGCCCCGAATCTCAGGAGGATTCGATCCAAAACCACCCAAATCGAAACACCGAGAGGCAACCGAGAAGGGAGGAGGAGGATGAGGTGCGGCGGGAAGGTGGAGATCACGGAGGATCCGAAGGATGGAGGCCGGAAACAACTCTGACAAACACCACCCATGGACAGGGGAAGCCAAAAATGATAGGTCCAGATCCAAGCCCAACCAAAACAAAAATCGGGTGTTCTTCGAAAGGAAGAAGGGGGAGATGGATAGTACAATGAATGGTGTGGCGGCTCCGAGGTTGGAAACGAAGGGCAAGCCTGAGGCCTTGGTCCAATGAGATTGGTTTTCCACCTCGGAAGAGGGGTTCTCAGCCTTCGAAAAGGTGATTTTCAGCCTCCAAAGAGGTTGTCGACGGTGGGGTTCTTCAACCCCAATCATGGGGTATTAGGGTTTCCTCCAAGACCATCCGAAGAGAGCCTTTTCTCCGTTTTTAATAATCTTTTAGGCACCATCATTATTGAAATTAATCAAATGTATATAAGAATCAAACGCACACGGTAAAATTCATGCATATATTCATTTGAAAAATTTTTTTGAATAGGAAATAATTCGAAGTCCAAGACTTCAACTGAAGTTTTGGACAAAGAGAGGTAAAAAAAAGTAGACGGGTTAACCGTCATGATATTTGAAAATTTTCTTTGAAACCATAAAACTATAGTTCATCTTCCCACCAAAAAAATAAAATAAAACTATAGTTCATCTATTTCAATATTTTGATTAGATAGGTTGATTATTTTAATTATTTTAATTATGGATTAAGTTATTTTATTATTTGAAAGTATATATATATATATATATCAAATGTTCTAATGTAAAATTGTCTTAGGGTGTAAAATTTGCTTAAGGTGTAAAATTTTCTTAATTAGTGTTTTTTTTGGACGGATTACTCTTGTACGCGGGTTGGGCCTGTTTACTGGGTCTCCCGTCTTCCTCTCTTATCAAATGGAGAAGCGGATGGAATACGCTCTCCTCTCTAATGCATGGAGTCGGAGAAGCCGCGACAATGAAGCATCCAGGTGAGCCACCATTGAAGCCATTAAGATATCCACCGCAGGGGCAATGATGTCGGCGGATCGAGATCAACTAGGGCTCTCAGGTTCGATCACTACACATCTCCCTCTTCTCTTCGCGTTTGTTCACTGCCTCTCTTCGCCCTCTTCGATCAATTAGAGCTCTCAGGTTCGTTCGTTGCTTCTCTTTTGGCCCTTTTCGATCAATCAATTGTCGATTTCGTCTTCTAATTAGTGTTCTGTTTTCTGAAATTGGTATCTGTTCCAGGCTTCCAGCTTTAGGAGGCGTTCTTATATCTTTTTTGATCAGTTGGAGTTCTTATCTTTGTAGCACAGTGATGTGCACTTCCAACTTTAAGTGCATCATAATTTCATTGGATTGAACATCCTTCCTTTTTTTTCCAGAGAATATCAATGTGTGGTAGGCTGATTTGGTGAAGAAATTCAGTAGATAAAACTTTAGTCAAGGGTTTGAATGTGTTATAGTTGCGGTTGCCTTTGAATTGTATTTGCTTGATACAGACTTTTTGGTTAAATTTCAAGTTTAGTTCTTAGATATACTTCAATACGATTAGATTATCTTCTTGACTTTTCTTTTCATGATGCTCTTTGCTTTGGGGAAGATGGACTAGATATATGTACAATCGCTTATATGAAATTGCTTGATTTACTTGTGTTTGATTGATTACTTAATCTTAGTTTCTTAAAATCTCCAGAGTTGCATATTTTCTGTACTTGTGAGCAAATCAAAATACTTTTGGTTCAGCCGTTTGATTATGTGAAGTGCAAATTGCTCTGTTCAATCCCTTACATCGGTCCTCCATGCTTCTTTTATAACATCTTTTTAATGTTGCTTGTTATTCAGGGATACTTGATCTAACTATGTAATAGTCTTTGTTTATCTTTTCCACATTGTCCTGCTTAAGCCTTTTGAAGTTTTGCACTAAATCCTATTAGCTCAAAATGGGAGAGGAATGTGCCTACGCACAAAGATGCGGGTTCAAACCCCGTATATGCTATCTATGTGGTATCTTTTATTATGTTTCTCTTCGTGAATAGTATAAGGTGCAAAAATAAAACTATAATGTGCAGTTGTGCAACTGTGAAGTGCATTTGTGCAACTGTGAAGTGCATTTGTAATATGCTAAATTGCACTAGTGTAAAGACTTAGATTTTTAAATCCTAATTTTTTGGAAAAAGGAAATTAAAAAGAATTTAAATCGAATTAAAAGCTCGTTTAGCGGATTCCGACCGTAATATAAAATTTGACGAACGATTTCCATCCTTTAACCTCGAAAATTGAAAATAATTATCAGATGACGATATCCTTGTCGATTATAAAAATCTAATTGATCGAGAGAACGAGAGTTGGAGAAACTAACATTTGATAACTAATTGCGGGATTCAAAATTCGCGTATTCGGAATTTATTTTCGGGTATTGGTTTTACCAATTCAACACACAATCTCTCACCCACTCCCATCACTCACCTTACCCTGCCCGAGACCATCCCTCTCCCTCTGTATATATCTTTCACTTCAATCCTTCTCCTTATCTTCATTCATCATCATTCACCATCTCCTCCTCACCATCACCCCGCGACCACCATCACCTTCTTAGTCACCGTCACTCATCATCACCTCCATCGTCCTCCATCCTCGTCTTCACCGTCTTCACCTTCACCACTCCATCACCTTCACTCCTTCTTCGTTGTTACCAGTGCCACCTCCACTGACGTCCGGCGCCACCCAAGGGCTGTCCAGGGACCATCGGAGCCGCCATAGAGCCACTGCAGTCCCGTCCTTTTCCTCCCCTGTTCGAGCGCGTTTCGCCGTTTCGGTAAGTCGTTCTCCTTCTTTTCTGATCCAAATTACCCCCGAGCTCCTCCATCACACTAACCCATGTCCGACGCAGGTCCGACGAGCAATCGTGAGCCACCGACGACGCCTAGACCTCCGGTCGAAAGCTCCGAAGTCGCGAAATCCATCGATGAGCTCCCGCCTTTCCTTCATTTGTTTCATTTCGATTCTGTCCTTGGGTCGGGCTATGGGCGAGTGTGAGCGTGTGTGAGCTGAGTGCGAAGAGTCGGGTGGGCTCGTGAGCCCCGACGAGCTTGATTGGCGATGAACGAGGCGAGGCAGAACAGTGAGGCGAGGCAGAGTCGCGGGCGAGAGAGCAAGCGGTGGGCACAACGCGAGCTGGGCGAGGCGTGGACGCTGGCGGGCACCGAGGCGTGGACGCTAACGTAGCGTGTGGGCCCCCTTGCTAACATTTCATATATATTTGTTATTTATTAAACCGGGTTGGGATTATATAACGGCTTCGGTTTGGTACGGTTCGGGTTATCCGTTTATTATTTAACTAATAAGAGGTAATTAAAATATATTATAATAGTATTTGAAACGGTTTTGAAACTAACCTGGGAATAAGACTAATTCGAAGACTAACTAGCATGATAATATGATCGTTTGACTAATAGTATGATATGTATGACTAATAACATGACTTGTGGTGAATTATTATATGAGATTAAATGTTGGATAATTATGGCGATCTAGTAGGATTTTATATCACACAAATTATGTCTTATGATTTTGATGAACCGTTGAGGTATATGTGGAAATGACGTATATGAACATGCAGAATTGGTTGAATGATTTATGGAGAACGATGTGGTCTTGAGGAGGGGATGATGCGATGAAATGACTTTCATAATATGTTTCTTGTTCTATTGATTGAGGTGTGCTTGAGTGCTTAGTAGTTGAATGTAGACTTATATATATTCCATTATGTACTAAGTGATACTCTGTGGTTGTGAATACTGTGTGATGGATTGTTCTGTTGCCGGTCTGCTAGCCAGGTAAGTACCTCCGGGGCTTACTCGGTAACCAGTACCTCCTGCCTGATGTGTCATATAGTATGTAGGTGTTGCATATGCATAAGAGCATGTTATATAATATCATGCTTAGGAATTGCATTTACGAATGAGCATCCTTATTCTGTATGCGTTTGAATACAGAACGGCCGTTATCTGTGAGCCCTAGAGTCCTTGCGAGGGTCATAGGGCATCCCAGCTTCATCGGGTGTTGTCCTCCTCGAGTCATTTATATATATCACGAGATACGAGATGATGATGAGATATGATATGATGATGAGATTTGATAAGATTATAGCATTAAACTGGCCAGTCTCCACCTTGTCTGGAAGATGGGTGGTGGTAAAAGAGGGATATACCGCTTGGTATTCTTTGTTAAGGCCTTCCTCAATATTCTGCACATATGAATTAGGAGCATGATAGTGTGGTTAATATTCCAGTACTGCATGAAGGCATCCTTTATTCTAGGTATAGGCGTATTATATGTCCTCAGCGCGGTCAGAGGACCCGCGGGCGGACTCTTGGCCTGACTTGGTGGTATAGTTTCAGGTACCCGATACACTGCTTGATTTTGTGCTGTTATGACGGGGTCTATTCATATGGCGGAGAGTGAGTGTTTGAAACCTGACTTCACCAGATTCATGCTTTTGGGATTTCTCCCTACCTATACTCCGTTTTGACTCGGCTCTGCCGTGGCACTGGTTGTATCATTTTCTGAACTTGTGCCCTTTTCATGATGAATGATTTTCCGCGTTGTAGACTTAGGACATGTATAGGGGTTTACCCCGGGGTCTCCAACGGACCTTCCGGATTTGGGTGCGAAATCCTACTTTAAACTACAAACCTTCGGTTTCAAACCTTCAACCTGTACTCGGGGCGCAAGATCCCAACGAGGGGTTTCATCCCTCGAAACGTAACTCGAGAATCATAATCCCGGGTCATTACAAAGGTGGTATCAGAGCTGAGGTTTCGCAATCCGAGTATAATAGGTTGAAGAGGTTTTGAATATCGCCCAATGTTTTAAAATGGTTTTGGAAAATATTTTATAAAGGGCAAAATGAATTTAATTGGACTTAAAACCTAAAATTAATAAAGGGGAAATAATCTTGTGGGTAGAGACCCAAGCGGTAGACATCCCTTATGGATATAGAATTCGGGGAACAGTAGGCAAAATAATAGCTTTTATTTACAAATGGGCCCAGAAGACTCCAAGGAACTCCACGGAGGTTGGAGTGTTGAGTTAGGAGGCCGTGAGGTTTTGCCCCTCCGGTCAGTCGTCCCTCGAAGGACGGCATAGATCATCTCTATGCTTACGTTTATATATGTACATATATGCAATTGAGCTCGAGGGCGATCCTCCTGGAAGAGGATCATATTAATATTGTTGATTGCTTCCGTGATGAGTGTTCTATTGTGCTTAGGATAACGAACTAATCAGTATGCCTTGACTTGAATCATGTGTTGAATAACTGTGCAAACGGGATAGTGGGAGAAAACCTTGTTCTTATGTAATCAGAATTCCTGTTTTGTCGAAATATCCCTTTCATAATTCAAACCCCCTGATGGTTCTGACTCTGTCATCCGCCCCACCAAAACATCTAGGCATGTTAGCAAGGGTCGAGAAGCATCCACTCTCCTTTTTAGAGTCTTGTTTTGTATCCCACCATCGATGCTTCTATCGAGTCTCGTACCTGTGATTGGGGTCTTTCACGGGAAATTTGGGTCGGTCAACTAAATGCCTTCGGAAATTGTTTCGAGATAGAAGTGAGTTGTCTTATGGAGTCATCCCTTTCGATCCTCGTAATGGTCAACCATGTCTTCTTGTCACAAGAGTCTAAACACGAGTTCTACCGTCATCTCTCAAAAACGGCGTGAATGTCCTTGTGTCCTACCCAGCAAGTCATAATAGCGTCCCACGGGGAAACGGGGTGGTGAGTCGGTGATTGTCCTTAGAAAATTATGTCAAGTTATAATGATAGCCTCTTTGTGATTTAATGACATGCTATATTGGTATAATTCAACATGACTTTCCTGGTATATTGCATGGTTGCACTTATGAGTTGATGTATGTATCTTATGTATTGAATTCCCATGATTATTGTCTCTCTATGAACTAGGTCCATGATAGTGTGTTCAACTCTCGTTGCATGTTTAAAACGTGAATTGGATGACTTAGAATGCCAGATTAACCTAATTGGACCTCATTGGTTGTGTACATGTTTAATGAGTATTTCTAGTATCATGTAAGACATATACCTCCCAGTTATAGGCCCTGCATGAACTGACCATACCCTTAGCAGGATTTTTAGGGTACATCTTAGCATGCTTTCTGTAATATTATGACTTGCTTAATTGTGTATCTAAATGAGTGATAAGTCGTGCATATGATATCCTGTGATGTTTGCTAGATCTTGCATAACTTGGGCTATATATGTCCCATGTTAGTTTGTACATACATGTTCTTAGTCTGTCAAGCATGATTGGTGAATGAAATGATAAGTTGCTAGCTTGTTCAGCACACAAATAAAGATGATTATATGAACATGTTATGAATGCGTAAATCGATATTCCTTGAGATAGGTACATACTAGTGTGAAATAATGTGATGATATCTCTTGATTTTTGTGTGTTTGCGTGCCATAATTATAAGGGCATCGTTGTAACTCTCGGGTTGGGATCTTATCCTTAGCCTCGTCGTCCCTAGTCCCGGTCCATGCCTGAACTCTTAAGGAATTGTGTCGTCCGCCCTTGTTTCTCCCCTATCTCCGTAACTTCTAACCCTTGCGATCGTTCGATGAGCGCCGGTATGCAAGAAAGGGCCGATGACCAAGTGGCACCGGAGCGGCGCAACGGAAGTGTGATGGGTCCATGACCCCTTAGGCCCCAGGAACAACGTCACCAATGGCAAAAAGGACGAATATGCTTCAAAGATGACAATCGTTAACATATTCATTCCAGCAGACACGAGGAAGAGCATTCTTAATTCAAATTGTGGATTCTTCTATACTAATCGGAATTGATGTTGTGTGATATGCCTAGAACTGACATAATTTAATGTGTGATGACAGATGTGCTGAATTGGTAGCAATGATTGCCTGACTTACTTGTTTCTATGATGATGTGCCTTGGTGCTTGGTATACTGACTTGCGGGTGAGTAGGTTATGGGTTATATGTATGGGAGTGCTTTCTTCTTGAGCTTGAGTCGTGAGATTCTTGAGTGAGACGGGTTGGAAAGTGGCAGGTGGATTAAGGTATTCGGATTGGGTCTTTGGTTGTGTAAGATGGGGTGCAGAAAGGATGTGTTAGCTTGGATAGAGCCGAGTGAGTTGGGATGTGTGAAAGATAGTGGTCTGTGAGTATAGATGAGCTTTCAGGTAGGTCTTAGGTGAGCAGTGAGGCTAGTATAGGGAGATTTTGAGGGAGATGTCCAAGTGAGAAGTGGTAGTCTAAGCAGGTAGTGTGTGCGGGTAGTATAAGAGAGTGGTTGACTGAGGTCTGGACTAGTTTCATTAGGGTGATATTGAGGTTGGGTGTGGGTAGAGGTAGTTAGGATAGTTCTAGAGGTGGATGGGCAAGCTAGGAGTTGATCGGGGGATTCTTGAAGGGAGGTGTTGTGAGACGGATTGGTGTGCTAAGGAAGGTGTCTAGATAGTCTATGAGCGGAACCTGGGTGGTGTCAAGGATGATTGATTAAGGAATGTCTGAAGAATCGTAGAATTTGGGACTAGGTGATGGGTGCTAAGAGGGGGGGGGGGGGGCGATTTCGGTAAGGGATGAGGTTGAGGAATTTCCTAGGAAAAATAGTATGAGGTTGCTTGGGAAATTATCGATCGGGGATATTAGGTTGTTCATATCAGGGTTGTTCGTGTGATGAGTATTTGAGGGTTGTTTAGATAGGATTGGTAATGTTTGGGGAATTTATGAGTGAAAGATCTCTAGATGCGTTGTTGGAGGATTTTGGCATAGGGAATAAATCGGGATTTATGAGTGGAGGTCATTGTGGCTATTAAGGTAATTGAGGATGTGAGATGAATCTTCGAGGAAAGGCTGGTAGCTATGCAATGATGTAGTTTAGATTCCTAGTAAGACTGTGGGCTTAAGGTTGAGATAGAGAGATTATGCGCATGGATTTGGGGACTAGGCAAAGCAGAAGGTATTGAGGTCGCTAGAGAGATTTTTGAAGGTTGGTGAAGTTGCGGTGCTTAGGAAATTCGGACGAGGATGTCATAGGAATTCGGTGAAAATGATGATCGGTACATAAGGGTTTAAGTGGTAGAGGTTTCGAAGTTTAAGGAAGCGCGATCTGAGGCAATTTGGGGAAACATGCGGAGTTGAGGGAACTAGTCTAGCTAGGTACAGTATGTCGGGAAGAGGATCTAGAGTGGGTCGGCTTGATGGTCATGGTGATTCGTGGTTGGGAGTACCACTAGTTGAGTTCTACATTGGAATTGGTCGGGAGTGTCAGGTGTGAGATGGTCAGCATGAGTTGGGTCCTTAGAGGTGGATGGTTAGTGAGAGTGGTTAGTGGCATGGGGAGTATGATTAAGTTAGCAAGGTGATTTGTGATGTCTCTTCAGGAGATGATAATCGAGTGAAAGGTAGGACTTTAGATCGGGATGTCGAAGTGGATTGGCCCTTAGATGGCTTGATGGCATAGGACTTGGGATACCTAGTAGTTGGTTTGGGGTATTCGGCCTTGATTGCGAATGGGTATGAGACTAGAAAGGTTGTATGTGAGCAGGATGCAATGGTCTCTAGAACTAGTAGTGGTTTGGGGTGGTAGACCTCGGTGAATTTGATGTTAATGCAAGAGTTGATGGGTAGTGGTTGTGTCTTGTCATGATTGATAGTTATAGGCAAGTTCTCTTGAGGATGTGATCTAGCGTACACTTTACTTGGGGCCAAATGGGGTGCGAATTCTATGTTATAGACGATGTTGATTCTATGATGTATTGTCGTTGACAATAGTGAACTATTAGTACTAACATAGTTATCCCCTGAACTCGATGGAATGCTAGTGTATGAAAGTACTTGTTTATCTCTAATGTGATGACGCTTGGCAGTAGCATGAGTATGATGTGCTTACTTGATTGATATGATGTGCTTATCTGTTTGATATGATGGGTTTATCTGATTGATATGGTGTGTCACTTCTGTGAGATGATGTGATAAATCCTACCATGGACGATACGATGCTAGATATATTTTATTATACGACTGTACTTGACGTGTTTATGTGATGTTGTTAAACGTGAGATATGATTGCTATTATATATACGATCCTTGATGATAGAAATGATGGAAGCTGAAGTATTGGAATTTGATTATGACTTGGAACCTAGGAAGAGAATATGGGATAAGCCCTTAGAGGCGGATGGTAGAATGAACTGAGAAGTTGAAAATGATTTTGGCTAACGTCGAACTTGAAATTTTGAATGGTGTTTCAAAAGAGACTAACTTGGATTTTAAGAAATTAATGTGACTCTAGTTTTCATTATAACGCCCCATGAAGTGGATACAAGTATTTGAGTTATGATATGGCCAAAGAGTCGGAGTAAGGATGTGGTAGGGGCCCATATTACATTCTTACTACGGTCTATTGGAGATATTATGATCACGGCAATGGTACTGTGAGGATCTCATAGGGGCACTTATGAGATACTTACGGGATCAATGGCATAATCTTTGGACTCACTAATTTCAAACTTCATCCCCTATTTGAAAATGATTTTAGTCTCGGGGACGAGACTTGTTTTTAGAGGTGGATGATGTAAAGGCTTAAATTTTCAAATCCTAATTTTTCGGAAAAGGGAAATTAAAAATGAATTTAAATCAAATTAAAAGCTCGTTTAGCGGATTCCGACCGTAATATAAAATTTGACGAACGATTTCTATCCTTTAACCTCGAAAATTGAAAATAATTATCAGATGACGATATCCTTGTTGATTATAAAAATCTAATTGATCGAGAGAACGAGAGTCAGAGAAACTAACATTTGATAACTAATTGCGGGGTTCAAAATTCGCGTATTCGGGATTTATTTTCGGGTATTGATTTTACCAATTCAACACACAATCTCTCACCCACTCCCATCGCTCACCTTACCCTGCCTGAGACCATCCCTCTCCCTCTGTATATCTTTCACTTCAATCCCTCTCCCTATCTTCATTCATCATCATTCACCATCTCCTCCTCACCATCACCCCGCGACCACCATCACCTTCTTAGTCACCGTCACTCATCATCACCTCCATCGTCCTCCATCCTCGTCTTCACCGTCTTCACCTTCACCACTCCATCACCTTCACTCCTTCTTCATTGTTACCAGTACCACCTCCACTGACGTCCGGCGCCACCCAAGGGCTGCCCAGGGACCATCGGAGCCGCCATAGAGCCACTGCAGTCCCGTCCTTTTCCTCCCCTGTTCGAGCGCGTTTCGCCGTTTCGGTAAGTCGTTCTCCTTCTTTTCTGATCCAAATTACCCCCGAGCTCCTCCATCACACTAACCCATGTCCGACGCAGGTCCGACGAGCCATCGTGAGCCACCGACGACGCCCAGACCTCCGATCGAAAGCTCCGAAGTCGCGAAATCCATCGGTGAGCTCCCGCCTTTCCTTCATTTGTTTCATTTCGATTATGTCCTTGGGTCGGGTTGTGGGCGAGTGTGAGCGTGTGTGAGCTGATTGCGAAGAGTCGGGTGGGCTCGTGAGCCCCGGCGAGAGCTCCGACGAGCTTGATTGGCGATGAACGAGGCGCGGCAGAACAGCGAGGCGAGGCAGAGTCGCGGGCGAGAGAGCAAGCGGTGGGCACAACGCGAGCTGGGCGAGGCGTGGACGCTGGTGGGCAGCGAGGCGTGGAAACTGGTGGGCGGCGAGGCGAGCAGGCGGGAGCTGTCGGGCGAAGCCATGGCGCAGGCGCGGGCTCTCCATTTTGATTTCGGGAAGGAGATGGCTGGCGTAGCGTGTGGGCCCCTTGGTAACATTCATATATATTTGTTATTTATTAAACCGGGTTGGGATTATATAACGGGTTCGGTTTGGTACGGTTCGGGTTATCCGTTTATTATTTAACTAATTAGAGGTAATTAAAATATATTATAATAGTATTTGAGGATTTAAAAGATAAAGTATTAATTTTGGAGATTTATAAAGGGTTGATTTTATTAAATAAAAACAGTTTGGATTTTAGGGGATTTGGAAATAACCTTATGTGTTTTATTAAATGGTGTTTTATAATATTATATCTATAATAATAATAAAGGAATTTTTTGGTAATTGTCCATGTTAGATAGTCTGTTTTAGTAAATGTCCATTTTTATAATGGATTTTACAAAATGTCCTATTTTGACATTTTTGCCCCTGCTCCTATTACCCTTCATTTCATCTTCTGTATCACGGTGTTTCCTCTCGCAGCTGCCCGCCCTATTTTCCCACGCCGTTGTCCGTATCCCCGCCTGCACACAGATCATTCTCGACGCCGTCGTCGTTGTCCACTGGCCCGCCTGCACGCAGATCATTCAATTCCCATAGCCTCTCGAACCACATCGACGGAGAATGGAGGTTCGAAGCTATTATATCAGCGAAAATGGCGGATGATAGTGGCGAAGGACGGCGACGATGACAATGGCACTTGAGGATGACAGGGGCGCTGCGACAGAATTCCAAATTCCTAATTGCATCTTTCCTGTTATCCAAAAAGCCATTTCAAGGGTTCATGGTTGCTTCCTTGATTCATGATTTTATTTTATTTTTCTCATCAATTGTCTTGAGGTTTAGATTGTCGAAGGAGCCCAGCTTGAAGAGGAACATGGAGGAGATGATGACAATTGATCACATCAATACATGGCACATCGCCTTAAGAAATACTCCGTAAAAATTGATTATGTAGTCTTGTTTATGTTGACAGCAATACATGGCACATCTTCTCTCTCATGGGCAGCTTGATGAAAGGGGATAAGCTCTGTTGAAGAGCAGCTTGAGTTTTTGTAAAGCTATTGATGCCAATTTTGGGCATTTTGTTAGGATTGCAAGTGCTTACTAGAGTCATTTTTTATACAAACTTTGGTGACACTTTTATTTTTAAAAAAAAATTCTTTAAAATATGAATTTTTTTTAGTAATTATGATAAAATTATTTTTAAAACATTGTTGTCACCAAAAGAAAACTATAGGGCAAGGGAAGCCAAATCCTAGAGGGCTAATTTTAAATAGTAATAATAATATGATGACACGACATTTCGGTGATATTTTATGTTTTTTCTTAACTCGCATATTGGTAAATGTTTAAAATTTATTGGTGACGCAAATTTATAGTGTCACCGTTGTTATAAACAAAGGAAAAATAGTGTCACCACTGAGAAAAACCCTAGGACAAGGGAAAGGGTTATTAGTAGTATCACCACAATAAAAAAAAGAGGAAATTGCACTAAATAGACCAAAAAATGGACCTATTTGCACAAATAGCCAAGAGGGTGAAAATTTTGCACAAAATAGCCTGGCCAATTCATGCAATTAAAACAACAGGTCATTTGGAACTATTCATGACCTGATGTAGAAGGTGAAAGGATGAGGGAGACTGGGAGAGAGACGATACATGGAAGGGAAGTGAGAGAGACGAAAAACCTGAGGAGAGAAAGGAGGA
Organism: Persicaria tinctoria; assembly: GCA_037127255.1. NCBI lineage: Eukaryota > Viridiplantae > Streptophyta > Magnoliopsida > Caryophyllales > Polygonaceae > Persicaria > Persicaria tinctoria. Next base: position 49,604,242 of record JBANSL010000006.1, on the reverse strand, counting down.
GCGATTCGACACTGCTGTCCACTGCCCTCTCGACAGCGTCCACCGTCGTTCCCTCCGACATCTGCAGAGCTCTGCAATCGTGAATCAAAGAGAGACTGCCCTCTCGACAGCGTCCACCGTCGTTCACAGCAAGCCCGCAGCAGCAGCCCAGTGCCCCCTTTTCTCATCTTCACAGATTCGCACCAAACGCCCCCATCCTCTCTATTTTCGATTTCAATCCCTCGGTTTGCAACTCTCCTGATATGGATCTTCTCCCTAAACTCTTTATTTTACGGATTTAGATTTGATTTTGATGATTTAGGGTTAAGATTTGATATTGAGTTGGAATTTGATAGTTTAGGGTTTGAAATTGCACGTGAAATTGAAATTGATGGAATAAGGCGTTTATTACCGTTATCTTTAGGGCTGATTTTGTAGATCTGCTGAGATTTATGATTCTCAGTAGCGGCAGCGGCGGGAGACTTCTTCCGGCGTCGGATTCCGGGGAGTAAAAATAGGTTTTTTTATATCTTTGCCTATTTTCGTTTATTTGTACCTTTGGTAGGATAGTTATGGTCATTTGGCATGATATGTTTGTTATGTTGGTAGGAAAGGGTTATTAAACACCGAGTTACTTCATATGGACTTGCATAAAAGGTGTGGACATAGCTGAAGCCTTAAAGAGTGATCAAATGGACTTGCAATTTTCTCTCATCACATCAAACACCTACCAACAATTGGCAAAACATATATATGACTTTCATTTTATTTGTTTTTGTTTTATTTGGACGTCACAGGCAAACCAAAAGCTCATAATTTTGAGTTGTGAGATGAGATCCACAGTCACAACTCTTTGTGCTTCGAGAAGTGAATGGGTTGTTCTTGTCCAATGCAAGAGCTCCTCCACTAACAAAATCAAGGTGTTGCAGTGTCCTGATTCTGGGAGCCGGAGGCTTACTGCCTGCAGGAGGCTGATCAGCTCACAAGCTGTTGTGGATCACGTCGAGGCTTTCTGTTTCTCTTTTATTCTCTGTTTGATATTGTTTTAGGATGCAACATATAGTGTGCAGTTCATACTTGTAGTCAGTCTTTTGAAGGAGTAATTACTATTACTTGTTAAAATAGAATTGTAAATATCCTTACTCCTAACTCCAATGGTTTATCTCAACAGGTACCAAGAACTGGCTAATAGGGTGGATGAAGCATTAGGATTCATGGCTGCTGCTAGACTTACGGTTGACCATCCCATAATGACCACCACTGAATTCTGGACATCACATGAGTGCTTTCTTCTGCCGTATGAAGAGGCACTGACCAGACTAGATTCAATTTCAAAACCAGAGAGTCAATTATTGTTCATAAGATACTCAGGTCAATTTCAAAACCTAATATTTCCTAAATCCCTCAATTAATATTTCCTAAATCCCTCAATTGAATGTGTTCACTGATCTTAATATGCATTCATAATGAAGATGGATGGAAAATAGCCTATTAGCTCAATTGGTAGAGCATTGTGTTTGCACACAAAGATGTGAGTTCAACTCTCACATAGGCTAATACGGAGTATGCGTTCATATCTCTATGGACTTATACGATTGAATATGGTAGGAAACATATACACTAATGGCAGGACAAATTTATGAATCTGGTACGACAAATTTATGAATTATGAATATCTCTGAACTTATAAAATTATGAACTTGGTAGGAAATATATAGAATAGTGGTAGGACAAATTTGTAAATCTGGTAGGATAAATATACGATATTGGTATGATAAAAATATAATCACAGAAATTCTTAAGTGTATAACTTGATACTAATGGTAGGATAGATGTACACGAATAGTAAGATATATTTGTACTATTGGCAATGGAGTAGAATTAATATTGATCAATCCACATATCCCAGACTAGTAATCATTGAGGCGTGAATTGACCCTAATCTCAATTACCAATCCATAAATCCCAATCGCAATCCAATTTCTACCAATCAAAATTCATGAATCCAATCTAATTCAATGCTAGAGCGACTGAATTAGAGCATCTACCCTTGGATATAATGTTACTTAGGTTTCCTTCATCTTCTGTTGTAGGTTGGAAACCCTCTACCCTTGGTTGTTTTTCTGAAAAATGTGGAACATAATTTGTTACGGATTCTAGCTTGATTTTCCTTGAAAGCTATTTAAATTGGTATGATAGATGCACAAAAATGGCAGGATATATGAAAACTAATGGTAGGATAAAACAACGATATCGGTAGGATCAGAATGGTAGGATTGATGGAAACTAATGGTAGGAGAAAACAACGATATTGGTAGGATCATAATGGAAACCCAGTAATTCCTGTATAACTTGACACTAATGGTATGATAGATGCACACTGATGGTACGATATATTTATACTATTGGAAAAATATAAATGCATAATTGACTTTACGAAAAAAAATTACTTCCACATGAATCTCAGAAAAGCAAAAGGAGAAGGCAGACTCCACAGGCAGAGACTGAAGTTATTTGAACCACATATACAAAAGCTATACATGGATATATCATGTGCGATGATGAATCTCAAGCTATGGTCCCTATCCTGGATAAAGTTAGTGCTACACTGAAAGACAAGATCCAAGTAGTGAATATTGACACTCATAAGTACCCAGTCATCGCTGACAAGTTCATGATCATCACATATTTGTCCTATCACCAATGTATATATTGTCTGTCATGTTTATAATCGTATAAGTTCAGAGAGATTTATGAATTTGTCCTAACAGGTTCGTAAATGTGTCATACCATTAGTGTATATATTTTCTGTCAGGTTCATAATTGTATAAGTTTAGAGAGATTCATGAACACACATACTCCGTATTAGCCTATGTTAGAGTCGAACTCAAATCTTTGTGTGCAAACACAACGCTCTACCAATTGAGCTAATAGACTATTTTCAATGGGTCCTTATGATCGTCTAGGCATCAAGAAGTGATAATTTCGCAGGAAGCAAAAATAGCGCTTGAATTTGTTATCTTAATTTGCAAGTCATGCAATTTATCAAAAAGAGAGTATAAATTACGAACTCTCTGCAACCGGTCTTGTGAAACCGTCATCTAGGGGTAGTTCTGTTATAAGAAAAATGATTAACTACAAAGGATAGGTACAAGATCACTTACACATCGCTGCCACTGTCATCGGACAAACTTCTTGCACTTTTTCAGGTATGAAAGGACAATTGTACACTATTGGTAGGACGGAAATATTCTATTCGTAGGATGGGGACTGTATCGTTTCCTAGAATGAACGGCTAACTTTTTCCTCGTCCTTTCCGCTTTTTGCAAAGCATGTTATGGTGTTTCAGATCATCCTTTCAAGCTTATATATGTTTTTGGGGGACATCCATCAATGCAATCATTGCATTTTCCCCTCATAAATGCTCCCCCCTTTTCTCAAAAGAGGAATTCTGTTTTGGCGCCAAAAGTACACTGATAGCCCGCCAAATCAGCTACAGTGAATCCCCTCCAGATTCTTTCCAAAATATCTCCAGGTATGGAAAGACATGTTTAGCCTATTCGTAGGACAAATTAATTCTATTGGTAAGATGGACAGTCTACAGTTTTCTGAAATGAACGGAGGATGCCTTTTGGTGCCACATGTCACTGACACCTACTGACAGCTACAGTGTAGCTACAGTGTCCCCCACCTTCACCTACAACTTCCTCTCCCGGATACCAATTTTATTTGCACAAAATAGCCACTTTCTACCCCATGCAAATAATCTAGTCACTTGGCTATTTGTGCAAAGTTTTTTTTTTATGTGGCTAGTTATGCAAATCGCCCTAAAAAAAAAGTAACCACTACTGTCACCAAAAGAAAAAACCCCTACGACAAGGAAAGTGTTATCATTAGTGTCACCACAATTAAAAAAAAGTAATCACTGCTGTCACCAAAAGAAAAAAAAAACCTTGGATAAGGAAAAGTGTTATTAGTAGTGCCACCCCAACAAAAAAATAAAAATGTAATCACTATTGTCACCAAAGGAAAACTCTAGAACAAAAGAAAATTTTATTAGTAGTATCACAATAATAATAAAAAAAAATATAACCATTCTTGCCATCAAAGGAAAACAACACATCATTAAGAGATGAATGACTAAATGTGTTAATAGTAGTGTCACCAACACAAAAATAGTGTCACCGCGAGTGTACCAAGTGTTGTACAAAGTGAAACAATGGTCAAGTCACCAAGGTAAAAACAATGTAATTAGTACATGTCACACAACTGTCACCAAAGAGAAAACCTAGTACAAGTGACACGGTTGGCGAGAACTTTTCCACTTGAGTAACCCAATAGAATGCAACGGACTTAAATGACAGCAACTCTCTATTCGGAATTAATACTCAAACGAAACAAGAAATCAAGTAAAAGAGTAATAATGGTAGCAACTCAACACTAGTACCTGTAGCAAAATGGGAAGACGTCATATTACAATGGAACCATTAAAACTTCATCTTTGAAATCAAAACACAATAGTTGTCAACTAGTTTTTTTTTAGTGCCGATCTGGACTGCCCATTGGCCTGATGTGGGTCTTTTATCTTTGAAATAAAAAATTATTGGAAAAAAACCTAGACGATGTTGCCGGTCGGTTAAGATTTGCAATTATTCAGATCTTGCGAGTACGGGACGGTGGCAAGACGGTGGCGCTGCTCGTGGCGTATTGTAAGATGACGATCTCGGTGCTGTTGGAGATCAACTCCGGAGGCAACTCGTCGCAGAGGCAAACGGTGACAGGCCGACCGCATCCACTGCCACAAATTCGCCGAGCATCTACGCCGCTGCCTACATCGTCCAACCCCGAAAAAGTCCACCATGGAAGGCGCACCTCAAGCTTCGCCTCCCTCCCTCAGATCTGTGGGAACTCAATGAAAAACTGAAAACGAGAGAAGAGCAGAACGTGAGGCGGCCACTGATAAGTAAGTACAAGGGTAAAACTAGGGGTGTTATTCGAGCCGAACGAGCCGAGCTTGGCATGTTCAAGCTTGTTCATTTGTTAAACAAGTTCGAGCCGAGCCGAGCCCAAATTTTGAACGACCTTTCTTTTTTGTTCAAGCTCGACTAGTTTTAGTAAATGAACAAGCTTGAGCCGAGCTTTTTTCGAGCTTGAAGTAGTTTTACTTGGTCATAATATATTAACTTAAAGAAAATTTTATAAATTCCATAGAATTCAAGCTATTCGAGCCTAAATCGAACGAGCCGAGCTTTCAACCGAGCTTAAAATCTTGTTCAGGCTCGGCTTGTTTATGTAAGTGAACGAGCTCGAGTCGAGCTTTTTTCGAGCCGAGCTCGAGCTTTTAAGCTCATGTAACAGCCCTAGGTAAAACGGGGTTTACACAAAAAAAATTGGACATTTAACAAAAGGAGGATTAATGTGGACATTTAACAAAATGGAATGATAAAAATGGACATTTCACCAAATAATTTCAATAATAATTGGGATTTAACATAAATAAGTTGGACTTGCCTGTTAGAAAAGAATTTCAAGGTTGGAAAGTAGTCTAATAAGTAAATTAAAAAGGGAATTCGGCGAGTGTTTTAAGGGTCGGAATACTTAACTATTTAACTGGGATTTGAAACGGTTTTGAAACTAACCTGGGAATAAGACTAATTCGATGACTAACTAGCATGATAATATGATCGTTTGACTAACAATATGATATGTATGACTAATAACATGACTTGTGGTGAATTATTATATGAGATTAAATGTTGGATAATTATGGCGATCTAGTAGGATTTTATATCACACAAATTATGTCTTATGATTTTGATGAACCGTTGAGGTATATGTGGAAATGACGTATATGAACATGCAGAATTGGTTGAATGATTTATGGAGAACGATGTGGTCTTGAGGAGTGGATGATGCGATGAAATGACTTTCATAATATGTTTCTTGTTCTATTGATTGAGGTGTGCTTGAGCGCTTAATAGTTGAAAATGTAGACTTATATATATTCCATTATGTACTAGGTGATACTCTGTGGTTGTGAATACTGTGTGATAGATTGTTCTGTTGCTGGTCTGGTAGCCAGGTAAGTACCTCCGGGGCTTACTCAGTAACCAGTACCTCCTGCCTGATGTGTCATATAGTATGTAGGTGTTGCATATGCATAAGAGCATGTCATATAGTATCATGCTTAGGAATTGCATTTACGAATGAGCATCCTTATTCTGTATGCGTTTGAATACAGAACGGTCGTTATCTGTGAGTCCTAGAGTCCTTGCTAGGGTTATGGGGCATCCCAGCTTCATCGGGTGTTGTCCTCCTCGACTCATTTATATATATCACGAGATACGAGATGATGATGAGATATGATATGATGATGAGATTTGATATGATTATAGCATTGAACTGGCCAGTCTCCACCTTGTCTGGAAGAGGGGTGGTGGTAAAAGAAGGATATACCGCTTGATATTCTTTGTTAAGGCCTTCCTCAATATTTTGTACATATGAATTAGGAGCATGATAGTGTGGTTAATATTCTGTACATATGAATTAGGAGCATGATAGTGTGGTTTATTCTAGGTATAGGCGTATTATATGTCCTCAGCGCGGTCAGAGGACCCGCGGGCGGACTCTTGGCCTGACTTGGTGGTATAGTTTCAGGTACTCGATACACTGCTTGATTTTGTGCTGTTATGACAGGGTCTATTCATATGGCGGAGAGTGAGTGTTTGAAACCTAAATTCACCAGATTCATGCTTTTGGGATTTCTCCCTACCTATACTTCGTTTTGACCCGGCTCTGCCGTGGCACTAGTTGTATCATTTTCTGAACTTATGCCCTTTTCATGATGAATGATTTTCCGCGTTGTAGACTTAGGACAGGTATAGGGGTTTACCCCGGGGTCTCCAGCGGACCTTCCGGATTTGGGTGCGAAATCCTACTTTAAACTACAAACCTTCGGTTTCAAACCTTCAACTTGTACCCGGGGCGCAAGATCCCAACGAGGGGTTTCATCCCTCGAAACGTAACTCGGGAATCATAATCCCAGGCCGTTACAACTAGTCAATTAGAACCATCCATTTCTGCTTGGTTTCCAGTACATTCTATCCTTAAATTCATTCATTGGAATGTGGATGTTAAGGATCGGCTCCACGATTTCCTTATGAAGTGTGTGATTTAATTTCTCCACATTCCAAGTTTTGTTTTGTTTAATATATTGGTCAATTGTTTTTTGTTCATCTCTTTGGACATGTAGATTTTTAATAAGACTTGTGTCATCGTTCATCCATCTGTCTTTCCAGAATCTGATTGTTTTTCCATTCCTTATTTGTCAAGTTAGTCCTGCACAAAATTCGTCTTTTATTTCCATCAGTCTCGCCCATTGCCAATAGGTATTATTTTTTCTTTTATTATCCCATATATTTCAAGTTCTTTCAAATATTTTCTTTGATTATTTACACCCATTCATTTTGTGGTTCTGCTAAGATCTTCCAAAGCAGTTTCATCTGTAGGGTCTTGTTCATGTCTTTTGTTTTATTTAAACCCAGTCCTCCGTTACTTTTAGGTCTACATATTCTGTCCCACCCATTAAGTGGCCTGTCACTTTAATCTTTGTTCCAAAAAAAAAAACATATGTTCACTCGATCAAGTTCTTTTTGGATGCCCTCTGGAGGCATAAAGTTTTGCATCACATAGTTCGGTTTAACGGCTAGGTTTGCCTTGATTAGAACTGTTCGTCCCTACTGGAATAGGGATTTAGCTTTCCATTTTGTTAGTTAAATTTTTGTCTTTCCAATAACTTCATCAAATGTATTCTAGCTTGTTTACTCTTCCATTTATAATCGGGCATCCAATGTATTTTTCTAAGCTCGCTTGACTCGTGATTTGTAGTGTGGTTTGGATTCTTTGTTTCTAGTTGATTGATACCCCTTTTATCACTTGATGCTAATTTTTAAAAATTAACTTTTTGTCCTAAGATCGCACAATACTCCTCTAGAGTTGTTTTCTCTAAAGAGTAGGCTTCCTGGGTGGCTTTGGCAAAAATCATGTTGTCATCCACGAAGGATAGAAATGGGATATGTGTTCTAGTTCTCGTCATTTTGAATCCCAATGTATTACTTTGTTGGTTATCCAGTTGTAAGTTAAAGTTTTTTGGCGAGAATCTCAGCCTCTAGGATAAAGAGATCGGGTGAAATAAGAAATATATTTGGTCCTTAATTAATTAATGTTTAACAATATATATATATATATATATATATATATATATATATATATATATATATATAGATCAATTCGTATGAAAATCTTGCATTAAGAATCGTCAAACTGAAGTAGTAGCAGTAGTAGTCTTCATCTCCGCCTTGATGGAAGACGCCAAATGATCGTAAGCTTCGGCCCATGCGCCTTTCATCTCCAGGCTCCATTTATCTCCCAATGCCTCTTCCACTGTCCTTAACAATGCTTCTTTCACCACCTACACTTGCATACATACATCATGACACACAACTATATAAGTACGTATTAAATGATGGTATAGATATGTATGGAAGAATACCTCAAAATGAGCGTCAACTACGCCATTGTTCAAGTGGACCGAACCCAAGTGCTTGAGGGTTGTGTCCGCCACAACCACCTCTCCTTTCTCCCTCAACTGCATCGCTGCCTCACACGTCTACCATTGCAAAACATAATGCATACATTTTAATTCAGAAGTTAAGTCTATATATAATTAAGACATTGGATCTGGGCCTTTAACCCACTAATCTAAGGTTCTGTATATGGACTTGCTTGTCCCATTGCACACTTGGAGTTGGATCTGCACTTCAATAAACAGTATCAACTCAGGACCCAAAAAAAAAGAGTAATGGTATGTATATCAGGTCCGTCTTTATAATTGAGAACGCATTTTTCACCTTGCTGTCTTCCTTTTCTATATAGCTAGGGGTTTGTTATGGGTAGAGATGGGCCAAAGGCCCATAGCCAAGTGTATTAGGACAGGCTCGTAAGGATAGAAAGCCCAATGAATTGGCTCATACAGATACTATAAGAAATATAATGTATTCCGTAAAGGTAAAGGGCATAAAATGAAATACGGAACTCTATTCCTTTTACCTTTCTCTCATTTCTCTATCCCTTACTACTCTCTTTCTCTCTAAACTCTTAAGAAACCTATCCACATACATAACAATTGGTATCAAAGCTTGAACGATCTTTCTGCCATGCCTGATGGAACTCGATACAACGCGCTCGAAGCTCAATTCCAGCAATTTTGCGACGAGCAACAACAGTTCATCGTTGATACGCGGAAGCAAATCAACGAACATCGACATCTGACAGATCAAAGGATCGAGAAATTGAAGAGCGAGATGAAGACAGACTTGAAGGCGCATCATGAGGAAGCGAAGGCGGGATTTACGAAGATGCTCGATTGCAAATTTGAGGCGCTTTTGGACTATATGTAAAAACAGGACGAGAATTCCCAGTCGGCAGGTGGGAGCCGACATAATCAGCAAGGTTCAAGATCGGATGAGAGACAACGTGAGCCACAACAACCGATGTCGGAATCCAACGAGAGCACTGGATTTCGCATCAGCGGGCCAGGATACGCCGGAAATTGGGAGAATCTGAGTGGTTTCAACCAAACGCCTAAGATCGACTTTCCGGTATTCGACGAAAAGAGGCCGAGAAGTTGGATTCGGAAGTGTGACAAGTTCTTTAGAGTCTTTAGCATCGCAGAAGAACAGAAAGTGGAGATCGCGTCGATGTATATGAATGATAGGGCAGATGTCTGGATGAAGGGGTTCTTGATGCAAGATTCTCAGGTGAGTTGGTCTGAGCTCGGTAGAGCCATTTGCGCTAGATTTGGCGAGAAGCTAGGGCCTGAGGTTATTGAAGACTTCAATAAATTGGAACAATGGGAGGATTTGGAGGAGTACGTAGAGAAATTTGAAGACCTACGTGCGAGTATGTTGGTCTATAATCCGCTTCTCCCGGAATCCTATTTTATCTCTAGTTACATAAGTGGTCTTAAACCAGATATTAAGTCGCTAGTTAAGCTTGGAAAACTAGACTCGTTGCTTGTAGTGTATGAGCAAGCGAGGCTACATCATGGAGCTGTCCAGGCCATCGTCAAACTGAGTAAACCTCCTTGGCGAGGCTCTGGAGGTGCACGCGCTACTAAAGGGATTAGTGCTGGAAGTGCAAAACTTGCGGAAGGACATGTCAAAGCAAGAACTTCGTTCTTGGACAGGAGAGCAATGCCAAGCTGCAAGTATCAAGCATTGCGCAACGAAGGAGCTTTGGGCTATGCTACAAATGCGATGAACGCTACTTTGTGGGTCATAAGTGCAAGCAACAGACCCTACATAGTCCGATGCCTGCAGATGTAGACGAAGACCTAATTGATGGGTTGCCACAAGAGGAAGTAGATGACGAACCTGAGATATACGTCCACGCACTTAAGGGTAGCAGTCCAAAGACTACTATCAAAGTGTGGGGTGTAAATCAGAACCGGTCCTTCACAGTTTTGCTCGACAATGGCAGCATTCATAGCTTCTTGGACATCAGGAAAGCAAAGAAGCTGGGATATGAGCTAGTAACTGCAGCCTTGATGGAGGTACATGTGGCTAATGATAATCAAACATTTAGCCAACAAAAATGCAAGAAATTTAGATGGGAAATGCAAGGGCATTCGTATGAATTTGATATCAGAACTTTAAAATTAGGAGGTTGTGATATGATTCTCGGGGTTGATTTCATGACTAATTTGAGCCCAGTGACCTTCGATTTCAAGAAGCGTTTCATCTCCTTTGCTATCAATGGCAAGAGGATAATATTGCAGAGTATTCGGGAAGAAGCGTCACTTAAGATAATGTCTGGCCAGAAAGTGCATATATGGTTACGCAGGGGGGTTCCATGTTTTATATCCCAGATTGCTCAAGTTTCTGCAATAGAAGCTAAACCTACAATGGTGCACCCAGAAGTACTTGCACTCATGGATGAATTCTCAGATGTGTTTGAGGAGCCAAGGGGGTTACCACCCACAAGGGGTCATGAGCATATTATTACTCTGAAGAAGGGATCGAATCCATTCTGTGCTCGCCCCTATCGTTACCCATATTTTCAGAAGACCGAGATTGAGAAACAGGTGACTGACATGTTGAGTCAAGGCACGATTCGACCGAGCCAGAGTCCGTTTGCATCTCCGACACTACTTGTCAAGAAAAAAGACGGTTCATGGAGGTTTTGTGTCGATTATAGAAAATTAAATGACATCACGATTAAGGATAAATTTCCCATTCCTCACATAGAGGACTTATTGGATGAGTTGGGGGAACCTATGTTGTTTTCAAAGTTGGATCTCCGAGATGGGTATCATCAAGTGAAAATGGAAGAGGAGGATGTGCCTACGACAACGTTTCGAACCCATCACGAGCATTACGAGTTTAGGGTCATGCCATTCGGCTTGACCAATGCTCCGGCCACGTTTTAGGCCTTGATGAACGATGTGTTCAGGAAGTTCTTAAGGAAGTATGTGTTGGCCTTTTTCGACGACATCTTGGTGTACAACAAATCCCTATCACAACATGTCCAGCATCTGAAATCTATCCTTGAAGCCTTGCAACAACATAAGTTGTATGACAAGCGCTCGAAATGTTCCTTTTCCCAACCCCAGGTGGACTATCTAGGCCACATTATTTCAGCCCAGGGAGTGGCTATTGACCCTAGCAAGGTCAAGAACATGGTGGAGTGGCCAACACCCCGTTCGATTAAAGGTTTGCGAGGTTTTCTGGGGCTGACGGGCTACTATAGATGATTTATTCGGAGCTATGGTAGTATCTGCAGACCGCTCACTGAGCTGCTGAAGGGCAAGTCCTTCAAATGGAATGAGCAAGCGGATGTGGCGTTTCATACATTGAAGAGCACTTTAGCGAATCCCCTTGTGTTAGGCCTCCCGGATTTTAATTAAACCTTTGAATTAGAGACGGACGCATGTGACTCGGGTATTGGCGCATTTCTTATGCAAAGGGGAAGGCCACTTGCTTTATCAGTAAGGATCTTCATGGAGATCATCTTATGATGTCGACTTATGAAAATGAGCTCCTAGCGATCCTTTTGGAAGTGGATAAGTGGCGCCATTACTTGGAATTGGCCCCGTTTTGCATCAGAACTGACCATCAGGCCCAGAAGCACTTAGCCGAGCAACACTTGACTACCCATCTGCAATAGAAAGCAGTGCAAAAGCTTATTGGCCTCACATATACCATTCCTTATAAGCAAGTACGCACAAACAGGGCAGCTGATGCATTATCTAGAAAATTTGATGATGACAATGCTCAGTGTGCAATGGCTTATTCGATTACGCCTGTTTGGATGTCGGAGCTGATAAAGAGCTATGAGCAGGACTTGCAGGCCCAGGATTTGATTGCTAAATCTGTTTTGGGCAGTAATACTGACTACACTGTTCAGCAAGGAATTCTGAAGTATAAGAACAGATTGTACATTGGGGATGACCAACAACTTCATTTCAAGCTCTTCACGGCATTGCATACGGGAGCTACAGGTGGTTACTCGGGTATACAAGCTTCTTACTCTCGGATTAAGGCCCTTTTCTATTGGCCTTCGATGTAACAAAATGTGGAAAAATGGGTAAAAGAGTGCGGTGTTTGTCAACGTAATAAGACAGAGAGGATAGCAAGTCCAAGCCTTCTTCAACCTCTACTCCTTTCTTCACAGGCCTGGTCTAGCATCTCGATGGATTTCGTGGAGGGTCTTCCGAAATCTGGAGGGAAAGATACGATCATGGTCGTTGAGGATCGTTTAAGGAATATGCTTATTTCATCCCGCTCACGCATCCGTTCACAGCTTCAAAGGTTGCCCAGGCTTTTATGGAAAATGTATACAAATTACATGGATTACCTAGTGATATAGTCTTCGACAGAGACAAGATTTTCGTTAGTCATTTCTGGAGAGAGCTGTTTCGAGCATTAGGGACATCCCTGAGTTTCTCGACGGCGTATCACCCGCAATCCGATGGCCAGACAGAGCATATGAATCAATGTGTCGAACTCTATTTGTGGTGTATGAAATCGGACAAACCCGCAAACTAGGTACTTTGGTTGCATTTGGCGGAGTGGTGGTACAACACCAATCTGCATACGACTTTGGGTGTTTCTCACTTCAAGGCTATTTATGGGTATTACCAGGGGCGGCCCTAGGGTAGGGCGGGCGTACGCGGCCGCCCCACCCTTCGACCCACGTGCCCCGGGGTTTGGAAATTTTATTTATATATATACATATATATATATAGAAGTGTTGTAATAAGTAAAATTAGGATGAATATAGAATTAATTAGTCTACTTTGCTTAGTTGGTTGGTGGGAAGGAAGAAAACTAATGTTAGACCAAAGGTTGGGGGTTCAAGTCCCACTAGCCTTATTTTTTAAGATAAATTTCACCTCCCTAAAAAATAGTTTTTTTTTAATTATTTGTTCAACTTACACCCCACTTTATTTCTTTCTACCCCTTATTTAATTGTATTTACACTTCCCGACTTTCCTATTATATAGAAATTATCTAGCTATAACTAATTAAACCCCATAAAATTGGTGAAATTAGCCTCTCTTTTTTTTTTAAAAAAATTCGTCTCCCTCAAAAAAGTTTTTTTTTTATTCTTTGTTCAACTTGCACCTACTCTCTATGTTTCTACCCCTTATTTAATTATGTTCTCACTTCTCGAGCTCCCTACTATATACAGATTATCTAGTTATAAACTAATTAAACCCCATAAAATTGGTGAAATTATTATTTGATTATGAGAATAAATTTTGTGAAATTATCATTAGAGTTTTGATTTTGTGAATAAATTTTGTGTTCTAATTATTGTGAATGTGATTTTGAGAATGAAATTTATGAATTGAATTTGGGGTTTGTGAATTGAATTTGTGAAACTTTATGCAACATTTGTATTTTCGTAACCTACATATTCAAATCACAATTTCTATCATGTCTTTGGGAACCAAAAGATATTATAAAGTTGGTGAGTTTACAATCCTAGCTAATATGCAAAAGCCTTGAATTTAACATGGTTGAATTTCGATAAGTTTACACTCCTAAATATGACAAATGCTTGAATTTCCAATGAATGACGAGAAATAACTATCATAGCAACAAAACAAATGTAAGCAAATGTAAGCCTACTTTTCTATAATCCAATGCTAAGCTGAAAATCGTAGCTTAGGTAAAGAAGTTTATTCAAGGCCAATATCTCAGTACACACTAGAAAATTTCGCCCCACATTTCGGAGGATCCTGCGGCCGCCACTGGGTATTACCCACCCCAGTTGGGTATGAATGCGCCTCCGGTTAGTACAACATTGGTGGGGGATTGGTTGAAGGATCGTCAACAGATGATTGTTGATTTACGCATGCGTTTACTACAAGTTCAGTCACGAATGAAGCAAATTATTGAGAAGGGCCGCATAGAGAGGTCTTTTGATGTGGGAGACTGGGTTTTTCTGAAGCTTTAAACCCTATCGGCAATCCTCGGTGGCGCTACGGAAAAATCTCAAGCTAAGTTCCAGATTCTATGGCCCTTTTCGTGTTCTACAGAAAATTGGGATTGTAGCTTACAAATTAGACCTCCCTAGTTCATCTCGAATCCACCCGGCACCCGGTATTCCATGTCTCTCAATTGAAGAAGAAGTTAGGTCCCTTGAGCCACACAATTCCTGATCTGCTATCGACCATTCCAAGTGGAGAAGTGGAAGTGTTGCCAAAAGCTGTGTTGGATACCCGATTGCGACGACTGGCGAATGATGAGCCGGTAACGGAGTGGCTGATGAAATTGAAGAATTTTCCGGTCGAGGAGGCGACCTGGGAGCTGGCCGGCCATATCTTGCATCAGTTCCCAACGTTTGCTCAGGCTCTAGGACAAGCCTTTCCATCGGAGGAGGCAATGTTATGGGTAAAGATGGGCCTTTGGCGAATATATTCCGTAAAGGGCATAAAATGAAATACGAAACTCTATTCCTTTTACCTTTCTCTCCTTTCTCTATCCCGTACTACGTACTCTCTTTCTCTCTAAACTCCAAGAAACCTATCCACATACATAACAGGGTTCACTTTCCTAGTGTTCTTGGAGCATATATAGAATTCAAACCAGAGATATAAGTACGACATACGATTTGAAGTTACGTTTTCCCTTCGGTTCTAGCTATCTGTAATGACTGATGTTCTAGTTGAAGCTAAACACGTTCAATTTTTTGTTCGTTCTTATTTTTTGGTGTCTAATCGAGTTGGTAAACCTTGTTTTCGAGATCAATATATATATATATATATATATATATATAATTATTTACATGTTGCTATGTAAATTTCTAAGTAATTTTTTTTTTCGCTAAAAAGATAAATAGTTATATTAAAAGACCCCTCTGAGACACATTAATATATTAAAAGACACAAGGGACAATTATGTATATTTAAAGTGCTATTGTGGACAAATTGGTATACTCGAAGTCTTTTGTGGACAAATAAGTTGAAATAGCCCCTTTTACATCGTTGGACATCCTTTCATTTGGTTTTCGTTAAAAAAACGATTTTAATATTTTTTTCTATCAAATTATATAAATATTGGATTTTATCCTTATTATTCACTAATAATATATTATCTAAATTTTACTTCATAAATACTTTATTACATTAGTTTATATAACTTGTACAAATTAAATTATATTCTAAAATATGAGTTTTTGGTTAGAAACCACACAAAAAATGTTTTATTAACTCAATAAAATTTTATTTATATAAATTGTATAAATTAAATGATCTTGTGAAAAATAAGATTATTTTTATAATTTATAAGAAAATCCAAAAAAAAAAATGTGTTGATATTTTATACAACTTTATTAGCTTCAAATATATGATCAAAATAAATTGACAATTAGATGGAAATATGTCCAATTTTAATTTTTTTTAGATTATATAAACAAATGAACAAGATTTACATAACCAATTAAATATTTCAAAAATGTTAAAATGATTTGTTAAGAAAAATCAAACAAAACGATGTCCGGTGAGGCAAAATGGGTATTTGTGCTCTTTTAATATACCAATTTGTTTGTAAAAACACTTTTACTATACCTATTTGTCTCTGGTGTCTTTTAATTATCTTATAAGGATCATTTAATATACCTATTTATTTTTTCAACCACCGTTATAACAAGGAAAAGGGAAGGAGAAAACCATTCCGGAATTACTCACCAGAAAGTACTTGTGGGTAGTATTTATAAATCTCCTGTTCGAACTCCGGAATAACCGCTTTTTATTTAACAAATTCAAGAAAAGGGAAGGAGATGTGATTAGATAATTTAGAAGTGACCTAGAAAAAAAAAGTGACCTACAAAACAAAAGTGTCCTCAAAATATGAAAATATGACATGGACATGAGACACGAGCTTTGGCAATTTGTAAATTGTATGGATGTGTGACAAATAATTTAGAGCCACTAAATATTGTAGAGGTTGAGATTGACCGCTCTATCTCTATATCTTGTGAATAATGGCAACACTAGCAAAGCTGTATGTGCAAATTACCAAAAGACAAAATGGTTTCTCCATACTTTTGGATAAAATTAATAATTAAAAAAAAAAGTTTCTCCACACTTTGGATAAAAATAATAATTACAAAAATGATTTCACCACAAATAAATATATTAATTAATTACCAAGACAGTGTATATGATTATTAAAATTTGGAGATCTTTTGCTCTATAAAACAAAGTAAAAACTATATCCTCAACAAACTTGACATAATCACAATATATATGAATTAATTATTAGCCAAGTAAAGTAGCAAGCAACTGGGATTGAATTCTACAACATATAAATAAATATAAATAGCAAAATAGATGGATAGATAGAGAATAGATCAAATACATAATTAATAGATACGTACCATCTTGAAAACTTTAAGAGCATGAGCTTTTAGCTTAGGATTGTTCTCCGGAAGCTCCTCTGAGTCTCTCAGGAACGAAAACATGCCTTTCGCCGGAGGCGCAATCTCTAGTATTCTAACCCCAACGACGACAATAACAACAACAACATAATACGTTATACAATAAATCAATAAATAGTAAGAAAGAAATAAAAAAGAAACATGTAGTAGTAGCATTACATGGTGAAGAAACGAAGGCTGTGATGGGGAAGGTCAAGCTTCATTATCTCATACGACTCCTTCACCAGGGCTTCGTCCTTTTCGGTGAATCCCACTCCTGTTGCTGCAGCCATGTTTCAGTCGATTCCAGAGAGAACGGTCGATGAATCGGAGATGTGTAATTCTTTGTATTTGATTTCTATAATTGGGAGCTCTCTTTAATTAGCTAGTTAAGGAAGAATGGGCGAGAGGGCCAATTTATTGCCTTCTTTTATAGCAACACTAGCTAGATATAATTTTATTTTATTTTATTTAGTTTGAATTATACTTTATAAATTAATATTAATATTTCATTTATCAATTCAGTTCAAATATTATATATCAAATGTATAATTTTCATGCTTCATATTCATACTTATACCTTTTTGCTTTGTTGTATTCATTCCTATAATTTAAAATATTAATTTTCAATAATTTAAAATATTTCATTTTTTTATTATTGATTTTTGTAGAATAGCGGAATTGATGTAAAGTCCTCCTCGAGGGTTTCCATTCATTGATATAACATATATATAGGTTACACAGGTATTGGGCCTTAACGGGCTTTTAGCCCACTATACAATATGAAGCCTATGTAATCTATCAAACCCCCGCAGTCGAAACGGGAGGTGTCCGTACAGTGAGACTGGAACGAAAATCAATGAACAATTGTCTAGGTAAACCCTTGGTGAATATATCAGCGTACTGATAGGAGGACGGGACATGTAGAACGCGGACATGTCCAATGGCAACCTTGTCCCGGACGAAGTGGAGATCAAGCTCAATGTGCTTCGTGCGTTGATGCTGGACTGGGTTGCTAGCCAGGTAGACGGCGGAGACGTTATCAGTGTAGACCAGAGTGGCCTTCTGCAAGGGGCATCGTAGCTCAAGCAGGAGATTGCGGAGCCAAGAGCACTCGGAGACGACGTTGGCAACGCCCCTGTACTCGGCTTCAGCGCCCCTGTACGACGGACTGACGCTTAGCTGACCAGGACACAAGAGTGTCATTGAGGAAGACACAGTAACCAGACGTGGAGCGACGGGTGTCCGGACAACCACCCCAATCCGCATCCGTGTAAGCCACAAGGTCAAGCTTAGAGGAAGGAGTGATGGTGGTGCCGAGCTCAAGTGTGCCGCTGATGTACCGAATGATCCGCTTCAAAGCCTGAAAGTGAGGTTCCCTAGGGGCATGCATGAACAAGCAGATCTGCTGAACGGCATAACTGATATCAGGCCTGGTGAAAGTGAGATACTGAAGAGCACCAGCGAGGCTCCTATACAATGTCGGATCGTCAACCAGAGGACCAGAATGAGCACTGAGCTTGTTGGCTGTATCGACTGGGGTGGCGACGGGATTACAGTTGACCATCTTAGCCCGAGCAACAATCTCAGCAGCATACTTACTCTGTGAGAGAAAGAGACCAGACGCATGCCGCTGAACAACAACTCCCAAGAAGTAAGACAGCGGACCTAGATCAGACATGGCGAATTCCGCACTCAGCCTCGAGATGATGGACGTTCGAAGAGCATCAGAAGAGGCGGTGAGAATGATGTCGTCGTCATAGAGCAGCAGGAAAGCCAAGTCCGAGCCTCTGCGATAGATAAACAGAGACGTATCCGATCGGCTGCCAGTGAAACCCAAGCGGAGCAGATGAGAGGCAAACCGCTGGAACCATGCCCGTGGAGCCTGTTTCAGACCATACAGAGAGCGCTTGAGGAGACAGACATGCTTTGGACGGTTAGCATCAGCAAACCCCGGAGGCTGAAACATGTAAACCGTCTCATTCAGATGACCATGCAGGAAGGCGTTCTTGACATCCAGCTGATGGATGCCCCAGTTGCGTGACAGCGCCAGACTCAGGACCACTCGGATAGTGGCAGGCTTGACCACAGGGCTGAAGGTCTCATCACAATCAATACCGGCCTGTTGAGATCTACCGTTAACCACCAGACGGGCCTTGTAGCGCTCCAATGTCCCATCAGAGCGGAACTTGTGACGGAAGAGCCACATACAGCGAATGACGTTCGCCTCAGGAGGGCGAGGCACAAGAACCCAAGTACCATTCTTCGTAAGGGCCCTGTATTCGTCGAGCATAGCCGCCTGCCAATTCGGGTCTAGGAGGGCTGTTTTGTGGGAGGTGGGAACGGGGGAGAGGGAGGTCTGGGTGGAGGCAGAGGGTGAAAGGGAGTCGGGAAAGACGGGGGTAGGAGAGGCTAAGGGCGCGGGCGCGCCAGCACGGGACGCGGGTGCGCCAACCTGGGGCGCGGGCGCGCCAGCACGGGACGCGGGCGCGCCAACCTGGGACGCGGGCGCGCCAACCTGTGGCGCGGGCGCGCGTAGGGGAGCCGCCAGGGGCGAGGTTCTTGCGGCGGGTGCTGCAAAGTGGGTTGCGGCGGGCGCCGGGCGTAGGGGAGGCGCTGATGTTGGTGGAGTGGAGGTGGGGTGTATAGCGGGGTGATGGGCGGCGGTCATGGAGACGATATGTCGGGGTCTAAAGACACCGGAGACGCTGCGGGTGTGAGGTCTGGTGATGGATGGTGGCGGGGGAGGTGGGGGAGGGGGAGACGCAAGAGCACCGAGAGAGCTCTGGGGAAGAATGAAGTGAGGGAAAGGCGACTCAGACTCTGTGGACGAC
This sequence comes from Persicaria tinctoria, assembly GCA_037127255.1. NCBI lineage: Eukaryota > Viridiplantae > Streptophyta > Magnoliopsida > Caryophyllales > Polygonaceae > Persicaria > Persicaria tinctoria. Next base: position 49,584,443 of record JBANSL010000006.1, on the reverse strand, counting down.
ACAGGGGGTGTGGAAGACGCGAAGGGAAATCGCGACTCATCAAAGGTGACATGACGAGAGAGAATGATCTTGTGAGTCTTGATATCGAGGCAAATGTAACCGCGATGATCAGACGGGTAGCCAAGAAAGACACAAGGGGTGGAACGATGGTGAAGCTTGTGGGGGGCAGTGGATGACTGATTAGGGAAGCATAAGCAACCAAAGGTACGAAGGTGATCATACCTAGGCTCGGCGTAATAAAGAGTCTGAGCTGGCGAGCGATTTTGCAGGGTAGTGGAAGGGAGAATGTTTAGGAGATAACATGTGGTGGATAAGGCGTGAGGCCAATAGGGAAGGGGAATAGATGCGTGGAAGAGGAGAGAGCGCATCATGTTGGTAATGGTTCTGATGATTCTTTCTGCCTTTCCATTCTGCTGAGAAGTATAGGGGCAACACAAGTGATATGAGATCCCATTTGCGGCAAAGAAGGAGTGAAAGTCTCTGTTGTCAAATTCACGACCATTGTCACATTGGAAACATTTGATGGACATGTGGAATTGTGTTTTGATGTAGGTATGGAATCTGGCAAAAATAGGAAACACTTGGGACTTGAAATGCAACGGGAAGACCCATAAGTAATGAGTGTAATCATCCAGAAACAAGAGGTAGTACTTGTGACCCTCCTTGCTAGGCACGGGAGAGGTCCAAATGTCGCTGTGAATGATATCAAATGGAGCAAGAGTAGAGGTCAAAGACCGTTGAAACGGAAGTCTGGCATGTTTGCCTAGTTGGAAGGAAGAGCATAAGCCAGAGCGTGGGTCTTTAGTACATGTGACAAGGTTCTGGGAACGGAGGACATCTAGAACGGCAGCGCTGGGATGACCCAGGCGTGCATGCCAGAGGCTGGACGACGATGCCGAGAGGGCGCCCGGACATGATTGACGGGACGCAGGAGGTGGTGTGACAGGGTAGAGCTCCCCGGTGCTGTTACATCTCATGCGAGTAACCCCCGTAGTAAGATCGTTCACAGAGAAACCATAGGGATCAAACGTAAGGGAAACGTTGTTGTCAGTAGTGAACCGACGGACAGAGATAAGGTTTTTGACAATCTTTGGGGCAATAAGGACATTGTTGAGGTGTAGTGGGTGGGTTGGGGTCTGTAAATTGGCGTGGCCAATACCCGAAGTAGCAAGACGACCACCATTTCCGACGATAATAGAGGGGGCAGGGCCCTTAAAAGAAATAGAGGAGAGGTTACCTGAGGAGTTCGTCATGTGAGAGGTGGCACCAGTGTCCATGTACCAAGAAGAATCTGAAGATGTCTGCTGCGTAGAGGAGACGGCGTGATGCAGAGCTGGCGGAACATAGCCTGGATCAGGCGATGTCAGACAGGCGTGAGGGCCGGCATGTCGAGAGGTAGAGTATGGATGCATGGGGACGACGCGGGAGGGTGGCCTTGCGCGGGCGCGTTGGGGACGGCTCGGGCGCTGGGGAAGGCGCGGGCGCGTTGGGGACGGCGCGGGCGCGCTGAAGCTGCCGCGGGCGCGCCTGGGGACGACGCGGGCCGAGAGAGGGAGGGGGAAGGGTGGCGGTGCAGGGGATCCGAGGATGGCGGATCCGGCGACGGTGGCCTTGGAGAGGGAGAAGGCGGCGGTGTCGCTGTGCGCGGTGTTGTCGAGAGCAGGGGCCGGAGAGGCGGCGGTGAGGAGGAAGGTCGGAGGAAGAGGGAGGATCAATTTAGGGTTCCGTTAGGAAGAAAAGGCTGTGATACCATGTAGAATAGCGGAATTGATGTAAAGTCCTCCTTTAGGGTTTCCATTCATTGATATAACATATATATAGGTTACACAGGTATTGGGCCTTAACGGGCTTTTAGCCCACTATACAATATGAAACCTATGTAATCTATCAATTTTCAATAGACTTATAATTTTGCAAAAAATAATATTTGTTTTACTTGCAACTTCTTCCTTGCTGCAAAAAAAAAAAAACCTTCATATTTATTTATTTTTAAAATCAAATACTAGTAATATTCCTTCAAAAAATTTGGCATTTGGGCCATTTATGTCCCACCCTTTTGCCTTTCCTAGCATTTGTCCATTTTTTTTTTCATATTCCCCCTTTTGCCCTTGCCTTATATCCTCGTCGATCTCCCACGCTTCCTCCCACGCGTGATCGCTTTCTTTTCTTCAACCTGTCAGTTAAGCGGTTTCTCGCTCCCAACATATCTCTTATGTCCGGTGATTCATTCCTGACGGTTCTTCTCCGCAGTGCTCTCCGACTTGCTCTCTTTCGTGCTCTCCACCTTGTTGTTCGACTTGCTCTCCTCTTCGTTTCTGCACTTTTCTGCTGTTCGTTTCGGTTCTCTGATCATCTTCTTCTAATGGCTTCATCAGGTACTTTCTTCGACTCTACTGCTTAATTCAATGTTCTTGACAACAACGTAACCTCGCCTGTTGTTTCCTTTGATTTGTGGAGATCTAGTTTCCTGCATTTCATGCAGTTTCTGCTGTGTGCTTCGTTATTTTAGCCCTTTCCTCCCGTTTTAGGGTTTGTTTATCAGTTCAGTTGTTGTCTAATGGCTATCAGTTTGTGCTGTGATTAATGTCCATTCTTCTGATTTCATTTCCATTACTGCATTTGTGGCATTTGTTGTTTCTCTTTGTTTTTGATGGTTGGTTACAGTCTGATGTTAGGGTTACAGTTTATGGCTTTTTTGTTTACAAGGCTGCATTTTAATTACTTGTTTTGATGGTTGGTTCCAGTCTTGTGATAGGGTTCTAGTTATTAATTGTTTGGTGACATGGATACACTTCATTACTTGTTTCGATGGTTGGTTATAGTTTGGTGACAATGTTACAATTGATTCATTGGTACAGTTTGTTGCTTGTTTGGTGATAGGGTTATAGTTTATGACTTGTTTGGTGACAGGGTTGCATTTTATTCTTGTTTTGATGGTTGTTTACAGTCTTGTGACAAGGTTACAGTTTATTAATTGTTTGGTGACAAGGTTACAGTTCATTACTTGTTTTGATGTTTGGTTACAGTCTAGTGACTGGGTTACAATTGATTTATGGTTACAATTTGTTACTTTTGTTGGTGACAGGGTTCCATATGACATTCTGCTTGTTGTGTGTTTGCAGTGTTTGATGTGGTGACAATATTAGTTTATGTGGTTGTTCAATTTGTTGTTTGCTGGTTTTTTGTGACAATATCTTATTTGTTGTGAAACCTAATGTTTACACTATTTCTATGCTATTTAGGTAAAGAAATTGTTGTCCATCAAGAAATTCCTAATATGGATCCACCATCTGTTATTCAACTTGCTTCCTTCAAGTTTGTTGTTCCCAAAGAACGACGTTTTCGCGAGCACAATAATGTGTATTCAAAGCCTGCATTGATCAAATTTCTTAAGAATGGTCTGTCTTTTGTTGAATGGGTTTCTCTTATAGATGGTTGTTTAGGTCTAATTGTAAGGCCTGGTGATCGTCTTTATTTTTATCATCAACTTGTGCATCAAATGCTCCCACATGAAGTTGAAACTTTAAAGTTCATGAGATGTGGTTCCAAGTTGGACAACATATGTTTAGGTTTTCTCTAGCTGAATTCTGTTGTGTAACCGGTTTGAATTGGGAAGAACCTGGTGATGACATGGATCCTTCTCCACATGTGGATATGGAGGAATTTTTTGGTGTATCAGAATGCACATTTAATGGTCTTCTCCAAAATTTCCTCAAGGAGCCAACTCAGTCTCCCAAGAAACTTTCCATGGCATACTTGTTACCGATTGAGGGTGTGTTGCTCCCTCAATGTTCTAAAGCTCTTGTTCATCAATCTTTTGTGGACCTTGTCTGTGATTTGGATGGTTTAAAACTTTATCCTTTTGGCCGAGTTGTGTTTCTGGAAACACTTGGTTATTTGAAAAAATGTATGAGGTCTGAGCTAATAAAAAAAGTGTCCAAGGTTTGGTTATAATCTTCTCGGATATCCCATGGCATTCGAGGTATTTCCCTTTCCTTTACTTTTATGTTCCAATGCTTTATTCTTCTTATTATTATTCTTTACTTATATTTCTGTTCTTACTGTTGCTTTCTTCTCAGGTTTGGATTTTAGAGGCAATCTCTAAGATTGTTGGCATATGTAATTGTCACTTTGTATTATCTGATGGATTACTAGCATCTCTTGTCTGGTATACTAGTGAACGTGATTACAACATTACATATGATAGGTGTTCTGAAGTTTTCTCCAAAGATTTGGTAAGCATTTTTTCTTGTCTCATCTTTTATTATTCTGATCTCAGTTTCCCTCTTCCATTTTATATATTTGTTGTCCTTTAATTGTATTTTTTGTTCTCTTTATAGGGTATTGTCTACTCTTTGTATGTCTCGTTTATGGATTGCCCTGGTCTCTCATTTTCTGATAAAGTTGTTGATGACAGTGTAGATTCTTATGTTCCTTGTTTTGTTGGTATGGATGTTGATGCTAGTGATGTAGTTTGTCCAAGGAATTTACGCATCCAATCGTATCGACCCTGGAAATAAGGTGGCCGTCTTCTTGATGGTGGCGTGGAGCCTACTATCCCTTCTACTAATATTCCTAATAGGATGAAGGACATAGTTAGAACCCCAACTTTGAGAAAAAAAGGGGGTGGTCGATAATGCAAATTTCATATATGCATTATAGGTATTTCTTATTGCAATTACGTAGTAGTTTTGCTATTGTTTTAGTCTGGTTCCATATATTGCTTGTGAAGTATTCGAGTTCGGAATCTACGCGGTTTTAGTGTTTATTCTGCAGAATTACATTCCGACCCTGGATGGACTTTGGGAAGAGCTTAAGAAGCATGTTTTGGAGCATATGGAAGCTAAGGATGAGCTAGAAAGGAGCAATGAAGCACGACATTGGAATTTATTGAAGACAATTGAGGAATGTTGAACACTGCATATGCGACACCCAATGTTCTAAAAGGTGCTAGGTGGCCGCTAGGCGGTGGGTGGCTGCCTAGCGCCTAGGCGGCAAGGCGGGTGCCTAGCCGGCGCCTAGGCGGACATAGAACAAACTTGATTATTTTCTTATATTTTAACGCATACCACATGTCAATAACTCATATAATGTAATAATAATAATTTATAATATCACTCATAAACCTAAATTTACGATGCTTAACTAACACTAAAGTAAATAAACGCAAAAAGTACGCATCCGACCAGTGACTTTAAACCTCCTAAAATCTAAAGCAATAGGTTCGACTCAATGACAAATACATCCCGACTTAAGGGATAAAAAATCCCTAAGTCGATTAATCACGTGCCTAGAAGCTAAAATTGAATAATTATTGGGATAGGCTGCACCTAGACGGGATTAGGCGGTGCCTAGGCGGGACTAGGCGGTGCATAGACAGATTTCCGCCTAGGCTTAAGAATTTCTAGGTGCCCTCCCGTCTAGCGCCTAGGTGCGATTTTTAGAACATTGGCGGCGGCCGTCGTATGCCTAATTTCCGGATACGCGGTTTTGGATATGAAGACATTATTTCCTATTATTTTATTCTATTTTCGACTAGGGTTTTGCCGACTTGTTTGAAGCAGTATTAAGTTATTTTAAGTTCTATTCACCCGTAGGGAGGATTATTGTGAGACTATGACCACAATTAGAGAGAGAGAGAGAGATATAGAGAGAGAGAGAGAGAGAGAGAGAGAGAGAGAGAGAGAGAATTGGCCTATGAGTTGCTAAACTCATAGTTTCGCATGTGATTCGAAGACATAGTTGTTTGGATTGTGAGGATTTGATTCTATTTGGTTATTCATATTCTTAGTTTTCATCTTGTGCCTGATTATTATATTTGAGTTCCTTTCTATGCCTGGTCACCATGTTAGGAATTGCATCTTAGCTATGAATTCGTTTTTGTTTTCTCGATAGCAAACAAAGGTATTGATGATAGTGATGCCTTTTTGTCTTTGTAGTGGATGATTCCAACTATTGTCAGAGAATTGCAGGTGAAATGTTCTTTCTACTTTGATATCAATCTATTTGCAATCATAAATCGGGTTACTTTTATATCTTTGTTACTTCTTAAGAATTATTTCTTTGTCAAAAGAGTCTTTGCTTAGTGTTATTGAATGGGAAATCATTTCTCCCTGTGGGTTCGACACCGGACTTCATCGCTATATTAGTAGTTATTTGGTTTATCAAGTGATTGATTGCCTAATCTATTGGTTTGTGTTTAAGTTTGGATATTATTACTATTTGGCAAAGGGCGAAAGTGCCAACGACGTTTGTCCCGCACCAGTGGTGAAACCACCGGTTATCACTGAGGGTAGTTCTTACTTTGAGAGTCCTGTTCGTCCCAGGAAGAGGTGGGTTACATGGTCAATGAGCAGTGGTGACATTCCTTTTCCTGTGAAGAAGGGTAAAATGTTTATATGCACTCCTACTACTGATGATTCTGTCAAGAAGAATCGAGTTTTAAGAAGTTCCGCTACTCTAGATCAGCCTATTAAGAAGAAGGCAAATGTGGCGCCATCTCAGAAATTGTCAAAGAGTGAGGCTCCTGCTAAGGGTGAAGTAGAAGCACCATCTGGTGACAAAGGTGTAGATCATGGTGAAAAACCCAGGGGGTCCAAGTTTAAGCTCCCTAGATCTATCCCTCCCAAAGGTGAGGAGCTTCCTACAAGAGATGATCTTCCTGGGTTTGTAAAAGATTTTGCTAGTAAAGCTGTTTTTGAAGAGGTTGTTAGTTCTTTTAAGGAATTATTTGAGTCTTATGAATCTCAATTGCAAGAGTGTGTTTCTAGGATTCTTGCACTTGAGGAGAAAGTGAATAACCTTGAAGCACGTGTCTTACATCCTAGTGATGACAATGAGGCTGCTCTAAAAAAGGAACGCTAGGCATTGGATGATAATATCAAGGATGTGATGGGTGGGATTAGGGATGACTGCTCTCAGTTGTCTGACCATGGACATCATTTTGAGAGTTTGAATGAAGGTGATGACAATGAAGATGATGACACTGATTCTTCCGATGATTCCCCAACTCCTCTAGAGTATGTTGTTGTTAGGTCAACTAAGGAGTCAACTTCAATAGATGTTGATGTTGTTTGCATTGATGTTGACACTGGTCTTGTTCATTCAAAAGAAAAACTTGATGACAGTGTTGTCCCTTCTCCTGGCAGTGCATCTCATTCTCCCAAGATTGATGACAGTGTTGTTCCTCCTACTGAAGTCCTTGTATCACAGGATGTAACTGTTAACAGTGCTATCCCTCTTACTTAAGTTGTTTTGTCATATGAAGGAATCCCCAATTCTAGTGTAGCCACTACTGAAAAAATTGTTGACACTTGTTCTGCTGCTCCTACTGAAATCCTTTCTTCAGCCGATGCAACTGTTGATTTGAGTGTTGCTCCAACTGAATCAATTGGGTCAGCTGAGACTATTTTTGTTAGCTCAGTTGCTCCCATTGAAGTTATTGATTCACATCCAACTAGTGAGGACAAGATTGCTTCGAAAGAGGTTCCTGGTGACAGTGATGTTCCCACTCATGTTCTCCCTTGTTCTACTGATTCTCGTGATGACAATGGTCCCAAAGTTGTGGTTACATTTGATTTGAATGAAGCAAGTATTTGCCCTGCTTCTGAAGTTTTTGGAAAAGTTGATCATGGTATTGACATCATACTTGGATATATTGATGGTGTCCAAGAGGAGGTGTCTGCTGACAGTGGTGCTATAACTGGCGATATTGATGATAAATACAGTCTATTCCATAACATCATTGATGTCGGCTACCTTATTCCTTCAGATGCTGAAAATGAGGATGATGATGACTTTCCACTGAGGCGTTCTTACAAGGTGTTGAAATTTGCTCTTGCAGCCCATACTCCTTACACCAATCCTTGTAAACCGAAGAAACCTCGCCTTCCTAGAGTACCTAAACATTCCTTTCTCAACCCTGATGAGCGCGTTGAATTTTATACCACTTTTCGAGATCTTGGGTAATTATCCACTTTTGATATGTGTTTTCTTTTTCGTACTACCACTTCTTATAGTAAGTTTATTTAACTTGTTATCTTACTTTGTAGGCGTGATGGAAAAATCAGTGGTTGTGAGGTTAATATGAACAAGGTGTTTTTCACTGATTTATCGGGGAGGACAAAATGGCTTCGTGATGTTGTAAGTTCATATTTACATGTCTTTTTCTTGTTGCTTATATTTTGTGCCATCAGTTTGGTGACAATTATGATTTATTCTGTTTTATTTCACAACACCTAGACGAAGCACTTAATCATTTTAGAAAGCGTCTTCATGATTATCTTGCTCAAAATCCCTCCAGTGTTGTATTAGACACCATTTGTTTCCCCAAGATTGTGAACTATAATGTTGATTCCATTAAAATCTGTGATGCACTTCTTGAGGAATTCTTCAGTTACTTCTTTGGTCTTTATCCTGGTAATTATGGGAAGACTTGGGAAGGTTCTAAGAAGGTTTACGCTTCGTTCAATCATGATGTAACGGCCCGGGATTATGATTCCCAGGTTACGTTTCGAGGGATGAAACCCCTCGTTAGGATCTTGCGCCCCGAGTACAGGTTGAAGATTTGAAATTCTACTCTAACATTTTTAAGCGGGATTTCATACCCAAATTCGAAGGGATCATTGGAATCCTCGGGGAAGTCCCCTGTACATGTCATAAGTCTAAGCGTGAAAACCCATAATCATGCAAATAGTGGAATCAAGGTGTAATGCAAGAGTGTGTCACGGCAAAGCCGAGTCAAAACCAAATCAATAAGCGTATTTATTGAAATCTAATAGGCAATGTTAGTGGGATTAGACCATTTCTTCGGAATCACCCAAGAGAGTTCCCACGTCATGGAAGCAAGGAATAACCATGCTGCAAAAAAACCTAAAAAAATATGTTTGCAGGGCGGTGTCAGATCGAAGCCCTACGCAATATAATCCCAAACAAGTAGACACATACACACGTTAGTCCTAATAAAGAGGCTTCTAGATGCAAGGCGGAATATTAACACACTAACATGATCCTAAGATCAAGTGCATAAATATAATAAGGCCTTAGCACCGAATACCAAGTGGTATATCCCTCTCCTACCTCCACCCCCTTCCGATAGGGCAGAGACTGGCCAGCTCGTGAATGCATTCCATTATAATCGGGCGGCACACATGCCCAACCCGCTCCACAATAAAGCCCGCATGCATCTCATAATATAAGGAAGTTTCATGACTCGATTGACTCAGGACGGGACCCGGTGGGACTAGGTCGTCCTATAACCCTAGCAATGACTCTAGTTACTTCACAGATAATGGCCGTTCTGTTTACAAAAGCAATGAGTAAATGAATGTTCAATCATGAGTGCAATCCTAGCAGGATATTACATGACATGCTTTATTATGAATGCAAGCACCTAGTATGCACATGGCTAGAAGCAGGGAGATCTCTTTTCGAATATGAGTGAGCTCATATAGGAACTCACCTGAAAAGCCGAATAACAAGATATAGCAAAGAGAAGAGTCCAACCAATCGACAAGCACCTATTATAATTATAAAGAATGTGTTAAGCTACAATGCTACTAATCACACACAGAGACCATGTTCCCAAAACCATTCCCAAAACCATCCGGTAGTTAAACCATTTCAAAGCCATTTTTCATTACAAGAAAACATCTAAAAGCCAAGCCATTATGAGATTTCCAAATCCCCATCAAGTTTCCATAACACATTCTTACTCATGTCAAATTCCCATTTCAAAACCAAAGCATAACATCCTTAAACGGGATAAGTTACAAGGGTTCGAAATCCGACAAGTTAGGTTAGGTCGATCAACAAGGTTTGTAAAACATCAAGGCTTCAAATCATTAAGTCTCAATCAAGTGGCGAGGTTAAGGAATCCCGACATTAAACATTTAAACCTTAAAATCAAATCCTCAATATCATTAGAAGTAATTCCGGCATTTTTATTATTTCAAAAACCTCTATTAAAATACCTCATAATGCCATTAATACGTGTACACCAAATAATACTACTTTCAAACCCTTTTAAAATATATTCTAATTTCCAAAAGTATATTTATCTCACAAAATCTCATAATATAATAATTATATTAATAACTAACCAAAATATATTCCAATCATATATATATATATATATATATATATATATATATATATATATAATAGCATATTTAGAACCCATAATATATCAACAATAAAACACAACGCAAAACCCAACTAAGCCCACAATCCAAAAGAAGAAAATCAGGCCCAAAACTGAAACCCAATTTGATTTTAAAATCCGGATCCAAGCCCAAAAAGTCCACCCCATCTCTCCTTTTTTTTTTTTTTTTATCAAATCCGGATTCAATCAGCCCAAAACCCAATCCCATTTAAACTGAACCAAACCGGCCATTTTAATTTAGAGAAAACTGAACCAGTTGGGAAAAGAAATGAAGGAAGTTGAACCCGTCCCCTACGCTTGGCCAAGTTCACAGGTCCGAGAATCGGAAAAGAAGAGGAGGAAGACCTTTCCGGAGGCGCGAGCTTTCACTCAGACCACCCTCACCCATCTTTCCTGACCACTCCTAACTCATAACAACTAAAAACGAACCAAGAAGGAAGGAGAATTTCAAATGCTCACCGAGGGTCGAAATCTTCACCGGAATGTTCGTCGGGCTCAATTCGGCTTCGTCGGAGTTTGATTTCCAAGTGAGCTTGGCCTGGGTCGAGAGAGGAGGTCAAAAGGCGGATCTTTACTTGGTTTTAGGCTGGAAAAGAGAGAGGAACCTTACCGAGGCTGTTGGATCGAAAACAGGGCGAGCGGGGAGGGACGGCACTCCTCGGAGGCTCGGGCTGCTCTTGGGCGGCTTCGTAGGAAAAATGGGTCGGGCGCTGCTGCTGGTTGGATGGGGAAGAGGGAGAGAAACGAGGCTGTGGTGCTCGAGGTCCTCGGAGAAGCAGGGCGCTCGGGTAGCTTGGGAAGTGCTCGGAGACTGCGCTCAGGGAGGTGTTCGGATGGGGCTCGGTGAGTTGGCTTCGAATAGGGGACAATAGGTGGTCCTGGTGGTGGTTTGCAGGAGGTGGTGCAATGGTGTTTGTGGGCGGCGGGGTCAACAGGAGAGAAAGCAATGGAGAGATAAGGAGAGTGAATAAGAGGGTGTGGGTTTTGAATGGTGAATGAGGAATGGGAATTCGTGTGTATTGGAGAGGGAATGCAGAGAAAGCATGAAAGGAGAATTGTGTGTTTGACCCAAAATGAACTCAAGCAGATTGGGAATCAAGCAGAAGAGAGGGGGGTGCAGCAGGTTGGCGTGGAATCTGTCCAATTTCATAGGGGAGCTGCTACTTTCTGCTGCTACTCGACAAAGGGAAAAGGGGAAAAGAGCTAGCAAGGAGATGGAGATGGAGGAAGAGACAAAGTGTAGAGTGATCCCAAGACCCCAAATTCGAAATACCCGAAAATAAATTCTCGGAATTCGCTCTTTTGATGTTATCCCGACTCGATCAAATTAAATTTTAATTTTTCCAATCCGAATTTAATAATGAAATCCGATCATCATTTTCCAATCCTCGGCATATGAAAGCGAATAAAATCTATTTTGCATAATTTCAAAATTTGTCCCGAATCCGCTTTAAGTGTTTCGAGTTCTATTAAATTGGGGATGAGTTTTCCTTAGAATATTTGATTTAAATTCATTTTTCTAAAAATTACGATTTGAAAATCCGAGCCATTACACTTGACAACTTGCACTGGGTAGCCGTTGAAGTTGAGCTGGACTCCAAGATGATTCTTGTTTATGACTCCTAATGTGGTTTCACTAAAAATGAAGATCTACTTACAAAGTTTGCTAAAACATGTGAAGTGTTTTCTATTCTATTGAGCAAGAGTGGTCTTTTTCCTGAAATGGATGACACTCCCTTTGAAGTGGACATAGTAGATGACTTGCTTCAAAATGAAGACGGGTACCTTCTATTTTCCAACTTGTTGTATTTTGTTTTGTGCCATTTTATCTGTCCACTTTTTTCTCTTGTGTTTATTTTTTGCTTCTTATGTAGGGGTAGTTGTGGTGTTTACCTCATCAAGCACATTGAGTCTCTAGTTTTTTTGTGGTGACATTAAGCTTGGGAATCATGAGTATGTTAATGCTTATCGTGAGAAGATTGCATTCAATCTCTTGAAAAAGAAGTGGACATTTGTTTAGTTATGAGCTTTAAGTTTGTCTTAGTTGGACTATGTCTCTGGTGACAGTTGAATTGGTGACAATTTAATTTATATTTTGGTTATGTAACAGTCGTGTTGACAACCCATTGTGACACTTAGTTTGTCTTAGTTAGACTATGTTTGTGGTCACACTTGAATTGGCGACAAGTTATTGTATTGCTGATGTAAAAGTTGTGGTGATAGCCCATGTTGACACTTAGATTGCGTATTTGTAGGCTAATGCTCTAGTAATTTCTATGTTCCTTTTAAACGTTTACTGTTTTATCCCTATTATATGTTACAACTCTCTATAATTCCACTTTAATGTCAAGTTTTGATTATTTCCGGTGACATCTTCAATGTTTTCACTTTCGTTACAGTGTCTATGACCCTATTTTCGTAGCGGTGACAATGTCTATGATCCTATTTTAGTAATGGTGACAGCGTCTAAGACCCTCTTACACATTCATATATTGGATGAGAACTGTCTACCTCATGTCTTTTGGCTTCTCATTAGCCCCTTTGGGGTTTGTGCTTTCCTTTTCATAGGGTTTTCCTTTTGGTTACAGTGTCTATGACCATGTTTTCATAGCGGTGACAATATATGTGACCCTTTTTTTTTTTTTTTGGTTACAACATCTATAGGGTTTTCTTTGATTACAGTGTCTATGTCCTTCTGTCCATCACATGTTTTAACGGTGGTTACAGTGCCTGTGTCCATCTTAACCATTCATATATTGAAGGAAAACTGTCCATCACATGTCTTTTGGTTCTCGATTTGATTACATCAATAATATATTAATGACGTACTGTACTTAACATTTTAGGTTTCAGGGTTTAGGGCCTTGGCTCTAAACCCTAAAGACTTAACCCTAAACCCTAAATCATATTATACATCACATGTTCTTTTGGCTTCTCATTAGCCCCTTTTGGGTTTGTGCTTCCCTAATCATAGGGGTTTCCTTTTGGTTACACTTACAGTGTCTATGGCCATGTTTTCATAGTGGTGACAGTATATGTGACTCCTTTTTTATTTTGGTTACATCGTCTATAGGGTTTCCTTTGATTATAGTGTCTACGTCATTCTTTTCATAGTGGTTACAGTATATATGACCCTGTTTTAACGGTGGTTACAACATCTATGTCCATCTTAACCATTCCTATATTGAAGGAGAACTGTCCATCACATGTCTTTTGGATTTTCTTTAGCCCATTTAGGGTTTTTTCTTACCTTGTCCTAGGGTTTTCCATTTGGTTACAAGTGTCTATGACCCTATTTTAATAGTGGTTACAGTGTCTATGACAATCTTACTCGTTAATATATTAGAGTAGAGCTGTGACCACATGAATACTGGCTTCTCATTAGTCCCTATATTGTAAGTGCTTCTCTTGTGTTAATGTTTTCTTTTGGTTACAATGCCTATATATTACCCCCGTTTCATAGTCATGACATGGTACATGTCCCTGTTTTCATCTTGGTTACAACATCTATAAGTTTTTCCTTTGATTACAATGTCTACTCTCCTTTTTTCATAGTGGTGACAATGTCTATATCCCTGTTTTAATAGTGGTTACAATGTCTATGACTCTCTTACCCATTCATATATTAAAGGAGAACTATCCACCGCATGTCTTTTGGCTTCTCATTAGCCTCTATAGGGTTTTTGCTTAACATGTCCTAGGGTTTTCCATTTGGTGATAGCAATCATCTCTTAACGACGTACTGTCCTTAAAATTTTAGGGTTTATGGCATTGGCCCTACATCCTAAAGACTCTCTTACCCATTCATACATTACATTTTCTTTTGAATTATGGTTTAGGATTTTGGTTACAGTGTGTAGGGCCCGATTTTTAACGTGATTACAGCAATGATTACCCTGTGTTTATTTTGATTACAGTTTCTATGACTCTATTAGTCATTGATTTAAAAATCTCTGCAAAACTGTAATGATAGAAGAAAAAAAAACTGAAATATGGTGACAATTTACATTCTGTCCAGTGTATTGACCTGTTGACAGTGACCATTTTATTCCATATAAGAAAATGATAAAATAAATTTTCTTGCCTTCCTTGATGATTTGCCTCTGATCTTTAAATATTGTGATTCCTCTTTGATGCTTTGCCTCTAATTTCTCCAACTGAAGGCTTTCTTTTCTTTTTAGGGCGACCACATCTCTTATGTATCATTGGTGGGTGACATTTCTATCTTTTGATGTCCTCTGGTACAACCTACTGTTCTTCCTTAAGAACAGGATATATTGTCTCATGATAAGCCAATTTCCAAGCATCAATTTTGTAGTAGATGCTAATATACCTTAGAACACTCAGTTTTTTGTCCATGATGACATCAAGAGCATGTGCACAAGGTATCTTTTCATAATCAAATACCTTGCATGAACATGAGTGCTTCTTTAAATCAACCATAACCTTTTTCATCCCACCGACAACCTCAACCTGGAATTTATTGAGGTGCTTGACAGTGTACATATTCCTGCATTACTGCATCTTATGTACACTATATCACTTATCTTATTTGGAAGCTCAAAGTTGTTGTTTTTCAGATTCATTTATGCACTCATTGAACCATGTTGTTAGCTTCTCTTTTATTGCATTCAGTAAGCATATAATTAGGAATGATCTATCCAAACCAAAGACATTATTTATTGATTCTGTATTGTTTGAAGTCATCATATTGTACCTGTCACCTTTTGAATAAGCTCTTGCCCATTTCTCAAACTATATTTCTTCAAGATATTTCTCCATCTTGTTGTTTGTATTATTGATGCAACCAAAGTAGCTTTTGATATCTTCTTTTGTGTAACTATTTGCTACGCTTTCAAACCACTGACAAAGTATATTCTTCTTGAATTTTCCATTATATTTTGCTTCAAGTGCCATCTACAGTAATAATGCTTAGCATTTGGGTAAATCAACTATAAAGCTCTTACAATGCTTTAATGACAGTTTGAGACAAAAGCAAGCTCTTCACTTGATGGGATGACTGTTGCTAGCTTGTTGAAGAACCACTCCCAAGAGACGTTGTTTTCTGAGTCAACCATTGCAAAGGCAATAAGGTATATTTG
This sequence comes from Persicaria tinctoria, assembly GCA_037127255.1. NCBI lineage: Eukaryota > Viridiplantae > Streptophyta > Magnoliopsida > Caryophyllales > Polygonaceae > Persicaria > Persicaria tinctoria. Next base: position 49,569,179 of record JBANSL010000006.1, on the reverse strand, counting down.
ATGATTAGCATCTTGTGCAGAAGCTGTGAGAAAAGTCCCTCCGTATTTTCCTTTTTGAAATGTACCATCTATCACAAGCACCTGTACAATTGAATTGTATTCATTAATTATTTGGTGACATCAATTTTTTCTTATGAAATGAATATGTACCTTTTGTAGGATTGGAAATGCTCGGATACATGGTCTAAAGGCAATAAACACATACTTGAACTTTGATTTGCTATCAACTTCAATGAAGGTGACAGTTCCAGGATTTGCTTGCTTCAGGACCCAACAATATGATGGAACTAATTCATAGTTTTCTTCTGTTGTCTCCATTGTCATCTCCATTGCTAAATCACGAGCCATCCAAGATTTCCAGTAGCTAACATTCTGTTTGAAATCATTCCTCGTCGTGTTTCTAATTTGTCTTGGAGTTGGACCCTGTTTCTCATCTTCAAAATTGTATATATTATGTAAAATAAGTGAATAAAATATGAAATAAAGCATGATTACAGTGAATAAAAATATAAAATATGTAATGAAGAATTGATTGTAGTCTATGTCACATGTGTTTGATCCTTTCAGCTATGAGTCTGTAATTTATAGGATGTTGCTTTCATATTCGTACTTTCATGCTATAGGTATGCTCCTTAAACTATTTCTTAATTATAAATACAGTTGAACCACCCACTATGGTGCCATGAATTTTCTAGGTGTAGCTCCCATCGACACAAACTGTTCTGTAATAACATGGTGTTGACTTCTTCATTTTGTAAGCAAACGCCTCTTGTGCAGCCAACAATTCAACGGTATTTTTGAGATCTTCCTTTGTTCGGAACAGTTGTCCAAAAAATCTCCCTCGAGATTGAAATCCATATCTGATTGTGGAACTCGAAATCGTCGATAATTGGGGTTGAAATCAACAATTGTGCTCGAGATTGAAATCCAGATCAAAATCGCCCTCGCCTTTGCTCTCTCATTGCTTTGTGTTTTCTCCCTTGCGTTAAAATGAAGAAAGAAACGGGATTAGGGAGGCAGGGGCCAAAGTGTCATTTTTAGACACTCCCCTAATTTCACCCCAAAATTGTCCTAGGTGCTAATTTTTGCCTATATTATGGACACTTACCAAAATTTTCCATATTTCTTCTACTCACATTATCTCACTTATTGTAGAAAACTTTTCATATTTATTAAGTAATTATTATGCAATGAATGAATAGTAATACCTATACTTATTCAAATTTGTATTCTTTTATGAGAATCGATCTAACTAATTCAATTGTATATTCAATAATATATTGTCTATTAAAAATTTTGAAATTATAAATTCAAATAGGTTATATGTCCGGTAATAAAATAAATAAATAACATTATGATATATAACTATCATCAACCAAATAATGCAACATTAGCAATAGACAAAGTAAAACCGAATAAATTAATAATAATTTTATTCTTTTCTAAAAATCATTCTAACTTATTCAATTATAAACTCAATAATATATTATCTATAAAAAAAATTATAGGCTTCTTCAAATAGGCTATACATCTAACAATAAAATAACTAAATAATCTTATGATATATTACTATCATCAACTAAATACTACAAAAAAAATGGGGGGGATTAAATGTTGACTATAATATACCCATATTTTGGTATTTACACTTATGCAAAATTTAGTAAGTTTTCCTGTCTCTATATAGAAATAAAATAAATGAATTTTACTAAAAATGTTACGTACTCATATTTGACTAAAGTTGAAGGTAGTATATATCTCTACCCTAGTAGATACATGACGATGCCAATTTGTTATAAGTCTCATGTCCTATATGTCCAACAATTGTCTCAAAATCGACGATAAAATGTTGTTTGGTTCGGGACAAGTGTCCCTCATATGGGCTTGATGGGCTTTCCCATACTTAGTGGGTTTAGGTGGAGTTGGTGCGATTATCTACTATTTGAACGACTCATTATTATTATAATTGACATGAGTTTATTTATATAATAGGAACCCAATCATTTACTCGCGATATTGTATATGATATATAATTATATAAGTAATATTTATATAAGTGCCTCGTCATATGTTAGTGACTTGGTGGATTTTCCCACATTTGGACGGGTCTTCGGTTTGTGTATGTTTTTTCATCCGAGGATGCCTTGAGCCTGAATCTTGACTCGTGTCTGCCTATTTTCCATATCTATCTGCATCGTGTCTGCAAAATTGTATTTGTATAGCGGAGAACCTTATTCATGATCGCTCACACTCTTATTTAATTTATTTATGGCATCATAAGTAGTACTATTTATGCGATTGCATCGTCAATACAAAAATTTACTTATTAAAAATTAAATTTTCTTATTCTTTCAAAATTTCTCATATAATTAAAAAGTAAATAAATATCATCAATTCTTCAATTTACTCCTTCACGTTTATTGTACAAATGACTAAATGCATTTATGGGAAAAAAATCCTCTTTTATAAGTTATATGTAGATAGATGTTTATCCACATCAGATTATTTATACTTAAAATTATATTGTCATGAGTTTGATATTTACTGTTTCTCTCCCCATCGATCTATTACCCTTGAAGGTGTTATTGAAAGTGAAAAGTTCATTCGAATTGCATTAGAATTGTCGTATTCAATATTGGATACATTATTAAATATTTATCCTTGAAAACCCGTTGAAAAAATTTATGAAATGGTGATGATAATAAACAACATTATATCTTATAGGTTAATAATTTGGTTATCCAAGAATTATTACTTAATTATTAATTTTTAATTCAGGTTTTGAAATGTGTTACTTTGGCTGAATTAACCACATTGATAATACTTATAGGTGGTGTTACACTTTATTAGTAATTTTTCTTGGAAAAAAAATTTGGACGTTGTAACAATGTTGGATTCAATGTTGTTACAACGTCGGATTGGATGTTATATTTTGAAACCCCACTTTACAACACCGGAATGGATGTTGTTACAACATCGGATTAGATGTTGCATTTTGAAAGTCCACTTTACAACATCCAATTGGACGTTGCAATCTGCCCAACTCGCCCTGTTCTGGCCTTATATTCACAAAGTTGCATATCATATATTACAATGTTGGATCTGACATTGCACTATAATTAATCCTACAATGTTGAATCCGACGTTGATTAGCAGCTCTAATCCGTGGATTTGCGTTTTATATAGGGACACCCTATAACAAAGAATAAAGAACAGATGTAAAATAATGTAAATTACAAAGTACCAAATACTATGTTTAATTTGCTGAAGATCGGGGTTAGCTAAGGTGGACAAATTACAGAAAACTAAAGATACCAATTAGACACCAATTATGCATGTTGATCCTTGTCGTCTAATTGTTCATCATTTATTGCAACCAGAACAGCTTCACTAACCGTTCTAACAATAGTTTGAGATCGTCAAAGCTCATCAGGGTCATCTTTCTCAGCTTGCTCAACAGGAATGAGAAGATCCTTCTCGTTGATTAAGTTACAAAAGGAAGACAAAAGTTATTTTATCCATGTCCAAGAAGAGGCATACTACAACACAATCATCTTTGGAGGTGGGGTGTCTAATTCTCCAAGATTAAACTGCCAACTCGACAAGAGATTTTGTAGTTGAGCATCGGTTTGGAGCTGAACATACTTCATTCACCACTTCATTGTTTGTGAGGACATCCAAAATCTCTGAGAAACCCATCAAAATGTTAGGCATTAATGAAATGGTTGAATGTATTAAAGAAAGGAAATTTAATTAGATTCAACAAAAACCAAGGTCGGTTCACATGCTAATGTCCATCTGAATACCTATTAACTTCTCCATGAAATTGAGGCCACTACAAGCATGATAAATGGCTCGATTGATGGAAATCACAGCTTCATCTTGGACAATGATCCTCTTGTGAAGAGTTCCTCTGTGGAGACCTTTCAACTGGAAAAGCGGTCCAAGATGAGACAATATACTGAATATAGCTACTTCTGTCACCACAATATATACACCACTATCTTCAGCCTCTTCCTCTGCCTTGTTCATTACCTTGTTCTTCTCTACAAGGTCAGATATTTTTTTTTGTCGAGGTTCATTTCTCCCAATGATGCCACTCTCCAGCCTAGCAAACTCATGGGCTACATAGTGTACATATTATCAAAAGAAATGCCCCATTTCCCCCGATCTCTCTCTTTTGATCTATTATCTCTCCCCCTCGAACTATTTCTTCTTCCCCTTCCTTTCTCAAATTCAATATTAAAGACCAAACTTTTCTTATCCAACCTCCGGTCATGAGTCATGACAATACGTACCAGAGTGGTTGAATCTAGCAACCTCTAAATTCAAATTTCCCTGAATTTTAGCAACTTGTAAATCGAGAATCAAAAGTCGTATAAACAATGACACAACAACAGGGGAAGTTTGGAATCCATGAAACAAAACCTTCAAAAAGTGGAATTTAATCTTCAGAAGCTTCCACAATGATCGACATAACATTACCAAACCTTGATCGATTCGATCAAGATTTTGTAATTTCCAAGCTTGTACATAACTTTTACATTTTCTTTTTCTTTTGGTTTGATGTTTCAATTTCATTGAAAACCCCTTTAATTAGGCCAAGTTGCTGAATTTGGCTATAAACATTCCAATTTTCATTTCGATTTTCAATTGTTGTATTTTATTTTTGCAGATTATGGTGTCATTGGTGGCATTATGTTATATATATTTGTTTACTATATTTCACTCTATTCCTCTTTCTTGTTATAATTTTTATTCGGAGAGTGCAGAACATTTATTCCCTTATATGCTGCAACCCCTATTGCATCCTTCTCGTTGGTCTACTTGGGTTTAAATTAATTAATTAACTAATTCAATAATATAAAACCCAAAACCAAATTAAAGATGTGATTTTTTTTTATGAAAAGGTCTAATTTACGAAAACAGATGAAATTCAATCTTTCTTAATTATCTTCTAAAAATGTTTGATCGATGGCTTGATTCCAAACAAGTCCAACCCCTATTGTCACCGCATTGTTTCCCTCGACCAATTCTTGATGAGTTGCGATTCCGATCGAGTAAAACCTTGTTCTTTCCCTATGTTGGAGACCATTGTATGTAAGTCCATTTATAGCACACTACTTTTGATGAAGAAATGCATACTAGTGTTTTATTTTCTTTCATGTAGAACCACGTTATTTGTAAGTCCATTTACAAATACATACATAAGATGTCTTCGAGTTTTTTATTTGACAACTTTAAGAATATTTTTTTTAATTTGATTGTGAAACACAAGCTTGTTGATGTTTCGTGTTACATCATATGTACATGCTAGATAAACATATTCTTGTTTTTCTATTACTTGAGAAGTACAAAAGGTACTTGTATGTGCTACATTTTGTTACGTGATCTTACTAGTTTTACATAATTTCATGTTTCAATTTTCTGATGAAAGTAATATATATGGTATTTTATATCAAGCACATTCTATCATCCATCGTAGCATATCTATTGTTTTTTAATGTTATTTACAAGAATATGGAGAATACTATTCAAGAAATATAACCACGCAACCAACTAGAATTTGAGCGAGGAGAAAATATGTCCAAAGCTTGCGAAGATGACACTACTAGAAAAATGCAATTATACATGTGTTGTGAACAGATGTCTTTCAAAAAAAAATTCCGATCTCTTTGTGCGTGTAGTAAAAGATCAATTTTTCCACATCGGTTTTAAGCAGATGTCTTTTCTTGGTTAAAACATCTATTTTATTTTGAACACCGATATAAATCAACCCCTCAAATTTATTTTTGACATGTTCACTTGTTGTTAAGCCTCATTATTTTTCATTTATAAGCATTTGAACATGTCCACACATGCCTAAATTTTACATTTACATCACTATTTTTAAAATAATCAATGTATTAAAACAACATAGGCATCTTTTTAAGTATATTGATTTTTTGCATATTAATTTCATATATATAATTTGTAATTTTTTTACTATTTTAAAATAATCAATCGCATGAAATAACTACATAACTGATGTATTAATATGATATGAACATCATTTTAGATTTTTATAAAGATGTTGTTGTTAGCAATATAAATCAATTTATATTAACATTGTGATGTAAAAATATATGTTACACATCACTTTAGATTATTTATACGATCTCTATAATGATACTAACATCCGTTTTCCCGTAATGTTTTCCTGCCATAGTTCGATTTCATAGCTATTAAGACACAACATTTTTCATTTAAAATCTAATGTTTATTCGTTTGATACACAACACCCTTGCAAATAAAGATACAAGTCTCAGGACCAACTCGTTCTTCTGATTTTTTATTATACAACTTTGCTACAATGTCTGAAATTGCCTTCGCATCTCCAGATAAAACTACTTCTTTATAAGCTTTAACGAGTTCATCCACATTCAGAACTAGGGACTTCAAGTCCGCCTCACTTTCTTCATCTTGGATATCATCCTGCTTATCCTTGTTTTCCTCTTCCTCACCTAACTGCAGAGTTAAAAAAGAGGTGAACAAATAACCGATCTTTGTGCCATAAATATCAATTCCCAGGGTTTCAAATTACCCTGCTACATTTCAAATATAATCATAGATGCACATGTGTTGTCAGGTCTGATTCTAGTGGGATATTAAGTTTAAGGCCTTCTGTCTCTTGATTAATAATTTCTCCAAAACACAACACAGACTATACGCATCTGATTGCTTGAGAAATCTATACTTTAAAATGCAAAAAAACTTGTTGACGTATTTTCCCATCCTGCTAATCTGAAATATGAATTAAAAAACATACAAGTAATAGACCCAAAGTGGCATGAGATGTTATTAACAGAATAGTTTCAAACAATCACCTCACGAGCACCATGTTGTATGTCACCATGGAAGGCAAAGCAATCCAGCTAGCTGAGAAGCAGAGTCCTTTGTTCCAGTGAAAATAATGGTTCAACCTCCACTGTAACAATGAAAGATCGTGAGAAGTGGGAATAATAGGGAGAACAAAATTAAAATAGCACAATAACAAACAAAAGTTGTCTCCAATCTGCTATAACGACGAATAATATTAGGAATCAGTTGAACTAGCAGAGCTAGAGCAAGGTATAACAATGTTCAAACAAGATTCAAATTAACAGTTCACTCATGTTCAAACACGCAGTTAGTTATCACCCTATAAAATACTTCCTGATTGCATAAAGACAAGAAAATAGATAGTTATCACCCTATAAAATCTGCACACAACTGAACTCCCAAACTTAAAGGCTACTGATTGCAAGTTTAATATAAAATTACATACATTCCGTCTAAGGTGCTCCTGCAATTGAAATTGAAGGAATTATAACAAAACTCCATCTAATTGATAACCATCTTATAGAATTATTTGAACGTCAAGCAACTTGAAATCTCTATGCAACTGCTCAGAAGAAAATTATTATAAGACACTAAAAATATCCTGACATAACCGACCATCAATGAATTGCTAGAGAAGGAAAACTCAAGAAGAAAGACATCTACCAACAGGTTGAGGGATCCTAAATAAACAAATAACTTTATCGACAAAATGGCAATAAATAGAAATAACAAAAAAAGTTCTTCCTCCCAGAAACTAGAAGAAAAAAGTCCAAATTCCCTTGTTTACATGCATAATTGCAAAAGAAAAGAAAAAAGTATGAGCTTGAAATGTAAATTTTTATCTTTATTTTGAATAGAAATGTTTGACAAAAGGTAACTAGTAAGTTCATCCGTCATAGAGATTTCCCAAAGGAAAAACCCACAAAAGACCATAAAACAAAAACAAATAGCTATGCTGTCGTGAAAGTAAAATCAGATAAAACAAAATGAAGATTACCTCATATCCATGGTGAGAGGTCATTTCAGGAATATTCTTCTCTGGCTGCTTCAATGGTAACTGCATTAGAAAAAAAAACTAAAAATTAAATTTACAAAAAAAAGTCCAAACAATCTTGAAGCCACTGAACTTGAAATGCTAACTGCATAAAAGTCACGTTGTCCTTGTTCACTCCATTAGAGCTTCCCGAACCTGATATGCACCAGCAAAGAAATGGTAGTGGATGCCTGTAAGCGGTGCCATGATTGCCATCTGCTGGTGATGCTTTGCAAGTCATACCCCGCATGCCCAAATTGCAAGTTCATGTACCTACCACCCGACTATAGCCTTTTCAAGTTTCTGAAGACAAGACTCATTCTTCTGTGTTAGCCCATCTGTATTTCTTCTTTTAGTAACATGTATTAGTACGATAAGAGGGGAGGGAAAGCAAGTGTTAATACAATTATTAGCTAGTTATAAGATATAGATCTGCTCGAAGAAATATCGTAGGATCCCTTATAAGTTTGATACGATATTGGAGATTCCCGATGTAGTTTGATCGAGTAGGTTAACTATATCATGTGATTAATGTATAACGTAATATTGGCAAGCAAAGCAGTGAATGTCAAGCTGAACTAGTGCACAAGTGACTTGTGCACTAGTTCAGCTTGACAAGTGCATACATGTTGCTATACAAGCTGAGCTATCAGTACTTTAGTTATCAAGTTCTTCAATCAGCGTCTTCATTTTAGTAATACACACCCAATCAAAAGACTAAGTTTTTTCTACCAAAAATAAACACCAAGTAGTTTTCATATATGTCAGTCTTTAAATTGTTATCGCTAAAGGAATAAAAGTTTAAGTTCAACAGGTATTGGAACCTTTAGAAATTCATACAATGTCACTCTTTTAGGTGTAAGTGAAAGATGACACTTCACTCCTAGTTAGAGGTCAACGTTTTAGTGTATTGATAAGCAAACATATTTCTACTTGGGCCATTCTCCTTTAACAAATAGAAATAGAACTTAGGCATTACACATCCTAGGAAATATCATAAGCAGTGCTCTGACCACCATAATAAGTTTAAAAGTGTACCTTCATCTTTGACCAGTTGCAGATAATTAGTGCCAGATTCCCTTTGAAGTTTGAACTAGTCATCCTGTAGGTTAAAAAAGATCAATTTAAATCAATTCAAATTAAAAGCAACTATATTAGTTGTATGAATTAGCAACCATAACAAATCCAGATCGAACTTATAATAAGTGAACCCAGTGGTAGTCAGACTATAATGTAGATAACCTGTGAATGCTTAATGAACTTAAATAAAGAGCTAACTTTCTAAATTTTCTGAAAATTTCAATGCTATCCCAAACCTGTCCTTTTCAGCTAGCTACACCAAACATATATATCACACTTATGCATATGTATATGATTAAATTTGTTTACATATAATTCAAGATATTTTGAAATAAAAAGCTATGACGCGATATCATGGGAAATAACTAGTTAGCCACTCGTAATTCACTAATACATGAACAACATGAGTGCAGAGAAGAACCATAACAAGTAGCATGAACATGCCTATACAACTCATAGTAAGCAACAATATTTTGATTATAAATCCTGCTCCACTAACCTCTAGGTCAGAGAAGTCAAACCATGGGCAACAATCCAGAACTTCACAAACAAAAACAACAGTATCTCACACAAGAAATCCTCCATTTGAGTCTAGCATCTCTGACACCTTTATAAACTGAAGAACCGAGAGTTGTTCCATGTTCTTTGTGTGTGGTAAAAAACAAATTATACCTTCGTCAGATCTGAGTTAAAGATTATACCTGGATGAGATCTAGAAGCTCAGACCTAGGTTTTGAATCAGCAAAATCAGCTTGATGACTGGTAAAAACAAAAAACCAAACTGATGAAACCAAAACTCTAAAAATCATATATTTTTACAAGTGGGTGAGTTTTGGCAGTAAATCTGAGAAATTAAAGGGTAGAATTACCTCATGTGGCGGCGAGTAGGGTGGAGGAGGAGGCGGGAAGTCATCTGTGGGATCAGCACAGCTCCGGCGAGCGAAGGTGGCAGTAGAGAGGTCCGACTAGACGGAGACAGACGGTGAAGCGTCGACAATGCTCGGTGGTCTGGGCTTGGGAAAAGTTCGAACAGGTGGAGGCATCAAGTGGTGGTGTGGTGTCGATGAAACCGGAGACGGACCGAGAACAAGAGAAGACGCCATGGGCGAAGCCGAAGGAAGGAGGGAAGGAAGTAGGTAGTGGTTGCGAGGCGAGAGAGACCAATCGCCTGTCAGACAAGCCGGAGGAAGGAGGGAGCCAGAGATCGACAAGAAGCCGCCATGGGTGAACAGTGGCGAACGGAGTCGAGAGAGCGAGAGGTAGTAGATGCCAGATAGGAATTTAGGGATTGGGATAAATGTTTCCCTATCTAATGGAATAAATGTGAAGTGTTAGAAATTTCCCAAATTTGAAAACCCCTCCAATTTTTTTCCAAGTAATCCGCGTGTTTCTGTCAAAAAAATTCAAACTCCCGCGTTCTAATTTATTTTAGAATCAATAATTTTACATTTGTCACAAAATTCAACTGTTGTTTAAATGTTTTTTAATATCACAAAATTATTATTTGATGTAATAGAATAATTTAACATTAGGTATTTTTTTAACAGACTTTAAACATGTGATGTCTAATTACATTATTCTAGTAGTGTGAATTGGTAGAACCACTACATTCTAATATACATAAGGAGATGAAGAGTCTAATAGATTATATAAAACAAAGTAATAAACAATACTCTAGAAGGGGGATGAATAGAGTATGACAATTTTCGTAAACTTTCTGTAGACGAAACTTCAAGGCCTTGAAATGAATCTCAAGGTTTTGAATCAGAACTCAAGGTCTTGAAATGATTCCAGAAACCTATTCAGCTCTACCAAAGCAAACTTGTTAAATGTAAAGTGTGGAAATAAAATCACAAATAACACACGAATTGTTAACGAGGTTCGACACAACTTGGCATATGTCACTGTGTAGGGTTTTCCAACTCGTATGATTCAAAAGCACTATTATTTCACTTCTTATGGATCCTAGATACAACCGAGAAGATCTTTCCTTCTTCTAAACACTCGAAGCCTCACCTGCTTCTATCTAGTCAACTCATATCTCTTAGAGTCCTAGATAGGGGTGTGCAGAAAAATCCGACACGATAGAGAAGACACGAAAAAAACACGAAACCGAAAAGACACGACACGAAAATGACACAAACCGAGAAAACACGGCTGAAAACGGTTTGTGTTTGGGTCGGAAAAATCCCCTTATCGGGTACCTAACACGAACCGATTAATTTTTTTTTAAATTTTAGATATTTGTATAATATTTGTATAAATAGAATACTATAAATGACAATATGCTCTGTTAATTCAGTTGGTTGAAGGGAAGCACTGGTTTGGGAAATTGCAAGCCATTATGAGATCAAATCCTGGTAACATCACTTCCATTTTTTTTTTCTCTCTTACAGACTCGCTTTTTTTTCAACTTCATTATTAAGCATCTAACGCTCTTCTTTCCTCCTTTTTCGGACATGTCGACATGGAAAACCCTAGCTCCTCCATAAATCAAAGAGCTAGTGGCCAGAGAAGCTCCTCGAGATCGAAGAGCGAGCAGCGAGAAGAAGGAGATATTTCCAGAGGTTTGATTGTACAAAGAGGCCGATCTCCATTTTCCTGTCTTTGATCGAAGCCTGATTTTCCTTCATCGGCGTTCGACAACAAGAGGAGAGAGGATTCGAAAACATTTTTTATCTCCTTCTCGCCCTTCTTTCCTACTTTTTGGGACACGGAAAACCCTTGTTTGCTCTTCCAGATCGACAATGGGTGCTTCAGAGCGAGCAGCAGGAAGAAGGAGATATATTTCCAAAGGTTTGATTTTACAAAAAAGCTGATCTCCGTTTTCCTGCCTTTGGTTGCGGCCTGATTTGTCGTGTTCTATTGTTTGTCGGCATTCGACAACAAGAGGAGAGAGAGAGAGAGAGAGAGAGAGAGAGAGAGAGAGAGGATTTGAAGATTTCTCAAGCGAGGTTTTCTCTGGCAACAACACCGGAAAGATCTATAAGCCTTCACAATTTCTCCCTCCCACGTTTGAAGTGGTTCGTGTCGGGTACCTGAGTATCCGACACGGAACCGAATAGCTTAACTGTGTCGGGTACCCGGATTAGGGTGGTTTGTTTACGGTTCAGGAAATTTGAGCTAAACGGTTTCGGGTACTCGACACAATTATCTGGTTCATGTCGGATACCCAGATATACACACCCCTAGTCCTAGATACAATTTAGAAGAACAACCCTTCTTTCACCTTGTATCCTCTACCGGTACTATCTAGTCAACCTAAAATAGTTGTGAAATAATAGCCTAGTGAATACGTTTGAGTAGATATATACTCTTAGTATAACACTTTAGACCTGTACAATGAAGCTGTAGAAACTCTCAACCTCTCAAAAGATAAAGCAAGAACAACAATGGAGAAACAGAGAATCAATGGTGGATGATTACAATGGAGAACGCTTTGTTTGTAGATTGAATGCTCGAGTGGTGTACTTCTTCTCCGCTTGCACCATATCTTTTATAGGCTGCAGGGGCTGATTTTTTTTTAATATTTGAATCCCTTTATTCTTGCTTGATTTAGAGCCATTAAAATAAGGAAATAATCCCACAAAACGAGATCTTTTTATTGCGCAGAATCTTGACCATATCTTCAATTTAAATTAAAAAATTCAGTCTTTTATAGAAGATTTTCCAACCACCAAATCGTCTAGAATCTGCATAGAAAATCTCAGCAACCCTTTCAAATATTTGCTATATAAAATATGCACATAAAAATCTTTAACAAATAAATATATAAGATATTCAACGTATCTAATTAGTCCAATTTTCCCTTGCTGTCATGACCTAATCAAGGTCTTGTTTTGTCTTTCATCAACCTTTCTCAAAGACCTGTAGGTTAGCTCTCAAGATCTTACAATCAAGGTGGAGTCTTCAAGAGATTATTCTAAGAGATGGTATGGAGTATCAAATTGAAGAAGTAACTTATGAGTTCTACAATGCTTATGCATTAGCAATTGTTTTTTCTATTCGAAAAAGTTCTTCGCAAATTCAAGGGGACAATTGTTGTGAGCCTAATTTGCCATGTTTTATACTTCGTTTTATATCATTTTCTGCATGTATTTCATACATTTGGGCTAGAATAGTTCAGAATCTATGTAGTTTATGCTTATTTGCCAAATTATGGAATCTACACCCGTTTCTGTTTAATTTCGCCGAAATCGAGGCAATTTACAGCAATTCAGAGAAAGGAGGAAAAGCTCGAAGTCAACTATAGAAAGTCCGAGGTCAAGGACTAGCGGAACCGGGACAAATCGAGCTGGAAACGAGAAAATCGACTCGACACACATAGGTCGATATCGACCTACCTTGGTTGATATCGAGTAATTGCAGTCGATATTCACCCAGAAAAGCCAGAATCAAGTAAAGAAGAAAATAGTTGGTCGATATGGAGCTCACCAAGTCGATATCGAGTTGACAAAACTGGCCCGAGATCCAGGAATCGACCCAGAAAGCTGGAGCAGGAAAACGCAGGTCGATATCGACCTAGTCAAGTCAATATCGAGTTGAAGTTGGTCGATTTTCATCCCCTGGAGTCGAGATCGAGTCAGGAAGTGAAGCTGAGAAATTGCAGGTCGATATCGACCTAGGCTGGTCGATATCGAGTGACCAACAGTGGCCGATTTCGAGCATGTCCGAGCTCTAATCAAAGTTCTATCCAAAGTCCAATGGAGATATCCACAAGAGGAGATTCTATCAAGTTTTATCAAGATGGAAGAGATATTTATCTACTTTAGATATAGTTCCTTTAGAGATTTATTTCTTTTATTTCTTTAATTTAATCTTTGGATATAGATAGATAGATATAGATATAGATATAGTTTTCTTTCCTAATTATCTGGGGAATGAACACTATAAATAAGACATTAGGGGCTGGATTTTATTCATTCAATCAATCCAAGAAAAGCCACAATAGAGAGAGAAAGTCAAGTAGGAGTAGAGAGAGAGAGTCTTGGAGCCGGGTGGAGTTTGTGAAGTGATAGCGGAGTTGGCTTTATTCGGTTGTAAGCCTTGTTTGAGTTTATTAATGCAATTTAGTTCCCTTTTATTATTAATGTCCTTATTCATGATGAAGAGCGAGTAGTCACCCAACTTCTAGGGTCGGGGTGAGCCCGACGGTAGCCATGTGAGGTGATGCGGTAAAGGTACAATCTTTGGATGCAATTCATCTTCTATCCCTATGAGCATGATTCTTTTGCGAAAGTTGAAGGTGATCCTTGTTTGTGTTATTGAAGCGAAAGTGATCTTAATACAACTTGGATTAATTATGTGAAAAAGTGTTAGTAACAATTAGGGTTTATGCGAAAGCCTCTATATTCCTATTTGTTAATAACGAGAGTTATTTAGTGAAAAGCATGATCTTTTATGCCTTTATGCCTTATTTTGCATGATTATCGTTGTGGTGTTGAAACCTTGATCTTGGAAGTCTTTAGTTTATTGATTTATTTCACAAGTAATGAATTCTGTCTGCAAAAAGTTTCTGTTTCCAGTCGATATTGAGTTATGTTGTTCGATTTTGTCACTCGATATCGAGTTTACTGGGTCGATATTGACCAAGTTTCTGTCTTTGTTCTATTTTTTGATTTTCTCTATTATTCCTATTTGTCTGGTTGATTTTCTGCTGAGTTTGGAACTGAAAAGGCGGGCGCTGACAGCCTGACACGCTTCCTCGTGGATACGATCCTGACTACCTTCTACTACAACGGGAGGAAGTCTTGTATTTATTTGTTGAGACAGGGAGTCAGTTTGCTTTATATTTTATTTATATTTCATACTTGACCATCCTCCTGCAACAACAACAATGCTAGATAGAACATTCATTTGCTCATGTCAAGGTGAAGGGGAAACTTGATAAACAAGATGCTTATTATAAATCTCATCGTCCAAAGACAAGATTTGATTACTTGGCCATGTTAAAGAGTAATTGTTGCCAAATTGGAAAGTAGCATATTGTCAACTTCATCGCTAGACATGCCCACAACTTGGCAAGTCCAAGTACGGCTCACCTACTTAGATCTTATAAAAAAAATGGGTTTGATTTGTGAGTTTCTTAATCTTGTTCCTTATTTCTTATATTGAATGTTTCGACTTCTTTGTGCTTGAATGTTTTATTGTTTTATTCTGTCTTGTCTGATCAACTTGGTAGAATCAATTCAATTGCTAGGGTCTTGTAGATTCCTGGTTGTGAACCTTAACCCAAGTGGCAAACTTGTTCCTTTAGGGCTGGTTGAACTAATTGAATGAGTAAGAAGTTGGATGTGTTGTTAAATCCCTCTTTAGGGACTGCAAATACCTTGGTTAATCTCTGAACTTAAAGCTATCAATTGAGTTAAATCCTTCTTTAGGGACTGTTCGATTGATAAGGGTTGCTATGACTGGTTGGACTAGTAACTATATTAGGTCGGGACAAGGGCATTCATAGGAAGACTAAAAGGACAAGAGGAAGTTACAATATCAATTCAACCAAATAAAGTGGATAGTTGTAGGTGGAACGATTTTATCTAAATTGCTCTGCATTAATTTGTTTATAGTTTATTTTATTTTCTTTTTAGTTTCACCACTCAAAAACCCCTATTTTGTCTTAATTGGTAAATAAACTTAACTTAGGAATAACTTGATTCTCTATGGGATCGAATCGTGCTTACCATACTACATTAGTTAGGTAGGTTCGAAATTATTTTGATACGATTTAGGCGACTAAAAACCGTTCATCAAATTGGCGCCGTTGTCGGGGAATCAAGTTTATTTCTTTGTTTTGTGTATTTATTGATTTTTGTGCATATATTTAACCCGTTGTGAACCTATCTTACGGTTCACGACACCCTTGCTACTAACTTTTTAAGATGTTGAGATTGTTGCAGTTTGAAGGTGAGAACTTTCACCAATATTTCACTAGATTGCATGAGTATGTTAACGACCTTGGTTCATGGGGTTATCAATATGGTGTGCGGGAGATGTGTGTTTGCATATTTGATGGGATGAATGCTGAAACACGGAATCTTGCTGAGTCCATGAGTAATGGAGGCCTATTGGATATGGGACTCTTTGAGATTTGGGATTTTTTCTGCAACATGAGTCGACAGGTTGAGCGGGAAGAGTCAATTTGAACTCTTACTCAAGTGGTGAAACAGTTAGAGGAAAGAAAAATGAGCCGAATCGGAAAATTGGAGGAGCAAATGAGCCGCTGTAAAAACTTGGAGAAACAGATGAGCCAACTCATTCAAATTTTAAGTGCAAAAGGTGAGAAAGAAAGGAGCTTCGAAGAAGGAGAGGAGGAATTGGTTGCAGACAACGATAGTGTCTTCGACGATGGAGGAAGGGGTCTAGTGCTTCCTGACTTGGAATCTCATGAGTCGACGCATGATGTTACATGTGATGTGTCTCCTACTTCATCTGCACCACCCATTATAAGCTCGCTCATTGATGAACCAGGTCTAGAGCCATCAGCTGAGGCTCAAGAGGTAATAAAGGTAAATTTTTGCAATTTTGAAGGTAATGGTGATTATGTTGATCCTTTTGATTGCTATTTTGAAAAGCCACCAGCGGAACTGTGCTGGTGGTATCATATTCCTTCTATAGAAAGCCATGCTAGACTCTTTGATAGATTGAAAGGGTTTTTGAGCTCCACATTTGATGCTTTCAATTTATTGTGCTATGGTGTTCTTGGTAAGATGTGTGCACAAGAATATGATAGGCTATTGAGGGTTTTAACAATGTCTGAATCGATCTTAGACAAAACCAAGGTATGTTTTTTTATTTTTTTAGTTAGGATTAATTTTCAGATTTTTTTTTCCGTTAAAATAAAATAAAATGCCGAGAGCACCTAGTTTTAGATTTTTTTTTTAGGTTATAGATTATTGTTTATATATATTTTTTATTTTTTTTTTAAAAAATAAAAATAAAAAATCCCTTCCGTCTCCCTCGTTCTTTCCCTTCTCTGTGAGTACGCTGAGCGCCGCCCCCTTTCTTCACTGGCCGCTCCTCGCCGCGCCTTAAGATAAGATAATAATATAGTTACCCACTGTTTATTTAAAGCATCATTTAAGGTTCGTTTGGTTCAATGTGGGAATTGAAATTCCCGGAAAGTCCAATTGATGGGAATTGTGAAAATGTGTTTGATTGATTTTTTTTATTTTAGATGATTAAAAAGGGAATTTGAAATTTCCAAATACAAAATGGTGGATGTTGAACTTACCTAGGGGGGACTAGGTAAGTGAATTTCCTCCATTTTTGGGGAATTCAACTTCCCTGCTTTTTTTAATTTCAAATATATCAACCAAACACATGAATTTCTCCTACTTCTTGGGTTTTTGGGTTGCCAACCAAACGAGCTCTTATTCTTATTCTTTCATGTTGATCGAGTTAGGAATGGAGCATGCCTTTTTCTTGGGTGATGATATATTCACCACTAATTTTTACTATTTCCACCGTTAATCACCGCATCCTGTTACGGTGGGTTTAATGATGGATATCCGAATCCACCGCTATATGGTGCGGTGGGGTGGGACCGTATTCAAGCCACCACAACCTGTTACGGCGGCCTAATTAAATTAAATTGTTTTAAAAAAAATTTAAAAAAAATATACCCACCGTATATCCCTCCCAGACACACTGGGGAATCACATGGTAGAAGAAATTGATTTTTCATAATTTACAATTTTGGATGAGAGAGAGAGAGAAACAAACAGATGGTTACCTACAATGGATTCATGCGTACTCCAACACCCCCACAGTTGTAGAGCCTGCAGGTGTGTTAAAAAAGTAATTATCTCCCTCTTAGGGCATTCTTTCCCAAGCCAATAATTACACTGAAAATTAAGATCCATTCAATGGTATGTGCGTCTTTCTCTTCCCTAATTGACATCACCAAGCAAGTTGAAGATGGAGAAAGGTTGTTTAATTGATGTTCATCTTCTACCTCTTTAATTTAACAAAACAATGGCAACAACAACAACAATGGTGACCAAACCACCACATCTACCTCCCTCTTTCACTACTCAATTGTATTATTGACCACCGTTCATCGATCGACACTAGTTGGTGTAGCTTCCATGGAATTGTTGTGGCTTCAAATGGTCGACGACTGACAAGAGGAAAACCTGTCGTTGTTCTTGCCAAAGAATACTCAAAATCACAACTAGTATAGTGTGTAAGCAAGAGGTCGATCCACAGAGAAATCTATTCAATTCAAGTATAATTCTAATCGCTAATAGAGAATATGGGGGTTTTTTGTGTGAAAAATATCCGCCTTTTATCAAAGCGGAAGCAAGCAAACAAAGTAAATTGATTGTGGAATGCAATGGAGAGAAATAGGTTCACCTACAATTTATCACTTCGATTGATGAACTCGATCCTTGTTTCAGCCTCCCGTTCGTGTCTTTTCCTATCAATGTCCTTGTCCAGATCTTAGGTAGATTACTAGTCCTACGAGTCCTAGCAACCCTTATCTCTAAATAACCCTAACACGGTTAAGATTTAACCTAGAGATAGCATTAAGAATATGAATTAACCAAGGTACATGCAATATCAAGCTACGAGTCGATATTTAACATATATTCCACTTCCTACACATCCAATTAGTCCTACGAGTCCTAAAGGGATATGATTGCCACTTGGGTTAAGGTTCGCTACGAGGAATCTGCAAAACCCTAGCAATTGAATGAATCTACTCTAACTAGTTGATCAAGCTAGAGAGAATAAAACACATTCAAGCAATTAAGCACAAAGAAGTCAAAACATTGGAATATGAATAAGAACTAGATTAAGAAACTCCCAATTCAACAATCAAAGATCCAAATTGTATGCGAAACCTCGAGAGTTTAGTTGCTCATGCTCAACGGCGCTCTCAACAATGGAATAAAGTGCATAAGGTCAATGAAAGAATAAACTAGAAAAGTCTTATAAAAGCCTCCAAGAGTCGGCCAATAAAATAAACTAAAACCCTAATTAAATTCCAATTCTGTATCGGCGTTTCTGCAAAGGCCGCGGGGCAGCCACCCTAAGCCACGGGGCGGCCAGGCGATTGCGAAGTCGCTCGTCAGAGGTTCGGGCCGCGGGGCGGCTTTTACTGTTCATAGCGATTTTTCTGTTTTGAATTTGGTCTCGATGTCAACATGAAAGTTGTAGATCTCGAAGAGAGCTTTCCAACGCATGATTATAATAGTCAATCGGACCACTGAGGCATCCAAAAAGTGCGAAACAAGTTCAGCTTGTCTGACGACAACTTCTGCTGACTTGTTTTTCACTTAGGTTCTCGAAATTCGACTCCGCTCCCGTGCTCTTCACTTTTTTTCCTCAACTTGAATCTTCCTTCATCCAAGAGTCTCCTCATTCCTCGTCGGATCCACATTTACCTGAAATTAACCATAAACACGTGTAGATTCCGACTCTTCCAACACCACAAGTAAACATGTAATTGTAACTAAAATATGCAATATTCACAACCAAATTATGCCAAATGCAATCTATTATGCAATACTAATTATGCTCTATCAACGACCAACCCACATTGCAGGAAACCAAACCAAATTGCTGGTGACCATCGCCTACAAATTTGAGAGGAACTAGTACAATTCTCGCGCCATGGCGCGCGTGCGAGAAAAATATTTATAAGGATGAACAAAAAAAGAATGAAAAAAAATACAAATAGGGAATTATATATATTAACAAATCTATTAGCTATTATCTATTATAAGGAGCTAAATGCAATATCATTGTTCGGGGACGAAAGAGGTGCTGAAAATAGGTGCAAAGTCGTTGCGTTAGACTTCGTCCATAGGAATCATGGAAAAAAATAGTTTGTTTATATGAATGGATAAATTTGTAAGTATTGTTTATTTTAGATAAACAATAAATGTGTTATATAGTAAGAGTAAATAAAAAATTGCATAATTAATGTAAGGTTAATTTTACATAATAATGAAGATAACAAAGAATTACGGAAGGGTGACACAATAGTTTACATTATAAGTGCTCTTAATCAACAAATTACCACGGCATATTTTAGATTATCAAGCATGACTCACCAAAGTTGCACCTAATTTGTCAAAGCATGATAAACATAATAGTCAATCACTGAAGGATAACAAAGTCTAGTGAAACATTGAAGAGATAAACATGATAGTCAAGCACTGAAGCAAGATAACAACCACATATGAAAAGGTTTTAAAATTTACAGCCTTCATGGTTTGTTGAGGATAAACGTGAAAAACTGCACACAATTGGTCTTGGTGCAAGTGACAGAGAATTTTTACCTGCACAAATCACATGGAAATGAACTTTAGGTTCAGATGCAAGAATAAATAACGTGTTAAATTAAATGTGCTCAAACTAATATTTGATCAACCAAGTTCACCGTCAATACGTATATCTAATATTAGACAGATGAAATACATGTAATGCAGTGTCCATGAATCTATACTAAAATGTTGATTGTACAAAATAATTTGTTTGGTTATCAAAGGCAAATGCAACACAATGTAGGCATATGAGAATAAAGAGATAGTATCCTACATAAGCATAAGGAAAAACCCAATACTGAGAATTTTATCAATGAATTCCATTTCACCCTGCAGCTACGTTATGAACCCAACTGACTCTACTTCATTCAGTATCTCTTAACGAAGTCTTTGATACAGTGTATAATGCTAACAAATAAAGCGGATTTATGCTCCCGCGTTCCATTCATCTACTAATTGTCATTTAAATATGAGCATCTGAAGATGATAGTTACAAATCATGGATGCTTAGTGGGGATCCTCATACATTATAGGTGCTCTTTATCAACAATGCTAACAAATAGAATGGATTTATGCTCCATGTCATTAATCTACTATACTAATTGTCATATAAGTTCCAACTGCTCTTTATATTTAGGCAAGTCTTCTTTGTGGATTTTAAGCATATTTTTCAGGGGTTTAAATACAACAGTATATGAGATGAACCGATCAGTACACAATTCAAAGATGAGTTAAATCTTAACATAAAATAACTAAAATTTATCTTCTCGACATCATATTGTACCAATAAAAAAACCAAGTAACAAACAATTTATGCTTATTGTTATACAATCTGAAAATAATTTTGTTGTAGATATTAGGATATGATAGGATATGCGAAGGATTAAGAAATAAATAAATAAAGGATAGGAAAGAATCTCATATTTTAGGTAATTAAAAGAGAGAATTTTTTTGGTAATTGATTAAGAGAAAAAAAGATTTCAGAGAAAACTAAAATATCATGTGCGGGTGGGATATAGGTAATACATGAATATAACTATAGGCCTACAACTCATTTGCAAATGTCGAAGATTAAAGCTCAGATATAGCAATATTTAGAAGAAAAAATTGAAAGTCAGCTACATATTGCAATGTTCAAAACCAACGGCCAAACCTTAAAAACAAACCTCATCTCACATGATCGAAAATGGAGATCTGTGGTCGAAGGTGGAATGGAATCCCCAGTTTTATCGGAACTCGAATGAATTTCCTTGGATCGTTTCCATGTACTCAAACACCAAGTAGAGGATGGTATTTCCCTCTTTTTTTTGTCCTTGTTTAACATCCATCAATCTAAGAACAAATTTCAAGGTTTGTATATAAGGAAGATTGTTACATATGGTGGCACCTAGAGAAAATAAGAATGTAAAAAGTGTGCCAGAAAAACAGTAGGTAGAAATGATATCACAGTCCATAAGAAGTATTGACATAAAGTAAAGCATGTATCCTAAGGAGTATTTGCCCGCTTGACTCATGGATTAAATCTAAAAAGGCTAAACAAATTGCTCTGGATTGTTCTATTGATCAAAAACAAAATGACCAAAACTCATATAAAGAATTTTTTTTAACATTAATATTGAACTAACCTCCTTCTTTGAACCAAACGACTCTGAATCCTCAATAGATCTATCACAATGACGGAACAATTTACAAATGAAGCTTTCGGTGCCAAATCTGATAAGAACAGACAAATTAGCAGAGAAAAACATTGAGAGGGAGTGGGAGTTAGAGGGAGAGAGAAAGAAACCTTGACAATTCGGCGAAGGTAGTGAGGGAAGACGGGATTAGGAGGGAGAGAGGAGCAAGTGAAGGAGGGTTTGCGCCCTTTGGAAACAGTAGGCAACATGTTCTCTCTAGCTTGTAGTCGAGTCAAAGATCTGATCGCCAGCGAACTAGCGGAGCTCTTATCTCTCGCTCTGTAGAAGGGCAATTTCCATAGCTAAACATGGACCAAAGAGGGGGGACTAATGAATGAAATTGAAGATCAATGGAGAAAGATGGAGATGAGGAGGCGGTATAAACTCGACGGAGGAGGAAGAAGAAGGACTGAGGCAGTATAACTTTGGTGGTGGACGAAGACGGTGTCGTTGTATTCATCGTCACCATCATTCGAGGCATCGGGATCTCGTAATGGTGGAGCTGAAGAATTGAACAAAGATATAAAACGGAAAGAAGAAAGGGGGCAAGCGGAGAAGCGCAACAAGGCGCATAAGAGGAGGATGGGTATAACCTTACCGATGGAGGAGGAACAGCGAAAGAACGGAGAAGGAAGAGCGATGGCACCGGTACCTCCTGATGTGATCCGAGCTCTTCCGATTCATGCTCGGTGTTTCAGTCATAAAATGGGCTATATTTTTCCGATGAAGGTCCATGAGTACTTTTTGGAAAGCTGATTCGAATGGCTACATCTTTTATGAAGACTAAAGTGCCGAAATCATCCAAGAACAGGTCCGAAATTGGCAATAAATCAGCATTTCGAAATCTTGACAGCTTTCCCGATGCATTGAATGAACTCAGAATAGATGAGATGTATCGAAGGGTCTTCATCCAATGGGAATTGATGGTTTTCTACACTTTATGAGGACAACCGACCCTTTATTTTCCACCATGAGGCTGTCCGCGTTTCTCCATCAATTCCGAGAACCTTTTCATCTTTTCCGTCTTCAATTTGTTGTTTTAATTGTTGCTTGTTTTTTTGCTATAAAATGCCTAGACCTTTGTCATAAGAAATAAGATTTGAGTTGATAATTTTTGGAAAAAAGTGTGTGTGTTTGGTTGATTTGGTGAGATGCCATTTTGACACCCCATTCCGGAGTGAGAGGCCGAGGAATGGTCCTGTTTGTGTAACTCTTTCCGGTGAGATGCTTGTTAGAGTTGTTCAAACAAAGGCTTGATTGCTCGGGAGTGAGATGCCGACGAGTGAGAGAGCAAGTTTGGTAAGTTTATGGGTGAGATGCTCATATATTTAGCCATCCATATCTTGTTTTTATTTTCCCATAAATCTAGAAAAATCCAAATAAAAGAGTCGTGTGTGTCAAATTTTGTTCTTGTGCTCGGTTGAAGCTTTTTAACTTGATGGATCGATCCTTTGGGCTGCATCATTTGGTATCAGAGCTAATCCATCAGGTTCACAAAGCTTTATGTGATTCCATCAGTTTCATCCACATCCCTCTTCAGAGCCGTCACGGTTGCAACCATTGAAGTGCACTACGCAGATCCAACGTACAGGGGCGTATCGTACCTTTTTGGAAAGGCAAAGCAGATTTGAGAGTCATCGCGGGATCAACCATTAAGATATATTATGCAGATCCAACGTACAGGGGTGTAATGTTTCTTTTTGGAAGGTTTACGCAAGATTCGAGGACGAATCTTTTTCAAAGGAGGAGAGGATGATGTGATCCGAGCTCTTCCGACACATGCTCGGTGTTTCAGTCATAAAATGGGCTATATTTTTCCGATGAAGGTCCATGAGTACTTGGTGGAAAGCTGATTCGAAGGGCTACATCTATTATGAAGACTAAAGTGCCGAAATCATCCAAGAACAGGTCCGAAATTGGCAATAAATCAGCATTTTGAAATCTGGACAGCTTTCCCGATGCATTGAATGAAGTCGGAATAGATGAGATGTATCGAAGGGTCTTCATCCAATGGGAATTGATGGTTTTCTACACTTTATGAGGACAACCGACCCTTCATTTTCCACCATAAGGTTGTCCGCGTTTCTCCATCAATTCCGAGAACCTTTTCATCTTTTTCGTCTTCAATTTGTTGTTTTAATTGTTGCTTGTTTTTTGGCTATAAAATGCCTAGACCTTTGTCATAAGAAATAAGATTTGAGTTGATAATTTTTGGAAAAAAGTGTGTGTGTTTGGTTGATTTGGTGAGATGCCATTTTGACACCCCATTCCGGAGTGAGAGGCCGAGGAATGGTCATGTTTGTGTAACTCTTTCCGGTGAGATGCTTGATAGAGTTGTTCAAACAAAGGCTTGATTGGTCGGGAGTGAGATGCCAACGAGTGAGAGAGCGAGTTTGGTAAGTTTATGGGTGAGATGCTCATAGATTTAGCCATCCATATCTTGTTTTTATTTTCCCATAAATCTAGAAAAATCCAAATAAAAGAGTCGTGTGTGTCAAATTTTGTTCTTGTGCTCGGTTGAAGCTTTTTAACTTGCTGGATCGATCCTTCGGGCTGCATCACCTCCTTAGCTGAAATCGCTGGAATGGAGACAAATCAAGGATTCAGGAAGGAAGGGGCGAGAGAAGTCTAACCCTAAGCAAGGTGGGAAGGGGAAAAAAAGGAAAAAAATATAAAGAAAAAAATGTGATTGGGTGAAAAGGAGAGAATTGCGGGGAGGCTGCCACGTCAACTTTAAGTATTTTGAAATAAGTAATTATATAGATATAGATAGAAACCCTGCATATTCTCGCCCAAAACCTTGCCCTTTTCAATCTACTAATTAGGCCAAAATAGACGATATCGCACGATCCGCGAGTGACCATTGTTGGTGCCTCTCCCATGATGGTTTCCTCTCGACTCAATTTTAGAAATTGGAAATTTTCTTCTTATAGTTTTATTCATTGATATATTATTTTCAATTGAAATCGAAGAGAGTAACTAACTGGTGAGCGCCATAAGTTTCAATCATCGCACAGAAATTCATAGAGAAGAAAATATGAAAGGTTTTCAAAATTGGGAAGAGAGTAAGTTTCAATCATCGCAAAGAAATTCAAAGAGCAGAGAATGTGAAATGTTTTCAGAATTGGGGTAAAAGTTACATAGTACTTTCTTAATATTCCCTTTACGTTAATTATACTACTACCTACACGTGGGAGATTGTGATTAGAGGTGTAAAATTGTCATTCTACATTCGGTGTAAACGTACACTTTTCCATTAATACAATACTTATTAATTAAGGTCACCGCCACTTGTGGCGGTGACTTTTTTTTTTCCAATTTTTTTTCAAAATTAAATTAAATTTTATTTACACTTTTTTTTTTGCCACCGTAGACATTGACAGTAGCTTGAAACGGTTCTCATATCGGATCATATAGCGGATCATATCCACCGTTATACGCTGCGGTGGTCAGTGATATACGTCATTAAGGCCACCGCCAACATATGCGATGCTTAACGGTAGATATAGTAAAAAATTAGCGGAGAAGATATCCGCGCCGCTTTTTCTTTGATGTTTCCATCCTTTTATTTTAATTGCTTTTATTTCATTTGGCATTCATGTTACCTAATAACATGAATTATCTAATGTTGAGTGATCACTTAGGTTGTCTTAAGTAAAAGTAAATAGTAATAATGTGAGGATTGTGTGTTACGATTGGAACTCAATTGAATCAAGATCAATCAATTAAAACATACCAGTCAACGTAATGTAAAGTGAATGTAATGTGTAAAGTAATAAAAGTAATGGAAACATGTCGGGGCTGCGAGAATTCGGTCTATAAAAGGGTTTCATGAAATTAACACATTTTCGTAGAGAAATGTTACACTACTTCCGGTAGTAGGCTGCTATCTGCTAGTGAGAGCGGGGTCGGTATCATATTATAACAAATAGTGTGTGATGTAAATCTTTCAACTTATAATAAAAGTGGTAAGCGTGTTAAGTGTGTAACCTTGTGTTTAAACTACTCAACGTGAAGAAGTGAGTGAAATGTATGTTATATCAAATTGGTGTTTAAGCTATTCAGCGCGAGGAAGCAAATGAAGCAATGTTTCGAAGAGGGTTTTTACGGTGATTACAATTAGTTTTGTATCATATTCCTTTCGTACTCAGAGTATGGTTCCTAAGAGTGCTCGTCAATCGCATCTATTGTTGCTCAATCCTTCGGGGTTATCCGTGTCTCAGGGGTCGTGTGTTAAAATGTTAAACCTGCACAGAAATATTCTCAATAATCGCATTTGGGTTTAGATTCATACCGTATTATGGTTACTGGGTCTGAATTTAGAGAAGTCTCAGTTTTCGAGCCGTCATTTGCTAGTTCTTGCTAACTAACCGTCCTTTATTTGGATGGTTGGTGTCCTTCATCATACCCGGATGCCAGGCCAGTTTTCCCAAGTTTAGGTCGTGTCTAAGAAAAGAAGAGAAAAGAAGATAAAACATTTAAACTATCTTTAACATTGTATTTAAATCTTAATTTCCTAGATATGTTGTATAAAAGTTTTATTGTTTTATTTGATTTAAAAGTTTTCCGTTTTATTGTTCTCATTTTGTAAATAAATCCTCAACTTTAGAGGAGAAGTTAATAAAGAGTTATTTTTATACTTCAAGGCTTCCGCTATTTAATTGTATTTTATTTATGTCACATATCTGCCATCATCTTGTTTGTGGGAACATGGTTGAATGTTGTTGTGGAGGGAAATCAAGTAACGAAATAAATATGAAACCTAAAGAACGAAACCAACTCCATGTCCAAGGAAATAAAATACAAGAAACCCTCCCGCTATAGTGGTAGGGTATTCAGGATCGTATCCACGAGGAAGCGTGTCAGCGCTCGCCTTTCTCGTTCCAAATTGCTCTCGTAATCGACCAACAGAGTCCTCGATATCGAGTGAAGTCCTCGATATCGAGTGAAGTCCTCGATATCGAGTGAAGTACTCGATATCGACTACCTCAGTCGACTTTTCCTGCAAATCTGCACCACATAAGACAAAATAGCCAATGTCGAGTACAAGGTACTCGACGTTGACTAGATAGTACTCGAGATCGAGTGTCAGTGCAGAATAAAAATGTAACCTTTGCGATGAAATAAAGACAAGAACAACACGAAATTGGTGGGAATTAATTCAATAAACTAAAAGCTTTCAGAATCGGGGTTTCAACGCCACAATGATAACCATATAAGAATAATGACAAAGGTATAAAAGATCATCCCTTTTCATCAAATAACTTTTGCCATTAACAAATAGGAAGATAGAGGCTTTCGCATAAACCCTAAGTGTTACTAACCCTTTTCACATAATTAATCTGAACTTGCATTAAGATCACTTTCACTTCAATAACACAAATAAGGATTACCTTCGATAGTCGTTAAAGAATCATGCAATTAGGGATAGAAGATGAAATCGCAATAAAAATTGTACATTTGATGCATTACCTTACATGGCTACCGTCGGCCTCACCCCAGCCCTAGAAGTTAGGTGACTACTCACTCTTCATCATCAAAACACACATCAATAACATAAAGAAACTAATTTTCATTAAATCAAAACAAAGCTTACAACCAATCGAAGCCAAATCCACTCTCGCCTCTCTACCTTCAATTGGCCACAAGCTCTAACAAAAACCTCTAAATTGCCTAACTAGTGTTTGCTCAATTGCTTGAGAGAATAATAATCCTAAAAACCAGCCCCTATGGCCTTATTTATAGTGTTCAATCCCCGCTAATCAAGGAAAGAACAATTCTATCTATATCTAAAACTATCTATCTAAAAGCTTAAGATACAACTTTGTAAGGAAAGGAAATAAATCTCTAAATTAAATAAGGAAAATATCCAATGTGGATAAATATTCCTTCAACTTGATAAATCTTCACTTCTCTTGATAGAATTCCATGTGCCTTCACTTGCAAGTAAACTCAACCACTTGGATTCCACTCGACTTCAACTCGGAATGGCATTGGGAAGTACTCGACATCGACCAAAGTAGTCGACGTTGAGTAGGATTCGTACTCTGGCTTCTCTCGTGCACTCGGACTCGAGCTCGACTGGGATTGGACGCTCGACTGGTACTCGACATCGAGTAAGGTACTCGACATCGAGGACTTTTGTGTTCCTTGAGTTATCTCGTGCTCGATCTTGCGTTCTGAAGCTGAAGTCGACCAAATGTACTCGACATCGACCACTTCTGGTCGATATCGACTAGTCCTGTCGAGTGCCCTCTTCCTTGTTTTCTGCTTGATGTGTTTTGGTTCAGTTGTTACTCGACCTTTAGTTTAGTGTAGTCGACCTCATGCTCTTCCATGGTTTTCTCCCTTCTCCGAATTACTATAAAATGTCTCGAGTTCTGCAAAATTAAACAAAAACCAGTGTAGACCTCTATAATTGGCAAATAAGCATAAACTACATAGATTCTGTATAATTCTAACCCAATGATATGAAATGCATGCAGAAATCGATATAAAAGTCAATGTAAAACATGTCAATTTAGGCGCACAACAAACACCCCATACTTAAGCTTGCTTGTCCTCAAGCAATATTTTTATTGGTCATATAGGGGAAGAACTTAAACTCTCAACATCTTAGATTCATTCCCATATGTCCCTGCAATCAATTACCATCCTCGAAAAGGTACTTGTGTCACAATTCCATGCCCGTGAATAAAAGCAACTTCACACAAAAAGGAGGGTTATGCAAAAAAACAAATCATAAATGACAAAGCAACAATAATCAAGAGGACTTTATTAAAGGTCGATGAGGAGTAGATTGGTAAAAGGCTAAAAGGTGGGCAGTATTTGACCATGTGGTGCTAATAATCTGGGGAAATGGAGTAATTTCCAAACTTTCATACCACATTCCTTTTTCATTTGATTTCTGACCTTTCTCTCGTCGCTCAATGCTTTTTTCAATATTATGATTTTACCTCTCTAACCTCAGCACTGCCTTCTCGCGAGTCGCAAACATGGGTGTCATGAATGGCCCCGGATACTTAGTGTGTCAGACTCCTTACCTTGGTGTCTAATAATGCATATTTCATATATGCATTATAGGTGTTTCTTATTGCTTTTAGGTATTGGTTTTGCTATGTTTTGAGTCTAGTTTTGTTTATTACTTGTGAAGTAGTCGAGTTCGGAATCTAGTTTTCAGTGTTTATTTTGCAGAATTACATTCTGACCTTGGATGGACTATGGAAAGAGCTTATGAAGCATGTTTTAGAGCACATGGGAGCTAAGGAAGAGCTAATGAGGAGCAAGGAGGCACGGCATTAGAATTCGTTGAAGAAATATGAGGAACGTCGAGCACTGCAGGAACGGCGCCCGTCGCCCCTTGCACGGCGCCCGCCGTTGCCCCAGATCCCGAATACGCTATACGCGGTTTTGGATCCGAAGACAATTAATTTATATTATTTCTTATTAATTCCTCTAGGGTTTTTGCCGGCCCTTGGAGACTTTATTTAAGTTATTTTCAATTTAGTTCTGCCGTGTGTGGCTATATTGTGTGAAACTATGAACACCATTAGAGATATATATATATATATATATATATATAGAGAGAGAGAGAGAGAGAGAGAGAGAGAGAGAGAGAGAGTTGGCCTATGAGTTTCTAAACTCATAGTTTTGCCTGTGATTTGAAGACATGGTTGTTTGGATTGTGAGGACTTGACTTTATTTGATTATTCATGTTCTTAGTTATTATCTTGTGCTTAATTTATATTTGTTTTCCTTTCTATGTCTAATCAACATGTTAGGAATTGCATCTCTAGCTATGAATTCGTTGTTGTTTTCTTGATAGAAAACAAAGGTATTGATGATAGTGATGTCTCTTTGTCTTTGTAGTGGATGATTTCAGTTGATCTATGTTGAGGATATTTGATTAGGATTGAGTTTGGTATGCGCCTATCTGTCTTGATTGAATAGAGTCAATGTGCCAATTGGTCTTGATTACTTGAGTTCTTAATGCTATTCTTTAGTGATATCGAATAAGATGAGTGAATCTCTGCGGATCTCTCAACTTTAGTCAAGTAGAGCTAAGAATATGAATAATTGATAAATCAATCCAAGGACCATGAATTACAACCATTGTCAGAGAATTATAGGTGAAATGTTCTTTCTTTTTTGATATCAATCTGCTTTGTGATTTGCAATTTAGTTACTTTTATATTTGCTATTTGTCTAAAGGTTATTGCTTTTGCTTTAAAGAGTTTTGTCTAGAGTTATTGAATAGGAAATCGCTTTTCCATGTGGGTTCAACACCGGGCTTTCTTGCTATACTAGTAGTTATTTGGTTTATCAATTGCTTGATTGGCTAATCCATTGGTTTTGTGTTTAAATTTGGATTTTTATTACTAGTTTGGGAAGGGAGAAATTGCCAACGACATTCGTCCCGCATCAAACCTCTTGGCGCCGTTGCCGGGGAGAAGAAAGGAGTTTGTTTTTCTTTAACTCTATCAATTACTCTTTATTTTGAGTCTGTTTTGTCTTTGCATGGTTCAAACTACATCTTCTAATTCATCGTCTTTGTCTTTTGATCCCAAGGTTGAAAGATCTTTCCGATTGAAGAGGAGGCTCGAGTTTGAGACGAACGAAGAGATGGCAGACATTGCTGTTAATCCGCCAAGAATGACCCTGAGAAACTTAAAGGAACCTGATTTGAGTGCTCAACCATTTGCAACTAGTCTTCCTAATCTCCCTGAGGGTTCAAAATTTGAGTTCAAGTCAAATTGGTCATCTATTTTGCCTTACTTTCATGGATTGCCTGGGGAGGAGCTGAACAAGCACCTTGCTACCTTTGCTAGCGTATGTGATAGACTGAGACCCCAAGGCTTGTCTGACGACCAATTGATGCTGAGAGTGTTTCCTTTTACTTTAAAAGATGTTGCAAGCGATTGGCTTTACTACCTACCCTTAGAAAGCACTACTACTTGGGTGCAATTGAAGAAAGTTTTCATGCAAAAGTACTTTCCTGCGACTCGCCTCAACAAACTTAAGAAGGAGTTGTCTAGTATTGAGCAATCACCTACGGAGAGTCTTTATCAGTATGTTGAGCGGTTCAAGAAGCTTAAGGGTAGTTGCCCTCAACACGGTATACCTGAGGATGACCTAGTGCTATATCTTTATGAAGGCTTGCTTGACACCGAAAGGAGTTTCATCAATTCTACTAGCGGAGGAGATATTTTGGATAAAACACCTCAGGAAGCAATGCAGATTTTTGAAGGGTTGGCTAATGCATCGCAACAATATGGGAGACACCAAGGAGTTAGAGGAGTTCATAACTTGGATAGTTCAAAATATGGACACAAGGATGATATCGATAGGCTTACGGAGATCGTGAACAAGATGGCTATGCAAATGAATCAACCCCATGAGCCTAGACCATGTGGAGTTTGTGAAATCCAACTCATCCGAATGATAAGTGCCCCTTGATTCAGGAGGGCACCGCCGAAGTGAATGCTATGGATTATGGACATCGCCGCAACTTTGGTAACAATTACAATCAAAGCTAAAATTCAAACAACCAAAGTGGATTCTACAGGAGAGGCCAGCAGCAACAAGTTCCTTTTCAAAAAGGGCAATATGAGAATCGTCTTAGAAACACTCAACAAGATGACATAGATGAGACGTTGAGGTTTCTATTGGACAAGATGAGTGTTCAAGAGAAGTTGTTGAGCCAAATGGATAAGGAGATTGGTGAATTGAAAGCGAAAGATTCGAGAAAGTTGCCATCACAAGTGGTAGTTAATCCAAAAGAAAATGTTAGCGACATGACCCTTAGAGGAGGTAAACAAGTGAGTACACCCACTAGGAATGTTGAAGAGAGGCCTAGAGAGGAAGCTGATTTGGGAAAAAAGGACGAAGAGATGGAATTGGAGACACATTGCGTAAACGGTGCCCACCGCCCCTCGCCACGGCGCCCGCCGCCATCTCCTTTGACGGATCCAAGTTCTGACGTTGTTCAATCCCCGAAGAAAGCTTTCACAAAGTGGTCTTCTGATGTTTCAAGACCTGAACCACTCTTTCGTCGTGCCTTAAGATCTGATCGTAAGTGGGAAGATGAACAAATTCTTTATGGCACATTTGCTCATTGTGAGGTAAATATTACACTCTTTAATTTAATTAAGACTGTGAATGTTTGAAAGAGTTATGCACAATGAAGCGCAAGCAAAGGATGAGAAAGAAGGAAAAGGTAAGTTTAAGAGAAAATGTTTCTACTTTGCTTCAGAAACGATTGCCTGAAAAATGTGGAGATCCAGATATGTTCACTATACCATGTGCGATAGGTAATGCTAGCTTCACCAAAGCTATGTTATACCTAGGTGCTTCAATTAATGTTATGTCCTATAACTTATACATGTTTTTGGGTCTCAATTCATTATCTGAAACTGGTGTTACTATACAATTCGCTGATCGCTCTAGTATTAAGCCTAGAGGAGTTGTTGAAGATGTGTTGGTAAAGGTAAATGATTTGATTTTTCCAGCTGATTTCTTCATTCTAGACATGGAACAAGGTACGGTTGAAACCCCGATTATCTTGGGAAGGTCATTCTTGCGAACGGCTAAAACTAAGATTGACTGTTTTGAAGGTTCACTAACTATGGAATTTGAGGGTAGAAAGATTGAATTTTCTATATTTGAGCCTATTGTTTCTTCTACCAATGATTCTATAGATGTTCTTGACTCTAATGAAATTAATCACAAGAAGGAATCAAACACTTTGTTAGATGCTTCTGCTAAAAATGAATCAATGTGTCTTGAGTTTTCTAACAAATATGAAAATGGATTAGGGAAAGAGATTGAAAAGAAAATTGAGAACTTGTTTAAGTCGCATGAAAATGTGCCTCATTCAAATGATTCTATTGTTATTCTCTGTGAAAATGTGATTCCTAATACTGCTGAGGTTTTTGCAATTGCGGGACAACCTCCCGAAATTACTTATGTCAAGGAGGAATCGAAGGATGCTATTAATGGATATGTCGGAGAAGTTCCTAAAGTTCCACCCCTCATTCTGAAAAGGACAAGTGTGGGGGATCTTGGTGGAATAATTTGATCAAGATTGCATCACGTTGAGCCAAAGACGTGAAACAAAGGCGCTTCTTCTGAGGCAACCCAAGGTAGTTAGGTAGTATTTCTATTTCTTTTGCATTTGTTTTTCAATTTAATAAAGTAGGATCAAATCGTGTCAACGGATTTTGGAAGTTACGGTAAGTGAAACCAATGTTGGTTTTAAGTTCTAATTGATTTCAAAGACGGAGTGCATCTTGTGGACACGGCGCCCGCCACCCCTACCATGGCGCCCGCTGCCTACGTGTCCGCCTGACGAATCCGAATTTCGGTAAATTTTGGAAAGGGAAGTTCTATTTTTATTATTTTCCGAATTATTTTTCTTAGGACTAGATTATTTTCTTCTATTTTTGGTTCTAGGACTAGATTATTTCCTATTTACTTTAGGTTAGATTATATTTTTTCTATCTTAGGATTTTATCTTTTATTTTGTTTTAGGATTAGATATTTCTTTTTAGGATTAGTTTCTTTATTTCCTAGGATTAGATTTATATTTATTTCTATTCTATTATATCTATATCTAATATTTTCCTTTTTCTTTTTTTGATAGATTTTCTTCCAACCTACCATATAATATCTCTCCTTATTTGTGGATCAATTAAACTTGCTCAAGAGAAGTCTCAAGAACACTACAAGCCTTTTGGAATCCAATCCGACTACCTAAGAGCCTTGCGTTTCAATCGATTCAATACACTAAACCACTTTCCGCCATCACCCTACATCCAAAAACATCAATCTTTGCCATTCCATTTCCTTACCCATCACAAAAGAACTCTTTTGAAACCAAGTTGTTCGAGAAATTGGAAGTTTGGAGGAGTGGACGTCGGTTTTCCAACATTTTCACTCGGATTCGTGGTTCTGCGTAAACAGCGCCCGCCGCCCCTACCATTGCGCCCGCCGCCTCTACAGCGAGCCCGTCATTTGGCCGTTTTTGATGATTTTTCTCGGTTTTTCCTCGAATAAATTATGTTGGTCTCTGATACGAAGAAGCCCCTTATGTTGTCTTGGGAAGAAGAGGATCGTTGGCTCAAGCTTGAAGAGAGACGGTATGAAATCGCCATATTCTTTTATCCTTTGACGTTGAAGAAACTAGGAATTTATGAGGATGTCTATCAACTCCTACGAGAAGAGGGATTGGAAGATTTCTTGGGTGTGTCTGCTCATACTTATCCAGCATTAGTGAGAGAGTTCTTGACCACCATGGATTATCTCTCTGATATGGAGATTCGTTTTCAACTGAGGAATCGGAAGTTCGTGGTGACTAAAGATCTTATTGAACAAGCCTTTGGTGTTACCAAGTGGCCTATTGATGCAAGATTCGTTGATAAGTTAGGCGCTCGAAATCCTCTTGATATGTGGAAGGAAGCTACTGCAGAGTTCGCTGACTATGGTGAACCGTACCAGGAATCAATTATTACTCACCCTGCGTTAAGGTTGTTTTACTAGGTATTTTGCAACTCTTTCCTTGGCGTGGAATATCCGTCTATTGTTAGTATGAGAGTCTGGGGCTATATTTGCTGCTTAACTCCGTGAGGGGTTCATATCCCTGACTTGGTTCAACTATTTTTGGGAAACTGCTTGGAGTTGATTAGAGCTACTCATGTGAGGCATTGGCGCTTCATTGTTTTCGGAGGTTTGATATCATTGATTGCTCACCGAGTAGGTGTCTGTCTAGATGATTTGACGCCTCTCGACACTAAAAACGTCTACAATCTCTCCAACCTGAAATGGTTGGGATTGATCGAGTGGGCCCAACGACCGGATAACACTTGGTGTTTTAAATGGAAGTTGGGACGAGTAGGGGAGCATCACAATTATCTGCATGCTGATATGCAACTGTGCCTAAGTATGTTGGATTTCAATCTCTATCACAACAAGTTTCCAATCGATATTGCAGAGAAGAGTTGGTCAACGCAGTGGTCTGTTAGCAATAATGGTGCCACTGACGACGAGTATGCAGATGAAGAGGTTGCAGTTGATGACATCATTGATGACAATGCTGGTGTTTTGCCTGCTGACATTCCAGAAGCTGCAGAAGACCTTGAGGTTGTTAAAGAAAAAGAAGGAGTTGATGATGAAGACGCCGAGCCTACATATGTTACTTTAATTGATATGGAGGCAAGCACTGCTGATATGCTTGCCAAACTTGCGGATAAGCTCTCTAGTTTTCAGAACGCCGTGTTGATAGCCCTTCAGGACATCAATCAGCGGTCTGGAACCTAGACCCAACCTTCACAG
Source organism: Persicaria tinctoria (assembly GCA_037127255.1). NCBI lineage: Eukaryota > Viridiplantae > Streptophyta > Magnoliopsida > Caryophyllales > Polygonaceae > Persicaria > Persicaria tinctoria. The sequence goes on along the minus strand of JBANSL010000006.1, from coordinate 49,533,927 downwards.
TAATTGGTCAGTCATTTGCTTCTTTCAAACCCTTTATTTTTATATTTTCATTGTTCCTTTTTTGTGTTTTATGCATTGAGGACAATGCAACATGTAAGTGTGTGTGTGTGAGGGGGGGGGATTGAAGTAAATTAGCTAGGTTAGTGCATGTTTGAATTTTTGTTTGTTTTTGTTTTTTGTTTTTGAGTCTTTGAGTCTTTGTTATTTCCTTTATGTTATTTCTTTTAAGTTATATTAAATGTCAAAAGAAAAAAAAATAGAAAATGTCGAAAATAAGAAGAAAAAAAATGAGTTTTGTTTGTTTTGCATATTGTGTTGTCAAGGATACCCATCTTGATTTGAGTTTGTCCTGACATGATCTTATAAATCCCATGAAATTCTGGAATAATTTGATCTTATCATGAAAATTGGTTTTTATGTGAAATATGATTAAGCATATACAATTGAGCATGTATGATCTAAGTTTGGGAGTATGCTTGAAAATTCAACAAAAAATTGTCCCAGTGAGATATTTTTGGCCTTAGAAGGGATACATCTTTATTCTCTTTTGCTTTTCTTGTGTGATATACTCTTTCTATGCATTTATCATTGAATATTGTCATGGTTATCTATTTTCAAGGCCGATTATATACATGTTCAATGCTTGATAAGTTCAAATGATAGAGGCAAACTTTTAGCCACGTATTTATCCATATCTACCCTATGTTATGTCTTGCTTTGAAGCTAATTTGAGCCTTTAGCCTTTTTATTGTTATCTCCACAAAATTATTATTTCTAGCCTATGATGAGCCTTACCCTTATTCCAGCGAATTGAGATTTGAAATGGGTTATGGAATCTATTTTGGAGATTGAGGAGAATGAAGCTAAAGTGTGAGTTTATGGTTTATGGTTTCGAGGAGATGTAATGTTATGTGCTTATTTAGCCACTCATGTTTATGCATTTAGACCTAGGGGGAATAAAATTCACCTAGGGGTAAAAGTAAGCTAGAAAAGAAAAAAGAAAAAAATCCGAAAAAAAAGAAAGAAAAAGAGAAAAAAATATAAAGAGCCATTTATATTATGATTGCATAATGAGGAAGAATTGAGATTTATGTTGGTTATGAGGTACATTGGTTGGGTGTTAAGATTGCACTATATGTGAGATGATGAGAATTTTGATGATATTGAGAGATGTTGTGCATTTGTGAGCTTGATATATTTGAATTGGTTTGTGTTATATTGGGAGTTTTGGAATCTTATTTTCCCGGAATTTATAGCATCACATGACCAAATACAAGTTCCTTCCCTTATGTTTCTACCAAGCCCCATTACAACCCAGCCGAATGGAATCTTCTATGAAGGTTTCCATTGAGCGAAAGTCCTCTTGATGTTTTTATTTTTGCATTGACGTATCCGGTGGAGATTTTGTGATATAAATTCAATATTCTAGTTGATCCTTGTATATAGAATTGAGGTGAGTGTGTGCTTAAAGCCTAAACACACGAGAGTGAGAGATACACATTTTATCATTGGTAAGGTTGATTTTTGAGCATGCAAGCAACTTGATCCCATATATACATGTTATGACGTTTATATGTTTGGTTATATTTTCACTATTGATTATGTTGTTTTTGATAAGTAAAGTTGTGAAAGATTTCATGTGGGATGCGTAGATGATGTTTATCCTTATGGTTGCTTGAGGACAAGCAAGAGTTAAGTGTGGGGGGATTTGATAATGCATATTTCATATAGGCATTATAGGTGTTTCTTATTGCTTTTAGGTATTGGTTTTGCTATGTTTTGAGTCTAGTTCCGTTTATTACTTGTGAAGTAGTCAAATTCGGAATCTATGCGTTTTTAGTGTTTATTCTGCAGAATTACATTCCGGCCTTGAATGGACTGTGGAAAGAGCTTAAGAAGCATGTTTCGGAGCAAATGGAGCTAAGGAAGAGATAAGGAGGAGAAAGGAGGCGCGACATTGGAATTAGTTGAAGGAATATGAGGAACGTCAAGCACTGCAGGAACGGCGCCCTCGCCCCTTGCACGGCGCCCGTCGTTGCCCCTAATCATCAATACGCTATACGCGGTTTTGGATCCAAAGACAATTAATTTATATTATTTCTTATTAATTCCACTAGGGCTTTTGCCTACCCTTGGAGACTTTATTTATATTATTTTCAGTTTAGTTCCGCCGTGTGTGGCTATTGTGTGAAACTATGAACACCATTAGAGAGAGAGAGAGAGAGAGAGAGAGAGAATTGGCCTATGAGTTGCTAAACTCATAGTTTCGCATGTGATTCGAAGACATGGTTTTTTGGATTGTGAGGATTTGAGTTTATTTGATTATTTATGTTCTTAGTTATTATCTTGTGCTTCATTTATATTTGTGTTCCTTTCTATGCCTGATCAATATGTTAGGAATTGCATCTCTAGCTATGAATTCGTTGTTGTTTTCTTGATAGAAAACAAAGGTATTGATGATAGTGATGTCTCTTTGTCTTTGTAGTGGATGATTTCAGTTGATCTATGTTGAGGATATTTGATTAGGATTGAGTTCGGTATGCGCCTATCTGTCTTGATTGAATAGAGTCAATGTGCCAATTGGTCTTGATTACTTGAGTTCTTAATGCTATTCTTTAGTGATATCGAATAAGATGAGTGAATCTCTGCGAATCTCTCAACTTTAGTCAAGTAGAGCTAAGAATATGAATAATTGATAAATCAATCTGAGGACCATGAATTATAACCATTGTCAGAGAATTACAGGTGAAATGTTCTTTCTATCTTGATATCAATCTGCTTGTGATTTGCAATTTAGTTACTTTTATATTTGCTATTTGTCTAAAGGTTATTGCTTTTGCTTTAAAGAGTCTTGTCTAGAGTTATTGAATAGGAAATCGCTTCTCCCTATTGGTTTGATACCAGACTTTCTTACTATACTAGTAGTTATTTGGTTTATCAATTGCTTGATTGTCTAATCTAATGTTTGTGTGTTTAAGTTTAGATTTTTATTACTAGTTTTGGAATGGCAAAATTGCCAACGACATTCCTCCCGTATCAGTGTCCCATCCTTTGGAACTACTATCTCAACGTATGCAGGGTCGATCTACCTTTATCTCATGAGGTGACCAGATTTTCTTTCACTCATTAAATTTTCCATGACTTTGAAACTTTCCTGCTAAACTCCAATAATGATATATATATAACAACACAAACACCATACAATAATCTCCATAATGTAACTTCCATTCTCAACATAATCCCCGGATAAGGAAATAAGGTAGAAAATGGGCAATATTTAGATCATGTGGAGCAATATATGAAATAAGGCATAATATGGCTTTTGTGATGCATAAGCATAGGTAGGGCTAGGAATATAAACTTGAGCATTATATGGAAAATATAAAGTCCTCCATCCTCTTATCATGCAACATGTCAAAAGCAACTTCAAATTTTACCTCCTTTCATGGTTTTAAAGAAAATAATGCACTTCATTGTGGCTTCCCTTTACTAGGCAATTTCATACTATATCTCTAATGAATCTAATTTTGCATCGTCGAGTTTAATAAAAGCTTCCATGACACTATTCAAAAAATATTTTGATGGGGGTGATGTTTATGAACTTTGGAAAACGATATATAAGCGTATAGATAAATAATAATTCCAAAGATGCCATGCATAAACAATTCGGGAAATATACACAAATAAAGTTAAATATAATCAAATATGCATAAATTAAGCCATTCCCCAACCCCATACTTAAACATTACAGTGTCCTCACTGTATAAAAACAAGGGTAAAGAAAGAAACTTACTAGACAAATGTCCAGAAGATTGGAATTGTGTGCTGAAGTTGCTGCAGAAGTGGTCGATATCGAGTAAAGTAGTCGACATCGACTACTCTCTACTTGACATCGAGTGTACAGCAGCCTCAGAATGGCCTTTGTCCCCGACAACGACGACAAAATTTGTTGTGGAGGAAAATCAAGTAAAGAAATAAATATGAAATCTAAAGAACGAAACCAACTCATTGTCCAAGTAAATAAAATACAACCATCCCGTTGTAGTGGTAGGGTATCCAGGATCGTATCCATGAGGAAGCGTGTCAGCGTTCATCTTTCTCGTTCCAAATTGCTCTCGTAATCGACCAGTAGGGTCCTCGATATCGAGTGAAGTACTCGATATCGACTACCTCAGTCGGCTTTTCCTGCAAATTTGCACCACATAAGACAAAATAGCCAATGTCGAGTACAAGGGTACTCGACGTTGACTAGATAGTACTCAACATCGACTAAACTGGTCGAGATCGAGTGTCAGTGCAGAATAAAAATGTAACCTTTGCGATGAAAAAAAGACAGGAAGAACACGAAATTGGTGGGAATTAATTCAATAAACTAAAAGCTTCCATATTCGGGGTTTCAACACCACAACGATAACCATTAAAGAATAATGCCAAAGGTATAAAAGATCATCCCTTTTCATCAAATAACTTTCATCATTAACAAATAGGAAGATAGAGACTTTTGCACAAACCATAAGTGTTACTAACCCTTTTCACATAATTAATCCGAATTTGTATTAAGATCACTTTCGCTTCAATAACACAAATAAGGATCACCTTCGAATGTCGCAGAAGAATCATGCAATTAGGGATAGAAGATGAAATCACAATAAAAATTGTACCTTTGATGCATTACCTTACATTGCTACCGTCGGTCTCACCCTGACCTTAGAAGTTGGGTGACTACTCGTTCTTCATCATTAAAACACACATCAATAATATAGAGAAACTAATTTGCATTAGATCAAAACATAGCTTACAACCAATCGAAGCCAAATCCACTCTCGTATCTCTACCTTCAATCGGCCACAAGCTCTAATAAAAACCTCTAAATTACCTAACTAGTGTTTGCTCAATTGCTTGAGAGAATAATGATCCTAAAAACCAGCCCCTATGGCCTTATTTATAGTGTTCAATCCCCACTAATCAAGGAAAGAACAATTCTATCTATATCTAAAACTATCTATCTAAAAGCTTAAGATATACCTTTGTAAGGAAAGGAAATAAATCTCTAAACTAAATAAGGGAAATATCTAATGTGGATAAATCTTCCTTCAACTTAATAAACCTTCACTTGTCTTGATAGAATTCCACGTGCCTTCACTAGCAAGTAAACTCAACCACTCGGATTCCACTCGACTTCAACTCAGAATGGCGTTGGAAAGTACTCGACATCGACCAAAGCAATCGACGTCGAGTAGGATTCGTACACTGGCTTCTCTCGTGCACTCGGACTCGAGCTCGACTGGGATTGGATGCTCAACTGGTACTCGACATCGAGTAAGTTACACGACATCGAGGACTTTTGTGTTCCTCGAGTTGTCTTGTGCTCGATCCTGCGTTTTGAAGCTGAAGTCTACCAAATGTACTCGACATCGAGTCGACCACTTCTGGTTGATATCGACTAGTCCTCTCGAGTGCCCTCTTCCTTGTTATCTGCTCGATGTGTTTTGGTTCAGCTGCTACTCGACCTTTAGTTTGGTGTAGTCGACCTCATGCTCTTCCCAGGTTTTCTCCCTTTTCCGAATTGTTGTAAAATGTCTCGATTTCTACGAAATTAAACAGAAACTAGTGTAGACCTCTATAATTGGAAAATAAGCATAAACTACATAGACTATGTATAATTCTAACCCAATGATATGAAATGCATGCAGAAATCAATATAAAAATCAATGTAAAACATGGCAATTTAGACGCACAACAAACACCCCATACTTAAGCTTGCTTGTCCTCAAGCAATATTTTTATTGGTCATATAGGGGAAGAACTTAAACTCTTAACATCTTAGATTCATTCTCATATGTCCTTGCAATCAATTACCATCCTCGAAAAGGTACTTGTGTCACAATTTCATGCATGTGAATAAAAGCAACTTCACACAAAAATGAGGGTTATGCAAAAAAACAATTCATAAGTGACAAAGCAACAATAATCAAGAGGACTTTATTTAAGCTCAGTAAGGAGTAGATTGGTAAAAGTCTAAAAGGAGGGCAATATTTGGCCATGTGGTGCTAATAATCCGCGGAAATGGAGTAATTTCCAAACTTTCATACCACATTTCTTCTTCATTTGATTCTCGCCTTTTTCTCGTCGCTCAATGCTTTTTTCAATCTTATACTTTTACCTCTCTAACCTCAACACTGCCTTCTCGCGAGTCGCAAACATGGGTGTCATGAATGACCCCGGATACTTAGTGCGTCGGACTCCTTACCTTGGTGTCCCATCTTGCAGAACTATTATCTCAACGCAAGCAGGGTCGATCTATCTTTATCTCATGAGGTGACCGGATTTTCTTTCACTCATTAAATTTTCCATAACTTTGAAACTTTCCTGCTAAACTCCAATAATGATATATAACAACACACGCACCATATAATAATCTCCATAATGTAACTTCCATTCTCAACATCATCCCCAGATAAGGAAATAAGGTAGAAAATGGGCAATATTTAGATCATGTGGAGCAATGTATGAAATAAGGCATAATATGGCTTTTGTGATGCATAAGCATAAGTAGGGCTAGGAATATAAACTTGAGCATTATATGGAAAATATAAAGTCCTCCATCCTCTTATCATGCAACATGTCAAAAGCAACTTCAAATTTTACCTCCTTTCATGGTTTTTTTAAGAAAATAATTTACTTCATTGTGACTTCCCTTTATTAGGCAATTTCATGCTATATCTCTAATGAATCTAATTTTGCATCGTCGAGTTTAATAAAAGCTTCCATGAAACTATTCAATTGTTTTTTTTATGGGGGTGATGTTTATGAACTTTGGAAAACGATATGTAAGCGCATAGAGAAATATTAATTCCAAAGATGCCATGCATAAACAATTCGGGAAATATGCACAAATAAAGTTAAATATAATCAAATATGCATAAAGTAATCCCTTCCCCCACCCCATACTTAAACATTACAGTGTCATCACTGTATAAAAACAAGGGTAAATAAAGAAACTTACTAGACAGATGTGCAGAAGATCGGAATCGAGTGCTGAAGTTGCTGCAGAAGTGGTCGATATCGAGTAAAGTAGTCGACATCGACTACTCTTTACTCGACATCGAGTGTACACTGGCCTCGGGATAGCCTTTGTCGACCATAGGCTCCTCTGCTCGACATGGGTGGTCGACGTTGAGTAGTGCTGCAACTTCTCGTACCTGCAAGATATGTTAGACAGACAATATCCATAATAGCAAAACCCAAAAATAGTGTTTCAAAACAAAAACCAAAAGTAAACGTGTTTAAAAACTGATTGTTTTGTTACAAGCTCTAGACTTTATAGTCGCTAGGCCGACTTCTGCTTTGTAAACTCAGGGGGGCATTTGCAGGGCCCATGTGGCTTGGGCTTCGAACAAGACTCAATTCTTATCCATCAGTTGTAATCCTCCGGGATGGATCTTGTTCACTGTGAAAGGTCCCAAATTTTTGTAATTGAACTTGTTCGGGAACCATTGATTCTTTGACTTGGAGACATAGACTTTATCTTCTACTTCATATTCCTTCGGATCGTCATTGGTAATCCTGCATAAGCGTACATACCAAGGCAATCCTCTCCCATGTATAGATAAATCTTTTATGGAAATAGGGGAAGAGATGTCTTTACCTCGGCTTACCTTCGCAGAATCGTCTTTGGGAACCTCTAAATCTAGCCGACATCGAGTAAACGTACTCGATGTCGAGTACTGCCCTGTGTCTAGTGGACTGCTCGACAGAGGAGTAGAAGTTGAGTTGCTGGAGATCTGGTCGACATCGAGTAGTGTAATCGACGCCGAGTACTGCTCGACCTCGGGTGAGTTGCTCGACACGGGAGGAGTTGATGGAGGTGTCTGACTTTGGTCGACATCGACTAGAGTACTCGACGTCGAGTACTTCTGGTCGACATTGACCCCATACTTAAAACCTGGAAAAGATTCTGAATAAAAGTTAGTCGACGTCGACTTACCTTGGTCGATGTCGAATAGATCTTTCGTCTCCTCGTTTAGAATAGCCATGATTTCCTCCACCTGGCCTTCCATCGCCCTCTTCTCCAACTCTTCAGGATTCATATTTTTTACTGTGGGCTCCCCGAAAGTGATGTACCTGGCTGAGATTGATTTGACCTCCTCCATAGGACCTGTATGTCTCTCAGTTTTATTAAAAGAATACTCAATTACCTCATCGCTGATGTTGAAAATGAGTACTCCCTTCTTTACGCTTATGTTGGCATCCACTGTTGCTAAGAAAAGCCTTCCTAGAATAATTGGCCAAACAAGGTCCTTTGCCATATCGATAATGAAGAAATCAACAGGGACAAAGAACTTACCTACTTGCACAGGTACATCGTCCACCATGCCTGTTCGGATGACTACAATGTTATTTGCCATATAGAGTCGGGCATCCACACGCTCTAGAGCACCTATCTTGACTTTGGACCGGATTGATTAAGGCGTGATATTAACGTTGGCTCCTAAGTCACATAATGCATTAAACTTGTATTGACCAAATCCAATAGTTATAAAAAACTTACATGGATCTGGTCGTTTATTGGGTAGGTCTATCTTACTGCACTCCTCTGCGATCTCAGCCATCGACCGCTTCTTGCTAAGGATGTCTTTGAGAAACTTTACATATGAAGGCATCTCATGAAGCGCTTTTGTAAAGAGGATGGTGACATCGAGCCTTTGAAGCATCTTCACGAACCGCTGAAACTTCTTTTCTGCTGGGTCCTTCAAAGATTTTGTGGGGAATGACATCGTTTTCTTCTTCAGAGGTGATGGAGTGTGGTCGACATTGACAGAAGGTTGGTCGACATCGAGTTGAGGTTGGTCGATATCGACTACAGTAATCGACTTCTAGACAAGTGTTGAGTTCTGGTCGATGTCGACTAGGGACTCCTCCACTTTGAGTACATTCTAGTCGACATCGACTGGTTTGGTCGACGTCGAGTAGTCCCCTACCGCTTCTCCTTCTGTGTTCTGCTCGGGCGTTTGCATCTTTCGCTCACTCCTTAGATTCATAGCAGCTACATGTCCTGTAGATTTATTCTTAGGATTAGGTTTAGAGGATCGATGGAGCGTACCTGATTTGGGGATTGATGAAGCCAATTGACCCATTTGGGTTTCCATAGTCTTTATCCAGATATCAATTTCCCAACTGGTCGAGATCGAGTGTCAGTGCAGAATAAAAACGTAACATTTGTGATGAAATAAAGACAGAAACAACACGAAATTGGTGGGAATTAATTCAATAAACTAAAAGCTTCCAGAATCGGGGTTTCAACGCCACAACGATAATCATATAAGAATAATGCCAAAGGTATAAAAGATCATCCCTTTTCATCAAATAACTTTTTCATTAACAAATAGGAAGATAGAGGCTTTCACATAAACCCTAAGTGTTACTAATCCTTTTCACAAAATTAATCCGAATTTGCATTAAGATCATTTTCGCTTCAATAACACAAATAAGAATTACCTTCGATTGTCGTAGAAGAATCATGCAATTAGGGATAGAAGATGAAATCGCAATAAAAATTGTACCTTTCATGCATTCCCTTACATGGCTACCGTCGGGCTCACCCCGATCCTAGAAGTTGGATGACTACTCGCTCCTCATCATCAAAACACACATCAATAACATAAAGAAACTAATTTGCATTAAATCAAAACAAAGCTTACAACCAATCGAAGCCCAATCCGTTCTCGCCTCTCTACCTTCAATCGGCCACAAGCTCTAACAAAAACCTCTAAATTGCCTAACTAGTGTTTGCTTAATTGTTTGAGAGAAGAATGATCTTAAAAACCAGCCCCTATGGACTTATTTATAGTGTTCAATCCCCACTAATCAAGGAAAGAACAATTCTATCTATATCTAAAAATATCTATCTAAAAGCTTAAGATATAACTTTGTAAGGAAAGAAAATAAATCTGTAAAGTAAATAAGGGAAATATCTAATGTGGATAAATCTTCCTTCAACTTGATAAATCTTCACTTGTCTTGATAGAATTCCACGTGCCTTCACTTGCAAGTAAACTCAACCACTCGGATTCCACTCGACTTCAACTCGGAATGGCGCTGGGAAGTACTCGACATCGACCGAAGTAGTCGACGTCGAGTAGGATTCGTACTCAGGCTTCTCTCGTGCACTCGGACTCGAGCTCGACTAGGATTGGACGCTCGACTGGTACTCGACATCGACTAAGGTACTTGAAATCGAAGACTTTTGTGTTCCTCGAGTTGTCTCGTGCTCGATCCTGCGTTCTGAAGCCGAGGTCGACCAGATGCACTCGACATCAACCACTTCTGGTCGATATTGACTAGTCTTGTCGAGTGCCCTCTTCCTTTTTTTCTGCTCGATGTGCTTTGGTTCATATACTACTCGATCTTTAGTTTGGTGTAGTCGACCTCATGCTCTTCCATGGTTTTCTCCCTTCTCCAAATTGCTTTAAAAGTTCTCGATTTCTGCGAAATTAAACAGAAACTAGTGTAGACCTCTATAATTGGCAAATAAGTATAAACTACATAGATTCTGTATAATTCGAACCCAATGATATGAAATGCAAGCATAAATTGATATAAAAGTCAATGTAAAACATGTCAATTTAGGCGTACAACACATGTTCTTATAAGCTTAAGGTGGTTACAAAGACATTAAAGTCCGAGTAATCACTGGCGATGTGGCATTCCCTTGGGTTATAAAAGGGGGTGTTACAATAGGAACACCCTAAAATTATAATTTTGGAATTACAAATTCTCTGCAAGTGGAGAAAAAGTTATTGGAATGAATCAAAAAGTAACAACATCGAAAATATTTGTCAAGGAGAATAGGGTGTTCATTTTCAAGTTCTTAAACGATGAGTGTGTTGGGTGGTTGAGAACGAACTTTGATATTTGGGCGGAACCAGACTAGTTTTGCTTAAGGTGTAATCCATTGTGCGTATGCTTGCCCGAACTTGATCCAATTTTCTTTAGCAATAGGATGTTGAGTAGGATTGAGAGTGTAATTGAAAAACCAATATGTATGGATGATTATACAAGTAGAAGTAGGTTTTCATATGCTCATATTATAGTGGAAATCAAACTTGAAGAAATAGGGATAAGATCAATTGATATTCTCGCTAATAGTGGGGAAATCTACAAAAACAACATGTGATTTTCAAGCGAGTAGCTTGGACATGTATGCATTTTTTATGGTATGGACATGAGTCTAATAAGTGTGGCATGATAGGGATAGAACCACACAAATATATATAGCAAAATGATATGGGCACCCAAATTCGCATGAGATACTATAATTGATGTTAGTGTGGAAGAAGTTGTAGTCGAGGCTAAAGTAGATGAGAATGTGAAAGAAGCTAGGTGTGTTGAACAACAAAAGAGAGATAATGTGATAGTATAAGTGTCAGAAAGAGGGAATGCCAATAGAGCTGAGTGTATGACAACATGTGTGGAAGGGAAGTGCGGCAACTGTCTGTCCTATGTGTAAGCTCGCGAAAGAAGATGAGAGCCACATCAGCTGGTTTGTTTTCTCCTACTGTCAAGAAAGCTCAGACGGTAGTTTGGAGATGGGCAGAGCTCCTTGATCGAGAAGGGGGGATTAGAGAGTGGCTCCACATCAAGCGAAATTGAATGTCTTTATGACATTTATATATATGTTACTCTGCTGGCCCGAAATAGGATTGTATTTAGGAATGAAGCTTGTAAGCTGGAACAATGGGCTCATCGTGTAATAGAAACTTGTAAATCTCAGATCTCCTTAATGTGTAAAAGGCAACACTCAAGAAGGTTTGTTGGGTTAACCACTTGGTTAGCTAGTGCCTAGTAGGTTGAGATTAGAGAGAGTAAAATGAAAAGAGGATGAGATAGGGACCTGTGTGGAATTTTGGTAGTGTTACTTGAGAGGTTTATGACCTGCTAGGCTATTATGTAATTAGCACCTTGATCCAACCTTTTGGATCCGGTCCTTTGGATCACATGTCTATATATTTACATCTTCAAGACTATATTGTCATGTTCTTATGTTGTTGATTCATGTAAAATGATATGGGAAAAATAATATCCCTTTCCCACAGGAATTCACACTTTGTCCAAACCACTTGCAAATAGGGTAGGTTCCTATGATTTTAAGCGGCGCGGATATCTTCACCGCTAATTTTTACTATATCCACCGCTGATCACCGCATATGTTGGCGGTGGCCTTAATGACGTATCTCACTGGCCACCGTAGCGTGTAACGGTGGATATAATCCGGTATATGATCTGGTATGAGAACCGTTTCAAGCCACCGTCAATGTCTACGGTGGTCTAAAAAAAGTGTGAATACAAGCTATATATCTATATATAAACTCTTAATTTAGAAGAGTTTATGCTGAGGTGTCAACATTTGAGAGATTTTAGGGGTTTTGACCAATTATAATTTTCTTTTTTCTCTTTAATCCTTTTTTTATGTTAATTCTCCTTTTTTCTTCTTTTTCTTTTAATTTTATTTTTTTCTTTAATCTTACTAACTATTGGGCTTAATTCAAAACATTGAATTCAATCTAATATAACTATTGGGCTTAACTCAAATTCATTTAATAACTATCTATATCTATATACTATATTAATTTATGTCACATTTTCTAATATTTTTTTGAAAAATATTCTAATATTAATTACCCAATATTATTTGATGTTACATTTTGTAACCAATTGGATTAATTCAAAACTTTTATCTTTCACTATTTATTATTTATTTTTCTCTTTATCTCTTTAACCCAAGTGTATTTTTTTTCTAATATTTTTAACACATTTACTAATCAATGGGTTTAATTAAAAATATTGAATTAAATCTAATATCTATGATTTATTTATATCTAAATATTATTTATAAAAAAATCGCGACATGGCGCGCGGATCGTACTAGTTTAATTTAATTTTGAAAAAAAATTGGAAAAGACTTTTTTTTGTACTGCCAAAACTTTGTACGATGGTAGATGAAAGCAAAGGTATACTGCCAAATTTTTTTAGAAAAAAAAAAATTACCGCATATGTCTGTATGCTTGGAATTGGGTTACTGCTGGTGACAACTAACGGACCATCTCATCAGCGTAATCTTTTTTCTTTTTCTAAAAAGCTTCAAACCCTGTTTCTTTTCTTTCTTTGTTTTTTCTGGCTATGGCACGACAACGTTACTTTTTTTTTTTAAATTTGCTTTTAGTTTTGTAAATTTTCAGAATTAAAAAAAAAATCTTTGAGTAATCCAACGTAACTTGGTGTGGTGGCCTCGTATTTCATACGTCCCACCCACCGCAACATATGCGGTGATTAGCGGTGAAAATAGTAAAAATTAGCGGTGAAAATATCATCACCCGATTTTAAGTTAACATTTTTTTTCAAAATAATACTCCATAATAGGAAAGGAGTTTTTTAATGACGAAAAACCCAATAATAAGAAGTAAGACGAGACTTGAATTTTAACCCAAATAAAGACGCAAAGGCAAGGATAAGACTCCCCATATCCCCAACCTCCTTACCAAGGGTCACCCCTACTGGGCCCGAAATAAGAGTTTCAATTCATAGAAAAAGCAATACCAAGAACTTAACCCCACGGTCCCCACCAATGACCTCTTTCTCATAAGAGATTAAGAGCCCAATGTTTAAATCTCACTTCCTGCAAAACTCTCGGAACTCTCATATAACACCAAATACAAAAACTTCAGCAACAAACAAGCATACTCAAGCCTGAGAAGTTAAAAAGCGTGGTTTCCATCTTTACAAACATATATTTTTGGGATGACTCTCTGAACGTCAAAATATACATTTTTTTTTGTCACAGGGTAAGTTTAAAAGATTGATTGAGGAGATCTCCATTGGAGCAAATAACTGAGCAGTGTTAGCTTCTTTGTAGCACAACAGCATTCCAATGATCACTTGATGCTGACATGCTTCGTTACATTTGCACAGTAGAAGTTTCATCAGCTACATTGGATAAATGTCAAGGACTCCAGTTAACCTGTCTAGAAAAAGCGTCGGAAGACAAAAAGTTTAATCATATACACATTTTCAGACGGATACAAGTCTTTGCTTGGCACACCAAAAAACTGCATTTAATAGCTTGGTAACTTATTGACATGATTATTTCACGTTGTAAACTACTCTAATACCTTTCAAGTAAAAAGTACCATCCAGCTATATAAGCAAGACGTACCAAACAAGCCCTTTAATCTACGGGTGGGGCTTATTGTTTCATTTTACATGGCAAGTATATGCTAGCTCAAGATGAAAATGGATTGTTGCTTCACTTGCTTGTATTGGCAGGAACGTCTTTGTTATCAATGGTTACAGACAGACAACTTTTATCAAAGTGACATTGTTAGCACGTTTGTTCCCATAGAACTTTCACAAGATGCAAGGTTGGATTAAGCTTATGGGCTACAGCTTCAAAATTCAATACTTCAACCTGTAAAACATTCCTGCAGCAACGTCTAACCTTTCTTTTCTTTTCTTTTCTTTTTTCCCCAAAGATGAAGGTAAAAGTGCAAACTGTAAAAAAGAAATGTGTACCTGCTCAAAAGGACACTGCTGAAGAGTACCCAGCTGCTTTTACTTCCTTGAGAGTGCTGGATAACCAGTCCAGTCCTTCATAGAGACCATCTCCTTTAAGCGCACATGTTCCTTGAATGTGCCATTTTCTGTTCTTCAGATCAAAGAGACCAAGCCCTTCACATACCTCCATCGGAGTCATTGCTCCTCTCTTTTAAAGATCATAACACAAGAGAGAATTGGGTCAGTCCGACTCGAATTTTGTAAAATTGTGTTTTCTAACCCTTCACTATTTTCTCTTCAGTCTCTAGATAAATCTATTTGAATAAAAACAACCCACTGTAGAGATTCTCCTCTATGTGTAGAGTATAGCACCAATCAAGCAAACGCCATTTGACTATTATAGCATTCTATGAATGACTAGTGTTTTTGTAGATGATTTTTAAGCATAATCAAGTCAATTATATTTATCTAATTTAGGCGAGATAAATCCTCCAAACAGTTCCTTCATCTGTAATACATTATTTCTAGCTACTGTTGAAGCATCAATGAGCTGAATCCCTTTACTGACTCTTTATATTACTTCCTATCTTTCTAGATGTGGTACGTTGTGCTTGCCTTTAATCCGCACCATGAAATATGAATACCTCATTCATTTGTAGACTTTTTTGGAGTCATACCAGGCATATGGTTGTTGAGTTGTTCAAGTTTGTGAAATAATGGACTTGCATATAGACTCACTTTACCAATAGGTACAAGAGACATTTGTGGATATAATCAAAGGGGGAACAACAGAAGATAAGTGATTCTTCATACTAGAATGCAGATTTAATCAATTATAGAAAAAAAGATAAATCTTTACAGAATCAAAAAGGAAGAAAGAACTAAAATCTGTACCAGGAACATCATTTCAGAAGAGAACCAGTAAGCTAAAATGACATCGGAACACAATTAACCAAACAATTAAGTTTCCACAGTTCTACCATAAACACACATAAGTTCTTCTAATTTCCCCCAGACTCGGCTAAAAAGCCCACCCACGGACAGAAGGCATCAATATGCCAAAAGATCAGAAGCAGATAGAGGTGTTTGTAGTAAAGGAACTCATTCTAGGAAAATGCATATATGAAAGATATACAAAAATAAAAATCTTAAAGTTCAACAGAGAAGAAGGAAGAAACATGCAAGGAAGAAGACAACACATGGTGATCTACAAGCGACAGGGTTAGATTACGAAAAAAGATGCACTCATAGAAACAAATAAAACAGTTACTAAAAACAGGGCAACAGCATCGGATGGTTATCTACCCGGGCGAAACTGCAATGGGCAACTATTTAGAAGAAAAACTTCTTATTGCAGTTGTAATGAGTTTGCAAGAAGCAAGACAAATCTATCAAGGGATGTACTAAGTAGGTAATCATCATGGTTACAAAATATTGTTTTTGAGATACATGAGATGACTGTAGCCCCAGAGAAAAACAATAAGCATTTGACATTTTACCAATTGAACATAAATTGATCATTGGATTAGTAAAGAGAAGTCAAAGACAACATACCAGGTCCTGTTTGTTAGCAAATACCAAGATAACACTATTAAGCATGAATGGATCACTGATGATAGTCTGAAATAAGAAAAATAAGGTCATTCAAAAAAGTGGAATGGCTTTCCGTTAATAAAAAGAAAAGGCCATCATAACTGATAACTGAAAGTGAAGCTATTGCAGCCTGCGAAATTTATCAAAAACTACCTGGAACTCCAGCTTTGCTTTGCCAATTCTCTCCCGGTCCAAGGAATCAACAACATAGATCTGCCAGAACAGTTTTCATGTAGATTGTAGACCTTAGTTGGAACAAACTTGAATCATGTTAACCACTTAACCAATTAAAATTAGAAGGTCACTGCTCAAGGGAAGCAAAGAAGCACAGTCGTATCATAACAAAAGTTTAATTTTTAACTGAAGTAATCAGTACCAGTCCATCAGTATTGTTGAAGTAATGCCTCCAGAGAGGTCTTAGTTTCTCTTGACCCCCAACATCCCATACTGTAAAAATCACATTCTTATACTGAACTTTCTCCACATTAAATCCTGTAAAAATCCAAAAGTAACCATGTCAAATCACTTATAAAGACAACAGAGAAGCTTGAAAGATAATACAGAGAGAACAATTATATCATGTCAACAGTAAACCAAACAAATCGCTACGAGCTCTTTAGATAAATGATCATGTAACTGCAATAAGAAATAGAGGTCTTTCAGGAGTAGGAAAATATCACAGCTTTAGTTATTTATTTAATCCAGAGATCAACCTATTAATTCTAGCCAAGACGAGTAGTTTCTCACCAGATCAATAGTCCAAATTATCATATTGAGGGTCAGATTTACACCATTGTTTTTAATCTATTAATAAATGAGTAGGCATTGAATTGACATCATTTAGTTCATCAATATGTGCGATAAATAGGTTATGATATGCCATGGGATGGGGATTTTAAAGTGAGAAGTTGGCATAAACTATAAATTATATACCCAATTTGAAGAAGAATGGCATGACTAACAAAGTACTCAATCCAACAATAGACAAACTAACTATGGCTTTGCTTAGCCAAAAGAACACAGGAACAATGTTCATAAACAATTAGTCTAAGTCAATTATGAGCTAACAACAATTTTTCTCATCTCTATATTTCTTTTGGATCCTTTCCGTGGCCAAACCTATCTGCTGTGTTCCCTTATTCACTTAAAATGCTCATACAAAAATAAGGCTCGCTTCAAATTTTTGTAGGGTCAGTAGACTTGGTTAGATGTCTAATCCAATTCATGGCATATAAGGAGGTTTTCCTCCACATCTTAAATAGGTTATTCTTCTAATCAAGATAATGCAACTAACCAATTGTGGGAACAGTTGATAAGACCTCCCCTATGTGCAGTTTGTAGAGTATGGTTGTCTTGCCAGCTGCATCAAGGCCAAGCATCACAACCTGGAAACAGAGAAGAAATACAAGATATGATCAGATAAAGGTTCTAAATGGGCACAGCTAAGTACGAGTACTAGTACTGACTCGGCAACTCAATAGTGCTGAAAAATAGATACCAGACTAATTCCGAGGTGAATCACAAAAGAACAATATCTTAGTGTGGATCAGAAATAAGCAACTTCAGCTCAGCTACATACAACTACTCAGCTAAGCTGAGAGATAAAACCCTACAATTTCCAAGTCCAATTAGCCAACAAGCCCAATTTTTCATCTATCTAAAAAGATGCTTTGCAAACATGAGAAACCCAGCAATTCCCTAATAAAAAAAACAGAACCCTAACACATCCGATTCCCAAGGCCCTCAAAATCAGATACAGATGTGAACATGACATGAATCAATAAAATTCAACAGAAGAGACCAGAATCGCATAAATCAGAAACAAAAGAATGAATCAATCGAGTTGAAAAAAAGTATAACTACTCCGATCTTCGAAATCAATACTAACGAGGCGCAGAAGTAGAGCGAAACTACAGATGGCACCCAAAAAACGCGATGATCCCCACAATCAACGAGAAAATATAGACTGAAAATCGAGAAATTTGGGGATGATAAGAGAGCTAACCCTCATCTCAGAGTTTCCGAAGAAAGTATCGAAAAGCTTCCGAAACGCTTGACCCATTACTTCAAGGTTTGCGAATTGCAAACACAGGGCCAAGAATCGAGCGTGGGTTGAAGGAAGGGAGGGAGGGGAGGGGATTTCGGGGGAGTTGGGAATTTCGATAACCGGGATTGGAGAAAGGGACGATTGGGAGATTCGTTGAATATAGAGTTTAGGTGGGTGTGATGGCGAGAGAGAACGATTGGAAAAATGGCTGCAAATTGTGAAGGGTCTTCTCTTTCCCTTGCGAGCTCAGGCTTCGGCAGTTGTACGCTGTGTACAGCTTTTTTTGTTCCGAGTCGACGTCACCTTGGTGTTTTTTTTATAAGTAAAAACTAGCTCGGTACCCCGTGCATTGCACGGATCTTGTTTTAAAATATATGTTTATACAATATCATTTATTATTGTTTACATAAATATTATAAGTATCTCAAGCAAAGTAATAAAAAATAAAGATTCTCTAACATATTGAATACCGAAATAAATAAATATGCTAAATAATAAGAAAATTTAAGTATTAGAATCAAATATAAGCAAAAGTTATGCAAATATTGGTAAAGCTTGTAAATATTATTAGTGTAATAAGGAAAATCCGAGCTTATCCCAAATAACGAATAGAAGCGAACATCAGTTATTTTGTGGTATCCAAATCAATTCAAACATTAATCACGTCTTGACCAGCATTAATGAGGTAACCGTTGCAATTCCTTTAATTAATGCCTTGACCGTTTCTTTTATGAACTAGTATAAATACGAGAAAGAAGTTCTTATATCGGGGGACTGACTTGAGCGTCGGAGGGTCCTATGGGGGAGACAAGCCCCGCCCCGACCTCGTTCGTTCTTGTTTGCAGGCTAAGGTTCGGGTTGAAAGCATGATCAAGATCGATCAACTATGATGCAGATTTTATGCATCACATTTGGCGCCGTCTGTGGGAAATTCGATAAAAAAAAGCTATGTGATTAAAGTTCTTGGTGAAGACGAATCGGGGATGGATCAACGAATCAAGCTTGATCTTGAGCAAGGTGTCGGCGGCACTGTTACTTGTCCTCCCTTGCTGAAGCTCGATCGACGGGGTGGGGCATTCCCATCTATATCTCCGCCGACAGGATCTGTAAATCTACTGCGAGAAGCTCTACACCATTACCAGGGCAGTCGTTCCCAGATCTGAGAACCCCTAGCCTCCATCGGGCCTGTTAAACAGTCCTCACGCCTCCGATCTCCATAGTAGGAGCCTCGCAAATTCATCTCTGAAACGATCGGGTTCGAGCCCAATGCATTGGCGACCCGTCGCCGCTCACCAGATCCACGAACGCGTGTTCAGCCAAAGAGGATCTACTGTCGGCACTCCGTCGGCGGTGCATCTGTGTATTCCTGGCTGCAGGGGTACCGCAGGCGTGTGCAGCGGAGGAGATGGAAGTGAGGGTGGTGAAGATTACAAATTGTGGAACCCAAACATCAAACATCGTAGTGCTGACGGGTATAGGTCTTCCGAATCAGTAACCGCAGGTTTGAATCACTCAACTTTTCTCATTGGCTTTGAAATTTGAAACATGTCGTTGCTGTGTAGCCAAATCGATCGGCCTTACCTGCCTATTTAATTTATTGTTTGTTTGCTAATTAAGTACCTCATCTTTTCGGTGGAAGTCAAGTGACTTGGGAGTTTGGAGACCCTTGATAACCGTTACTCTCAGTAAGTTGCAAGGGAAAGGTTGATGAAATAGGTTTTAAAGTCGTTCAGTTTGATCTTGCCTACTACCTATATAAAATATATACTAGCTAGCTATTAATTAGATGAGGAATAATAATGTTTGGGGGAAGACATCAGATTTCATGTCATGGATATTCGATCTCGTGTGCGTTTGACCTCCATGGTCTTACTTTACAAATATATATGATTTGGTTTCAAGAGAATAATTATCTATATATATATTACTTTAGCTTAATCACATGGTTGGGTTGATCATGTTCTTAATTACCCTCGTTGTCTGGATAGTGGGTTGTGTCTTCTCTTTTGGTTTGCCATACTGTTTTGCAGTCTTAAACATGCAAATTAAAATGGAAGAGATTGTGGGCAATGATCAAAGGTCATCAATAGTAGTCAGGGAAGTCACAAAGCCACCATTGATGGGAACGAGAAAGACATCGAAAGCAATTTCAGCTCGCATCGTGTTTAATATCATGGGTGGAGTAGGGAAGAAG
Organism: Persicaria tinctoria; assembly: GCA_037127255.1. Classification (NCBI taxonomy): domain Eukaryota; kingdom Viridiplantae; phylum Streptophyta; class Magnoliopsida; order Caryophyllales; family Polygonaceae; genus Persicaria; species Persicaria tinctoria. The sequence continues at coordinate 49,513,543 of JBANSL010000006.1, read as the reverse complement.
TATAGAAGCCATTCTGTTGCTGCCTTTCTTAAAGAAGAACGTAAGAGAAATGTACAAGTGTGGGGGCGTAAACACTCCCCCCACGGAACTCCCCAATCAGAAGCAAAGCTTTCGCCGAGGGAGAGAGGATCCTTCTCGCAAAGGGGAACAAATTAAATTGCAAGGCTAGAAAGTTGGCACATGCTTGTTTGGAGTGGGCTCGATCTTGCCCAAGCGTTCATCTTACAATTGAATCCAAGTAGAAAAATGCTAAGTACTCCTTCTCTTATCTTGATTTCTTAATAATTTATAGTGAAATTACAGTACATTTACGTTATTGTTTGAAGCAACTAACCAAGCTTACTTATAGCACATGGTGGATAGCTTGCTCCTAGACTTTTGATTCTTGTCTTCAACAGAAGATAAACTCCCATCAATCATTGGGGCAACGTCCAAGGAGTAGTCCAAAATTGAGCTCTCGACTACTTGTCACAAGATGCAGCAGGAGAGGGTTAATGAAACCACGATAATCTAGGGCAATCCTCGACCGGAAATCGCCACTTATGGCCACCGGAAATAGAAATCGCCACTTACGGCCACCGGAAATAGAAATCGCCACTTACGGCCACCGAAAATCGCCACTTATGGCCACCGGAAATAGAAATCACCACTTACGGCCACCGGAAATAGAAATCGCCACTTACGGCCACCGGAAATCGCCACTTATGGCCACCGGAAATAAAAATCGCCACTTACGGCCACCGGAAATCGCCACTTACGGCCACCGGAAATAGAAATCGCCACTTATGGCCACCGGAAATAGAAATCGCCACTTACGGCCACCGGAAATCGCCACTTATGGCCACCGGAAATAGAAATCTCCATTTACGGCCACCGGAAATCGCCACTTACGGCCACCGGAAATAGAAATCGCCACTTACGGCCACCGGAAAGAGAAGTCTCCATTTGCGGCCAACGAATCATAAGTCTTGTCGGCTTCCCTCATCATTGATACATGATGAAGAAACCCGAGGGGCAATTGTAATAAGGAAAATCCGAGCTTATCCCAAATAACGAATAGAAGTGATATCAGTTATTTTGTGGTATCCAAATCAATTCAAACATTAATCACGTCTTGACCAGCATTAATGAGGTAACCGTTGCAATTCCTTTAATTAATGCCTTGACCGTTTCTTTTATGAACTAGTATAAATACGAGAAAGAAGTTCTTATATCGGGGGACTGACTTGAGAGTCGGAGGGTCCTATGGGGGAGACAAGCCCCGCCCCGACCTCGTTCGTTCTTGTTTGCAGGCTAAGGTTCGGGTTGAAAGCATGATCAAGATCGATCAACTATGATGCAGATTTTATGCATCACAATTAGTATCAAAATGATGCTAATAAATATTAGAATAATAATGAAACTAAATAAACAAGGCAATGTAAAAAATAAAACTAAAGAATACATTTGAGATACCATTGAGGTAATTAAAAAAATTGAGTCTTCCAAATAGCTCAAAGTATATGTAATGGTGGTAATGTTTTGTCATTTTTTTTTTCATGTCGATGATGTTTCGTTAATCAAGAGTGGTGGAATGGATTTTCTTCATCAATCACACTAATATAAAAATAATTACATTAAGAAATTAAATCCATTCCACCATTCTTGATTATAGAAATATCAACTACCTAAAAAATGATTAAAAAAATGAATAAGTTTAGGAAAAAATACAATTTAATGGAATAGATACATCATACATTAATGATGTTACATCATGTATGCGCCTGAATTTGTATTTTTATAAATTTGTATTTTTTTAAAGAAACAAAACATTAGAAATCAACCATATCCTAACTAAAAAGATATGAAAACTATATTATAATTTTTATTTTATCCAATGAATATCTAAACCAACCAACCATAATGTCGAGAATATCTCAACTTATTTTGTGCAATCAAATATGCAAATTTGCTTATATCCTTACGCAATCAACGTTTGTGCGGATGTTTGCTATTAATTGTTATCTTTAATAATTGTATATATTTTAATTTAATTTTAATTGGAATTGTAAAATAACTTAATAATCAATATCTCTAACTAAGAATCCCTACATTAAAAGAGAAGGCGACACATGGATTAGACGACTTCTTTTTTAGTATTATATTAGTATAGTAACCCGCATCTTATGCGGGATTTTTGTAAGTAAAAATATTTTTAACTCTCTATAACTGGCTATAGTAGGTTAATAAATGTCATATTTTAGTTCTTTGTTTTATTGCCTTTTCATTTGTGTGAAATGAGTTAGTTTGTCTTTCATTGCCTTTTCATTTGCAGAAGTGTTTATTATAAGACAATAAAATTGATCATTTTTTTTTTCAAATCTAGATATTAAAAAAATCTCAAATATTGTTAGGATGATCGTGATTAAGATTGTAAATTTGAAAAACAAAATTACAATATTAAGATATTGTTAGGATTAGGTCAATGTCTTATTAGTTATTTCATATTTGAATTTTAACAACAACAACAACAACAAAACTCCAAAGATTTTAACCGATTATGTTAAATTTTGCTCAATAAAAAAATATTTGAGTTTATTTTTTTAATTTAACAAATAAAATCAAATTCGGTTTTAAGTAAAATAGATTGAATTGAAAATTCAAATAATACTGTGTAAAAATAATTAAATAAGGTGTCAACATTTATATTCAGTTAATCAAATTGCGCAAATTGCATTACCATATGGGAGGCACGCCATATGAAATTAACAGCTCAATTGTGATACTATTAATATAATTAATTTACCTCCGTCAAAAATTAGCTTATTAAGTTTTATGATCCTATACGATGAGTATAAACCATATCATTACATACGATTAAAATAAAAATAATTGAATCACTCATCTTCTAATTGATTTGAATAAAATATTAATTTTTTCAAATCTTTATTCATTTTCTTGTTTCATTTGAAAATAAAATTAAGAAAAATATAATAAAAAAGAGTCTAGGTTTAGATTAACAATTATATAATAAGTGAATTATACTAACTAAAATAAACTGGAACAAAATTAATTAATGGGATTTAACCTAACAACTTTTATTTACAAAAGCATAATATATAGATATATAATCACATATATTGACGATTTTATATTTAATAATTAGAATTTAAAAAAATTAATATCAACTTAGTTAATTTTTAAGGATTAACATCAAACGGTCGATCAATTGATTATCACTTTATTTGATTTCGTGACTATACTTATTATGGTTCATAATTAGTCAAGTAACTCCTACAAACAATAATCCAAGTACTTAAAGTCAAATTTTGATTCTCACAGGAGATCGTAACCCGATATACATCGTTCAACTATTCTGTCTTCATTCGTTGAAAATTAAGATATTTCATTACTATATTTTTTAATCAGTTTCATCCCATAGAGTATGATGAAACGTATAGCGGATCGGTTGAAATAAAATAGTATTAATTACCCATGAACTAATAAAACATGAGTACCAAGTACCAACTAAGGGATATGAACGAATGACTTATATACTTAACCAAATAAATTACAATATAGAGTTATGAATACAAACAAATCTAACATTGAGAATGTGAAATTGAAATTAAAAAAATACAAAAATAAAAGAGAGCGAGAAAACAAATTGAGTCTCACCAATAATTTCCACCATTGTTGATTAGTATTATTAGTATGATTGTACGAATTTATCCTTCTTTGAATAGATGCAAAAAACTTGAGGTAGAGATAAGAAGAAGAAAAATGTAAAGGAAGTGAGAAGAAGGGTGATTATATAGTAAATGATGGTGAACGTACGTAAGAAGAGACACAATTAAAAATCTAAACAAAAAAAGTCATATTTGATTTATTAAAATAAATATGATTTTATTTTAATCTTATCCGATAAATATCTAAACTAACCAACTAAAATATCAAATATATCCACTGAATTCGTATCCAAATCTTAACCGACCAAATCTTAACCGAATTAGATTTAATTAATTAATTAAATTTACTTAATTATCCAAACAACTCCATTAATAAATAATTAAATTAAAAATACCTACTTTAAAGGAGAAGCCGCCACATGTCGTAGGCGACTTCTCCTTTAGTATTATAATATAGATTCGACGCACTAGACAGTCAGCTTCTGATGGGTCGATAGGCCGAAAAATCAGCGACGGACAACTCGTCAAAACAAGAAAAATACAAATAAACAACTACAAACCAGAACTACCAAATTACAAGGATGTAGTTCCAGATGCAGGCTAGTACTTTATCGAGGAGGGGGAACCCAAAGAGGGCGCACAACCCAAACTAACCCAGACCCACCACCGCCCAAGGGTTGCCAAGGAAGACTGTCGGGTCGCGATTCGACGGGGCTAGAAGACCACTAAAGGTGAAAGCGCCAGCTCAATTTCACAAATTGAAGGACAATCGACACACCCAACCCAGATCGAAGAAAAACCAGGAAGAAGAAGGTCGACGAGCCCACCGACGACGAAATCCAACCCAGGAGGAAGGAGCACTGCAAGAGGGGTTTGGAGACTCCGACTACGATGGTGGACAGAGAAGGGTGCGACAGAGGTTCCAACCATGGTCTAGGGAAGCCCCAAAGCCAACAAACGCCAAAGCCGAAGTGGGAAGAGAGGGGTTCTAGGCCGTCGACGGAGACCATCGGTGGCTGGGTGGGGCTCCTAGAGGAGAGGTGGGGCTCCCGGAGGAGGGTTCGGACTTTCCAAGAAGAGAGCAACAAAAAAAACTTTGAAACAGCATACCTTCACCCTTTGGTTATGCAATTAGAACTCAAACCTAGTCCATTTTGACTCAAATTTTGAATTGATCTGAATACAAATAGATCCATACTAAGCCGAATACGACACGACTAATTATTATAATTAGTATTTTTTTCATTTTTAAACATACTAACAACCTGAATAGCATATAAAGGGGCATAATATAACTAAATAAGTAAAGCTTAAAATAGTCATTGATTAAGATAAATCCCTTTTAATTGATTTTAAGGTTAAAATATATTGAAATCAAAAGAATATTTACAAATATGTAGGAGTTCGTAGGGATCCAGTAGGCACCAACAAGAGTACGAGGCTCAAGCTTGCCTTTGTAGTGATTGCTAGTTGTACCATAGGGAGGTAGAACGAAGTCCTTGTGAGATTCCTATCTCTTTAAGCCAAAGCTATCGGAACTCAGACACTCACTCCAAGAGCAACATGTTGGAGCCACCCTTTTGGCTAAGCCATCAAAGAGCTACAATAAGTTACTTTGGATTCCCTTCAGAATGCCTATAGCTCAAGGCCCATTGAGGGCATTATAAAACAATAAATTAAATGCAGCAACATTAAACACAAAGTTGCTCCTGAAAACTTTATATAAAAAAAGGCAGCACCTTTAGACAAAATGTTGCTCCTCCTAGGGTGGTCTTAACATCTCTAAGAATTAAATCACTTTGAAGGGTGATTTATGGCATCCATCCTTCTTTGTAGTTCCATAATGTCACCCCTCGTGTTGTTGCTCCTCAGAAAAGTTCTATATTGTCGGCCCTCATGTAGAGATGTAAAGGATATAAAATGGAGGGAGAAGGAGTGACATAGTACTCTATAGACGTGCAATTTGATGAGATGCACTATCTCCTTGACACTCTACATTTTATCTTCAAAATATAATAGGTGGATGATGACAGGGCAATCCTCTTTGCTTTAGATTGCCATCCTCCTCCTCTTACTTCCTTCTTCATCCACTTGAGGGCTTCTTACATTGTGTTCATCTTTCTTCAGCTTCTCATCCAATGCTTAATTTGTTGCCACACATTAGATGAGAAATTACAATCAAATAAAATGTGATCATTATTTTCAGGAGCTTGGTTACAAAGAGGGCAAGTAAGTTCCACTTCCCTAGACTTTATAAGGTCTCTTGTAGTCAACCTCTTTCTTGTAGCCAGCCAGAGAACGAATGAGTGATTATGGTGTCCCAGACGACAGTACTCCAAGGTTTTTTTAGGGGCTTTTCTCCTGAAGGGCTCATAGGCAGCTTTAACTCTAAACCTTCCACCAAAATTCCAAGTGCTCAGCAACTGAATGGCTCCTTCTTCAGACCCTGCATAGGTAAGTAGCCCATTTCTTATAGAGAGGATCTTTTTTATAAAGGGAGAGTCATTAACCTTGTGGACATTCCAATTCCAAACAGTTCCTTATTGTAAGTATCAGTGGTGAATCCACCTAATCCATAGATTGTCCTTCTTTTGAATGATATCCTAAAGAATTCTAGCAAGGAAGGCATTATTCCAGGTCTTAAGGTCCCTTAAACCAGCCCACCTTCTTCTTTAGGGAGGCAGACATCTGACTGTTTTACTTTATGTGATTTCCATAAAAACTTGAAACAATGACTGTTTATTCTATGCATGAGGATAGTAGGGGAGGAAAACCATTATGGAATGGCTCACTGGAAAGGATTTGCGGGTAGTACTCATAGATCCCCAGTTCGAACCCTGGATATGGCCGCTCTTTATTTACAAATTCAAGGATAGTAGGGGAGGGGAGTATGGAAAAACATAAAGCCTCAATTCCTTGAAGGACAATCCTAATAAGTTCACTTCTTCCTGCATAAGATAAGGTCTTGGTGTTCCAATAACTAATGTTAGTAAGTAACTTATCTAATAAAGGAGAGAACTGAGAGAAAGTCAACCTCCATGAGGAAACAGGGATGCCCAGGTATTTGAAAGGGAAAACTCCAAGGTTGAAGCCTGACCTTGAAGTTAAAAAGGATTTGTCCATTCTTAACTTTAACCCCTGCAAGATAATACGATGACTTTATAGGGCTTACTTCTCGAAGGCCATGACAGTGTGATCAACGCGTGATGCATGGCGGTTACAACAACGAGTATTCCTTCTTCTCTGAAGGCAAACGATGTTGGAACTGGGACAATGTGAGTCATATCTCCTGCCAAATGGTAGAGGCAACGTAGGGAATCTCTGGGGAACAAAAGTGGAGACCTCATATTTGAACTCGGTCGAACAACGAGCCATCAGGTCTCGATTACGTCCACGACCTCTCGCGCGACGACAAAAGAAAGACCACATAACTCAAAGTAATATCACCGCTAGAATCAAGCAAACATATGTAAGTGTTTGGATAATTGAGTCCTTGTCGGATCTCAGGGGCCTACTCTTGTATATATATCAATGGGTGAAAACCCTGAGGGTACAATGGTAACTGTACACGTATAAATAATATATGCTAACATCCTCCCTCAGTCGCAGCTAGAGGTGAACGAATAGCAAGACTAGAACGAAAAGAAGTAAAAAGAGGAGTAGGTAATCCTTTGGTGAAAATGTCCGCATACTGATGTGCAGAAGGGACATAAAGAACCCGGACCTGGCCTAGGGCGACCTTCTCTCTAACGAAATGGATGTCAATCTCTATATGCTTCGTCCGCTGATGCTGAACCGGGTTCGACGCAAGATAAACAACGGAGACATTGTCGCAGTAGACCAGTGTAGCCGATCGAAACGGAACTCAAAGCTCGCAGAGGAGGTTGCGGAGCCAGCATGTTTCGGCCACGGTGTTGGCAACACCACGATACTCGGCCTCGGCGCTCGAGCGGGAGATGGTGGCCTGACACTTGGAGGACCACGAGACCAGATTGTCGCCAAGGTACACAGCGAAACCAGATGTGGAGCGGCGAGTTTTAGGACAGCCCGCCCAGTCAGCATCAGAATACGCAGTAAGGGAGTCAAACCGGTTGCGAATGAGATGCAATCCCATGTTAGAGGTTCCCTTGATGTACCTGATTATCCGCTTGAGCGCCTGAAGGTGATGCTCTCGGGGATCATGCATGTATAAGCAAATCTGCTGGACATCGAAGGCGATGTCCGGCCTAGTGAAAGTCAGATACTGGAGGGCACCGGCCAGACTGCGATAGGTTGTAGGAGCCTTAACCTTGGGACTGGAAGCAGCATCGAGCTTGGACTTGCAGTCGACAGGAGTGGTGGCGGGCTTGCAAGATGTCGTTATGGCTTTGTCGACAATCTCAAGGGCATACTTCTGCTGATGTAGGAATAGCGCAGAAGGGGTGCAAGTCACAGAGACGCCGAGTAAGTAGCTCAGGGAACCAAGATCAGTCATGGCAAACTCTGAACGCAGCAGTGCCATCAGTCTAGACAGGAGGGATGTAGAGGAAGCTGTGAGCACAATGTCATCGACGTAGAGGAGAAGATAGGCAGTGTCATACCCCGAGTGGAACACAAAGAGGGAGTGATTAGACTGACTGCCCTAAAACCCAATACCAGTGAGGTACGTGGTGAATCGCTGATACCAGGCGTGTGGCGCCTGTTTTAACCCATAGAGAGACTTCCAGAGAAGGCAGACGTGGGATGGGCGGGAGCGATCATAGAAGCCTGGTGGCTGATGGATGGGCCAGTCCTTGGTGAGGGCAGTACTCAGAACTGTGCGAATGGTAGCCGGTTTAACGACCGTGCTGAAAGTCTCATCACAGTCAACTCCAACCTCCTAAGACGTTCCATTGACCACTAAGCGAGCCTTGTGCCGCTCAAGAGTCCCGTCAGACCTGTACTTATGTTTGAACAACCACATGTAGTTAATGATATTAGTGTCCCGAGGCCTTGGAACGAGGTCCCACGTGCCGTTTTTAATTAAAGCACTAAACTCATCCATCATGGTTGCGTGCCAGTTCGGGTCCTATAAGGCCTTGCGGGGTGATTTGGGTAGAGGGGATATGTCGGGGGATGGGGTGAGAAGGTTGTATTTGGGGTTAGGTTTGAAGATCCCGGACTGGGACCGGGTCTTCATGGATTAGGTGAGGGGTGCAAGCGGAGGCGGGGGGAGGGGGGGCATAGCAAATGTGTTGCGGCCGCAGCAGGGTACTGCGGCCGCGGCACATCAATTTCGGCGGGGGACTGGTTGTATGCAGGCGATGTTCCGGATGTGGCTTGTTGAAATAGGTGGCGCAGGAGGGGTGGGAAGTCGTCAGACTCGGGTGGTGTAGAAGGGTTGGGAACAGTAGTGGTAGGTGGTGTGGCAAATGGGAAGGTTTGTTCGTCGAAAATCACATGGCGCGAAGTGACAACCCGATTGGTATCCAAGCGAAGACAACGGTATCCCCGATGGTGTGGGGAGATGCACAAGAAGACACATTTGGTGGATCGTGGGGAGAGCTTGTGAGGGGCGGTGGCACTCATGTTGGGGAAACAAAGACATCCAAACACTCTAATGTGATTGTAGGAAGGGTAGCGCTTGTAGAGTGCCAAGGTTGGGATGGAGTTTCCAATCGCTTTGGATGGAAGTATATTGCGGAGATAGGTGGCCATGTGAAGTGCCTCAACCCAAAAGGAGAGGGGGAGAGAGGCATGATAGAGGAGGGTTCGAGTTTTGTCATTGAGGGTGATACGTTTGGGATAACCGATCCTTCGCCTGTGGGCTTCAGATCAAGAACCACGTCGTATATTTGCTTTGATCTTGCAATGCTCTTTGATATCTCCTGATTTGGAACAATTCAAACAACTAATTAAAATTCTGGAATAGCGACATAATTTATACTTAGAAAATTCCAGCAATAGACAATAGGATTTAGCGACAGAAATAAGGCAGCGAGAGAGAAGGGAGAGGGAAGCGAGGTCCGGTGCGCGGAAACAGGCGCCTCAGGGGTCTCGCTCGCTGGGAGCGAAGACCAGGCACGCGGGATGCGGGAGCGACGCTGGGGCTGAAGGCGCGAGCGCTAGACGCGAGAGAGAGAACGCGGGAGCGGGGGCTGGGTGCTCGGACTCCTGCGCACGCAGAGCTGGAAGCCGTGCTCGCTGGGAGCGGATGTGGTGGCGGATGGCGCCAAGTGCTCAGCCTCCTCTTCTTGCGACAGATTCGGTTTTAGGGTTTGAGTTTGGTGTTGCCGATGGAATTCAAGTTGTTGGATGATGATTTTGTGTTTGGCCGAAAATAATAAGAACATAAGAGCTTTGGGATTGATAATCGAAGAACCCTTAATCAATAAAGGATTTCTTCAATTCTATTTCAATCTGATTAAATCAAAGTGCATAGACATGAATTTATAGTAAAGCTTCTAAGAGATCTAACCAATCCTTCCTTGCAAAGGAAAGGGGTTTGGATAGATTAATTCTATCTAAGATAAATAAAATAACTTGAAGATAAATAAATCCTAATGAGATAGAAATATAATAACTTGGTGGCCAAGAATTATATCTAGAAGAGATATAATTGATTTCTACCTTATTTATCTAAATGCATAAAATAATAACATAGGTAATTAATTAAATCCGGCCCAAGCACAAGTGTGACTCGGCCCATTCTCTCGACAAGACCATTGGCCCACTCGGCCGAGTGACCTCTTGGTGGTGCTGAGTTCAGGTGAATCATGGCGGGTGCAGACGAATCTTCATGAGCTCCGTGTGTGGACGTAGGCTCACTTCTTGTGCTGGTGGTGCCACTTTGAGCCAAGTGATCCAGGGTGGCCTGAACCCTTGCTCTAAAGTCCCATGGTGACGGACAAGAAAGGCCTTGGTTGCATTTTGAATCTTCTTGGCCCTTGCACGAGTGACAGGGCCATCAAATGGAACCTTCATGTTGTCCTCAATGTCACCAGGAGTCATCGATAATTGCACGACATCATTCTCCTCCACTTGACTTCGATTTTTCCTCAAATAGTCGGCTGGGAGATCCAGCTTGTATGCATTAGGACCCATCTTCTGAACCACTCTGAATGGTCCATCTCCCCTGGGGTCCAGCTTAGATTTCCATTGTTGCGGAAACCTTTCCTTCCTGAGATGCAGCCATACCAGATCACCAACGTTGAACTACGCATCCTTGCGGTGCTTGTCCTTCGCGGCCTTGTATTGCGCAGTCTTCCTCTCCAGCTGCGCCTTGGTACGCTCATGCAAGCTTTTGATGAAATCCACTTGCTTAGCTGCATCCACGCTCTCCTTTTCTTTGTATGGCCGAGGTAGCATATCCACAGGAGTGAGTGGATTTCGGCCATATACCACTTCGAAGGGGGTCATCTTTGTTGCAGAGTGCCTAGACCTGTTATATGCAAATTCTACAAATGGTAGGCAGTCTTCCCACCTCCGGAGGTTAGTTCGCAGCATGACTCTAAGGAGAGCCCCAAGAGTTCTATTTGTGACTTCAGTTTGGCCATCAGTTTGTGGGTGACAAGAAGTAGAAAATAGCAATTTTGTACCCAATTTAGACCATAGAGTTTTCCAAAAAGAGCTTAAGAATTTAGGATCACGGTCAGAAACTATAGATAATGGCAATCCATGTAAGCGAACAACATCTTTGAAGAATAAATGAGCAACATGAATAGCATCATCAGTTTTATGACATGGAATAAAATGAGCCATTTTGGAAAATCTGTCTACAACAACAAATATGGAATCATGACCCTTAGAAGTTCTAGGTAGTCCTGCAATAAAATCCATAGAAACATCTTCCCAGGGTGCATTAGCAATAGGCAAAGGTTGGTATAGACCATTCGCATTGGATTTCGATTTGGCTTTAGCACATGTAACACAACTTTTGACAAATCTCAGCAGATAGTTAGACATTTTAGGCCAAAAGTAGTGTTCCTTTAGTCCAGCTAAGGTTTTTTCGAAACCCCCATGTCCCCTAGATTCATGAATTTCTTGGGTTAGCAATCTGCGAATAGAAGAAGATGGGATACAAAGCTTGCCCATCTTAAACAAATACCCATTATCAACAAAAAAAGAATCAACTTCACCTTTGGACACACATTGAGCATATATAGTTTTAAAGAAACTATCAGAAGCATAGAGTTCCTTCATCAAAGCAAAACCCAAAACATGTGCATCCATATGGTTTAAGAGGACATACTTGCGTGATAGCGCGTCAGCTACCACATTATCCTTTCCCTTTTTGTGGTGAACCACATAGGAAAAGGTCTCTATAAACTCCACCCATCGAGCAAGTCGCCTGCTGAGCACTACTTGTCCTTTGAGATACTTTAGAGCTTCATGATCCGAATGAATCACAAACTCCTTAGGCCAGAGATAATGTTGCCAAGTTTGTAAGCAGCGAACCAGTGCAAATAGCTCCTTGTCGTAGGTAGAATAGTTGAGCTCAGCGGTGCCCAACTTTTTGCTGAAGTAGGCGATGGGATGCTTGTTCTGAAGAAGGACCCCTCCAACGCCAGTGCCAGAAGCGTCACACTCGAGCTCAAAAGGTTGAGCAAAGTCAGGTAACTGCAGCACTGGGGCGTGTGTCAGGCGGTCCTTGAGGGCGTCGAAAGCCTTTTGATGTGAGTCAGACCAACGAAATGTCACATCTTTCTTTGTCAGCTCATGTAGGGGGGCGGCAATCAGGCTGAAGTCCTTGATAAAACGTCGATAGAAGCCAGCAAGGCCCAAAAATGAGCGGACATGGGTGGGTGTAGTTGGCCTAGCCCACTCCTGAATAGCACGAATCTTCTCCTCATCCACCTTTAATCCAGATGCAGTCACTACAAAACCAAGGAAAATGGTAGACTCGGATGCAAAAGAACACTTCTTTAAATTGGCATATAATTTCTCTTTCCTTAGACAATCAAAAACCAATTTTAAGTGACTTAAATGATCATGCATATTCTTACTGTAGATTAAGATATCGTCAAAATAGACAACGACAAATTTTCCTAAGTGTCTTCTAAGCACATGGTTCATAAGCCTCATAAAAGTAGAAGGTGCATTTGTCAAACCAAAAGGCATTACTAACCATTCATATAAGCCATACTTAGTCTTAAAAGCCGTTTTCCATTCATCACCCTGTTTCATCCTAATTTGATGATATCCACTTCTAAGGTCAATTTTAGAAAAAATAGCAGCACCATGAAGTTCATCAAGCATATCATCTAAACGAGGAATAGGGTGGCGATACTTAACCGTTATTTGGTTGATCGCGCGGCAATCAACACACATGCGCCAGGAGCCATCCTTCTTTGGAACCAAAATGACAGGCACGGCACATGGAGAGAGGCTTTCTCGAACAAAGCCCTTGTCCATCAATTCTGTGACTTGTCGTTGCAGCTCCTTTGTTTCCTCAGGACTAGCTCTATAAGCAGCGCGATTAGGTAAGGCTGCTCCAGGCACAAAGTCAATCTGGTGCTCAATACCTCTAATAGGAGGCAAGCCTTGGGGTAGTTCAGCTAGAAGCACATCCAAATAATCCTGCAGAAGAGCAGCAATAGGTGCAGGAATATGACTCAATTCAACATTAAGTAATACCTATTTCATGACCAGGAGAATATGAGGTCGATGAGCATTCCAGGTGATGGTCTCTTGCTGAGGGTGAGAGACCAACGATCGACGTTCCACAGAGCCCTTAAGTGATGCAGAGGAGGGATTAGATGACGTCGCATGGGAAGCAGAAGGCAGCAAGGGGGTTGCAGGGGCGGCGGCGGGCGCTGCTGCTGGGGCCGCGGGTACGGCTTGTTCAGCCGAGCTCCCTTTGAGCTTCTCCAATCTTTCAGCTTCTCTGTCGGCGTTCCTTTGTTGTTGCTTGCGAACCTGGTCCTTCAGAATAATTTGTGGCGAAAGGGGTAGGAGAGTAACTCTCCTCCCGTCATAGGTAAAAGCATATGTATTTGCACGACCATCATGAAGGACATTACGATCATATAACCAAGGACGCCCTAACAATATATGGCTACAATCCATGCGAGCAACATCACATAATATTTTATCATGATATGTTCCAATAGAAAGGGAAACTAAACATTGTTTGGTGACCAATATATCAGAACCATCATCAGTAATGCCATTTAAACCATAGTGAGTAGCTCTAGGAGTAGTAGGTAAATGGAGGAAATTTACTACCTTTTCACTGATGAGATTGCAGCAACTCCCACCGTCGATGATAATGGTTAAGGTAGCTTCACGAACCAAGCATCTTGTGTGGAATATGTTCTCCCTTTGATCAACCATGGGAGATTCCTGAATATGTAGGACCCGTCGATTGATAATGCAAAGCACGTTGTCGTACTATGAAGTATCGATCTCCTCAATAGGCTCAGTCAACTGGTCCTCCTCCACTTCACTCGAAACTACAAGGTCCTTAGCAGTCTCCTCCTCGTAGTAATGGTCTCCCAAATCATTGAGAAGAACCTTCCTTTTCTGGGGGCAATTGCGAGAGACATGCCCAGAACCACCACAAGTGAAGCAGCGGATATCTTTGTTACGATTTGTAGATGGTGTAGCAACTCTTCTAGTTTCAACCTGATAACCCTGTTGAGGTGAGTTGGAAACTCCCTTTTGCTGCATAGAAGGGTTAGAAGTATAAGGTTTAGATTGATTAGAAGGGTTAAAGGGAACAAACCTGCGACCTTGAGAGGTCTGGTCAAATCGGCTCCTCTGCTGCCGTAGCTGCTGCTGCTGTTGTTCATACAGAAGTTGTGCTTTATGAGTTAAAGTGTTAATATCTCTAATGGAATGGATAGATAAAGGATGTTTAATAGAAATATTAAGACCAGCAAGAAATTGAGTACACAAAGCACGTTCAGTAAGATAAACATTAGCCTGATGGGAGAGTCGTTCCAGCTCATCCCTGTAGTCATTAGGGGAGCGATTTCCTTGGCGGCAGGTTGCCAGTTGCATTCTCATGACTCTGTATATTCCGCAGGCACATGTCTCTTCTTTAGGAGATAGCGAAGTTGTGGCCATGTTTCAACAGGCTGCTTGTCCTGACGACGACGCATCTCACGAGTGCGGAACCACCAGGTGCGAGCTTTACCTGCTAAATGCAATATAACAACTTCCAACTTCTCCGTTTCCTCATAGCGTAAATGTTCAAGCATATAGTCAGTATGATTTTCCCAAACAAGATAAGCTTCAGGATCAGTGTTACCATCAAAAGTTTCTAATTTAAGCTTAACATCTCGTCTCTGGATAGCTTGAGCATTATCAAATCTAGGATGACCAAAATTAGGAGGGGGTAAATCATCAAAGTTAGGATTTACCTCATGGTAAGCATCTTCCAAATGGGGATGCTCATATAGATCATTATTGCTGCGACTGTCATCCCAGTTAGCACGGCCATGTGGCGGTTGCTGTTGACGCTGATAGAACCTCCCTTGTTGTTGGTGCTGTGGCGGTGTATTCTCACGACAATCTTGATTGCCATTGAAGACATCTAGATGGTCGTTGTCGTTTTCTCTAGTGAAAGGATTAGGAGTAGCAGACTTAAGCGGTATATATAATTGACCAGAAGGAGGGGGTTTAACAGCATAAGAAGTATTACCTGTAGGGGGTACGTTACCTGACTGTGGAGTGGGGTTGACTGGAGGTGTCGGGCCGGCAGGGGGCGGCATACCATATTGGGGTGTAGAACCAGAAGCCTCCTATTGTTTCCTTTCCTCCAGGTGTCGCAAAACACCGTTTATAGACCGAGTAGTGACCAGGTTAGCCTGGTGGACTACTTGATCATTGAAGCGCTTGTTCCAACGCTCCTCAGCAGCTTCGAGCTCTTTCCTATGCTCTTTCTTAGCAGCTTCGAGTTCTTTCCTATGTTCGTCCCTAACAGCCTTAGTAGCGGCCTGAATAATACGGTCTAAGGCCTCATCAGAAATAGGGATAGGGGGGTAGGGGTAGTTCCTTCGGCTGCCATGTTCCTACAATATCAGAAGAGCAACAAGTAACCGAAGCAAAGACCAGAAACCAAGTAATGCAAGCTCTAGTGGTTCCTAAGAGTGATTCACGGTTTAGAAATCAAAAAGCGAGAAAACAAGGCACAATATTCAAGCGATTCTCCTGGACACAGAATTTTGCAATATTGAAGACAACAAGTAATAATCAAATTGCAATTTAAATCAACCACAAGTCGGATATCAAGGATAGCAAGTATAAACAAGCGGCTGAATGAGTATAGAATAAGATCTACAATGTGATGCTTGAATAATATGAATATGTAGGTATCGAAAATAGCAATCACAAGGGCAATCAAGTGCACACACTCCGTCAACTATTATCTGACGGTTGCAACACGGTTCAGAGAAAGAGGGGTGTGACCAAGGCTCCAGTGTCGGCACAGCACAAAATCACACAAGTAGGGTTCTTTTTGTAATGCTTAAAACCGATTAGATCATCTAACATGTAGCAAGAAAAGAATTAACAATAGAAGAGTTACTAACTCAACTAGGTAATGTATGCTAAACTTTTCTTTCTTTCTCCTCTTTTTTTTTTTTTGACTTTTGTTCTCGGCTTTTTATGTTTTTTTTTTGGCTATAGAATAGCTGCTGTAAAGGGATGTAGCAACCGAAATAAGGGAGAAAAAAATAAAAATAACAAGCTACGATGATCTAAAAGTAAGCAAAAATAAAGGAAATAGGGAAAAATAGGCTAGAAACTGGAAAAAATAGGGTTCTTTAGTGCTGGAAGTTTATATAATGCTTTTAATCCAAGAATCACAGTCATAGGCATGATATGTAGCAACTAGGAATAAAAGATCACAACTTGCAGTCAAGAACTCAATATCTTCCAAATTATAGATCCAAACAAAGAATAACAAAAATAAAGTGCCAATTTTGATGGGTGAATAATAAAGATTCAATTTTTATGCAGCGTCTATGGTGAAAAATAAGGCACGAAAAATAAATCACTCAAATAGAAATCAAGAGAGTAAAGAACTTGCATTAACCTGAAATCCGATACCACTTGATACGTTTGGGATACCCGATCCTTCGCATGTGGGCTTCAGATCAAGAACCACGCCGTATATTTGCTTTGATCTTGCAATGCTCTTTGATATCTCCTGATTTGGAACAATTCAAACAACTAATTAAAATTCTGGAATAGCGACATAATTTATACTTAGAAAATTCCAGCAATAGACAATAGGATTTAGCGACACAAATAAGGGAGCGAGAGAGAAGGGAGAGGGAAGCGAGGTCCGGTGCGCGAAAACAGACGCCTCAGGGGTCTCGCTCGCTGGGAGCGAAGACCAGGCACGCTGGATGCGGGAGCGACGATGGGGCTGAAGGCGCGAGCGCTAGACGCGAGAGAGAGAACGCGGGAGCGGGGGCTGGGTGCTCGGACTCCTGTGCACGTAGAACTGGAAGCCGCGCTCGCTGGGAGCGGATGTGGTCGCGGATGGCGCCAAGTGCTCAGCCTCCTCTTCTTGCGACAGATTCGGTTTTAGGGTTTGAGTTTGGTGTTGCCGATGGAATTCAAGTTGTTGGATGATGATTTTGTGTTTGGTCGAAAATAATAAGAACATAAGAGCTTTGGGATTGATAATCGAATTCTATTTCAATCTGATTAAATCAAAGTGCATAGACATGAATTTATAGTAAAGCTTCTAAGAGATCTAACCAATCCTTCCTTGCAAAGGAAAGGGGTTTGGATAGATTAATTCTATCTAAGATAAATAAAATAACTTGAAGATAAATAAATCCTAATGAGATAGAAATATAATAACTTGGTGGCCAAGAATTATATCTAGAAGAGATATAATTGATTTCTACCTTATTTATCTAAATGCATAAAATAATAACATAAGTAATTAATTAAATCTGGCCCAAGCACAAGTGTGACTCGGCCCATTCTCTCGATAAGACCATTGGCCCACTCGGCCGAGTGACCTCTTGGTGGCGCCGAGTTCAGGTGAATCATGGCGGGTGCAGACGAGTCTTTATGAGCTCCGTGTGTGGACGTAGGCTCACTTCTTGTGCTGGTGGTGCCACTTTGAGCCAAGTGATCCAGGGTGGCCTGAACCCTTGCTCTAAAGTCCCATGGTGACGGACAAGAAAGGCCTTGGTTGCATTTTGAATCTTCTTGGCCCTTGCACGAGTGACAGGGCCATCAAATGGAACCTTCATGTTGTCCTCAATGTCACCAGGAGTCATCGATAATTGCACGACATCAGAGGGTGCGAAGGATGCGTTCCGCTTTTCCATTTTGTGGAGAGGTTTGGGGGCAAGAGAAGCGGAGGGCTATCCCATTTTGTTGGCGAAAGAAGAGAACGAAAGTGTTGTCGAACTCGCCTCCCATGTCGCACTGAATAGCCTTGACGGGCAAATTGAATTGAGTGCGGACAAATGTGTGAAAATTGACAAGATGACTTTATGTTTCCGATTTGTGGCGTAGGGGAAAACCCCAAACAAAATTGGTGAATTCATCAAGGACAACCAAATAATATCGAAAACCACTAGCACTCGAAATAGGAGATGTCCAAAAGTCACAATGTATGATATCAAAAGGTGCAAATGTAAGGGAATGCGAAATGCTAAAAGGAAGACGCTTGCTCTTGGCGATTTCACAGGAAGTGCAAAGGCCTGAGGCTTTATTACAAGAAATTAAACAGTTGAGGATTTCACAGGGCGAAGAGGGCGGTAGGGGCGGTGTGAGACGTTTGGCGAGCAGTGGTGATAGGGTAGAGGTCTCCGAAACTATTACACCGCATGATTGGGGTCCCCGTACGAAGATCCTTCACAAGAAAACCAAAAGGGTCAAATTAGACAGCTACGTGATTATCGATTGTAAATTGACGAACAGAAATGAGGTTTTTAACGAGGTCAGGGGCAAGTAAGACTTTGTTGAGGCGAAGGGGTGGGGCATTGGGTAGGGTTATATGACCTGATCCGACAATTGTAAGAGATTCGCCGTTTCCGACATAGACAGACGGTAAAGTGCTAGAATTAAAAACAGTTTGTAGGTTACCTGGTGCGTTCGTCATGTGAGAAGAGGCCCCGATATCCATAACCAGTTGTCGTACGGCTGCTGAAGTCCCATGGAGGAGAACGCGGCAGAGAGAGATTGGTATGCATGGGGGTTGGCGGATGTTGCTGAGATGTGGACAGGGATGGGGAGGGGGTCGGGCGCGATGGTTGGCGCTGTGGGAAGACCAAGTCCGGCGGAGGGTAGCCTGCCCATGTCGGATAGGGGCATGGCGGCAGACTGGCGTTCCAGGGCTACTGATGCTGCGGCGGGTACCAATTGTACGGCGGCTGACGGGATGAAAATCGTTGATTCCCAATCAAATAGTTCCCACTCTCACAAATTAGTATAATTGGAAAGAAAGGGGTCGAATCCTCGGGAGATTTAAGATTTCACAATGCAATTTGATCACCAACAAGTAATAAAAGTGGGAAAAGATGCGACTTTTAAATAAAAACAAGTAAAGTAAAGTAAAGATGGAATTTTGTTGTAAAATCAAGAGTAGAGAACGGTTCCACCCACGAATTCTTTGACATTGGTTGGCTTATCGATCATCGAATTCTTTTCAAGCTTATTAACTTTCCTACAAATTCCTCTCGTCTTGGTTTATATGGATTAAAAGTCCTACGAGTCCAATCAATCCCTTACACCTCAATGCAATCATAACACGGTTAAGATTTAACAAAGAGATAGCACAACATCCCAAGAACTTGAGCACATAAATAACACCAATTAAACACGGTAAATCGATGTTTAAGATATATGTCAACTTCCTACATAATCATGCTTCAAACACGGAATCCACAATCTTATGCATGCTACTATAGAAATAACGCAAATACGAAAGCATTAAATCTTAGCACGAAATCAATATTATCAAGTCGGCCAAGCAAGATAACATCAATAACATAACAATAAGCACAAGGAAGTTGAAGGAATTATAATAGAGGAAAGATAACTTGAATTAAAAACTCACAATTCACCAACCAAGTCTCCGAAAACGTAGGTGAAACACTAGGAAAATTAGCCGCTCATGGCTTACCTAAGCTCTCTTCTCTTCTATGGTGATTGCTCCAATTGAAAACTTAATTAAACTAACCCTAGAACATCCTATTTATAAGCCTAATGTCTTCCATAAAAGGTAGATAAAAGATAGATAAAAGATAGAAACTTCCTAAACGAACTAGATAAAAGATAGAACTTTCCTAAATTAATTCAGTGTCGGAATCCGCTGGCAGCGAGAAATTTCCTCTGGCAGCGAATGGCCTTGATTCCGCTTCTGTTGGATTTCCGCTACCACCTCGCTGGCACACTCGCTGGCAGCGATTTTTCCATGCCTTAGAATTTTTCCATCCTCCTAGGACCCTTCCTTCCGCTTCCGCGAGACACTGAACCCGCTGCCGCGAGCTGGGCCTTCCGCTACCGCGAGCTCATCCATCCGCTGGAGCGAGTTCCTTCTTCCGCTGGAGCCTCCAGGTCCTCGTGATTCCGCTGCCGCGAGTCCTTCCATCCGCTGCAGCGAGTTCTTCCATCCCCGGGCGCGAGAGCCCTCTTCCGCTGGAGCGAGTAGCCGAAGCTTCGTCCTCTTGGTGATTCCCGCTGGCAGCGGATTTTTCCGCGGCAGCGGACGTCTCGCTGCAGCGGAATTAGTCGCTAGCAGCGGACGTTGCTTGCCCTTCCTCTGTCACTGGCTCTCTCTTCCCGCGGGCTTTCTCTCGCTGGCTCCTCCTCTCGCTGGCTTGCCGGGCTCCAGGATTCTGGTTCTACTCGCTGGCAGCGACTGTATCATTCGCTAGCAGCGACTGATGCCCAGAAGCTTGATTCTTCATTGTTCTTCCCTCTTTCTTTCTCTTCTCCTTTCTTTCTCTTCTTAGCTTGATTTCCTGACTTCACTTGGCCATGTTTAACAGCTTTCCCTTGCTTTCCACCATGTCGGATCTACGATTCTGCACAATTCAACCGAAATAGCGTAGATTCCGAACTTTTCCACAAAAAGAGTTTTATCTAAATTAACACTAAAACATGCATATTCTACAATGTAAATGCAACTAAATTATCCTATAATGCCCATTAGAAATGTGCATTATCAAACTCCCCTACACTTAACCTTTTGTTTGTCCTCAAGCAATGCAAAATAAAGAAGAGAAAAACCATCATCCCACACATATAATCTTCAAGCACTAACCTTGTCAAAAGCAACATCAAAGTGGAGGAGCCATGAACATGAAAGCTAACATCCTAGCAAGTATATGAACGATTCAAAATAAGGCACATATCATCCAACCTCACCGGGATTATGTGTTTGCTCTCACTCTCATTGTGTTTAGGCTTAATAATATA
The DNA here is from genome assembly GCA_037127255.1 of Persicaria tinctoria. Classification (NCBI taxonomy): domain Eukaryota; kingdom Viridiplantae; phylum Streptophyta; class Magnoliopsida; order Caryophyllales; family Polygonaceae; genus Persicaria; species Persicaria tinctoria. The sequence goes on along the minus strand of JBANSL010000006.1, from coordinate 49,492,517 downwards.
TCTCTCGACTCAATCCAAAATGCAAAGAGCTACATAGAAATTGACACATATATCACATATTCTCCACCGCGGATGCCATCACTCACAAGAAACATCAAGAGGTCTTTTATCAAGGTTGTAATGGGGCTTGGTAAGGAATCAAGGGCAAGGAGAATTTATGGTCATGTGGTGCTCAAAATCCGGGAATCAAGATCCTAGATAATCAAACATCAACCATGCACTCTCTCAAAAACATCATCTTAAACTCAAGCTCTCACAACATCTTTAATTACAAACAACATTCATTTCTCAACCAAAGATTATTTCCAACTCTCACACTCATAATGAAAATAAAAGGCTCAAACTCATGCTTTTTTCTTTTTTCTCTTCCCTTTTTTTTTCTTCATTCATTCATTTTTTTTTTCTTTAGAGCCAAAACAATAATGCACAATGTGAGGAATAAAACTAGAATTACATACTCATCCAAACTTGTAACTTTTTCAACAATAATCTCTTTTCCACTCAACTAGATCAATCATTCACCAACTCTAATCCTAATTCCCGGATGGGGTAAGGCTTATCATCGGCTAGGATAAATTTTTGCGGAGCTTCAAAGAATAGGCTAAGGCTCAAATTTGCTACAAGCAAAGGACACATATGTAGGGTGGATATGGATAATAATATGGCTAAGAAAATCATGCCTCTATCATTTGAAACTCATAAGCAATAGACATATAAATTCGGCTTCAAATATAGATAACAATGTCAATCTCAAGAGGTAAGTGCATAAGGAGAGTATAATGTCACACAAGAAAGCAAAAGGGAATAAATATGATGAAAATCCCTTATAAGGCCAAAATTTCTCACTAGGACAAGTTTTGTTGGATTTCAATGATGCCAATAAGAATCATACTTGCTCAATTAAACTAACAAGTCATGCTCCAATGAAAATCAACACAAGTAGGTGACAAGATTAGTCAATTCAAACATATCATGGGATTTATAGGTCAAGCTCAAAAACTCAAATAAAATAGAGGACAATTAAGGCAAGATGGGTATTTGAATAATACATGAATGCAATGCATGATATTTTTTGGTTTTTCAAAAAATTTCATTTTTTTTTTCTTTTTCTAATGCAATATAAATGCTAGAAATAAACATGATATGCATGTGAAAATTTTAAATATGACCTAACTAATGCAATATGTACACTAAATCCCTCCCCCACACTTGAATATTTAATTGTCCCTAATGAAATAAAGACAACAAAAATTAAACAATTGAAATAGGTGAGGGAGAAGGAAACTCACGAGCTCAATGTGGTGGTGGAAATTGGGTTTGCCACCCAAAGGGTGCCCAAGCGTTGAATTGGGCCATGATCTCCTCATGATTCTTTCGTTGTTGCTCCATGAGAATGGTATGGTTCTCCGCAATTTGTCGGTCCGTGGCATCTTGACGCTCGGTGATTTGACGGAAGACACTCTCAAAATAGCCATGAGAGGGAAATCCATCATAAGACTCGCCATGGTATCCGCCATGTGAAGAACTAGCTCCCCCGCCATAAGACATTTGTGGATGGAATGTCTCCACTTGCATTATCGGCTCATACTCCATCTCCGTCGGTTCTTCATAAGGCTCCTCATTAGCATCTCCTTCGTTGGCGTTCGGAGGTGGGCCCAATGGTGGAGCGTCGGATGGAATATATAAATCGGCGGGGGACGGACCGGTGGGAAGTGGGCGAGGGAGTACCAAAGTGTGGGACTTGTTTACCCCGGCATACCAAATGAAGCTCCCCGCATAATCACTTTCCCTCACGATGTTAGCCTTCTTAAGCGAAGCCAAATTGAGCCTATAGTTGTCCGAACAAGGGACATAGGCATTCAAATCAATGTCGAGCTCCAATGCAAGCAAAGTAATTAAGCCTCCAAAGCCAATCTTCACCTCTTCCTTCCTTGAATTCTTTTTAGTAGCCTCGCTACAAGCGGAAAAGAAGAGCTCTACCCAATCCGGGGTCTCATGTGCTTCGGGCAATAAGCAAGTCATCCATGCCCAACTTCCTTTGGAAACCTTGTTGATCTCGGCATGCCCGAAAAAGGTGTTGTTCAAGACCTTGTGGCAAAGTCTAAAGGAAGGGTGGACGATGCTATAATTGTAGTCATTGTCGGAGGTCATGACCTTTTGTGTGACGTCAAACCATCGTTGTTGAGGGGTGGAGCGACGAGGCAATTCAGACCAATGGGCGGAGGGATTGCCCGTGATCCCAAACACATTCTTCAATTCTTCAAAAGTCATAGTTTGATTTGCCCCAGCCAATCGAAAAGTAAAACTATCCTCACTAGCCATTGCAAAGGTAGCCAAAAACTCTCTAACCAAATCCGGATAAGTGCGGACACACTTGTCTACCAAGCCATCAATATCTCCAATGCCCATAAATGTCCGCACACTCTCCTCAAGTCCCAATAATCTCAATGTGGGGATATCAAAAAATTTCGTCGAAATATACCGACGAGCATCAAGTTCATCCCACTTAGTCCTTTGAGCTATAGTCAATCCTCTAGGCCTAACCATCGGAGGAGAAGCCATAATAATTAAAATTAAAGGATGAAGATCGAGAACTCACAAAGAAGTCGACTCACTGCAGGATTTTCGCTGGCAGCGAATGAAATCCCGCTGGTAGCGACTTGAGTCGGGCCGGGGGAGCTGCGCTATGGGTGTGACTTGCTGGCAGCGAAGGCTATTCGCTGGCAGCGAACAGGGTGACACCGACGAGCTCCGGAGCTGCTTCGTAGTGGATGCGACTCGCTGGCAGCGACTGGTGCTCGCTGGCAGCGACTAGGATCAATGGTGGGTGGCTGCTGCTTCGCTGGTGGCGGTTGTGGTGGCGGCTACTATTCCGCGGCAGCGAGTCGGAGCTTCCGAGACTCCGGCGTTGTTGTCCGGACGTCGGAATCCAAAAGTTCCTTCACGAAAGTTTCCCAACTCGACCCGATCTACTCAATGGCGGAAGAATAAAAGGGATTTGGGTGATTTTGTGGTTATGTGGTGGTTGATGGGTGGTCGGAATGTGGAAAACGTGGTGTGGTTGCGTAGATCGGCTCGTCGGGAGTCGGAATCCGGTGCCGGAATTGGTTTTCGGGGTGGTGGAGATGACTATGTGGCTATGGAGGTGTGAAGCTTGGAGGTGCTCCAATGGAGGTTGAATGGAGCTTTGTAGAGAGGAGGAAGAAGATGGAGGAGGAAGAAGATGGTAAAAATGGAAGATGGGGGAAATATGAATAATGGGTAAAAAGGAAAGTGGTAAAAAGGTAAGTGGGTAAAAATGGGTAAAAAAAAGATTCTCCAATATTTTTTTTTTTTTTTTTTTTTTTTTTTGAAAATCCGGATGGGGTCCAGGTCGTCTTCGAAGGACGGTGAAACTCGCTGCTAGCGGGTCGGGTTCGCTGGCAGCGAATGGTGTTGTTGTGCCTGGATGCTCCTTGGTCACTGATGGCTTCTCTCGCTGGTAGCGAATTGGGTTCGTTGCCAGCGAAAATCGCCCAGTGCTTCCTTTTTCCGACTTCCTGTCTTAACCCTGCAAGGTTAGATCCCCACTATTCCGGAAAAAAAAAATCTATCTAATAAAATAAGGAAATTTCTAGCCTAATTAGATAAATAAATAAACTAAAACTAATTAACTAATTATGAAATTGAAATTGCAAGGCAAAAAGAAAACTTACCTCGGGTTGCCTCCCGAGAAGCGCCCTTGTTTTATGTCGTAGGCTCGACGGTATGACCCCTCAATGAGTCTCCTTTGTAGGCTCTTGGAGGTTCATCTCCTCCATGATTTGTCGGAGAAGCCATCATAGTAGCGTTTTAGCCGGTGGCCATTTACTTTGAACACGTGTGCATTCTCCTCATCCTTGATTTCTACCGCTCCATGTGGATATATGTGCATGATGGTGTAGGGACCTCTCCATTTTGAGCGTAGTTTTCCCGGAAAAAGATTGAGGCGAGATTGGTAGAGAAGTACCTTGTCGCCTACCTTAAAGTCCTTTCTCAAGATGTGCTTGTCATGCCATGCTTTGGTCTTTTCTTTTTAAGTGATGGCATTGTCATATGCATCCCAACGAATCTCCTCTAATTCTTGAACTTGTAGCTTACGGAATTCGCCAACCTCATCTATTCTCATGTTGCACTCTTTCACCGCCCAATAGGCCTTGTGTTGGAGTTCTACCGGAAGATGACATGATTTTCCATAAACTAAGCGATAAGGAGACATACCTATTGGTGTTTTGTAGGCCGTGCGATAGGCCCAAAGAGCATCATCTAGCCGTTGGCTCCAATCTTTTCGGTTTGGTGCAACCGTCTTCTCCAAGATTCTCTTGATCTCTCTATTTGACACTTCGGCTTGCCCATTGGTTTGAGGGTGATAGGCGGTGGATACCCTATGTGTGACATGATATTTCTTCAAGAGGGCGGCCACCGTCTTGTTGCAAAAGTGGGTACCTCGATCACTAATTAATGCACGTGGAATACCAAATCTAGTGAACAAGTCCTTAAGGAATCCTGAAACCACTTTAGAATCGTCAGTTTTGGTGGCCTTCGCCTCCACCCATTTGGAGACGTAGTCCACCGCAAGTAAGATATAAAGATTCTCAAAGGAACTAGGAAAAGGTCCCATGAAATCAATCCCCCAAACATCAAAAATTTCACAAAACATCATCCTAGTTTGAGGCATCTCATTCCTAGTTGCAATATTCCCCATGCGTTGGCACCGATCACAAGATTTACAAAAAGCATATGCATCACGAAAAATCGTGGGCCAATAGAATCCCGAATCAAGTACCTTCTTAGCCGTTTTGTTTGGTCCAAAGTGTCCTCCACATGCATAAGAATGACAAAAGCTAAGGACGGACATTACCTCATTATCCGGAAGGCATCGCCGAATGATTTGATCCGCACAATGCTTCCAAAGAAACGGATCGTCCCAAACATAGAATCGGGCGTTGTGGCGAATCTTGTCTTTCTTGTACTTGGGAAAGTTTGGTGGAAACTCCTTCGTGACAAGAAAATTGACTATGTCCGCGAACCATGGCCGAGGAACGTTGGCTACCATCAAAGATAAAGGAGAAAAAGAGTCCGGACATACCTTCTGGGCAGAATCCGCTGGCAGCGAGTCGGGTTCGCTGGCAGCGAATGGAGTCAGAATGTGAGTTGGTGCCGGCGACTGGAGAGGTTCGCTGGTGACTTGACTCGCTGGTAGCGGGTTGGGTTCGCTGGCAGCGAATGGTGTCCGCTGGCTTACAGGAGCGTTCGCTGTCAGCGAGTCTTCAGCACGACTTGAAACGAAGTGTAGAGTTTCGTCCGGAAATTCTCCAAGTGCTTGTAGCTTCTCCCCCACACTATTTGGGTGCACAATGCGGCTAAGGTGATCGGCCACATAGTTTTCCGCGCCCTTCTTGTCTTTGATTTCGATGTCGAACTCGCTCAAAAGCAAGATCCACCGAATAAGCCTTGGTTTGGCGTCCTTCTTCTTCATGAGGTACCTAAGGGCTGCATGGTCGGAGTAAATTATTACCTTTGCACCTAGCAAGTATGCGCGGAACTTGTCCAAGGCGAACACCACGGCCAATAGCTCCTTCTCCGTGGTTGTATAGTTCCGTTGGGCTCCATTTAGCATCATTGAAGCATAGTAGATGACGTGTGAGGCTTTGTCAATCCTTTGTCCAAGAACCGCTCCGACGGCGTAGTCGCTAGCATCACACATTAGCTCGAATGGGAGGGTCCATACCGGGGCTTGAATGATTGGTGCGGTGACAAGACGACTTCTCAACTCGTGGAAAGCCTCCTTACACTTCTCATCAAACTCAAATATGGTGTCCTTCTTGAGGAGTTCACAAAGAGGTGCGGTGATTTTGGAGAAATCCTTGATGAATCGGCGATAAAATCCTGCATGACCAAGGAAAGAGCGAACTTCGCGCACATTAGTAGGGCAAGGCAAAGATTGAATGATGTCAATCTTTGCCTTGTCAACCTCAATTCCCTTTCGGGAGACAATGTGACCTAAAACAATCCCTTGCTCAACCATAAAGTGACATTTTTCGGAATTCAAAACCAAATTTGTTTCAACACATCTTTTTAAAACCAATGCCAAATGGTCTAAGCAAGAGTTGAAGTCATCGCCATGAACGGTAAAGTCATCCATAAAAACTTCAATGAACTTTTCAATATACTCGGAGAAAATACTTACCATACACCTTTGGAATGTACCCGGAGCATTGCATAGTCCAAAAGGCATTCGGCGATATGCAAAAGTGCCAAAAGGACACGTGAATGTTGTTTTCTCTTGGTCCTCCGGTGCGATGGCAATTTGAAAGTAGCCCGAGTAGCCATCCAAGAAACAATAGTAAGCTCTTCCGGCGAGGCGCTCCACCATTTGGTCAATAAATGGGAGAGGGAAGTGGTCCTTGCGAGTCTCCGCGTTCAATTTGCGATAGTCGATGCAAACTCTCCATCCGGTTTGGACTCGCGTGGGCACTAGCTCTCCTTCTTTGTTCTCTACGACCGTGATGCCTCCTTTCTTTGGAACCACTTGTGTAGGACTAACCCATTTACTATCGGAGATAGGATAGATCATACCGGCTTGTAGTAGCTTTAGAACTTCCTTCTTGACCACCTCCATCATTGGTGGGTTGAGCCTCCTTTGGGGTTGTCTTGATGGTTTGGCTCCTTCCTCCAAAAGTATGCGATGCATGCACATGGTTGGGCTTATTCCTTTGATGTCCGCAATTGTCCATCCAAGGGCCGTCTTGTGTTCCTTAAGCACCGCTATCAACCTCTCCTCTTGCTCAAGAGTGAGCTTATTTGATATGATGACCGGCAAGGTATCTCCATCACCTAAGAAAGCATACTTGAGGTGGTCCGGCAATGGTTTAAGCTCTATCACGGGTGCCTGAACAATAGAAGGTAAAAGCCTCTCGCTTGGGAGGGTTAGTGTTAAGGCATCATTTCTTTGGTGAGTATGTTGTGCCTCTAATGCTCCCAAAACTTCATGCAAGTAAGGTGAAATAGAATATTCAAGTTTAAGCTCATCTAGAGGGGTTTCTAAAGCTACTTGCAATTCATCCTTCCCATTAAGCTCAAAAATATCTTCTACACAAGGTTCAATAGTATCAATAGCAAATAGAGAGTGTTCATCATGAGGATACTTCATTGCATCAAATATGCAATACTCTACCTTTTCGCCATCAAACTCCATAGTGAGTGAACCGGCATAGACATCAATCTTTGTTCGGGCGGTCCTTAGGAAGGGTCTACCCAAGAGGATAGGCGCCTCCGCTACTCCATGCTCCATGTCCAAAACAAAGAAATCTGCGGGAAAGATTAGCTTGTCCACCATAACTAAAACATCTTCTACAAACCCCCTAGGATAGATTTGAGAACGATTTGCCAATTGGATCACAACTCTTGTTTCTTGCAAAGCACCAAGACCAAGCGATTTATAGAGTGAGTATGAGATAACATTAATGGATGCTCCTAAATCTAAAAAGGCATGATTAAATTTAGCATCTCCAATTGTGCAAGGGATAGTAAACATACCCGGATCGCTACACTTTTCGGGCATACGCCTTTCTAACATAGCGGAGACATGTTCACTTACTTGAACTTTTTGCTTTCCCTTCAACTTTTGATTCCTCTTGACCGTGCATAATTCTTTCAAAAACTTTGCATAACGAGGAATAGCTTTAACTAGGTTGAGTAGGGGAATGTTTACCTCACACTTGGCGAATGTTTCGAAGAGTTCAGTGTCACTCTCCGGCCTCCTTGGATTCCTCAAAGCCTCCGGAAAGGGTGCCACCGGCTTAAAATCGTCAAGAGGAGGTTTGGAATCGGCAACAGCGTGTCCGGATGTGGGGACGTCAGTTTTCTGGGCAGAATCCGCTGGCAGCGAGTCGTGTTTCGCTGGTAGCGAGTCAGGTTCACTGGCGGCGAGTGGGATCCCGCTGGCAGCGACTGGGATCGTACCTGGTTCAGCAGATGCCTTCACCCCATTCGCTGCCGACGAGTCTGTTTTCGCTGTCAGCGGAATTTGCACAGAACTTGTCTCCTCCTTGTGTTCTTCGTAGCCTTCTTCCATGATCTCTTCTAAGGCTTCTTTCTCACCCCTAGGTGCGACAAACAGTTCCTTACCGTTCCTTAGGGTGATGGCGCTCACGTTCTCTCTTGGGTTGACCACCACTTGTGGTGGTAGCTTGCTCGAATCCTTTGCTTGTAGTTCTCCAATTGCTTGAGCCATTTGGCCCATCATCTTCTCTTGTGCATTCATCTTCTCCGTTTGAGCTTTGAGGGTTTCTAGAATGAGCTTGTATGGATCCTCACCTTGTTGATTAGCTTGAGGAGCCCCCCTTTGACGATTATCATAGGGTGCTCTATATTGGGGTCCTCCTTGTTGATAGGGAGGTTATTGTTGTTGATTGAACCGGCCACCATAACCTTGTTGTTGAAAATTAGAATTATAGAGATTATTACCATAGTTGCGGCGTGGACCGTAGTCTCCCATAGCATTGACCTCCATGGCTCCATCTTGCACGTCGGGACATTGATCCATAGGATGGGATGGGTCTCCACACAACCCACATGCTTTGAGTTGTTGTTGTTGACCTCTTTGCAAAGTTAGATTCTTTAGAGCCTCTCTAATCTCCTTAAGCTCGTTTTGCATGCTTGATGTTGGGGAGTCCAAGTGCAAGACTCCTCTAGCTCCATGAGACCTTCGATATTGTTGAGAAGCATTAGCAAGCTCCTCAAATATCTCCATAGCTTCCTCCGGTGTTTTGTTTAGGATGTTCCCTCCACTAGCCGAGTTAACCATTCCACGATCGTGATCGAGTAGCCCCTCATAAAGATATAGGACCAAATCTTCCTCCGAAAAGCCATGATAGGGACAACTAGCTTTTAGCTTCTTGAATCTCTCCACATATTCGTAGAGAGTCTCCGTGGCCGGTTGCTCAATGCTTGATATCTCCTTCTTCAAAATATTGTGTCTAGTGGCGGGGAAGTATTTGCGCAAGAAGGCCTTTTTCATCTCCATCCATGTAGTAATGCTCTCTGTGGGTAAATAATAGAGCCAATCGTTGGCCGCATCCTTCAAAGTGAATGGGAAGGCCCTTAGCATCATTTGATCCTCCGTGATGCCTTGAGGTCTCAAACGATCGCATATTCCGTGAAACTCCACAAGGTGCTTGTTTGGGTCCTCTCCACTCATGCCATGGAACATTGGCAAAAGATGGACCCATGGTGACTTGAATTCCAATTTGGTGCCCTCCGGGATTGTTGGGAGCCTAATAGCCAATGGTTGTGTTTGTAAATTTGGCTCCTTTAGCTCCTTCAAAGTGCGTCGTTGTGGAACCACGAGCACATTGCCGTCGTTTGGCGGTGGTTGATTGTTGTCTCCGTTGTTGTCGCCCATCTCTTCTTTGTTTTCCGGGTTGGATGAGTGCTCTCTTCGCAACCTAGAAGTCGTTCTTTCAATTTCTGGATCAAAAGGTAAGAGATTGGAATTAGTAGAACGGGTGTGGACCATGCGAGTGGTCCACACAAAAGTTGATGATTAAACTACACAAAGAAATCTAATTAAATCTCCCCGGCAACGGCGCCAAAAACATGACGGGATGAAAATCGTTGATTCCCAATCAAATAGTTCCCACTCTCACAAATTAGTATAATTGGCAAGAAAGGGGTCGAATCCTCGGGAGATTTAAGATTTCACAATGCAATTTGATCACCAACAAGTAATAAAAGTGGGAAAAGATGCGACTTTTAAATAAGAACAAGTAAAGTAAAGTAAAGATGGAATTTTGTTGTAAAATCAAGAGTAGAGAACGGTTCCACCCACGAATTCTTTGACATTGGTTGGCTTATCGATCATTGAATTCTTTTCAAGCTTATTAACTTTCCTACAAATTCCTCTCGTCTTGGTTTATATGGATTAAAAGTCCTACGAGTCCAATCAATCCCTTACACCTCAATGCAATCATAACACGGTTAAGATTTAACAAAGAGATAGCACAACATCCCAAGAACTTGAGCACATAAATAACACCAATTAAACACGGTAAATCGATGTTTAAGATATATGTCAACTTCCTACATAATCATGCTTCAAACACGGAATCCACAATCTTATGCATGCTACTATAGAAATAACGCAAATACGAAAGCATTAAATCTTAGCACGAAATCAATATTATCAAGTCGGCCAAGCAAGATAACATCAATAACATAACAATAAGCACAAGGAAGTTGAAGGAATTATAATAGAGGAAAGATAACTTGAATTAAAAACTCACAATTCACCAACCAAGTCTCCGAAAACGTAGGTGAAACACTAGGAAAATTAGCCGCTCATGGCTTACCTAAGCTCTCTTCTCTTCTATGGTGATTGCTCCAATTGAAAACTTAATTAAACTAACCCTAGAACATCCTATTTATAAGCCTAATGTCTTCCATAAAAGGTAGATAAAAGATAGATAAAAGATAGAAACTTCCTAAACAAACTAGATAAAAGATAGAACTTTCCTAAATTAATTCAGCGTCGGAATCCGCTGGCAGCGAGAAATTTCCGCTGGCAGCGAATGGCCTTGATTGCGCTTCTGTTGGATTTCCGCTACCACCTCGCTGGCACACTCGCTGGCAGCGATTTTTCCATGCCTTAGAATTTTTCCATCCTCCTAGGACCCTTCCTTCCGCTTCCGCGAGACACTGAACCCGCTGCCGCGAGCTGGGCCTTCCGCTGTCGCGAGCTCATCCATCCGCTGGAGCGAGTTCCTTCTTCCGCTGGAGCCTCCAGGTCCTCGTGATTCCGCTGCCGCGAGTCCTTCCATCCGCTGCAGCAAGTTCTTCCATCCGCGGGCGCGAGAGCCCTCTTCCGCTGGAGCGAGTAGCCGAAGCTTCGTCCTCTTGGTGATTCCCGCTGGCAGCGGATTTTTCCGCGGTAGCGGACGTCTCGCTGCAGCGGAATTAGTCACTAGCAGCGGACGTTGCTTGCCCTTCCTCTGTCGCTGGCTCTCTCTTCCCGCGGGCTTTCTCTCGCTGGCTCCTCCTCTCGCTGGCTTGCCGGGCTCCAGGATTCTGGTTCTACTCGCTGGCAGCGACTGTATCATTCGCTGGCAGCGACTGATGCCCAGAAGCTCGATTCTTCATTGTTCTTCCCTCTTTCTTTCTCTTCTTAGCTTGATTTCTTGACTTCACTTGGCCATGTTTAACAGCTTTCTCTTGCTTTCCACCATGTCGGATCTACGATTCTGCACAATTCAACCGAAATAGCGTAGATTCCGAACTTTTCCACAAAAAGAGTTTTATCTAAATTAACACTAAAACATGCATATTCTACAATGTAAATGCAACTAAATTATCCTATAATGCCCATTAGAAATGTGCATTATCAGCGGCGCCCGCGACATGTTGCTGCGGCCGCGACGTCTGTTGCCACTGTTGTTTCCGCTTCGCTCACGGCCTCCACACTAGGCCTGATATACGAGCCTATGAGCTCGAGCTCAAATCCTATTCGAGTATATTTATGAGCTCAAGCTCGGCCCGTGAGCTTGATGTAGAGCTCGAGCTCGGCTCATTGAGCTCGTTTGTTCTCGAGCCCGAACTCGAGCTCGAGCTCGATAAGCTCAGTTGGGCTCCTTATAAGCTCAAACTCGGGCTCGACGAGCTCGATATGACTAGCTTGAAGTGAAACTGTGAAAGCAAAGTTCCACATTCAAAGTGACACTCATAGTTCAACAAAGGAGCACATTAAATTCAACAGCAAAATGAACAACAAAATTCAACAGCAAATTAAATTCAAGCAACACTCATAGTTCCACATTCAAAGTGAAAGCAAAGTTCAACACAAACGCACATTTGCACCATTCAAAGTTCAACACAGCAACACATTCAAAGTGAAAGCAAAGTTCAACACAGCAACACAAAGTTCAACACAATTGAAGAAAATTCTAGCGGCACAGCAGCAGCAACACAGCAGCCCCGAACCAGCAGCACAACAACCCCGAACCAGCAGCACAACAACCCCATTCCAGCAGCACCATTACAGCATCACGGCAGCACCATTACAACACTATAGCAGCACCATTGAATGTTCGAGTAAATAAAATGAGAGATGGAATTTACAACAGCTTGAAGGAACTAAAGTCATATAACTAAAATGCAATAAAATGAGAGATGGAATTACCTTAATTTGAATCATCTAGGCTTTCCAAATCGAGTAAATCCAAATCAGACTTAAACCAATTATGTCCACAGACAAGTGCTTCTAATGTTTCATCACCCAAAGAGCATCGATCATCCCCAAGAACTCTACGTCCAGTGCTAAAGGCCGACTCGGAAGGCACACTAGTTATCGGAACAGCCATAATATCCTGAGCCATCCGGGATAAGATTGGAAAGCGTGTCACATGTTGCTTCCAGTGGTTCAAGATATCAAAAGCTTTTCCACATGCATCCAACCCGTCATCGATATATTTATCAATCTCTTTTGTAGATGGATGCGCAGTAGATTTGTTCTTCAACCATTAAGCAACAACAAACTCATCAGATTCATAGCCAACAAAGCTATCAGATTCAAAGCTAACAAAGCTATCAGATTCATAGCTAACAAAGCTATCAGACTAATTCGTATCCAACAAACTCATTAAGCAACAACAAACTCATGAGATTCATAGCTAACAAAGCTATCAGATTCAAAGCTAACAAAGCTATCAGACTAATTTGTAGCCAACAAAGTCATTAATCAACAACAAACTCATCATATTCGTAGCCAACAAAGCTATCAGATTCAAAGATAACAAAGCTATCAGACTAATTCGTAGCCAACCAAGTCATTAATCAACAACAAACTCAAAGCTATCAGATCTGAAATGGAGAAATGGTGGGTTACTGGATTGGGAACGAACCAACGAAGGGCCGAACTGCCGAAGGCTATCAAACAGCTCCGGAGAGCAACAAAGAATGAAAATGGAAACGCAAATGGAGAGCAAAACACTGGAGGGTGATAGACGGACAGAGGCAGCACCGCCGGTGAGGAAAACGCTGGACTGGAGTGGAGGGTGACACCGTGACGGCGTGACAGAAGACGGCTTCCGGACTGGAGGGTGACATACGACGGCTTCGCTGGACTAAAGGGTGACAGACGACCGCTTCCGGACAGAGGCATCATCGACGGTGAGGACAACGCTCCTCGAGCTTCACTAGAGGGTGACCGGTGACGGCTACGGCTTCGCTGGACTGGAGGCAGTGGAGGACTGGAGGCCGGAGGGTGAGGGTGACAGATTTTGGGTTTCTATCGCGCGGAATGGGGATGACGGGGTGGGTGAGTGAAACACATTCTAATTGGGGGGTAATTTTGTCAATTCAAGTATGTACCGAGTTGGCGAGCTACTGGGAGCTCGAGCTCGGCTCGAGCTTGAATCGAGCTCACTTACAGGCTGGAACTCAGCATGTATTATTCGAGCGATCCCGAGTCGAGTTTTTATCGAGCCGAGCCCGAGTCGATCCCGAGCTACTCGGCTCACGTATCAGGCCTACTCCGCGTTGTTGGTTCGGGCGGGATTGGGTCTGGTGGTTGGAGTCCGGTCTGGATTGGGTTTGGGGGACAGGGTCGGGGGCTAAGAAGTCTTTGTATGACACAAGGACGTGGGAAGAGCCTTGAGGGCGGCCCTGGCGGCTCTCCTCCCTGGAGAGCATGCTGCGAGCCACCATGAAAGTCGGCAGTGGCGAGGTATTGCTGATCATGCCACCGACGACATCAAATTTGGTGAAGAGGTCGTTGATGAGTTGAAGGACAAGGCGCTCTTCGCTGACCTTGTGGCCGACATCGCCAAATTGGTTAGTGATGGCTTTGATGGCAAGACAGTAGTCGGAGACGGTGGAAAAACTCTCCTGACGGGTATTGATGAACTTTCCCTCAAAGATTCGCTGCTCTAGTGGATTGATTGTCATGAAAAAGGCCCTTGATACGAAGCCAGACATCCCGAGCGGTGGAGTCGGGTTGGAGGACGATTATCAGAACGTCCTCGGATATGGTGGCATAGATCCATCCAAGAACGACGGAGTCAAGGAGGTTCCAAAGAGGCTCAAGGACATCATTCGGACGGCCAGAGCCGTCGATGTGGGCGATGACATCGTGACCCTTACATGCGGTTTGAAAAAGTTCCGCCCATGTGTGGTATTGAACCTGTTTGAGATCAAGGGTTAGGGGAATTTGATTTTTGATGTTGGTGACGGATTGAGCGGAACGAAAAGGATTTTGTGGCTGCGGTGTGGGGTTAGGGTTGGGTGGAGGAGGGTTAAGGTTGGATGAGTTATTATCTTCGACAGTAGACATCGATAGAGGTTAGAGATGGTAGCGGAAAAGAGAAGAGGGGAAGAGCGGCGGCGGCGTGGGGGGCGACGGCTGCTAGGGTGGGGGTAGGGGTGACCACGGGTTACGGGTCGACCCGTGACCCGACGGGTCGTACGGGTTAATGACCCGGCGGGTCCGGGTCAACGGGTCAACGGGTGGGAGCGGGTTGCGGGTTAGGGTTAGGGTCAGGGGTTTTGAACCCGATGACCCAGCGGGTCATGACCCGGTGGGTCAACCCGCCATCCCAAATTTTTTTTTTCGAAAAAAATATTTTTTTTTATGTTTATAATAATTATTATGTATATTATTCTTAGAATAATTCATAATATATAAACATATACTAGTTTGCAATGTGCAATGTGGGTCAAAAGCACTATCACCCTTCCCTTTTTATAGATTTGGAAGACATCTCCTATTCTCTCAACTTTCAATGTGGGACAAAACTCTTGTCCCACATTGAAAGTTGAGAGTTAGAATGAGAAGGGATGGATGTATATATATGTGTACTCCATCCTCCCTTAACCCTCACTCTCTACCTTAAGCTTTATTTCTTATATTGAAATGAAGTAAAGTTTGAAAAGTTTTATATCCTTACATTTATATTGTAGTGGATAAAGGAAGTTTTATAAAAATATAAAATTTCTCATATTTTTTTCCACTTCATATTAAAATGAAATGGATATAAAAAGTGATAGGTAGAAAAAGTCTTTACCTATCATTTTTTTAAAAAAAATTTTAGTCAAAAATATTAAAAAATATAATATTTTTTTTTAATTTGGGAATCCGACGGGTCGACCCGAACCCGCCAACCCGCCGGGTCTAACCCGTGGCCACGCCTAGGTGGGGGCGGCGGCGGCTGTGGGCGATGGCGGCTGCAAGTGCGAGAGCAGCAGCGGCTTGGGGCGGCGGCGGCGGCTAGTGGATCGAAAATTGTGAAACGAAAAAGTAGGGTTTCACAAAAAAAAACTGATACCATGTAAGTGTTTGGATAACTGAGTCATTGCCGGAGCTCAGAGGCCTACTCTGTATATATATTAATGGGTGAAAACCCTAAGGGTACAATGGTAACTGTACACGTATAAATAATATATGCTAACAACATATACTCTAGGAAAGATCGGGACAAAATCTTTGTGACAGAAAATGAGCGTCAAAGAAGCTAAAATTTAATAATTCAATAAAAATATAAATTAGAAAAATTAATAATTTAATTAAGCGAAATGTCTCTCATATCAATAGAAATGTAGTATTAGATTAAAACTAGCAGATTTTTAGAGAGTAAAAGTATGTAATTTAATCTAGTTCGGTCCATAACCCAGAAGATAGTTCAAATTGGGATTTTAAATTAGATTTGATTTTCACAACAAAATCCACCACCCTTGGACCCAAAAAAACCCGAACATGGGTCCAAAGGACCAAAGACGAGCCCAAGGAGTAAGAGGTGGGAGCGGATGAGCGTGCAATAGATTAGCCAATGAATAGGTCGACACTCAGCACACCAATCAGACGAAATCGACGAACGAAGCCAAAGACAGGTCGGAGGCGACTCAGGGGAGGGAAGAGGTGGGCCGGCGGCAGACAAGAGAGCTAGTGGCAACCGAGCCAGGCGATAACGAAGGGGATTGAGTACGGAGGAGGAAGGATAGGAGCATCGATCCACCCCGATCCGAAGCAAAGGTACGATTCAAGCTTAAAATTGGCCAAGATCGGTCGGAAAAAACCAGGCGCCCATGAAGGGGAAGCCGACGCCCAAGAGGGTTGTGCGAGATGGGGAGTTGAGCGACGGACGGAAGAAGCGACCGCCAGACCATGGTTGGGGTACATCGAAGTAATCGGTTAGAGGAGAGAGGAGCGGCGGATGAAAGCGTCCGGCCAGGAACAGACCCGTCGGAGGTGGCGGAGAGTGCTTGAAGGTTCTGGGGGAAGAAATCCCAAATTGATTTGGGGATGAGTTTGTTTTGCAATACCAGTATGTAGCATTGACCATTTATTTGATGAGATATTCACTATATATATATAGATAGTAACACATTTCATTTACCTTTTCTAAGTCTACCCAAAGTACTAGCTACAACTTAACCAAAGGTTGGTGGAATATATTACTTCTATATTAATATTAGTGCAAAAGTAAAAAAGTGTAATTAGTACTTCTAAAACATCAAATATTGTTGATCATATTTCACTTTCTATTATGCCCTTTGCAAATCTGACCCTCCCCTGTCCAAATTTGCAAATATGTCAAAAGTGTTCAAAATTTTGCAAAAATAACAGGTAAAAAAAACTGGGAAACCGGAAGACTCTTCCGCACGAGTTCGACCTAGCACCAACGCCATCCACCCAGATCCACAAGGAATGGGGGTCCTCCTTCTCGCCGCCACCGACCGACCACGCATCCGTTAGGGGTCGCCGCCTCTACATTGGTGGCCTCTGACGGTGATGAAACTCATGGCGCCACCTCTAGGGCTTGCGATTTGAGAAGAGGTGAACATCGCGAGGCTTCTTCTCCGGCTGGCCCTGGCTTGCTGCTTCTTCTCCGGTCGGCGGCCACTGTTTCCCCTCCAGCGCGGCATGCTGCTTCCTCTCCGACTGCGCATTGTGCGAGTGCGCTTCTTCTCCGAGACTCCGACTGTGCGACTCTGCGAGTCTCAACCTCTCCGGCCTCCCCTGATCTTCTCCGGCTTTAATTTGAGGGTTTCAATTTGCGAGTCTCAACCTCTGCTTCTTCTCTGATATAATGATATTCCGATCATCCCCCTTGCATACATTGAACAGATGTGTTTCAATTTGAGGGGTTGAATACTTGAATGGGGTTTTAATTCGAGGGTATTTGAAATCAATTACGGAGTAGTTGAATGAGATTTCAATTTGAGGGTATTTCAATTTAAGGGTACTGGGTTTCAATTTGAGATTGACCGAATTTTAGTATGCATATTTGAGCCTTTGTTGGCTTCAATTGTATAAGTTCAAAATTAAATTTATTTTTTAATTTTAACAAATAAAAATGGCTGAAATTTAGTTTAAAACAATTAAATGAGTCTCTTCCCCCCCCCCCCCCCTCTCCCCATCTCTGTCTCCCCCTAAAGTCTTTACCTTCCACCGGCTGTGAAGGTGCCCAATTTAATTGCAAAAATGACATTATGTCATTCCTTTGCCAATTTTTTTGGTCTTGGTCATTTTTGCAAAGTGGGCCAATATTTGGTATATCCATGCAAAACATCCTTCCTAAAACATCAAATTTTCGATCGCAATGAGCATTTTGTTATATTTAACTCTTGACTATATCCAAAACTCATATAATGTAATAAAATATGTATTTTCAAAGTCATTCACATCTTTAAATATATAAAAAAAATCATACAAATAAAATAAATATCAGGATCATTTTAACCGTTATTAGATTCAAAAATAAAACCACCTAAACCTGTTCAAATAAATATCACAATCCATAATTTATACATTAACAAAATAAAACAACAAAAAATAATCTCAAATTCTAAACAAACTGTCAAAGTGCCAAACGTCAGCACCTTTGCGGTGTCTTGACGAATACCCTATGCTAAGCGTCTTGGCGGTGTCTAGGCGGGCGCCAATAATGTTTTTGGTTGGAACCTTAGTACCTTACTAACATCATAAGTCCAGATCTCGACATGTATTTGACGATATATTTTTTTTTTTGAAAACGAAAAGAAATTAGGAAGGACTACGAGCGGTTTGCAGTCCATTCTAGAGCATCCTTTTGGATGAGAACTTGCAGTTCTAAATCCGTGTTAGGGTTGATGATAGTGATTAAATGACCTAGGAGCCGCTACGCTATTAATTTTCCTAAACATGTGACGAATGTGTATTGCCTGAAATCGACAGGGTCAATCAGAGAGTCGAAAATAATCATTTCGACTTCCCAGGGCATGTGTACAGTCTGAAATTTGACGAGAAATTGAACGATCGCTTAATTTTATTAGACGATACACTTTCTTGAATAAAGGTTTTTTTAATTTAGATTGGAGAGCACTTCGTGGCGTAGCATGATTGGAAGAAACTCACCATAATAACGTGGCAGTGCTCCGGTTCATGACGTTCTCTTAAAACTCCGCATTGTATACAGTTGGCGGTTGAAAACGCTGCGTATCGGTATTCCATCCTATTTTCTTCGATGATCTGATTTCTCCCCCCTTCTCTCTGCCTGTCCGATGCGTCTACTACCTATCTCCGATTAGATTCGGAAGACTTCAAATTTCTAATACCTAGTTTCATGCTCTAGTTTCGTTTCTTCCAATTTCGATTCTTGTTCATTGATTCTTCGAGTTAAAGGTCTCTGAACAATTGAAGAACCACATTCGATCTTTCTGAGCTGCGTTATAGGTTGATGGTATTGAAAATCCCCGTCTTTTCCTTCTGGTACTTTGTGATTCTCAGAATTTTTGCTGCTGCCGGAACCCTATCTGGTTAGATTAGGTATGCAGGTCCTTGATAGGTCCCTTTCTTTTGTTTTGGTATCTATTTTTTTTGGATTTTTGGGTTGTAGGTAATGTATTATGTGTCAAGGGATCGTTTCAGCTTGATGATTTTGATCCAATTGCTCGTTTCTTCATTTCTGCATTCCGAATCATTTTTTTTTCTGTTTGTTTCTAAATGACTCTAGAATCTTGCTTAAATTGAAGAAATGAATGAATGAATAATAAGATGCTTTCTTTTAGCCTGAAAAATAACAGCGATTTGTAGGTTATATTGCCGCATCAAATATGGTCTTTTAACCGAGATTTGCTGACTTGTCGGTTCTTTATTTTCTCATTTTGTATCTAGATTGAATGTGTTTTATGATGATGTGTGCATTTGCGTTCTTTGATTTTGATGTATGTCTTATGTTTATGTTTATACTTTTGGTTGGGCAGCGATATCGGGGAAAATGATGAAGCTGCAAACCTATGGTGTACTAAGTTTGTTTGCCACACTTGCTGTTGTTTATCATGGATTTCACAGCAGAGGCCAGTTCTACCCTGCTATGGTATATCTGTCGACTTCGAAGATCAGCCTCGTTCTTCTTCTCAACATGGGCCTAGTGATCATGTGTGGTTTATGGCAGTTAACCAAGAAGATCTTTCTTGGCTCTCTTCGGGAGGCGGAAGTGGAGAGGTTGAATGAACAATCGTGGAGGGAGGTCATGGAAATCCTTTTTGCAATCACGATATTCAGACAAGATTTCTCAGTCTCTTTTCTCACTATGGTTACTGCACTCCTCTTAATCAAGGCTTTACACTGGTTGGCGCAGAAGAGAGTGGAGTACATAGAGACGACTCCCACTGTGACCAGGATGTCTCATATAAGGATTGTTTCGTTTATGGGATTCCTCCTCCTCATAGATAGTCTCTTCCTATACAGTTCTCTGAAATATTTGATTGAAACACGGCAGGCTTCTGTTTCTCTGTTCTTCTCATTTGAGTAAGTCTCGTCCTCACTTGGGATCATAATGCTCTTTTTATTATGACATAAAAATCTGTATATTTGATTTGACATGGATTTGTTAGTTAATCATATGTAACCTTTTGTTTATCCTGGTTTTAACTGCATTTTCTTCCTGAATTTAATATAGTTTAATTTTTGCTTGAAGAGTTGTTTGAGATTGTAATGCTCTGTGCTTTCTGCTGACTGATGACAACAAATAATCTCTTATGTTCACAAGCAATTTATAAACCAGGCCTTGAACATTTACGTTGGTGCCAGTGCTAAATTAGTTGCTTCTTTTTTGTTTTATGTAAAGATTGATTGTCACTTTGATTTGTGTACTCCGATTCAGCATAACCTTATTTGAGGATGATCTCCTTTTTAGATGCCTTCTTTCCTGTCTTCTTCCTTTTTGCTGACAATGGAGTATATGTTTTCAGGTACATGATACTAGCAACAACAACAGTGGCAACGTTTGTGAAATATTTGTTTTATGTATGTGATGTATTTATGGAAGGTCAATGGGAGAAGAAACCTGTTTATACATTCTACTTGGAACTAATCCGAGACTTATTGCATTTGTCTCTGTACCTGTGCTTCTTTATGGTGATTTTCGTGTAAGTCCTCTGAGCTCTGCAAAGTTGATTTGCATAGTGAATTGCTTAGATGAATATTTTTCCAAAGAGAAGACCAAAAAAGTAGATTTTTGATCTAGGAAGCTCAAAGAGAAATTCCTTCATGCTCTATCAATCATATTGTTTTTTTCCTTGATTGGTTGTTTACTTGGATGGCTAAGCATTTTTCTCACATAGAATTAATGCCCTGGTAGCTGCTTGTGCCAGATTGATAGTTCTTAGTTCATAAAACATGTTTCTGATATGACCAGGTCAATGTTGTTGCCCTATTGTTATATTTACTGTTTATGCCCTGATTACGGAAGAACTTAGAGATGTCCTCCATAGGAGTGATGTTACAAGAACTAGAGTAATGCAGAACTTTTCTGAACCTAAAGATTTGTTTAAGGCAAAGATAATGCTCAGTAAATTCTCATTAATTTGGAACTAACCAACTTCGAAATAGTTTCTGCATTTGATCGAGTTTTAGGCCTTGTTTGGTTAGAAACCCAAAAACCCATGAGTAAAAAATCTCAGGAAGTAGGAGAAATGAGGTACTAAGTGCATCTGGACTTGCTTTGATCAAAATAGTTTCTGCATCTGATCGAGTTTTATTCCTTTAAAATGAAAAATCAAATTCCTATGAATTGGACTTTGATCAATTGATTCTGTTGTTTTGGTCTGAAATGAGGTACTACGTGCATCTGGACTTGCTTTGCCATGTTCTTGGATGCTCGTTTTCCCCACTTTATAATTGTATTTACATATCCATAGATATTATAGTTGTTTATAATGTTTGCATTCCATTTGTAGAAACTATGGTGTACCTTTGCACCTCATAAGAGAGTTGTATGAGACATTCCGCAACTTCAAGATCCGTGTTGCTGATTACGTCCGCTACAGGAAGATTACTTCCAATATGAATGACCGATTTCCGGATGCTACACCTGAAGAGTTGGATGTGTGAGTTTTTTTTTTCATATTTCTTTAATAGTCAGTAAGAAGTTTTATTGAGAGAACACAAGACTATACAATCCCAATTTTCCATCTATATTTCATGTTGCTTGCATATTAACATCTTTTTATTGGGTGTGTAGGAGTGATGCAACGTGCATCATCTGTCGTGAGGAAATGACCACTGCTAAGAAGCTTATATGTGGACATCTCTTTCATGTGCATTGCCTCCGGTCCTGGTTAGAGCGACAACACACCTGTCCTACTTGCAGAGCTCATGTTGTTCCTTCTGAGACCAGCACAAGCTCAGCTGTGGGGCCACATGCGCCGCATACTAATTCTAATCAACCTGGTATACTATTATTTACTCGTGTAAACTATTAAAATGGAAAATTTTTACAGTCTAGGAGCTGTTTCCCTTTTTCATTGTTAGAAGTTAGAACTTTTGTGAGGCTGAGTTGTCTAATTAATAATGTGCAATATACAGGTTCAGCCAGTGCATCTGGTCAGAGTTCAAATGTTGATGGTGCAACAGAGGATAACATGAGCAGAAATGATAGACTCCAAGCTGCAGCTGCGGCAGCAGCTTCAATGTATGAGAAATCCTTTGTATATCCAGCGGCAAACACACTAGTATGGTGAGTAAGATGTCCTTGTCCTATTATTGGTCGTGTCATACGACAATAGTCACAGTATCTTATAAAGGTCTCTACAGAGTTACATGCTTCTAATTAGGAGCTGAAGCCATTTGAGTAGAAATCCAGCTTTTGTCTCTCAAGCAGCAGCTATAAAATATGTTGCGACAGTTCTTTATATATATGTGGTTATGCTAAGATTGCTAACAAGTTCTTCAAGAAATTGAGTTTGAAGGACAAGTTTTCTAGTTTGAATATTAAAAGCCTTATGAGATGGCTCCAGACAATCCTTCCACAAAATCCGTAACCTTGTGCTGTAGAATGGCCTCTGTACATTTGCAGGTAGAGTTTGGCCATATGGAGTTGAATATTGAACCAGTAGAAATTTCAGTACACTGTAATCCCTTGTTATATTTATTGTAGCAAATGCTTGGATAAACGATTGATTGTCATTTCCAAATTGCAGGACCCCAGGATATGCCACTCTTCCACAAGTTCATGGCCAGTTTCCAGACTCAACAGCCAGAGGTTACAGTGAAGGACGGGTTTCGTCCGGACAACCACTACCTCATCTAAATGGAATAACTGGTGGGAACACGAGTTCACCATTTTCTCAGTTCCCACAATCTACTTTTTTGCCCTTCCAAGTACCAGGTTTAGACATGACATCTGGGCTGAATCATAACCAGATGATGAATGAAGCTGATATCGACAATCATAAGAAATCCTTGCAACATCAAATTGAGGTAAGTTACCTTTTCAGGGTTGTTTTGGTACATATGAGACTTGTTCAAATATATTTTGTTTGTTTTTCTATTTGGGTCCTATTTTTTCTCGATTGAAAATTAAATGAGGTTACAATGAAGGCATGATCTTTCCAAATCCCATGAACTGAATGTGCCTTGTCCCACAGAAGATCACTTCAGTTGGCTCCGTTTTGCAGCAAAGCAGTGACCCTTTTCTTTCTCATGTATCCTCTCGCAGATTCTGCAAAGTCAGCTCCGGCAACTTCAGACAATGAAACACGATGAAGCTACTCCAGAATTACCATCGCAACACAAGGGAAAAGCAGTTGCTTCGTCATCTGAATCAGACTGTGGCCGCCACGAGGGGATGGAAGAGGCTACCTCTTGAAAGGCCCTTGTGAATATTTTGTAGATAGTGCCACAAAATGTCACAGTGGATACTTCAAAGAGTACTGAAACAGGTAAAAAGCTTCTGATCCATGTGGGGTTCTAGATCTAGAGTACCTGTAAGATTTGTCAGTTTGTATAAGTTATCAAAGACAACGTTGTACCTCCCTTGACGTTTGATCTCCGAGATAGGGATATTGTATACTCCGTACAATTTTAATTGCGGTTGGTATAATCGCATAACTTGGCTTTTATGTTTAGTAGGGATGAAAATAGATGAGGTTATCGGTGGATACACCTATTTCATCTCCCGATCGGTTAAGAAATTTGCTCCTTCCATCATCTACTAACCCCTCCATTCATATTCGATCCAACCATCATCTGCGGGTATGGTGAAATATATGAGTGAGAAATTTCATATAAACGTTGGAAATAAAACTAAATAAGAAAATGGTTAGTGAAGTATAAGTTATTTCAAATATGGAAATTCCCTTTGAAATGAGATATGCCAAGATTGCATGAACTGTATCAGTTGAAGATAATGTATCAGTTACCTGCGCGGGACTACAACTGGTAGTTAAAGATAGATAATCGTATATAAGCTAAGATTTTAAAGATCCCCCCATTTTTTTTGTTGCCTAGATTAAACCTTCATCTTGATGTGTAATTCAATCATAGGAAACCAATCCAGCTTCTCCTACCTATGATGTTCGAGACTAACTCGGGAAGTAATTTCATCGATCGCATAGCCTTTAATTTCGACAATATTTTTGTAACAGAACCTGATTTGACAGGGAGAAACAAACAAGACAAATGTATTTTATATGGTGCAAAATGATCAAACATTTATTAATTAATTTTATGAGCAAATAAGACATCTTCAGGAAATGAAAGTATGAACTCAAGGAACTCGTGCAGGGCCATATCAAAACAAAAAACTTGGCAACTGCCTTTTGTTCCTCCCACTTCACATGATACATGATAGTGCATTGGAGTCATGGGTACATGTATTATATTTAGGTAAATTTATACTAGTGTTTTATATACATACACAAGGGAGGAATGGAAACAATGAATCAGGAAACCCAGAGAATATAAATAGCGAAATAAACGAAAAGGGGATCAGGGAGAGGGAACATGGATGATAATCGCCACCTGAGACTTGCATTGTATTTGTTGCAGTAAATTATCTGATTCATTAGATAGAGGGCTCCGTGATTACAAGGGTAAGAGGAAACTACGTTTTCCTTTCAATCCGGCAACACAGGAATTCACATCCCCCATTTCCCTATTCATAGTTTACCTGATATCCCAATCCCCATTACCTACTTTAACTACATCCTGCATTAGAGATACAAAAGGTCGGCCAAGGTGGAAACCGACACCCATTCCCCGCAAACATCACAAGGTTATATGTGGATTATACTAGAATCATTCATCGTCTGATAAATGGACTAAACCAGTTTCCACCCCACCAGCCTGAAGATTATCTGGCTGCGTTGCTGCATCAAGTGATGCTTCAAACTCCGACAAGTTCAACGAGTCAAAATTTCGAGCAATTTCAGGAAGGGGTGGAAGTGTTGCTGCAGTTGATCTCACTACACTTTGATCCGTGGGAGTCATAAGCAGCTCCCTAGCAGGACCAGAAGTCTGTAGTGCTGGCATTGGCCTTGCAGACATCCCAGCCAGATGGGTCCCACCATTTGAACCCGTGAGATATATTTGTGGTTGTGGTTGCAGTTGTGGTTGTGGCTGCAGTGGCAGTGGTTGCGATCCTAAGGTGGAGTTTAGTGGTCGACTCGTTGAGAAAGCGTGGCCAGGTGTGTTGGTCATGGGCATGGAAAGGTTTAAGCTTTCACGGAGAGGTGGTAGCAAACGTACTTCACTGCTAGCCATTCGGTTTCCAGAAGAGAGAAGACCGTTTCTATGTGGCAGTGTAGCTGGCATCGTCGAAGTTTGTACCATGGAATGATTGACATTGTGAGTTGGTAGTGCAGTTGCAGTCTGAGTGCCAACTGTTGCAGGTGAAACCGATCTTCCAGCAAATTGTGACTGAAGGAGCTGCAGGGTCAATCTCGAAGGCACTGCTGCAAAAACTAACTGACCTCAGCGAAAGCATTAATAATAGACTTATCTATACTATGATAGTAACAGACCATAACCAATTTGCTCCCGTTTCCATCAAATCATAAGCTCCCAAACTAGGGAAGAATTTCTGGGAGGACCAATTGCTTCATGGGATTCACTTTGTATGCGATCGATTAGGAAAGTTAGAATTATTGAAATACACATCAAAGTTTTAGTTTCAGTAAGAAATTATATTCTCTAATAATCCTTTTTTTTTAAGGACATTTCCATTTCACCATTGTGTCGCAACTTTCTCCTAGAGGGACACCCTTTGAGCATCTTATAGGATGGTATAGCACACCCAATGCTTATCTGAACAGAGTAAAGTAGAACCCCTCTAGCGAGGTAAAGAGAAGCTCTCACAAGGAAATGATGAAAAAAAATTAAGAAATTACCCTGTTGTGCTCCAGGTGCTACCCTGTGGTCAATGCATTTACTACGGAAAGCCTCTGCTAATGCAATATTCATAACAACTTTTCGCTGAATGTGATCCAGCTCATTCTTCTTCTGCAAATGTGATGCCTTAGCTTCCTGAAGCATGGAGTCATACTTCTTACGAATCTGAGCAACTATTTCTTCAATTTCTTTATCACACTCCAATCTCAGACCAGAAACCTGGCAACTAAAATATAAGTAAAAAGAACAGAAAAAAAATAAGAAGAATACAAGGAGGACAAGTAAGCAAGATACATACCATCTCTTCATGGTTCTTAGACACTTGATTGGATTCTCCACAAATCCTCTCATACTCCCTTTGAAGTGGATCAAATTCTTTACTCGAACCTTGAGAAAGGTAGGAACCTGAAAGAGTAGCAGGCAATGATCTGGAAGCCGTATGATTTTCGAACTGAGAAGAATTATGCAAGAGAGGATTCAAAGAAGCTTCTAATAATGGACTTAGAGTAGCTTCAACTGATCTATTCGAAGGCCTTTGATCCTCTTGAACTCGGGGCTCAGTAGTTTGAAATGGAAGACTGGAAACAGACAAATGATTCTCGGGTAGACTAGAAGAACGTAAACGTGGTTGAGTCACGTCAACAGGATGAGCTACAGCCGTATCCATTGGTACAGCCAGTTCAGAGGGCAGACTACGCACTGCTTGATCAGATGCATTGCATGGCACATGTTCCTAGCAGCAAAAACAAGGAGTAAGCACATATCGTTTGAAAAAATTAGAGGCACCTTCAACCTTATCAGCCACGTGACAAGGCTAGAGTAAAAATAGCTGACTGATGCCAAGGAATATAAATGTAGGCAGGGGATTGTAATAGTGTAACTAAGTGGATTTTACTTCTTCAAGAAAAAAGAATGAATACCCTTAACTAAATTAAAGATGAAGAGCATAAATATTAATGTAATAAATATGTTCATAATCTTTCTGAGAGTCTACAATCAAGCAATTGAAGAAATATTCATAAATGGGTTTGAGTAATCAAAGAGAAAAGTGTGAGATTTAAATACCTGAGATACAGGCAAAGTATCTACTTGATGCTGGTTTGCAACTGGTTGAACCACAGATGGGTTCATGGTAGAGGGAGTCCCTGTGGACTCAATGAGGGTAGAACTGCTGGCTTCTTCATGCTGTTCCTTTCTGGAAGCACTGCATCTCTCAGAGGCTAGAGTGCCCTCTGCATTGGCATCAACCTCAGTTTGCAATGCAGGATTATTTACAGACAGTTGACCATTCTTGCTGGTAGCAATTTGCTCAACTTCATCAGTTGTGACTGCTGATGAAAAATGGATTTCTTGTACACCACAACTATCTGGAACAGTTCTCTCAGCAATGTTAGCAAATGTCTTAGCTTCATTATTAATTTGAGCTGCTGTTGGAAGAGAGTTTGATGTAGCATCATTATCACTAATAACTCTCTCCCTTTCAACAGGAACTGCTGCATCTTCAGCACTTGCAGAACGCTCTGCGTCATTATGGGGCTCAGGGTTATGTGACAGCGGCACCTGTGTATCAGCTGAGCTTTTCATATTAGCACTCTCTTCTTCCAGAGTATTCCCTGACAATGAAGAGCTGTTAAATGGAACCACCTCTATCCCATGCTTTTCATAAGCCTCCTTGAACTGCAGGTTATCAGATAATCCACTTTTTATCCAAAAATCAGAACCATACGACTCTTGAACCCTCACCATCTCCTCTTTCTCCACCTCCTCTCTTTCAGCCAGATGCCTTGCTTCAATATCTTTCAGAGTAGTATCCATTTCTAGGTCATACTGATGAAGTTTTTGCCTATGATGGTCCTCCAAAATCTTAAGCTTATCAGATTTAACTGCCTCATTACCACTATTGATCTTGTGAATAACCTCAGAACGACAAGCAGTTTTTTTCTCACGCTTGTCCTTTCTTTCCCGATAACGTTTTTTGACTTCCTCGACTTCATTCAACTGCTTTTCAATAAGACAGGCCAACCGCTTTCTACAACTCTTAGTTATCTTCTTAAGAAGTTTTTTTATTCCTTCCCCAGTTTGCTCAACTGTCTGCATAGGTGCAAGAGCATGTTCAACAAAGCCTTCTTGAACAAGCAACCCTTTAGCAACTTTTTCTTTCTGCTGCTTGGATAGAGTTAGCTCCCTTACACCATTCATGGTCTCACTTTTCAACCCTTCAGCCTGTAGGTCTATATTTTTGGAAGAAGCTTGCAGATTGGCACCTTCTGAGCGCACAAACCTTAACTTTGAGAATTGCATCTTTACAAATTCATAGTCAGCCTCAGATTTGCTGCAGTTGAAATTGGGAAGACCTCTAGCAAGAGAAATCGACTCCTCATAATCAAGTTCCTTGTTCAGGATAGAAGCAGCAGTCCAACACTATCACACACGGAAGAGTTACATAAGCATAAAAAATACCAAAAGTTAAGTATGAAAAAAATAAAAAATAAACAGTTTCCTGTGCTCAACACTTGAATCAATCAGTTTCATGTGACAAGATGTGAATGGTTCGACATTTAGAAAATGTATTACATATGCCTGATGCTGTTTTTAAGCTGCACCACATAAAGTGCAAAAAATCAAAATGAAAATAGAATAATTG
This sequence comes from Persicaria tinctoria, assembly GCA_037127255.1. NCBI lineage: Eukaryota > Viridiplantae > Streptophyta > Magnoliopsida > Caryophyllales > Polygonaceae > Persicaria > Persicaria tinctoria. The sequence continues at coordinate 49,464,213 of JBANSL010000006.1, read as the reverse complement.
TCCTTTATGGAGTTTACTTAAAACGGTATAAAAGACCATTTAAATTGATCCACAATTTCCCTGTTCCAATTCAGAGAACCAGCATGTGGTTTATCAGATAGAATCCTATCAAAGAGAAGGAAGGACCACTGTCAAACCAGAAACCACGACATATTTCAAAGAAGAAAACTTGATCTTATATTTCCAATGTTTCAAAGAAGAAAACTTGATCAGACTAATACATATGTACTTGCCAAGCAAATAATTGTAGTTTTTACTCCTGGACCTCCTAGTTATACTTAATTTTCAGGTTTTAATGTAACACCAATTGTCTTGAAAAGTATGACCAGCATGAATGTAACCATTCATGGACAAAATAAAAGAACAAGGACATAAAGTAAAGAATCAAACCAAAGAGATCTGAAAAGCTTGAAAAGTAGTTTCTGGTTCCCTGATCACTCGTTGGTTTGTAGTTATCAAGAACGCAAGAAACCGCTCAGTCATTTTTTGGACATCCTCCTGATACAAAGTTCATAGAAAATAATTAAGTATTCTTGAAGCCACATAAAAGAACAAGGACATATAGAATTAAGCCACATATAGAAAATAATTAAGTATTCTTGAAGCCACATAAAAGAACAAGGACATATAGAATTTACATCTATAACTCCTCCCAAACCCCCCCCCCCCCCAAAAAAAAAAGGATTATATAAATGTCATAAAAATATGATGCAAACTCGAATAATTTGTCACACAGTATCCCTAGTCCTAAAACGCACACTAAGTGATGGGCAGAAAAAGATAATACCTCAAGTCCGAGAATTTGAAAAAGTTTCACCATGTCACATTTTAATATTTCGTGGAGATTTTTCTGTTCATCACACTGTTTAGATGATGAAACATCTGCTTGTTTCTTTTGAGCAGATGCAATTACGCAGCCTGACTTAGGAGACAATTGAGTTCCATTTCTCGGGGAAGTTCCAAATAATCCTGTAGAAAACAAAAAGATTTGGAATCGCAAGCTTGAGGAACTATTTCAGCATCAAAGAATCAAATCGTCATCTATAAAGGTAAATCTGTAATCAATGGGTACCGTGCCAGTTAAGAGAAAAGGGTTGAACCCCTAAAAATCATACCAGATACAGGTTCACTGCCTACATCGTTACAGCCTCTAGGAGAGCATGGTTCATCATTGGTGTTTGCCATCTTCTTCTGCCTCTTTATTGCTTCATTCATTTGAACATCTGTCTCAGATGTCCCTTCATAATATTGGACCCGCTTCCTGTTTCTCTGAGATGAAATTGGTAAATACCTCCAAACAGGTTGCCTCCCATCTAATAGTTTTGCCCAGAAAACACGAGCTGGTTCTTCATCGTTCCAATGACTGTACTGTTCACCAAGCAAGGAAACATCCTTGGAATAACTTCCACCTTTCAGCCAAGCCCTAGAGATAAACTTCGTTGAAGTACAAGTCCCATGCTTCTGAAGAAGAGACGTGAATTCTTCAAGTACATCCTTCGAAATCAAATTTCGAGGCAAAATTTCAGGGCTGCCGTCATAATCATGAAATTCATCCAACTTTTTGAAAAGATACGAGGCACCCCATGTTAGCAACATTTGGCTAGTGCTAAAACCAATGCCTTGCAGGGTGCTCTCAAGTAATATGCTTCTCTTGGAAAGAAAGAGCACTTTCTCTTCAATAGTACACAAGGTGTACAAACGAAACACCTTTATTTCCAACTTTGAATCTATTTTGATCTTTTGCAGCGCTTTTAAATCATTGAGAGGGTTCCAGTCACTACCAAGTATAATCACAGCATCAACAGATGACAACTTGATGCTTGGAGAACAAGCACGTGTTTCTAATAAGAAAATGAATCTCCCCTTCTCCTCGTTAAACTTGGCTAAAGAAGCCTGTTTCCGAGAAGGTATTCCACCACCATCCACTCGTTCATAGGAATCTTGACCAAATTTGCCACCAACGAAATCCTCCAAAATCTCACCAAGAAGATCCCGTCCAGAGCCCCCAAGTGGCTACCAAAACAAAAATCATAAATCAGAGGCCTCCTATGCTGTATTCAAATCAGACATGACACAATCAAATGCTAGAGGCTAACATTTTGTAGCAAATAGGCAATAACTGAAATGGTGGGTTAAAAGAGGAGCATTCAGACAAAAAATGAAATGAAACTGAGTGCAAATAAAATACTTGATAGCTATGAGTTATTCAAAACCAACAAAAGCTTTCAGCACCAATCTGTAACTCACAATTCAACTCATCCTACAACAAAGTGCGCTAGAAAAATATTTTGTCAAAAAAAAAAGTAAACGATCATATAATAAATAGGGCTCAAAAAACCAATTACCTTGAAAAGGATAACAACTTTTTGTCCTTGGTTTTTCATCTTTGTCAGGATAGCATCTAGAAGATAAAACTTGCCACTAGCTTTCCCTCCAACGTCCAATATTGCTTGAAGAGTATTATCGTCAACCAAGTGACCTTGTAGATTAGAATCAATAATGTACGGATGGTCACAACACTGCAAGACATAACTTTGATGATCATCAAACTTGCACCGAAATAGAGCTGACCTTGGACTTCAAAAATACATACTCAAGGCAATAATGGAATATCAGGAGTTTGAAACAATTATAAAGTTCAGAAAGCAATCGGCTGATAAAGGCAAACGTGACCAGAAAAATCAAGATCATGGAAAATATCTTTCCAATTTTATCATCCTAGGCTTACTTATTACCCCAGCGTAATCCTGCTTAAAGCAGGGTGTAGGGGGTCAAAATGTAAGCACCCTTACCCCAAGCAAATCGAGAGGGTGTTTTTGAAAGACTCATAGATGAAAAGATTAAGATAAAATGACTGAATTCAGCTATGTGACAATTAACTGAAGTTAGTAAAATGATCCAAAAGTTGATATGTGGCCTATACTTATCTCCAAGGCACTGCAGAAAAACAGCCAAAGGGCCATGCTCATGGAGTTCAAAAAAAAAATGAAATCAATTCGAACCTTCCTAGTAGAGATGAGAATCTCACGTAGATGGCCAATTGGGTCATTCTTTGAGCAAAGTGCAGGCAAATTTGTTAGAAGTGAAGAACAATACTGCTCGAGTTGTGTGTTTGACATCTGAACAGGAACCCAGTATTCAACCAGCCGGAGAGACCCGGACTTGGGTGAGTTGGGTCCACTTACAATGAATGGTGACAACTTCTCCCTCAATATGGTTAAACTACTGTCTGAGTCAACTTGTTGACCGTCAACATGACATGCATCTTGGTTACATTTGAGCAAAGACAAGATATTGCAGCAGTCTATCACATTTTCCTGAGGAAAAAAGGGGAAATATTAGAAGGGAACCACGTGTCAAAGCAGCATTTGTCAAATCAACAGGAGGCAAGATGACAGACGTTTATCTGGTCCATCAAAAGAAGAATCATTGAACCAGAGGCTAACTTCTTCATGAAGAGGGAATCGGGCAAACTTTCTGATTTCTGGCGCTCATCCAAGATAATGGATTCCCATCTGATGCATTTTAAGTATTCCCAATCCTGCATTCCAATGACCCACGCGTAATGACTATCAATGGGAAGTGGATAATGAGTACAAAAGATTCTTGTTGCGCTAAACATTACGGAGTAATAAAACAAAACAAACAAGGAAATAGGAGTTAAACCTATTTAAAATGTATTGGGTTTATAAACGACAAAAATAGATTAGGCACAGACAACTGAAAGTGTTTTGTTACTCCATATTACATCCATATGAGTCGAAAGATGGTAGCTTCAATGCTGAGCATGACAAGGCTTAACATTTGGGGTGACCAATCTTTTCAAAATTGGGACACCAGATACAGAGAAAAAGATAACAAATAAAGGATTTAATATGTGATTGAAAGATGTTCTTTTTCACTAGAGCTGATGCTTAAACTCGCATCTACTCATATAATTATGTTAAGAAAACTAAAATGTAAAGGTTAATATCCAAGGAAGGTCATCCCTATGTACGACCAGTGACTCTGAACATCTAGGCTGCACAGTGCATGAAAGTAATAGACCTTGAGAGCAACAAATGGTTAGTGAAGAAGAGTGACGAATCCTCAAGCTAACTGTGGCAGCTTCCAGATCCCCTCAAATTCATAAACTAATGACCAGTGAGTAAACTGAGTTTAAGCTCTCTCGAGAAGATCCAGGAAAAAAAAAATCATAACTGCTAGTCTGCTACACCAGTAAGCTACCAAGCTCTTAAGCTTGGGAAGCAAGTAATATTCACAAAGAGAACAACTTCCAGGATTAGGTAAACAAAGACCCCAGAACTTCTTTCATCTGTAAGAGGCTCCACAATACCTTCAGTAGTAAGTACCACGTAGTAACTTCAATCAGATTTATTATTTGGTATAGATTAAAGATAAAGACAATATTAACAATAATTCGCATTTTCATCTTTTACATCAATGCAATGTTTCAAGAAAGAGAGATGAGAAAAACCACACAACATGAAGCAAGCCTACAAAAAATTCCATCAACACTTTGCTAGGATCTGAAAATCTCAGTCCAAATCTTTCAATTCTCATATTCATATGACCCAAAAGTAGTGTTTTCACTAGGATCGAAATGAAGGATCTAGATATAATCTACCTAAAATTGAAAGGATAATGTGTAGAATCACAACATACGATTCCTACAAACCTACAAAACGATTATTACATTTACATTCCTACAAAATAAATGTTACATGACTATTATTTATTTGTAATATTACTAAATCCATTTACCTTGTCCACGACAATAATTATTATTGATTTGTAATATTACTAAATCCGTTTTCCTCGCAACATGGTTACCTAATATGCTGGTTATCGGCTTAGAGCTATGAAATTTTCATACTATACAATTTACGATGTGATTGAACACGATCCTAAAATACCCTGAGTGATAAAGCAACACAAACAAACACATCCTTCTATCACACATATGGGATATGAGCACCGTATCTATTTTTATAAGATAAATATAAACAGATTTGCTCATCTTCTGGTTGTATACTCACCTCCTTAATGATATCCATGGTAGATAACAGAACTTCAAACATTACACGAGGACCATCTTCATAAAATTCTAGCATCCGGATCATTTCTCTCGCATCTCTGTTTCCATTATAAACGACTGCATTGATGGATGGTGCCACAGAACTAAATGCAGCCTCCCACTTCAAAACTGAGGAAGAAGGCGCAATAACTAGAAAAGGCCGAGAAGCATCATATTTTAAGGTCAATATAAAATGGATTATTTCTGCAGATTGCACCTGAAACAAGGATTAATTACAATACAAATTTAGTGGCAGGAAATGACATCAAAGAAGAGATAAGACAGAACATAATGGCATAATTGCTGACAATTTCAATGAAGCATTCTTAAGACTCAAGTTGGTCCTAAAAATGCAGCAGATCAATGGCACTAAGCATCCATAAGCACACAAAAGGAAAAGAAAGAAAAATGCTAATAAATCGCAAAGCATATTATGGAAACTATACAAAATACAAGAAAAGATCATGATCTATACACCAACTCATCTTGTACTTTGTGTCAGTTTAACATTTAAGGTTCTAGACGGATAGTTTCCTTGGCATATTATGCAGATGACAAAACATCTTGGCATAATAATGTCCAATCCATTTATAAAAACAAATAGCAAAATAAGAATATTCGTCGACAAATTTCATTTTTGTCATACAAAAGAAAACTATAAAAACACTTCCCAGCATTAAATAGGCCTTCAAAAAACCTCCTTCCTCTTTCTAACAAGGTTGTTCAATGTACCCCTTCAGCGAGTTCCACAACAATTTATCCTTGAGGCAAAGGTCACGGAATGCAAAGAACATGAAATAAGGGCTTTAATCATGCAAGGAAACAATCTTAAGGAGGAATTCACGTTCCAAGCTTCGACAATTAATGAGCAAGCTACAAAAGATTACACACACACACATGTTTTTTAAATCTGTAATTATAGGGGATAATTATTTCCCTTTTTTTTTTTGGATAAAAGGTAAATTTACTAAAAGGATATCCTACCCGATAACGCACGTGTGGCTTATACAACCCAACTACATGAGGAGGCATGCAATCCCCCTTAACATATGAATAAAATCTTTAAAAAAAAACATGCAAGGCAACAAGTCTTAACAACTTACAAAGGAGCTACACTGTCAAGTGGGAGAAGTGAATGCAATATGCGAAAAACATGGGTAAAAATAAGCTTAATTAATAATTATAACATCCTTGAATTGGTAAGTAAATAGCGGCCATTCCTGGGTTCGAACCGGGGACCTATGGGTACTACCCACAAGTCCTTTCCGGTGAGCCATTCCGGAATGGTTATAATTATAACATCCACAGGAATGAAATTGCCATAAAAAAAAAAAACAGCTGCATTCCTTGCATGCCAAATTATAGTAAACCGAGGCTCCAAATGCAAGCACCCGAGCATAATCCGAGGCACTCTTGCTCCATTTTTTTTTTATTATATATGTTGAGTATAATTGATAATTCACTCTCTAAAGTCTCAATATTAGCACAAAAAAATCATCCAACATATATGAAATGTCAATAGTGAATAAGTACTGAAAACTAGGTTAACCGAAACTTTGGAGGTGTTTACATAAAATAGCCCAACAATGGGTGGGCAGCAATCACTAGTCCATGCTTCATGGGAGGACCACATTTTTTGTTTTGTTTTGTTTTGTCATTCTAGGCGATGTGAAATGTTACTAATTATATCATCACACTGGAAGCATAAAAAGAAAAGAACAAAAATGCATTTTTTAAGGGGAAGAAAGTTCAATGCCATTCAACCTATTTTCTAAAATGCAAGACTTTTTCCATCATTTGGCCATAATAAACTTTAATTTAAGAACTTCGCTAAAGATTAGGTCATTGCTAGACAAAGTAAATGTGTACATCCCATACTAATGACGTCATTGAGAAAATACAAAATCAACATACACCAAAAGAGTCATCAATGAAAACACGCAGTGAATAACAAAAACAAAATCCAAAGTGTTGCAGATTCAAGTTTGAGGAACCTACCTGCTCATCAATTATAAGAACGTTATCGCCCCTAGACCAATACTCACGGAGTTTGTTACTAAAGGTCATGTAACTAGTATCACAACCAGATGGAAGTGTTGAAAGTTCGATAGAGAAATCCTTTCTCTTGTTTTGTTTCTGCAAGAATAACAGATCAACAATTAAGATGTAAAGAATTGTAACATAGTCACATATAGCAAATTATAAAACAACAGGCAGATATAAACCCAAAAGTCATATAATGAATATGTTCATCACAAATAATTTTTCTATCAATAACGTATTATGTAGTATGTACATAGCAATGTGGAAAAATCAAATCATTTTAAACACAGCAAAAGGCCAGATAAGATGGATCAATAACGTCATCTTCCTGTGGGAGTATTGTTCTATGAAAAAATATTCTTGAGCAACACAATGTTTTCAATAGATGAAAGAACTAATCCATCCTATGAAAGAGGCATTAATGCAGATGTGCCAATAAAATTTGTCTACCAAAAGCCACTATTTATAATAAGTGAAGCGCCAAACATCTTTATATGCGCTTATATTAATCTTGTCCTGCCTACTATGAGTCTATGACCCAACATCTTTATATGCGCTTATATTAATCTTGTCCTGCCTACTATGGCCCTAAGCCATCGCCTTTACTGCATCAAACATCTTTATAGTGCAGATTGTAAATTACCTAATGATAGACACTATGTGACCTTTAGAATCCTGCTGTACCTCAATATATACAGGGCCTGTGAGTTCCATCCAACAACTATTATCTTCAGAACATGTTTCTGAAAGAACATTTGTCCACCATCCACACCATATTGATCCTCTGCTACAATTCAAATCAATTTTGACTCCTTACAATCAACCTTACATAAACTAGAAAATTTTATTTCATTTCCCATGCTTAAACCTCTGATTTCATCTGATATATTGTTTTGATGTCGGAGATGATGCTACCAAACCATAGCTCTTAATTACAGTTTTCTATGAAAAAGGATTTGATATCCTCTTCGGAAGATGTAAACCCTATTGCACAAAACCATCTAATATCTAAGAATACGAATCTAGGCACAATAAAGCAAAGTATATTTATGATTAGTAACAGCAAAATGAATACTAATTCTTTATGGAAAAGAAAGGCATGCAAAGGGATAAAATGCGTTATCAAACAGATTTATAATGCATGGAAGGTATCAATCATCATAGATTTCTAATGCGTAGAAAGTACAGCACCTCATCTACTTCTTGTGAAACTGATGATCTCCTTGCTTTCTCATGTCGTCTCTCATACTCTTTCACCAAATCAAGAGCTTTGGGTCTCTGAAAGAGTACAGCATTTTCCAACTCCCATGTAATCTCATTGTAGTCAAGGCCACACCACTTCACAAGCCACTCGTGCTGACAATTAAGATTGCCAACCTCCTGAGCAGCACACCCATCAGATTTTGGAAGCATTAAGGTTCTTTTCAGTAAAAGACGATGCGGTTCACTCCATTCTTGTCTCCATTTTTTGGCCTGTGAAACAAAAGGATTTTTAGATAACCCATGTTTAAAGAACTAATGGGTATAAACTTCAATATTAAAAGATAGATTGGAAGCATTAGCAAGTTATCGGTAACACCAAGCATCATGATCATATCAAATGAAAAGGATATCTCACAGTTTCACTTTGGACAAACTCTGCAACAAGCTCTGGAGCTTCTTGAAGTAATCGTTGCTCAGGAAGCCAGCAATTATGAACATGAGCAAGACCTTTGTATTTTACAAAGTACTCTTTCTGCCTCTTGGCCCCTGAAATAAAAAATATAAAAAATAAGTAAATTGAAACAAATAGATTCATTGGCTAAAATACTCCATTCTCAAGATCAAAAGCCCAACATAAATTACTCCTGTTCGTTCAGGTTAATAGAATGTCAAAAGCACCAAAAGAAGGATCCTCCTTACTAACCAGACACGTGATATACCACACAACACGACAAAAGATGTACAATCCAACATGTTTTCTGTAGAACCATTAAAATTGCAACTCACCTTCTTCATAGTTTTCAGCATTCTCTCCCCTGACATCCCAAATGGATTCTATGCCTTCTGATACCGAAACAACACCAGACTCTATCTTACTCTTAGTGCAGAAGGGGCAATGCCAAATTCCAGGATAGACATCCTTCCAGAAAGAGTTTAAACAAGCAGAATGACACCTTCTTCGGCAGCCTTTGCCCCCACAGCACCTAAGTAAATACATGCAAAGCAAAGGTTCTCAAATCCAAAACCCCTGGATCAAAAGACTAAAAATAGACACAAAATGGTACTGAGGATCTTCAATTTATTCAATACGAGAATATACAGGGTCACAGACTCTCCTAAAGCAGAAAAGGCAAATTAAATAAATGCGGTAGAGCATGCAGGGCTCATAAGTTATTTATCAACAACAAAGGGAAAAAATCATCAATTTACCACATATGAAGTATCACATTTAGTTAGCTTTATCCTCTATCAACATAAATTAGTCTAAAAAAGTTTCTGCAAGGGTGAGCAAGTAACAATGAGACAAGGAATCCCCAGCCAAAAGGGCTGGACAAAGTGCAGACTCTTTATATGCTCTTAAAGTAGGCTGGTGAGTAGTCATTGGGCTCACATAGTCAAGTATGTACATCTGAAGAAGAAACCAGCCTTGGGAATAACTGAGGTTACAAATCCAAAAGTTAAGTCCTTTTATTGTCTAAGAAGACACTACCACCTACGCTTAGGGAAGTGACACGAGTCAAAAATCTCACTGGGGGTTGTTAATGCCATTTAAGGAGGAGACTTTAAGGCTCACAGTTTCAAGTCACGGGCTCATACCAATGGTGATCTTTTTGCCCACTTTCTTCTCTTAAACTCAAAAAAGAAGACCAATTCTTGGCATTGAGTGTTCCTGGATCATATATCCAGCTCAAAGACAACATTTAGGCCAACAACACTACATGCCCATATTTGGCTCTAATAACATCCATACAGCCCTCCACTCCAAATGACCATGTTAAGCAGCATCGTTCATCAAATAATCATCTTCATGTCTAAGATTTGAAAAAAAAAAAAGCACTATGATATGAGAAAATGGTAAGTTTGTTTCAAGCTGATAAGTTTACATGGAGTTCTATTTCTAGGGTAACTTACGTGAATGGCACACTCGGCCAAAATCACATATGGAAGAGAAACAAAGTCAGAAACAAAAACTCCAGAGTCCAGCCTCAATGATACGATCCCAGCAATTAGTTTAGTTTAATTTGTTATTATTTCAGTATTTAATTCAAGTGTTTATTATTCTATTTTCTAGGGCAGTTAGTTGAAGTTGGAAGAGTCAAATTATTTCCTGTTTCCTAGGGTCATGTTAGCAGACCACTAAGGCCACTAGGCGCACCCCTATGTTAGTGGTTTAGTGGTTAGTTTCTGAAGGTCAGTGGCCTATTTAAGTCCTAGTTAGAGTCAGCTGTAAGCATCTTTGGAATTATCAATACATCAATGCCAAAAGTGGGATAGTTTCCAGCACAATTCCTCTAGCGAGATTCTTGCTAGAGTGGTCTTCCTAGGCGCGAGATCCTTGCCCTAGTGGTTTCTATCACTCAACTACTATATGAATGGTGTAAACAAATACTCTAATTTGCATGTGTCCAAGATATGAAATCAACACTGCATCTTCTAAAAAAGAAATGCAACTTAATTATGAAACCAATGATGATGCAAAGGGCTAACTTAATCATGGTAGTTTTCAATGGGGAAACTTTAATGTAAAAATTTTGCACATTTTCTCTTGCATGCACTTTATTTAAGTGTGTTGTGCTTTGCTTAATTTATGCTACCATCCTATCACAATAGATATCGTGTTCTAAAATTCAGCCTAGGCGTTGGGCAGGCCCCCACCACCTAGAGCTAGGTGGCCCTCCCCCAATTGTTGTTACCCAATCCTCATTGGTTGGTTTGGGGACGCTGACGATAGACTGACTCGAGTGCAACTAGACTCTAGCATTTTCTGCTGTCATCTACTTTACGTGGCTAGGGCGAAACAAGATTGTTTTTCAAAAGGAACACTTCCGCCTGGAGGAATGTGCAATGAGAATTATTGAGTCTTGTAAGAGTAGGATCTCGGTTAAGTGCAAATGTAAAACTTTAACCGAAAAAAGATGGAAGAAGCATATGCTTAAGTAGGATGCTGCCGTAGGTGGTGGGGAGGGTTAAGGGAATTAGGATTTTTGCATAGGGTATACTTTTGGGGAGGTTCGGCCCTGCATGGCCTTTGACATCTCAATTTTACAGTAGACCCTGGGTTTGGTCTACGTCTTTTGTAACCACGTTACAACTTTTGAAATATATTTACCACTCCAGGAGGACTAACCCATTCTTCCCCCTTATCATGTGGTTATTGAGCTTCCTCTTCTTCTTGCTATGATGGAGGGTTGGATTCTTGGTTCAGGTTGGGCAAATGGAGATGGAGATTTTACTTTTATGATAGCTCCTCTTGGCTGCGAGCTTTGAGGTAGACAGTTGGTGAGCATCTTGCCTAATTCGTGTATTGAGATTTAGAGGCCTCGCTTGGACCCTTATCCATTTCTCTACACATTGCGATTGTGTGACTTGTACTTGAGCGGTTAGGCCCACCTAGGATGGGTCTAGCTGACTCCTATTGATGATTAGTTGTGCCTCATCATAGTTACTAGGTCCTAAAAGGTTATGCCTCTAAGTTCCTAGAACTTATGTTTTTGTAATGGGATATTTGTACTTTTTTTTATTACTTTAATGTATTTTTACCCTTCAAATCAAAATAAGGTCTGCCTAGCATTTTTTTACTACACTGCATTTTAGAGTGGTGCAGAATTTTTAAAGAACTCCTAGAGTAACACAAAAGTAGCTATTAAATGCTCTTTTCTATCTTTTTGAAAGCAACTAATATAAGTCTATTACTAAGACTTCTTATAGACTGACATTGTAAACTGAACCATAGACAAACAAGAAATGAATAAATAATTATTAATATGATAAAGAATAAAAGAGAAGATAAAAAATGGAAAAGAAAAGGCAAAGGCTTAAACATGCATTTTAAAACAAAGTTACAAGGCTAAAATGACATCTATTGTGATATGAAGGGACTAATAAACTTCCAAGAATTTCAATGCCTACAAGCAATTGGTAACTTCCCATGGCTTTCTAATGTTGCATGTTATTTGGTCCTATAACTTTTTATTTGGATCAATTTCTTTTTGTTGAGTTACTAGATACTTTAAAATTGTTTTCTTTATATCACAAAGAATAAACAAATTTTCATTAAACTATCTTCTGAACTTTTCATATCACCCCATTAACTTTTGAAATCCAAATGAAATTTTAATAAATACTAAAATCAATACGGAGTATTAAAAATTAATAAATAGAAAGTGAATCTATAAAATTTAAATTATTGTTTATTTTACACAATGAAACAATAATTTAAATATCCTCTTCTCCATTTTATTTATAAGTCTTTAAGTCATTTTTGTTCATCTTTTGTAAATTTCTTAAGACCAAAAGGTTATATCATTTATGACAATATAAAAACTTAAAGATACCTCTGAAATACTTGCAGCTTCAAGGAACAAGAACAAAATCTCTCTAAATAAATCATTGATCAAAATAGACAGAGAAAAGGCGCACGGATCTTTGAAACAAAAATAAGAAAGATAACAAATCCACTAAGAATCAAGCCAAAAAGTCCAAGGACCATGCGTAGCCCCCGATAGAGATTCCTCAATAAATCCCAGATGTATGAGCCCATAGCAAGATCAAAAAACATTACTTATGTTTGTAGACTCCAAATAGATACCATCACAAGATATTGTCATTCCTAACGTAGCAAATACTCAACGAAATTACACATCACATAATAGTACAATACCACAAATGTCTCTAGTCCAGATTTGCAGCAAATCCCACAAATTTCTCTAATCTAGATTCGCTTCAAATCCCATAAATTTTGTGAGAACCCTTGTTAAAGTCAGTTGGGACCGTTGGGGTCAAGACAAGCGAGGTTGTGTTCGGGCCCACGTACGAGAGACACGAACAACACATAAACCCAGCGGGATTCCATCTAAAAATCAATTGGCAATGAGAGGAGTTGTCCGCCAAGCTTATATGTTGTTCAAGACATCTCAATATTTTCAATGTGGGACAAACCATATTCCAACAACCCGAAACCACGAAAAAAAAGAAGATAGAATTTTAAAGCAAGAATCTCGCTAAGAGCCCAATAGAAACAAGCATCCCGCTTCGAGGATTTGACAGACATTTGAAATGCAAGTATCATGCAAATCAGCCAGTTTTGTGGAATCCTCAATATGAAATTCATTTAACATTCCAATCTGATTACAAGTTGCAGGTTCTCCACTTTTTATAATAGAGAAAGCCTAATAAGTAATAACTTACTCCTAATACTAAATGACTTAATGATTTAAATGCTGGAAATGGGAAACTATTGTGTCCTAGCATCCTCCTCATTTTTTACGCCTAATAACTATTGTGTCCTTCCTAATAGGAGTATTAAATGCTCTCTCTCATCTGCCCTGATGTAATATAAATTGGCTAGTTGCCTAAGAATAAATTTAAGCCTTTCATTCACAATCTCTCTCATCTACATTATACATTTACCCTTGTAATTAGTTCAAGATTGTTAGGGGGGTCAAAAAAGTAAAAAAGTAGAGTAATAATTGAGTATAACGGTATCTTTGATAGTATCCTTAAAAAATGTGAAAGTTGATAGAAAGACGAATATTGGAGATACGGAGGGACTACTAGAGAAGGAAACAGGAAAATGAGAGGACAATACATAGTACATATGTTCCCTTGATTGAGATACTATGTTCAATTAGTGCAATTAAACAAAGTAGAAACAATGTATTATCAGAATGAAAATATAAAAGAGGAGTTACCCACAAGAGCTTCCCTGCAAACTTGCATATGATGCACTTATTTGCTTCACAATCTACTTGAGCATCCAGTCGCAAGTCCTCTTCCAGGTTTGTGTGAGCATGAGTCTCGGGTTTAATGCAAACCTAATGCAATTGATAGAAAGCAGTTTAGAAGATTCGAGCAAAAAATTATATCCAATATAGTCCCTTTTTTCTTATTTAAGTAAAAATCTAAAAAACTTTGAAGAGTTGGAAAGAGTGGTTCCTCTGTTGTTTTAACTGGTGTTCCAAACCTAAATTATTCACACCGACCTTTAATGATAATTCTAATCTTTCCCATTTCTCCGCACCACCATTGTTCAAGGATTTAGAAGAGTTTTAGAATCACAACTCTTTTTTCCATCTCTGAAATTCTTTACTTGCATTTTTATTACTTCTGTGATTTTATTTTACCAAATATATGCATGATTCGTGTTTTACAAGTACCACATTCAACAGCTCAACAGCTTAATCTGTCCAAAAATGAAAGAAACAACTTTAGTCACTTGAGTATTTTAAAAATCAGCCTAGACGCCACGCTCGGCAGCTTCACCCCGCACTAAGCTAGGTGGGCGCCTTGGTGGCTGGCTAGGTGTTAGGCCCCCCCTCCCCCCCGGAACCTGCCTAGCAGTTTTCATTAAACTGGTCACTCATATACGCTATTTAGTCTATTTTCCATATGCGGTCCTGAACTTTGAGAGATGTTGACAAACAGATATCCTTAAACCCTTTTTAATATTTTTATCAATTAACGTCCCTAGTTATGTCATTTGGTGCAACATTATCCTGCTGTCAGGTTTTCCATTAGTAAAACAGTAAATGCCCACATGACATCCCGTTGGGACATATACGTGTACAATTGAGTTGTTGGATTATATGCATCATTGTGGAGTTAAAAAAGTGGAAGCTCAAAATTTTATAAAGAATGTTACCGAAAATTTAAAAATGTCACAGATACCTCAACAGAAGAATTCAATGGCTTCTGTACAGAATGTGGCTCCACATTATTCTGTCCTTTTGGAGTTTCACTTGCCACCTCCTTCAAATCAAAATCCAAACCACCTCCATTAGCCTTACTTGTGCTTTCAGCATAATCGTCCCCGCATTTTCCTTCGTCTTCATTCAGACCATGATCCTCAGCAACAGGAATATGTTTAGTGCTACATCCACTGTTGCTGCTGCTGGTACATGGTACCACCCTCCTCCCCTTGGCAGAATCTGTGAAAATTCAGCACCAAACAATTGTATATTATGCATTATACCATATTAATACATAAACACCATAAAAAGAGAAAAGCGACTCTCTTATAAATCAAATGACAGCTACAATCAAGGACAATTCCCAATACACCAGTGACCTTACAAATGTGAAAGGTAATTGAAGCAGGCAATTTCAGATCTTTCAAAAGACTGTTTGGCCTTTTGATGATAAGCAAAAATCCAATCCACTTTTTTTTTCCCCAATCTGAATCAGCATTAGGGGTAAGAAGACCAGAGCTGGATATTTTATAAATTTAAACAGCATTTTTCTCTAATCACATTATTCAAAAGTGTATTTTCATTCCTGCATTGCCCAAATCTGAATTGGCTAAATGTTAATTGAATGCTTCCTTCCTTCTTTATGAAAAATGGAATAATAATCATATTTCCAAATATTTGAACATCAAGTGACATCATTTTGCAGGAAGGAAAAGAAGTAACAGTAATGGGCTGCAGTAGTAACAGAGAACAGATCTGTTTCAGAATTAAGAAAATAGAATCTAGCTGTAATTGGAACTTACTTACCAAACTAGAACTACTGGATAGGAAAAAACCAACAAGTAACACTATGGCAATGGAATTGGATTCCACGAAATTGACCATTAAAAAACAATTGACAGTTATATTTGTCCCCTCCTTCAAATTCCAATACTCAACCCTCACTATTTTTTTCTTTTGATTATTTTTAGTGAGAGATTCGCTCAAATTCACCCATGAATTTGGTGGTCAATTTCCCCCCGGGGGGGATTTAACTGTCATTTAATTTTTTTGACGGTTGAGTGAGTGAATTTGATAATTTGATAGGAAAATTCATGGGATCCCATTCCATGGCAAAATGATGCCATTTGCAACTGGGTCACAACTTTAGACAAGCAAGAACATCAATATTGTTGCAATAATTCCATTTAAATTAACAAACAATGACAATAAATAGAACACCGTTCATTTTTTCTGATTTATGACATGTTGAAGACCATATAGTGAGGTTTCTAAAACTAAGTGGATCTAAGTACTAACCTGATGCTTTGGGCTCCTTTCGCGTTTTAAAGAGGTCACGATAGCGATGGGCTGGCAAAATCTTCGTTTTTTGACTACTGGCATTGGACTCAGACTTTCCGCGCTGGCTACCTTGGTTTATTTCTTCATTAGCAGACCTTTTTCTTTTATGACTATTATGTGTTGTATCTGTGAAACTTGGGCTTTTTTCAGACTGGCCTGATTGAGGAGTGTTTTTAGCCCTCTCAGATCTTCTGATAGGACTTGGATTTGGGCCCTGATTGTCTCCAGTTTTCAGCCTCTCGGACTTACGTGTACTTGAAGGGCTTGAACTATCCTGCTTTTTCAATGAAGTTTCTCTAGTGGACCTCTTTGAGCCAGTTGCATTTTCTGATCCTTCCTTACTGTGAAGCTCTTCTGGTATGCCTGCATCATCATGCTTAGCCTTGCGACTGGATCGGGTATCAGCAGGCATTTTCTCAGTTCTAAATCACCAATAAAAAGAGCATAAATATGTAAGAAAAAATCACTACTATAGGAACTGACAGGCTGATGTACAACAAAATACCAGAACCAACTTCCAAGTGGCTTATAGCTTACCATCCATGTATACCAATTGAATACAAAGGAGTGGGGAGTAAGAAGAAAAGGAGATACCAAAAAACTTCTATAATTTTTGGTAATTTCAATACTCCGTATATTCTTTTATAGAAGGTAAAATCAATATGTAAATAGAAATAAAAATAAAATAAGAAATTTATCTCATGCAATAAAAGTTAAACATGGCAAAGTCGTTCATAAGAAAAGGTGAGAAGGCATTTGCAAGACAAAAGTAGATAAATGGATAACTTTACATATCCGTTGACTTAAGCATTGAATACAGCTCTCTCTTGGAGAGCAAGTGCATTTGTATTATTGGCAAGAGAACAAATGGACAATTTTAAGATTTCAATAAAAACACTTGAATCTATAATAATGTGACCAATGGATGAAAAGGAAAAGGCTAGGCAGGACCACATGAGACTAGCGCCTGGCAATGAGGTGAAGGGGCAACTCATAGATTTGAGGCATAATGCAAGTGAAAACTAATCAAACCTCGAACCATTTGGTATAGCCTCTTTAACTATATTTTCTGATTGGTGGATGCATTTAGTTAGCTTGAATGAAATGTTGTTTCTTAAACATATTCAAGAAACTAATAGATCTGTAACTCACATTTGTGAGGCATGCACTTCTCCTCTTCTCTGTATTTTTTGTCATCCCTTGGATTATTAATGCCTTTGAATCAAGGGTTAAACCATTTGAAAAGGAAATTAACATAAATAATATGTTTTTCAATCTTGTAAATACTAGGTTTGTGATGAACGCTATATGCATGTCCCATATTTATAACCATACATGTAATGCAACATCATAAGAGTACAGAACCAAGAAAAACTTTCTTCGTGGCCTTTGGTCTGTTTGAATGAGAATCGAGATCAATTTCAGAACTTGTGATTTGTTGGGCTTGAAATGAGAATCAAAATGTTTCCCGGGGATGGAAATCCCATTCCTGACATACCCAATCCTTCCGCCCACACCAATATGACCCATTCCTAACTCTCCACCTATGGTAATTGTGACCCATAAACCCCAGTGACACCCCCACATCTTTCTATGGTGGCTTCGTGTTTCATGTTTTAAAGGTGTGCTGAAGGGGTGAAGCAGAAGAACAAGAAGGGGAAAAAATAACTTGCAAAAGTCACAGTGAAAATCCAAGGTCAAATTCACTCTAACCAGAATTTAATATCAAAACTTTAAAGTGTTTTCTTCTCTTTCCCGTAGCTCTTGCTGACAATGATGAACGCATATTCTACCCTGTAATTTCTCAATTGCAATAAACCATAATTTAGAAGCTATGCTAGAGGCTCGAACAATATTTATTACCCTACAACAAATATCCGAATGTTGAACACCCTCCAATCCTCCATAGCTTTTAAGTTTTAACAACACCAATTCAGGATAACTAGTGGAATTTCAAATCGCTCCAGATGTTAATCGCCCTCCGGAACATTCAACAGCACTACTAATACTTTAAAATAAACATATCAGAACAGAGAAATTTGCTTTTTTTTTTCCTTTTTTTGGCATGAAATAAAAACCCTAATTCTGCCAAAATAAAACTCCTCAACAACATCACGATAATGCGACAAGAAAATCAACCTCATAGAAAGAAATTGAACTCACGGAGAAATCAAGAGACGCCTAGGGAGGACAGAGAGAGAGAGAACGTCGTTCAGGTAGCATGCAAGGGAGTGGTTGGAGCACTAGAAGCGGCGATGGAGGCAGCCAGCGGAGGAGGAGGCGGCATTAGGGAGAAGATCATGCGGGGGGGACGCGAGGAGGAGAAAACACGATGCGAGAGAACGGGAAGGGCCGGCGAGGAGAGAGACCGGCGGAGGTGAACACTTGAGGGGAGGGAGAGAGAGTCGGGAGAGCAGAGAGGAGAGAGGGAGGGTGAACTGAACAACTTGCAATGTGAGGATCTCTAAGAACTCCGATTTTACTTTATACCGTACGCAGTAATTATTGGGGATTTTAATCAGGGGTTTGCAAAAAAAAACCGACACGACGTATACGACACGAAAACCAGACGACACGACACGAAAAACCACGAAACCGAAAAGACATGATATTAAACAGTTCGGATACGGTTCGAGAAAATTCCCTTGTTGGATACCCGACACGGACCGTTTAATTATTTTTTTTATATGTACGGTAATATATCTATTAGTATACATACAAACCTAGAAATATCAATAAAGCTGGATAGCTCAGCTGGTATTGTGCCCAGGCGTGTCTTATGTTTAGTTCTAATCCCATAAATTAGCCTTTTTTCATTCTAACTTTTCAAATGTAATACTCCTATATGTTCAGATAGGTTTTATTTTTTTATTTGCGGCCAACCAAACCACTCACCAGTTGCTAGCCTAACCCAAATAAACAAACCCTAAGATTAAAACAAACACACAAAGAGATTGACTGAAGCTTCACCAATTGCCAGCAAGAGTTATGTGATAGCATCCCGAAGGATGAGGTCTTGGACGTCGCTGGATTAGGAAGAACGACAAAGGTGTGTAATCTTATCCGCCGTTCTATTGTCCGATCTGTGGACGTGCCAGAAAGACACATCAGCCACATGCGACAGCAAGTTCCTAATGTCAGCGGTGAGAAGTTCGATTTCCCACGGGCAGAAGCCCTCATGGTTGAGATGTCGAATAAATTATTTGAGAGTCTCCTTCAAGCTGGATACGCTGGAGGCCAAGCTTGACAACCTTAATCACACCCAGCCACAAGGCAATCGCCTCAGCCAGAAGCGGAGTTTGTTTCCACGATGCTTTGTAGCCAATGTGAACAGGGTTTCCTTTCTAGTCTCGAATGATGAAGGCGCACGTACTATCACCACAAGAAATAGAAGATCCAACGAAATTTAGTTTGAAAACTCCGAAGGGTTTTTTTTTCATTTTTTCCTACTCTGTTTTGTCGGATTTAGGGATGCATGGTATTGTCTTCCAATACAATTAGACGTTGGGGACATTTCTTTTTCTAGGCTATGGGTCTTTGTCCTTTCCCCTCTAAACACTCTGGCTTTTGTTTCATTATCATGGTGGTTGCCCGCAGTTGATGGAGAAAAAATCATCTTGTTTCTACAAAACCATTTAGCTCACCAATAATAAGCCATTTCCTGTTTTTGCACTCCGTTTAGCCCTTTCCCAGAAGGGCTAAAATGGGTTTAATGTCTCTAGACGTTCTTATTGCTGTATTTAGTTCCGTTCGAATATCATATGGCAACCAACTGTGCCGGTTTCCAATAGAGCATTAAAAAAAGATACGTGTTTCATCCTCCACGGCTGCATTACAGAGAATACATGTAGAAGGAACTGAGAAACCACGTTGGCATAGTTTACAAGCAGTCGGGAGGCCATCCTGACTAATCTTCCATAGGAAGTTTTTCACTTTAGGCGAAACGTCGATATTCCAGATCCATGAGTTTGGGTCGAGGTCTCTCCTATTGTACCCAGAGATTAATTTATATGCGCTAGAGGTCGTGAACCATCCTTCTCAATCAGGCCACTAATAAAGCATGTCTTCCATTTGGTTTTGTGGAAGCGGTATGTTTATGATGTCAGATACTATTTCTAGGGGGAGTATGTTACGGAGTTTTGATTCACACCACCGACCATTGGTTATGTAGTCTGATACCCGCTCGTCGTCATTTAAATGTATTGGAGCATTTAGCTTGTCTGTTAGAGGAAACGTGCTTATCTAGTTGTCGCTCCATAATTTGGTTGATTGCCCATTTCCCACACTCCAAATCAATCTTGTCTTAAACTTTTCAATAAGAAGAACCAGGTGTCGCCAATTCCATGATGCCCCTCCCTGCTGTCTGCGTTTATACATGAGGATATTCTCATTTTTAAGGTATTTGTATCGGATTATCTTTACCCACTGGTTATTTGGTTCCGCTAAAATTTTCCATATCAGTTTCATTTGTAGGGCCTCATTCATGTCTTTGGACTTGCGGATACCCAAACCCCCATGTTTCTTTGCTTTGCAAATTCGATCCCAACTAATAAGCGGGCTGTGTTGTGCATCTTTATTCCAAAAAAAATTCCTATTGAGTTGATCGAGTTTTTTTATGCACTCTAGCGGGAAGCATAAACGAATGCATGTTGTATAATGGTTTAGCCGAAAGGTTTGAGCTGATGAGGACCGCACGTCATTGTTGAGATAATGAGTTCGCCCGCCATTTTGTCAACTGCTCTCTTGATTTGCAGATGATGTCTTCAAAAGTTTGTTTATTCACTCTCCCATTAATAATAGGGCATCCTATATATTTTTCCAAACTTTTTTCATTTGTTATTCCTAAACTCCGCTCAAGTCCATTCACTCTGTTACGATGGATACCAACCGTAGCCTGAAAAGATGATTTGTTATAGTTTACCTTTTGAATTGGCCAGAGATGGCGCAATTATGATGTTTGATACAGTGTTGCATGTTGTCACGGTTCTTTTGGCGAAAATGATTACATCATCTACAAATGCAAGGAATGGGATTTTTGGAGCATCAAGTCCAAAAGAGAAACCAATCTGATCCCTATGGTTAGAGGAGGCAGCCGTAAGGGCCCGAGCAAGAATTTCTGAACTAAGAATGAATAAGAAGGGTGTGAGGGGGTCCCCGTGACGTAAACCTCGGGTTGGATGAAATAGATCGGTCGGTCCGTTGTTCACAAGAACTGAGAATGAAACCGTTGTTATGCACTCCTTAATCCATGAGATGAACGTCGGATGGAAACCAAATTTTTCCATATCTGAAAGTATGAAATTCCAGTCCACTCTGTCGTATGCTTTCTCCATTTCCAATTTTACCGCCATCCAGCCTTCCTTGCCCTTTTTATTTCGAAAAGAGTGAAAATTTTCATGTGTTATAAACACATTATCCTGAATGGCACGATCAGAAACAAACGCTCCTTGAAGCGGGTGTATCAGTTTTCCTATAACTTGTTTTAGTCTTTCAGTGAGGATCTTTAATATTATTTTGTATATGGTGGAACATAAACTTATTGGTCTATAATGTGTTGTTGTCATATGATTTTCACGCTTTGGAAGCAATGTTATAAAGGTGTGGTTTACCTGTTTTAGTATTTTTCCAGACAGAAAAAAATCCTTTGACTGCTTTAATAACGGAGTATACAATATCCCAATATTTTTTTATAGAATTCTGCAGTGATACCATCAGGCAGTGTTCTAAAAATCGCGCCTAGGCGCTAGGCGGGACGGGACCTAGGAATTTTTAAGCCTATGCGGACCTCTAGGCGGAAATTCGTCCAGGAACCGCCTAGTCCCGCCTAGGCGCCGCCCGGTCCCGCCTAGGTGCCGCCTGGTCCCGCCTGGACCCGCCTAGGCACCGCCTGGACCCGCCTAGGCACCGCCTAGTCCAACGATTATTCAATTTGACTTTCTAACCATATGATTAGTTGACTTAGGGTCTTTTTATCCCCCATGTTGGGATGCATTTGCTTTTTAGTCGAACTTATAGTTTTGGATTTTAGGAGGTTTAGAGTTGTTGGTGAGACATGTACTTTTGCGTTTATTTACTTTAGTGTTAGTTAACTACTACAAATTTGGGTTTATGAGTGATATTATGGATTATTATTACATTATATGAATTATTGACAAGTGTTATTCGTCAAAACATAAGGAAATAATCAAGTTTGTTCTAAGTCCGCCTAGGCGCCGCCTAGGCGCTAGGCGGCCACCCGCCGCCTAGTGGCCGCCTAGCGCCTTTTAGAACATTGCTATCAGGACCCGGAGATTTATTCAGTCCTAAGTTAAAGGTAGATGTCTTAATCTAAGAGTTTGTGGGTATTGTCGTTAACATTATATTGTCATCCATTGTTATTTCATTGTTTATCAGTTTAAGGTATTGGTCAAGCAGTCCATTGTTTGTTTGTTCCTTTTTAAATCGGTTTTGGAAGTCAGATTTGATTTCCGTTCTGAGGTTATCCTCCCCTTGGACAACCGTCCCATTTGAAAGTGGTTATAGAGCGTATTATCTCCCTCTTCCGTCTTCCAGAAGCGATGCATGCGGTGGAAGTAGGCTGTGTTGGCATCACTTAATTTTATATGTTTTAATTTAGCTCTTTGACTCCAATATCTTTTTTGGAATGCCAGTAAATAGTTCTTTTTATTTATAAGATTTCTCTCTCGTAGATTTTCCTTGTGTTGTTGGTTTGTTTGTGTTTGAATACGGAGGAGCTCTTCCTCAACATTTTTTAATTGGCTAAAGATATTACCAAAGGTCCTTTTGTTCCATTCTTTAACTTGATATTTTAGCAGTTTTGATTTTTGGACCAGCCGAAACAACCCAGAGCCCTCACAGTCCACACGCCATGCTTGTTTGAAAATGTTACGAAAATCATTCATTTCAAGCCACATATTTTCCAGTTTGAAGGGAGGGGCTTTGTGTGGCGAATTATTTGTTATATCAATAGTAATAGGACAGTGGTCATATGTGAAAAACGCCCCATTCATTGTAGAAATGGAGGGTTTATATTGAAGGATTTGGTGGTGAACAAGGATTCGATCAAGTTTTTCATGGATGTTATCATGTCCGGTGCGTTTTTTCCGCCAAGTGAGCAGGTTGCCAAAAGAAGGGATATCCAATAGGGAGCATTCGTCCTTGAAGGCTTGAATTCTTCTAAATCGAGACGGGGAAGGCGTAACACCCCCACTTTTGTCGGTGCTACAACTAATCTCATTAAAGTATCCCAAAACAATGCACGGGAGAGACGAATTGTTAACGATACCTTTTAATTAGCTCCGATCAGAAAGGTTCTTTTCTATTCTCATCTGGAATGGCGTATAAGAAAATAATACAGAAATAAATTTTTCATTCAGGTTCTCATAATTAATTGCTATTATGCGAGGTAGGTGAATGTGTAGGGTAATTGTTTCGTGAGTAAGGTGGTGGGCTTTCCAGAGTACTCCTAGACCACCCGAGCGCCCATGTGCCGACGACGAGACCACATTATCGAAACCTGCAGATTGCCAGGCATAGTCGTTAGGGATATTTTCGGTTTTCGTCTCCGCTAGCGCTATGAGCTTAATGTTGTTTGTTTTACAGAGCGTATCAACACATGTCTAGAAGGAGGGTGTGCCAATCCCCCTACAGTTCCAGAAACACACTTTCATATGAACTCTTTTAGTTATGGGGTAGGCAAAGTAGCCCAAACCAGAAAAAATCTTTCTCCCCAAACAACGAGTTTTCTATTTTTAAAATTAACTGAATATCTCTACCGTGTGTATCATTGTGAGTAGTGATCACTTCCTGTCATATATATGTTGTTGACTGATTCTAAATTTCCAAGTTGTGCTAGCTCGAGTTTCATCTTTATTTTGCCATTATCCTGTCCTTGTT
The DNA here is from genome assembly GCA_037127255.1 of Persicaria tinctoria. Taxonomy (NCBI): domain Eukaryota; kingdom Viridiplantae; phylum Streptophyta; class Magnoliopsida; order Caryophyllales; family Polygonaceae; genus Persicaria; species Persicaria tinctoria. The sequence goes on along the minus strand of JBANSL010000006.1, from coordinate 49,439,967 downwards.
GCTTTCTATATAAAGGCTCCGTCGGGGCTGATATCCCCTTTAAAGCCACCGGTCAAGGGATCTGGTCACCTTGTCCAGCCATAACAATTCTAAGATGGTCATCATGTTCGACCCGATTGGTGTTTAAAACTGATACATTGTATTTGATCACGTATTTTGTAGTTTTTGTGTAAGAATAGTATTCTTGGTTGTTCGACTTAAGAATGTTCAAATCAACTTCCCCGCAATTAAGGATGGAAAAAAGTTCACTAAACCTGGCTAGATCAGTATATTCACACAAAATCAGATTCTCACACTTGTTTTTAGTAGCAATTCTCACTATCTGATCAGAAACAAACACAAAGCAAACCAATATTAACCATAAGATGCAGGGGAATGGATGAATTTCCAAGGTAGTCGAAATATCTAGAAATTTACCAATTTCAACAAAAGTTGTAATATCAGTCTCAACCACAAAAATCCAATTCAAACACTTATTCATAACATAAACTCCCGGGTTATAGTTGTAAGAAATTAGACGACGTTCATTAGAGTAGTAGTAGATGGGCCTTCTAGTTGAACCGAGGGTTTTGATTAAAGCAACAGTCTCGTCCCCGTAACCCACAAAAATGGATAACAAGGTTGTGTTCCAGTTAAAATTTCCAACAACTCCACCAAATGCAATTTTCAAAGACACAACAACCATCTCACAAACAATGATCAACTGATTCAAGTAATTGAAAACAGAAAGATTCAAGACAGAAGGTAACCTATACTCAAGACTCTCGCCAACAAGGTTCATGTCAAACGGAGGGTCAAGCCGCACAGGGACAAATTAATTTTTCCTTTGTGAATTATGGACATTGTATTGATATTGGTTTAATAGGTGATAGTTTGTATACGAATTTATGATTTTGAAAGTTTGTATTATTTTTGGGTGGTTATTTGATAATTTTTTAATAAGGGGTGATTATTTGCAAACAACAATGAATAGTGGGTGGTTTTATACATTTTCGCCTATTAAAAAAGGAAAGGGTTTGGTGGTGTTGCAGTAAACTATGCATCCCAAAAGAGAGTGACCGAGTTTAGTAGTGGGTCTCACCATATTTAAAGCAAAAATTAAAAAAAAATCAAGAAAACCTCCTTTTAATCCACGTCATCAATTTCCTCTCAATCAATGATTCTTCCTATTTGTACACAAGGTACACCCTAAGTCTTGTGCACAATAGAACCGCACTATATATATATATATATATGGAGTTGTTCCCTTGTGCACACCCCTTAGAGTATATCTAGCGCACGAATATTGTCCCTTAATCTAAACGAAATGAATGACCACCATTAAAAGGAATTTTTTGTTTTCCTTTAATTACTTGTGGGGTCCAATGTTGAAAAATAAGCCTCCCCACCCAAACCATGCGCGTATACTGTGCTAACACCCACCATCACCTTTGCTTCTTTTTTTCCTTTTATCTTTAAATATATAAAACTAGTTCTTTTCCCGAACCTTGTTCGGGTTTTTTCATAATATTTTCGATCGAGTTTGATGTATTAAACAAAATATTCGACACATCAATTTTCTACTAACATATTGTCCAATTCTTTTTATCATGTTGTTCTTTGAAATTTTCTTTTCTTGAGATCATCGATACTTCAAATTTGGAAAGGAATAGTAAATCAACCCCTTCCACGCTTGTCTTAACATCCGTCTTGATCGAAGGCAAAGAAAAGAAACCTTATACTTTTTTACTTAAGAAAATTGAGTTTGGATCTTATATGATACTTTATCTATTACACATTATGTTGCACCTTTTAAATTGGTCTAAATTATAAAATGATTTGATAAAGATACCTTAAGTTTAAACGTATAAACTCTATCTAAAGAATAAAAAAAAAGATATTTAGTGTGTGTGTTTTTATAATGTCTTAGACCCTTAATTAGAAAAATGTACTCTATGTTTAAGTATGAACCCTAAGAGGTCAAAACATTAAACTCATCAAATCACAATGATTAAATACTTAGTTTCAATCATTAAACCCGTCAAATCACAATCGAAACCTTCTATTTCACTTGAATAACACCAAATTTCATCAATGGAGTAAACTATTCATTACTATCTAAATATTTTGCACAACATAAATATATTGGAACCCTTGTCAAATTCCAGGCTTAAATATATGATAAGTTGAGCATCGAATATTTTTGGTTTTTTTCCCTATTGTATTTAATATTGAAAATCAGTTTTCATAACCATAATATATTTCACACCATGCTTGTGAAATGGGTTGCGGTAAATGAATGATTTATGTTTTTTTAATTGTTTTAAGGTCATGTGTATTTTAATCAGAACTCAATTACTCTATTTTTCCCTCTAATAGACTATTCTTTTTAGATATGTTTTTAATATTTTTGGTACTTGTTATTCCTATTGCATTTAATATTGGAACCTAATTTTCATTGTCATAATATATTTCACACCATGCATGTGAAAAAAAGATATAGAAAGCTCGTCAAACCCATATTAAAAATGATTCAACCAAACCCTAATCCACTTGAACAACAACCCCACTCTAAAACAAAGTGCCAGCAGACAACCTCCAATCAACTCTAAGCTAATATTAATGTTCAAGATCAGCCAAAAACATGGAGAAAAAAAGCTACAAAATTAGCACCCTTCCATTGAAATAATCCCAGCAAATTCAGCCGCAAACAGATTCAAATAACACACATAAACTGAACCAAAAGATGAATATTGCAGCAGCAAAAAAAAACAAAGAATCATCGTCATTGCTCGAGAGTTTCAGACCAGTCCCAAACTCAAACATCTCCAAAATAACTACCCATATCATCTTGCAAGTCCCATCTAAGAAATCAGCTAAATTGCCCTATAGGAGGCTGGATAATATGATAGAAAATTCAAAAACACTTTATGTAGAAATATCACCTAAAAATGGACGATTCCAAGATTAGAACATCTCTAGAATATCCCCAAATCGGCCTTTTCTGTGAGGTGAAAATGCTGAAAATTCCAACAACATGTTCTACATTCACAACCCAACATAACCAACAACAATCTGCATCAAAAGTTTCAATAAAATCAGTTGGGCATTGTCACCTTCCAAGCATTCAACAAACAACACAAATTCAAAGAAAACAACCCAAAATAGCCCTCGAATCACCAATACAACAACCCAAAAACTGCCCTTAGGACATCAACCAAATAGCTACCCAAAACTGAAAAATATTTAGCAGCTCAAATAGCTCACAAAATATATGCAAAAAACCTATAAATCATCATTCGAAGTAAAAATCCATCTTTCTCATTTGAGATGGTTGAAAATAATGAAGAAGAACCATAAATTGAAGGGTTGTGAACAACTTTGATAATTATATTCACCATGTATTCACTTGAATCCATATGCCAACAGGAAAATTAAATAGAGATATCATGTGGGTGAGATAAAAATCAAACTTTCTAGTAGTTAGTTACCCATTCCTCGCCTCTATAGAAAGCTCGTCATCAATATGGCGACACAAGCCAAAATGTATAAGTACTCGACAAAGAACGAATTTGAAGACTCCTTAGATTCCTTTTCATCATCCTCATAATTTCTTTGAACCGAATATAGCTGAAAAATAGAAGATAAAAACCAACCAGTTCTACAAAAACAAAGTTAAATAAATATAAAAGAGCATTAAATAAATTCATAGTTAGAAGAAGGAATACATATTGTTCAAAAGAGCACTCAAAAGGAAGAACGAAAAAGATTTAAGTAATCAAACCCACCTCAGACCCTCAACACACAAATTCCAAACTTTCAAAGACAATGAATAATACAAAGCAAACATGAACAAATAAAAGTTCTCAAAATTTCATAAAAAAACAGTTCTCAAAATTACCACAACTGGGGAATCATTGCATTTGTGAAAGATGAGCTCCGCGTGAGATTCAGGTATTAACAAAGGTTCTATCCCATTGAAGCAATTCGACTAACACCTCAAAGGCATCAGACTTGGAGGCGACATTGCAATGCTTGATGGGTTTGACAAAGCACAACTACTACAGCGACTCCAAACTCACGACGGCTTCTTCCGTTCACACATCCCGACTCACCATCTGAATTGCAAACTAACCCTTCTCTCCACAAATGTGACTCCAAAAAAGGAAATTGTATGGTAAAGAAGACTTAAGACATCTTGTATTCCATGAAAACAGATGGAAGGTTGAGGACCAAAAGCCATGATGGGGCAAGAACGAATTTACATAACCTTTACCCCTTGTCGATTCTATGAACACTACCTCGAGCTCCGTCTGCCGAAATTCTCAACGAAGGTGAGGATTTGCTGCTCAGCAGAGTTTTGATGAAGAGACCGTTGGAGAGGGAAGCCCGTCTCCATGAAGGATAGGAAAACCCAATTTGAATACCTAATTGGTTGTTACCTTCATGTTTGTGAAGAAAGGAGGAAGTCCGCCTCCATGAAAGATAGAAAAAACCAATTTCAGTCGGGATGTATGGTAGGGCAAACACCATATATAGTAGAGACCATTGGAGAGGGAAGCCCGTACGACATTTCGTATTAAGGCTTCACATTGCAGAGAGGGGCTTCAAATCAGTTAGTAATTGAAGAGGATGAAGAACGTGGGTGCTTATGGGTTGCTAAAAAAAGGTCATGTGGCTCATTCTTTTGTGAAGAGGATGAAGCGGTTGAAGGAGAAAATCAATTTCAACTTGGAATTGGTATTGGGAGCAGTTGAATCCATAGAGAGAACATGGGTGGGAAGAATGGATGAAAATTTGGCTTCTTAATTATGCTCAAAGAAGGACACGTGGCGCAATCTTTTACACAAACATTGCTTCTAAAATTATAAGTATAAGGGGTGGATATTTGAGGAAAAAAATATTTTTTTTTAGAAATAAATGCTTTTTAAAATTCGCTTGGTTTATTTCGTTTTACAGATTTGACAATTTCACCGAATAATGATTCATATATTACCGAATAATGTTCTGTTATCTTTTTTCATCTAGTTCATATCAAATATTACCAATTCCATTGAATAATTTTTCATATTCTACCGAATAATGTTATATTTTTTTCCATCCAGCCGAAGTCAAAATTTACCGATTCTACTCAATAATTTTTTTCCTTTTCTACCGAATAATGTTATAAGCTTCAAATCCCTAAATAATGCTTATAATTTATAATAATAATACTTCATATTTAACCGAATAATGTCTCGCATATCACTGAATAATGTTTTATTTTATGTTGTTTGCCAAATCGAAGACTCCGTATTCTAGCGAATAATTTATCAGATTTCACAGAATAATTTACCAAATCATTACTACTATAACCAAAATTCGACACATACGTCTAAATAATTGACGAAAAAAATATCAAATTATGCATCTGGAAAACCATCTCTAACCAACCGATTTCGCCTACCCTAACCCAAACCTAAACCACCACCACCCCACCCTCCAAAAAAGAAAGAGCCGACAAATTAGCCATCAATGGCAGAATGGGTAGGACAAATATCGCCGGTGGAGGCGCTGGTCGGGGAGCAGTCGTCGGAATTGTAGAAATTGACGCCGGCCGAGTCGATCTTGGCGGAGATGAGCGGTTCGGAATCGAAGGGGAGGATGGAAGAGATCGCATCGAGGACGAGCCTGGCGTGGTCCGGCGAGATCGCATCGGGGAGGATGGAGGCACCTGGGGAGTTTCGCCTTCACTCTACTTCCTCTTCACCGACCTCTCCGCCGGATTCCGCCACTACTTCACTGCCGACGTCGCCACCACAGCCCCGCAGCCTCGCAATCTCCTCCCCGGATTCAGCGATTGTTGGATCTCCATAACCGCCTCCTCGAATTCAGCGATTGTTGGGTCTCCTCCTCGCAATCTTGCAATCGCCGCCGCCATCATCCCTCCCTCGCGATCTCGGCGCCACCTCCCCTCCTTTTTTCCGGCAACCTTCCGACCACCACACCACCTCCGATGCCCCCCCTCACCAGATTCGGCCACCCCGGTGTGAGAAGCAGCACCGACGCCCCTTCCCTCTTCGCATTCCCCCTCGCAACCCCTCCATTCGCACCCAAACACCACCGCACCTCCTCTCCAACGCCGACAGCAACAATCCATCGTGTGTGGTTCTCCATTGACGAGGATTTGTTTTTGTAGGGTTAGAGAGAGATTGGGGTTTGGGGCTAATTGTACAGAAGGGGGAGAGTGTATCACACGTTCAATTGATTTTTTTTTATTAGTAAATAATTCGGGCGAGCGAGCTCTACCCGATGGCATCCTTACGGATGAGGTCAAGGAGACCAAGATTGTTGTGAATATCGACACCCCAGGCAGAGTGACTGTTGTATGAGGAAATCGAGTTTAAAATATAATGAAATAGATCAAACCAGATTCGTGCCCACGCAAATAATTACAAGACCACCTCCCGATATAGCAGCGGGAAGTCAGGATCGATCCTCGAGGAAGCGTGTCAGCGGATCTCAGGTAGCAGCAAATCTCACAGACAGAAATAACAGAGAAAAGCATAAAAGAAAGCAAAGCACAGAAAACTGGTCGATATCGACCACTGTTACTCGATATTGACTAAGCAAATCAACCAACAGTGCACGGAATCGACTAACAGAAAGCAAAACTCATCAAACTCAACTCGACCTCGACAAATCAACTCTACATCGACCAATTACCTCAATGTCGACTAAATTTCCTCGAAATCAACTAACTCGGAAACTAAAATTGCAACTTTTCGCAACACATAACACGATTTTTGATGAAATAAATCAATAAGCTAAAGACTTCCAAGATCAGGGTTTCAACACCACAACGATAACCATGCAAAATAACACATAAAGGCATAAAAGATCATGCTTTTCATCAAATAACTTTCGCTATTAACAAATAGAAATATAGAGGCTTTCACATAAACCCTAATTATTACTAACCATTTTCACATAATTAACCCAAGTTGTATTAAGATCACTTTCGCTTCAATAACACAAACAAGGATCACCTTCAACTTTCACAAAAGAATCATGCTTATAGGGATAGAAGACGAATTGCATAAAAAGATCAAACCATTACCGCATCACCTCACATGGCTACCGTCGGGCTCACCTCGACCCTAGAAGTGGGTGGACTACTCGCTCTTCATCATCAATAAACTCATCAAAGATTTCAGGAAAATAAATTGCATTAAAATAAAACTAAAAAGATAGCTTACAAGTTACAACCGATCGAAGTCAAAACCGCTTTTGCAAACTCCAACTCTTATCGGCTACAAGCTCCATCTCTCTCTACTTACTACCTCTTCTCCTTCTCTAGAATTGAATTAATGGAAATCAGCCCCTAAGGCTTTATTTATAGGCTTCCAATCCTTGCTAATCAAGGAAGGGAATTCTATCTATATCTATATCTATCTATCTAAATTATTAAGATTTTAATATGAAAATAAAGAAATAAATCAACAAAGGAATTATATCTAATGTAGGTAAATATCTTATCCTCTTGATAACACTTGATAGATCTTGATGGAATTTGATCTCGAAAATATCTCCATCGGACTCGAGATAGAATCTTAACAAGACTCGGACTACTCGATTTCGGCTTCTGGGGGTCAACTCGATATCGACCAGAATTTCTCCGTCTTCAGCTTCTTCGTCGATCTCGGCTCCAGGAAGACATATCGACTTGATTTTTACTCGATATCGAGTAGAGTTCCTCGATATCGACTTGCATGTTCGAGCTCCAGCTTCTGGACTCGATTCCGGGGCGTTGATTCGATGGTGGTTACTTGATATCGACTAGATGAAGTCGATATCGACCAACTCTCCTCAGCTTGCTCGATTCTGGTCAACTCAGTGGAAATCGACTTGACCTTGCTCGATCTCGACTTGCATGTGCTCGATATCGAGTTGTGTGTTTTGACTCAGTTTTCTTCTTTCAAGCTCGATTTGTCCTGGTTCCGCTACTCCTTGGCCTTCTGTAGTTGACTTTGAGCTTTTCTCCTTTCTCAGAACTGCTGTAAATTGCTTCGATTTCTGCGAAATTAAACAAAAACTGGTGTAGATTCCATAATTTGGCAAATAAGCATAAACTACATAGATTCTATACTATTCTAGCCCAAATGTATGAAATGCATGCAGAAAACAATATAAAAGATAGTATAAAACATGGCGAATTAAGCTCACAACAGTGGCAAAGGTGTGCAACCTTATTAGCCACTCTGTTGCCTAACCGGGGCCCATGAAAGAAAGAAACCTCTTTCAAAGTCGATAGTAAAAGTTTAACATCCGATAAGATTAGTTCAATTTCCCAAGGACAGTTAGAATTTTGCTTCAGGTGGTTTATGATTATCATAGAGTCGCCTTCAATGTGGAGTTTATCCATACGGAGTTGTAGAGCGTGTTGGATTCCCAACTTAAGAGCGAAAGCTTCCGCTTTCAAAGGGTTCTGTTTGCCAAGTTTCTGATAACAAATCTGTATTGGACGTCCTTCCTAGTCCCAGATAATTGCTCCTGCAGAGCTGTCATTATTAGCAATTGTGGATCCATCAAAATTTAGCTTGAAAATACCTCTAGGCGGTTTGCGCCATGTGATGTTATCCTTCTTTTTCTTCTTCTGCGTGCAATTGGGGTTTCGTATGCCTAAGGGGGCGTCCTCCTCCAAACTATACTCGAAGCGAGATGTTTTACTCCAATTGTCCTTATGGGTTTTAATAATACATAAAGAACTGTCTCTGTTAGGTATGGGGACCTGTTTAAATATATGTTGGTTTCGAATGTACCAAGCCATCCACCACGAGAAGGCTAGATCAACCTTAGCCGTCGTGGTAAGATTGTTACCTAGGAAGGTAATGATAGGTTTGATTTCTCGTGAATGATTTATCATATTGGATATTGTCGAGTTTATGTTTGTGGGTAAACGAAAGAGAGAGCGTACATATTGGCATTCTAAAAGTAGGTGAACATCATCTTCCACCGTGCAATTGCACATTTTACAAATGGAAGGTACCGAAGTTCGTCTTTGGGCAAGCCTAGAGGTAGTGGGGAGTCCATTCTGACAAACTTTCCATAGAAAGTTTTTGATCTTAGGAGGAATATCTAGATTCCATATCCATGCGTTATTATCTATGTTCATAGCAGATTGAGATGTGATTAGCTTATAAGCACTCAACGTAGTGTACCATCCGGCCCTGTCAGGCCACCAATATAGGCAGTCCTCAAAAGGCAAGACATGAAGCGGAATGCCCACAATTTCCTTGACTATTTCATTTGGTAATACATTGTTAAGTTTTTCCGTCCACCATTTACCACCTAGATTGTACTCACTGACGGTTTCCTTTATGTTGTTGATTTGAGGGCAATCGTCCCTCGATTGCAGAGAGGAAGTTGTTATCCAATTATCCGTCCAAAATTTGATAGAGTTTCCATTTCCTACTGACCAGATTAGACCTGTCTTAAATTTATCAATGAGAGTTGTCAGTTTGGCCCATTGCCAAGAAGAATCACCACTTTTCTTATATTCCAGGATGTTAGCTAAACGAAGATATTTGTGTTTAATGAGTGTAACCCATACATTATTTGGTTCTGCCAGAATTTTCCATAGTAATTTCATTTGAAGGGCTTCATTCATCTCTTTTGATTTCCTAATTCCAATCCCCCCATATTTTTTTGGTTTGCAAATCCTATCCCAACTAATAAGAGGGCGATGTTGAAGGTCTTTATTCCAAAAGAAACATCTGTTAATCTGGTCAAGTTCTTTATGTATTGTTGAAGGTAACAAGAAGTTTTGCATTGTATACAATGGTTTGGCCGACAAGTTTGTGTTGATAAGAATTGCACGTCCCTGTTGTGACAGGGCGTTGGCACGCCATTTACTTAATTCTTCTTTGGATTTACATATGATGTCTTCAAATGTGTGTTTGTTTACTCTACCATTAATAATCGGACATCCAAGGTATTTTTCCAACGAATTTTCATTTGTAATACTTAAGCAACAGCTAAGTTCAGATATCCTCGAGTTCGAAATGCCTTTTGTGGTTTGAAAGCTAGATTTATGGTAGTTAACTTTTTGTCCAGAAACTTTACAATAAGTATCAATTATATCTTTAACTTTTTGTCCCGCAGTGACACCAATTGTACCGTTTTCCAAATTTGCTTCAGCAGAGAGACTCTAAGCTAGGATTTCCGCACCTAAGATAAACAGAAAAGGGGATAGAGGATCCCCTTGGCGCATGCCCCGAGAGGGGAAGAACATATCTGTAGGGCCGTTGTTGACTAGAACAGAGAAAGACACGGTCGTTACACACTTCATAACCCACGTGATAAAAGTAGGATGAAACCCGAATTTTCCTAAAACTTTGTTTATGAAGCTCCAATCTACTCTATCGTATGCCTTTTCCATGTCTAGTTTTATTGCCATCCAACCCGTCTTTCCTTTACGCGATCTAAAGGAGTGGAATATTTCGTGAGCTATTAGGACATTGTCTTGGATGGCCCTGTCACACACAAAGGCACCTTGTAGAGGGTGAATTAGTTTCCCGATAATTGTTTTGATTCTTTCTGTCAAGATTTTCGAAATGATTTTATATAAAGTGGAACATACACTACAAAAAAAAAAGATATTAGCAACGGCTGTTTACCGTGGCTAAAAGTCCATTTGCTGTGGTAAAAGACTATTAGCATTGGTTGTAGCCACGGGAAATCAGATGTGGCGAAACACGGGGTGGCAAAACAGACTAGATACGGCTACATCTGTGGCTAGCTGCTCGCCACGGCAGCTTTCCGTTGCTAAATTATTTCTGGACAAATAAAAAAAAAGCTCTGCTTTTTAGCCCGAAATTTACAAGACCGGGCTAAAAAGTCCCATATTTTCAATTTTTTTTTATAAAGCTCAGATAATTCAGACCCAATATAAAAATAAACCCAATTTGATTCTTCCAAACGCCAAATATACAAATTTAATTAATTATACAAATTTATATATACTCGATTTGATAATTACACAAAGTCTTGTGGTAGCCGCTGTCGAAAGTTCTTTGTGGCATCAGGTGAACTTTGAGAATGAGCCTTGAGAACAAAGGACAGATAAATAGTATGGAAGCCTGGATAAAAAGCTAACATGTCCAAAAGAAATGAAGTAAATATCATGATTCCATCTATTAAATATTGAATATTTTCTTTCGAAAACATGAGTAAGCCACAGTGAAATATAGGGAAATACAGAAAATAGGCAGCATCTCACAAAAGTAAATTCAAATGCAAGCTCATATTGTATAGTAATTATAAGAAAACCAAAAAAAAATTCAAGCACTTTTTCATGAAAGGCGACAAGTGATTAATTTGTTCAAGCAAGAAGGATGTCATGAAAATGCAAGCTCAAAGAAAGAAGCGCAATGAACAAAAGATATAGGTTCTAACCTGACATGAGAAAAATCCCAAATATGCTGAACTTGAATATTGGGTACTTAGATGCTTGGGAACGGGGGCAGGACATATCATGCCTAATGTAAATACACCAATGAAAGCTAACATGTCAAAGCATACATAACAAACAAGTAAAAATTAGAGCTGTAGAATAAAAAAAAAGTGAAGAGACAACAAGAAGCTGAACTTGATCTCCCAATTGGTTGAATCACAAAAACAAACGAAATAAAACTTGCTCATAGTGGCAAACTTCCATGGGGTTGTTAAACCAGCGAGTAGCTATCAATACCAAACATGTGCAAGTATCTGCATAATATTCATTCCAGCTGCAAAAGTAGATAAACAACAAATATCAAGATGGTTTGTATTACTAAAAGTTGAGACTAGCTATTTATGCAAAGTCTTGTGCGAGGCATTAACAAGAAGGTTGCATCAATCTGAAGCACAGTAGTATGCTAGCTTCTTATGGTATGGGACAAAATGGAGGTAGAGTGGAATGAAATTGTAATGAAATCTATCAAAAGAGTAGTTCCAACATCCCAAAGACTCATCATTCATCTCAACACGCATTCAACTATACAAGAGAAAACTAGTATCCAAGTAAATATTAAACATTAAACATAAACATCAAATTGAAGATATAAAAAGGCAAGTGGGAATGTAGTGGAAACACATTTTTTATGATTGGAAAGTTGATGCCTTGACAAGGCCTGATTCTATAAAATGGACTAGAGGAAGTATATGCCAGAGTCACTTAGCCAAATCTAGGCCACTGAGAGTGTTTGTCAATACTGGAATGCTAATAGCCTAATACAAGTTTAAGATTTTTCACTCAAAATGGCTTCTAAGGATATCCAAGTGGATTACAACATTCATTATCAACATCCAAAGTTAGAGATTTGCCTCCATTTTTCATCAAAGTCAATAGTTTTTGCCAGCAACTAATTACAAAATGTAAGATTGCCAATACAAACCTTTGACATTTGCTCTGCTCAACAGGACTCTAACTAGAATGGAAAAAAGATCCAACTGGAATGGCCATAAAGAATTAGCTATTGTAAGCAATATAAACAAAAATCTAGACTAGAAACTAGAAAAGAAATACTCGAGAATATAAATCCTTCAAATAGGGAATATATGTATGATGAGCCAAGAGATATATATAGCCATTCACCCTGAAACTAAATTCTAGAGACATTTGCATAGAGCCATAAAGCATGAGAAAATGTTAACAATGATATGCTAACAATGACAACGTAACAACATGCAGAAGCAAAGAAAATAATGATGATCAATATTGGGGATCCTAAAGCAGCAAGGAAAATAACGTGTTCAATATTGGGGATCCTACATGAATACCGATGATTTCATATAATATCAGTTAAGAAATCTCTTGTGGTTTTATTCCTTCATTGAGATTTGATCCTTAGACTTTGTTTGCAATGAAATAATGTTTTCAAAGGAGTTAAAGGAAACAGAGGAGATGGCAGCCCAGCTTAAAGTCCAAGCAGAGACTTTTAAGCCACACAATTGTGGTAAAGTGGAATAACTAGAACACAACAAGTTGCTGTTCAAGTTGGATTATAAGCAGTTGATTGCAACAATTCATCCTATACATGACACAATAAATACTAACAACTAAGCCAAACAAGCCAGACACATCAAGGACTAAAGAATGGTATTGAACTTAGGTCCACAAATTCCCAAACAAATACATGTACAACTATACAAGCTTCACAACAGCTTATAAAACCAATACACTCTGAAAAGCTACTGGTAAGTTTTCAAGAAGCTTGAATAATTAATAGGTTAAATTGGCACAGTACATCATTCAGAATCTAATCATGTTATTTAGTAGCAAAAACAGTTTACACATGGCCATGCCACCCCCGCAGCCCACTGTTAAGGATCCTCTCCGACGCTTGGGTGAGGTGTTCCCTGAGCCGCCTCTACCGGTGAACCTGATGCCTGAGCCCCCACATGATGAGTCCTAGCTTCCATGAGCTGATCGCCGACCCGGATTCCACCCTTATCCTTATCGATGATGATGAGGATCCAATGCAATTCGAGGCGTTCTCTGATGAGCCCCCGCTGGATGGCTTCGACCCGATGCTTGAGTTTGCTCAGGAGGACTTCGACGTCATCCTCCTTGACGTCCCTCCTGGGCAAGAGTTTCAACTTCCAAATCTGAGCAACCCGGGGGATCTGGCTGCGGCCATTCGGGCGACTCCAGGTCTGTTATCTCCTACTACTGATGTTGCTAAACAATTGGAAAATCTTGAAGTCCTAACAAACTCTAACTCTGAATCGAGCAAAAGGAAGGGCGGATCCGGGGAAGGTGACAATGCCTCATCACCTCTGATGGGTAACGACGTCAAGAAGGTTCGCTATGAATAACAATTTTGGTGGTTGGCTTGTGATTGTGCTCGAGGGGTGCACCTTCACCCTGAAGCTTTGGTATGAAGTACCCCTCTTTCTTCTAAATTTATGGATTTGGATAGTGTTTGTGGTCTTTTTGCTATCCTTATCCTCGGCTATGGCTAAGTATCAACTCGGAAGTTATGTAGTCGAACCATGTTGGGTAATATCTAGTACGTATGTAATTAGGAATGGTCGGTTATGGTACCTATGTAGACGATGCAAGTTCTCTGTTTGTCTTTCCTTTTGGTATCGGTTTGTCTTTCCTTTTGGTATTGGTTAATGTGGGCAGACAAGGCTTTGTATGATATTATATATGTAAGCAAAATGAAATCAAATATATCTAAATTATATTATATGATCCTTGGTTATTCAACGGGCAAAAAATGGCAACAAATGCTGAGACTTTGGCACCCAAGTCTTGCATCTACTAATTATTCCCTCTTCATCATTAAGTCCATGTTGATGAAAAAGTTAAACCGGATTTCCGATTTGTTAAAGGGCACTAATCTTTGCTGGGTATTGTTGGGTCTTGGGAGGAAGCTCAAGGCCGGCATAAAAATTCTTGTTGAATGCTACTACCTGCTATCGAAATTCATCAGATTGGATTTTTCTATAAAGTTTTGGCGTGGGATAGTCTCGCTTCAATTTCTTGCTACTATGACCAATGACCATAGTGGTCTTTATTTTAAAGTGTGGCAATGCCAAGGCTATGGCCAAACTCATCAGATTGGATTTCTAAACCACCCCACTAGGTGCTTGCAAGCAAAAATCATGAACATGTCTTATAACTACTGCCAGTTAGGGATATCAGTTTCCCTCACCGGATTTATTGTGTTCAAAGGAAGATAAGCTTTTGGAATTGCAGAGGGATGGGTAGAAAATCATTTTGGGAAGATATTAGCATGCGATGCAAAATGGAACATATCCAACTTATGGCTATTGCCGAAACAAAAATAGATTCCATCCCGGAACCCAGTACCTGGAAGGACGCGGGATTCGACAATGCCATCTCGTCCCCAACAATCGGTAAAGCTGGTGGTATCGGAGTTCTCTGGAAAGAGCATGCTCTCTTACAGGAAAAGATCGACTTAATGTTGCATCTACTACGTGTCATTACTTTGAAATATACTAACATTGCAGAAGACTTCAACTGCTTAGTATGGTTTATCTATGGCCCTCCACATGAGCAAGATAAGGATGAGTTATGGAACATGATAACAGAGTTGGTTACAACACAATCTCTACCATGTATAATAATAGGAGACTTAAATGAAATAGGTAGTATTTCAGAAAAAGAAGGAGGAGCGGCAGTGCACCCTAACCGGTTGCGCAGGCTAACAACTTTTAAAAATTCCCGTTCGTTATTAGAAATCCCGTCTTGGGGAAACAACTTCACCTGGAGGAAAAAAGAGACGGCGACGATAACACATATGACAAGCTCGATCGGGTACTAGTTCAGCATGAGATCCTTCAGCATTTTCCAATGATTGCTACAAAAAATGGGGCTTTCTTTTTTTTCGGATCACTGTCCCATTACCATTGAATTAAACACAAACTTAAAGATTAAGTCACCTCCTTTTAAATTTGAAAACATATGGGCTCAACGCAAGGATTTCAAAAACATTGTACGACAGTCCTGGCGTCTTAATTGCCCAGGCTCAGCGATGTTTAAACTAGTTAATAAGACTCGCATTCTCAAACAAAAAGCAAAAGAATGGAACAAACGCACTTTTGGTAACATCTTCAAGCAGTTACAAGAGGTGGAGGAGCAACTCCTGCAATTATAGAAGAGCCATGCACGACCCCAGAACTCAACCAACTCAGCAAGAGAAAACAAATTAATATCCAAAAAAGCCAAACTCCTACAATTTCAGAAGGCTTACTGGAGCCAGCGAGCAAAAACAAAGCATCTCAAATTAGCAGATACTAACTCTGCATACTTTCATAGGGTGGCAACAGGAAAATGCAATCGAAAATTCATCCACTATATTACATCAGCAGAAGGAACACAAATCCTAGGGGATTCTAATGTCAGTAACGAAATCAGAAAGGATTTTCAAAATCGATTTCGAAGTCAAAGCATCAACGACACAAAATTACACGACTACCTGCAATTAGTACAGCCGGAAATCACCATTGAGGAAAATAACAAACTAATTGCACCCCCATCAAATGATGAAATCAAAAAATCAATTTTTGACCTAGGAAGGAATAAAGCCCCTGGTCCTGATGGAATGACAGCTGAATTTTACAAGGAATACTGGGATATAGTCGGTCCATTGGTTATCAAAGCTGTCAAAGGTTTTTTTCAGTCTGGCAGAATGCTAAAGCAAATCAATCATACCTTCATCACATTGCTACCTAAATGTGACAACCCAACGACAACCGCTAATTACAGACCCATCAGTCTGTGCTCAACAATCTATCAAGTCATATCCAAAATAATAACAAAAAGACTAAAAAAGGTCATGGGTAAACTAATCAACCCTCTACAAGGTGCCTTTGTATCCGATAGAGCAATCCAAGATAATATCCTTATCGCTCATGAAATCTTCCACTCCTTTGAAAACAAAAAGGGCAAAGAAGGGTGGGTAGCCATGAAACTTGACATGGAAAAAGCGTATGACAGAGTGGAATGGGAATACACGGAGAAGGTTTTGCTAAAGTTTGGCTTTCACAAAACATTTGTTAGTTGGATTAAAGAGTGCATAACTACAGTCTCCTTTACAGTTCTCGTGAACAACGGTCCGACGGATATATTTTACCCATCGAGAGGTATTCGGCAAGGTGATCCTCTTTCACCCTACCTATTCATTCTAGGAGCTGAAATTCTAGCTCGAAGACTGGTTTGGGAGTCACGGGCCCCTGGACAGTCTCTTGGGTTTCAGTTTGGGTCTACAGGCCCATGTATACCTTTCTTAGCATTTGCAGATGACATTGTCATCTTCACAAAGGGCACCGCTTCGGCATGCCAAAAGACAAAACAAATCCTTGACGACTACTATCAAATTTCAGGGCAAAAAGTTAATTTCCACAAATCAGCTTTCCAAGTTACCTCCGGAATCACCCGATCTAGAATCTCTGAATTAGAAAGCGTACTCGAGGTATCGCATGTCAAGTCCCTGGAGAAATATCTAGGATGTCCTATAATTAATGGTCGTGTTAATAAGGATACTTTTACTGACATCATATGCAAATCGGCTGATCAATATTCACTAGTACAAATTACCTCAAATATCACGGATATTTGGAGCCAAATATCACGGATATATGTCAAGACACGCCCGGGCTTCCCCTCGGTGGGCTATTAGGAATGGCAATCAAATATCACGGATCTTAAAATAGACACACCCGTGATATTAGGCTGGGGGATTTTTCATGTTACACTCTAATATCACGGATATCCTATTTGACACGCCCGGGATATTAGGGTCTATTATTTTTCATCTTATACTCTAATATCACGGATCTTCTAATGGGTATGTCCAGGATATTAGGGTGTTGAATATTTTTTTACGAGTCTAATATCACGGATTCCTTCTGGGGACGTCCGTGATATTAGGTATGATCTCTTCTAATATATTTGGCATATATCACATATCCTTTCCCGTGATAGTAGATTAGTGCATGAAATTGTTATATATATAATTCGGTTTTGTAGGTCCGAGCTACAAATAAATGGAATAGAACCATGCATTAATCAATCAGAACTCTAGCAACTAGTTACGAGTCATGTCAATGATCAACGCTTTATTACATTATGGCATCTGTTTCCAGTGAAAGAATGAATCACATGAAAAGTACGAATTCGGGTTCATAAAACCTTCCAAATTCGGGTCCATAAAACCTTCCAAGTAATGTGCATCTACATGGAAAAATGAATGGTACAGAAGCTGTATATAGAGCTAAACAGGTGACAATATACAGGCGAAAGATTACTTTGGGTTGAAAATTTCCTTTATAGCTCCACCTGTTTTCTTAAGCTCCTCCAAGTAAGCTCCAAGTTCTAAAATCAGCTGCATACCAAAATTACAAAATAAAGCAGCAGATCAGCCAGATTGAAGCCACTTCTTTATAATTGAAGATACACTTTTCAAAACAGTTTGAACAGCAGAATCATATGTCTCATAAGTTTGTGATACGAGTGACTGGTTAAAGCATCCGTAATAAGAAAACAATCTACCAACTAACTGCGTGCGGTACACTAAAATAGATACGATTTAGAATCAATTACCTGGTTGATATTGCCTGGGGAAGGTGAATATCCTGTCTCTCAATTCACATCTCCCTCGGGATTAATAGTTGCTCGAAGAAGAGGATCAAGTTGGTTGTACTCCACATTTATCACCATTGTCCTTCCTGGGGGTTTCATTTTCATTTTAGGCACAAAAATAAAAAAGAGTGCAGCATCCAGAATATTTGTGTAAAACTTGAGGACCAAATATTTCAATATAAGTTATCCGAATACTGTATTCTTATTGTCATTCAACTATTTGACATGTTGTATGGCAACGCGAATACTAGCATCCGATATACACTTCAGAGAAACTAAATCTTAAAAGTAAATCCAATAACCCATTTACCATCTGCATGAGTAAGCTTGGTAATGCCTCCAGTAGCTTCTTTTGCCTTGCGAGGAACTGCTAGTAATTAACATGATACTGTTTAATGGTGCTAACCCCCAAAGCCGGTGGAATTGCCTATACATTGTCCAACAGCAAACAAACCCAAAACTATAAGTTCTTAGAGTTTGTTATTTGATTTTCTATTCGTCGAGTTATTTCAAATTTACTCAGCAGAAATATAAAGCTTAAGGAGTAGCAAAACCTCGAAGAGAAGCCCATTTGTATCTTGAAAGAAAAAAACATATTTCACACCAACATCACCCCTGAACAGGAGTGCAGGAAAGATGGATGACCCATAAAGAACAACTCTTCAATTCAATTACTCAAACGTCGACAAAGCAGTGGCTCATAGCTCAAAGCAAATTACATACCAGGCATTTAAAGTGCCCCTAGAATACAAAAGCGAATGCACATCACCATGACCATGAGGTTTTGTCTATCATAGAGGGGAACCAGGCAAAGGCAGCATAGGGGAAGACCAAAAGAAAAAAAATATTATAAAGACAAACATTAGAGTTACTGAGCTGTTAATAACCATTCTTAAAACCAAAAAAAAGCAGCTGAAACCTGAATTCTGTACTTATTCATACTTCCTAACAACTTAAACCTATGAATATGGAAAGAAAAAAGTACATGCATATGTTAGGGTACTACTCTACGTCTCTACTCTCTACCACTTGCATGATTATAGTGTCAATCATCAAAATAAAATAAGCACATCTTATAAGATAGGCAAAGCAAACTATAAACAAGAACCAAAATCCAAGATAGCATGAAACCATAATCCAACGCAAATTATCATAAGCTCATCTCATAATATAATGCAGAAACATCCAAGACAGCATGAAAATGCACACAAGTAGGAAGGTTTTTTTGTTAATAATAAGTACAAAATTTACTGTTTAGAAATGTTACATTTTGACTGTTTATATTTTCTTTTCCTTCATATATGGTTTTGTGGGCTATAGCTTGGAGATTTTAGGGGGTAAATTATTAGCATATATATACAAAATATGTATTTGTATCTTTCTTTCTGGTCCAAACTGAAGTTCAGATCTGTAGCTGTGCCTCCAAAAGAACAACTGCCTGAGAGGGATCAGGTTTATGAACTTTGTTCCCC
The DNA here is from genome assembly GCA_037127255.1 of Persicaria tinctoria. Lineage (NCBI taxonomy): Eukaryota > Viridiplantae > Streptophyta > Magnoliopsida > Caryophyllales > Polygonaceae > Persicaria > Persicaria tinctoria. The sequence continues at coordinate 49,420,380 of JBANSL010000006.1, read as the reverse complement.
TACAATTGTGTGCAAGTTTTCTTTGATTTTGAGTGATCAATTCATTAGCTAGGATTGTAAAAAAAAAAATCAGCACATTGCACCAAACAAATTGCGAAACGATAATGTAAACCAATGCAAGCATCATTGAGCTTATGAAGCTAGGCCACCACCACCACCACTTAAAAGAGGCTCCACAAAATTAAACTTTGAATTGGTGTTGAACCCAAACACATCATTTCCAAAACCCAGCTTTCTCATGTGTAAAACTCAAATTACAGCTCCTCACACTATACCACCTTTTCTACTTGCACTACCTTAGTAAAGCAAGCAACCCACCTTTGCTATTTATCCAAAAAATATATACTAATTTCACCAAATCAATTTTGTAAAAGCTCTCACATTTGTAGTTTTGACCCAAATCATTACTTGAAATTAAGAACTGTATATACAAATCAATTTTTTGATGATATCGGATAGGGAACCCACTCCTGAGACTGAGTTTGTTGATGAAATCAACTGGATTTAAGTTTACTTGTTCATACCATCAGGAATGAATGTAATTTTCAACACAAACTCTACTCGGATTCCAGATAAGAAAATAATTCAAGACACCGTCTATTCGATTCCAGATAAGATAATAAGCAGGTGCTTAACCCTAACAACAAATTGAATTCAAGAGCCGGCAAAACCCTAACTATAGATTGAATTCGAGATGTACTTACCAATTAAAACCCTAACCGGAGATTTGCAGGACCAGAGGCGGAGGTGGCGAATTGAGGGACGAGACAGAGCCTACTGTTGCAGGAGATTGCAGAAGGTGCCGGAGAAGGAAGAGACGCCGCAAGCCGGAGGTCGTGAGCGAGATTGCAGCCTTGCAGGAGGTGCGAAATCGCCAGGCGAACATGGAGAGACAGGCCGGCCGGAGGTTCACTTCGTCAAGAGCGAAATCGCCTCCTGCGAGACGAGAGAGAGACGAGGACGGCGAGAGAGCGAGAGAGACGGTGTGGTGAGGTGTGCACAGGAGAGAGACGAAGTGTGCACGAGACGAGGACGAGGACGAGGACGGAGAGAGACGGCGACGAGGATGAGGACAGAGAGAGATGAAGACGGCGAGAGAGGCGAGAGCGAAATCTGAGCACGAGACGAGAGAGGCGAGAGGGAAATCTGTTCACTGGTGTGTGTGGTACGAGAGAGACAGAAATTATAAAATATCACCCAAATATTCCCTTTTTTCAATCCGGGATATTAGATGTAATATCCCGGGCGTGTTTTACAGTTTTTGCCCCGGAATATTTGATTTTATTACATTTTGGAATCTACCCCTAATATTCCGGTTTTATTTGTTAATATCCGCGATATTAGGTTTTTACCTATTAAATTTTTATTTTCCCTACTTAAAAAGGCCTAAAATCACGGATATATTAGGTCCGTGATATTAGGTTTATTTGATATAAATATAATTGAATATTTGTACTAGTGAATTGGCCAAATGGCGTGCTGATTCCCTGTCTCAGCAGGGACGCACGGTCCTCATCAGCTCGAATCTATCAGCAAAACCGCTCTATACCATGCAAAGCTTTATGCTACCGGGAAACATACATAAAGAATTGGACCAAATTAACCGCAAATTTTTCTGGAATAAAGATGCGCAACACAAACCTCTAATTGGGTGGGACAAAATCTGTAAGTCAAAAGCGGCTGGCGGTGTAGGCATAAGAAAGGCTAAGGAAATGAACGAAGCTCTGCAAATGAAATTATTATAGAAAATTCTTGCTGAACCACATAACTAGTGGGTCCAAATTATTGCCCATAAATATCTCAAAGGGACGGAGATTCTGAAATATAAGAGAAGGGGGAGTGCCTCATGGCAGTGGGCTAAACTTTCATCGCTTCTGAACCAGTTCAAAAAAGGTCTTATATGGGCGATAGGTGATGGTCAGTCTGTAAAGTTTTGGACTAATAATTGGATCACAACCCAACCATTAGCAGTTAGACCAGAATGCATGTCTATGTCTAATACAGACAAAAATGTGAGTGAGTATATTATTGGTGGCCGGTGATGGGAGGAAATATTAAGGGCGATCCTACCCCAGCACATTGTAGAAGAAATTATGGCTATCCCTCTTCCAATTAATCCGGTTCTCGATAGGCTCTACTGGTGGCCCGACAGAGAAGGATGGTTCACTAATGCTTCAGCATATAAGCTACTAACAAACACGACAGATATTACAACCGAAGAAAGAAACAAGAATGTATGGATTTGGAACCTCGATGTACCTCCAAAGATAAAAAAATTTCTCTAGAAGCTGAATCAATCTGGTCTCCCATCAAAATCACGTCTTGCGATAAAAAAAATTCTCTGGAAGCTGAATCAATCTGGTCTCCCATCAAAATCACGTCTTGCAAACAGGGGCGTCTCTATACCAACGACATGTGAAATTTGTAACGATGTTACAAAAGACGACGTCCACGCCCTGATTGAGTGCGGTGGGCGATCGTTTCAGCAGATTCTGAATGTGACAGAAATGTTAAAAATGACTCAGATCCTCACAAGAACTAGGGACTTCAGGGACATCCTGGCTTGGGTGGGCTCTGTCGTCTCTAAGGATAAAAGGCAGCAGCTTTGTTTCCTTTGGTGGAGTAAATGGTACTTCAGGAATCAGTTTATTTTCAGACATGGCCCCAAAGCCATCGGACACTGCGCTCACAGTTTTCCTCAAGCGCCAGTCGGAAGACTGGAATCGTGTCAAGAAATTTGATGTTACAAACGAGGAACAAGACTGTACAAAAAATTTCATTCAGCCAAAGGGGAAGATATAAAACCGTCAAACTGCAAAGTGGCGTGTGCCGCCGAATGGGTACTTCAAACTCAACTTCGATGGGTCCACATTAAGCAACAGAGCCAGTGCAGTCGGGATTATCATTCGGGACTGGCTGGTCCGCCCCATACAAATGGCCTATCAAAAACTTGGGTTCTGCTCTCCTATTCTTGCAGAAGCACTCGCTCTAAAACTTGGTGTGAAAGAGGCCGTAAAGCTTCACATAAACCACCTTGTCATCGAAGGTGATTCGAAAATCATTATCGACTACTTCCAAGATACGGCGAAATGCCCCTGGTAAATAGAACTTGTACTATCAGATATTAAAAGATCCTTAAACGATATGAGAGGAGTTCGCTTCTCCCATATCCCCCGGCTGGGCAATAGAGTGGATGACAAGGTTGCACACCTTGGTCATTCTGCTCTGGGGAGTGCCTTTATGACAAACACAGATCTTCTTGGTCTCATCCGCAAGGATGCTCTTGGATAGCCCCGGTTATCCAAAACTTTACCGAAAAAAAAAAATATCATCCAATATTGTGTTCATGTCATCACTACACTTCAATCTGGACAATATATTGAAGTATCCATTCCTTATTAGACTTTGATTGCTCATGTCATCACTACACTTTCTTATTGCACTTTGATTGAGCCATGTCAGCACTGCACTTGAGTCATAGAAAATTTGCATGGGAGGTGCAAATCCATTGTTGCATTTGACAATATAATGATCTATACATTCCTTATTAAACTTTGAATGCTTTCATGTCAGGACTGCATTTGACTCATAAATAGGATTTTTGTTCATAACAAGTGTATTCTATTCATTTAGTTGATTTAATGATAGAATATTTGCACCGAAGGTTCAAATTTTTTAGGATTGTATTCATAACTGTTGTATTATATTCATATAATTGATTAGATGATATGAATTCCTCACTGTTGCATCTAATATTGCATTTGACAACATATTGAAATTCCCCTTTCTTTATTGTACTTTGATTGCTCATGTCATCGTTTCAATCAGATTGTGTTTGTTACTAATGCAATGTATTTATCCTCTTAAATTCATACTCTGCAGATTACAATGGCAACCCACATTATTACAGTTGTATATGGTGGGAAATGGTTGTTTGATGATTCAGGTCCAACCTTTGTTGGAGACACTGCTTCAAAGGTGTTTATGATCGATGACTCAATAACACTACAAGGTTTAACTGAAAAAGTGCACAACAGTTTCAATATAGACAGTGCATTTGAATTAGAATTCAATCATTTACACCCTTTCAAATTCTTGAGAGCTCCGCTTAATGTTGAATGTGATGCTAATTTGAAAGATTTTTTAAGGTTGTCCGAACTACAGGATGTTAAATTTGTCGTTGAGTTGTGTGTCAGCATTAAAACAGATAGTGAATAAGAAGATCAATAGGCATTCTCAGCTGACAGTTTACAGTTGGTGACATGCAATCCAAATATAACCGACATTGTCTCAAGGGAAAATAGCATGACATTGATCGGTGACACCAGGATGAAAGGTGTATTGTTAGAAGATACTGGAGATAACATGTATTCTGTAAACAATAATACTGCAAGTGATGAAGATTCTGTAGATGAAATATGGAGAACATTCTATTCTACAACACATAGGAGAGAAACTACACTAGAAGATTGGGACGATGATAGCTCTACTGTGCCTAGTGTGAATCTGAATTCACAAAACTTGATGTGCATATGCAAAAGCTTTTAATCAAGGAAAGCAGTTAAGAATGCTTTGGGAATCTTGTAAAAAACCGAGATATTTGGTCTTCGTGTGGCAAAATCAGATACAAAGTATTATAGGGTGCATTGTGTAGATCCTAACTGCAAATGGAAAGTGCATGTCAAAACTTTTGGTCCAACTTGGCATGAGGTTATAGTATATGTTGACATGCACACCTGCACGTGGGATTTCATAACAAAACACTGCAAACAACCTTCATCTTCTGTGATTGCAAGCATCATCGAATCAAGGTGAGAAAATTTTATAAGAAATAGTATTTATATTTAATCTTGCTTTTTAATATATTATTTATTCTAATTTGAATATAATTACACAATGTTGACGCTGGATACAAACCAGAACAGATAATGGATAAGATGAGAAGAGAAAAAAAAGATGTCAATTACCTACTAGAGAGCATGAAAATCATCAAAAATTGCTCACGAAATTGTTAAGGGGACACCAGAATCAAATTATGCAGATTTACCATCATTTTGCCATATGCTCATGGAGACAAACAATGGGACTATAGCACAGGTTTCAGTACTTGTTTCTCTCCTTTGAACAGTGCATCAGAGCATTCCCCCTCTTAAAGAAGGTATGTCTTAATCAGTGTCAGCATAAATTCTGTTGTCATTGATTTTCTTAAATTCAATAACAACAGTAATTTCATTTCTTTATATACAAGGTTGTTGTTATTGATAGCACATTCCTAACTGGGTAATACAGAGGCACGTTGCTTGGAGCAGTTGCACAAGATGCAAATAGACATATTTTTCCGCTTGCCTTTGGTATTGTTGACTCCGAAAACAACAACTCCTGTGAATGGTTTATGTATTGGTTGTTGCAGGTTGTGCCTCCATTAAATGGCTTAGTGTTTGTCTCTGATAGACATGCTATCATTTCAAGGGCAATATCTTTAGTTTACCCAACAGCTACACACTGCATATGTATGTGGCACTTGAAACAAAACATCAAAGTGACATTCAAGAAAAAAGAACCGGGGAAAATGTTCAAAAAAGCAGCAGAGAGTTACACTATCTAAGAGTTCAACAACGACCTTGCACAAATAGAAGCAACCTGTCCAAAACTGTCAGAATATCTGGTGTCAGCAGGTTTTGATAAATGGGCCAGAGCACATGCAAAGTGTAATAGATACAACATGATGACATCCAACAATGTTGAAAGCTTGAACTCCGTTTTCAAAGGGAAAAAGGATTATCCCATTGTGGCACTTATGGAGTTTGCTAGAGAAAAGCTCACATCATGGTTCCAGGAAAGAAGAGAGAAAGCACTAGGAAACCAAGACAGAATAACTCCTGAAATCCTTAAGGTGATAAGGAAATCACAAGAGCAAGTTGGGTTATGCAGAGTAGAAAGGATGAATGCATCACAATTTGAGATCAAAGGTCACGGAGTTGTAGCTATAGTTGATCTATCAGCGAGGACATGTACGTGCAGAGTATTTGATGTCGAGAAAATATCGTGTGTACATGCTCTAGCAACCATTACACACATAAAGGCAAATGTGTCTGATTTTGTTGCAAAATTTTACAGCAATGATGATTGGCGTATGGCATATGCAGAAACAATATATCCAGTGTTGGTAGAAAATGAAGGAAACATCCCTGATGTGATAAAATCTATCGAATGTTACCCCCAGTAGTAAGAAAGAGAGCAGGAAGACCACCTTCAAATAGAAAGCTTTCAATGGGAGAGTTCAAGAGGAGGTTGAAACATTCGAAATAAGGATGTCAGCACAATTTATGTCATCAGTATTATATAAAAGCAATGTTAGGAAATAATACAGTTTAGACATTGTGAATGACATTTATGTTTCAAAATAAACATTAATTCAATATTATAGAATAAAATTTTAGATTTTATCATGTAATAATACAAGTTTGTATACTCTTTTCCATTTATGTCAGCACAATTTTGCCATCAGTGCTCATGAAATTTCAAATTTATATCATTGTTGTTCACTCAAAAAACGATACAAAGTTGACAAAGTGATGTTGTTGTGCAAATATAAACTATTGTTGAGCAAAAATAAGATGATGTTGAGCAAGTTTTCACCAACCATACGACATTGTGCAATTTTATTCTATTGATGAGCAGAAATAAGACCATGTTGAGCAATAATCTATAGAGCAACTATGAGAACATAAATGGAGAAAATAAGATCACGTTGCCAACAAAGTGTTGTTGTTGTGCATTTATAAACTATTTTTGAGCAAAAATAAGATGATGTTGAGCAAGTTTTAACCCAACCATACGATTTCGTGCAATTTTATTCTATTGATGAGCATAAATAAGACAATGTAATAATCTATTGAGCAACTATGAAAACATAAATAGAGGAAATAAGATCATGTTGCCAACAAAGTGTTGTTGTTGTGCATTTATAAACTATCGTTGAGCAAAAATAAGATGATGTTGAGTAAGTTTTCATCAATGATACGTTGTTGTGCAATTTTATCCTATTGATGAGCAAAAATAAGACGATGTTGAGCAATAATTTATTGAGCAACTATGAAAACATCAATAAAGAAAGTAAGATCATGTTGCTAACAAAGTGTTGCTGTTGTGCAAATATAAACTATCGTTGAACAAAAATAAGATGATGTTGAGCAAGTTTTCTTCAATCATACGATGTTGTGCAATTTTATCCAATTGATGAGCAAAAATAAGACGATGTTGAGCAATAATCTATTGAGCAACTATGAAAACATCAATAAAGAAAGTAAGATCATGTTGCCAACAAATTCACAAGTGTCGATTGTTGTGCGTATATAAACTATTGTTGAGCAAATGTTTCCCCTACTGCACTTCAATGTTGTGCAAGTTTATACGATTGATGGGCAAAAATATTACGATGTTGTGCAATAATCTATTGAGAAAGTATGTAAACCTAAAGAGAGAAAATAAGATCATGTTACCAATAATTTCACAACTCTCGGTTGTTGTGCAAATATAAACTATTGTTGATCAAATATAATATGTTTTTGAGCAAATATCTACCAATAAACCATGTTGTGCAATCATATTCTATTGAAAAGTAAAGGATCGTATTATGAAAAAAAAAAATTTAAGGTATGAAATTATAAGTTAAATAATAAGAAATAAATAAAGTATTACACAATTTCCGATTTTATACAAAAAAAGAAAAACAAAACGGTTTTCCTACAAAAATATAAAAAGCAACCAATGTAAATGTCTAAAACGCTTTTCTCGTTCTAGAAGTTCTCCATCACCTTCGTTTGGTTTTCATCCTCTAGCTAAATCTACTCTCTCTCTTTCTCTGCGAGATTTCTTCACGCTTGATTATAGGCTTGTGGAGAAGAAATCTATCATATACATCAACATGTCATCAGATCCGAAAAGGTTTGATTCCGTCTATTCCGTATATTATAGTTTAAATGAGAACGAATTGTGTTTATGATTTAGTTTTCACGAAAATCAGAAAATGACGCTTATTCAAGAGGTTTGAACGTTTATAGTCAAGCAGTTATCCAGGCTTCTAAGAGCTACAATTGCTAATTCAATTACTTGGACATTGTAATTCGAAATTAATGTGATGGATTTATCATTCAATTTTGCATTTTATACGGTATAAACGGCCTTCTATTACAATGTCATTACTCCCAATATTTGTAGAAATTGATTGTAAGTGTTCATTCTATAGGTAAACGTCCCCAGAGTTTAAGTGATTCCCCTGTTCTACAAAGCCCAAATCGACCTTCTAAGAGATAAAAAAGATCTGGAGTTAAACCTCCAGTAGTTGATTTATCTAGAGATTCACCTCCCTTCAAAGATGAACTGTTTGATGATAATGAGCCTGGTAAAGCCTATGAAGCACGGGACGATTGTCAGTCACTTGAATCAAAAGATTCTCAACCACTTGTTCGAAAAAATAGTAAGAAAGAAGTTCACCTTGTGACTGCTCTTCCTGTTAGCACTGTTGGTGTGGAAACCATTGAAATTGCAAGGTTGGATAACCATTCACCTAATGAGACTGTTGTTCAACATGTAAACCCAACTGTGCATATCATCACATCTGATGAGCAAACGGATCCCACAAACATACAACCTAACACAGAAAACAGGCAAATGATTGTGAGGAATGAGAGGAACACCAGACAGAAAAATCTCCCCGGTTTGAAGGCACGTTCAAGCCCACGCTTGTTGGTGTCATCATTGAAAAAAATGAAGGATAAGCAGAAGACATTCATTCAAGATATTGGGTTTGGATTTTTGTTCAACTTGGATATTGTTACCCTACCACTGCATCTTTCGTATCGGTTAGTGGATCAGTTTGATGCTAACAAGTGTTGCTTGGTGCTGGCTAATGAAGGAGAACTTGAAATTGCAGAAATAGATGTGCATATCACAACGGGGTTCCCCATGGGAAAGATTTTAGTTGGAAGAAAAACAGCTAAAGAGAATTTCAGTCTTGTGCAAGATTGAAGAAGCACATTTGAGGTCCAGGATAATATAACAACATCTATGGTGATGGATAAATTGATAGCTGACACTGAATGTGGTGATCAATTCCTTGTGAACTTTATTGTTATATTAGACTCTATATTGGTTGATACTCTGGGAAACGGGCATGCAAACCAGAGTTTAATTAGAGTAGTTCCTGAATTGGGAGACATGAAAGACCTAAATTGGTGTGGTCTGGTGTTGGAAAGTTTGGTTGACGCAAAGAAAAGCTGGGAAAAGAACAAGAATGACCATTTCAGAGGGCCTCTATTATTCTTGGTTGTAAGTATTTTTTTTAAACCTTTCCTCTGATGTTACCTTAATTTCTTTACAATGTACGTACAATATTCTTCATGTCAGCATTCCCCCGCTCCATCATTATACAGATATATGTTTATCGCCTTGGTGTTGCAGTTGTTTTATATGGATAGGGTGAAACTATTCACAAGCACCGCACTCAGAAGAATGAGTCGTTGTTTCCCAGTGTTTGTTGGCATGAATTACAAAATTTTGCGCAAACGAGAAACTGATGATATTAGTACCGGAGGCTTTGGCCGTGGCTTAGTCCAGGCTCGCCAAATTGTTCCTTCTCATCAAGACATACCGTCTACATCTTGTCCTCCCACTACTACACAAAATGATGAAGGCACCAGTCACTCTGCTGATCCAGAAAAACAACCACCCCCAGTAGAGGTTTATATGAATTCTTTAAAACAATTCAATCTAATATTGGTACAATTTAGCATGTTCTGATATTTACTGGTTATTTTTTATTCTTGTTAGTATGTGCTGTTATCTTCTAGAGTTGGATAAAGTTTTTTGCTCAAAAAACTTCTGTGCTTGCATCTGCTATATCCGATTTTGTTGAGTGGTCTACAAATGTACCGCTTGAACTACAACATGATGACAAGGTGAAAAGACTTCTACATGGGGCAAACCATCTTCTAGGGATGAAAAATGTAACCCCTGAGTCTGCTACAGATGCTGCTGACAGGTCTTATATGAATGACTCTCCAAACATACATTTTACCGACTCCCAAGAAAAATTCCGGCCAGACCCTACTTTCTTAGATTGCATTACTCAGATTGAGATGGTGTATCAGAATAAGCAAAAATTGAAATCAAACATCAAAGTAGATGGGGAATTTTCCTTTGATATATTTCTAAATGATCCTGCTTTTAAGAAAGATAAAGGGACATCACAGAACACTGGAGATGCAAACAACATTACGAATGAACCAAACCAAGCTCCTCTAGGCGGCCATGGTCATCCGCCAATACACCAGGATGTTCAAGCTAAAACTGCAGACAGATTATGGACAACTCCAAATCCCCTACCCACTCAATTTGAAACTGATATTCCACCAGGGAACCATTTGTGAGGTAGAAGAAAATGCAAGTCCCCTGCTACATTGCCAACACGGAGATCACCACGTGTCAACGCAGCTGATGTGAATGCTGCAGAACAACTGAATGACACAAAGAGAGAAGAAGTTGCAAGGAGAGCACATAAACCTTCTGCATCTTTGAGAAGCCCTTATTATTCACGTGTTGTTGATATTAATGATCCTATCTCTGGAATTGAGCGCAGTGTTTCAGCCTATTTAGAAATGAAAACAACTCAAAGCACGTAAGTTCATTTTAATCTTAATTTACTTAGTGTATGTTCACATGTAAAAGATTATTTTTACTTAATCCATCTTTATAATGATTCGCTTTGCAGGGAAGTTTTATTTAAACACAAGTCTGTTGAAATTGTAAGGACAGACATGGGTACACTTGAAGATAAAACTCACTTGTCTAGTGTCATTATTGATGCATGGACAGTTTTCCTCAACAACAAGGAACAATATAAAAGTGCTCAATCACCAGCAAGACTATTTGTCAATATCAACAAATCTGTAATATCTTTACAAGTTCATCCTTCAATTACACTCCATTGTTTTGTCATTACTACAATGGGTCTGTTTTTTTTTACTAATTTCTATTCTTGATCCAGTTTAATGTGGAGAGTGTATCATCAGGAGCTTGTGATGAACAGTTTAATAGGTTTAACCTATACCTTGATACTATATTGTCTTTGTCACCACACATTTCTTTGAGAGATGTAGACATGGTAGTCCCTCGCAATCACCTGAATAAAGTTATCAATTAATACTGAATTTGAAATCAAAGTTAACAAGCTCAATCACTAATGTCTATCTGTTTTATATTATGTTGATTAGATTGTATTTGGGGTTCAACGAGAAGTGTTTTATGTCATGGTTGTCTTCAACATTAAAAACAAAGTTGTCCAGATCGTTGATATCACCACATCTTGCACTGATGCAACTTGCAGCTTCCCATCACCCTTCGAATGTTTGGTAAGTTTTATTAATGATATCTACTATGGCTTTACTTGTATTAATTTCATTTATATATCACCTCAGATTACAATTAAAATTACATGCTTTATAATTCAATCCATGCAGGGGGATATGCTGATTGCTTATCTAACAGACAAGGGGCTTGGAGCAAAGGCATAAATAGTGTCAACTGCACCAACATCAAATGTCCCCATCGCATGGGCTGGAGAAGAGAAAGTTGTGCATTCTGGGGTATGCCTCGTGCGTCACATGGAGACCTTCTTTGGGACAGAGAGAGCGTACAAGTGTGGATTGGAAAAGGGCAATTTCAAGAATATCTCAAAGCTACGGGTCAAGTACCTAACATATATTGTGTGCTCAGAGCTGAATGAAGTGAACCCAGGAGTTGTGAAGGCAGCGAAATCCCATGCAAAAATGACTTCAAAGGGGATTCAGGGCCAGAAACTAAATCTTGGTTGAACAACTACAAGGCAATTTCATGTTTTTTTTTGCAAACTTTGGAATGTATTTGGGTGTAAACAGTTGTGTACTTTGCTTCTGAACAATTTTCTCGTAAACATTAAGACAATTGTTTTCCCTTTGGTTTTAAGGTGGATAGTATTTGTCAAGATGCATACAACTATAACTGCTTCTGAACAGTTGTGTGTTCTTTTCTATATGTCAGCACAATTCTCTACCCTCGGTAATCAAATATGTGATTTGTGTTTATAACTGGTCTATTTTATTCATACAATTGATTTGATGATATCCATTTGTTTGTTGTGCAAATATAAACTATTGTTTAGCAAAACTAAGATGATGTTGAGAAAATTACCAATAACATAAAACCTTAGTTAAACAGTGTCAGCACTACTTTTACCAAAACAATCCACAAACTAATCAATGTGTCCGCAGTATCACAAGAGATAGACGTAAAACTTCAGTAACACTTTATAATATCAAATATGAGGTGGGAAATTACAAAATAATCATATGATTATTATGATATTAATATGTTGCATCATATCATTAGCATGGAACACATAAAAAAAAAAAAATACATTCAACATATAAATAAGTTCCAATATTATCAATTATTAATATAGTAGAACTAAAGTCCTAAGAAGTCATCAATCTTCTTCCTCCTTTCCATTTCTACATCTAAAACTTCTTTAACGCACACCATGAGATTGTCCTTTGCCTCTTCAAACATCTGTCTTTGTTTGCCCAGTTCTCCTTCCATCTACATAAAAGATAAAATACAGGACTCAATACAGTAAGGAAAAAAAATTACGGATAAAACTTCAAATATCACCTTTGATAGTGCTTCACCGTCTTCATCTTTGGATGCAATCCGAATGTGATGTTCAGTTGCTATTATTGATCTTTGTAATTCCTCATATAATGTATAATGAACCACAACGGCTTCCACCAACTCGGCCCTGCGAGCCTCTTTGTTAGTCTCACATGTCTCATCAACGAGATTCATGTGATACCCGCGGTAAACAACACCATCAAGCACGTCCATCAATTGATGGAAACTTGTGCAAAACCCAACAGTGTTTCCATAATTCATCTTTTTGGAGAGGAATGTGTTAGCAATGTGATTAAAAGTTCTGGTATACTGATTTCTGTTAAAATCAGTTTTCAGACACCAATGGACAACAAAGAATTATTTATGGATATATATAGGCAATAATTATGCAGTTTTCTTTCTTGTAACAGTTATTTGGGTCGGTTCATTACAGAGTAACTATAAAAAAACTGTAAAAATTGTAAAACTATAAACTGAAAATGGATTACAGTTATAATTTGAGTTACAATTATCCTTATTGGACACTAACCACCTCGTGTCAGTACTACTTTCGGCCTTATCCACCTAGTGTCACCACAAAAACTTCAAAAACAGAAAATGTCACCACATACACTTTAACATCTGACAAAATATAAGGATAATGTCACCAATACTTCCAACTACTCTAATCAACAATGTAACAAAAGACTTTAGGCCCTTGCCACCTCGTGCAACAACATACACTTCAAAATAACAAAAAAATACAAGCCTAGTGTCACAAATAATTGTACCTAATATCAATGTCAGCGCTACTTTGGGACTTACCCAACTAGTGTCAACACATAAGCTTCAATAACAGAAAATGTCAATCCATACACTTCAATAACAGAAACCACGAGGGGTAGTGTCGCCACTACTTGTAACTAATATGATTGTTAAACATACTTTGGGCCTTAACCACCTAGTGTCACCACCACATAAACTTCAAAATCAATAAATACAAGGCTACTATTGCGGCCACTACTTCAAACTACTCTAACCAACATTGTCAACAATACTTTGGGCCTTAACCACCTAGTGTCACAACAAATGTCCTACTTAAACATCAAAGATTACTATGATTTGAATTGAAATCAGAAACAAATATGATCAAGAACAAACTTCATTCATAAAATATATATTAGTTACATTCAGTACCACAAAAAGTTACAAACTACACTGATATCATACAATGGAAATCAGATACAAAAAGGTACTAAATGTTAAATACTTAGATTTTGCAATAGACCTACAGCTAGATTTCTGATCGACAAAGAGGACAATTGCTTTGAACTCTAAGCCAAGATCGCAAACAACTTGGATGGAAGAAATGTTCGCATGGCGTTTCAAGAACGGGATTTGATGCCAACATCGGCTGCAGACATATTGTACATTCGTCTTCATCAAGATCAAGGTGATATATCTCCCTTAATCCGTCAACCTCCATATGCTCTGGAGGTGCTGGATGATCTGGTTGGTCAACCTCCATATGAATGTCATCGTTTATGTTGGATTCAGAGCTTGAATTAGACGAAGAGTCGGCAAAGAAATGTACATTGACAGTGATGTTCGGGCACAGACCATACTCAACAAAATCAGCGTCGGTCGGAAACCAACTTCTAGTGTATTCATTAGAAGCCGATTGGACACCTGACTTCTAACCACACCAGTGACTCCTGCATCATGTAACACTTCGTTGCGGCGGGCTAAACTCATTGACATACCATTCCAAGCAGAACCATGATAAAATGTTAAAGGAACGCTGCCAGAATGGATGGACACGACAAGTTGACTCGGTCCATACCAGTATGACTAAGTTGCTGATATTTCCACTTCATAAGTACCAACACTATAGTCATAATCTACTTTAGTATAAGTTGGAAATTCCATTGAAAGAGAGAAAACCTACACACACAAAATCAAGATACACTCATATATTAGACAATAACTTAAAAATAAAATATTACAGCGATATTAATAGGAAATAAACATTTCAGAAACCCAAAGAAAGATAAAATATCTGAAAAACTAGATCAACCCTAACTGATAACTTTTATTTACAGTAAGAAACAAACAACACCCACAGAAAATAATGCAATACAAACTAAGCAAGACAAACAACAATATATGGGTTTAATAGACTGAAAGGTAATTGAAAGATAAATGAAAATCGCAAAATACAACAATAAAAAATTTGCTGAAACAAAACATCAAAATAACCGATCACGTTTTTATTCAGAGGAAGGAAACAGAAAGGCATACATACCAGAACCGGAATCGCACCTTGAGAAGAGAAAATCTTAATGGGAACGAGAGTGGATGAAGATGAACAACCGGAGGGAGATGAAAAGACTTGCAAACAATTTGAACAACGTTCAAGCAACGTATAAATAAATGAGAAATGGGCCGGGCCTCTCTAAACTAAGCCCAACAGCTATGCTGAAGGCAATTTCAAAAATCTAAATATTTGTGCAAAAATAATCTATTGATAAGCAAAAATAAGATCATGTTTAGCAAATTTTCACCAATCGCCGGTGTTGTGAAATTTTAATCTAATGATGAGCAAAAATAATACCATGATGGGCAAACAAAATTATTGGAAAAGTATAAAATTATATTGACAAAAAAATATAATCATCTCGATTGTTTTGCAACTATAAACTACTATTGAGCAAAAATAAGGTGATGTTGAGCAAAATTACACCAATCCCCCCACATGTTGTGCAACTTTATTCTATCAATGAGAAAAATAAGACCATGTTGAGTAATACTCTATTGAGAAACTATAAAATTTTATTGAGAAACAAAATAGAATCATATTGGGCAAAATTTCACAAGTCTCAAGTGTGATGCAAAAATAATCTATTGTTGAGCAAATATAAATGTCACAACATACACTTCAACATCATAAAATACAAGACTGGTATCACCAATAGTGGTAACTAATTTCAGTGTCAGCAGTACTTTGGTCCTCAACCATATAGTGTCACCACATACACTGCAAAATCAAAAAATACACGTCTGGTGTCAACACTGTTTGTAACTAGTTTCACTGTCAACACTACTTTGGGTATCAACCACCTAGTGTCCCCACGTACACTTCAATATCAGAAAACAACCAACTGGTGACACCACTACTTCAAACTAATATAACCAACAATGTCAACAATACTATGTGCATTAAACACCTCTTGCCACCCCATACACTTCAAAATCAAAAAATACAAGGCCCGTGTCACCACTACTTGTAAATAATATCAGTGTCACCAATACTTTGCATCTCAACCACTAGTATCACCACATACACTATAAAAACAAAAATATACAAGTCTAGTGTTACCACTATTTGTAACTAGTATCAGTGTCAGCACTACTTTGGGTCTAAACCACCTAGTGTCACCACATAAACTTCAATATCAGAAACCATAAAACTGGTGACACCACTACTTCAAACTAATATAACCAACAACGTGAACAATAACATGGGCATTAAACACCTCTTGACACCACATAGACTTCATATATCAACAAAAAAAAAGGCCAGTGTCACCACTAATTGTAACTGATATCACTGTCAGCACTAATTTGGACAACAACCACATAGTGTCACCACATACACTGCAAAATCAAAAAATACAAGTATGGTGTCACCATTACTTCAAACTAATCGGACAAAAAATGTCAACAATACTTTGGGCATTAAAAACCTCTTCCCACCACATACACTTCAACATAAAAAAATACTAGGCCACTATCACCACTACTTGTAACTGATATCAGTGTCAGCACTATTTTGGGATGCACAACCGTGCATGATTTTGGGAAAAATAAGTTTTATATGTATTTCAAATCCACACAAGATATATGAGCAAATTCATCAAAGTTCAGAATATGGTCTTTTTATGTCAAATAAAACACAATATCATACTCAAACATCAGGACAAATATGATATAATGGAAATCACAAACAAATATAATAGCACACAAATTTCATTAATATTATGCATTTACATACACCAAGTACCCCAAATAGTTACAAAATACACTGGTATGATTTGAATGGAAATCAGATACAAAATATTGCCAAACACAAAATTCCATTCATATCATACATTTCCTTTAATTATCCCACAAAATAGGTGCAACTACACTGTCTTTTCACAACAGATATACATTAGACCTATGGCTAAAGAGCTGATCGACAAATTGGACAAATGGCTTGAATTGCCACCCACTCTAGGAGACAGTGTGGGTGGAAGGAATGATCATACGGTGTGCGAATGACTTGCATCGATGGCAACATCAGATCAAGGCATATTGTGCATTTACCCTCATCCTGTTCCAGATGATGTATCTCTTGTAAATTGCCATTCTGGTTTGCATTTGCTAGAGGAGCTGGGGGATCCACATCCATTTCAGAGTCAGAGCTCATATCAGATCCAGAGCTTGAATCAGAGCTTATCTCAGAATTAGGGTCGTCAATGAAATGTACATCCATAATAAGGTCTGGGCAGAGACCATATTCAATGAACTCAGCGTCACCCGCAAACCAACTGCGAGTATATTCCATTAACATCTAGTTGGCGACTTGAGTTCGAACCACACTAGTGACCTTTGCTTCATTTAACACATGATCACATTGTGCAAAAGTCATTGGCAACCCATCCCAATCATAGAAATGATCTAGGAACACCAGGGGGAGGAAATCAGAATGAATAGACACGTGCAGTTGGCTTGGTCCATACACATGCGTCTCCCTTGGTGTGATAACAACTTCAAAAGAGCCGACGGTGTAATGGTACCCCATTTCGGTTACAGTTGGAAGTGCCATCTAAGGATAGAAAACCTACACAAACAAAATGAACATACACTCATATAACTTGTTGAAATGAATACCCTAACCGACTGAAAGATAATGAAAACGTAATCTAAAATCAGAAAAAAAAAAAAACATAGAACTTGCTGGAAAAATGTAAAAACCCGAACCGATTATATAAAATTTACAGAAGAACAAAAGGGAGAGAACTACATAAGAAAGGCGAGGGCGCACCTTGTGAAGAAAAATCCGGAAAGGGGAAGAGCAGTGGAGGAAGATGAAAAGACTTGGAGAGACGGTAATGGAGAAGAGAGTGTAAAGAGTTGCAATGACGTTGGAGTCTTGGAGATATACTCAAGTACAACCCCTATATAAAGTAACTGAAATGGGCCAACTTTTTTGATCGGAAACATGGGCCACGGTCTCCTATCATGAAGTTTAAACTAATCCAACACCAATGTTGTCCAATCCTATTGTTGTGCAAAATTTAACCTATTGTTCAGCAAAAATAAGATAATGTTGAGGAAATTTTCACCAAACGACCATGGTGTGGAATTTAATTCTAATGATGACAAAAAATAAGACAACATCGTGAAAAAATATATATTTAAAAACTAAAAAATTATATTGAGGAAAAATAAGATCATATTGGGCACAAATTCACAAGGCTCAATTGTTGTGCAAATATAAAATATTATTGATAAAAAAAAAGATCACGTTGAGCAAATTTTCACCAATCGCCCTATGGTGGGCAATTTTATTGGAATGATAATCAAAAAATAAGACCACATCGTGCAAAAAATATATTTAAAAAATAAAAAATTATATTGAGGAAAAATAAGATCATATTGGGCACAAATTCATAAGGCTCAGTTGTTGTGCAAATATAAAATATTAATGATTAAAAAAAAGATCATGTTGAGCAAATTTTCACCAATTGCCCTATGGTGGGCAATTTTATTGGAAGGATAATCAAAAAATAAGACCACATCGTGCAAAAAATATATTTAAAAAATAAAAAATTATATTAAGGAAAAATAAGATCATATTGGGCACAAATTCATAAGGCTCAATTGTTGTGCAAATATAAAATATTATTGATAAAAAATAAGATCATGTTGAGCAAATTTTCAACAATCGTCAATCGCCCTATGGTGGGCAATTTTATTCGAATGATAATAAAAAAATAAGACCACATCGTGCAAAAAATATATTTAAAAAATAAAAAATTATATTGAGGAAAAATAAGATCATATTGGGCACAAATTCATAAGGCTCAATTATTGTGCAAATATAAAATATTATTGATAAAAAATAAGATCATGTTGAGCAAATTTTCACCAATCGCCCCATGGTGGGCAATTTTATTCGAATGATAATTAAAAAATAAGACCACATTGTGCAAAAAATATATTTAAAAAATAGAAAAGTATATTGAGGGAAAATAGATCATATTGGGCACAAATTCACAACTCTCAATCGTTGTGCAAATATAAAATATTATTAATCAAAAATAAAATCACGGTGAGCAAATTTTCACCAATCGCACATGGTGTGCAATTTTATTCGAATGATAATCAAAAAATAATGTCATGTTGTGCAAATAATCTATTGAAAAAGTATAAAATTATATTGAGATGAAATAAAATTATGTTGGGCACAAATTCGCAAGTCTCAATTGATGTGCAAGCACAATTCTAGTGTCGCCAATACTTCTAACTACTATAACCACCTCGTGCCACCACATACACTTCAAAATTAATCACCAAATACAATGACAGTATCACCACTACTTGAAACTAATATCAGTGTCACCACTATTTTCGAACTTAGACACCTAGTGTGAGGCTGTCAGCACATAATGTTCCCTAACATAAACGGTCACCACAAACACGACAAAAATCGTAAAAATACAAGGATATTGTCACAACTACTTCATATTAGTGTAACCACTACTTATCTATTTGAGCACTTAATTTGTCAGATTACATCCAAACTTCCCCATATACACAACAATAACCTATCTAAACACTGGTTTTAAAATTTAAAACTCCAGGTTTCCTTGATCAGATATATATGAGCACATTAGTTCTCTGAATCGAAAGATCTTCTCGTTGTTGAACCCTTTTACATCTCCCCCAAATACAGACGCTTCAATCGCTTTTAATGTAAATACACCACGCTTCAATCGCTTCAATCTAAGTTTTTTTAAGCACGCTTTAACGAAAACCGGTCTAAACATTTTTTTAGAAATAAACGAGCACGGTTTTATAGAAAAGCGTGTTTATTTTACTCAAATCTGGTTTTGGGAACACGCTTTGAAAATTAAACCGTGTTCGTTTTAAGTTTTTTTAAGCACGCTTTACACGAAAACCGGTCTAAATATTTTTTCTGAAATAAACGAGAACGGTTTTATAGCAAAGCGTGTTTTTTTAGTCAAATCGGGTTTTGGGAACACGCTTTGAAAATTAAACTGTGCTCGTTTTAAGTTTTTTTAAGCACGCTTTACACGAAAACCGGTCTAAATATTTTTTCAGAAATAAAGGAGAACGGTTTTATGGAAAAGTGTGTTGATTTTAGTTGAATTTGGGGTTGGGAACACACTTTTAACATAAAACCGTGCTTAAAATAAAAAAAAATAAGCACGTTTGTCAAAAACCGTACCCAACTTATCGTGCTCCACACCCTATATTTGTACTAGTGAACCCTTGCAGACAACAGATGCATAGATTTAGGGACCTCTTCAAGCTTCTCAATCCTCCTAAAAATCTCCTTCACCCAATCAGGATGAGATAGGAGAGAAGAAGCAAAAGCATCAACATGTATTTTTGGAGGCAACTCACCAGTTGAATCATTGTTGGCCTCCATTTGAGGAGATACATCTTCAGTACCTTCCACTCTCTCTGCTGACACTGCTATTTTGCCAACTTCAACACTTGAAACACGGATTTCTTCATTCCTATAAGCAGCAGATGTTTGACCAAACACAGACCCCCCATCAAAACAATCATGTGCTTCAACACTCCCTAAAGGTGACCTCTGCACATAAGGCGTCGCTACATCACCATCTCCCACGCCGTCACTAGAAGGTGTCTCAATTCCGTCAACGTTGTCACCACAATCAATCACATCTGCAAGATCGGCCAAAACAGAAAGCCTGGCAGTATGAGGAGCATCCAATTCATCAGATTTAGAAGAGTGGGTGTCAGCAGTAAAAACATCAACATTGTCATCACAAACACGGCCTTCACCATAAGATTTAGAAGAATGAGTGTCAGCAGTAAAATCATCAACCTTGTCATCACCAACACTGACTTCACCACCAGATTTAGAGACTGCAACATGAATATCTACGGTCTCCACTCCATGGGCACCCTCATTATCAACAACAGGAACTAAAGGAAGAACAGAAGACCTGTCAGCAGTACTATAATATAACGGCCTCCCACTACCTACACCACCTTTCTTCATCTTATATCTCCGCTGAAAGACAATATTCAGCGGGACATCATCGTCTAATAACATGAAACTCAGCAATTGAAAAACGTGCGAGATGTCCACCAACTCTAAACCACAACTCATTCTTTTTTTGTGTTTGTACTTGATGGAGCACCATTTGGTGCATAATCTGAAAATTGGTAACCATTTTGGTGCCTTGCGTCGGCACCCGTCCAAGGCAACTTTCTTCCAGAATATTGTAGTGAGAAGGACACAAATGCTCCTTAATCAAATCACAAACAGAAGGATATGAATATATGTTGGATCTACAACGAAATCGCTCAGAAACAGGAATGCAATATTCCAAACCCTGATCAATCACAGACAATTAACCAAAAAACAAACATCAGATTAAGAAAAAATTACAACTTGCTCATCAACAAAAGAATTCCAAATGGAAAACTAAAATAACTTACATCAGAACCAGTATAAGAGGTGGATGAATCAGAAGATTGAGCTCCTACAAGAAACAAAATACAGAACAATGTAAATATACAATAACAGAATCTGTGATGAAGCAAACAACCATAAACAATAACAATAAAATGTCACCAAGACATAGTAAAAGAACATAGACATCACAAAGACAACACAAAATACCAAATCCAAGGATACACATTGTTGGAACTACAATAAACTAACACAATCATATATAAAAACAGACAATGTCAGCCACCATACACATGAACATAACAGCATATAAGTACATTGTAATCAACACAAACAATCCAAAGCATGGAAAACAAATTGACCTACACGAAGAACACTAAAAAAGCACTTACAAAGTGCCACACCACAAAATTGACGAAAAGAAACAGTTAAAATCAACGCATTTACACATATCCAACTTGCATAAACTACCGAAAATACTAAAAAAACGCACATAGGTATACATATCAAGCATGGATTTAACCATAGATTGTCAAAATTATAAGAAAAAAACAATAAAATCAACATAAACAAACTTAATCCAAAACCCTAGCATGATACAGTTCACAAAAAGAAGCGAAATTGATACCTGAACTGCTGGATGACGCCATTGAAGCAACCGACAAAAACTCCCTACTTTAGCAAAGCAATGAAGAACGTACAATCGACCGAAAACTCCCTACTTTAGCAAAGATTGAAGGAAGCAGGACGAACCAAGCGGAAAAACGCAGACGAAGAACCGACGAAGAACGAATCGAGCAAAGAGAGCATTCCGAAGAAGAGAGAGGTCGGATTTTCGGGAAAGAGAAAAAGTGTCCGTACAATGAGTAAATAAGAATATATAGTGGACATCTTGCTAATTTGTCAAAAAAACGTGACCATTTTGCAAATTCGTCCAAAAAAAGTGCCTATTTTACAAAAATTTTCTTTTTTAAATGGGTCCTACTTTTTTTTTAATAAAAAATCTAAAATTAAGATTAAATCTACACCATTGATTTGATTGTGTTGAATGGTCCGAATGTGTGCACAAGATACAACCTAAGGGGTGTGCACAAAGGGAGTGATTCCATTGTGCACACCCCTTAGGGTGTACCTTGTGCACAATGGAATCACTCACTCTCTCTCTCTCTCTCTCTCTCTCTCTCTCTCTCTCTCTATATATATATATATATATATATATATATATATATATATATATATATATATATATATATATATATATATATATATATATATATATGGAGTGATTCCATTGTGCACACCCCTTATGGTGTACCTTGTGCACAGTTATAGACCATTGATTGAAAAAAATGGAAGGTGGAGACTAATCCACATTTTCTGATTTTTGTTAATTAAAAGAGGGTGGGTCCCACATCAATATTACACACACTTTCCTTCATTGAGTGCGTGAGTTCCAACCAAGGCTTGCTTTTTTTTTTCTTTCTTTTTTCTTTTTAATTTTTTCACCTTTTTTATATTTGGATGAGTTTGTAATTTTTTTTATTTTTTATTTATTTTTCCCCCTTTTTTCATACACATATTTCATTCAATAATTATTCAGAATTCACCGAATAATATCGAAAGTCTCAAATCTCAATCATACATTGATTTCGATCGAATTACAAAACCATCAAAGTTTTGCATTATCTTTCGATCACATTTTAACGAATAATGTTGGGGATGGTGTTCTGATGGACGGTTTTTAGTCGCGTTAACCGTATCAAAATAATTTCGAACCTACCTAACTAATGTAGTGTGGTAAGCACGAGTCGATCCCACAGAGAATCAAGTTATTCCTAAGTTACGTTTATTTACCAATTAGTATGAACTGGGGTTTTTGGGTGGTGAAAATAAGAAATAAATTAAAATAAACTATAAACAAATTAATGGAGATAACGATTAATAAAATAGTTTCACCTACAATTATCCACTTTAGTTGGTTGAATTGATATTGTAACTTTCTCTTGTCCTTTTAGGTTTCCTATGAATGTCCTTGTCCCGACCTAATATAGTTACTAGTCCAACCTGTCCTAGAAACTCTTATCAATCGAACAGTCCCTAAAGAAGGATTTAACCCAATTGATAGCTTTAAGTTCAGAGATTAACCAAGGTAGTTGCAGTCCTAAAGAGGGATTTAACAACACATCCAACTTCCTACTCATTCAATTAGTTCAACCAGCCCTAAAGGAACAAGTTTGCCACTTGGGTTAAGGTTCACAACCAGGAATCTACAAAACCCTAGCAATTGAATTGATTCTAACTAGTTGCGCGGGCTAGATAGAATAAAACAATCAAACATTCAAGCACGAAGAAGTCGAAACATTCAATATAGGAAATAAGGAACAAGATTTAGAAACTCACAATCAATCCAAATAAAGCTTCAAATCGTAGGCGAAACGGGAGAGTTTAGATCTCCATAGAAATAAAACAAAAGACAATTAGGTTTTGGAATGGTCACGGTCTCAACCGTATGTTCGGCCTCCCCTTGCAACTATGCCGTATGAATGTATATATAGTAGTATGTTATATCCTAATTCTATGTATGATAATTTATATATAATATTAATATATGAAGCTATCTATCTACGATACTAATCTATCTATTTAATTATATTAACCAAAGCAATGCAACACTTGTTGACCGGTGATCAAGCAAACGTCCTGGAGCCACCTTCCTTGTAAAATTCATTAACCCATCCATAGTTGATTCGTAATTTCAGTAGCATCATTCTTCCAAAAGTACTCCGTAGCATGCACTTGGCTCCGACCTCATATAATTTCTCCAATGTAATTCATTCCGAATTCGCTCCAAAATACCTGAAATCAATAAAATACGAATGTAGACTCCGAAAACCAAATACTAACAAATAAGCTATAAAACATGTAAACATACTCTAAATTAGTATGCAAATCTATACTAAAAACATGACT
Source organism: Persicaria tinctoria (assembly GCA_037127255.1). Lineage (NCBI taxonomy): Eukaryota > Viridiplantae > Streptophyta > Magnoliopsida > Caryophyllales > Polygonaceae > Persicaria > Persicaria tinctoria. Next base: position 49,395,980 of record JBANSL010000006.1, on the reverse strand, counting down.
AAAATAGACTCTATCATGTTCCTAAACCGTAGAACTCAATCCCATGTTGATTTCGAATTACAAAATGCACACATTCCAATATTCCATTGAATAATTATTCAGAAATCAACGAATAATATCGATTGACAATCTCATATCCCAATCATTTATTTCGAATTACAAAATACACACATTCCGGTGAATAATTATTCAGAATTCAACGAATAATATCGATCGACAATATCAGATCCCAATAATTTATTTCGAATTACAAAATACACACATTCCGTTTTTTTCGTCAATCAATTTCTGATAAAAAAAACCCTCAAATCCCTAAACAATACTTACCATTAATACGAATAATGTTCTATATTTCACCGAATAATATCTCACATTTCACCGAATATTGTTTTGTTTTATGTTGTTTGTCAAACCAAAGACTCCATACTCTAACGAATAATTAATCAGATTTCATCGAATAATTTACAAATTCATTATCACTAGTAAACAAAATTCGACATATACATCTGAACAAATGAAAAATAATTAATCAAATTATGCATCTAAAAAACCAAACATTAAATTCGATTAAAAATAAACACATTCGTCTTAATAATTCGTCGTTTTTCCCCGAATAATACGGGAACAATTGACAAAATATTTCAAAATTGATCAAATATTACCTACTCATGGGATGACTTTAAAAGTTAACCCAAGACAAGGAACAAATCAACCATTTACTTGGGTAAGGTCCAATGAAATAGCTTTAGAACCGCAAGAAAAAAGGCAACTACAGCTTTGCATATCTAAACAATAATACTAGAAATCAAGAAGAGAGAAGCACACAAAAGTGTTTCACATTACAATCTCAAAAGTAAAATTACTTTGCACTAATAATCCAACAGTCAACAGGCCAACAATCTATGAAATCTAAAACATTGCTTTCTAACACAATCGAGCAATTGCTCTGATTTCAAAAAAAGAATTACCTCAACAGCTCAAATCCATGTGGTTAGTTCGACCAGCGTCCTGAAACTAGGACAACAAGAAAAGGGAAAGCCGAGGAGAACGGAAAGGAAAGTCATAACTTGCAGGAGGCGACTCCGAACGAAAGCCATAACTTGCCCTCACAGATTGCAACGAACGTAGGCTATTACTTCCTCTCGGAGGCGACTCAGAACGAAAGCCAAGGATAAGAACGAAAAGGAAAGTCGGAGGCAAATCGGAAAGTCGCCATAGCTGTTCTTCCTCCAGTCCGCCTTCTTCCGCTAGGAAACAATTCGCCTCCGCCTTCGCCGCCGAATCGTCGATTCATCGCCGCTTAGAAACACCACCACACACCACCGCCTTCGCTGCCGATCAGAAACACCACCGTTTCCGGCTCTTCGGCTCCAATGATTGAGATGGAAGAGCGCCTTCTCCGCCGATTGAGATTTAGGAATGAATCAGCTCCAAATATGGTTGCTAAGAAGAACGCCCACATTTAGGGTTATATTCATTCAAACTCACGCGCTCCACGCTCAACAAGATGAGATTAGAATTAATTTTCCAATTTTTTTTTTAAAACCACCAAGATACGTGGCAACATCTTATCCACCCATTTAATATAGATCAATGGTCCACAATTGTGCACAAGGTACACCCAGCCTTGTGCACAATATATCCATATTCTCTCTCTCTCTCTGAGAGAGAGAGAGAGAGAGAGAGAGGTTAGGTCATGTGTAAACATCCCTTAATGTGTTTTGTGTTAACAAATATAAGCCGTTGTTTGATTGCAAATGGAAGAACGAGATTAATTACCGAAATTAATTAATTTTAATATGAAAATATAAAAACTACACTTTTCTTCTAACACACGCGCGTGATATCCCAACCCAAATCCCCCATTTTTTTGGACGATTAGAAAATAATCGTCTCTCACCCTCTTCATCCTATCTCATACTAGGGCAATTCCGGTGAAATTAGAGGGCGACTCCGGCGAATAGTGCTCATCCGAGAGTCGCACCTTTGGCTGTAACGCCTGTATAGTGAACCTAGTCGGCAGAGTCTGTATGCAGCTTGAAGGGACACCACGGTGACGCCATTGTAGCGCACCATCGATTTCACCCCGGGTTAGGGATGAACGCGAATTTTCATTAGAGGGGAGTTGAAAGGGGATTAATTTGATGAATATTTGTTGTCTTGATATGAATATTGTAGAAATTTGAGTCACTGGTACGAAATAGGTCCCGTTTCATACTTGGGGGACTTGATATGAATATTGGTGAAATGATTCTTGACTTTGATGAATAATTGTGTTACTGTGATGAATATTTTTTAAATTTTGCTGAATATTGATGAATATTTGGAAATTGTGAATAATTGAGTAACTGTGATGAATATTTGAGTGATCGTAATGAATATTTGAGTGATTGTGATGAATATTTGATAAATTTTAACAAAACCTATGATGAATAATTGAGGAATGGTGATGAATATGTGAGTGACTGTGATGAATATTTGAGTGGCGCGGCTATGATGAATATTTGATAAATTTTAACAAAAACTTTGATGAATAATTGAGTGACTGTGATGAATATTTGATAAAATTTGCCGAATATTGATGACTACTTGAAAAATTACGAAGTTAAAAAACTTTGATGAATCTTCCTGTTCCTCACCGTTCGCTTGGATGAAACTGTCACAGATTTTCAAGGATTTTACATACCAGATTAATAGATCATGATCTTGATTTGTATGACCAAAAATCTTTTCAAAAAGGAAATTGGAGTAAATTGGAAAAAAATAAAAAATTAAGCGTATCCCACAATTTTCTCTTTGGAGAATTCATGCAGTTACATGTCTGGCATCACACGCACTTCCCTTGTGAGATTGAATTAGTTTTCCTCGTGAGTCCCACTTTTTTATTAAAAATAAATTACTTAAATTCAGGATTAATCACAACCTTTGATTTTGATTCGATCAACGACCTATATTTGTTAACACAAAACACAATAAGACTTGTAAACATTTGATTCATCCTCTAGATATCTAATTAGAAGTAACATTTAAATGAGAAGATGAGAAGTAAGCCTTATACCCTTTAGATTAAAATAAATTTTTTGTATACGGATATAGGGGACATATCTAATAATAAATATATCAATGTTTTTTTTAAAATTATTTTTATGCTATTTTTTTAGATGATGAATGAAAAAGCTAATTTAAATTAGCATAAAAACCCTAAAATGAACCTTAAATCACCCTCTAGATAAATAGCGTAAAAAATATTTTTTTTTAAAAACATTGATATATTTCTCATTAGATATGTCCCATATATCCATATAAAAAAAATCATTTTAATCTAAGGGGTATAAGGCTTACTTCTCATCTTCTCATTTAATATATATATATATATATATATATAGGGAGATCTAATTCACAAATACAGTACGTAAAATATAGTTAGAAAAAGCGAAATCTTATTCAAAACCATCTTAACGTAGTGATGAATTTATTCCAGTAGCGTGGATCATAATTATTAGGGTTTATACACCAGTACATCATGCCAGGGCATATTGCCTCAACTAGCTAGACCTCCAACGGGAAATTCAAAATTCAGGAAAAACATACAATTATATTAAATTGCTGAAATAAATTAACCATAATATATTCATTAATAATTAATTGCTCGATCACTGATTGGCCATACGGATAAGTTTAGCATCAGCAGTCCGGCCAGTCCCCACAATTCAAGCTCTATGAACTCCACGGCCAGCTCCAGTGCATTGGCTGCTGCTAGCTGGGAGCGCGCAAGCGCAGGTGCTCGGGCACACAGGAGGTTGAGTCCTCAGGGTGTACGGGAGTGCCGGGGTGCGGGCTTCCGGGTTGCGCTCGTTGGGTCCGAGAGCGAAGGCGGGGGAGCGGAGCGAGAGCGGTAGTGAGCACGTGGGAGTCGGGGATGCCAAGCGAACACCGGGTGTCCTGATGCCGTTCGCTGGGAGCGAGCGAAGCCGGGGTGCGCGAGAGCGAGAGCAAGAGCCGAAGCACATACTCCTGGCGCCAGGCGCCGAAGCCTAGGGAGTCGGTGCCAAGAACCAAGGCGCCGGGGTTCCTCTTCTTCCTTGATGCATCGACCTTGCTTAGAGTTTAGGATGTGTTTAGTTTCGGATGGGATTGAGAACTAAAGGGACGGTGAAGGTGGTAGTGCCGAAGAACATAGAACACAAGAGCTTTTGGGATTGAAATCGAAGAACCCTTTAATCCATAAAGGGGTTCCTCAAATCTATTCAATCTGATTTGATCAAAGAGAACTACAATATTTAAATAGAAAACTAACAACCAATTCTAATCATGCAAGATATAATTTAGGTTGATAAAGATAGATGAAAATAACCTAACGATAAATTAAACCTAATGAAGATATATTCTAAAACTTAGGGGACAAGACTTATCTAGAGGAGATATAATCTTGTACATTATTAATCTACTTACATAGACTAATTAATTAAATAGATAAAATCGGCCCAAGCACAAGGTGTACTCGGCCAAGGCCCACTCGACACTCCTATGATGCTACTCGACATGGCCCATACCGAGTGTGTACCGAGGGCATGCCGAATTAATGTTGTCTTCAAGGTGGGTGTTGTCGAGTTTGCAAGAGCTTTGTTTGAGGACGGAAGCTCATATCTTGTGTCGGGGTGTAGCCTTGAGCAAAGTGATCTAGGGTGGCCTGAACCCTTGCTCCATCGTTCCTTGGTAACGGACAAGAAGGGTTTTGGTTGCATCTTGAATTCTCTTGGCTCTTGCACGAGTGATAGGGCCATCGAACGGAACCTTCATGTTATCCTCAATGTCACCAGCAGTCATCGACAATTGCACTGCATCAGATTATAAGCCGATTTGATGGAATAATCCCCATATGAAGTATCCTTCTAGCAAAGCCTATCCTGACTCTCGCTGGTATCCACCACCACAGTTCCCACCACTTTCAGTAGCACTTTAGCAGGCAACAGACTCGACAACTCCTCCCACTTCCAGCCCTTACCAGTCTCTCAATACGAGCTCACCCTCCTAGTTAGCTCCTTCTCTGGTCTGTCAGCCTTCGCATAGCGTTCGAGAACATCACTCCCAAGCCATTTATCTCTCCAGAACCCAACCGGAGCTACCATTTCCAATCAGCCATCACTGAATTCATTAATTTATTTTTTTTAAAAAAAGATTGGGTACAAAATTTTATTCTATTTTTTTTATTAAATTTAATTCTCAATCACATCGCTTTATTTAGAAAAGCGATGTGCTTCTTTTAACATGCATTGCGGTTTTTATATAAAATCGTTGTTATATTATTGAAAAACCGATTTTCCATAAAAGCGCTATATATTCTTCCCATTAATTAACAGCGTTTTTCAATAAACGCTTTCAAATTTCCGCTATTAATCTACATATTTGTACTAGTGACACACCATTCCTAGGCTTCTCCTCATGCTTCACCATACCGCCGATGTGCTAGCGACAAATGTCCCGGACTCCCGAACGTACTTAGCATGCAAGATATTACACCACACTAACATCCTCATTTATGCCTCATTCATATTATTAATATTATTTCGTTGAATGTGCCAAACAAACTTAACCCCAGCTACAAAATGGTAATTTGTCAGTCAAATAGGTTTAGCCTAATCCGCAATCATGATTTATTATATGGTTCGTATCGTTTGATTGATTGTGTCGATTTATTTTATAAATTTTCTTAATAAATAGGATAGTATAATAATTGTTTTTAACCAATAAAAAAAAAAGGGAAATTCTGTTTGGTACCCCTGAGTTTTTGACAATTTCGGATGGTGTCCCACACTTTTTTTTTGTCCGGATGGTACCCCTGAGTTTTGTCAAAAGTCCGGCTCATGCCCAAAACTCATAGTTTCTTCTTTTTAATGAATAAAACCACCCATTATTTTTATTTTTTCATAAATATGCCCATTTACTTTTAACATTAAACAAAACTACTTATCATTTAACTAAATTCAAAACAAAATTGACAAAATCACCTTTATTTTTTAAAATTAATAAGATCACACATTATTGCCAAAGTTGTAGCAAAAAATACCCATTCTTTCCAAAAATTTTTGTGAAGAAAATCAACTATTATTTTTGACATTACACAAAAGATCCGTTACATATTTTTCATATTTTATAAAAAATAAATCTCATTATTTGTCAAATATTGCATGTACATAATCACCCATTATTTATAAAATTTTGCACAAATCCACTATCTTATTATGTGAACAAAAATAGTTAACCTATACATTATAAAAAAATACTTTGTAAAACCATACTTTGTGTAAAACCACCCTTTATGCTTTAAAAAATGCACAAAATTATTTCTTGTGTAATAAAAGAAGGTTATTCATTTCTTTTGTTTGGAATACATAAAACCTAATAAAATAAGAATGATTAATCTCTTATTATATTTTTCTTTTACAAGAAGAAAATTAAATAAATAAAATTTACTTTTCTTTTTCAAAAAAATTATAATCAAGCATTTGGTTAAATTGATCAATCACATTTACAAATGTTTAAAGTTAATGAGATATAAGTTAAATATTGTTTTGAAAAATAATATGTGTTAAAAATATTGCAATAAAAGTTTTTGGAAATATTGCAATAAAAATTTTGGAAATATTGATCAATCACATTTACAAATATTGCAATAAAATTTTTGGAAATAATATGTGATTTTGTAAAATTTTAAAAAATAAAGTTGGTTTTGTCACTTTTGTGTTGAATTTTGTTAATTAATATGTAGTTTTGTTCAATGTTAAAAGTAAATGGGCATATTTATGAAAAAATAAAATAATGGGTGGTTTTATTCATTAAAAAGAAGAAACTATGAGTTTTGGGAATGGGTCGGACTTTTGACAAAACTCAGGGGTACCATCCGGACAAAAAAAAAGTGTGGGACACCATCCGAAATTGTCAAAAACCCGAAGGTACCAAACGGAATTTCCCTAAAAAAAACTTTAAATACGAACGAGAGGATATTGACCGCAGTCAAATCTATCTATTACCTAAAAGCAGAAGCAATTGTCTCCTACCTGGCTTCACCAGAGATCAGTATTCCAGGTGTCAAAAGAAGGAAGAGTGTTCCTCTTTCCCTCTCCATCTCATACCAACCTGGCACCCATGCGGCAACGGTTATCTTCAGATGCTCGGCCTCCCACGTTCTCCAGTCCTCCCTCCATACTCGGCCTCCCACGTTCTCCACTACGTTGTAGTGTTTGCCATCGTCGGCTTCAAGGATGGTGAATGGTACCAGGTTTTCTTCTTCCTTCTCTGCCCTATGCTTTTTCTTCTTCTTTCCTATCTAACTCTTAACCCCCTTTCCCTAAAATCCCCTTTCTTCAATCTCCCCGCCGTCGTCCGATTTCTGGTTTCTGAATTTTTAGGGTTTCGGTAGGGTCGATTTTAGTATTGTAGATCTTCCTCTTCAATTTGCTTCTCTACTGTCCGTCCTAGAGACGACGACTACAATATTGTTGGGTTTGTCGAACTTCCTTCGCCTCCAGTTGAGATACTCTTTGCAAACGAAGACGTTGTAGGGAGAAAGAGCCAGAAGGAGACAGATACAAGAAGATATGTGATTGTCATACTTTAGAAATGTTGTATGTGTCTTGAATCTCTTGATTGATGCTGATTATCTGTTTTCCTCTCTGCCCCCTTTATGTCATAAATCTCTTATCTAGCTTGAATTTGAGGTTGTGGCAAATTTCTGTAACCTAGGCACGACAAGTTTCGTGTGGAGCACTAAAAGTATGGTTCTTATAGATTTAATTTAGTTCTGTGTTTGACAGCGAGAAATTCAGTTCTGTGGTCTTGGAGCTTTGGCAGAAGGTTGGGTTTGTTTGGGCCCCAATCACGAGTTATGAGGCAAATTTCGCTAGAGAGTGCGAGCGATGAGTAAACCCAGCAGCCGTGGTGACCACTTCTGCCTTGGTTGCTGTCCTTAAGACTCTGATGGATGTTGTCATTTTTGTGAAGACTCAATTGCAATGTTGGGTGAGTCACAAATCTATTTTTGTTGCAAAGCTTTATTCTTTAATCACTCTTCTAACTTTTTCGATTCCGGAAAGCTAGATTGAAATCTTCTGTATTAGGAGTTATTGAATGGTGATTTTATTAGAATATTGATGTTGATTTGAGGGCATGGCAAGCTAATTTTCAGAGGCACCTTGCTTCAAGTCCTGGTTTGAACTAAGAGGTTAATATGTATGTTTAAGAGCACACAATTTGCTTACCCTTTCAATGCCAGGGGCATGGTCCTTCAATAAATCCATTCTAATTACACTAAGTGGACTTAAACTACTAATTTTTTAGTGTCATCTTTGCTTACCAATTCAATTAATTTCTCTTTTGATGCCTTGCTTGATTTTTCAATCGATTAATTGAGATCGGACAACTTTGTGGTGTTATTTCTTTGAGCAAATTTGAATTTTTGGTGTGTATTCCAAATGAAAATGTGAAATTAGTGTCAATTGGTTGAAGAGAGAGGATGTATTTTTGCAGTCATCCTTCTTGAACCATGATTTCAATCAAAGTACATAGATTCAACCTCATTGGTTACCTGCTACATGTAGTCATTGTTGTGAAGAGTCAATTGCAGTGCTAGGTGAGTCACGAATCTGATTGTGTTACAAAGGTTGATTCTTAAACCACTCTTCTAAATTTATCAATTCCGGCAGTCAAATTTGTAGTCGATGATCCTTTCAATTGTTTTTATAATCTGCAAGGCTATCTAATAATTTTTAGTCGATGATCCTTTCTATTGTTTATATAATCTGCAAGGTTATCTGATAAGCATTCAAGATTCAGACTATTTACAAGGCTATCTAAACAACACAAGGAGGCATGGGTTAGTTGGGTGGAAATCTACATAAAACAGGTAGAATGACTACCATATTTCCCTTCTTTTTTTTGTAGATGCAGTTTCTTGATACATTTTTTTGGTAGGGTTTAAAAGAGTGTTATGAGCATTGATTTTCATAATTCATCGTGTTGTCAAGCTTGAAAGAGCATTATGACTAAGTCATGTTATGGAAAACAACTACGCCAATTAGCCGATGTTATGCATTACAAAATAAATACTCATGAATTCTTGGATTAAGACATTGTGCTTCAACATCAAGTTTTGTGTACCTTACTCTTTATGATTTCTGATTTTCTCCTAGAGTTATGTACCTTAATCTCTATTATTTTTAGCCACTTAAAAAGAAACAACAATGAAAGGTTAATAATGTGATCTAGGCCCACGTCATTCTTATATATTTGTTATAATTTAGAGTAGTTTGTGGCTGCCTGAATGATTGTCATACTTTAGAAATGTTGTATGTGACTTGATTGATGCTGATTATCTGTTTTCCTCTCTGCCCCCTTTCATTCATAAATCTTACCTATCCTGAATTTGATGTTGCTGTGAATTTTTCAATTGCCTTATAACTGGTATGTGGCTTAATTATGACTAAGTAAGAAATGAGGAAAAAAGGTTTTATCAATTGCCTTGTAACTGGCATGTGGCCTAATTATAATAGTAATATTTATATGAAGCCTTACAAAAACTTAGAAGGCTCTATTGTATATTTTGGATGCGGGTACCCATGAAATTTTTTTTGTGTTTCCCGACTTTCTCTCATCTTTCTAATTTCATATCTTCCTTTCTTGACATTTCATTTATTATTTGGATGGTTGTATATTTCTGTGCAATTTGACATTGCAAGTTTTCATAGGGTGTAACTCAATGGTATCATAAACATATCAGTATCGCCAAACATGTATTAATCAACATTTCTTGTGCTGAATAAATCTTCTCTTTCTGCTAACTTTTCAGGATAAGCACCTCAAATCAGCCTCAACGAAGTCCAAAGTTTAAGGTTCGCAACGCGGGCTAAACACAATCTCACATAACCCTTTAGTGCTTTCATATATGGAGAGTCCTGATGTGCCTGAGTCTTGAAATATTAACGGTTAGGTAAGGATTTTTCACCCCTGTAACTTAGCAACCGTTGTAGCCTTTAACAATTGCTTTCAAAGGGAATATCATCTAAGAAGTTGGTTTTATATATACATAAAACCTGAAATGAAATAAAAATAAAATTACATTTTCAATTGTGTTTTTTTGTGCAGGTGGAATTCAAGTTTGCAGATTGGGATTTGGTAGGTATTAAAGTTCTCTACTTAAATTTTTTCATATTTATCCATTTTCAATTTGCAGTCGAAAGACAGAAAGAGGCCTCCTATTACCTTTGCTCTGTCCTATTTGCTTTCTTTCTGGGTTCAATTGGGTATGTTATAATGATTTCAATGTTTATTAATATGGATTTGGTGATGGAATTTGGATACTAATTCTGCTCTGCCCTATTTGCTTTCTTTGATTCTTTCTTTCCTTTTTTTTGTGTGTGTTTGTTAAGTATCTAGATTAGTTTAAGTATCTAGATTAGGTGTGAAATTTTTAGCATTATGCATTAATGAAGAAGATGATTATAAGGATTAGTTGTTATCCTGGTCAATTTTGGGATTACTGTTGAACTAAAGTCCATTAATGATTGGCCAGTTTTAGGATTACTGCTGGACAGATTAGGAGCGTTCTAGGCATCATTACTCGGTGAATTAGTGATAGTTATAAGAACTTTCTGTTGCTTTCTGCTTGTGATTTGTTTGCTCGGGAATTAGCTTACACGTTGAGTACTTGAGTGACGAGTCAAAAGTAGTTGAGTGGAAAGAATGGATGCTCCAGCAACTTCTTTAGAAAGACAAGCTTATACGGTAGCTTCTTTTATAAAAGGAGATTTCACAAAGACATTCAGGAATAAGAAGTTGGTGAAAGCTACTAGAAATTACTATGATCAGCAAAGAATTGTCCTTTAACTTATTAAAAGAAACTTTAGTATTGTCAGGCTATTTCATTTGAGGAGTCTAACTATTATAAGGGTGAAAATCTAATGTGTAAAACCTACCCAGCCAACAATAGATAAATGGTCACATCACAGGAGAGGGCAATCCTTGGGAAAAGGAGTTCTCTTAGCAAAATGACACCTAGATCTGAAGTTGTTGTCTTCCCCGTGTAAAAGGTGGCTTGAATGTTTTTTATTCATATCTGAATCAGTGCACAAATTCAGCTTTATAATTGACACATTTTACAAGTGCTAATGGTTGATGAGCAAAAGAAAAATTAACTTTCAATTCCTGGCTATAACTAGCTTATAGTGATATAGGAAGATCATGTGTATACTAGCACTCCCATTATGTCACACATGAGAATTTTAAAGAAGTGCACTTCATTGTACAATCAGCACAACATGTATTGGTAAAGGGAAAAAAATGGACCAAAAACAATTACAATGGAAGAATTCTAAAATTTTAGAACAAATCATCCAGATTTAATCAACTTCAATTTATCCAGATTTAATCATCTAGAACAAATTATAGAACAAACAAGTACGGCTTCTTCTCTTTTGTAACTGCAAGATTCTACTAAAGACCCTACACTTATGTTTTATAGTCTTCAGTTTATCTAATGGAATTTCACTTTTTTTTATAGCTAAAATCCATGGGAGGGGCACGAGTCAAAATATTCAAAATCATAGAATATCCTGTGAATTTTTTTTTGATTTTATTCATAACTTTTTTTTAAAACTAGATTAACAATGTATTTTATTTTAAAAAATATGTAATACTCCTGGCATTAATGTATTGTGTGTATATCTTTTCTGCAGTAACGTAGGGAAAAGCCGTAGATGTGCACTTATCTCCCGAGAAGACACCCTTGCTACCGAGCATAAAAGAAGCACAAGCATAATTGTTCATACCGAAAAAGGACTAGAGATATTTATATATGCACTGTAGTTTAGATAGCAGCAACATGTAATTTTATGTGAACGGTGCAAAATCTGATTTTCAAGGAGTTGCTTGCAACGACCTGATCTGATTTGTGTCTATAAAAGCCTAGGTTGTGTTAGCTGCTCAATTTTTTTTTTGGGGTGTGAAATTGTGTTATTTAGCTGCTCTTTACATACTAAAAAAAATTAGCAACTCTTCTTCAAGCTCAATTCAGGCAATTCACATGGTGAAATCACTTCTTGCTCTAAGGCAACCCAACCCACATTTTGTATGATTCTTTTTCATGTTTTTTTTACCGTCGATTCGACGAATGAGTGTAAGTGACATCAACTGGTGCTACTTCGACAGTGTTGGCTGTGGTGATTTCTGCATAACTTGAACTTTTGCATATACTTGCATATACGTACACCTTTTATTTTGCAATGATAAGAATGTCCAGTCATCTACAATATATAATATAATGGAGAAGTACTAGGTATTTTGTAATTTACAAGGTCAAGGAAAGATTTATGAAGATTAACAGCTTCTAAGTTCTAATAGATGTAGATGAGAACATGAATATTTCAACTACAATGATCTTGAATCCTTATCTTTCCAGAACCTGACATACAAACCATCAGATTGCCCCACACGGTTATGAAGACAAATATATATACATATTTTATGTTATGGAATTCAAAGTTTTTCCTAAGGACAAATTCCAAATGAAATGGAGATCAAGGTGGAACGCTGAAGATGAATGACTTCCGTTCAAAAGGAAATGTAGCCTGAATCGCTTCTCACTTGATTTCAGTCATCTCTTGCAGATTTCTGTTCTCATCCTACTTCATTCTTTTTTCACGCTTCACAAGGACTGAACATAAACCAATGATAGCCGCTTGAACACACCTGGTTTGCCATCGTCATGCCTTTGCAGGTCCTGGGAGTCAAACTCAAAGTCAGGAACCATGATGTGAGATTGTGAGTGAAACCAAGATCGGTGTTGACCTCTTCGAAGCCTTTATTTTGATACCATGCCTGAATTTAGCTGCTATCTTTTTGCAAACAATAATCAAATATTGTCAATTTGATAAATTCTCACCTCCGTATAACTCAAACTAATGATAAGGTCACACAACCATTACACTACAGCCTCATTCGTTTTCTCTTATTGCTTTGAGAACCAGCCATGCCAAATAATATAAATTAATGATTAAGATGAAATGATCCACAAATGTATTCTAAACACAAAATATCAAAATTAGGGATGTTTGTATCTTCTGCATTCCATTGACATTGTAAAATGAACCTATACCTATGAATTGAAAATTATCATGCAAACTCAATTCATGGCATGTTGCCTATCTTAGACATAAGAATTTGAACCTCAGTAGTAATATCAAGGTAGGAGGAAAATTGGAAGGGATGCAACTCGGATAGAAACATTTTGTGAATTTCTCAGTATTCCACCATATGATACTCTGGTATTATCTAATCATGAATCAAATATCTTTCGAAGCTATAGATCCATTCTACCATGAATCTAGACCCATATGATAGTAGTAAAAAGGCATGCGTCAGAGACAAGGTACATACCTCTTCCTCTTGACCAAAATTATCGTTGGGACTTGGGAGCGGTACTAGAGTCAGACCTACATTTGGCATGAATTATAGGACCCAATAAAGTACTATCCATGCTTGCTGTAGCTCGATGCGGTCGCCTTGCAGCATTATTTTAACCTGGCACCTGGCTCTACGGAGGATATGTAAGAGGTAATGGTGTTACTTGAGGTTTAGAAATATCTGCTGAAGGTTTTAAACCTGATAGCCCCTGTTGATAACAGATAAAGCATCATACTTCAAATTCTAAATAGAACTGTAAAGTAGCTTTAAGAGGATGATTTACACGAGGTAGCAATCTGATCTATACCAGATGAAAAGGCCCACTGGCAGCTGAAGTATTCATTTCTGACAAGTTCCAAGCTCTTTGGGAATTAACAGAATCAGACTTTTCAAATGTCTCATGTAGAAGATACTTATAGATCCAAGCCCAGCCTGCACAAGAAATAAAAACTCCAGTATCATAGTTGTTTCTCTATTGTGGAAAAATACATCTAGATTAACATCTCTAAATGATTTCTGCACTAAAACTACTTGAACATTCAAAATAAGAAAGTGCCAATTGAGGAAAAGTAAAGATGATGCGAAGCAAATTTAAACCTATAAAAATGTATCATGATTCCTTGAAAATGGGTTGACATTGATATGGATGCATGTTGTCATTATATAGAAATGTAGATCTCGGAAGTAGCAATATTTGATCAAATTCAAGATTGCAGAAAGTGAATTTATAACAACAAAGAAGGATATTATTCGTATCGATACCAACAAGTAAAAACCAATGCAAATTATAAAACAAGTTGAAGAAGCATACATCCAAAAAGGCAGATGCATCATGCCTGAATGGAGCCCAAGTACAAACTCGAAGTCTAGAACCATGATGTGAACCCAAGGTCAGTGTTGACCTCTTCGAATCTTGAATTTTGCTACCATGCCTGAATTGACCTACTATCTTTTGCCAATAGTCATCAAATATTGTCAATTTGATAAATTTTCACCTCTGAATAGCTTGCTCGGTACCGGATTAGAGCGATCCTTCTCCTATCATAAAATGGAGGCAGTTAATGAATACATCACACTATTGAAGGATGAGAATTACGAGTTCATTGATGCTTTCTTCAATTAATTAGATAGCAATAAAATATTGTCAAATGACAATTATTAGCAGGAAGCAAAGCTAGCCCATTGCACCGAGACCACAAGAGCAGCAGCCAGGCCAATTGAGGTGGGGAATTTGGTTATAAGCATACTGTGAATCTAAGTGTCAATTAACCAAAATAGAGTACTGCACGCCCTGGAATCGTTGTAATTGTGAACTTGTGATCAATCTTTTTCATCCATTTTTCGGTTTGTGGGTTTAAAGCTACATTTTGTGCATTTTTTCCTTAGAGGAGTATTTAGTAAGGATAAGATCAATAATCACCTGGAGCTTTATGTGGCTAAAGCCTAAAAGCAAAGATAATGGGCAGATGAATGCAAGTGCAACTGTATTTCAAATCCAACATTATAGAAGCGCATCAAAGATGATCAAAAGCACAACAAATAAAATATCAGCATTGCCATTGCCTTATAGAAGCACAGTAAAGATGATCAAAATAAACGAGAAAAGAGCAGGCATTGATATCCATTTCAAATCCAGAATCGGCTAAGAGGGCAATAAACCAGGTATAGCCTAATCTGAATGCTCGAAATCTATCACATCCATGGGACAATCTCCTTCAGAATTCAACCTTAAAAAAAAGCATTAAAATTGGAAACCTACATACAGGATTATTGAGAGGGAGTAAGAGATAAATTACATGTTGAATTGTGACAGAAAGAAATCAACTAGACAAATCGGACGGGAGGAGATAATCTATCAAACAGATATAGATAAAAAGATCGATTTCGAATCAGGGAGAACTAGAAAGTTGGGCAAATGTTCGACCGACATGAGCGACGACATTTAGGGATTGGAAGCAAGATGGAGGACTTACCTCTTCGAAGGGAGACTCGATCGACGGAACTGTTGGATGGCTCCATCGTTGGCGTTCGGAGCTTAGCTGCGCAAGCCGTTATTGGAGGAAGCCGGGAAAAATCGATTTGGCGTGGATGACATCAGAGAGAGAGAGTAGCGATTACTGAATGGGAAGAGGAAAACGGTGAGTGTGGCAACCTTGTAATTTTAATTTGACAGTGGGATCATAACACGGAGTATTATTTTTCACTCAAGTCCCAATGTTTTTCATGGCAAACAAAAAACAAAATACTTTCAACCGTTTATTTGTTTAAAAATAATTTTGCCAATTTATCGGTATTTTCTCCTCTACGTATTTATCTGAACATCCTTATTTATTTTCTATTTATGATGCTTTTGGAAGTGTTTTCGGTGTTAGGTTAAATTGTCGGTTGTGTTACTTTGTTTGAATATTCGACCGTTAATAAACATTATATCCTTTCATTTCAAATGGTCCAAGAAATATACAATAGAAATTGTATAACATTACATTGTACTACCTCCGTTTATAAATATAAGTCCATGAACTATTTGGCATATTTTTTAATAAGTTAAAAACTATATTAGTAATATATATAAGAGTATAAGACTATATAAAAAAATTAATAAAAAAATATTATTTTATATAGTTTTTAACTCCTTAAAAAATGTGTCAAAAAATTAATGGACTTATATTTCTAAACGGATGGAGTAGTATACAATCAAAATATTTCCTCCCACTCAAATATGAGATGTCACCAAGCCTTTCATCAAACCTTATCACCATTGAAATGTCTCCTTGCCACTGTTTGATGTTTAGGTGATCATAATTGGAACTCACTGGTCTGGCACTTGGATGGCTGATGGAAGAATTCTAAAAATATAGAACAAATAATCCAAATTTAATCACCTTTCGCTGCAACGTACGACTTCTTCTCTTTTGTAAGGGAGAGATTTGACTAAAGACCCTACACTTATGTTTTATAGTCTTCTATTCATAATCAATTTATCTAATGGAATTTTACTTTTGTTTAAAGCTAAAATACATGGGAAGGCCACAAGTCTAAAAATATTCAAAATCTTAGAATGCATGGGAGGGCCCTGCTAAGCAGTGTACCACTCGATTCGCCTGCCTCTGAGCATAAGACCACCGACAAACAGAGAATCCATCGATAATGCGCTGAAGTGTGCTCAATTCAGCACAATTAATTGCCTTTTTTTTCTCCTCATTCAAATTTTTTGGACATTTTCTACTTGGTATTTGTGTTCTATTGATAATATTGTTTGAATGGTGCTCACTACTGGGTTATATTGGGGTTGATGCTACTTTGGTTGGATATTCGACCTTTTATAAGGATTAAACTCTTTGAATCAAAGAGAGAATAAAAGAGATAAGAAACGTTTCATATGTTCTTATAAAATTATAGCGATAGTATAAAAAAATCCATACCCGTGCCTTAGGCATGGGCCTTACACTAGTTTACTTGTAAACCTCTCCAACCAACAGTCAACTAGTGATACTCTGTAGTAATGATTTCGAATGGATATCGAAACTAGGTTTAACTCGAAAGATGTGTAACTTTAATAAAAGGGGATGATATAACTTACTAAGGCCAATCATCTTACCTACTCCTACTCAATTTATTTTTTGGTCGTATCTCCTACTTAATTTATTATCCTAATACCCTGCATGAATCATGTTGAGTGCATAGTTATTGTTGTACGCCAATATTTTATTTATTCAGAGAATCGATTATGATTAATTAAGGGGTGGGTATGGGACGGGATTGGGGAGATCCCGCGTCCCGTCTCTCGTATTTTTTATGAGATGAGATTAAACTTCTTTTTTCCAAATCTCACTTGGTCTTATTCTTTGCGGGACGGGACGTGATCGAGATAGGATGGGACTTGTCCCTCTTAAAAAAAAATGCCCCAATTGGGGTGGTCTAGTGGTGTGGAGAAAGGGGGTGGGAAGGAGGTTCCAGGTTCGATCCCCACCTCCACCACATTTCCTTGGGATTTTCATCCAAGGTTTACCTTGCTCCCTACCAGTGGATCGAGTCGGTCGACACAAGCCGGTTTACCTGATAGGTGACTTTTGTCGGTTGGGTCATGTGCTCGGGGTTTACCGCCAAAGGTGGGTTCCTCGTCATGAAAAAAAAACCTTCAAAAAAAAAAGTCTCACATAATGTCAAAATTTTACATGATTCCAGAATGTCCCTAGCACAATCAACAACTGCAAATAGCAAAATTTGGAAAAAAAACTCCCTCGGGAGCCTTGAGAGCGCGCCTCGTATGCGCCCCCAAATTCCATTGCCCTTATCTTCTTCCACTCGTACCTTGGTGCTCCCCATCGCCCTCAATCTCCTCTCTAAGATCCATATTGGTTTAATCCTTTCTGGATTCGTTCGATCTCCCCCCCCCCTAAAAAACTCGATTAGAGTACCGATCTGTGGGCTTGATATGCCTCTCAAGCCAATTTCTGGTGTTTTGGCGATCCTTTGCCTTCGCTTGTGCGCCCCCTCGTTCTGGTTTCTCCTCTTTGTTGATGTCATGATGAATTGTTGTTACAAAATCTGGCTTGGGGCCGTGTCGGGGCCTCAATTTGCCCTCCCTCTCCCGCATATGTCGTATAGGTGGGTCGTTGTCCCGGTGAGAACGGACTTCAGAAAGCGACGGAAGTTGGTAATTGTTGGGGGCGGCGGTTGCGCTTGAGTGTTGTTTTGGGGCTTGGTTGTAGGTCAAGTCGGTTCTGTACGATATGGTATGTCTTTGGCGTCTTGGTTTCCCTGTCTCCGGTTATCCCTTTCGGTTTCAATCTTCATTTGGGACGGGGCATCGTGATGTTGCCCTATCCTCGCTACTGCCCTTCGTGGGCTCTATATGCCATTTATTTGCTTTATGAGATCCCTAACTACTTTGTTTCATTGTTGTCTTGCAAAAATTCGGTCGTTTCTACACCGAAAAACAAAACCTTGGTGGAGGATCCTACCTTTCCTCCACAACTTACCTCCCGATTGTCGGGCCTAACGATCGAAATAGAAAAGAAAATGTCTGAAGGGGCTTCATCCCCTAAGGATGCTCAAGAATGTTTGTTTCCACCATGGCTGCAAGGTTAAGCACCCGACTCCTATGGTGGTGCTCTAGTGAGGTCCCGTATCCACCTTCGTGATTCTGTTTACCTCGATCAAGTCAATCTATATAATCTCTCATCTGATCTTACTTAATTGCATATTTATGTTCAGAAAAATCGCCGTCTTTTGATGGTTGAAAAACCTGGTGCTAGAGGCCACGGCCTCTTCACCCCCTACCCCTGAGTTTTGGGCCCTGAAAAAACTGGTGTGAAAGGGGATGTCATGGCCTCTTTCCTCAGTCTGATTGAAAATTTGTTTATCACTAAATATGGTTCTGATAGTATACTCTGGGCTTTGGATGTGGTTGTTCTGATGACTATCTTTGGTGTATGCATTGGTGCCTTAGTTACAACTCACCCATTCCGGGTTTGTATCCCATATGATGTTAATCAGGGGACTATGAGGTTTAGATTCACGTGGAACTTTTATTGCAATTCTGGAATGTTAGGAAAGAGGTCTGAACATGATGCTAGACAAAGGACCAAAAGGTCTGCTAAACTACTTGGTAAAATTTCTAACGGAATTTTGCTCAAGTATGTTCATACTAGCTGATTCAAACTTTTCACTTTTTTTTTGCTCCTCATGGGTATCGAGTTTGGTTCCATGGGTTTGAGTAGCAAGGTGGATATGCCTTCTGTCCTTCCGCTCCTAGGCTTTGCTTCTCTGTTCCTTGCGAATGGATTACATCATCCCTGCTGATGGGATTTTGCACAACTCTACTTGCTACTGATCTCTTGCACTATAACTTAGTGGTTGACTGGAAACCTTCGATTATCATAATTGTTTTGTACATTGTTTGTTATATCATCTGTCTCTTTGATGAATATCATCCATTCCGGGTCTATTTTCCTTGTATGATTTTACCATGTTTCAAGTTCACTTCGTTTCAACAAGCATTGGTTTATTTGTTATATCATATAATTCCTTCTGTGAAATTCGTTTTCTTGACTACTGGTCTGGTGAATCCTTTGTGTGTGTTACAAATTTTGCCTCCCTCATGGGGAGTGAATAAAATAGAGAAAGGGGTGTGTGTTCTCTCACCATATACATCCCGAAAGGGCTTTCAGACCAACTTGGACAAAATGATAGTAGTGGCGATGGGTTTGGCTATGGAATATCTTGTGATCGCAGTGTTACTCTCCTTCTACACCATGGTTGAGATCTTGGGCTCTATTGGTCGAAGTCTTCATATTCTTTTCCTATTCTCATATTATGTTGTTATGGATCTCATTAAACCTGCCAGTGAATCAGATTATGTTGTAAATGTTCTCATCAAACCTGCCAGGGAATCTGTACGTATCTTATAAATTGATTACGTTTAAAGTTGCTTTCGCTCCAAATGATGGTGTTAAGCCCTTTTTTTGTTTTCCTATTTTTGTCGTGTTATCACTTTGTGGATATTTCCATACTGAAATGTCTATAGTCAAGACTTTACTACCAAGTAAGTTTATTTTCTATGTAATTACTTAGACAAGATTTGCTCGTAAGAAAAATAAAAACAATATTTGGTACCACTTGTTTGGGGTCAGCAAAATTTCGCTCCAAATCTATCATAAAAATTGTTATAAATGAGACTAAGCTACTTGAATAGTAGAGGCATAAAAAAGAAAACTTTTTGGATAGAATTTGATGCTTTGTGCAAAAAAGAACATATCCAAATGCTAGCACTAGCGGAAACAAAAACATAAACCATTTTGGACGATAAGCTTTGGAAGCACATTGGTTTTGACAAGGCTATCTGGTCGCCTAGTATTGGGCGTTCAGGTGGTCTCAGAATAATGTGGAAAACCCACCACTTGACAAATGAAATCATCTCCATAGAAGTCCATTTACCACGTATTATTGGTTTGAGATATGAAAACATAAATGGTCGGATCTTGATTCTCATCCTCTTTGTGTACGCACCTCCAGATCCTCGGGAAAAAGATTCATTTTGGGAAACACTTACAACTACTAAAAATTAATGAAGGAATCTGACAGATCTTATCTCAATCAATTGTGCAAAAGTAAGATACAATTGTGCAGGTTTGGAATACAATTGTGCACATTTAGAATACAAGTGTGCAAAAGTAGGATACAATTGTGCAAATTTAGAATACAAATGTGCAAAAGTAAGATACAATTGTGCACATTTAGAATACCATTGTGCACATTTAGAATACAATTGTGCACATTTAGAATAAAAGTGTGCAAAAATAAGATACAATTTGGCAGATTTAAATATAATTGTGCAAAAGTAAGATACAATTGTGCAATTAAATTATATTCGAATATAGTTTCTGATGTTCAATTCCACACCTGGTTCTGATGTAGTGACTCATATTTTTCTGAAATGTTTATCACAGATGTTTGTATTTTGTTTTTACTATTAGGAATTGTACAAGTAATGAAATTTACTCAAGTCTAGTGCTTGTGATATAGTGGCTTCTATTTGCTCGACATTGCAAACACCCCTTCGAACCAAAAAAGCAACCCAATTGAAACAATAGATAGATCCAGGTGGAGACGAACCACCAACCTCCTAAACGATTCTTGTTCAGGTGCTCATTACTAATTGAGCTTATGGATCTTAAGACTCAGAACACTTGCTTGTTGTTGGACAATTTCACATATCAAACAGTAGGTCATTCAATTCAATGCCGAAAGCCTCAAATACATTCAATTAAACCTAACAAAATATAAATTATCATGAGATGAACTCTAACTAAATACAAATTCAGTTTCTGAGCTCCGATAAATCCAAAAGCCATAGGAACAGAAGAAACAACAATCAATCAAAAACTTCCTTAAGATTTATGTGAAAAATGAAGTAGATATAAGCAGTAAAAAAACACACTAAGAAGTTGCAATGCCATAACAATAAAAGAGAGCTCACACTAAAAATTCAACAAAAAGATGCTAGAAATGCATGTGGCTACTCCCACTTAACAACAAATATGTTTACTTAACTACCATTTCCATGTCAGGTGTGGGCTGAAAATTAATTGATACAACTAAAATACCGCGCAAGAGCGCCGGTAGTAAAACTTTGCACTGTTAAATTTGTATTGTTTTGGCCATGGAATTAAGCAGCAGGGTCAATTTTGTCCCAAACAAAGCACCCACGGGAAGCAGGATCTAATGATCTATTGTCTTTTTTAACATGCTTTCAATTTCTAACCCAATGAACACTCCACAAATTACAACGGAAATCAAACACACAACAAGCTTATCCTCGTTGCCACGACGTCTCCTCCCTAGATGCACCACACCAACACAGCGCTGAACCAGTGTTCAAACACTACTAGTGGTGACTGGTGACTTTGCAGTAGGGGCTACCATGTACTCCAAATGGAACGTCGGCGTTCCATTACTTCCATATATAAGCCGGAGAATGTGATGTTTGGATGTAGCCAGTAAGGCAAGTTGTTCTGGTAGTGCCTGGTGGAACACAACATTGAACATTCTATACTCTGGAGATCAAATCAGCAGGCATTGGAGATGTCCCGGACATACCTGAAGCATAACTTACATGTCGGCAAATACAGAGAGGTCTATCTCAGTTGTGCCTGCTTCTAAGTGTGCTTATGTGTGAGAATACAGGCTATGCAGCTATGACAAGAATATACAATGATTACACCTTTGCGGGTCAAGAATATACAGTGATTATAGGTCGAATTTTGTCCCTGCTTTGTTTTGTGAAGATAAGATTGTAAACAGGAGTACATTTTTAATGTCAGAAACACCTGATGCAGAACACACAGCAATAAAGTAGTCCCAGTTAATTCTCGAAAGCATACAAATCAGCAGGGGTGATGGAACTGGCGGTGATTCCGACTGAATTTCTTCATCAACAATCAGCATTCATCCATTCGTCTAAGGTTGGAGTTGCGACACCAATGTTCTTCATATCAAAAATGTTGGCTGGTAGTACACAAAGTATAGGGGTTTCATGTAAGAACATTGGGGAAGATTTGACATAAGAAATTACAAGAAAAACAAACAATTTTCCCCCAATTTTCTTTATCAGAAATGCAACTGCAAAAATAGTGTAAAGGAAGAAAACAATTGATCAATCAAAAAGCCCTTTTTCCTTGAATTGCTTCAAGTAGACATGTCACTAGCAGGTTTGTGGCTTCATTCTATACTTCGATAAGTGCTCGACCTTCACAGAAATTATCGAATTGGATAGGTCGGCCTCTCAGATTGCCTTGGTTCACATTTTAAGAGGGTGATAGCTAGGAAAGAAGTTTATGGTTCTTCCTACATTATTTTTTAAATAAACATGATCTAATTTCAGGTTTTAAAACAGTTTAAAAGAAAAGAAATTAACAAACCGAAAAAGTGGACTCACAGGCATGAACTTCTGGAGTTGCAGCTGCTGTGGCATCCACAATAACGCTAACAGAAGGGTAATCCAGGGCTACAGCATCAAAAACTGTCTGTCTGATGCAGTTTGGAGTTTGTACACCTAGATAGATGAGCATAGGAGATCAATTCATAAGCTTTCTTACCAACAACAACTAAGCTATCGATTCCAGAAGTCCGAAGAAATGAGTGAAGGTGTGTACAAATAACATGAGCATAGGAGATCAATTCATAAGCTTTCTTACCAACAACAACTAAGCTATCGATTCCAGAAGTCCGAAGAAATGAGTGAAGGTGTGTGGCAAAGAAGGCACTAAAACGTGACTTGACCAATTTATAGTCCTTTTCACAAATCACAAGGCCATCAACCAGCTCTGCACCAACGCTTCCCTTCACAGTTGGTCCTGTCTTCTCGGTAGTGTAGCAATGCCTACGAAATAGTTCCACATCTCGTCCTAAAGGATCGTGCTCACGAACAACCTTGACACATTTTTGGATAGGATAAGACACTATAAGTTGTACCAGTCCTTTTTAGTTCAAGCAAAAATTAGAAGATGATCAGACGTTCCAGTAGCATTTATAAAAACAGTAACGAGGACAGTTCACACCCAAGGCGAGGTGTGAACCATACTACATCTTTTTGGATGATGATGCTTAGACCTGATCAACAGACATTTGACATACAAGACACAAGTAGCCAAACTTAGCAAAGTTTATCAGCCACCTTATTCGCCTCCCTAATACTGAGCAATTTTTACATCAGTGAAGGACACAAGGTCCATATGTGCAATTGTGTATCAAACAAGATGATTTCATTAAAGTAATTCTTATATACAAGTGGAAAATAGATCCATAAAGCAATGATAGCAACATTTCTAAAGGTATTTCCTTTCATTTCCGTAAACAAGTCTAATTAATTTGCCCCAAATTTCATCATCTAAAACCTGTTCATGAAAGAACATAACCAAACTCAATCATCCAAACAGAATCATTTGCTTTTGCACCACAGATTTATAAGACTCGGTGACGCTCAAAACCTAGAAAATTCCATAATTTGAAGAGTCAAAGAAGCTACCCAGACTACGAGTATACCACGATCCCGAGCAATTTCAACGGCCTTTATAACGCTGGGGACGATGGCAGCTCCCCCAGCGACATACATAGGACCACCAGGTTGTATGAAGTCGTTCTGAAAAATCATCAATTGTAGGTAAAAGTGAAATCAAATTTCAGAAATTGACCGAAAATCGAAATGGAATGGAGAATAGAAAAGAAACGAGGCAGAAAGAAGTAACCTGCATATCTATGACCAAAAGAGCAGTTCTCTTCCATTTCTCATCCATCAATTGTTTGTTCTGCGTTCTGGTTTGTGTGTGTGAAAGTGGCGACGAGTCTTGCAGACTTGCAGTGAAGGAACGTGAGGGAGCTGTGTGCATTGGGAGTGCCTTTCTGGCTGCAGGCTATCGATTCTTCTGCCTATGCCGGGTTGGAGTTTCTGGTTTGCAGTCATACTTCAGGACAAGGTCTGCTACCCGTGTGTGTGTGTGTGTGGGGTGGAAGGCTGGGCGAGCATGTTTTAATTTGCCCTCGTACTTTGAACTACATTGCTCCCTCCGTTAATTAAAACTTGACGTTTTACTATTCACGCACGCATTTTTAGGTGTTAAAAACTATATAAAATATTAACTTTTGAAATAATTTTTTTAAATAATATCATACTTATTACTATTAAGTATGAATTTATAAAAACAAATTTAAAAAAAAGTTAATATTTTATATAGTTTTTATCGTTCTAAAAAAGCGTGCATGAATAGTAAACGACAAGTTTTAATTAACAGAGGGAGTATTATTTTATGAGGTCGTGAAATGGGTTTAGTTTTTTGGGCTGTGCCTGTGCTCATACTTGTGAACTTGTAAGTCGGGTATAGTTTTCCTGTGCTCATACTTGTGAACTTGTAAGTCGGGTATAGTTTTATTTTGTATGGGCCGGGTAGTATACTTGGGATTATTTAATGGCCCTTTCCCAATATGGGCCGGTATATCCTACCATTATTTGAATAGTGGTAGGATTTGCGGAATTATGATCCAATAATTACCTAATGAATTAATCCAAGCCATTAAATCAAATCAACGGATAAGATTAGATAATAATAACAATTAATCCCGTTCAGTTGAATAAAAAAGCGGCCTATTCGACTGGAAGAGGGAGATGGAGAGAGGGCGATTTTGCTACTAGTGGTGCTTCGTTGATGCCAAGGTCCATCCTTTCGATCAATTATCATAAACTAGAGAGAGGGCGAGTTTGAAAAAGGAGGAAAGGAGAGAGTGAATCCAACGCTGGAGGTGCACAACCAATGTCTTCGTGATTCTCTACTCCTTAGTCTGGTATCCACTTCCAATCTAGTCCTCTCTTGTCATCACCTCCGCCCTGAGTTTGCTGCTGAACTTGAATTCCAAGATATTGTTTTTGCCCCTGATTTTGAACGGTAGGTGCACTGTATTACCCTTCCCTGACTTGCAAGGTTGGAATTATTATTTAATCTAAATCAATTTATGAATTAGGGATGTGTTAACACTGCTTATTTTGTGTCCGATACGGGCTTGCTAAGGTGTATGGAATTGTATTGAAATTTGATGCTTCAATTCTGCTCTGAACTGATATATATTATATATAAGATACTTTCAGCCTTTGAGGGGTTGAGTTTTGTGGAATCGATCTGACCTTCAACTGCAACATACTCAAATCAAAACTTAATGCCATCTTATGACGATTCTATTACCTATTCACTAGAGGCACTTAGTTCCTGCTATTAGATGTGAAGATTTTAACTTCCATTAAGTCTATAATATATGATAAAAATTTCGATGATATTATCTAGTCTATTAGTTCAATCGGCAGAGCGATTTCGTGGGTTCGACTCCCGCATAGACTACTCTTAAACAGACTGATCAACTATCCCTTTTGCCGGCAAACTCCCTCCCAACTCCCCCTTGCAATTTGTTGTTGTTTTTCGTTCTGCTTCAATTGTTGCCTCTCGATTTGGAAATAGGTTAATTTTTTATAAGTATGATCATCAACCAATAAGAAATTAAGTACAGTTTATTCATAGAGTAGTAAAGACTAACGAGTGAGGATGAAGAAGGTTTAATTATTAATTAATTATCATTATCTAATCTTAGCCATTGATTTAGTTTAATGATTGAGATTGCTTTATTAGGTAATTATAAGGAACCTTCTCATTAGGAGAGGATCCGGACCCGGATTTGCGGTGGTTAGTATTACCCTTTTAAGTAAGATTCCTAGTTCAGTCTTACTTGTTTGTTACTCCTCGGCTTTTTCCGATATCTATATATTTACTGTTTCAAGGATAGACTTGAGCATGGATTGGGTTGGGCCGGCTTTGGCCGGGCCTATATGAAATTCTTGGCCCATTTTAGGGGGCCGTGTTTGGGCCAAACCCGGTTTTTGGGTCAACTACCTTGTCTAAGCCCATCCACATGGACAGACCGGGTATGTAACGGCCCAGAAATAAACTCCAAACCCGCTTTCCAACCTTAACCCACCGCGATTAAAATAAATTTAAAATAGACATTTGAATCCAAATCAAATAACGAAATCTGAAAATACTTTAAAGAATCGGAATAACAAAGTGGAAATAAATTTGTTTTCAAATCGAATATCAAGTTCGTGCCGGGATTCGTCTTGAAAGAATAAAATAAATCGCTTGCTCGAGGACGAAAATTTTAAAAAAATTTCGGAGTTTTAGAGATTTAATCAAGATTTTATTCGAAATAAATTCTATAATTATAAAAAATGTTATTAAAAAATCTCGGTCTTTACATCATCCATCTCTAAAAACAAGTCTCGTCTCCGAGACTAAAATTACTTCAAAGTAAGAGGAGGAGGTTTTAAAACGCGAATCCAAGGACCATGTCCAAGGATCTTGCAATCATCTCGGATGCGTCTTCCGGGATTCTCACAACATCCTAGTCAGTAGTCACGACTGTGCCATCTCTAATTGGTCTCGACAAGTATGTAATAAGCGCCCCTATCACATCCTCGCTTCGACTTTTTGGAAGTACCACAACTCTAAAAGTTCTACAATACCATCACTAGATCTTAGTAAGCACCCTACAAGCACCCCCATAGAATGCTCGTATCCAATTCATGAAGTATCATACACATTTCACTTTTGTCAAGGTAAGTTGGAGTTGGTCGCCTTAAAAACCGTTTTTAAAATCCCTTTTGATGTTCAAGTGCTCGGTAATCCCAACGATATTCCGCCTAGCCACTCTAGTCTCATAAGCTCAAGCTCTCAATCAAGAGGTGGTCATTCACCTCTAAAGACTAATCCTATGGTCTCACTCTGACCATTTCCCCAAACGAGAGGTGGACTTCATCCACCTCTAAGGGCTATTCCCATATTTCCATTCTTCTAGGTTCAAATGCCCTTCTAGGGCATTATATTCCATCTATGCCTAGCATATAAATCATGAAACGCGCCATCGCACATGTCATGCCAAGCATATCAAACATCAATAACAAGGCATGAAACACATCATCATCAGCCATATATGAGCACGCAAGCATCAAGATAAACACCTCATGTCATAATACCTCCCGTGCTCTGTCCCATGTAGAAGACGCGGGGCGGTGGGGGCAAGCCAAGATCAAGACCTCCCGTGCTCTGTCCTCTCTCATACTCTGACTCCGATGGCTCAACTGCTAGGTATACAAGTTCTGGAGTAGATCATTTGCCTCCTCGGCCTCTGCCTCTTCCACTTCCAATTCCTTTATCTCCTCGGCCCCTACCAGCCGGTGCTTTTATCCCTTGTCCCTAGGGCTATGTCAGCTGGGCTGGTCTAGGCGGCTCCTGAAGTCGAGGAATTGGTGCGTCTGAAGATCCTCCATCCTGGGGACAATAAGCTGCTCGGTGTCCTCTATCTCCACAAGTGTAACATACCATACTCATAACATCCCTGGCATGTAATGCTCGAACTCGTAACTCCTGGCGGGGTACCGGTGGTGCTCAATGTGTATCTCCTCTGAACTCTCCTCTGAAAGGGTCACATTTATCATAATGTCCTGGCTAGACTCTATAGCTCTCGACCTCTTCTCTAGGGATGTGCAGAAAAATACGACACAGTTGACACGATTCGAAACTGCAACAAAATGACACGAAAAAACACTAAACGATATAGATATGACACGTTTATGACATGAAACGGTAAAACACGACAATAGATGTGTCGTATTCGGATCGACATATTTACCTTGTCGAGTATCCGACACGACACGTTATTTTTTTTTTCAATATTGGTAGTTTGAGATAGTAGAAATATAATAACTGTCTTTAGGCAACACAAAAGTCAGGTGTCCCAGTTGGTTGTATGGAGCGCTTTTGATTTCGCGTGTTACTAGGAGGTCTATAGTTCGATTCTGGATCTCTCCCTTTTTTTAGCCTTTCCTTGTTTTAATTACCATGGCCTTTACTAGGTTTTATGACAGATCTCCCCAAACAATTCAAACCCTCGGCCGCCGCTCTCTCTTCGATCAGTCTACTCGCCGACTCATCCTCTCCTCCCCAACCCCGCTCTTCACTCAGTCCTCTTGCCGATTCATCCTCTCTTCTTCAAGCTCGCTCTTCGCTTAGTCCGGCCTCTCGTCGACTCGTCCACTCCTCCTCTCGCTGTTCTTCGCTCTTCGCTCAGTTCTCTCGGCAATTTGTCCTCTCCTCCTCAAGCTCGCTCTTCGCTCAGTCCGGCCTCTCGTCGACTCATCCACTCCTCCCCTCGCTCGCAATCAATCAAGACTCACACCCCCCTCTTGCTCAATTGCTTGCTCTCGCAGTTGCTCTCTCCGGCGTGTTCAAGTGTTCACCGACTCGTCCTCTCCTCTGGCTCATAATCAGTCAAACTCGCACTCTCCTCTCGCTCAATTGCTTGCTCAGGCGTGTTCAAGTGTTCAGATCTGGCGTGTTCATCGTACCTACAGATCCGGTAGGTTTCTTTGATGCTTGTTTTTGTTTTCATTCAATTGTCTGCTTCGAAATTTGAATGGGATTTGAATGGGCTTAGAATGGTTCTAAGTTTCTTGCTTCATAGAATGATTCGAATGGGCTGTTGCAATGTATTGAATGTATTCAATGTATTGATCAAACTACTGTATGTTGTGGTTCAAAATTACTTGTTGGAGTTGTTGTGTACTTGTGTTCAACGTATTGAGCTCCAGATGCAACGTTCTTCAATTGTTCGGAAAAAAACGATTTTATTTACTTATACAATAAATTCAGAAAGAAAATAAGTTTTTATAAATGGTTCGTGTTGTGTTACACGGGTATCCGGCACGAAACCGTTTCGTGTTTTCGTGTCGGATACCCGGTACTTATCGTGTCGTGTTCGGATCGGCCCTTTCAGGGTTATCTATTTCGTGTATCCGACATACCATGTCGTGTCATGTTGTGTTGGATACCAGGTTGTGGACATCCCTACTCTTCTCACCTCGAGGAGGATGAGAATACTGGTTGGATGCATCTAACTGATAAGGCATGTTTCCAATAGACATTATAGGTTAGTTTAGGTGCATTTCATTGTTATATAATCATGTTTTAGTGTTAATTAGATTAGCATTCATTTTGTGGAAAAGTTCAGAATCTACGCTATTTCGATGGTTTTATGTAGATTCGTAGATCCGAGGCAAAGAACACGAGGAACGGAGCTAAGTAAGGCTAAGGAGAGACTTGGGAGAGCTTAAGGAAGAAGTCCCGAAGAGAATGGAACAACCCAAGGAGCAACGGAGAACGAAATCGAGGTCTAAGAGCGGAAACGAGGGCGAGTCGCGAAAGCTGTCCGCTCGGCGAGCTGAACTTGTAACGCACTTTCCGGAGGCCTCGGATGTCCGATCGACGCATACGAGCATGCGTTGGAAAGCTCTTTCGAAGATCTACGTGATGGTGTTCTGTTGGATTTTCGCTGCCAGCGAATGCCTTTCCGCTGCAGTGAATCAAGTCAGCAACAACATGTGCGAGAAGGTGGCCGGCCTGAGCATGAGTCGCTGCCAGCGAATGGCATCTCGCTGCCAGCGACTGGAGTCAGCGGAAGCATGTCCAGGAGCAGCATGACTCGCTGCCAGCGAAAGGAAACTCGCTGCCAGCGAATGGAGTTGCTGCCAGCGGACGACCGGATTCGCTGCAGCGGATGTAAGCTCTCGCGGCAGCGAATGGAGACTCTCGCGACAGCGGAAGAGTGGACTCGCGGAAGCGGAACCAAAGAAGCTGAAAATTTTCTAAGGCATGGACATTCGCTGGCAGCGAGTGTGGTAGCGAGTGTGGTAGCGAAAATCCAACAGGAGCTTGATTGACGCCATTCGCTGCCAGCGGAAATTTTCGCTGCCAACGGAATTTGACGCTGAATTAAATTTGGAAAGTCTATCTTCTATCTAGTTTGTTTAGGAAGTTTCTATCTAGTTTATCTATCTTTTACCTTATTTATGGAAGACATTAGGCTTATAAATAGGATGTTCTAGGGTTAGTTTTCAAATTAATTCCAAGTAGAGAAATCACCATTGAAGAGAAGAAAGTTTAGGTAAGCCATGTTTGGCTAATTTTGTAGTTTCCGCCTACACTTTCGAGACTTGGTTGGTGGTTTGTGAGTTTCTAATTCAAGTTATTTTTCCTCTTTAATTCTTTCAACTTCTTTGTGCGATATTGATTATGTTATTGATGTTATCTTGACTCGCGACCTTGATAATATTGATTTCATGCTAGGATTTAATACTTTCGTATTTGTGTTATTTCCGTAGTAGCACGCATAAGATTGTGGATTCCGTGTTTGAAGCATGATTATGTAGGGAGTTGACATATATCTTAAACATTGATTTACCGTGTTTAATTGGTGTTATTTATATGCTCAAGTTCTTGGGACTATTTGCTATCTCTTTGTTAAATCTTGACCGTGTTAAGGTTGCAATGAGGTGTAAGGGATTAATTGGACTCGTAGGACTTTTAATCTACTTAAACCAAGACGAGAGGAATTCGTAGGAAAAGGTAATAACTTGAAAAGGATTCGATGACCAATAAACCCAACCAAAGTCGAGAACTTGTAGGTGGAAACGCTTTTCTTCTATCCTTTATTTGCTTTTGTCAATATTATTTTCTTTTATTTTCATTCATAAAAATCATTTCTTTTATATTGATAAATACACAATATTTAGAAATACTTGATTCTCTAGGGTTCGACCCCTTACTTGCATACTATACTAGTTTGTTTGTTTGGGATTTATTTTTGGCGAGGTGAATCAACGACTTTTACCTCCGTCACTAACATAAGACATTGTGTGTCATATCGTAACATAACCTCTAAGAATCTGTTAAAGGAGACGTTGCCCAAGCTGGAAGCATGTAGAAGTCCAGTTGGTGAGAGCCTCATAGATAGCAGTCGAATACAGCTCGGTCTGTCTTGTATACGGACCATCTGTCGAAAGCATCGTCTCATAGATGGACGGCCGCCAATCGTTGGTGCTCTTCTGGTGGCACCTCAATCAGCTCAAAGAGTCCATCCATGACTCTTCTGGTTGCTCTATGATAGCCTCTTCACCCAGTCAATGCGCCTCTCTGCTCAAATCCCGACTACGGTCGCATTTGTCTCTGGACGTGGTGCCTGCTGCTGTCCTGTCTCCCTCTAAAACATCTCTAGTATCGCCTGCTCGAATCTGGCCCTGTTTGTGGGCATCTGCTGCTAAGTAAGAGTCTCTGATGTTGCTTGTCGGGTCATCTGAAGCAACTCCCGCACCATCTACTCGAGTCTTGCTCGATTTGTGGGCATCGACTGCTGAATCTGATCCTTTGGTGCAACAACTCTCTGTGGTCTCTCTGGAGTCTGACATCTTGGCGCCTCCTGAGGAAAACCTCGAAATATCGTTGCAATCATTTCCTCTAAAACAGCCCTGTCTGTGGGCATCTGCAACGGTCGTATTGGTATCTCGATTTGCTATGTCTTGTGGGCTTGACCCTCGGTTTGGGTTTGAAGGACATCTGGTCTATGAGGGTGCTGTCCCCTACCTTTAACCCTTGGGCCCCCACGCTCACTCTGGCTGGCTCTAGTGTCAACCATGGTTGCTGCACAGCCGTAAATCATTTTATGTTCCAGAAGCATACAGACACATAATGATATCCCCTTCGAGGGGGATAGCCATGAGGTGCAATTTATATAAAGCATGGAAGCTAACCTAGAAGTTGCCCTTCGAGGGGTAACTTGTTTTTCAGCCTTTATGTCCTAACCCGCTACTCCAACCACCACAATGCAAACTCCTTGGAGACTTCTAGACCCATTTGTAAAGTATAAGCTACGTTTCGCCTACCCATACCCCCAAGTCTACATCCATAAGGGATGGGCTATCACCTCTCTCTACCCAAGCGATCATATCTCTCAACTGAAAGATCCTACCGGTTTTATTATGAAATTTTCTTTGCCCTTTTTGAAATGATTTTAAAACTTCTTTAAAATAGGAAATCGGTGGGCGGTTTGAAATCATTTTGCAATTCATGTGTACTCGGATTGAGCAACCCAGGCTTTGATACAACTTCTGTAACGACCCGGAAATAAACTCCGAACCCGCTTTCTAACATTAACCCACCGCGATTAAAATAAATTTAAAATAGACCGTACCTTCAAATCCGAATTAAATAACGAAATCCGAAAATACTTTAAAGACCCGGAATGAAAAAGTGGAAATAAACTCGTTTTCAAATTGAATATCAAGTTCTTGTTGGGATTCGTCTTGAAAGAATAAAAAAAACGCTTGCTCGAGAACGGAAATTTTCAAAAATTTTCGGAGTTTTAGAAATATAATCAAGATTTTATTCGAAGCCCAACGGGCTTCCTATTAAAAATTTGTGAAATAACTTTTTATTTTAGGGTTTGACCCCAAACTTTACAATATGTGCTAAATATCCCAAAAATTTCAAATTTCATACAAAAAAAAAATGGTACACAAGTTACACAACTTTGAAATCACACTGATAATGCATATTTCATATAGGCATTATAGGTATTTCTTATTGCAATTAGGTAGTGGTTTTGCTATTGTTTGAGTCTAGTTCCATATGTTGCTTGTGAAGTATTCGAGTTCGGAATCTACGCGTTTTTACTGTTTATTCTGCATAATTACATTCCGACCTTGGATGGACTTTGGGAAGAGCTTAAGAAGCATGTTTTGGAACATATGGAGGCTAAGGAGAAGCTATAGAGGAGCAAGGAAGCACGACATTGGAATTTATTGAAGACAATTGAGGAACGTGGGACACTGCATAGGCGACGCCCGCTGTGGGCCTGTTTCCAGTATACGCGGTTTTGGATCCGAAGACATTATTTTCCATTACTTTATTCTATTTTCTACTAGGGTTTTGGCCGACCCTTTGGAGGCATTATTAAATTATTTTCTATTCTATTGAGAAAGTGTGATTGATTATTGTGAGACTATGAACACAATTAGAGAGGGAGGGAGAGAGAATTGGCCTATGAGTTGCTAAACTTATAGTTTCGCTTGTGATTCGAATACATGGTTGTTTAGATTGTGATGATTTGATTCTATTTGGTTATTCATATTCTTAGTGTTTATCTTGTGCTTAATTATTATATTTGTGTTCCTTTATATGCATGATCACCATATTAGGAATTGCATATTAGCTATGAATTCGTTTTTGTTTTCTCGATAGCAAACAAAGGTATTGATGATAGTGATGTCTCTTTGTCTTTGTAGTGGATGATTTCAATTGATCTATATTGAGGATATTCGATTAGGGTTGAGTTCGGTATGCGCCAATTAGTCTTAATTGCGTTGAGTCAATCTGTCAATTGGTCTTGATTACTTGAGTCATTAATGCTATTCTTTAATGATATTGAATAAGATAAATGAATCTCTGCGGATCTCTCAACTTTAATCAAGTAGACCTATGGATATGAATAATTAATAGATCAATCCGAGGACCATGAATTCCAGCCATTGTCAGAGAATCGCAAGTGAAATGTTCTTTCTACTTTGATATCAATTTACTTTGCAATCATAAATCTGATTAGTTTTACGTCTTTGTTACTTGTTACGAATCATTGCTTTTTCATAAGAGTCTTTGCTTATAGTTATTGAATAGCAAATCGCTTTTCCCTATGGGTTTGACACCGGACTTCATCGCTATACTAGTAGTTATTTGGTTTATCAAGTGATTGATTGCCTAATCTATTGGTTTTGTGTTTAAGTTTGGATATTATTACTATTTGGCAAAGGGCGAAAGTGCCAACAACGTACGTCCCGCACCAAATTCTTGTCGCCGTTGCCGGGAAGAAGAAAGAAGTTTGCTTTTCTTTATCTCTTTCAATTACTCTTTACTTTGAGTCTTTTGTGTCCTTGTATGGTTCAAACTAGATCTTCTAATTTATTGCCTTTGTCTTTTGATCCCGAGGTCGAAAGATCTCTTAGGTTAAAGAGGAAGCTTGTGTTTGAGACAAACGAGGAGATGGTAGAAGACGATGTTGTTGATGCGCCAAGATGGACCCTGAGAAACTTAAAGGAACCTAATTTGAGTGCTTAACCACTTGCAATTAGTCTTCCTGATCTCCCTGAGGGTTCAAGATTTGAGTATAAGTCGAATTGGTCTTCTATTTTGCCCTACTTTCATGGATTGCTTGGGGAGGAACCGAACAAGCACCTTGCTACCTTTGTGAGTGTGTGTGATAGACTTAGACCCCAAGGCTTGAATGATGACCAATTGATATTGAGAGTGTTCCCCTTTACTTTGAAAGATTTTGCAAGCGATTGACTTTCTTACCTACCTAGAAAGCATTGATACTTGGGTGCAATTGAAGAAAGCTTTCCAACAAAAGTACTTTCCTGCGACTCGCCTCAACAAACTTAAAAAGAAGCTATCCAGTATTGAGCAATCACACCTACGGAGAGTCTTTATGAGTATGTTGAGCGGTTCAAGAAGCTTAAGTGTAGTTGTCCGCAACATGGTATACTCGAGGATGATCTAGTGTTGTATCTTTATGAATGCTTTCTTGACACCGTTGGAGTTTCATCAATGCTACTAGCGGAGGAGATATTTTGGATAAAACACCTCATGAAGCAATCCAGATTTTTGAAGGGTTGGCTAATGCATCGCAACAATATGGGAGACACCAAGGAGTTAGAGGAGTTCACAAGTTGGATAGTTCGAGAGGTGGACAACGATATCGATAGGCTTATGGAGATAGTGAACAACATGGCTATGCAAATGAATCAACCCCATCAGCCTAGACCTTGTGGTGTTTGTGGAGATCCAACTCATCTGAATGATAAGTGTCCCTTGATTCAGTAGGGCACCGCTGAAGTGAATGCTATGGATTATGGACCTCTCTGCAACTTTGGTAATAATTACAATCATGGATACAATTCAAACTACCAAAGTGGATTTAATGGCAGAGGTCAGCAGCAACAAGTTCCTTTTCAGAGAGGACAATTTGAGAATCGTCCTAGAAACACTCAACAAGAAGATATAGATGAGACATTGAGGTTATTATTGGACAAGATGAGTGTTCAGGAAAAGTTGTTGAGCCAGATGGATAAGGAGATTGGTGAATTGAAAACGAAAGATTCGGGGAAGTTACCATCGCAGGTGGTAGTGAATCCGAAGGAGAATGTTAGCGCCATGATCCTAAGAGGAGGTAAACAAGTGAATGTGCTCACTAGGAATGTTGAAGAGAGTCCTAGGGATGAAGTTGATTTGGGAAATAAGGAGGAAGAGATAGAATTGGAGACACAATGCATAGACGGCGCCCGCCGCCCCTCACCACGGCGCCCGCTGCCTCCTCTAGTGATGGATCCGACTTCTGACGTTGTTCAATCCCCAAAGAAATCTTCTAAAGACTGGTCTTGTGAGGTTTCAAGACCTGCATCACCCTTTCCTCATGCCTTAAGATCTGATCGTAAGTGGGAAGATGAACAAATTCTTTATGACACCTTTACTCATTGTGAGGTAAATATTCCACTTTTCAATTTGATTAAAATTGTGCCTCGCTATGCGAAATTTTTGAAAGAACTATGCATGATGAAGCACAAGCAAAGGATGCGAAAGAAAGAAAAGATTAGTTTAAGTGAGAATGTTTTTGCTTTACTTCAGAAACGATTGCCTCAAAAGTGTGGAGATCCAGGTATGTTTACTATCCCATGTGCAATAGGTAATGCTAGCTTTACCAAAGCTATGTTAGACCTAGGTGCTTTAATTAATATAATGTCTTATAAATTTTACATGTTTTTGGGTCTCAATTTATTGTCTGAAACCCTAGTTATCTTAGGAAGGCCATTCTTGCGAACGGTTAAAACTATGATTGATTGTTTTGAAAGTTCCCTAACTATGGAGTGTTATGGTAGAAAGATTGAGTTTTCTATATTTGAACTTATTGTTTCTTCTACCAATGATTCTGTAGATATTCTTAACTCTAATGAAAGTAATCACAGAATGAATGAAATGGTTTGTTAGATGCTTCTGTGGAAACTGAATCTACGAATCTTGAGTTTTCTAACAAAGATGAAATTGGATTAGAGAAAGATGACATTGAGAGGAAAATTGAGAGTTTGTTTAAGTCACGTGATAATGTGTCTAATTCAAATGATTCTATTGCCATTCCCTATGAGAAATCGATTCCTAACAATGTCGAGGTTTTTGCAATTGCAGGACAACCTCCCGGAGTAACTCATTTCAAGAAGGATTTGATGGATGCAATTGGTGGATATGTTGAATATGTTCCTAAAGTTTCCCCTCTTGTCTTGAAAAGGACAAGTGTGGATGATCTTGGTGGAATAACTTGATTAAGAAATGCATCACGTCAAGCCAAAGATGTGAAACAAAGGAACTTCTTGGGAGGTAACCAAAGGTAGTTAGGTAGTATTATTTCTATTTTGCAATGAGTTTTTCAATTCAATAAAGTAGGATCAATCGTGTCGCTGAATTTCGGAAGCTACGGTAAGTTAAAACCTGTGTTGGGTCGAGTTTTCTTTGATTTGGAGTGCGGAGTCACATTCTGTGGACACGGCGCCCGCCGCCCCCTGTTTGCCTGACGAGCCTGAATTTTGGTAAACTTTGAAGGGAAGTTTCTATCTTTCATATTTTTGGTTATTTCCATTTTAGTTAGTTTTATTTATTTTATATCTTTATAGGATTAGATTTATTTTCTTCTTATTTTCTTTTAGGTTAGATTATTTCTATCTATCTTAGGTTAGTCTATTTTATCATTTATTTATTTTCCATCTATCTTAGGATTAGATTTTTCTTTTTAGGGTTAGTTTCCTTATTTATTAGGATTAGAGGTTCTATCTTTTTTATCTCTATTCTATCTAGTTCTAATATTTTCTATTTTTCTTTTTTGATAGATATTCCTTCCAACTCACCATATATTGCTACTCCATATTTTGAATCAACCAAGCTTGCTCAAGGAATCTACAAAACTCAAAAGCCTACTTGAATCCATTCCAAATACTTGAAGCCTTTCGTTTCAATCGATTTTATTCACCAAAACATTTTCCATCATTACCCTACATCCACAAAATTCAACATTTCCCATACCATTACCCTACCTATCACCAAAGAACCCTTTGAAACCAAGTTGTTCGTGAAAGTTTCAAGTTTGGAGGAGTGTGGACGTCGATTTTCCAACGTTTTTACTCGGATTCGTGGTTCTGCGTACACGGAGCCCGCCGCCCCAGACACGGCGCTCCCCGTTCCTACAACGAGCCCGTCTTTTGGTCGTTTTCATGGTTTTTCTTCGGTTTTGCTCTAGAGTTGCATCATGTCTTCTGCTTCTATTAATTAAGATGTGCCCGCTTATTTCAATAATACTGATGTTCTATGCTGAAATGCACTGGGAAAGCGCACCTACACGCCCACGATGTTCTTTGACGAATTGAGACGGTTGGGCCTATTTGATTCGGTGATCGCTTTGATGGCACATGGAGGGCTGCGTGATTTTATTGGCAGAAGGGCTCCTACCTATCCTTGCTTGGTTAAGGAGTTCCTTACTACTTTGGAGGTAATATCGCCCAAAGATGTTCGATTTCGATTACGAGGAAGAGCTTGTAATTCCTCATATGCTGCGATTGGAGTTGTTTTCGGTGTTACGAAGAGATGTTCTAGGAAGTGGAATAGTTCCATGCGTGTTTTTGATTCAGCAGAGATTTGGAGGAATCTGACAGGGATGCTTAAGACCTTCAAGGACTTCAGACTAGATGATATGATTACTCATCCCGCTCTTTATATCTATCTGCGGATTTTGGGCTCTACTTTGTATGATTCTGAGAGCACTACTATTGTTGACCTTGGTGTGATTGATTTCATATATTGCCTAACTCCTGTGTCTACTATAGTACCAGACTGGGCACTCTTATTTTTGAGGATGTGTGAGAGGGTTCGTGGCCAGCGTATCGAGAATTATCCTCTTGTCACCCCTTTTGGAGGCATAATCACACTTCTGGCTATGTTTTATGGTGTTGATGTTAGTTCACTGTATCTTATACGTGGGACATTGATGCTCTTGTGTCTGCACGGATGTTAGAAAAGTTGCAGTTGTCATATGCTACTGAGAGATTTCGGTGGTTATCTGGACCCCAGCAGTCTCATCATTAGTATCTGCCTACTATTTTACCTATGGGGCTTAAACTAGTAGACTTCCGCTGAAGCCATGTTCCTGTTGACACTCATTTGCAGAAGCCAAATGATCCTATGACCCCTGCGAGTGATGTTGAAGATATGCAAATCGAGATGACGCCGCCTACGGTTCAAGATGCCTCGCGCATTGCCTGCTTGGAGAATAAATTGACTGGATTTGAGAAGCAGCAGGTGGATGAGTTAATGAAGCTAACAAAGTCCCATGCGATTCCGGTTGGGAAGATCGATCAACCACATGAGACTTGTCTCTTATTCCGGTTGGGAAGATCGATCAACCACATGAGACTTGTCCTATTTTGACTTTATACTGACATGGTCTTATAAATCCCATGGAATTCTAGAATGATTTAATCTTATCCTGAAAATTGGTTTTTATGTGAAATATGATTAGGCATATGTACTTGAGCATGTATGATCTAAGTTTGAGAGTATGCTTGAAATTCAACAAAAATTTGTCCCATTGTAGAAAAATACAGGTGAGACGAGAGGCGTCATTCGCCTCCGCTCGCTCGAGAGTCTTCCCATTTAGGTTCGAGTTTTCCCTCGGTTGTTGCTTGTCGGAGGACCATGTCTCCTTTCTATAGCGGTCGTATGAAGACGCGCTTGTTGTATCTTTCGGCCAATCGGCGCTGATATTCATTTGCCTTGAGACAAGCGGTGTCTCTTCTTTCTTCTCGCAAGTGGAGCTCTAACTCGAGAGCTTTGTCGTTGGTATCTTTACTGAAATCAACTATTCTAGCTGATGGGATGAGCAACTCTACGGGGATGACTGCGTCGACATCGAAGGTCAATGCGAACGACGTTTCACCCGTAGGACTCTTGGTTGAGGTCCTGTATGACCATAGTACTAAAGGCAACATCTCAGCCCATTCTCCTTTTGATGTCCCTAGCCTCTTTTTAAGGGCATTAAGAATTTGGCGATTTGTGGTTTCGGCATGCCCATTGGATTGTGGGTATGCTACTGACGAGAATCAGAAGTCAATATGGAGGCTAGCGCATAAATCGTGAATCGCTTCGCAGTCGAATTAGGGGCCATGATCAGTGATAATCGCCTGGGGGACTCCGAACCGACAGATCATGTTCTTCCAGAGGAATTTGCGCACCTTTTCTACTGTGATGGTGGCCATGGCTTCGACCTCCACCCACTTTGTGAAGTAATCGACAATTACAATGATGAAGCGTAACTGACCTGTCGCTGTTGGGAATGGTCCTAAAATATCCATTCCCCACATTGCGAAGGGGCATGATGTCGAAATGCACTTTAGAGGATGAGGGGGGCGACGATTTAGCGATGTGTGCCGCTGGCACCGGTCGCATATATGAATAACCATCTCTGCATCTTCCCTAAGGGAGGGTCAGTAGTAACCTAGATGAGTGATTTTTGATGCCACAGCTCTCCACCCTTGATGGTTGCCGCAGAGACCAGCGTGCAGCTCTTGTACGAGGTCAAAGTCCTCCTGGTTCGAAACGCAGAGGAGATCTGGGAGATTAAAACCCCTTTTGTATAATCAACCGTTTCTGACGCGAAAACGGGCCGCTCTTCTTCTGATGCTCTGGCTGTTTTGTGACCCGCTTGCCAAGGGTCCTTCAGTTATGTATTCCAGGAGGGGTATCCTCCAGTCTTTGAGGTTTAATATTCTAAATACCCCTTGGTGGATTCCTCGGGCATGCTTCTGCTCGATAACCACGCGATTACTCAAACCTAGGGGTAGGGTGGCCCCCATCTTGGCTAATGTATCAGCGCGTTTATGTTGGTCACGAGGAATGGAGGAGATGGAGCATTTCCCGATTGCTGCCGTGAACGTTTGTACGCGTGCCAAATATTCAGGTAGCATCCCTGTCTTTGCTTCATATTCCCCTTTAACCTGTCGAGCTACTACTTCCAAGTCCGTGAAAATCTGGACTTGCCGGGCTCCGTTGATCAATGCTTTCTCAATATCCGCGATCAGGGCTTCATATTCTGCTTCATTATTGGTGGCTTCGAATAATATCTGGAATTATAGATCGGTTATCTTCCCGGCTAGGCTTTTGATGGTAACCCCGGCCCCGCATTCCCCTGCTGATACTGACCCGTTAACGTTGATGACCCAGTCTTCCCCATCGCGATCCTGATGGTCTGTAAAGACAGCCTCCACCACGAAGTCGGCCAAGGCCTGGGCTAGGCGGGCTTTTCGGGGTTTGAAATGTACGTCGAATTCGGAAAGTTCAACTGCACATTGGACCATTCTTCCTGAGAGCGATTGTGAGTGCAGGATCTGATGGAGGGATAAGTCGGAGAGTACCTCGATCGGGTGAGCCTGAAAATAAGGCCTCAATCTTCGCGCGGCAAAAACCATAGATAAAGCCACTTTTTCAATCGGAGTGTATCTGGATTCGGGGGGCTGTAAGACCCTGCTAGCAAAGTAGATGGAGAGTTTAGATTCCCCGGTAAGCACTGTGTTGATGGTTGTGGATCCGATGGCTAGGTATAGCTGCAGGGTTTCATGCTCGCGTGGAAAATGATGGGTGGGCAATGCGGCCAGATATTCCTTCATGCTCTTGAAGGCCTTATCCAAAACGGAAGTCTACTCGACCGGACCTTTCTTTTTCAACTGCTCAAAGAAAGGCAGAGAGTGATCGGCTAATCGCGAGCAGAAGCTACTTAAGTAGTTGACTGACCTGTTCAACTTTTGGATGTCATTCAACATCTTTGGAGGAGCCATGTCAATGATAGTCTGCACTTTTGAGGGATTCACATCTATTCCTCGATGG
This sequence comes from Persicaria tinctoria, assembly GCA_037127255.1. Classification (NCBI taxonomy): domain Eukaryota; kingdom Viridiplantae; phylum Streptophyta; class Magnoliopsida; order Caryophyllales; family Polygonaceae; genus Persicaria; species Persicaria tinctoria. Next base: position 49,354,629 of record JBANSL010000006.1, on the reverse strand, counting down.
CTTATCATGAAACCTAGGAATTTTCCAGAGTCTACCCCGAAAACACACTTTTTCGGATTTAAACAAACACGATTCCTTCTTAGCGCGTCGATGGTTTCCTGCAGATCTTTGAAGTGATCCTTTGTGAGACTTTTGACGACGATATCGTCGACGTAAACCGCAATATTTTTCCCGATCTGCGACGAAAACACCTTCTCTATCATCCGTTGAAAAGTGGCGCCGTCGTTCTTGAGCCCGAACGGCATTACCTTATAACAAAAGGTTCCCTGGTTGGTAATGAAGGCAGTGCTTTTTTCATCGCGAGGACTCATTTTGATTTGATTGTATCCCGAATAAGCATCTAGGAAGCTTAGAGTAGCGTGCCCTACCGTGGTGTCGACCAGCTCGTCGATAGATGGCAAAGGGTAGCTATCTTTTGGGTAAGCGTTGTTCAGATCTTCGAAGTCCACGCACATTCTCCATTTGCCGCTTTTTTTTTTTTGACAAGCACTACATTCGACAACCAAGTTGAATCATTAATTTCGTGAATAAATCCAACTTGTAATAGCTTGTGTACCTCTTGTTTTGTTGCTTCCGACTTTTCTGCAGCCATCTTCCTCTTTCTTTGGCATACGGGCTTCGCGTCGCGATTAAGTCTCAGGGAATGCTCCGCGGTTTCTCGGGAGAGTCCCTTCAAATCTTGCAGCGACCACGCAAAAACGTCGGGCGACCCTTTCAACATGTTCTTGAGTCGCTCCAGGGCTGGGCCGGTCAAACTGTGACCATGGTACAGTGCTTCAGTCTTGTTTGGAAAAGGGAAGAAGGCGATCTTTTCCTCTATGATCTTGTCAGCCATCTTCTCGGACCGAACTTTCAGCTCCGCCCGTTGGTGCTCGGATGTGGCCTCTTGTTCGTGCCCATCGACCGCTTCATCTTTTAGAGACCCTTAACCGCTTCCTTTAATCGCGAATATTCGATTATGGCCCTTCTTCAGCGAGGATAAGTAGCATATTCTACTTTCTTCTTGCTCGCCCTGTGCTTCACCCACCTTCCCGTCGGCACATGGGAATTTGACGCTAAAATGATATATGGAGCATGCTATTTGGAATTTGAATAGACTTACTCGACCCATGATAGCGTTGTAAATGGACGGTAGCCTAACCACCGTGAATTCAATCATGTGGGTTCTTCTATTTGGCGCGGTTCCTAGCGTCAGGGCCAATTTAATCGTCCCAGCAACCTTGACTTTGTCTCCAGAAAAGGAGACCATATTTCCTGAGTATCGGTTTAAGGCGCTTTCGGCGATCCCGAGTTGTTCAAAAGCGTCCCAATAAAGGACGTCCACTGATGAACCTGTATCTATCATAACTCGCTTGACAGTTTTGGTCCCTATCTGCACATGGATGACCATAGGATCTGAGTGCGGCATTCTTAGATCGCGGGCATCTCGAGTATCAGAAACAGAGAAGCTGAGTACTGCATGCTCGGTGGACGCCTGCTTGACACTAGCCTCGAACGGGGGGCGTCTGGCCTCCCTTTCGTAGTTTTTCCTCTCCTGATTACTGGTGCCAGATGTCGTGGTCCCCCCTGCGATGGTATTGATGCAACCATATGGTGACGGAGGCTTTCGCCGATCCCGGTTAGAATGGTCGGGCCGGTTGGACGAGGATCTGGCCTCTTGCGCATTCTTCGTGTCCCTTGGAGGAGGTCTGTAACCCCCTCCTTTATTTTTATTTCTACCTTCTCTATTTTGGGGGTAGGCCCCCCTGCCCCTTCCACTGGCTGCATACTGGGGTTTGTAAGGCCTTGTGGTGCATTTAGCGACTTATATTGTTGGGGCAGAATCGCAGGGGGTTAGTGTTTTTGTGGTATCGCGACTGGATGATTAGGACCTATCGGCGGAGCGCAAATCTGAAGGGGTACTTCTTTTGGAGGGAGGGTTGTCGGAATCTAGGGGTGGTATCTGAGCCGAACAGCTCGGGCTCGGCTCGAGAAAGCTCGGCTCAAGCTCGTTCGTAGAGGTAAAATGAGCCGAGCTTGAACATAGTTTTAGGCTCGAACCGAGCCCGAGCCGAGCTCGGAAGCTCGCTACAGTACATTACTAAAATACCCCTGGGGTTGGTAAATTGAAGGATTTAGGGTTTCTCAGGCTCGGTACTTCGCGTCTTCACTCCTCAGTCTACGGCGTCTGGCCTTGGCAGAGAAACTGAGAAAGGAAAAAGCGTTGGCCCTCCCCTCCACCCTCCTCCCGTTCGCCCTCCTTCCGAGATCGGCTCAGGCGCCATCGGTGAACAGAAGCAGTAGCAATGCAGCGCCGGTTAGTAGTAGCAGCAGTAGTCGGCCCTCCTCCCATTCGCCCTCCTTCCGAGATCGGCTCAGGCACCACAGGTAAACAGCAGCGGTAGCAGCGCGGCGCCGGCGAACAGAAGCAGCAGTAGTCGGCCTCCTCCCGTTCTGTTCACCGTCGTTGCCTCGTTGGGCTGTCTTCTACGTTGGCCCTTTTCCCGTTCTGCAATCTCGCACATCTTCTGGTTGTCAGTTTCGTTCCTCAATCCCATTCATGTTACCTATTCACTTCGTTCCTCATCTGAAATCTGAATATGAGATTTCCGAAATTTGAATCTGAGATTCTGAAATCTGATTTAGCGCATGTACAGGCGTTTGAGAAATCTGAGTAGGGTTAATTTGTTGTCAATTTGAGAAATCTGAGATCCCTGAAATTCTTAGTAGAGTTAATTCATTGTCAATTTGAGAGATCTGAATCTGAAATCTTATGGTTCTACTGTAAAAGTTGTGTTTTTTTCGAGTCTCAACTCGGAACCGAGCTCAAACGAGCCGAACGAGCCCAAATGACGAACCTGAACGAGCCTAAGCTTGTTCGTTCGGCTTGTTCGAGCCTTCACGAGCCGAGCTCGAGTTTACTCCTAGGCTCGCGAGCCGAGCTTGAGCACCAAAAAAAGCTCGAATAGTTTTTGGGCTCGAGCTCGGCTCGGCTCGTATACCACCCCTATCGGAATCCCATAAACAAGAGGTGATATATAGTCGGGGTGGGCCATCATAACATTAGTCGGGGCACCGAGCGGGCCTGGTCCCGACCTTTGGTTGTACTGGACCTCTTGGATCTAAGGTCGCGATGGGATGATGGGGTATTGCCAGGGATGGTTGTGGTGTTGTTGGCCCCCGAAATTCTCTATTCCTCGGCGTTTGTTGGGGGGCCCGGTGGTAGGCCGACGGTCTAGATTCAATTGGTCGCGAGCTAGAGCTTGCAGCTTCCATGGCGTGGAATTGCTTGGTTACAAGCTTTCTCATAACATCACAGTCCTTCGGCTCCTTTCGGAAAAGACAGATCTTGAAATCTCCTTCGGCCAAATTTCCCATCAGTATGGTGCTCGCAGATTCTTGATTGAATCCCGAGATTTGCACCACCATATTGGTGAATCTCCTGAAAAAGCTTCCCAGCGACTCGGTTGCTCCCTGCTTGATGGAGTTGAGGTCCAACATGGTTCTCTTTCTGGTGCGAGCGCTGCCGAAGGGTGCGATGAACGTGCCTGATAGCTGTGCGAAATTGCTGATGGAGGACCGAGCCAAATTGGTGAACCATGTCAAAGCTACCCCGCTTAGCGTAGACGGGAACGAACGGCAATACATCGCGTCGTTGTTCTCTTTCATTCCCATCGCCGTGGTGAACTGGTTGAGGTGGTTATTAGGATCAGTATCTCCTTTGTACTTGGCGATGGAGATATCCCTCCACCTTTTGGGAACCGGCGCCTCACGTATCTTCTGGCAAAAGGCGGATGGGAAGGTTGGTTCGCCTTTGCGGGATTGACCGGGTGCCTCGGGGGGATTCGAACGCGACGACACGTCCCTGGCTTTGAAAGCACGGGCGATCTTATTGGTGTTTTCGTCGAGCTCCGGGCCGGGATTAAGAGGGCCTCCAGGGGGGTTGGGGAAATGGTTGACCGTTATGGGCACAGGACCTTGTTGTTGATAAAAGCCACGGGGGTCATGCTGGAATGGTGCCCCATTCGCTTGATGGTTGAAGTATGTGCTCTGCGGGTAACTCCCCGCGAAGAATTGCTACGGGGGCAGCCGCCCCACATTCCATAGGGAGCGAACGGGGGTGGCTGCGCCGTGTCCCAGGGTGGTTGTTGAGGGACGTTCTCGTTACTACTGTGTAGAACCTCTTCGTTGCGGGGAACGTTGAGGTTGAGGCCGTTGGTTTCTTCGGCATCATGTTGTTGGTTTCAAAATTCCTCCCCGAACAGGGTGAAATTCATGATTTCCTGCAAAATTTACGAGTGTTCACAAGGGAATACACGCTGCGCATTTGTTATTCTAGACGGGATCTCCGAGGAGACGAAAGTATTGATACAAAACAGAAGGTGAAAAGAACTTGAAAGAACGTGAAGTTAAGGATGCGTATCGCTACGCGGAACCTCTCGTCGTGAAAGGTTCCTAGAGACGGCGCCAATGAAGCGCTCGTGGAATTTCACCTATATTTATTACCTCATTGTGACGACAAAATGAATAGAAATACTTGCAAGCCTTAAGCAAAAGAGGTTACGATTAGATTACACGTTTATTGGTCCAAGCGCTGGGGGGTGATGTTCGACTCGCGAGGATTTGAGTCGTTCTATCGCGGATTCAGATGGGCGTTAGGTGATGTTCTTATTCCAAGAACGTTCTTCTCCGATCAAAGATCATTAGAACTCAGCTCCGGGGGTTTTAGGTCCGGGGGATAATCAGAGCTCTTATGCTTTCCTATCTTGAAATCCGATCCCTTCCTTTTAGGACGAATGGGGGTATTTATAGAGAAACCAAGCGGGCAGCTGGCTGCCAACCTCGTGGTTCTATATGGGACACGTGTAACACATGCCCACACGCTTAGGGGCATAGGCAATACACGTGGAGCTATATAGAGGTGAGGTGCTTTAGCCAGCGAGTTGCTTGCTAGGATCCCGGAAGGCACAGGTCGCGAGGGAAACCGGGGTAAAAGTTCTTGGGGGCACTAGGTCTAGTTATTTGATTTCGATCAGGTACCTTACTCGCGATGGATCTAATGGTGGGACCATATACCCTTCTGTGTCGGGCGATCCATTTATGATGTCATATTTGTGCTTATTTTATAATCTATTTTCCATGGCATCGTCAAGTGTATCTGCATCTGAATTATAAATAATCTATCAAATGGACGGTTTATATATAAATTACTCCATATGGACGGGACCTAAAAAGGAAATTAGGTTCACCCAATTAACATATAGACGAATTTTATTGCGGTCCTTTGGGGTTTAGGCGGGTCTTGGTGACCTTGAAGGCCTTGGCGGATGGGCGAGGTAAGGGATTTAGACGGTAGTCTAGGTGGACCTTGAAGGTTTTTTATATCAAAATTACGTGATCATAATTACCATAAATACTAATAGATATATAATAGCAAATATTTGATAGGTGTTATTTTATTTATGTATCGATTATTTTTTGTAGAAAGAATTTTTTATATCAAAATAAATTATTTCATAGTTATTTTATTTATATCTATATTATTTTTTAGTAGAATGGGTTATTTAGATCTAGATTAATTTTAATCTTATATTTCCCGTTATTAGTTTAATTATCATAAGAAAAAATTTGCAAAACAGGCACTCTATTTGGACGTATTTGCAAAATAGCCACGGGTTCGGACAATTTAGCAAAATGGCTCATATATATACTTATTCTCGGATTGTACGGACATTTTTTCTGTTTCACAAATTTTTTCTTACCAACAAAAAAGTTTGACCTTTCTCCTCTCGCCCTCTCGATCCATTCTCTCTCTCGACATCGGATCCGGCTCTGATGGCGGCGAGTCTCCTCCTTTTCGCCGGACCTCCATCTTCCTTCTCTCCTCCGGTTCGCCGCCGGCGCCATTCTCCATGTCTCAGATCTCTCTCGATGGTGATCGATTTGGCCTTCTCCCTGTAGTTTGCCCTCTAATTGTTCATCCTTTGATGGTTGCTCTCTGGTTCGACAAGGAGGCGAATCTGAAGTCGGTGGAGTAGGCGCCTATGAGGATGGGGTTGGAGAAGAGTTCGGACGGGATCTCCGTTTCTAGATTTCCAGGGCTGCTCCCTCGCTCTCTGTTTTCCAGATTTCCATCAGATCCGTAGCGAGGCGAGATGGAGCATCTTCAATCGCCGGAATTGAAGGCTGAGGTAGGGCGAGGCGGGATGATAAATTCGTCCATACATTGAGATCTGCTCCAATTCGGCTTTCTTCGATCGATATCTGCTCGAGTTCTCCAACTCCACATGTATTCTCTCCTTTTCTCTTTCTCTGGATTTATTTATTTTCTGTTAACCACTCCTTCCAAATTCATTCATGATTTAGAAACTGTAGAGTCGATCAATTATGCTTGATGATCATACATTCATGATTTAGAAACTGTAGAATTGCAACTATTGTCCCTTTCAATAGGACTTACCTTCAACGGAAATGATATGAACATTGAACTTCTCTTTTATATCAGCACTGCCTTTGTAAGCTTTTTGTTTTATTGTCTGCTGAATTTTGTGAAGAAACTGTGTCTTGGTGAGTAAAAGAATGCATTTTGTTGGTTAGCCTTTTCTCTGGTGAAATTGATGACCTTTTCCACTTGTCAAATCCAGTTTTATAAATTTGTTTATGAGTTAAGTAGATCCTGTTAATTTCTTTTGAGTTTAGGTATCAAAGGCTGATTTTGTTCAGGATAACACAATGTCTTGACTCTTTGCCCTTGAAACAAATCTATCTGAGATGCTGATGGGAATACAAGTGCAGTTGAAACCGAAGCCTTGGTCTATGTACCATGATTACTGTCGGTACATATATGGAAATTTTATAGTCACTTTTAATCCAGATTAATCTGTTTTCCTATAAGTTTCTGCTCCTAAAATCACTAATATGCATCCTCTTGTCTTTTGTTCTCTGAAGAAACAATGCATTGAAATACCCCCTCCTTGTAAAGCGCTTGGCGTGCATGGTTATATAAGGATCAACACCTATGGACTGCCTTGATGTACTTCAACCTGCTTCATTATCTCCAGAAATGATTTCAAAGGTGAGATATTCAAAAGATGTTTACATTTTTATTTCTATTTTCATCTAAATATTGAGAGTTGGCTGTATTTTCAGATGGAAGAGGAATTTGACTTGCTGAATAATGCATTCAAAGAAGCAAATATTGGCGATGAATTCCTCAAATGTATCCTTGCTGAGTTAATTTTTTCTGATGTTGTACTTGGTTGCATAAGATTATTGTGGTTGGCATGATATTATTGTGTTTCGCGTGATGAGCTTAAAATCTGCTCTATGTTAGCTATTGGCATAACCAAGACATGTATGAAAAATGGACTTTGTATACAATCGCTAATCCTTAAACATGCTTAGTTTTAACAAAGGAGTGGTATGTTGGGCTTCTGGCTCGAATCCGGATTAATTCTTTCCGAATTGAGTTGGTTGGAGGGTCCTTTGAAGATCTTCTTTCATTGGCAGCTGCAGCCATAGAAGCTGAAGCTGCTGTCGGAAATGCTTTGTACATTCTTACTTCCTTCTACAATCATGACTGTGGTAAGCACCCTGCACTTTGTTGTCTAACTTAGTGTGAAACTCAAGAGGCATGGTCGATCATTTTTCATGTTTGGACACACCCTTTATTTAGCCCAATTGCAGAAAACCGCCCCTTACAACTGAAATCGCATTTGCCACCCTTCATCTAATTTTGCTAGTAATTCAACACATCTATTTTTTAGACTTACAAAAATGTTTCTGTGAGATAAAAATAGACACGTCGTTAAAAGGGTAATCGCTTGCTAGAGCTAAGGCATATGCCTGATCTTTCCTGCAGATCCTAATGCACACATTGTGTAGATAGACAACGTGGATGCGAAACTTAAAGCTCTGCGTGACATTGAAGAAGGTTCATTCCATGCTTCCATGCCAATTGCAGATCTTCATTCTTACATTGTGAATTCTGTTTTACCATTTTTGGGTGCAATAGAGTTAACAATGATTGTTGTTTATGCAAATGATGATAATACAGGAGAAGAACTCCGGATATGCTACATAGATGCAAGTATGGACCGGGATGCTCGACAAGCCATCCTCTCCCAAGGCTTCAGTTTCAACTGCACTTGTCTTCGTTGCCTATCGGGTGAATGAGGACATTTTTCTCTTGTTCTAAATCATCTAATTGATGACCTTTTCAACGGAAATGGTATGTTGTTGTATACATCCGCAAATTCTTTGTATTTCATGTCTCTTGTTCATTTTATTTGCTAAGTTGCATGTTCTTTCAATTCATTTGATGCCTTAGGATTTGTTTTGCTACACACCTTGCCTTTGCTGTACGAGAAACATGAAGATAAGGTGGATGCATTTGCTGAGAAGGCATTGATTGTGAACTGTTGTTGTCACATATAACTTCAGACTTAACCTTTAAGAAGTATGCCTCCAGCAGGGGTGATTGTGTCTCCAAATTTGTTACCTTCCTGCTTTCATGTCTCCTCATCAGGGCTTGATATTCAAACCGGCTAAGACATGAATCATCAGAATCCTTGAGGAGAAGGTATGGATATGACTTGATCAGCTTGTTTTATGTCGTGCTTGTATACTCTTAATGGCCTCTGAAGGGTTTTTTATCCTTAATTCAAGCAGTACGCTTTATTGTTGAGCTATTTCCATTAATACTGTCAGCATGTGCTTGATCCAAATGTTCCAAGGAGAATGTTGCAGTTGATTTTGGGTCAGGGCAGCGAGGATATGGACTTTGAAAAGGTGACCGATCATATGCTAGCTTTTAGCCTATTAGCTCAAATGGGAGAGCATTGTGCTTGTGCACAAAGATGTGGGTTCGAATCCCATATAGGCAAATTGAATTGTGATTAAAAGGTGCAATTTTAGTTTGAATTTTACCTTTTAGTGTTTGAATTGTGATTTTTTCTTGAATGGGTTTTCTACACTAGATGAATGGGTTTTATGCTGACAGAAGGGGTTGGACTAGATGAATGGGTCATCTACCGCATAACCGGTGGTAGGAAGAAATAATTTGCGGCAATGCGATGACCATTTAGACCCAGGAAATCGCTGACTTTTTTCCTGGTACATTTCAGCAAAACCACTTGAGCTCAAATCACTTTGGCTCACCCATCCATGCAGGTGCCAGTTGCCAAAACTATAGCCATTATTGAAGCATTTCCATGTTATACCAGTGTCATCTAGTCTTGGTCTTGTTGAATTTGTCTGCACTAACTTTTGACAGCTTACATCAGAATTGCCAACAATCCAGGGAGACGGCATGCCAAACCTCTGTCGATGCAGCCTATCAAGAGCATAATACATCTATGGAACATGATCACTAGCACAACTTACATAAGCCTAAAAGAAAGGGATAACTCAACTTTTCAAATCATCACAATATCAGAATAAGTCATAATCACAGGCATCAATGAAAACTAACACAGAAGATTGACAAATTTGAACATTACTAAGACAAAATTAAAACTAACACAGAATTATTCAAATGTTGTTAAATTGGAGTGCTTCTTAAATTACTTTTAAACTTCAAAAAATTTATCTTTAGAATATTACATCAACTATGTCGCAAACAAGATCATAACAAAATCAAATGCTGAAAACAAACTGTAAAAACTAGAACAGAGATAAAACCAAAATCAATTGAGATAAAATCTCATTATCACTTCCAACCTTCCAGGTAAGAAGTAGCCTATGATCAGTTTTAGTACCTTGATGCAGCAGAAATCTCATTATCACTCCCAGCTTTGCAAACATCATATAAACAGCAGTGAAAATCAATCTCAAGATACCTTCTTCAACCATATTGCTGGTAGAAGAAAGGTTTGCCAAAGACCCGATTATCCATGGATATAGAAACATACAATTAGAAATTGTAGAGACAAATTGTCAACAAAAAACAAATCATGAAATACTTTGCCCCATTAGCAAACACAGTGAACCTTCAAACTGATTCATCATGCAAGGGACATGACATAATTAAATCAACTGATAATCCAACAATAAGTCCACCAGAAAGAAAGAGCAAACTAATGCTAGACTTTATTATATGATTCTTCACAGCAGTGAAGCATAGGCTCGCGCAAATAAGGTGAACTGCATGATGCAGAAAAGATTCAAATTTCAAGTAGCTCAATGCCAACTGCAAGTGTCGTAGGCGAGATGCTTTAAGGTCCCATCCTGACATAACATTAAGTCAAAAGTCAAAATACAGATTATCCTTCACACAAATAATATCATACACACATCAGTCAATATATTAGTCGTACTGCCTCAGGTAGAGGACTCTGTAAGCAACATGACAGTGCATTTTAGTCTAACAAATTTCTTAATGGATGATGTGTTGGTACTTTTGAGCAATATTAGAAGACTGAGCTTAGCTTTTCTTCTTTTCATTACTACAATCCATCATTGATTCAAATTCCAAACTTACAACAGGCATCCTACAGGCATGAGAGTCAATAGCCTTGGGGCAGGGATGCACTCAATCAACTGAAAAGAGATGTACAATCCAGTTACATGTACCAATTCTACCTCCAAATCTTACCTATTGTAAAAACAAGGCTCATGAGCTTAAGCATATATGCCATAAATGTAGATCAAACAGCTAATATAGTGACAAATAAAAATTATAGCAGAATGGATGATATTTATCATGGCAGCACAAAGTTCTTAAGCACAAAACTTAAAACATGAGGGCCAAATTTTTGTCAGGACAAAACACAGCTAAAAATAGACAAGCGATGCCACCAATCCAACAGAAAACAAGATCTACTAGAGAATAATTTAGAAACAGTACAATATAGTACCCATCAAAAGATGTAATAAATATATCTCACCATTTTCCAGACATAAAAGGTCTGCTCCATCAGAACCTTCAAATAAGAGAACTCTATCCAGAATCTCTACTTTCCCTGGTGGAAAAATCAGCTCCGTATTCTTTGTCTTCATTATTTCACCCACGTCATATGCAAAATGTTGGCATATTTTGGGAGATGGGTATTCAATGGACTCAATGGGATGAAAATTTGATGAAATTGATATAGATGGAAGAACAACTGAAAGACCATTTACTGTCACCAAGTAGAAACAACCATTAAAAATGCATCCAACAACTTCTCTGATTAGAATTTCTCGTTCAGTTTTGATGTCAAAATTAACTCTAAAGTTAACGAATACATCATCATACAAGTTTGTTTCAAGATGCAAATCAGCATGAGCAATGTAGGAACATTTTGTTCCCTCTACATTGAATTTTCTAGAAAGCCGGGTTATTCCAAAAGAAGAAAAACACATCATATCATCTACCGCATAACTCTAAATATAATTTTATACTTTTTAATAGATTATTGCACAACATGGTCTTATTTTTGCTCATCAATAGACAATAATTGCACAACATGGGGGATTGGTAAAATTTTGCTCAACATCATCTTATTTTTGCTCAAATATAGGTTATTTTTGCACAACAATCGAGACTTGTGAATTTGTTCTCAACATGATCTTATTTTCTTTCAATATAATTTCATACTTTCTCAATAAATTATTGCACAACATGCTCTTATTTTTGCTCATCAATACTTTATTTTTGCACAACATTTGAGACTTGTGAAATTGTGTCTCAACATGATCTTACTTTTTGTAAATATAATTTTATACTTTTTTAATAGATCATTGCACAACATGATCTTATTTTTGCTTATAAATAGACAATAACTGCACAACATGGGGGATTGGTGAAATTTTGCTCAACGTCATCTTATTTTTGCTCAACTATAGGTTATTTTTGCACAACAATCATGACTTGTGAATTTGTTCTCAACATGATCTTATTTTCTCTCAATATAATTTCATAATTTCTCAATAAATTATTGCATAACATGCTCTTATTTTTGCTCATCAATACTTTATTTTTGCACAACTAGTGGTGAAAATTAGTGCTGACACTGATATTAGTTACAATTAGTGGTGAAAATTAGTGCTGACACTGATATTAGTTACAATTAGAGCTGACATTGATATTAGTTACAATTAGTGCTGCCACTCGATCAAACACATTCATATTTTAGCTCATCAATAGAGTAAAATTGCACAACATGGGGATTGATGAAATTTTGCTCACTCGACAAGCTAGTGTTTTCTACTTAATTGACTCTTGGGGAAATCTCACCTGTTCCTGCAGACCATAAATCTTGATTGAAACAATCTAACCCTATTTTAGTTTCATCTGAATTTAATAATTATAGTTTGTGAAGTAAACAACATTGTTTAAGTAGTGCTTATGTAATCTGAATTCATTTACAAAAAAATTGAACTGATCAACCTATTGCTAATCTGAATTTAACCTCATTCACATCTCTAGTGTAAGGTATGGTGATCTAATAAGGGGGAAGATAACGCCAAAAGTCACAACAAGCAAATGTATTACCAACATAGATTAAGTTACAGTAATGTGCATCTTTAGAAACATCAGCTATTACACTAATGATCATAATAAGTAATGAAAAAATAAATAACAAAGAATGTGTATGTTACAAAATCAGCCTCATTGGAACTGAGATTGGCTATTACAAACATCAGCTATTACACTGGAAACATCATTGGTGTGCCCTGGCTCCATGTCTGCAGCCGAACTCCCAGCCAACACATGCCCACTCCCAGCCATCATTGGTGTGCCTTGTATCTTTAGAAACATCAGCTATTACACTGGAACTGAGATTATCATTGGCAATTGGACCTCATTGGTGTGCCCTGGCTCCCTATCTGCAGCCGAACTCCCAACCAGCACATGCCTCACTCTCAATCCACGAGAACGTAACACTGCTTGCTCGAGCCTCTGGCAAACTCTAGCCCTCAATGTTAGTGAGGAACTTGTACTATGAATTTGATAACAATGAGGACAAAATCTACAAACTTTAAGAACAACAAGGACAAGATTTCAGATTTCGTTCAACAATTGCAATCCATCACAAACAAAATCGAGTTCCTTATCAATCGATCTTCGATCGATTGAGAAGGAAAACAGTCAGAAGCAAAGATCGATTAGTCGGAAGCAAAATATGTCACATGTATGCTCAATTTCAAAGCCTTCACAGTGCAATTTGACAAAGAAACATAAACACAAACACCTTGAGACTTCAAAATCGACTCCAACACTTAAAAAATCGAAGAAAATTTGCACCTTCGGCGCAAATTTTTTATGATTCCATTGCACTGATATAGAGTTACCTGCAATGCTGTCAACAATCATCGATCATGATTCGACGTTTTCGTCTTCAATCGAACTGCACACGGGACGCCTTCGGCCTCCCTCGCTCTCTCGCTCGGACTCGCTCGCTCCGGATTCTCAGATCCAGCAATGGCCGATGTCCACGATCTCAGAGGAGATCTCCAGCGGAAATAGAAAAGGAAGTGCAGCGGGGACGGCGCGGCAATGCGCCGGAGATGGACGGAGTGGATTTAGGAATCGTCGAACGCGTAATCGCCGGAGAGAGAGAGCGCGTAGAGGAGAGAGAGCGCGTAGGGGAGATAGGGTTTATATTGCGGACAATTCACAAAATTGTCCCAAAATGTGGACATTTCGCAAATTCAGTCCATTTTGGTGGCTATTTCGCAAAATGCCCCTAATGTAATTCATATTTATTTATTTATTTTCATATCTATAAAATGTAATTTTATAATATTATGTTAACATATTCCTTGAATTTGTAAATAAATAGTGACCATATCCGGGGTTCGAATTGGAGACCTTTGAGTATTACACACGAGTCATTTTCAGTATTAACATATTCTCGTGCCGGGGACCGGACATACAGTAGTCAATTAATACTCCCAAAGAGAGTTGAATTTGAGGCATGTGCTTCAATTAATTAAAATTTTGAATAATACGGTAATATGTGGTAATAATAAATGGGGGCCCTGTTCCGATGTGATGGTCGAACCGCCTCAAGCACGCGGCTGTCTCCACCCAAAACCCTATCGCCAAGGCCAGCCTACACAATGAACGGACAAGGAGTCCAGAGCGAACCACTTGCACAATTTGGCCGACATGAATTAGAACCCACTTGCACAATTTGGCAGGGCGATTTCAAAGTAGGGGGAGCCCGAAAAGGCTGTACGTGGTCACCTTCTTTCAATTAAAGTGAAAAACAAGAGGCCATGCCAATAATTCATTGGCATTGAGTAGCTGAAAATTCACACGTTGAATCAGTGCCAATATATAATTCATTTGTGTTTTGATAGGTTTTTCTTCTCGTTTTTTTTTTTTAAAAAAAAAATTGGGGTAGGTGTTTATATGATTATCACTGAGACAGTTTGGATTCATAGAGAATTAAATCCACTTAGTGATTATGATTATGAGTATGTCTGAGACGGTTTGGAGCAGTGAGAGATGGGGAGGGACGGAGTCAGAAATTTTTAGCGGAGGGCGGCACGATTATATTATATATATATATAGTATCGATTAAAATAGTATAATGATCTCTACGTAATATGATAATTATAAATTAAACGACATTATATATTAAAATAACATGACTTTGATTTATGATAAAATTCCGTCATTAAAAAATACATAAATATAAATAAATAAATTAAATTAAACGGTGAAGATAATGTTGCATATTGATCAATATATATTCTGGATAGCCTTAATAAAAAAAACTAGAGAAAAATATTTACTTTTACCATTATGGTGGACACATGCATTTATTAACAAAATGTTAAAAACATTGATTATTGAACTCTTTTCCAAATATGGATCGAGTCACCAACTCTATTATTATTTTTTGGTCGACGAGTCACCAACTCTATGGAATTCCATTTGGTTTGAATTTTTTTTTTTTTTTTATTAGGTAAAAATTCGAGTTTAGACAAACCTGAAGCTCGAGAGGCTTACGAATCGGCAGACAGACAAACCGTCAATATACAACAAACAAACACACAAAATAACGCAAATTTGGTTTGAATTATAATGACAGATCAGGTTTTTCATCTAAAGTATTCTGGCATAAGTTATACATAGATGAAAATATTATGTTTTACATCGTTCTGCGAAAAGATGTTTGATTTTTTTTGGTCTAAGTTTAATCGTTTTACTATTTTTTTAGGGCATAGGATAAAATTTCTATTTTAAAAAAATATACCCTTAATTAAAATACATTAATCAAATTTTAAATTAGATTCACGATATTATACTATGCGCGCAGTTAGGCATAGAATAGCTAGAAAGATCACAGTTTTGTTAGTCTCGTTAGATTGGATTAGTCTCTACATCTAGATTAGGGTATTATACTAGTGTAATACACATGCCTTGAAGGCACGGGAGTTTCATCCATTTTAATTTGAACATCATTTTATATATCTATATAATACTATATTAATATATACGTGTTTACAACAAAAATATGTATAAAGTGTTTTTTTATAATTTATAAATTAGTTGGAAAGAGATACGATACAAATCTTTAAAATGATTTAATAAGGTAAAGTAATAGTAATACTCAAACACATCACCTAATATAATTTGAAATAAATATATAATTTTTATCATTAGCATAGATCTAAAAAGTAAAATATAAGCTCCCGTACAAATATTAAAAAATCATAACCACATGATTGTGTGAATAATTTTGAAGTTATGTAGATGTACATAACTTATTCATTATTTTCGTGAGAAAGATGGTTAGAAAGAGAGAGAAAGAAATAGTGAAAATAAATGTAAGATGGTAAAAAAAAAATCCTTAGAAAACTGATCTAAGAAGCCTCATCCAAGATGTAAAATAAGAATTAGTAATGCTTGTGAGTCTTAAAATATTATTTATTTTTCGATAGTCATTTTAAGATGTCTAAAATAATTAAATTATAAAAAAACACTTTTTTGGCTCTAATTGATTTTTATAATTCATTTTTGAAATCGAATATTTACAAATTGATTATTATATGTTCGTTGTATGTAGACATTGTGGGGAATATTGCAATCGGTTAAATATGATAAATCAACAATTTCAATATCAAGAATAAAATCAGCCAAGACTTGACGAATATTCAATGTACGTAGACGATTAAAATAGATCACAAATTGAGATACAACATATCAAATTAAATAATATTTTAGTATAAAAATAGGAAACAAATATGTTTAAAATAGAAAATAAATATTTTAAAATTTCAGCAATAATATTGATCAATAAGAAAATATCATTTGAATAAAAAATTAAATTTTAATTGTGAGCGTGACACATCAGTAAAATGATAGTAGAATTAATATTATTAATAGATTACCTATTATCGAAATTAATTTATAAAAAATTTGAAAAAATAATATTTTATATAATTTTTACCATCCTAACAAAGCGTGAATGAATATTAAACAACATATTTAGCTAAACGAATAGAGAGTAGTAAATTTTAACATGATTTGGTTACATGTCGACCTGTCAAACGGGTCATTCGGGTCGGGTTCGGGTCGGGTCACTTCGGGTTTCGGGTAAAACGGGTCTCGGGTAAAACGGGTTTCGGGTTTTTCGGGTTGACTCGAACTCGGGTTTGACCGGGTTTCGGGTCGATTTTGGGTTTGTCAATTTTTTCCTTTTTAAATTAAAAAAATCATGATTTGATAATTTTGTGATAAATTTTAATTATATATTAAAAAAACTTAATTATATATAATTATAAATCAACCGGGTCACCGGGTCAATCAGGTAAATCGGGTCAAAATTACCGGGTCAATCGGGTCACCGGGTCAAAACCCAGATTACCCGGAAAATTTCGGGTTTTTCGGGTTCGGGTCGAAAAAAAAAATTCGGGTCAAAATTTCCGGGTTCGGGTCGGCCGGGTAGGGTTGTGTTTTGACAGGTCTAGATACATGTGATATAATAAACAAATATTTAAATGAATTCAATCGGTTAAGATAATGAATGCAGGCAATCCGAGTACATCTTTGTTTAATTTATTTGAAAATAAAATACTTGCATGGTTGGTGAGAAAATATGAACATATGTGAAAGTTAATTTATACTCCGTAGCATTTTATAAACTGACAATTGGATATGGATCTATGTAGAGTATAAATTTCCAAAAATAAAATATACCAAGATTCAAATTTAAGTTCAATGTATGTAGACGAATTATGAGAATATTGCAATCGGAAAAAAAAAAATGAAAACATGTCTCAATATTTACGGCAATATAACCGAAAAAAAAAAAGAATGGATTCAAATCATATTTAAAATAGGAAACAAATATTTTAAAGTTCCCATAATAATATTGACCAATAAGAAAATCTCATTTGAATAAAAAATTCAACTTTAATTGTGGGTGTGACACGTGAGTAAAGTGCTAGCAGAATTAGTAATATATATTAGGGGTGGGCGCGGGACGGGACGGGACGGGATTGGGGTCGTCCCGCGTCCCGTCCCGCGTAATTTTTGCGGGACGGTGCGGGCCCGGGACGGGACGGGCCTTGTCCCTCAAATAATAAATATTAAAAAAAAATTCTAAACTTCGTATATATTTTACGGTTTTCAAATGCGTAACATATATATAGATTTATAATAGTTTTATATTTTAGAATTTTTGTTATATATATACACACATTTTACCGTATAGAATTAGTGTGAGTTGTATACTGTACATATGTATACATAATACATTGTAGTTACTGTGTCTGCGAGTATATAGTGAATAATCACAGTATATATATATATGTATGTATTATATATAGGTGTACCATAGTATATATGTATTATATATATGTATTATATATGGGTGTACCACAGTATATGTATTATATATAGGTGTACCATAGTATATACGCGTAGTACCGTATAGAATTAGTGGGAGTAATACATTATATACTGTGAGTATAGTGTATATATATACATTATGGGTACATATATATATATATATATATATATATATATATATATATATATATATATATATATATATATATATATATATATATATATATATATATATATATTTATGTCTAGAATATATAGTGAATAAATGTATTATATTTATTTATTTATATATAATGTGCGGAACGGGACGGGATTTTCGGGATAAGAAATTCTCGTCGCGCGTCCTGTCCCGCATAGTTTTTGCGGGACGGGACCGGGACGGGCCCGGGATTTGCGGGATTTGTGCCCACCCCTAATATATATTGCAATCGGACAAAAAAATGGAAACATGTCTCAATATTTACGGAAATATAACCGAAAATAAAAAAGGGAATGAATTCAAATCATATGTAAAACAGGAAACAAGTATTTTAAAGTTTACATAATAATATTGACCAGTGAGAAAATCTCATTTGAATAAAAAATTCAACTTTAATTGTGGGCGTGACACGTCGGCAAAATGCTAGCAGAATTAGTAATATTAATAGATTAATAGATAGATAGATATATTGCAACCAGAAAAAAAAAATGGAAACATTTCTCAATATTTATGGCAATATAACCGAAAATAAAAAAAAGGAACGGATTCAAATGATATTTAAAATAGGAAACAAATATTTTAAAGTTTTCATAATAATATTGACCAATAAGAAAATGTCATTTGAATAAAAAATTCAACTTTAATTGTGGGCGTGACACGTCGGCAAAATGTTAGCAGAATTACTAATATTAATAGATAGATATATTGCAATCGGAAAAAAAATGGAAACATGTCTCAATATTTACAGAAATATAACCGAAAATAAAAAAAGGGAATGAATTCAAATCATATTTAAAACAGGAAACAAATATTTTAAAGTTTACATAATAATATTGACCAATGAGAAAATCTCATTAGAATAAAAAATTCAACTTTAATTATGGGCGTGACACGTCGGCAAAATGCTAGCAGAATTAGTAATATTAATAGATGACTTAAAACCAATATGTGCCACTACAACTAAATCAAATTTCATGATTTTTTTTTCCGTAACTTTATGACACTGGATAGTGGATACCGTTACCCTCCAAAACTAATGATTATTTTAAAGTTTTAAAAGTTTGCGCTAATACATAGACTAGGGGTGAAAATGAGGCGGATTGTTAGTGAAAATCATCATTTCATCACCCGTTTCGTGGGTATAAATCTTCACCCGTCCCGCTCCATCACCCGCAAATCCTTCACTCGTATCCAACCCGTGCGGGTGAGCGGGTGGTGCGGGTGATTATTGGATATCCAATGAGAAAACTAATTATTTTTATTTTAAAACATTATACGAATTTTTTCATTATAAAAAAACAAACTAACATATCAAGTTCGGATTTAAAAATACATGAAGTATACATAACTAATAAAATAGAAAATATTTTGGTTTCTACTTTAACAATGAGACTATTCTCAATAAGATCACAACATAGAAACATTTTTGGATTAACTACGTAATATAATTTTCAAATTAACTACGATATTTTCTAACATTATAAACACAAATATAAAAACACAATATAAAATTAATGTGAGGAAGTGATATCAAAACAAATAAATTTAGGGTTTTTATCTTAAGTATGTTGTTATTTAGAGAGAAGGTATCTTCCTTCCCTCTGGATTATGCTCTTCTAGTGTCTGTTTGTTTGCCGTCTTTGTGTCGCACCTTTTTATTATTATGATTGTATGATTGACGGTTCGCCGTCGGCCGACTCTGTCGGCCTCTCGATGAGCCAGATTTTTCTTGCCATCGAATTATTACCTGATAAAAAAAAAATATTAGGGTTTTTAAGGGATAAAAAAGTAAAATGATATGTTTAATTAGGTTATTGGGTGATTATTGGTGCGGTTTAATGGAGCGGGTTATGGGGCGGGTTATTGGAGCGGGTATTGGGTGAAAAATCATCATCCATACTCACCCCGCAACCCACTTCACCCGTCACACGCATCATCCGTCACCCGCTTTTTGCGGGTTTTCACCCACAAAAAAAAAATGCGGGTGGAGCAGGTGAATTGGATACCCGTCCCACATTTCCAGCCCTAATATAGACACAACCATCCATAAAGTTTATGTTATTTTTAATTATGATTTTTGAAAGCGTGTGTACGTTTTAAGCTTGTCGGCCGGAGCCAATCCCTATATATGGGATGGATCAAATGAGAGCAAGGCTGTGTATCATAATTACATACGTGCATAAGTGCATTCACTCTCCAAATTGCTGCCGACCTGGATGGAGATTTGCGTATTTCTTGAATTGGTAAATAAAGAGCGGTCATTTTGGGGTTCGAACCGGAACCTATGAGTACTACCCACAAGTCTCCAAATTGATAAATAAAGAGATTTGCATATTTCGCAATTACAGTATTGGATGAATTGGTTATTCGTACTTAAGTCAATCTTATGAAGAACTTATCGATCCGTACGAATAACCTTAATTAATCTTCTTGCAAATAAACTTCGTATAATTACGAATTATTAGCAATTCTTACCCACTCCATCTTCAATTCTTGCGAATATACGAGTAATTCTTGCGCATAAACTTACATTCCTTACTAATAAAATTATAATATTTGCGAATATAATAGTAATACTTACGACTAATATCACATTCCTTACGAATAATCTAGCATTCATTACAAATAGACTTTCACTCCTTATGCATCACTTAACAATCCTTACTACCAAAATGGTATTTTCTTGTGAATATAGTATCAATTCTTGCGAATAAACTTAAACATCTTACGAATTTATATACGAATTAGTAGTAATCTTACACAATCCATCAACAATTCTTGTGAATATACGAGTAATTTTTGCGCATACACTTACAATCCTTACGAATAAAATTACAATACTTGCAAATACAGTAGCGATTCTTGTTAATAAACTTCCCATTCTTACCATAAACTTCATATATGTACGAATACAAAACCAATTATTGCAAATATAGTACCGAGTGATAGTTTGTGAATACCAACAGTTGCCGCCAAGAATAAAATATCAACCTTATGACTAATCTCACCTTCATTACGATTTACGAATAAGCTCTCATTCCTTACTAATAATCTACTCCGTAGCATTATTTAATTTACAAATAGCCTTTCACTAATCAATCCTTACTACGAAAACGACAATTTTTTGTGAATATAGTAACACTTAATTGCGAATAAACTTTAAAAATCTTATGAATAACCTTCAATTATATACGAATATAAAACCACTCCTTACACATATATTACTGATTCATAGTTTAGGAATCTTGTATTCCATACGAATACACTAGTGTTCCGTTCGTTTGGTCTATCAATACTTATAACATGACTTGTGATTCTAAATAAATAAATTAACGAATTTTTCGCGAGATAACCCTGTAGTTTGACTTAATTCGGGTGGTAAACAAGGGTTTTAGGTTTTTCGTCAGGTAACCCTGAAGTTTTCAAACTTTTTGTCTCGCGCCCAAAACTTGTGTTTTGGTTGAAAAAGTGAGTTTGAACTTTTATAGGTTGAAAACGTGAGTTTGAACTTTTATAGGGATAAATACTGTAATATTTATAAATTATGCGGGTATTTTTAACAAATAAAATAAATCATTCTAAAGGAGAAAGAGAGAAGAAGAAAGCATCGACGGATTAGGGCGATAGAGAGCAGAAGGATGAAAGAGAGGAGAGAATGAGAAGAAGAAGATGAAGTTGATGTGGATCAAGATGACCTTATGTGGGTCAAAAAATGATCTTGATCCAGACGAGCTCTCAAGATTGATTCGAGGGCTATTGACGGCAAAGAGTGTTGTCGTCAAGAGAAAGAAGAATGCGCCACCATGGATTGTAGAAAAGATATTATTTAATTATAATTGTTATTATTATTATTTAGTTATTTCCATATTTAGTAACTCTTGTTTAGTTGGAGTTATTTATGGATCTCTTATTTTTAGTAATACTTAGTTAGGTGAATAAAAGGGAAAAGGAAAGTTTATCTCTTCTAGATATTTTCCTTGTCCACTAAGTAGAAATATTTATCTAGGATTTATTTATTAGTATTATTAGAATTTATTATTTATTTATCTAAGCTAAAAGCTCTATCTTTTGCAAAGATAGAATTGACATGCTTTGTTATTTAAACTCTTTTCTACATTTAATAAAATTAGATTGGATACCCTACAAATGATTCACAAAATTGACCCAAACATTGAAAAAGTGATTCGAGAAACTGACACCAGAAACAAATCGATCAAAAACATTTTATGTGAAATTTTTAATAAACTCAACCACAAGCAAAAAGGAAGACTTGCGACGACATGGTGGAGCCTATGGACAAGCAGGAATCGACATGTATTTGAAAACCTCAATACAACATCCATACATATTATGGAGAATTATACCAAACAACAAATACAGAACTGGGCTAACTCCAAATTGACATTTGAAGAGGAGTCCACATGCCACAACCAGAAAACTCGGACAACTCAACCACGGAGAAGAAGAAATTTAAGATGGAGCAAACCAGATGAGGGATCTTTCAAAATTAATTTTGATGGATCCAAACTATCTTCGGGTGAAGCTTCTGCAGGTTTCACAACAACGACGCTGACGAGAGTTGCAGAGACGAGCTTTGCAACAACAAGCTTTAGAGTGACAACGAGAGGCTCAAAGGCACCGCCTTTGGCTTCAACATCAAGCGGAGATCGAAGATAAGAGGTGTCGACAACGCTATCAGATTCGGCTTCTCCAACAAAGAGAGGCTGAGGAGGCACGATGACAAGATGAGGAGGAACGTCGCCGAGAGAAAGAACGACGACGAGAGAAAGAGGCACAATTTCAAGCGAATCTCGAGGAGGACTTGAAGGAATTAACGAAGGCCATCTCGGATAGAATTTGTCAAGCTCTTGCTTCAACCTTCACCCCTGCTCCAGCGGCTATAGTTGCCTCAACCGACGACGAGGTAATTGAGCCTAAGGAGCCTTTTGTTGATTTCGTTGCCCATAAAACAACACAGCGCGACGAACTTGTTTCGCAGATTCCCGTTGACTCCAATCTCGGAATTGAGTCAACTCAGTCTTGTTGTGAAGCTGACTCAACGAGCTTTCCAACAGTGTGTCACACGCTGCAAGATTCCTCTGGGAAGACATCCGAATCCAATCTACAAGCTGGCTGTAATTTTCTACAAGATGATATGGTTGCTTCTAACGACAACGATGAGGACGTTGGTGACACTTCTCTTCAGTTAGCTATTGTACCTCTTAAGAATGTTCCTAATGTTGAGACTTCTGAAGTTCATAGGGTTATTGAGCCTAATGATATTGTTCCTCTTGATTGCTCAATGTTCCCTATGACAAGTGTTGTGTTTGAGGTTCCTTTCCCTCAAATTCTACTGGCGTCATCTCAAGTTGATTGTCAAGGAAGTTACTTTTTGTTGGTTGCTCCTTCCCCTTTGATCATCAAAGACTCGATTCGAGGACGAATCGAAGCTAAGAAGGGGAGAATGATGTGGATCAAGATGGCCTTATGTGGGTCAAACAATGATCTTGATCCAGACGAGCTCTCAAGATTGATTCGAGGGCTATTGACGGCAAAGAGTGTCGTCCTCAAGAGGAAGAAGAAGGCGCCACCATGGATTGAAGAAAAGATATTATTTAATTATAATAATAATAATAATTATTATTATTTAGTTATTTCCATATTTAGTAACTCCTGTTTAGTTGGAGTTATTTATGGATCTCTTATTTTTAGTAATACTTAGTTAGGTGAATAAAAGGGAAAATGAAAGTTTATCTCTTCTAGATATTTTTCTTGTCCACTAAGTAGAAATATTTATCTAGGATTTATTTATTAGTATTATTAGAATTTAATATTTATTTATCTAAGCCAAAAACTCTATCTTTTGCAAAGATAGAATTGACATGCTTTGTTATTTAAACTCTTTTCTACATTTAATAAAATTAGATTGGATACCCTACAAATGATTCACAAAATTGACCCAAACATTGAAAAAGTGATTCGAGAAACTGACACCAGAAACAAATCGATCAAAAACATTTTATGTGAAATTTTTAATAAACTCAACCACGAGCAAAAAGGAAGACTTGCGACGACATGGTGGAGCCTATGGACAAGCAGGAATCAACATGTATTTGAAAACCTCAATACAACATCCATACATATTATGGAGAATTATACCAAACAACAAATACAGAACTGGGCTAACTCCAAATTGACCTTTGAAGAGGAGTCCACATGCCACAACCAGAAAACTCGGACAACTCAACCACGGAGAAGAAGAAATTTAAGACGGATTAAACCAGATGAGGGATCTTTCAAAATTAATTTTGATGGATCCAAACTATCTTCGGGTGAAGCTTCTGTAGGTTTCACAACAACGACGCTGACGAGAGTTGCAGAGACGAGCTTTGCAACAACAAGCTTTAGAGTGACAACGAGAGGCTCAAAGGCACCGCCTTTGGCTTCAACATCAAACCGAGATCGAAGATAAGAGGTGTCGACAACGATATCAGATTCGGCTTCTCCAACAAAGAGAGGCTGAGGAGGCACGACGACAAGATGAGGAGGAACGTCGCCGAGAGAAAGAACGACGACGAGAGAAAGAGGCACAATTTCAAGCGAATCGTGAGGAGGACTTGAAGGAATTGACGAAGGCAATCTCGGATAGAATTTGTCAAGCTCTTGCTTCAACCTTCACCCCTGCTCCAGCGGCTATAGTTGCCTCAACCGACGACGAGGTAATTGAGCCTAAGGAGCCTTTTGTTGATTTCGTTGCCCATAAAACAACACAGCGCGACGAACTTGTTTCGCAGATTCCCGTTGACTCCAATCTCGGAATTGAGTCAACTCAGTCTTGTTGTGAAGCTGACTCAACGAGCTTTCCAACAGTGTGTCACACGCTGCAAGATTCCTCTGGGAAGACATCCGAATCCAATCTACAAGCTGGCTGTAATTTTCTACAAGATGATATGGTTGCTTCTAACGACAACGATGAGGACGTTGGTGACACTTCTCTTCAGTTAGCTATTGTACCTCTTAAGAATGTTCCTAATGTTGAGACTTCTGAAGTTCATAGGGTTATTGAGCCTAATGATATTGTTCCTCTTGATTGCTCAATGTTCCCTATGACAAGTGTTGTGTTTGAGGTTCCTTTCCCTCAAATTCTACTGGCGTCATCTCAAGTTGATTGTCAAGGAAGTTACTTTTTGTTGGTTGCTCCTTCCCCTTTGATCATCAAAGACTCGATTCGAGGACGAATCGAAGCTAAGAAGGGGAGAATGATGTGGATCAAGATGGCCTTATGTGGGTCAAACAATGATCTTGATCCAGACGAGCTCTCAAGATTGATTCGAGGGCTATTGACGGCAAAGAGTGTCGTCCTCAAGAGGAAGAAGAAGGCGCCACCATGCATTGAAGAAAAGATAATATTTAATTATAATAATAATAATAATTATTATTATTTAGTTATTTCCATATTTAGTAACTCCTGTTTAGTTGGAGTTATTTATGGATCTCTTATTTTTAGTAATACTTAGTTAGGTGAATAAAAGGGAAAATGAAAGTTTATCTCTTCTAGATATTTTTCTTGTCCACTAAGTAGAAATATTTATCTAGGATTTATTTATTAGTATTATTAGGATTTAATATTTATTTATCTAAGCCAAAACTCTATCTTTTGCAAAGATAGAATTGACATGCTTTGTTATTTAAACTCTTTTCTACATTCAATAAAATTTGATTGGAAATTATATTGAGGAACCTTTTTAGGATTAAATGGTTTCCCCAATTCTCCAATCCAAAAGCCTTCACTATCCTTTATGTTCTTGTTCCTCCGATACCAAACCAAGATCTAAACCCAATTCATTAAAACACAACCGAAATAAGAAAGAAGAGAAAGCTGGAAAAAAAATGTCGCTGCAACAGAGGAACCGTCGCTGACAGTGGCCGCAACAGGCTTGCTGCGCCCGCAGCACACCCGCAGCATCCGTCGTTGTTGCTGCTTCCACTATCGTTGTTGTTGTTTCCCTTTGCTTTAGTTTTTATTTGTTTGTTTTCTTTCTTTTGCAATAGTTCAAATTCTTTATTGTAATTGATTGTAAACATCGAGAATATATCGAGAATAATTGCAAGATCCGGTCATCAACAGTTTGGTGTTCTTGATCTTGAACCCACAGGCGAAGGATCGGGGATTCCAAACGTATAATAATAATAATAATAATAATAATAATAATAATAATAAGAATAAGAATAAGAAGAAGAAGAATCGACGGGGGCGGGTGAAGGTAGTGGCGGCGCCGATAGAGGTGGCGGCTTCGGTGGCGGCTTTGGAGTGTAATTTCAAAGGTGAGTTGCAAGTTCGAAATCTTTGAAATTTCCATTTAATTTCTTAAATTTGTTCTTAATGATTAGGATGAATACAAAATTGGGGCCACATATTGGTTGAATGTTTTGAATTTGGAAATTTATTAGGGTTTCGAAAATTTGGGGATTTTTGTTTCAGCTAAAAATTGGGACCAATATGATTGGAATCCTCTCTTCTAATCGATTGGAATCCCAACAAGAGACTTCAAATTGTTGATCTTTTCAACTAGGTCGCCGCCCCCATTGATAGAAGCTAGAAGACTCCATTTTTCGTTCAATCGATCGACTCCATAGCAAGATTTTTAATTCCCATCCCAACTCGATTTTAAGTTGTTGTTTGATGGATTGTTCACTGGGTGGATGTTGTTCGATTGTTGCCTTGTGATTTTCACTGATTTTAATTTGAGTGCTTTTTCAAATGTTGTTCAATTGTGTTTGATAAGATGTTTATTTTTTTTTTTTATTATTTCACGTTTTGATTGTCTTAAGTTCAATGGCTCCTATATTTTCACTGATATTTTATACGTTAAAGCAAAATGGATGGTTTTTAGGGGATTTCTATAAGTGCTTATTAGAGTGATGTTTATGTTAATGTAGCAGTCAGAGAACTTCCAGATGCAAATAAGGTTGTAACCTAGAATTGAGTTTATGTGCATCATTGCTACTCGTTTTAATTTTTATTTGGTTATACATATTTTGGATACCTGCAGATATGTGTGCCCCTTTTTTTTTTATTACTTCACAGAGTTCTCAAATGTGGCATTTAAAGTTGTAGCCGATTATCAAGTTACTGATGATAGTAGAACTATAATAGTATAGTGTGCCCCTGCTTTTGGAGAAGATGATTACCAAGTTTGCTTGGAGAATCCGATCATCGAGAGGGTAGTATAATTTTTACTAGTAGTTGTAACATAAGTAGTTGTAACATAAAGAGTTAGTAACTTTGGGGTCTTGGCATATCATGTTGAACAAGCATTGACCACATTTCTTTAATTAACCTATTAGCTCAAGTGGTAGAGCAACATGTTATTATACATGGTGTGGGTTCGAGTCCCACATAGGTTGATCTATAAAATTTTACAGTGGTGTCTGCTGTCACAACTTTGTTTTCAACATCATCATGGTAGTAATATGTTATTCTCCTATTTTTCTTCGTTTGGATTCTTGTCACTTTTTGTAATATGTATATAGTCTATATGGGATTCGAACCCATATCTTGTGCCTGCCTAGGCACATTGCTCTACCGGTTGAGCTAGTAGGCTAAAAATTTATAAGAAAATTTTTAAAACAATAGGCATGTTTATACCTAAACCTACCAGAAAGAAGACGTGCATATACATGTCTATACAAAGATCAAATGAGAACATCTCTTTGTGCTTATGCCTTTTAAGCCCAGGACTTTTACTTTTACATTAGCAACAAAGCCAGTGCCTTTCTTATGGCCATCCCTTCAACACCACTAAAGGAGTTCATGATGAAACCTCTCCAAGTCCAACCATGAATACTACACCAAGTGATCACCTAAGCTCACTGCAAAAATTGAAAGTTCACCTTTTTCCTTCTGAAAATGCAACGCTGCAGCAGCTCAAGCTACTTCACAAATGAGTGTTTGAAGCAAAACTGGCAGATAACAACTAGGAGCGATCCAAGAATCAAATTGCACCTTCTCAAATCAGGGTCTCGATGACTTCTTTCCTTTACCATAAGGCCTGAAGATCAAGTTTTGCCTTATTGAATCTTGAAAGCAGTAAAACACTCCTTCCATGTTGAAAGGGAGCCCCTGCCCAGTACCCATACTAAGCTTGCATTTACCTTGATCATAAGTCCACCCAATTGCAATCATATCCATATTACTGCTTGTAGAATTTTCCCCATTAACTAGGTTGTAAACAAAATGATCATTCAAGACCCCCTTTCTATTAGGCAATTTCCCAAACATCTTGAATGCAATAGGGGTTCTCACACAACCACTTGAATCCATTCTAAATTTCGTCAACCTAATTTCCATCAATTCAATTAAGAGCACAACCAATTCACTTAATTCTCTAGATGCTTCATTACAGATGATTTCCTCACAAATCAATAACCCCATAAAAGCCCCCAAATTTTCGAAACCCAAAACCCTAAATTTTCTAATTCGAAAAATCAAGCAACAATTGGCCCCGATTTCATACCTAGTGTTAATCTTAATCAATTTCAACACACAGAGAAATTTCTATGGGATATTGGAGTAATTCAAACTGCTTCGATCCAAAGTTGAAAAACTCGCCTGTGTTCGAAGTTGTTTTTGCCTCTGCTTCCCGCTTCCACCTATGCACCTCAGCAAAAATTAAAAACGATGTTAATTAAAGGGAAGCACGGCGCTTTGATTAAAAACGTTGTTAATTAAAGGGAAGCACAACGCTTTTATGAAATAACTGCTATGTTACTATTTTTTCATTGATATAACATCGGTTTTATTAGAAAAGCGTTGTTAAAGAAAGAGAAGCATAGCGTTTCTCAAAATAAAACGCTGTCATTGATAATTAAATTTATTACAAAAATAATACTAATAAAATCTTGAAGCCAACCATTAAAAAACCCTAACAGGCTAAAACGTCTGCTCCACTACAATCTCTCCTCCTCGGTTGATTCCAACGCCTTCTCCATTTCTCCGGAAGGTGTACCAATGAGCCAATTTGATTCCAACGCCGCCCAGCAGATCCATCTTCAATGCCTTCCGCCGTCTTCTCCTCGACTCCTCCTTCCAGCCGCGCCGATGCCACTTGCACCTACCACCGCCTCTACAGTCTCCTCGCTCCATGGCTCAGATCTGGTGTGGCTTGGTGGGTTCGTGTCTGGATCTGGTCTTTCCCCTTCGTTTCTTCTTCCTCGGCTTCGTTTCTGGGCGTGGGTGGGTTGCTATTCAGGTGAGCGGCCTCCGGCTTCTTACCTCGGCTTCCATCTGCGCCGCTTCCTCCACCAGATCTCACCTCCTCGGCTCCTCCTCCTCTTTCCATCCCCTCCCACGTCAATAGCGCTTTCCTCTACCAGATAGCCGACCAGATCTACAATGCCGCCTCGACTCCTTCTTCCATCCTCCTCGGCTCCTCCTCCTTCAACAACTCTGTCAGATCTACAAGATCCATTCAACACACTCCGCAAATCGTCGATCAGATCTCCATCTTAGATTCAATTTTAGAATTTTTGATTTTCTAGAGTTTGTTCAATAAGTAGACTGATTTTTGTACAAATCTTATTTGTTGCACAATTTCTTCAGGTTCATTTTTTTTATAAGTTAATGTGCTACTGTGTAATTTTCCTTGAATGATATATAGCCTTTGATGTTTTCTTCCGTTTGATGTTTGGTATAATTGAGTTTATGAGTACCCAGATTAAAGTGTATTAGATATGGTTGTTGTATGCAGAAGTGGTGGATTGCACTACTGCAAAAGAATCAACCGTATGCGTAGGATTGCTTTTTAATTTCTTTTTTTATATAAAATTTAAATTAGACAACGCTTGTTTCAAAAAAGCGCTATACTTGTATTTTCCAACATCGCATTTTTAAATACCACTTTCACTAGTGTTGTCAGCGCTTCAGTTAACAGCGCTTTAAAAACCGCTATGCTTCCCAATAAAAACCGTTCTTAATTAGCTTTTTTGTACTAGTGGCCCCCGTCTCCGCCGGTAGTAGCCTCTTCTTCTTCACCTCTGGTTCGTCGTTCTGGCTTTGCAAATCGTCGTTCTGGTTCCTCTATTATGTCGATTTAGAAACATATGTTGTATTCTTAAAAAAAAACCACACGATTTTTTCAATATTACACATTATATCCCTTTAAAAGTTGAAACTGACATTTTCTAACCAAAAATAAAGTTTTCGCGCTAGACAAAAAAATTTGAAATGTTAGGATTATCAGGCAAAAAAGTTAAAATTGTTGTTTATCACCCGAATTAAGTCAAACCACATGGTTACCTCGCGAAAAATACGATAAATAAACTAGACTGCCACTTGACATATTCAAATCCCACTATCTAATTTCTACTTGCAAAGAACAATTGGGCAAATTTTTTTATCATAAAACGTTAAACTTCTAACAAAACAAATATTGAAGTATTGAACAACGAATACCCCCCCCCCCCAAAATAAAAAACTACCACCATGATTAACTTTGCAAAGTTCCAAAAATAACTGAAACGCTCTCTTGGAAAACCCTAGCCGCCTCACCATGGCTACCTCTTCCTCCTCCTTTATCCAAGGTTACCTCCGGTGGCCTTCTCGACTGGCCCCCCGCCGCTAGCACCACTTCCTCTAAAAATCTCCTTTGGAAAACACAACCCACAAAACCCACCCCTGTTGATCCTCTTCCGATGCTCTTGTTCTGGCCGCCGCCGTCGTTGATGGTGATTCTTCGCTCCGATGGCCAGTGCAGTGGCCCCACAGGCGACCATCTCCCTCCCCGGCGTTGTCCTGGTTTCTTCCGGCTGGGAGGCCCCGACGCCGCTTCACCTCCTCCTCTCTTTCTCCTCTGCCGGCCCTAACGGCTCCGACGTGGTCCCCGGCCCATCAGTTACACTCCCTCCCCAGATCTCGCAACCTACTCGGCCGATGGCTTCCACGCCTCCCTTTGTGGTGGCGCCTCCTCTGGCGGCCGGTGGTTCCCCTTGCATGCTCCCCCTCCCCTAGTCCCCAACAGCCCAGATCTACTTCATCTCGACCTCGCCTCCGACCTCCTCTCCGGTGAGCTCTACCCTCGCTTCAACACGGTGGTCGACTTGCCCCTGTTGCCGCCCGTGCACCTCTTCCCCTTAGCCACCCACAAAACCTCCCCCACTCAAAGTCAAAGAAACCCATCTCAAGTAAACCTTTTTTACAAACACAAAATCCCCAAACCATGGTCCCTTGTCAGTGGTTTTTTTTATCCTCCCTTTGGGACCTCAAACAATCCTTAACAAACAACCACCAAACACCCATCCAAAAATTTCCCTTAACAAATCTTTTAAACCCAAAATAACCCATTGTTGATTCTGTGATTTATGACCCGTGGGTCTAGATCCAGCATCATCAGTCCAGCCTCACATGCAGCAATAGTATTGAGCGAGTCCGAGCTTTCGCATGCAACAATCGTCACCGCTATCCAAGCCACAAGAACTAGAGTCAAGTATAGTTTTAATTTTTCTTAGATATTTTTAATTTTAAATTTCTGTAATTGTAGTCTTAGAAATTTTTTCTTTTTTACTGGCAACCCTCTGCGTAGGGTCTTTCAAGCCATCTTTTGATGGCTTCAAGATCGCTGAGTCGATCTTCTAGATCGCTGAGTCGATCTACTTCTTGCCTACTGTAAAAAAAAAAAAGAATACTACCCCCACCCCCACCAGACCAATTCCAACTTGAACTTTAAACTTAAAAAACGAAAAAAAAAAATCAACTCACAATTTGTTAAACTTACCCATGACAATCAAATGTCCCACGATCGCGCGTCGATCTCCTGATTCGCTTTTGAATCTACGGTCAATTACACATCTCTTACCACAAATTAGGGTTTCTGAAGATGACCGACCTGCACTGCACACAACACAGCGAATTGGAAATCAGTAGATTCAGCTGTGGAGTTGCCTTGCAGATGAATCGAACATCTCCCCTCAAACCAAGCGACTCCTACCGAATCTGCGCGATTTCTGTTCCGATTTGGGGGCGATATTATTTTCGATTGCTTTTCGGATGAGTGAGAACAAAATCTGCGTTTTTTAGAGGAAATGGTACCAAATAGGCCCATTTTTTGGCCTATTTGCACAAATAGCCAAGAGGCTAAAAAATTGGCCCAAATAACCCTTCTACTTCCAAGCAAATAAAACTTTCGTTTTTTTGCACTGTTTGGATCCAGATGTGGAGGGTAAACCAGAGGAGGGAGAGTGATAATGCATATATTAGATATGCACTATAGGCATTTTTAGCTTAGATAGGTTGCATTTCTTTCGTTCTTTGTTACTAAATTGCATCTTATGATTATTCTAGAAGAGTTCGGATTCTGCGCAAACTTGTGGTTATCTTGCAGATTGAATCGGAACACATGTGGGAGATTGAATCGGAACACATGTGGGAGATGCAATACCTTGAAGAGGAGTATAAAAGACATTGGAGAGAAGCAAGGAATAAAAGGAGCAAATCACCTCAAGAAGCTAATCTCGGAGAAAAAACAAGAAAACCCACAAACAGGAATGCGGCGGCCGCCGCCAGGGTCGATGCAAAATTAACACTAATGCTGCGGCCGCAGCATACATGCGGTGGCCGCCGCATCTGCCGACAGCGTTTGACGCGTCGTTTTAATTAAAAAAACCTAGATGCTTTTTATGGTTTTTGTTGATGGCCGACTTTGGATGATACAAAAGGCTACTTTTTAGTTATTTTTGGGGCACTTCTATTCTATTCTATTCATCAGACACTTTAGAGAATTTGAGCAATGTCTTTCATGAGGAACTAAACTCATCTATTCTGCCTGCAATTTGAAGCTTTATTCGGATTGATTGTGAGTTTCTAATTCTCGTTCTTATTTCCTATATTTGAGTGCTTCGACTTCCTTGTTCTTGATTGTCTATTGTTTTATTCTATCTAGCCCGCGCAACTAGTTAGAATCAATTCAATTGCTAAGGTTTTGTAGATTCCTGATTGTGAACCTTAACCTAAGTAGCAAACTTGTTTCTTTAGGGCCGATTGAACTAATTAAATGAGTAGGAAGTTGAATGTGTTGTTAAATCCTTCTTTAGGGACTGCAAATACCTTGGCTAATCTCTAAACTTAAAGCTATCAATTGGGTTAAATCCTTCTTCAGGGACTGTTCGATTGATAAGAGTTTCTAGAACTGATTGGACTAGTAACTATATTAGGTCGGGACAAGGGCATTCATAGGAAACTTAATAGGACGAGAAGAAGTTACAAGGATCGCTTCAATCCAATAAAGTGGAAAATTGTAGGTAGAATTCCTTCTCCTAATTGTCTAAAACAAATTCATTTACTTTGCTTTCTTTACTCCGCTTTGATAAAAGGCGGAACTTTCACACATAAAACCCCTCAATTTGGTTACTTTAATCGACACTTAAATCACACATGAGTTACAAATTTCCCTGTGGATCGACCTCTTGCTTATTGCTATACTTGCTATAGGTTTGAGTTTTCTTTGGCGGATCAACGATAGGTTTTACCTCCGTCAAATTTGGCGCCGTTGCTGGGGATTTTTATTTAATTTTTGTGTGTTTTTAGTGTTGATCTTGGTGTGGACCGTCTTATATGGTCCATACCTATGCTACTAATTCTTCGTTGTTGTCGTTAGATTCAGAGATTGAAAGGACCCTTGCCACTCTAAGGCGAGAAGCTCGTGATCGCTTTCGCGAACTCCCTTTTGATCAAGAAGAACCTACAACAGAGATGGCTAACGACGCGAACCGCACTCTTAAGGAGCTTTCTGCTCCTGATCTGGCACAGCAACCCTTGGCGATCCAATTCCCTGCACTTGCAGAAGGAGTTAACTTTGAGCTGAAGTCTGGGGTAGTTCATCTTCTACCCAAATTCCATGGGTTGAGTGGGGAGGACCTCCACAAGCATCTGTCTAAATTCCATAGGGTGGTTGTTGGGATGAAACCAGAGAACGTAACTGAAGAGCAAATCAAGCTGAGAGCTTTTCCTTTCTCTTTGAAGGATGAGGCAAATGAATGGTTCTTCTATCTACCACCTGACTCTATTTCTACTTGGGCTAAGATGAAGAGAGTCTTCCTAGAGATGTACTTCCCTGCAACAAAGCTCAATGCTTT
The DNA here is from genome assembly GCA_037127255.1 of Persicaria tinctoria. Lineage (NCBI taxonomy): Eukaryota > Viridiplantae > Streptophyta > Magnoliopsida > Caryophyllales > Polygonaceae > Persicaria > Persicaria tinctoria. The sequence goes on along the minus strand of JBANSL010000006.1, from coordinate 49,320,532 downwards.
GAAAAGGTCAATCAGCAGCATTTAGCAGTACGCGGCAGAGTCAATACATGAGTACTTTGAGCGCCTCAAGAAGCTCTGCTCCAGCTGCCCATGCCATGGATATTCTCAAAAGAATCTAGTGCTTTTTCTCTTCAATGGGTTAACTGATATAGAGCGCAAAACAGTGAATTCTGCTTGTGGAGGAAACATGCTGAACAAGACACCTGCCGCAGCTTGGGATGTGTTTAAGGAGCTATCTGAGGGCTCCAGGCAGTTCAATAAAAGCCCTCGTGCTAGGGGTGTACTCGATGTTGATGCTCCTGTGGCTGCACTTCAGACTGATATGGCAGAGGTAAAGGAGATGATGAAACAATTAGTTATTGATAGAACTCCTCAACAACTGAAGGCATGTGGTCTCTGCAGTCAATACACTCATCCTATGGACATCTCGCCTTTTTCGTTTTTTTCCTTTCCCAAATGCATATTCCTATTTTCATGTGATCGTATTGTTTGGTTTTGTTTAATGGATTACCGACTGGAATTATTTTATTTTGTTATTGAGTTCGACGACAATTAGTTGGGGACTGTCATTGCGTGGTGCATTTGACAGGCATTTTTTATGATCTGCATTTGTAGGCACATCTTAATTTTGCTCTTGTTAGTTTGTTTGTTGTTTTGGATGATCGAATGAGGTAAGTGTTTTTGAAATTGACATTCCATTTCCTATCTCCTTGTTTTTATGTGTGTTATCTTATGTGTGCTTTGCTGCCTTTATATTCCTTGCCTTGTTTGCTTTGCATTAGGAATTTTAGACAATGGACATAAATTTCACCCCGGAGATGGGCTCGTGTTGTTGTGGAAAATCGATTTTCTCATTGACATTCCGATTCCTGTCTTTCATGCTGTTGTGAAGTCAATTTCCTCTTTGAATATCCTGATTTTTTGAATCCATGGTTGATTGTTAGTTCTGAATCCGTCGCCACCATCCCCAACTCTCCTCCTCGGCTCCTCCGATATCCGCCGCCACCGCTGCTTGATCCCCTCTCCTCCGCTGCCACCGCTATTCAACACCCCTGAATGGCTTGTGATTTTGATTGCAGGTTGTAATTGCAGGTTGGGATTGTAATTGTAGGCTGTGATTGCAGGTTGGCTGCATTGAGCTCGGGCGATTCGAGGGCAATGACGGAGGGTGGATCGGAGATCGAGGCGGCGACATTCGCTGGTGATCCGAATGCGAGATCTGTGTTAGGGGTTTTGCACCATATGGGGATTGGAAGGGAGAGGGATAATGCAAAGCCGAAAATTGATTAGAAAACACGAGCTAAATGGAGCTCTGAACCAGAGAGAATGAAGAAGGTGGAGGATCGAAGTGAGATGGTTTGTCGGCTGCTTCAAAGACTGGCCGCGAGGTGCTCGACGGCGCAGATGCTGAGGACGAGTGCGAGGAGGGGGATTGTAATCAGTTGAGCTACAATTGATTTGTGATTATTGTTGTTTTTTATCAGCAATCTGTCTATTCTAGAAGCTGATTTTTAGTGGTAACTCATTATGATTTTAGTTGATCTTTCAATCAATTAACTCGTATGTGTGCAGTTCTTGTGAGATATAATTCAATCACCAATAGCGAATTGTGAAGGTAAAGAAACATGCCTGTTAATAACTTAATATGCATTCATAATGAAGATGGATGGAAAATAGCCTATTAGCTCAATTGGTAGAGCGTTGTGTTTCCACACAAAGATGTGAGTTCGACTCTCACATAGGCTAATATGGAGTATGCGTTCATATCTCTATAGACTTATACGATTGAACATGGTAGGAAATATATACACTAATAGCAGGACAAATTTGTGAAACTGGCACGACAAATTTGTGAATTATGAATATCTCTGAACTTATAAAATTATGAACTTGGTAGGAAATATATAGAGGAGTGGTAGGACAAATTTGTGAACCTGGTAGGATAAATATACGATATTGGTATAACTTGACACTAATTAATGGTATGATAGATGTTCACGAATGCTAAGATATATTTGTACTATTGGCAAAGAAGTAGAATTAATATTGATCAATCCACAAATCCCATACTAGTAATCATTGAGGCGTGAACTGAACCTACTCTCAATCTCAATTACTAGTCCATAAATTCTAATCTCAATCCAATTTCTATCAATCAAAATTCATGAATCCAATCTAATTCAATGCTAGAACGACCGAATTAGAGCCTATACCCTTGGATATATTGTTACTTAGGTTTCCTTCATCTTCTGTTGTAGACTGTAAACCCTCTACTCTTGGTTGTTTTTCTGAAAAATGTGGAACATAATTTGCTACGGTTTCTAGCTTGATTTTCCTTGAAAGATATTTAAATTGGTATGATAGATGCACAAAAATGGTAGGATATATGAAAACTAATGGTAGGGGAAAACAACGATATCGGTAGGATCAGAATGATAGGATTGATGGAAACTAATGGTAGGAGAAAACAACGATATTGGTAGGATCATAATGGAAACCCAGTAATTCATGTATAACTTGACACTAATGGTAAAATAGATGCACACTGATGGTACAATATATTTATACTATTGGAAAAATGTAAATGCATAATTGACTTTACGAAAAAAAAAATTACTTCCACATGAATCTCAGAAAAGAAAAAGGAGAATGCATGCTCCACAGGCAGAGACTGAAGTTATTTCATGTCAAGTTCATAATCGTATAAGTTCAGAGAGATGTATGAATTTGTCCTAACATGTTGATAAAAAGGAGAGAGTATAAATTACGAACTCTCTGCAACTGGTCTCGTGAAACCGTCACCTTGGGTAGTTCTGTTATAAGAAAAAGGAACAACTACAAAGGATAGGTACAAGATCACTTACCCATCGCTGTCACTGTCATCGTACAAACTTCTTGCACTTTTTCAGGTATGAAATTACAGTTGGACACTATTGGTAGGACGGAAATATTCTATTGGTAGGATGGGGACTGTATCGTTTCCTGGAATGAACAGGTAACTTTTTCCCCGTCCTTCCCACTTCTCTCCTATTCTGCCTCACTTTTTGCAGAGCATGTTATGATGTTTCAGATCCTCCTCTCAAGCTTATATATGTTCTCGGGGGACACCCATCAATGCAATCATTGCATTTTTCCCCTCATAAATGCTCCCAACTTTCCCCAAAGGAGGAACCCTGTTTTGGCGTCAAAACTACACTAACAGCCCGCCAAATCAGCTACAGTGAATCCCCTTCAGATTCTCTCTAAAATATCTCCAGGTATGGAAAGACAGATTTAGCCTATTGGTAGAACCAATTCATTCTATTAGTAAGATGGGTAGTCTACAGTTTTCTGAAATGAACGGAGGATGCCTTTTGGTGCCACATGTCACTGACAGCTACTGACACCTACAGTGTAGCTACAGTGTCCCTCACCTTCACCTGCAACTTTTTCTCCCGGTTGCTATTTTTATTTGCAAAAAAATGGTCACTTTCTACCCCTAGCAAATAAACAAGGGAGATGGTTAGTTGTGCAAAGTTTTTTTTTTTTTTGGTCTAGTTATGCAAAATGGCCTTTTTTTACCCCTAAATGGTAATGCACGCGCTTCTATTCACCTAAATTCATTATACCCGAAAAATTATTTTCTTTAAAATTATAATTCTGGATAAATCGTGGCCATCCATATACTTCTAACCGATGGTAGGAATTTGCTCACATGATACATGATAAGAGTTGCTCACATAGGAGCCAACATATATATATATATATATATATATATATATATATATATATATATATATATATATATATATATATATATATATATATATATATATATATATATATATATATATATATATATATATATATATATATAGGGGAGATATCTAATGAGAAGTACCATTTCGGTGAGAAGATGAGAAGTAAGTCTTATACCATTTAGATTAAAATAATTTTTTTAATATGGATATAGGGGGCATATCTAATGATAAATATATCAATATTTTTTTTAAATTATTTTTTATGCTATTTTTTTAGATGATGAATGAAAAAACTAATTTAAATTAGCATAAAAACCCTAAAATGAACCTTAAATCACCATCTAGATAAATAGCATAAAAAATATTTTTTTTTTAAAAAAAATATTAATATATTTCTCATTAGATATGTCCCATATATCCATATAAAAAAAATCATTTTAATCTAAGGAGTGTAAAGCTTACTTCTCATCTTCTCACCGAAATGTGACTTCTCATTAGTTATCTCCCCTATATATATATATATGATCGGATGAGAACACCCACCCCTTAGGATGAGAACGTAGAAACAATTTTAGGCCATCGGATGGGATCAAATTAATGGTTGAGATTAATTTCCCTTTTCTAATTTTTATGTTTAAGGAAATTGGGCCCCACCTCACATATATTCACCCATGAAATACAAATATCAAAACTCATGAGTGAGTATATCCATTTTTATTTTTAAATGATTTATTTCCTTTTTGATTTATTATTGCCCAATCAAATCTAATTACATTTATTATCATAAGAATATGTTCGCCAAAACTGGTCATGTGCCAATTTTTTTTTGGCATTTTTTAAATTAATATATATATATATATATATATATATATATATAAGAGAGTGGTTCCAAAGTGCACACCCCTTATAATATACTTTGTGCACAAATCTAGGCCCTTAATCTAACGAAATGAATGGTCATGATTAAAAACGGATTTTTAATTAATTTTGCTTTAAAAATTGTGGGACCTACCATACAGAACCAATTACTCTCCCGCTTAGGCGCGTTGCATCCAATTGTGGGTGGGCCTGATTGAAAAAAATATTCATTTGCAACGTTTTTATTTTGGGAAGTGATTTGCAATTTTTTTTTTCAACGCTTGATTTCAAAAAAAAAACCAACTTGCAATGCCATTCGAATTTTTAGAATTGGAAAGAAACCCCAATTTATCACAGATTTAAGCAAAGCCCTCTTTTTTGAAAACCCTAATTTTTAGAATTGGCAAAAAAAACCTCAAATTATATGCAAAATTGGTACAAATACCTTGATTAATAGTCGTTATCTATCCCCAAATCGCCTTCGTTTTCGTCCCTACCCATAGCCCTTCGAATCCGTCCCCCTTATCGACATCTCTTTGATATTCGGCTTTTCCACCTCCTTCGCCAGTTATGGTAGAGGACCATCGCCCTTCGCCTTTTCCCTTCGTCTTCGCACGTCTTCACTGCCATCGCCAACATCATCAACCTTCATAGATCTCCTTCTTCGGACACTGTTCTTGGCTCATCACTCGTCGTTCTCTCTTTCCATCGCCTGTGGACTTTTTTTTTAATTAAATGAAATTTTCTTTTAATTTTGTTTAAAGCAAAGGAAATAAGGAGATAAATGGAAAGATGGTGAAAGTAAACGGTGAATTAACATATATGGCTACGAGATGAAATTGACCCTTAACTCAGGGTTACCACGTGAAATAAGCTAAAGTTTTGTGTACCTCACAAAAAAGGCAAAACCACGAGGTTACAAGGTGAAAAATCCGGGTTTTTTTTTTTTTTAAAAGGTTGGTGGGGATTGGGACCCACAAAATAAAACCAAATCAATTTTTTTTGTGTCTTTTTTTTTAACAATGGATATAATTTTTTTTACATGATTTCATTTGTGTTTAAAACTGAGCAATTCCGCCAAATAATGTACCACAAGCTACCGAATAATGTTATATATTATCTTTTTCCCTCCAGTTCATATAAAAATTTACCAATTTCATTGAATAATTTATCACATAATGCCGAATAAGTTTCCAATTCCAATGAATAATGTGAACCATTCTACCAAATAAAATTATGTTTTTTCGTTCATCTTTTTCAAATAAAAGAAATATATATACCACGAATAATGCTTCAAATTTCATCGAATACCGTTTCACATTTCACCGAATAATGTTTGTCAAACTGAAGACTATATATACCACGAATAATTAATCCGATTTCACCGCATAATTGACCAACTCATTGACACTGGTACCAAAAATTCAACATATACGTTTGAATAATTGCACAAAAATGATTCATATCAAACTAAATTAATCAAACGAATAATCAATTTAATCGGAATCACAAATAAGGGGGGCGCAGGCGCGTGTTAAATGAAACCCAAATTGCAAATTCATTTCTTCTTCTTTGTTGTTGAACCAATGAGCCGATCGTGAACTTTTGGAAGGCTTCTTTGTTGATTTGAACTTTTGGAAGGATTAGTGTCCGGTGGTGCAACGAAACCGATCGTGAATGATGACGAATTTCAGTTGGTGTGTAGGAAGAAGAAGAAGACTAGGCGAGGTGGCGATTGGGCGTCGATTGGACGGCGAGGCGGAAGCGGAGACCTAAAGCTCGACCCTGGTTCCTCAACGGCGATGTGTAGAAGGTAGCCATGGAAGGGGAGTCCAGGAGCTCGAAATCAGGAGAAGGAGAAGAGCAAGGAGCCCGAAGTACAGGGACTCGACCTCGACTCCGGCGGTGGCTCCTGGCTTGCCGTCGGTTCTTGGGTGGGGTGGGTGGGGTGGTTAAGGGCGGGGGTGTGTCTAATTGATTCTTCGTTTGAATTTGCGATTCCGGTTAAATTGATTATTCGTTTGATTAATTCAGTTTGATATGAATCATTTTTGTGCAATTATTCAAACGTATATGCCGAATTTTTGGTATCAGTGTCAATGAGTTGGTCAATTATTCGGTGAAATCGGATTAATTATTCGTGGTATATATAGTCTTCGGTTTGACAAACATTATTCGGTGAAATGTGAAACAGTATTCGATGAAATTTAAAGCATTATTCGTATAAATTATAAGTATTGTTTAAGAAATTGATATTTCTTTTATTTGAAAAAGATGAACCAAAAAACAAAATTTTATTTGATAGAATGGTTCACATTATTCATTGGAATTTGAAACTTATTCGGTATTATGTGATAAATTATTCAATGAAATTGATAAATTTTTATATGAACTGGAGGGAAAAAGATAATATATAACATTATTCGGTAGCTTGTGGTACATTATTCGGCCAAATTGCTCAGTTTTAAACACAAATGAAATCATGTAAAAAAAATTATATCCATTGTTAAAAAAAAGACAAAAAAAAAATTGATTTGGTTTTATTTTGTGGGTCCCAATCCCCACCAACCTTTTAAAAAATAAAAAAAATTACATTGCAAGTTGGTTTTTTTTAAATCAAGCGTTGAAAAAAAAAATTGTAAATCACTTCCCAAAATAAAAACGTTGCAAATGGATATTTTTTTCAATCAGGCCCCACCCACAATTGGATGCAGCCAAAGCGAGAGAGTAATTGGTTTTGTATGGTAGGTCCCACAAATTTTAAAGAAAAATTAATTAAAAATCCGTTTTTAATCATGACAATTCATTTCGTTAGATTAAGGGTCTAGATTTGTGCACAAAGTATATTATAAAGGGTGTGCACTTTGGAACCACTCCCTATATATATATATGCATTGAGTACTAAGATCTAGGAAATTTTTTTAATAAATTAATATTTATTAAAAAAACTTTACGAATAAATTAACAAATTGAAAATTTTCCACAAATATTCAAAATTTGCAGATACATCAAATAAATGTGGTTTGAAACCGTGTTGTGTTAATTGGGTATTTATTGTCGAAGGTGAAAAAGTGACTAAATTTCTTATAAAAACGCGATTTTAAACCACGTTTTTCACCTTTTTATTTCATAATTAACAAAAAAAATTGTGTGTGTCGGTGTAAAACACGATCTAAGGTCGCGTTTTACTTAAAAAATAAATAAAAAAAAGGAAAAAGGAGGAGGTGACCACTACTAAAAAAAAGGAAATAGCTACGGATTTTTAGCCACGAATGTCAGCCGACGCTGTTTTGGTTGCCAATAGCAATGACATTGGCCACGAGTGTTCTTGACCGTGGCTATTTTCATGACTGATGGTCACCCAAGAATGCCACGTCATCATATTCGTTGCTAATAGCAACGAACACAATGTCCGTGGCTGATTTCGTGGCTGAAGAAGTGGATGATAGTAGTGATTAGCCACGACATTAGCTACGAATGCTTATTTCATTGCTGTATTCGATGCTGATTTGGCAACAACATCTACCTCGTGGCTAAATCCGTGGCTATTCAGCATCAAAAATACGACGATGGAATGGACACGAGGTGAGTGAGCTTGGATCGGTTATTATAGGCGGGTCGGACATGGGGTGAGTGGGCTTGAATTGTAGCAGAATCCGTGGCCAACAAAAGAAGAACAAGTGTTATGGGCTAGGCATGGATCAATAGCCCATTAGAAATGATCGGCCCAAATGTGCTTTAATTTATTATGGGCTCAAATATGACTATACTTTCTCCGATTGGCCCATTGACGGGCCCAAATATGACTATGAATTTTTTTTATATAAAAATTATAAGTGTTGAAAAAAACATACATTAACTAATTAATAAATTTATACAAAAAAAAACTAATTAATAAATTCTTATGAGAATATTATAATAGCAGGTTTTGAGGAAAACTGATATAAGTGACAAATAAATGTTTAATAAAACCTTATATTAACTAATAAATTCTTATTAAAATAATATAAGTTTATGTTTTGAAGAAAACCCAAATAAGTAAATAATAAAACCATATACTAAGTAATAAATTCTTATTATAATTATATAAGGTTATGTTTTGAGGAAAACTCATATAAATATCTAATAAAACCTTATACTAAGTAATGAATTCTTATTATAATACTATAAAGTTATGTTTTGAGAAAAACTCATATAAGTAACTAATAAAACCTTATGCTAAGTAATGAATTCTTATTATAATACTATAAGGTTATGTTTTGAGGAAAACTCCTATAAGTAGCTAATAAAACCTTATACTAAGTAATAAACTATTATTATAATACTATAAGGTTATGTTTTGAGGAAAACTCATATAAGTAGCTGATAAAACCTTATACTAAGTAACAATTTCTTGTTATAATGCTATAAGGATATGTTTTTAGGAAAACTCATACAAGTAGCTAATAAAACCATATAATAAGTAACAATTTCTTATTATAATGCTATAAGGATATGTTTTTAGGAAAACTCATACAAGTAACTAATAAAACCTTACACTAAGTAACAAATTCTTATTATAATAATATAAGGTTATGTTTTGAGGAAAACTCATATTATTAACTAATAAAACCTTATAATAAGTAATAAATTCTTATTATAATACTATAAGGTTATGTTTTGCGGAAAACGCATGCAAGTAACTAATAAAACCTTATACTAAGTAATAAATTCTTATTATAATACTATAAGTTTATATTTTGAGCAAAACTCATATAAGTAGCTATACTAAGTAATAAATTCTTATTATAATACTATAATGTTATGTTTTGAGGAAAACTCATATAAATAGTTAATAAAACCTTATATTAAGTAATAAATTCTTATTATAATACTATAAATTTATGTTTTGGGGAAAACTCATATAAGTAGCTAATAAAACCTTATACTAAATAACAAATTCCTATTATAATGCTATAAGGATATTTTTTTGAGGAAAACTCATACAAGTAACTATTAAAACCATATAATAAGTAACAAATTCTTATTATAATACTATAAGGTTATGTTTTGAGGAAAACTCATATAATTAACTAATAAAACCTTATACTAAGTAATAAATTCTTATTATAATACTATAAGTTTATGTTTTGCGGAAAACACATACAAGTAACTAATAAAACCTTATACTAAGTAATAAATTCTTATTATAATACTATAAGTTTATGTTTTGAGCAAAACTCATATAAGTAGCTATACTAAGTAATAAATTCTTATTATAATACTATAAGGTTATGTTTTGAGGAAAACTCATATAAATAGTTAATAAAACCTTATATTAAGTAATAAATTCTTATTATAATACTATAAGTTTATGTTTTGAGCAAAACTCATATAAGTAGCTAATAAAACCTTATACTAAGTAATAAATTCTTATTATAATACTATAAGGTTATGTTTTGAGGAAAACTCATATAATTAACTAATAAAACCTTATATTAAGTAATAAATTCTTATTATAATACTATAAATTTATGTTTTGGGGAAAACTCATATAAGTAGCTAATAAAACCTTATACTAAATAACAAATTCCTATTATAATGCTATAAGGATATTTTTTTGAGGAAAACTCATACAAGTAACTATTAAAACCATATAATAAGTAACAAATTCTTATTATAATACTATAAGGTTATGTTTTGCGGAAAACGCATGCAAGTAACTAATAAAACCTTATACTAAGTAATAAATTCTTATTATAATACTATAAGTTTATATTTTGAGCAAAACTCATATAAGTAGCTATACTAAGTAATAAATTCTTATTATAATACTATAATGTTATGTTTTGAGGAAAACTCATATAAATAGTTAATAAAACCTTATATTAAGTAATAAATTCTTATTATAATACTATAAATTTATGTTTTGGGGAAAACTCATATAAGTAGCTAATAAAACCTTATACTAAATAACAAATTCCTATTATAATGCTATAAGGATATTTTTTTGAGGAAAACTCATACAAGTAACTATTAAAACCATATAATAAGTAACAAATTCTTATTATAATACTATAAGGTTATATTTTGAGGAAAACTCATATAATTAACTAATAAAACCTTATACTAAGTAATAAATTCTTATTATAATACTATAAGTTTATGTTTTGCGGAAAACACATACAAGTAACTAATAAAACCTTATACTAAGTAATAAATTCTTATTATAATACTATAAGTTTATGTTTTGAGCAAAACTCATATAAGTAGCTATACTAAGTAATAAATTCTTATTATAATACTATAAGGTTATGTTTTGAGGAAAACTCATATAAATAGTTAATAAAACCTTATATTAAGTAATAAATTCTTATTATAATACTATAAGTTTATGTTTTGAGCAAAACTCATATAAGTAGCTAATAAAACCTTATACTAAGTAATAAATTCTTATTATAATACTATAAGGTTATGTTTTGAGGAAAACTCATATAATTAACTAATAAAACCTTATGCTAAGTAATAAATTCTTATTATAATACTATAAGTTTATGTTTTGCGGAAAACACATACAAGTAACTAATAAAACCTTATACTAAGTAATAAATTCTTATTATAATACTATAAGTTTATGTTTTGAGCAAAACTCATATAAGTAGCTATACTAAGTAATAAATTCTTATTATAATACTATAAGGTTATGTTTTGAGGAAAACTCATATAAATAGTTAATAAAACCTTATATTAAGTAATAAATTCTTATTATAATACTATAAGTTTATGTTTTAAGCAAAACTCATATAAGTAGCTAATAAAACCTTATACTAAGTAATAAATTCTTATTATAATACTATAAGGTTATGTTTTGAGAAAAACTCATATAATTAACTAATAAAACCTTATGCTAAGTAATAAATTCTTATTATAATACTATAATGTTATGTTTTGAGGAAAACTCCTATATATAACTAATAAAACCTTATAATAAGTAATAAATTCTTATTATAATACTATAAGATTATATTTTGCAGAAAACGCATACAAGTAACTAATAAAACCTTATACTAAGTAATAAATTCTTATTATAATACTATAAGTTTATGTTTTGAGCAAAACTCATATAAGTAGCTATACTAAGTAATAAATTCTTATTATAATGCTATAAGGTTATGTTTTGAGGAAAACTCATATAAAAAGTTAAAAAAACCTTATATTAAGTAATAAATTCTTATTATAATACTATAAGTTTATGTTTTGAGCAAAACTCATATAAGTAGCTAATAAAACCTTATACTAAGTAATACATTCTTATTATAATACTATAAGGTTATGTTTTGAGGAAAACTCATATAAGTAGCTAATAAAACCTTATACTAAGTAATAAATTCTTATTATAATACTATAAGGTTATGTTTTGAGTAAAACTCATATAAGTAGCTAATAAAATCTTATACTAAGTAATAAATTCTTATTATAATACTATAAGGTTATGTTTTGAGGAAAACTCATATAATTAACTAATAAAACCTTATGCTAAGTAATAAATTCTTATTATAATACTATAATGTTATGTTTTGAGGAAAACTCATATAATTACCTAATAAAACCTTAAACTAAGTAATAAATTCTTATTATAATAATACAAGGTTATGTTTTGAGGAAAACTCATATAATTAACTAATAAAACCTTATGCTAAGTAATAAATTCTTATTATAATACTATAAGGTTAGGTTTTGAGGAAAACTCATATAATTACCTAATAAAACCTTATACTAATTAATAAATTCTTATTATAATACTATAAGGTTATGTTTTGAGGAAAACTCATATAATTAACTAATAAAACCTTATGCTAAGTAATAAATTCTTATTATAATACTATAAGTTTATGTTTTGCGGAAAACACATACAAGTAACTAATAAAACCTTATACTAAGTAATAAATTCTTATTATAATACTATAAGTTTATGTTTTGAGCAAAACTCATATAAGTAGCTATACTAAGTAATAAATTCTTATTATAATACTATAAGGTTATGTTTTGAGGAAAACTCATATAAATAGTTAATAAAACCTTATATTAAGTAATAAATTCTTATTATAATACTATAAGTTTATGTTTTGAGCAAAACTCATATAAGTAGCTAATAAAACCTTATACTAAGTAATAAATTCTTATTATAATACTATAAGGTTATGTTTTGAGGAAAACTCATATAATTAACTAATAAAACCTTATGCTAAGTAATAAATTCTTATTATAATACTATAATGTTATGTTTTGAGGAAAACTCCTATATATAACTAATAAAACCTTATAATAAGTAATAAATTCTTATTATAATACTATAAGGTTATATTTTGCAGAAAACGCATACAAGTAACTAATAAAACCTTATACTAAGTAATAAATTCTTATTATAATACTATAAGTTTATGTTTTGAGCAAAACTCATATAAGTAGCTATACTAAGTAATAAATTCTTATTATAATGCTATAAGGTTATGTTTTGAGGAAAACTCATATAAATAGTTAAAAAAACCTTATATTAAGTAATAAATTCTTATTATAATACTATAAGTTTATGTTTTGAGCAAAACTCATATAAGTAGCTAATAAAACCTTATACTAAGTAATACATTCTTATTATAATACTATAAGGTTATGTTTTGAGGAAAACTCATATAAGTAGCTAATAAAACCTTATACTAAGTAATAAATTCTTATTATAATACTATAAGGTTATGTTTTGAGTAAAACTCATATAAGTAGCTAATAAAATCTTATACTAAGTAATAAATTCTTATTATAATACTATAAGGTTATGTTTTGAGGAAAACTCATATAATTAACTAATAAAACCTTATGCTAAGTAATAAATTCTTATTATAATACTATAATGTTATGTTTTGACGAAAACTCATATAATTACCTAATAAAACCTTAAACTAAGTAATAAATTCTTATTATAATAATACAAGGTTATGTTTTGAGGAAAACTCATATAATTAACTAATAAAACCTTATGCTAAGTAATAAATTCTTATTATAATACTATAAGGTTAGGTTTTGAGGAAAACTCATATAATTACCTAATAAAACCTTATACTAATTAATAAATTCTTATTATAATACTATAAGGTTATGTTTTGAGGAAAACTCATATAATTAACTAATAAAACCTTATGCTAAGTAATAAATTCTTATTATAATACTATAAGTTTATGTTTTGCGGAAAACACATACAAGTAACTAATAAAACCTTATACTAAGTAATAAATTCTTATTATAATACTATAAGTTTATGTTTTGAGCAAAACTCATATAAGTAGCTATACTAAGTAATAAATTCTTATTATAATACTATAAGGTTATGTTTTGAGGAAAACTCATATAAATAGTTAATAAAACCTTATATTAAGTAATAAATTCTTATTATAATACTATAAGTTTATGTTTTGAGCAAAACTCATATAAGTAGCTAATAAAACCTTATACTAAGTAATAAATTCTTATTATAATACTATAAGGTTATGTTTTGAGGAAAACTCATATAATTAACTAATAAAACCTTATGCTAAGTAATAAATTCTTATTATAATACTATAATGTTATGTTTTGAGGAAAACTCCTATATATAACTAATAAAACCTTATAATAAGTAATAAATTCTTATTATAATACTATAAGGTTATATTTTGCAGAAAACGCATACAAGTAACTAATAAAACCTTATACTAAGTAATAAATTCTTATTATAATACTATAAGTTTATGTTTTGAGCAAAACTCATATAAGTAGCTATACTAAGTAATAAATTCTTATTATAATGCTATAAGGTTATGTTTTGAGGAAAACTCATATAAATAGTTAAAAAAACCTTATATTAAGTAATAAATTCTTATTATAATACTATAAGTTTATGTTTTGAGCAAAACTCATATAAGTAGCTAATAAAACCTTATACTAAGTAATACATTCTTATTATAATACTATAAGGTTATGTTTTGAGGAAAACTCATATAAGTAGCTAATAAAACCTTATACTAAGTAATAAATTCTTATTATAATACTATAAGGTTATGTTTTGAGTAAAACTCATATAAGTAGCTAATAAAATCTTATACTAAGTAATAAATTCTTATTATAATACTATAAGGTTATGTTTTGAGGAAAACTCATATAATTAACTAATAAAACCTTATGCTAAGTAATAAATTCTTATTATAATACTATAATGTTATGTTTTGAGGAAAACTCATATAATTACCTAATAAAACCTTAAACTAAGTAATAAATTCTTATTATAATAATACAAGGTTATGTTTTGAGGAAAACTCATATAATTAACTAATAAAACCTTATGCTAAGTAATAAATTCTTATTATAATACTATAAGGTTAGGTTTTGAGGAAAACTCATATAATTACCTAATAAAACCTTATACTAATTAATAAATTCTTATTATAATACTATAAGGTTATGTTTTGAGGAAAACTCATATAATTAACTAATAAAACCTTATGCTAAGTAATAAATTCTTATTATAATACTATAAGGTTATGTTTTGTGGAAAACTCATATAATTACCTAATAAAACCTTATACTAATTAATAAATTCTTATTATAATAATACAAGGTTATGTTTTGAGGAAAACTCTTATAAGTAACTAATAAAACCTTATACTAAGTAATAAATGTTTTTATAATAAAATAAGGTTATGTTTTGAGGAAAACTCATATAAGTAAATAATAAAACCTTATACTAAGTAATAAATTCTTATTATAATATTATAAGGTTATATTTTTCGAAAAACTCATATAAGTTGCTAATAAAACCTTATACTAAGTAATAAATTCTTATTATAATTCTATGAGGTTATGTTTTGAGGAAAACTCATATAAGTAACTAATAAAACCTTATACTAAGTAATAAATTCTTATTATAATATTATAAGGTTATATTTTTCGAAAAACTCATATAAGTAGCTAGCTAATAAAACTTCATACTAAGTAATAAATTCTTATTATAATAATATAAGGTTATGCTTTGATAGCTTTATTTTCTAAATGTTTTGTTATAAGTATTTTCTAGATGTAAAGTTTGAATGAAAAAAAAGAAGCAATTCATGCCAATTGTGAAAAAAAAATTTTAGCGCCCAATTGTTATATGGGCGGTAAATTTTTGGCTTGAAAATTAAAATAGCGGTAAGATGTGAAGGAAAAAAAAAATTATGCCCACTGTCAAAATTTTATTTAGCGCCCAATTCATTTCTTAGGCGGCAAATATTTTGGGCTTTGAAATTGAGAAAGCGGTATAACCTAATTCATTTTGGCCGCCGCCTCCTTTCACGTTTTCTCTTCATCCTCTCTTCACATCTTGTCCTCTTCATTCCAGATCTCGCTCTCTCTCCCCAACGATTTCAAATCTCTCATCCTCTCCGACTTTCAAATCTTTCATCCTCCCCGACAAACACAATAGAGAGCGAAGCCTATGTTGTATACAATATGGCAGAGCCCGGAGGGAGCGCCGCCTTCAGTAGACGAAGAAAGGGGCGGAGAAACCCATACCTTCTCTTAGCTTTATACTCTTCAACTCATTCCCGAAGGGACCTATGCTCGTATCGGTCTGTGTTCGTTTACTATGCCTCTGTTGAATTTGATTTCTTAGGGTTTCAGGTTTCAGGTTTGCTGATTTTGATTGGGTTGTGTTTTTGTGGTGCAACGGCGAGATCTGGGTTGTTATGGAAGCATTCTCTCAACGTGGGTGCTGGTGTGATAGACGCCGACTACAGGGGCTCCGTTGGGGTGATTCTGTTCAACCATTCTGATCTGGAGTTCGAGGTTCAGGCCAGAGATTATGACTCCTGATGTGGTTGAGGTTGTGGATCTGGACTCCACTATCAGAGGCGCTGGTTTGGCTCCACTGGGGTGTGATTTCCATGTATACTTCAATCCTCTCTTCCCCCTTCATATTCCCCATCCCCTTGCCTAAATCTCTCTCTCTCTCTCTCTCTCTCTCTCTCTCTCTCACTCAGAGCTTTCAAAATTGGAATAAATGGAGAAAGGCAAGGCTCGCCTTTGGTTGCATCACCATCCCTAACACGCTTGATGATTCGGCTCCTCTCCCCTCCGTGGGCTCCACCACCGCCTTCGCCTCCCGCCGCAGATTCTCTTACGCCGTGTCCCCTGCCTCCTCCACCTCCGATGTCTCACCTTCTGACGCTCCCCGTCTTTCCTTGCCTTGACTCCCATCCCTTCATCTTCTAGCCTCCGGTTGTCGAGACACTCCTCCAAGGTTTGCCCCTTTTCTTCACTTCTTTTCCACTCAATTTTGCAATTTCTTGGTTGTCTAACTTCTGTTTCATATATTCGTCAAAAAGATTTGATATTTAATTCCTAATTTCGATTTTGTTTAATTTCTTAGTGTTTAGAATTGGCAGATCCAAATTTCTTGCTCCACCCCTAATTAAACAAAATCTGGAAATTTATTTCTTCTAAATAGGTTAGAAACTTGTCAAGAAGTGATTTTACCCAACGCCAATGTTTTTTATTTACTGTTGTGTTGCATACAATGATCCACATTTGAATAGCAGATAAGAATCTGTATTAAACTACAATATTGGATATGCATTCTCAATTTCTCACAAAGCTGATATCATCTACAAATCAAGTCATAATTGTTTTAAATGTTGATTTCTTTGTTTGTTTGAATGTCAAAGCACATCACTTGTTCTTGTTTCAGGGTTAATGGATTTGTCTCAGAGAAAGTTTGGGCACTCATTGACTCATTCGTGTGGAAGCGGAAGTAGAGACGCCTCTACAATGTCATCCAAGAACTCCCACTCCCTTGGCTAGATCTAGTTTCTTTTGTATCTATAATATGTTCTTTATTTTGGTACACCATTTATGTATGTTTGGATTTGTTATTGCTTTGGATGTATCTATCAATTTTTGCTACAAAATCACAAAACAAATAAAAATTAGCACCAGTCACGACTTTAGCCTCAAAAACAGCAATGACAAAAATACTATCGTTACCAACAACCCTACCAACAACATTACCAATGAAATGAGTAACAACTTTAGCAACGGCCTCAACAACGGATCAGCAATGAACCAAGCCAGGTTCATCACCAGTTTGTAGCCACGAACCCAGCAACGAACTTAGCAATGACTTCAATTTTCGAGGCTGTTTACAAACCGGGTTCGTAGCCACAACCACGGCATATGTCATCCAATATTAGCCACGGACGTAGCCACGACAATAAAATATTTGTTGCTAAAATCCGTGGCTGACGCCTGTCGCTATTTAGTTGCGAGGCATATAGCAAGGGATGGCCCGTCCGTGGCTGATTTCGTGGCTAAACCGGTTAGCAACGGACATTCGTGGCTAAATCCATTGCTATTGTCCGTAGCTATTTCCCGCGTTTTTAGTAGTGGACGGAGGGACAAGGGGCCGGATTCGAGGACATCTCCTTCTCTCAAACACCGGGACAGCTGGACTCGACATCTCCGAGGCCGAGATTTGCCGTCATTGGAGCCTAGAAAACCTGGACTCGGTTGCAATTGTTGCCAAGATGAGTGAGGTCGGAGGGAGAAGAGCGAGGACGGAGCTAAGATCTGAGCAATTGAACGGTCTACAAGGCCATGGGAGGAGAACGAGGTGAACGGTCTTCAAGGCCATAAGAGGAGAATGAGGGATGCAGAACAATGATAGAAGGATGAGAGCGAGGTAGGAGGTAAGAGAGCAAGCTCGGAGGGAGGAGAGCGAGGACAATTGCCATAGGAGCTCGAATATGAAGAGAGAGAAATTAAAGTTACAAAATGAAACGTGACTTCAAGCCGCATTTCATTCATTGTTTTTTTTAATTTAAAAATACAAATTGAAATAAATGCGGTTTCAAACAGTGTTTTACCCAAAAATAATTATAAAACATGGTGTTAAACCGCGTTTCTTTCTTTTGTTTTTTTTTCTTGTGAATGAAACGTGCTCTCAGACCACCTTTCCTTGATATACCTGCAACTTTTGAATATTTGTATAAATAGTTTCAATTTATGAATTTATCCGTAAATTTTTATTTTTTAATGAATATTTCAAAAAAAATCAACATCGCGCGTATACTACTGATATATAAAGAGTTATCTGAATTGTATTTCGTACTATGTATATTATGTATATCATCGTATATAAATATATTACGTACACGTATATTAGTGTTACACCAAATATTTTAGTGTAATTATAATTTGAATTTAGATTATTGAACTCAATTTGGACGATCGAATTCACTCTGGATGATCGAATCCTCTCTTTGTCTTTGTTGTTCTCTGTCTCTTTCCTTCTCCTTCCATCTACTTTCCATTAAATCATCTCTTTCCTTATTCTCTCATAGCACCAAATTAACTGCTATTGATTTCCTCTAATTAGTCCTAGGATTGAATTCTTTGTCCTAACGGCAAAATTTGGATGAATTGCTCCTTTGATTTCGGCCTTTCCTGTGAATTTGAAGTGGCCGTAGCCGTTAGGACAGTTAAAATGTTCTGTCATAAATGTTATTTTTACCACTGATAGGAATATGTTTATCAATAGCCCCTCAGATGATTTTTATGCACCGTGCCGTGATGAAATCATCTGATCACACCTGCATCCACCGATCTGATATTGTGGCCATATCTTTCTATTCAGTTATGGGGATTATATAAAGGCTTTGAGAGGCTAGTTTTCTCAGCCTTTAGTGGTTGTGTTTTGTGGCCTTGAGTGGCTTTATTTCTTGGCCTTGAATGGGTATATAACTTGGCCTTGAGTGACTTTATTTCTTGGCCTTCAATGGCTATATATCTTGGCCTTGAGTGGCTTTATTTCTTGGCCTTCAATGGCTATATATCTTGGCCTTGAGTGGCTCTGTTTCTTGGCCTTGAATGGCTATATAACTTGGCCTTAAGTGGCTCTGTTTTGCCGATCATACGGGTCCTGTATAACTAACCATGATGAAAATATTTATAGAAATAAAATACCTGGGGCCTCATCAAAACCTCTCCATGGGAAAACCTCTCTTGGGACAAACCCACATGGGGAGGGAAAAGAGTACCCCTTATTACAATCTTGCAATAATAAATCTAAATGTAGAACAACTTCAAGTGGAGAGCATTCCAGGTCCTTGGCACGGGCTTACCAGAAGCATCGGACAACTTGTAGGCATCGTTTCCGAGCGCTGCTTCCACCTGATACGGGCCTTCCCAAGTGGGTCCTAGCTTTCCTTCGACTGGGTCACGGGTGTTCGGAAGGACCTGTCGCAAGACGTAGTCTTCGACCTTGAAGCTCCGGGGGCGCATATGTTGCCCGTGGGCTCGCACAAGGCTGCGCTGGTAGGCCTCGGCTTGTTCGTTAGCAATGATTTTTTGCAGCTCTTCAGCGGACTTCCCATCGGGCGAGCGACCTACTTCCTCCAGGAATGGCGGCGCTGCTTGGACTGAATAGGCTCGCGTCTTGCACCCATCTGTCTTCAAACATTGTCGGGCTGTCATTTGGTCGATCACCTCGAACCCGTACTAAGCTACCTTTGTGAGAGAATTGGATCATTTGATGAAGCGTCGAGTGTACCGCACCCATGTTGTGAATCCACGGGCGCCCAATGATCACATTGTAGGAGGATGGCACGTCAACCACATAGAACTCTGTCGTTACTGATTTTCCTCCCAGTTGTACGATCTCCGTGAGCATTCCCTTAGGCCACACCGGAAATGATCCTAATCCGACCAGCTGAGTTACTGCCGGTACTAAGTCCTGCTGCGATTTGCCCAATTTCACGAAGGTGTCGTAGAACATGATGTCCACGGAGCTTCCGGAATCCACCAGCACCCGTCGAACCTTGAAGTGCCCGATCGAGAGGGTCAAAATCAGCGGATCATTATGAGGAAGCCGAATCCCTTCGAGGTCATCATCCGTAAAGCTCACCCCAGCCGATGGTAGCCCCTTGAGCCGCTTCGGGTCCCTGCTGTCTGCTCTCAAGACCTCAAGAGCGTGGCATCCCTTCCGGAACTCGTGTCGACCCTTTACTCCTCTCTTCGGCTTCACATGGACTACATAAATCACCTTCCTTGGAATGCCATCTTCTTGTTCCATACCTTGGTGATTGGCGTTAACAACTTCTTTACCTAATCCCTTAATTGGGTCTTCCTTAATAAATTCCTTCAAGTGGTCCCTCTCCACCAAATACTCAAGATACCTTTTTAATGTCCTGCAATCTTCCGTCATGTGCCCATTTTCACGATGGAATGAGCAGTATTTGCTTGAATCGCGGTCGGTGGGATCCGACCTCATCTTGCTCGGCCATTTAAAGAAAGGTTTGTCTTTGATCTGCGGAAGAATTCGATAAATTGGTATCTTAAAACAAGTGTTAACCGCAACACTAGACGCCTTTGGGGGCAGCCCTCGATCGCGGAATGGGCCTTGTCGGAGTAGCCCCTTTCCTTGCCCATGTCAGATCTGTTAGGCCTGCGGTGAGGGGACGGAGGTCTGCTGTCCATCGAGCCCCTTCTGTCTTTCTTCTTCAAGCTTTGAATATTGTCGAACCCTCTCATGCAGTTCGGCCATGCTTATGGGCGTCCGCAATGTCAGGCTCTCTCTTAAGCGGCACTCCCTCGGGAGAGCCAATCTAAAGAAGGATATGGCAGTGCTCTCCTCGCAAGAATCCATGTCAGAATAGCTCTCGAAGAATCACGCAGAAAATTGCCTCAAGGACTCGCCTCGGCGCTGCCGCAGGGCAAACAACGCATCGACCGAGACCGACTCTCTGCTATTCGCGCAGAAAATCGCGCGAGACCCCTTGCCGAACCCGCTCTGTCCGCTCATGCCCATGAGTTTCTCCTTCATCCATCTCCTCATAGAGTTTATCGGCTCGCTCCCCCTCCTCGCCGCGATGATGATGAAAATTCATGAGAAGGTCCTCCCATCTCTCCTTGCCTCGAGCCCCTTCGTGGCCGTGGTACCTGTTGTATTCCACCCCGCTGGCCTCACCGCGATGCCGATTCCTCCTCTCGGGGTGCCCCAATGGAGCCCCATCAATGATGCTGGCCAATCGGTGGCCGCCCATTTCGATATCATCTCTTGGGCGCTTGCCGTTAGCCTTCTCAAGACGGGCGTTCTGGCGGCGCAGAGTCGCATTCTCCTCTTCCAACTGGCGATTTTTCTCGGCCAAGCTCTTCTCCAGCTCTGCCTCAGAAGCTTCGACCATCCTTTCAATCCCCACGGACGGCGCCAAATGTTACACCAAATATTTTAGTGTAATTATAATTTGAATTTAGATTATTGAACTCAATTTGGACGATCGAATTCATTCTGGATGATCGAATCCTCTCTTTGTCTTTGTTTTTCTCTGTCTCTTTCCTTCTCCTTCCATCCTTATTTATCCTCTACTTTCCATTGAATCATCTCTTTCCTTATTCTCTCATAGCACCAAATTAACTGCTATTGATGTCCTCTAATTAGTGCTAGGATTAAATTCTTTGTCCTAACGACAAAATTTGGATGAATTGCTCCCTTGATTTCGGCCTTTACTGTCAATTTGAAGTGGTCGTAGCCGTTAGGACAGTTAAAATGTTCTGTCATAAATGTTATTTTTACCATTGATAGGAATATGTTTATCAATTAGCACATGGATATATCAATCCTACGTATGAGGTGTGGGGAAAGATGTGAAATATGACATCTCACATTGATTAAATAATGAATCCAAACCTCGCATATAAGTTGGTGAGCTACCCCACCTAACACCAATATATTGGTTTTATGATGGAACCCACTCGACTTGTGTGTTAGGCTTGGGTAGCGTGTGTACGCTTGGGCGTGTGACCCCCTACGTCGTATAACCACCGTGATTTAACAAGGTGAGAAAGCTAGGTGATACAACCTAATCCCAAAAGCACGTGCTCAACATATATGTTGATGCCTTTTTTTAACTAATTCAAAGGGACAAAATAATCCGTCAAAACCACTAACTAAAGAGATGTTCTCATAGATACAAAGTCATTACAAAGAATCATTGACAAAAACTAAACTTTTACCAGAAGACATGATAATCTATCTAATGCAATGCTACTACTTTCGAAAAACTGATCTTCTAGCTAGCTAGCACTTTTAGATGCAAAGACATCTATTAAACTCTCATAGTCAAGATTTTCTAAAAACTCGGGTCGACCTCTATTATTACTCGGGTCGGCCCTGGATATGCCTCGGGTCGGCCCTGGATATGCACCAACTAGTTAACGTGCGGAATCTAATCGGCCTCTATTATTACTCTCCAATACCAATTATTGCTTAATATATATAATAATATAATTTGGATCTATAAATAGAGCGGCAAGGAGCAACGTCTTGAATTCAATTCAATTCATACCACCTCGATCAGAATCATTAAAAATAAACAGCTAGCTAGCTCGGAATGGAGACATCGACATGGTCGCCGTGGAGGATGAAGTTGGCAATGGCGATGGTGATGCTGGTGGTGATGTCGTCTCAGGTGCAGAGGAGCATGCAGCTCCCATGGAACCACCCGCTGCGGAGGAAGGTGGACTTAATCAACCAGAAGCATGGCCCTTTCATTGGCCTTGTCATGGCCTTCCCCACGGAGGAGATTGTCCTCCAAGAGTCTGGCTACTTCAGGGTTTCCACTTCCATTCAGCTCAATGGTCATCCATCGTTTTTTTTTATTTTTTTATTTTTTTTTTATTTTACATGGGCCGGTAATCATAATTTTTATATAAAAAAAATTGGATCTATAACTATAACGTACTCATTAATCATTTAAAAATGTACGTACCTAGAAATACTGCATGGAGTAGTTACCTCTATCACCAACGTACCTATATGCATGATACAATAAAAAAAGGACGTATATATTATATATGTGATATATTATATATATATATATATATATATATATGTGTGTGTTAAATATATATATAGGGAGGACGTTCTACGTTGGGAGAGCCAAAGGAGTACCTTCGGTTTACGTGATGACAGGGGAGCAAATAGTAAGATACACTTAATAATTAAGATTATGGATCATATATAAAATAATTGAATACTTAAATATGTGGAAATGAAATTATATATGCAGGCAAATGCAGCAATGGTGATGCAAATGTTGTTTGACACGTTTGACATAATCGGAGTAGTTCACTACGGCATTGCTGGATCTAGCAACGACTCTTTGAGCATTGGCGACGTTGTCATCCCCGACTACGCTGCCTACTCTAACGCCTGGCACTGGACCGTAAGTCGCTCCGTTCCTTTTTTATTTTTTATTTTTTTTTGTCGAAACAAGTAATATTACATGTACGTGGACGTTGCGTTATAAATAATATATATATATATATATATATATATATGTATGAATACAAAATTAATATATATGTGCGACAGAACAAGGAAACCGCAAAGGGAGAGGGACCGATAATGGGATTCGGGCACTTCAATCTTCCGGAGCCAGGAAACAACCTCCTAGGCCAGATTGAATTCAATTCTGTTGAGGCTTACACCACCAAAACAGTCAGCGGCAAGGGTACACGTACTATATATGGAGAAGCTCTTTTGGATCCCTGTTGATCCTGTTTGGTACCAATTGTCTCTTCAACTTAAGGTGTTTAACTATATCTATATCTATCTATAATTAATTAATTGAGGTAGATGTTTAATTAATTTGGGGGTACGTGATTAATTAATTTGCGACAAAACTAAATTGGACGATTCTGGTAGATTAAAGTAGTATTTGTTGGCCGGTTGAAAATGGGTTACGTTGAAATTTGCACGTTTTCATCAGATTTTTGTCAAAAAAAAAATACATATATATATATATATATAATATTAATTAACATATACTGGTATTGTTTAATTTAAATATATATATATATATATCCTGAATTAATAATTGGATGTGGATGGATGCATTGATCATAAATAAAGTTACAATTTATAGAAAAACCTAAACCTAAAATTGAACTTGCAACCGTTCACTTACAAATCTTAACTACCTAATTATCTTACTAATTAATCTAATTAATTAATTTTGAATCATCAATATTCAAACATGTAGGAGGTGGAGTTGGAACAATGCATAAACGCAACGGGGACTCCACTGTGCGCGCCGGACAAGCCGTCATCGCACTTCGGTCTCAAATCCTCGACGGCGAACGTGTACCTCGCGAACGCCGCCTTTAGGGACTTCACCTACAACAAGTTCAACTTCTCGACGGCCGATGAGGAGACCGCCTCCGTCATCCACACCGCATACTCAAACAAGAAGCCGGTGATCGTCTTCAGGGGGATATCCGACCTGGGAGGGGCCAGCACGTCGTCCGTCTCCGAAACCAGCGGCGATGACAAACTGCTGCCGTCGCCCCTGGCGGCCAACATAACCCTGAAGACCCTAGCTGCAGCCAATGCAATGGAGATGGCCGTGGACTTCATAAAGCTTTTGGGCACCGCTGATGCTAAACTTATCCGTATGGCCAATCAGTGATATGATTCAGTAATTATATACTCCCTCCGTTAATTAAAACTTGACGTTTTACTATTCACGCACGTATTTTTAGGCGTTAAAAACTATATAAAATATTAACTTTTGAAATAATTTTTTTAAATAATATCATACTTATTACTATTAAGTATGAATTTATAAAAACAAATTTAAAAAGAAGTTAATATTTTATATAGTTTTTATCGTTCTAAAAAAGCGTGCATGAATAGTAAACGACAAGTTTTAATTAACAGAGGGAGTATTAATTAATATGCTATGGGTAATTTATTTCAGCAATTTAAATATTGCATGTATGTGTTTTCTGAATTTTGAATTTGTAATTCTAGCCGTGTTGGTTGCCCTGCCATGATGTACGTACTGGTATGAAATTATGATCGACGCTACTGGAATAAATTCATCAGTACGTTAATTAAGCTGGGTTTGAATAAGATTTCGCTTTTCTAACTACTACTATACGTACTGTATTTGTGAATTAGAGTTAATTAACTTAGTTGCACTATCGATCATATATATATATATATATATATATATATATATATATATAGAGAGAGAGAGAGAGAGGGGATAGATGATAGATGATAGATGATAGATGATAGTGTTAATAAATATAGATAGAATCCTTGTACATATCTTTAGTTTTCTTGGAGCCCAAGGTCCAAGTCCTTTGTATTCTATATATATTCTATCTAATGAAAGGCAAACCCCAAGGGGGAATTTACCAAACCTAAAATGGTATCGAGCCTAATTATCTTTTAAAAGATAATTTCTTTCCTAACCCTAGCTTCCGCTCTCCCACCCGCCGCCGCCGCCGCCTCCCTACCCAGCCCGCCGCCCCCTGGCAGCCTCTCCGCCACCCACCATGGCCACCGAAACCTCCCCCAAAACCCCCTTTCATTCGGCCCTTTCCGTCACCAACATCCGCAATTCCATTCCCATCATCCTTGACCTTGAAAACTCTCAATACACGTCCTGGTGTGAGTTATTCAAAAACAATGCTCGTGCTCACCGAGTCATTGACCACATCGATCCTACTCAGAAACGCCCTGACAACATCGACGATGATCTTTGGACCCAACTTGATGCCATTATCCTTCAATGGATTTACGGCACGATCTCGTCAGACCTTCTCCTCACCATCCTCAAACCCAATACCACGGCTCAGAAAGCCTGGAATCGCCTTGCTGATATTTTCCAGGACAACAAGGGTACCCGCACGGTCCTCTTGGAGAACGAACTCTCCACCACAAAGCTCGAAGCTTTCCCGAACGCTGCAGCCTACTGTCAGCGCCTCAAATCTCTGTCTGATCAACTTGAAGCGGTAGGCGCCTCGATCTCTGATCGTCGCCTGTTCTTGCAACTCATCGCCGGCCTCACATCCGAGTACCAGTCCGTCGCCACCTTCATCCAACAGTCCGATCCTCTCCCTTCCTTTGACAAAGCCCGCTCTATGCTGGCTCTAGAGGAGACTAGTCGGGCTCGACTGGACAAGCCGTCGTCTCAGCAAGCTCTCACCGTTACCACCCCACCACCGCCCATCGATCAGACGCCTTCCTCTACACCTTCCAACCGAGAACGCAGTGGCCGCGATAACAAACGCGACAACACTCGCGACAACAACCGCGACAGCAACCAGCGCGGCCGCGGCAGAGGACGCGGGCGCGTCGGACGCGGGCGCGGCCGCGGGGGTCCCCAGCAGCAGCAGCAACAATGGCCGAACTATTGGGGCTTCCCGCAGTGGCCTGCCCCGCCCTGTCCCTACCCCTCGATGCCGCCCCAGCACCCGGGCGCCGGCATCCTTGGCTCCGCCCCTCGCCCTCCGCCTCATGCCCTTGCTGCGTACTACTCGACATATGGTGTTCAGCCCACTGATTTGAACTCCCAGTTCTCGTCCATGAGCCTCAATCCACCGGATCTGACATGGTACATGGACTCCGGCGCATCATCTCATATGGCCCAGCATCCAGGTAGTCTCTCAACTATTTCGTTTAAGAGTCCTTCAAATTCATATATCGTCGGAAATGGTTCTAGCATTCCAATTTTGGGACAAGGCCACACCACAATCCCCACCCACAACCACCCTTTGCACCTCAAAAATGTTATCCTCACTCCCCAAATTATAAAGAACCTTATTTCCATTCGAAAATTTACCATTGATAATTCTGTTTCGGTGGAATTTGACCCATTTGGTTTTACTGTCAAGGATCTTCGCACGGGGACCAGTCGTCTGAGATGCAATAGTACCGGGGATCTCTACCCTCTCGCGTCACCTTCCGCCTCGCCATCTTCCTCACATGTCTCCCTCGCAGCCATGGCTCCACCCATCTGGCATGCTCGTCTTGGCCATCCTAGCGGCCCTATCTTTGGTCTTCTTAAAACTTTTTTACCAGTTGCTTGTAATAACGACTCGAATCGACGTTCCTGTCATTCGTGTCAAGTTGGGAAACACATTAGACTCCCTTTCTCTAGTTCGTTTACTCCTACTTATTTTCCATTCGACATTGTGCATGCTGACCTTTGGACATCCCCTGTGGTGTCTAAGGATGGCTTTCGTTATTACCTTGTCTTATTAGATGATTTCACACATTTCTTGTGGGTCTTTCCAATTAAATATAAATCACAAGTCTTTCCTATATTTGTCCGATTTCATGCTTACGTTGTTACCCAATTTCAACGACGTATCAAAAATTTTCAATGTGACATGGGCGGCGAATTCAACAACCACCAATTTCATAACTTTTTCTCAACACAAGGCATTACCTTTCGCTTCTCTTGCCCTCATACATCTCTCCAAAATGGCAAAGCCGAACGCTCTATACGCACAATCAATAATATGATGCGCACCCTTCTCCTCCACGCCAGCATGCCGCCATCCTATTGGCCCCATGCCCTCACCACCGCCGTGTACCTCATCAACATTCTCCCATCCACTGCTATCCACAATCAAACTCCCACCTTCCGTCTATTTCATCGGACTCCGTCCTATCTAGAACTTCGCGTGTTCGGTTGCCTATGCTACCCTAACCTCTCCGCTACCATGCCTCACAAACTCTCCCCTAGATCCACACCTTGTGTCTTTCTAGGCTACCCCAACAACCATCGTGGGTACAAATGCCTTGACCTCACGTCACAAAAACTCATCATATCCCGCCATGTCACCTTTGATGAGCATACGTTCCCCTTTTCCTATAAATCTTCTCCTCCTTCTCATACTTCCATTGATTCTTCCTTATCCCCCATGGTTCTACAACAATTCTTCGGTACTTCGCCATCTCAAGTCCCCGGCACACCCCCCGCCGCAACTCCAGCCCCCGCGGCCGCGCCCGCTTCTGTCGCGCCCGCGCCCGCTTCCGACGCGCTCGCGCCCGCCACACCCACAGCCCCGCCCGCAGCCTATCAGACCCGATCCAAGAGCGGCATTTTCAGGCCGAAACACATATTTAACCTCTCTGCCTCACCTTCACATATATCCCCCCTCCCCAAATCCCATAAGCTCGCCCTCCTTGATCCCAATTGGAAGGCCGCCATGACCGACGAATATCAGGCTCTTATTCGAAATGGTACTTGGGAGCTTGTGGACCGGCCTGTAGGCGTCAATATTATCCGTTGTATGTGGCTATTTCGTCATAAGTTCAGGTCTGATGGTTCCCTTGAGCGCTACAAGGCGCGCCTTGTGGTCAACGACAAGTCTCAGCAAGTCGGTGTCGACTGCGATGAAACCTTCAGTCCAGTGGTCAAGCCGACCACCATCCGTACAGTTCTCACGCTTGCCCTCTCCAAATCTTGGGCAATACATCAGCTGGATGTCAAGAATGCCTTCCTCCATGGTCACTTACATGAGACGGTCTACATGTTTCAGCCGCCTGGTTTCGTTGAGCCTAGAACTCCAAAGAAGGTGTGTCGTCTTCGCAAGTCCCTCTACGGCCTGAAGCAGGCACCGCGCGCTTGGTACCAGCGCTTTGCTGCTTATCTTCTTCGCATTGGGTTCGTCAGCTCTCGCAGTGATTCCTCTCTCTTTGTCTATCAGCGGGGGCAAGATATGGCCTACTTGTTATTGTATGTCGATGACATTGTTCTCACAGCCTCATCTGATGCTCTGCGTCGTCAGCTGATTGCCTCTCTTTCGTCTGAGTTTGCTATGTCAGATCTGGGGCCCCTCCACTACTTTCTCGGCATTTCAGTTCGCAACACTTCCTCCGGACTCTTCCTCTCCCAATCGAAGTATGTTGCGGAGATCATCGCCCGTGCACACATGTCTGAGTGTAAACCAGTGGTCACACCCGTGGATACCAGCTCCAAGCTAAGCGCGTCTGCAGGTCCGCCAGTTGCTGACCCTACCATGTATCGCAGTCTTGCTGGAGCCTTACAGTATCTCACTTTCACTCGCCCGGACATCAGTTATGCGGTTCAGCAGATTTGCCTCTTCATGCATGACCCACGTGAACCTCACTACAACGCTCTCAAGCGTATTCTGAGGTATCTTCAGGGCACTCTTCATCTTGGTATGCAGTTGACAGCAGCGCCTATTTCAGGTCTTGTGGTATATACAGACGCTGATTGGGGTGGGTGCCCTAACACCCGCCGTTCAACGTCCGGGTATTGTGTGTTCTTCAATGACTCTCTCGTCGCTTGGTCTTCCAAACGTCAGCCTACGTTGTCTCGCTCCAGTGCGGAGGCAGAGTATCGGGGAGTCGCTAACGCTGTTTCTGAGTGTTGCTTCTTGCGCAAGCTCCTCCTGGAACTGCACTGTCCATTGCCGCGTGCCTCTATTGTCTACACTGACAATGTCAGCGCCATGTATTTAGCCAGCAATCCGGTGCAGCATCAACGGACCAAGCACATCGAGATGGACATCCACTTTGTCCGAGAAAAGGTGGCCATTGGTGCTATTCGGGTCCTTCATGTTCCCTCCGCCTATCAGTACGCTGATATCTTCACAAAGGGTTTGCCACGTCAGTTGTTTCTTGACTTTCGGGACAGTCTGACCGTCCGTTCTCCTCCCGCTCCGACTGCGGGGGTCTGTTAATAGATATAGATAGAATCCTTGTACATATCTTTAGTTTCCTTGGAGCCCAAGGCCCAAGTCCTTTGTATTCTATATATATTCTATCTAATGAAAGTCAAACCCCAAGGGGGAATTTACCAAACCTAACAGATAGATCATGTGAACACATCTAGACCGTTGATTTAGTACAAATGGAAGACTGAGATTATTTGGGATTTTAAATTAATTGTAAATTAAAATTAAATAAACACAATCTCACCCTTACATGTAGGCGCGTGATTACAAATATGCTTAACCCTAATCCCATACAGCGTTTTCAATTTCAACCAAAAGGAGAGAGAAAGAGAAGCGGGAGCCATGAGGGGTAGATTTGGGTAAAAGGCGGCGGTTGCAAAGCCGGAGCCTTTCGCCTTCTCCATTATCTTCTAATAATATAAATATAAATATATATTATATTCTAATAATATAAATATAATATATATTTATATTATTAGAATTTAGTTAGATTAATTATTTCTATTATTTAGGAATTAGTCAAGGTGGTTAGAGTAAATCTCTCTCCACCTCTCTCTCCACCTTCTCCATTATCTTTGTACGCTTTATATATTTCGTTCTACTCTTGAATGGAAGATGTGTTCTTCTACACCAATTTTGACATGGTATCTGAGCCTTTCGCCTAATGGCTTTGATCCTCTCCAATTTCCGCCTCCGGACAACTTTCCAAATTTTCGCCTTCGGGCAACAATCCAAAATTCGGCACAAACCAATGCTTCGGCATGTTGCCATCCAAAATTCGGTACAAACCAATCCTTCGGCGCGCATGTTGCCAAGAAATCTATCATACGGCTCAAGCCACCACAAAACCACCTATGAGCAATCCAATCTTGGTTCCGGCCATTACAAAACCGCTTCCGCACTAACCAAAGTTTTGGCTTTTGCCATTCAAATTTCGGCCAAAACCATGTCGGCCTTTTATTCTTGATTTTCATTGGCCAAAACCCATTTCGGCTACACCAAATTGCCTTCGGGCTAATCCAATTTTTTTTTTTATAAGATGAGCTGCAGATTTGGTTTTAATGGAATTAGGAATTCCGGTGAGGAGTGCTCGAGGAGGTGCGGGAACACGAGGTACCCCAAGCCGTTCATCTTCTTCTGCAACAAGTGCTGCAGGAAGTGCCTCTTTGTTCCTCCCGGAACCTACGACAACAAGCAGGTCTGCCCTTGCTACAACAACTGGAAGACCCAGCAGGGTAGACCTAAATGCTCCATTGTCTCCTCCGTTGGAAAGCCCTACCGCAACCATCGAGCCACAACAACTGCCGCCAGAAACCGTCACCACCTTCCCTCCCATTGCAGATCAACACCTACGGGTCAACTGCGCCCGCAACGCCTGCGCCACCCTCACGGCCAGGGGAATCACTAGAGCTTAACACACCACCAGCAACCGCACCCCGCATCGTCTGTTGCCTAAATGACATCCCCGTCAGTCCATCAAGGGTTCGTCGAAAGTCCCGAAGAGGAGGTCCTCACACAACCTGGCCTGGCCCGAAGATCCTCAAAGTTGGATGCGGGTCATCGGTGCCTTCAATTGCGCGAGACGTGCGTGATTACTAGAACTCCCTTCAACAATTATTATTTTTTTTGGAAAAAAAAACCCCTTATTTATGGTTTATTCAATATTTATTCAGTTTTCAGTTTCGATATCTCTCGCTTTAACTGCGGGGGAATATTAGGAAAATAATATATATTTATATTATTAGAATTTAGTTAGATTAATTATTTCTATTATTTAGGAATTAGTCAAAGTGGTTAGAGTAAATCTCTCTCCACCTCTCTCTCCACCTTCTCCGTTATCTTTGTACGCTTTATATATTTTGTTCTACTCTTGAATGGAAGATGTGTTCTTCTATACCAATCTTGACAATGAGGTGTAGATCTGGGCGAAAGGCGGCGATTGTGAAGGGTGCCTAGACGCGCGATTGGCAGATCGAAGACGATGGACGCGCGATTGCGAAGCGGTCCAGGAGGCGGAAGTCGAAGAAAGGCGGAATTCAGCAACCGCCACCGCCTGTTTCGCTTTTGGATTTGGCCTGCTTTGCTGCAATAAAAGTCGAAGGAGGCGGAAGTTGGAGGAGATGGCTATGGTGGCTGGCGAAGGCGGTGGAGGATGCGACGAAAGTGGATCCAGGAGGTGCGGCTCAGCGGCGATCACCGAATCAAATACCTACTACTTGTTCATCCAAGTCTCTCTCTAAAAAACGTAACGCTTATTTTCAATTCATTGTTTTTAAATTGATTTTGGATTATTCAAATGGAGTTTTGCTTGGCCTGATTTGATCAAATTTGTGTCCTTTATGCCTCGATTATTTTGATTGTGGTGGTGGTGAATATTAAGATTTCAATGATACTGTAATTTAGATTTATTTGTTTGTATATATAACTTTATTCATATGTATATAGGATAATTTGGTGGGATTTGTTTATGGGTGAATTTAAAGATGTCAATGATCAAGTGATACTATCGAATAGTCAAGTGATACTATCGAAAAATAAAGCGATATCATCGAATAATCCATCGATACCATCAAATAACCGACCGATACCATTGAATAATCAAGCGATAATCACTCATATACGAGTGAATAATCATCTATATATCACCGAATAATCATTCATAGACGACCGAATAATCAACCATTTATAAAGATTAACAAAAAAAATCATATACCATCGCATAATCTGTTGATACCATTGCATAATCAGACGATACGATTGAATAATCTAGATATAGTGTCGAATAATTTGAAGAGAGTGCACCACACACGCCCTCATTCAGCAAGTGGGCAAAAAAACAACGTGGGTCCCACTGTTTTTAATTTTAAAAAAGCCAGAATTGCCTATTAATCTCAGGCTTCCATTTCATTCAATCAACGGTCCAAATGTGTTCACATGTTACACGATAAGGCCTGATTACACTAGAACCAACCCCTATATATATATATAGGGAATAGATCAATTGTGCACACCCCTTAGGATGTACTTTTTGCAGTGCACAATTGTGGGTAATTGATCGGGTGTGGATGGATGGCTGAGATTAAAAGGATTTTTTTCATTTTATTCTTAATCTAAATTAGTGTGGGGTCTGCGGACAAATTAGTCAAATTGGAGCCACTTTTTCAAAAGACGTGAGGCGCGTGTAAAGGGTGGGAATGGGGATGTGATTTTGGCTTCTTGTGGGGCCCGCAAATCCACCCTTGTCATAATTGGAGGTTTTTGTTTGGATATAGAAAGATTTGATAGGTAATTATTTATTTTTATATTAATGGAAAAAGAAACCTTGGGCTATAAAGATATGTGAAGTGTGGTTCAGGATGTGCCGTGGCGCAACGATGAGATAAGGTGTGGTGGATGATGATACTTAATTTATATGATTTCATCCCCCCTCTCGCCGCGAGGCATAAGGGTAAAACATGATTCATTAGATGTAATGTATCATTTATTGACCCGCTACGTGGCCGTTGCAACTGGCAAAAGAAGCAGCTACATTAGATCTAAAAATTACTCCCTCCGTTCAACAAAACTTGCCGTTTAATATTCACGCACGCTTTTTTAGAATGATAAAAACTATATAAAATATTCATTTTTTTTAAATTTTTTTTAACAAGTTTGTACTTCTTAATAATAACTACGAAATTGTTAAAAAAAATTATTTAAAAAGTCAATATTTTATATAGTTTTTAGCTCCTAAAAAAGCGTGCATGAATAGTAAAACGTCAAGTTTTGTTGAACGGAGGGAGTAGCATTTATCAACTCAATATAATGCAACATATTTTTATGCTACCGTGACATCTTAAACTAAACTATTGTATATCATCTCACCTAAATATAATTTAACGTACAGTTCTCTTAATCTCTAATGCACAACAACAACAACATCGACCTAGTATATCCCACGATAATGTGGAGTCTGGGAGTCCAGATGTACACACTCTTACCACGACTAGGTCGGGAGAGTGTTTCCGATAGACCCAATAATAACAACACAGAAGAATAAAACGGAGACATGCTGACGAAAAGGTAAATTAAGAGACATGACAGCAACATAAAAACACCAGCAATAGACTTGACTCAACAACCTAGGACACTAAATGTCTTCCATCCAGATACTCCTCCGCCAATGTGAAATACCCCAAAGTATTTTTGGGTATTTCTATTTTAATTTAAATAAAAATAAGATTAAAAATTTGATATAAAAGAATTTATAGATTTAAAAAAATATATTATGAATTATGACCCGACTTATCATATTAATGCTAATTATAATTAAAAGTTTAAGGAGGACTTTATCCTCATCATAATCATCTTTAAAAGTCTCAAATGTTATTTTGAATAAATTTAGACAATAATTATTTATAATATTCCAAGAGAGGATAAAATATAATTTGGATGTGGTATATATTTTATAAAAGATATTAGTATGTTAGTATTTATTAAATGTATTTTGAGTTAGGTAAATATTTTATTTGTTTAAAGTGAAATAATTAAATACATATTATTGTGTTATTTAGAGCTTAAAACTATTCTTTACAAAATAAATCAAAGTCAAAACCGGAATAAGATAAATAAGCGGATAAAAAACCTATAACTAAACCGGTTTGGGGTACATGAAACCGGATTAGAACCGGGTTGCTTCTTCTTCTTCCTCCACTTTTAATGGCCTTCAATGTTGATTCTTCAATTTCAACTTCAATTCAAGACGTTTAAAACACGAATTACATCCCAAATTGAATGAGAAATATTAATGTGTCATCAATTAGCGTTTTGAATGAGAATTTCCCCTCAATTACATCCAAATTCATAAACCATACGATTTGGGATCCGAAAGATTGACGTAGAAGATAAGTTTAAAACGCTCAATTGATTGTATGAATTGAATCCTCTCATCAATACCGATTCATTGACATATTCAATTTGTGATTCCGTTCACATTTCAAGCTCGCCCTATAAATAACTTTTTGAGCTTGAACTCAAATCCGTCATCGTTGTCTCAAAATCCAAGCTCCTAACCTACTGTTTTACAACCTAAACACCTTTCGAAGCAATCCCATTCAAAACTTTCCGAGAAAAACATATAAGATTAAAAACGCCCAAATCGGGATTTCACTCCACCGGACACCACCATGGCGCCACCTCCCAGCCGATTCCTCCGCCGCTAGAATCGTCGATGAGGAGCACCCTTCCGCCAGGAGGCCGTAGCCATCAACCCCGTCCACTTCCGTGCCTTGTCGAGACGCCAGGAAGCCGTCGAAGTCGCGTCGGAGACTCTCCGGAAAGTTTTTGCAGAGGTGCTGTCGTATGGGAGAAGGGTCTGGTTTAATTACACAAAACCTCCCAAACCTTCAGTTTTGGTAAAATATGCCCCAGTTCAATTCGAAAATTATAAAGATTAGCCCGCAATTTTAGATTTTTATCTAACTCGCGTTAATTCTTAAATTCGCAGCGATGATCTCAAATCCCTACACACTCATCCCGAGACAAGATTTCCAAGAGGATATAATTGGTATAAATTTCGACTTCTTAATTAATTCATTTTTAATTGAATTAATCGGTCAATTATGTGCATAAAATACCAATTATTAAACTCTTCTTCGTTTCTCGTATTTCATGTGTGTAGAGCCGTTAATAAGTGAGTCAAACTCGTTCACAAGTCTTTGAAGTCCATAGTTGGTATCGAAATCCAACAAGGCGAAAAAGGCAAGTGACTTTCCGAGCCTTTCTGCTCACTTTGGTGCTTTCGTGTCTAGTTGTTTTCTTTCATTTGGTTGCTTGCCAAGTTAAATAAAATAAATTATAATTCACCTGTTTTGTGTAATTTATTTAGCAACCAGTTTGGATTTGGCAAGTATAATTGGGTAAAGTTATTATTTGACCTTAATATAAAATAATAACATAGTTTACCCACCATTTCTTTAAAGCATGATTTATTATTGTTCTTTCATGCTAAAACGGTTAGGTATGTATGGAACATGTTATTTCGTTGATGTTTCCATCCGTTATTTTATTTTATTCTATTTGGTATCCATGTTACCTTGAAATAATATGGATTACTTTTGTAATGTGTGATCACTTAAGATAAGTCATTAATCAATAGTGAGAATGTGAGGATTATGTGTTACGATCGGAACTCAACTGAATAAAGATCAATTCAAGTAAAACGTATCAATCAATGCAAAGTAAAGTGAACCGTGTAATGTGCAAAGTTAAGTGAAAGTGTTGTGGTATAGTCAGGTCGGGGCCGTTATTCCCCGGTCTTAAAGTTTCATGAAACTAACACATTCTGAACGCGCATAT
Organism: Persicaria tinctoria; assembly: GCA_037127255.1. Taxonomy (NCBI): domain Eukaryota; kingdom Viridiplantae; phylum Streptophyta; class Magnoliopsida; order Caryophyllales; family Polygonaceae; genus Persicaria; species Persicaria tinctoria. The sequence goes on along the minus strand of JBANSL010000006.1, from coordinate 49,284,056 downwards.
ATTATCTATCGGAATGTTACACTACCAAATAAAAAGGTAGTAGGTCGTTATCTTCTATTGAAAGCGGGACCGGTATCATATGCTTGATTATTAATTAAGAGGCGTGTCATATGAAATGTGTAACCTATCAAAGTGTTAAAATGTGTAACGTTATATAAAGTTGTGCTCAAGTTATTCAACGTGAGGAAAGTGAAGTTGTGTTCAAGCTATTCACGTGAGAAAAGTGAAGTTGTGTTCAAGCTATTCAACGTGAGGAAAGTGAAGTTGTGTTCAAGCTATTCAACATGAGGAAAGTGAGTGAAGTGTGTGATAGACATTTGTTTTCATAGTGATCACAATTAATTCAAGCTATGTCATATCCCTTCCGTACTCAGGATATGGTTCCTAAGGGTGCTCGTCACCCACTTCTTATGTTATTCAATCATTCGGGATTATCTGTGCCATAACAATTGTGTCGTCAAATTTAGTCCATCTAAAATATTCTAATAATCACATTCGGGTTTAAATTCATACCATTAAAGGTTAATGAGTATAAATCTGAAGTAGTCCCAGTTTCGAACCGTCACTTGCTAGTTCTCGCGAACAAACCGTCCTTTGTTTGGACGGCTAGGGGTCCATTGTCTTCGCACAATACCCCAGTCTCCAGTTCTCGGGTTAAGGTCGAGTCTCTGAAGAGAAGTTAAAGAAGAGGCAGAAGACATTTTATTTTCGAGATTTAATTATTTAAAGTTCTTAGAGAATATTGTATAAATGTTTATGTCTTTACTTTTACAAAGTCTTCCGCTGTAATGTTTTGATGTATCAGATACTGTAACTTTGAATCTTGAGTTTATTTATATATATATATAAAAAAGATTTATTGTATTTTAAGACTTCCGCTATTTATATTTAATTTTGTTATCATCTTGTCTATGGGAGCATGGTAGCATGTCCCTATAAGCGTAAGGTGGTTACGAAGACATTAAAGTCCGAGTAATCACTGGCGCTGCAACATTTCCTCGTTTATAGAAGGGAGTGTTACACAATGGTCTCTATCCATAGTCGAATCTTCCGCAACGTTCAATAAGTTGAGATCCTGTCTGATAACCTTCATCCAACTTTTCTTCGGTCTACCCCTCCCCCCACGGGTAGGCCCCAGATCTAAACTCTCGCATCTACGCACCGACACCGAGAGGGGTCTTCTCCGAACGTGACCAAACCAACGCAATCTGGTCTCCCGTATCTTGTCCACGATACTCGAAACTCCCACCTCGCTCCTAATGTCAATATTTACGATCATATTCAGTCTCGTGTGGTCACTCATCCACCACAACATCCTCATCTCTGTCACTTCTATCTTCTACTCATAATCACTAATGCAATAAGTATAAATGCTATTGTATTATTTTTTATTTTTCTTCTTTAACTAGAATGTAATAAAGAATGTATCTTTTGAAGCAACAACATTAGTAGCGAGAGATAGTGTGTCATCAACACTTGTATCTTCGAAGTACTCATCAGACACTGTAACTGCACTCGTTTGCTGAGCAATTGTAGTGATCTCGCTCCCATTCAACTTTTTCTAGCTGGTTATATGTCACCATTGGGTTATTAGAAGACTATCATTACAGAGAGAGTGTATATCCTGCGATCTACCATGTCTTACTTTTGAGTGGGATTTATTACCATTGGGTTATTAGAAGACTATCGTTACAGAGAGTGTATATACTACGATCTCCCTGTCTTACTTTTAAGTGAGATTTATTGGGTCTATTGTTCTTGTTGCTAAAGGTTAGGAATGGATGTGTATCATCTTACCTACTCGTACTCAATTTATTATCCTAATACCCTGCATGAATCATGATTGAGTGCATAGTTGTTGTTGTAGACCAATATTTTATTTATTTATTCTGAGAATCGATTATGATTAAGGGGGCAAATATGTTTTTTAAAGGAAAATGGTTAAAAGAAAACTATTTTGATTTCCTAATACTAATTTGATTCAGTGGTTGACAAGGTTGCACACCTTAGTCACGTTACCAAGGGTCCCGACCTCCTTCATAACTCGGGTCTTGTTGACATCATCCGTAAGGATGCATTCGGGTAGGCTTGCTCTAACTTAATTCTTACCTTATATATATATATATATATATATTTGTGGGGGTCTCTTCACAAGAATTTTGATGAAGCCAATACCAATTCAATTTGAACGGATTCAAAATAATGCTACTTACTGGATCGGGATTATAAATATTCCTATTTTCGTCGATTAAATAATATTTCATTACTCGAAAAGTTTGTTTTAAATTGTCAAGTTGCAAATAGTTAGTTATCAAGATCTGATTCTTAGTTATTAAACGGTAAAATGCATAAAAATTAGCAATTTGAATGGCTGATCCAAAAGGGCCCGACGAATTCCTAATTTTTATTATGGGCTCGGATTCTTTGTAAGATTTTAGACCCTTGAATGGACCCATTCAAAAGCAATTGGCTAATGACAAAATGAGAAAGGATTGGCATTCCTTCGCTCTATTCAACAACGTACGAACAGTTTCATGGTTTTGGCTAAATGATTGTTGAAGCCTTGCTTTTGAGTAACTGGAAAAAAATGGATTCATACGATCTAATCCATTATCAGAAAGCAATCCTGAACCTGATGGATCATTGCTTTTTCCGGCATACGAAATAGTGGATTTCACTAAATCGATTCTTAGGAAATTCCGAATCATACCATTTGTCTTTACTTCAACAAAAGAGGCGCGCGCCTCTTCTACAGAAGAACTTTTTTTTTTCTTGGTCCCAATTCAATACTAAACAAGTCCGAACTAATTGAATACTTGTGTCAGAAATTCCCTGAATAGGCTTGCCATTTCCATAAAGGATATAATTGACAACTCGAAGTTGCACCTGATCCCTTTCCTTCAACAGATCGCGAGGAAAAAGTGTTGATAAGATAGAAATTTTATATATATATATATATATATGTGGGTTGGTTAATATGTGGGTTGGTTAATGTGTAAACACTCCTTAGGATTTAAAATGTGAACAAATCTGGGCAATAGAATCGAACAAAATCAATGGTTCTCGATTAATCACAATTCTTTTTTATTTTTCTCTAATATTGGCTGGGCCCACCACACATCAACACCACTTCTGGTTCATGGAAGAAAGACTCGTGAGTTCACGCACTCCCAATTGAAACTTTTTTCGGAATTTTCGCCTGGTGCCCTTAAGGTAAGGTTAAATTTGACGGGTGTACAAAAGTTTGACATAATTCGCGAAATGCCTCTGAGGTTTGTAATTTTTTTGCGTGGTGCCCCTCCGTCCATTCGGTTAACATTTTCATTTAAAAAAATAAAATAAAATGAATTCAAGAGAAGTCCAGTCGCGCGACTGAGGATAGAAAGAGTCTGAAATGCTGCAAACCCTAACCCAGGCCCCTTCGACACCGTCGGCGACATCTGCATGCTGTAGATCCACCCGAAAGAAGAGCCAAAGCTTCAAGATGGTTGGTTGTGCGAACTCCTTCAAAAGAAATCAATCAAGATCGGCGCCCCAAAGCAAGGAAATCGACCGACGATGGCAGAGCAAGCAGGAGCGGAATAAATGGCTATGAACTGTTTGTTGCCTCCCAAATCTCAATCAATGGGTTTTGGGGCATAAAACTTGAAAAATCTTAGGTAAAGAGGAATCTGAAGGCGGGATCTCAAGATTTCCTGAAAAGTGATGTTCGATGGCTGCGTTTTCGGGGACTGGTGGCATCTCTTTCCTTCCTCTCTCCCCTTCCTGGTGTTTCCGATTTGTCGGGCGCGGCTCAGGCTCCCTTCTGCCGGTCTCTAGGTCTGATCCGAGTTTGGGAGTCGAAACTCTCTGGTACTAGCTTTCTCTCCTTCTTGAACTTAATTATTTTTTCTACTTGGTATGTAATTGTCTTCTTGAACCCTTATCTGCGCATAAGTTATCTCAAACCCTTCATAAACTTTGTGAATCCGAAATTCATTCTATCTGTTGGATGTGTGGCCAACTGGATGTGATTTGGGATTGTTGGTTGATAAAAGATTATCTGAGGAATTTGTAAAAATGTCCATGCTTGAATTATGTACTCATGTCATTTGTTTATTCAGTAACATCTAACTATTCCTAGAACAATCTTCATTTTAAGGCATAAACTAGAAAGTAGAACTATCAGTCTATAACATCCTTCTCTGCAATTAACTTCTCTTTGTACATGTTTGTTTTATGTGCCATGAACTCGAAAGTAATTATCATCCTTCTCTGCAATTAGCTTCTCTCTGCGATTAGCTTCTTGCTGTGATTTTGAAGCTTGTTAAAAAGTCTACTAGCTCAAATGGTAGAGCATGTGCTTTATGCACAAGATGTGAGTTCGACTCCTACATAGACTAATACAATGATTTAGACTTGTTAAATACCTACACAATATAAGCTCTGTCTCATGACTTGGGTGCATACAAACTCATTTTTTTATCATCTGTCGTAACTAAAGATATCATATCTAAATTGGTTTATTGTTGTTACTGTTGTTTTTATGACCATGATAGCAAAAAATCAGCATTTTCGCCTTGTTGTTATAACTGTTTTTATGAGCTTGATACCCAAAGTAAGTTGTAGAAACACACCCTAAGGCAATATTAAAAGTTCAGAACTCCAGATCAACACATGACAGCAAAAAATCAGAAATTATGCCTTGCTATTACTGCTGTTTTATGACCATAACAGCAAAAAAAAATCATCATTTTCGCCTTGTTGTTATTGCTGTTTTTATGAGCTTGATACCCAAAGTAAGTTGTAAAAACACACACCAAGGCAATATCAAAAGTTCAGAACTTCAGATCAACACATCACAACAAAATAATCTGAATTTTTGCCCTGCTGTTACTGTTGTTTTTATGACCATAAAAAATCAACATTTTTGCCTTGTTATTATTGCTGTTTTTATGAGCTTGATACTAAAGTAAGGTGGAAAAACACACCCTAAGGCAATATCAAAAGTTCAGAACTTCAGATCAACACATGACAGCAAAAAAACAGAATTTTCGTTTTGTTGTTACTGCTTTTTTATGAGCAGGACGGCAAAAAACAGAGCACTTTCAAATGACAGCAAAAGGAGAGCAAAAAATTTCAAAGCAATATAATGATTTAGACTTTTTAAAGACCTATACTACAAAAGCTCTGTCAAAATTTTCAAAGCAAAAGACTAATACTATGTATGTATGGCTTATGTTGGATTCGAACTCACATCTTGTGCCTAAGCACAATGCTTTACCAGTTGAGCTAATAAGCCAAATTTTTCAAAGCAAGAGGCTAAGCTTGAAGGAGCAAAGCTTGAAAGACCTGCTGGATGTAAGAATATGAAGCAAAGAGACATCAAGTTCTCATCTAGTTCTGACTTAGAACCAAATGTCACCTTTATTGAATACTAAACATGTGACCAAGACCAAATGACACAAGCAAGTTTAATAGGAAAGAATTAAGCATGTTGTAAGGTCACATGTAATTGAATTAACACATGAAATATCAAAACATAAAGTCTGAAAAGAATATAATCTAAACTAGTACATACTATTCTTTAAAAACATACACTAGCATTAAGCTTTCAATTGGTGTTGAGCAAAGAGACACCAAAAATCAGTAAGACCATATTTCATAATGTGACTATTGCAGCCCATGCTTCAAACTGCTTGAAAGATGAATCGATATTTATGTCTTGTTCAGGTTCATAAAAAAGGAATCACATAAAAAGAGTGATGACTATGATACGTTAATTCTTTTGATGATACAGTGGATTCATATGATAAGTCATATGGATCTGATCTAAATTTGAACATTAGGTGATAGCAAATTGCAAATCCACCGAGGCAACAAAGGCCCTCAAAAATACCAAATCGACCACCAAACAAACTCTAATTCCTCAAGTTGAAACCAACCAACCAACATATTGCTACCAAATTAGATGTCTTCTAATCCATAAAACCAACCAACAATCTCCAATCCCAAGATTATACAATCATAACCCCCAAAAATCCCAAATCGAAAAACCTAAATCCCTAAAGTTGGAATTGATAGCAGAGACTTACCACCAAGGGATTGGATGTTGTCCCTCGCCTCCTTCCTCCTAGGCTCCTAGCGTAGGGCAATCTTGAGCCGAGCCTGGCTTCAAACTCCAAGTTCTCTCCTCTTGGTGTCGATGGCATCGAGTCTTTCCTTTCTTTCCTTCGATGGTGGCTTTTCCTTTCTTTCTTTCTTTCTTTCTTTCTTTCTTTCAATAAGTAAACTCCGTTATGACGTTTTTCCATAAAAAAAAACAAGCGAGGGGTATTTCACGGAAAAATTGAAAACCTCAGGGGTATTTCACGAAATATACCAAACTTTTGTATACCTCGCGAATTTACCTATATCTCGAGGACACCCGGCGAAAAATCCGAACTTTTTTTTAACCGTTTCAATTCATTTTTAGTATTGATTTTTTTTTTCAATTTTTTTTTGTTTTCTTTTATAACTTTGTTTTCAACATAATTGTATTGAAATTACGTTATTTAAAATTAGAAAGATTATTCATATTTAAGAGATGCTTACTCAGTAAAATTTGATATATTATTCGATTAAATTATAGAAATTATTCGTATGTGAAAAGACGAGTATTTATAAATTTTTTAGTTTTAGGGATGTTAAAATAACAATAACAAATCTTCATTGTTCGGTAAAATCGCAAATGGTATTCATGTGTAAGCGGAAGTTTGAAAGAATTATATATAAATGAATATTATATATAAAAGAATGAGTTTGATATAAATAACAGAATAAATATTCGATTAAATTTGAAAGATTATTCAGTTAAATTATATATATTATTCGTATGTAAGAGGGTAATTATTTACATATTTATTTATTGATTATTCAGTTAAATTTGAAAGATTATTCGGTTAAATTATAAAGAATATTCATATGTAAGAAGGTGATTATTACATATTTATTTATTGATTATTCGGTTAAATTTGAGATATTATTCGGTTAAATTATAGAGATTATTTTTATGCAAGAGGGCGATTATTTGAATATTTATTGATTTTTTAAGAGGGCGATTATTTGCATATTTATTGATTTTTTAATGTTAAAATAATAATGAATAAACTTGTACATTATTCGGTAAAATCACAAAAAGTATTCATAGATGCGAAAAATTATTCATTAATTGATGTGTGATTTTTAAGAAAACCAAACATTATTTGGTAAATTGTGAATTATTATTCTTAAATAAAAATGAAATTTTGTAAAGTTTGACCCCCCCCAAAAAAAAATATAATAATTTTAAAAATGTCAAAATTATGTAATTGTAATTAATTGCCAAAAAACAATTTTTTTTAAAAAAAAGTCAAAGTAACACTATTTTTTATACTTAAATAATACAGAGTAGGAATAATGGAAATGGATGTACAGTACTACTGTACACGAAACTTTAAGGAATTTTTAGCTACAAGGCCTTTTGCAAAATGTCCACTTTTATTTTCCCTTTTGCAAAATGTCCTAATATTATATTTTTGCCCCTCCTTCATTTCCATTCCCTTCCTTCCTTCCCATTTTTATTTTGACCATGGACCGGTCAAAGTCAATGAATTGGTGACAAAAAAAAAATTGGTGACACGTTTTTTTTTTCGAATTTATTTTTTTTATTTTTTTTACGTAATTAGTGTCACCACCTTTATAAGTGGTGACACCGGTCAATGGCTTTGGTGACACAATTTTGGTGACACATGTATGATGATAAACAAATTTTTGGGTGACAATTTTTTTTTTACGAGATTAATGTCACCGCCCTATCGTTGTCACCACAACCCATATCGCTGTCACCACCCTTATTGCGGTCACCACCTCTATCGCTGTCACCTCCCTATCGCTGTCACCACTCCTATCGCTGTTACCACCACTCCTATCGTTGTCACCACTACCTCTATCACTGTCACCACCACCTCTATCACTGTCATCACCACCCATATTGTTGTCACCACCTCTATCGTTGTCACCACCTCTATCGCTGTCACCGCCCTATCGCTGTCACCACCCTTATTACTGTCACCACCTCTATCGTTGTCACCGCCTTATCGTTGTCACCACTCCTATCGCTGTCACCACCACTCCTATCGCTGTCACCGCCACTCATATCGCTGTCACCACCCTTATTACTGTCACCACCTCTATCGTTGTCACCGCCCTATCGCTGTCACCACTCTTATCGCTGTCACCACCACTTCTATCGTTGTCACCACCACCCCTATCACTGTCATCATCACTCATATTGTTGTTACCACCCTTATTGTTGTCACCACCTCTATTGTTGTCACAGCCCTATCATTGTCACCACTCCTATCGCTGTCACCACCACTCATATTATTGTCACCACCCTTATTGTTGTCACCACCTCTATCGTTGTCACCACCCTATCGTTGTCACCACCACTCATATCGTTGTCCCCACCACCCCTATCACTGTCAAATTGATTTTTTTGGTGACAGTTTTTTTTACGAGATTAGTGTCACCACCTTTATAAGTGGTGACACCGGTCAATGACTTTGGTGACACAATTTTGGGGACACGTGTATGGTGATAAACAACTTTTTTGGTGACACTTTTTTTTAACGGGATGACAAAAATAACATATAATTTCATGAAAAATATAGTGTAACCAAACACAATATTACCGAAAAATATAGTGTAATCAAGCATTCGAGTGTTGTCATACCCGAAAAATATAGTGCAAGGCAAGCATAAATCAGTCAAAATTGGGGGAAAAAAAAAGAAAAAATTGGTACTGTAACCAATTCATCACAAATCCAAATTGCACTAGCAGCAGCAAAATTATATTAATTTCCAACACAATGGAAGACAAATGTATATACACTATAACAATTATTCTTGCCAATGATGGAACACAATCATCACACAACCTTTCATTGACCGCTCGCTTATGGATGATTTCCACTAGTTGATTTTAGTCGAAGGCATCGAATCCGTACCAAATATCGATCGACAACGATTAATTCAACAAGATATCATCAAATTGCTAGCAAATTCCACCCCAAATCAATTATTTTCCAACAACTATCGACATTGGAAACACTAATAAGCTAAAGTCATATTCGACGTACATTACATGGATGCAGGCGCTGAAAGACTGAGGAAGAAGAGGAAGCCGGAGAGGCCGCTAGCGTCGGTAGCGTAGGAGAGACCGGAGACAGGAGATCGCGCGGGGTCTGGAGGAGGCGTAGCCGCGTAGGTGGCGTAGGAGGAAGCAAAAAGACGGGGTTCTGGAGGAGGAAACTGGAGCAGTATGAGAGATCGACCTAATTTGCTCTCTTCGTCCCCCGATCGCTGCCATATCCGCGGTCTTTTCAGCGAGGACATAAGGAAGTGCTCGGGGATCTGAATCTCTTGTTCAACTCTAAAAAGTGACAGAATCCCATATCTGAATCTGCGATATGAATCTGCGATTCAGATCGCTGCAATCATAGATTCGAGAAGGAGGCGACAATTTGATTCTGAACGGAGGCGGCGGTCCGAGAAGGAGGAAACTAGAGGAGAGGCGAAATCGTTTAGGAGAGCAAGAACCGATCGCTGCAATCACAGATCTTCACCGCCACCACCACGCCAAAGTTCGTCCAGAGCCGACAATTTGAGGCCTTCTCCATGGATCTCGCTCTCACTTCGATCTCTCAGCCAATCGGCCTACCCTCGGTTTGAATGGGAGGTGACAGTGATGGGGAAAAGGTGAATGGAAGGAACGTGAGATCTGAAAGGAAGAAGATGAGGATTGGGGATAAAATATAAAACACGGGTATAATGGGGGTTTTCAAACAAAATTAGGACATTTAGCAAAAACTGATTTTAAGTGGACATTTTGCAAAAATTGGTTGGCAAAATGGACATTTAGCCAAATTTCTTCAAACTTTAATACCCGAGTAGGTTAAAAATTCAGGTTTGTACCACACGCTCATTGCCATGAGAGTGGGTGAGGTTGTTTGTGGGTCCCACATTTTTTTTAATAAAAAAATCAGAAATGGAGATTAAATCTTCACCATTCATTTAACTCAATTTAAAGGCTCAGATTTGTTCACAAATTGCAACCTAAGGAGTGTTTACAAATGAACCTCCCCTCTCTCTCTCTCTCTCTCTCTCTCTCTCTCTCTCTCTCTCTCTCTCTCTCTCTCTCTCTCTCTCTATATATATATATATATATATATATATATATAGAGAGAGAGAGAGAGAGAGAGAGAGGATAGATCCTATGTGAGCATGACTTATAATGTAATTTGTGAGCAAATGAAAATGGGGCTTAAGATGAAAATCCTCCTTAAAGTGAAAATAGTCTAATTTGGATGTAAATGAGCCTAATTTAAATGTAAATGGACCTAATGAAATGAGTAATGAATAAATGGGCTTAATTTTGGTGTAAATGGGCCTAATTTTATGAGTAAATGGAAAAATGGTTAAATGACCCTAATTATGGGGTAAATTTCACACGCCTCCCCAAACTTTCCATTCATACGAATATTGCCCTTATTTCAATTATGAAAATTACAGATTTTAGCCCGTAATTTTTATTTGAAATAATATTATTAGGTGCAACTATAATATTAAAAAAATACAACAAGAATGTTACATTACAGTTTTTGTCTTTATTTTAAAAAGGGAAAAAGATGAGATTACAAAATATAAAGTGAACAAATAATACAATAAATGTTATTATTAATAATTGTGCATTTTCATAATGTGTCATACCAAAAAATTTCTTTATGGACCGCTATTTTATGACAGTTTTGTACTTTAATGCAACATGTGCCATTAAAAGCATATTAGCTCAAAAAATGGTATAGTGATGTGCCCATGCACAAAGGTTCGAGTTCAAAATCCCGCATAAGCTATTTATGGTTGCTTTTTTTGTGTTCCCGTTCATGAATAAGATTATAAAGTGCAATAATAAAATAATAATGTGCACAAATAAGATGATATAATGCATATATAACATTATATTGTGCAAATATAACTTTAAGTTGTGCAAATATAACACTATGTTTTGCAAATGTAACATTATATTGTGCATATCTAATAATATAATGTTACGTTGTGCACATATAATATTATGTTGTGCGAATATAACATTATATTGTGCAAATATAACTTTAAGGTGTGCAAATATAACACTATGCTTTGCAAATGTAACATTATGTTGTGCATATCTAATAATATAATGTTACGTTGTGCACATATAATATTATGTTGTGCGAATATAACATTATATTGTGCAAAATATAACTTTAAGTTGTGCAAATATAACACTATGTTTTGCAAATGTAACATTATGTTGTGCATATCTAATAATATAATGTTACGTTGTGCACATATAATATTATGTTGTGCGAATATAACATTATATTGTGCAAAATATAACTTTAAGTTGTGCAAATATAACACTATGTTTTGCAAATGTAACATTATGTTGTGCATATCTAATAATACAATTGTGTAAAAGTAAGATAGAATTGTGCAAAAGTAGTATACATTTGTGCATAACTAAGATTATAACGTGCATGATTAACAATTTGCGATTGTTGCGCTCTTGTCTATTATGTAACCTATGTGGGATTTGAACACACATCTTTGTGCAAACGCACATTGCTCTACCAATTGAGCTAATAGGCTAAATTATGATTTTCATGCTAAAATAGAAGAACCTAATCGACCTAAAGCATATCGCAACAAAATTCTAAAATCCAATTAGCTCATGATTCACAACCAATTTGACAATGCTATGAACATGAAATAGCTCCAAATCAACCCAACATCACAACCATATAATCAATTTCAATCAATTTGGATGTTGGCAAAAAAAACCCAAATTCTAAAATATATCGCAATAAAATTCTAAAATCCAATTAAATCATGATCCATAAATAATTTGACAATGCTATGAACATGAAATTAGCTCCAAATCAACCCCACAACACAACCATATCATCAATTTCAATCAATTTGGCTTTTGGAAAAAAGCTCCAAATTCTAAAGCATATCGCACTATAAAATTCTAAAATCCAATTAGCTAATGATCTATAAACAATTTGACAATTATATGAACATGAAATTAGCTCAAAATCAACCCAACAACACAACCATATCATCAATTTCAATCAATTTGGCTTTTGGCAAAAAACCCCAAATTCCGCTCCTAAATCAAACCCTAGGTTTTCAATCTCAACCTAAATCATTCAAACAATCTAAATAATTGTAATAAACAAGTTTAGGGATAGAAATCATACCAAATTCGAGTTGAAACAAGGAGCAAAATCGGGATTTCGAAGGTATTCCGAGCCAAAAATGTCGAACAACACTTATGGGGGAGATGGGCTCGGTGTGAGCTCGGCTGGGCTCGAACCATGTGGGTTCCGGTCTCGGGGGGTGCTGCTGGTGGGCGCGAACAAGTGGCTCGAACAGGGCCACGTTTGGGTTCGGGGGTGGCTCGAACAGGGCCAGGTCTGGGCTCGGGGGTGCGCACAGCGGTGGGCTCGAGGGCTGCTGGTCAGTCACTGATGGCCGGAGGTGGCTCGAGGTGGGTGTGGGTGCGGGAGTCCGAGAGCGTTGCTTGCCTCCTTCTACACGCGGTATGTTTTTTTCACTTTAAGCATTATTTTCATCTTAAGCCCCTTTTTCACTTTAACCTCACCCTATATATATATATATATATATATAGAGAGAGAGAGAGAGAGAGAGAGAGAGAGAGGGGTTAGGTCAGGTGTTTACACCCCTTATTGTGTTTTGTGTTAACAAATATAGGTCATTGATTGATTAGAAATGAATGGGTGAAATTAATTGAGACTTTTCCTTTTTATTTAAAGAAAAAAGAGTAGGTCCCACCACTTTTATAGCCAACTTGCTGAAACAAAGCGCGTGTGTTTTTTTGGAGGTAACATTTTTTTTTTCCAGTTATATATTGTTCGGTAGTTTGATAGTAAATATTCGTTAAGTTGATAGTAATTATTCGGTAGTTAATAGTAATTATTTGGTAGTTAATAGTAATTATTCGTTGGTCAATCACGCAACTATTCGCTAGATTAATAGTAACTATTCGTTAGATTAATAGTAACTATTCGTTAGATTGATACTAATTATTCGGTAGTTTTGCCAGTTATATATTGTTCGCTAGTTTGATAGTAATTATTCGTTAAGTTGATAGTAATTATTCGGTAGTTAATAGTAATTATTCAGTAGTTAATAGTAATTATTCGTTGGTAAATCACGCAACTATTCGCTAGATTAATAGTAACTATTCGTTAGATTAATAGTAAATATTCGTTAGATTGATAGTAACTATTCGTTAGATTGATAGTAACTATTCGTTAGATTGAAAGAGGATGTAGATGTAATGATTGGTTTCCACATTTAATTAACTATATATACAGATGAATAATTCCTTATTATCAACGAATATAAACTCTGACTTGCCGAATAATGGCTCTGAACGTGAAATTAATGAAAAACAAAACTAGAAAAATTCTGATCGGACCACAATTTGCATTTGCAACAAAGATTTCACATTGACAAACACCAAGAACCGAATGATTATTTCATCCCGAATGTTAAATAGTAATTCAATCAAAACCAACTTAATAAACAACAATTCAATGAAATTCCCAAATTGAGTACCGGATTCAAGAAATCCCCAATTGAAGAAATCCCCAATTCAAGAGAGCATTGTAGACTCTTGCAAAACCGAAAAGGGAGGCTCACAACGCTTGTGGGAACGAGATGAGAGGCGTCGAGATGCGAGAGAGACGTGGTACCACTGAGCCGGGATCGCGATTCTAGGTCTTTTGGGAGCGAAATCGCATATGCAGGCGACAGCGCTTGGTGGCGCAGTTTGGAATTGCCGAAGATCCACCAGGGAGTTGCCGGAGATCCGCCAGGATCTGGATTCGCATCCTCCATCAGTCGCCATCGCTGGCCGCCATCAGTTGCCAATGGAGTTGTCGGAGATCCGCCAGGGACTGGATTCACATCCTCCATCGGTCGTCATTGCTAGCCGCCATCGATCGCCTCCATCGACCGTCCGCCTTCGTTGTACCTCGCGGTTCGCAGGCCATTCCGGGAACACAAGCGCCGCTCATATCCTCCATGGGAGCAAGGAGGAGGAGTCGCCATGGCTTCAAATCGCCACCGCCTGGTCTCTCTGATTTTGTGCGGTTTGTGAATGAGGATTTCATAAGATAGGGTTAGGTTTATACACGCGCTATTAAGGGATGGGCTTGGGGTTTTCTTTTTTTAAAAAAAATTTAATTTAATTTATTGATTAATCTCAACCATTCAATCACACTAAATCAACGGCTGAGATTTGTTAACACAAAACACCCTAAGGCTTGTTAACATTTCATCCATACTCTCTCTCTCTCTCTCTCTCTCTCTCTCTATATATATATATATATATATATATATATATATATATATATATATATATATATATATATATATATATATATATATATATATATATATATATATATATATATATATATATATATATATATATATAGGGGGAGGTTCAAGTGGAAACAAGCATTACCATAGAAACTCTTTTATGGTGGAAACTTTCAATCTCAACCCTTCCTTCTCCTTCTAGATCAATGGTCTCTTTATTAGATGGCAATTTTGATATTTATGTGAAGTTTAAGCCTAATTAAAAAAAAATAGAAAACCCTTAGTTCCCATATAGGCATTTCCCATCTCAGATTGTACTGCGCCTCTTTCCTCGCTCGGTCGCTTTTGCTGAAGCCGCCTCCTCCTCCCAATTGCTCTCCGCGTCATCCCCTCTCGGTCGCTCACCGCCTCTTCGCCTTGGTCTCCCTCCACCTTTGTCTCTCGGTCGCTGCCTCTGTCTCTCTCCGCCCCTTCCACTAGTTCAAGGTCACCATTTTCACTGGTAAGGTCGCTACCCGCCTTTTCCCCTTGGTCTCCCTCCGCCTCTGCCTTTTCCCCAAGGTCGATGTCCGACTCTTCCCCTTTGCCTAGATCTATCAATAAATTAGGGTTTCTTGTCTGATTTTATTTTGATTCGAGTACTTGATTCAATAAATTAGGGTTTCTTGTCTGATTCGATTTTGATTCAATTAATTAGGGTTTCTTGTCTGATTCGATTTTGATTCAATTAATTAAGGTTTCTTGTCTGATTTGATTTTGGATTAGAAGTAAACACATTTAACACGCCTGGTGTCTTGGAACATTTCCATTTTCTCAAGGTTAGTGTCTTGCAATTGTAGGAGTTGGTCCTACTGGTGTTGAACATTGCCATTTTCTCAAGGTTGATTGCTGCAGAGACCATATATTGAACACGCAAGGCTGGCTAAATCCAAATGTTCAGTGATTCAGTTCATTTCTTGATTGAAGGATCAGTAATTATTGCTGCAGAGCTGACTTATTATATTTTCTTGCTTCAATCTATTGATGTATGCCATTATCAGTGATTCGGTTCATTTGCTAAATCCAAATGTTCAAAGATGGCTGACTTATTATATTTTCTTGCTTCAATCTATTGATGTATGCCATTATCAGTGATTTAGTTCATTTGCTGAATCCAAATGTTCAAAAGATGGCATTGAGGTTCTTATTAGAAGAGTGAAATTTGAGAAGTGCAAGCTGAGTTATGGTTTTAGGAATATCTTTTTAAGTCTATTACCTCAATGGAAGAGCAATGTGTTATTATACACATGATATGGGTTCGAATCCCATATAGACTTTCTCTACACAATAGATCTACAATAATAATGTGAAACAAAACCAGTAATCTGAAAAAAACAATCAGTAATGTCCTAAAAATTATTCCTGCAATAATCAGAAAAAAACAGACAGCAATAATCTAAAAAACAGAAGCAATAATCTACAAAACAGAATCTGAGATAATATGAAATGGACAACAATAATCTGAAACAACAGAATCCACAAAGTCATGGAACAGACAGTAATAATCTGAAACAACAGAATCCACAAGGTCTTCAAACTAAATGACAGTTCAGAAAAAAGAACACAAAAAACATAGATTCATTTTTTTTTTATCACTTCTTGGAACAAGTGCGACTATTATGGTTTCCTTCTCCACATGTTCTACAAAGTCTTTTGCGCTTTTGTTGCAGCTCCATTGCCAACTCCTTTCCTCCTTTGATTCCTTTACCACTTCCCTTCGTATGTACTTCATTAGGTGGTAAAATATCAACTACACTTGGAGCACTCGATCCGATGAATGACTCTAACTCGCGAATCTTGCTCCCGCTTATATTGCCATGATGCTCATCTGGGTCTCCCAATTCCTTCATAGCATCTTTTATCGCCTTCGACACAATTGCTTGTCTTGTTATATCCCTTCCCGCAAGTTGCATACAACTAAGAAAACTCATCCAGTTCTTCTGAATTTGTAGCTCTTCACTCCCCATTTGGGAACAACCTTCTAGCACATTCCCCTCTAGATCATATATTGGCTTGTTTGATGCCAATTTTGTCCACCGATCGACAACATAAAACCTTGGAAGCTCATCTAATCCTTTTAAAAGACACAATATATGACGACAAGGAATTCCTTCACCTTCAAACATCTTACATGAACATTGAGCTGCGTGGGTTAAAGGATGGTACCGAATTGTCCGTCGTTTAGCATCCTTTTGACTAGAATTTGTGATGGTGATCACTAATCCCCCTTCCTCCATCTCTTTTCTATCATAAACTTCATAATTCATACAAGCACACCATAACTGTTTTTGAAATATGTCAAAGTTGGCGCAAGTATAAAGTATACCTGCATGAAGGGATTATCGTTAGATATATATGGGAAAAAAGGTCACAAAAATAATAAGCAAACTATGTGAAAAGTGTGTACCTGTATGTCTCTCTAAACCTCTGTTTGTCTTTAACTAAGGCACCGAAGAGAAGGATTTATGGTCTAATAAGGATTGCCGATGCCTCTGTATCTCAACTGCACCTTCATATCGCATCCAGAACTCCACTAAACTGAGATGAGGATTCGTGAAGTTACAAAAGAAGTTATTCTCACTTTCAGATCTCGAAGTTGTCCTCATCACTCTCCCTGGACACAAATCCTTCAAAAACGCCGGTATCCACATGCTCCTAATTTTGTATAGGCCTCCCAACCAATCATTCTTTTCCAAGTGATACTCAACAATGATAGAATTCCAGCTTGACTCAAACTCCTCTATCATTTCTGAATTGTATACACATGCCTTGAATTTGGAATTAAAACCAACATCACTCCACAAGGACACCCCTACCTTTTCTGAAAGCTTTCTCATTATATGCCAAAGACAGAATCTGTGAGAGGTAGTGTCAAAAACAAGTGGAATTGCATTCTTCATAGCAGGATCCTGATCTGTGATTAAGCACATAGGTTTATGGCCTCCCATCGCTTCTAGAAACTTCTCAAACAACCAAACAAAGCTCTCTATTTTTTCCGACACAAGGAATGCCGCTCCAAATGTGATGCACCCCCTATGGTTATCAATTCCGGCGAAAGGCGCAAAGATCATCTTATACCTATTGGTATCATATGTTGTATCAAATGACACTGCATCACCATATACTGCATAATTTCTTCTCGACGCACTATCACACCAAAACACATTCTCCAATCTACCATCATCATCGACTTCATATGCAAAATAAAAGGAAGCATTCACTTCTTTCTTCCTTCTTAGATTATCAATAAACATTTGAGCATCAGAATCCTTGATGAAAGTCTTCAAATCCCTTTGAAAGTTCTTCAAATCTTGTTGGCTACATCCAACATTTTGAAAACCACCAACTTGTTCCTTTATAATGCGATGAGATTTACTAGCACCAACATTTGAAACACTCAATGACTTAAACAAGGTACGATGGACACTAGTTATACCCCTATTTGATCTTAACATGTGCTTTTTGGAAGGAGTTGTAAGCATATGTGTATGAGCTTCATGGAATTTGTACACAACATATTTATCATCATCGGTTCTTCTAAATCCCACTAAAGCATTACACCCTTCCCTTGTCAATTTTCGATTTCGTTTCTTTCCATTCTCTTGTTTTTCTTTCCCCTTGGACTTATTAGTATCTTCCTTAAAGCCTTCCTTCGAACAACGCAATTATCTATACTTAACATCACCAACTTTATCTTTTCTAGCAATGGATTTCCTCATACTAAAGCCAACATGATGAGCATAAGATTTGTAGAATTCTTCACATTGGGCCAATGTTTCAAACTCCATTCCTTCTTTAGGCTTCAACTCTTCATCGCATTCTGGAATCCATTCTTTCATTACAATTATCGCCCCTTTGTCGGTTTTTGTTGGTGTTTGATCTCTCACTCTTTCAACAAGATCGACATTAGCATTATAATCTATCACAATAAGAAAAAAAAAACGTCGTTAGTTTAAGAATATCTTTGTCAATCACAAATATGAGAAGATTCTTTATATGAAATAGACACTTGTTTCTAAATCCTAAATAGACACTGTGTTTCTTCAACCATTAAACCCTAAATAGACATTGTGTTTCTAAATCTATTAAAGCCTCAACAAACACTAATAAATGAAAAATGTGGAAATCTTACCTGATTGAATTGCAACACAACCAATCGAAACGTTTCCCGACATATGTAATTCGCTCCCCGACATTGAAAGTCTTCCCAGATTTAGGCAAAAACAACGACAAGATGAGGAGGGGTAGAGGGGGCGAGGTCGTACCGGAGAAGTGGGGCGGGTAGGGAAGAGGTGTTGCCGACAATGGCCAGATATTCAACGGAGGCCGGAGGGAGGGAGGGAGCCAGGGAGGAAGGAGGCAACTGGAGAAGATGGGTCGGAAGGAAAGAACGACGCTTTGGGGTTTTTCAAATTTATTTTGCTTTAATTTTTTATCTTTAATGAATGAAAATTTTATAGCCTTTGATTCAGAATGAAGGGCTGAGATTAAAAGTTTCCACCCTAATTTGGTTTCTATTGGAAGGGGTGTTTCCACTTGAACCTCCCCCTATATATATATATATATATATATATATATATAGAGAGAGAGAGAGAGAGAGAGAGAGAGAGAGAGAGAGAGAGAGAGAATAGGTATCTTGTGCACACCCCTTAGGATATACTTTGTGCACAAATTTAGACCGTTGATCTAAGTGAAATAGAGGGATATGATGATGACACGTGTATTGGGTGATTTTAAAAAAATGTGGAAAATTAGTCCCAATCTCACGTTCAGCGCGTGGGGAGAAAGTGGGATAAAAAACCTAAACGTGGTGTGTTGTGTTGAAGAGAGCCCGACTGTTTTGTTGGAGCCTAAAGGGCTGAGTTGAAGGTGGCGAAGACGAGAGTGCAATTCCAAATGCCGACTCTCCGGTCGAAGCGGCGGCGCTCTCCGGTCGAAGCTGCGGCGCGGTGGACTGTTGCTGTCGACGCAGGGCGGGCTGCTGGGGCTCGGTGGTTTCTTTCGAATCTGCAAAGAGATGCGAAAAGGGGCTTCTGGGGCTCAGAGGACTGTTGTTGTCGGCGCAGGGGCGTGGATCCGGCGCTGCTGGGGTGGGTGGTGGCCGGAATGCATGCTGTCGGCGCCAGAGAGGGGGTGCGGTGGTGTCTGGGTGCGAATGGAGGCGACTGCGAAGGGGAATGCGAAGAGGGAAGGGGCGTCGGTGCTGCTGTGCTGCTGCTCACACCGGGGTGGCCGAATCTGGTGAGGGGGAGCGTCGACGGTGGTGTGGTGGTCGGAAGGTGGCCGGAAAAGAGGAGGGGAGGTGGCACCGAGATCCCTCCCTCAGTCGGTGAAGATGGTAGCAGTTTTTCTTTTTTATGAATTTGGGATTATTCGGTGGGATATAGGATATTATTCGGTGGGATATAGAATATTATTCGGTGATATTAAATAATTATTCATAGAAATCGGGGTTTTTTTTATGAATTTGGAGTTTATGAAATATGAAACATTATTCGGTGAATTTTGAAGAATTATTCGGTGAAATATGTAATATTATTCGGAAAAAAAAAACAAAACATTATGAAATATTATTCGCAAAAAAAAACATTATTCGGTAGTATGTGTCTAATTATTCAGTGGAATTGGTGAATTTTTATATAAGATGGATTGAAAAAGATAAAAAAAAATATTATTTACAAAAAAAAATATTATTCGGTAGAATGTAAAATATTATTCGGTTGAATTGACGGATTTTGAAAGTAAATGAATTCAAGGCTGTTTAAAAAAATTATATATATTTTGGGTGAATAAATTGTGTAAAAAAAATAATTTTTAAAAAAAAGAATGGAGATGGGTGAGAATGTGGATTCATGTGAGAGAGTGGGAGAGATTGAGTGTTTTTGGCAAGGGGGGCCCACAAATTAAAAAGAAAAAAAATCACTTTTAATCATGGCTCTCGATCCCTCTCCATCTACGATCTAGAATTGTGCACTAGATACACTATAAGGGTTGTGCACATGAGAACCACTCCATAATATATATATATATATATATATATATATATATATATATATATATATATATATATATATATATATATACAAATGAAAACCAAAGAAAATAAGAATAATTTTGATATAAAAAGATACAATCAAATAGGTTTGGCAATGTTGCGAAAATTACCATACCAACCAAGTATTAACCGTGTCAAAATATATTGGTTACCACTGTGATGGTAAATGATAATGGTGGTTATCATCGCGTTGGTAACCACTATAACTTGGAACGGTAGTTGAAATCGTATATGGAATAGGAATACTAGGGTGGACACAAATCCCGGTCCCGGTTCCGTCCCACAGAAATTATGCGGGATGAGATGCGGGACAAGACTGTGGGATCCCGCAAATCCCGGTTCCGTTTCGCATATTTATATTTATCTTCATGTTCATGTTTACATTTATATTTATATTTATATTTAATACACGGGACGAGAGTTTTAATTTTGGTAGTAGTAAAATTTAGAAATTTAGTGATTTTTAATTATATACTTGGTTGGTTGTAAGCAATTTGAAAATATAAAATTACTATAGGCTTGGGGGATTAGGGCTATAGGAGGCAAATAAATTAAAACAATTTCTTCTCCATTCTGAAATCTATATTCAATTCTAACCGGTTAGGGATACAGCCTACAAGAGGCTTGTGCTGCTGACAATGTTTTTTTGTATGAAATTGTGTTGTTGGGAGTATTAACATTACGGTGATATCATTCTATGAAGCATGAACTATGAAAATATTTTTTTTAAGTTTTTATAATATCTTATTATTTTTATTTGAGGGACAAGGTCCGTCCCGTCTCGTGTGGGATAAGGCCCGTCTGGGATTCGAAAAAAAAAAAGGTGAATCACGTCCCGGTCCCGTCTCAGAAAAATTAAGCGGGACGGGCCTCATCCCGGTCCCGTCTCGTCTCACGCCCACCCCTATGGAATACTACGGTTATCATGGTTACTAAGTGTATGTGTGTGTATATATTATTTTTTTAAAATTTATTATTTAATGTTAGTATAATATGTATAACTAAGGTATATTATAATTATTAATGATTTTATTATAATTTTAATATGTTATCATGTAATTTAATATGAAATGTTAAACAATAAAAGAAAAGAAAATATTAAGCCTAATTAAAAATGTATTGTCTGCTTTCCCAAGATCTCGCCTCTCTATGTCGATTAGTCGAAGGCTCAAAGTACCCCCATTCTAGACTTCCAGCAAAGAACTCTAACTCAATTCAGTCAGCTCACAACGAAGCAGCGTCATTCCAAACTTCTAGCGCCATTGTAGATTTTCAGCGAAAATCTCTCAATTGCTCTCAATTGGAATCTGACCAACCCACACTGATTTCTATATATGTAAGTCTCATTCTTAATAATCCTTCCTCTCAATTGCTAAGGTTGGTAACCATAGTATCGTTCTGATGGTATTCACAAATATTGTTGGTTATCACAATTGACGGTTGGCACATGGTACAAAAATTAGTGTACTATCTATAGGTGGTATGGTAATAATAATTATCATTTGTATCGTGCCAACCCTACCATCAAACCATAAACAAAGTGCAAATAAACTTAAAGATCAACAAAACATAGGATAGTAATTATCACAGTGCCAGATATATTCAATAGATAGTTATATAATTAAGGGTAATAATTAATTTTAGTGAAATTCCACTCAATTCTTACAATAAGTACTACTAAGGTCATCTCTCATGGTTGGTTAAAAATTGGGTTTTGGCTTAATTTTACTCTCACCTTAGGCCAAAACTCAAGTTGGCCTTTTTGTTTTTTTGGCTTATTTAAAAAAAAAGGTCAAATTTGGCTTTCTATTTTGGAAGGCCAAATGCTATTATTGATTGATTTATTTATTTTTAACTATTTAATATTTATATAAATCTATAAATAATATAATTATAAATCTATATATTATATAATTATGATTTTTAATTAAAAATAAATGTTGTACGTAGTGTTGTAAAGATATTAAAGAGTTCTTTGATATGACTATAATATTTGACATATTTGAATTACCATTGCATAAATAATATTTTTATTTATGCAATGGTAATTATAGAACGTTTAGCCTGTCATAGATATTAAAGAGTTCATGATTACATTAGTATTTATAGAACGTTTAGCCTACCAAAGTTAGCCTACAGGGGGACGACAACATCGTATAATAGGCTAAAAAATAATATTCTATAAAATATTCTCTTTTTCTAGGCTATTTTTCCTAGCCAATATAACCTACAAGTGGAGATGCCATAAATAACTTTGCACTGTTAAATTTGTATTGTTTTGGCCATGGAATAAAGAAGCAGGATCAATTTTGTCCCAAACAAAGCACCCACGGGAAGCAGGATCTAATGATCTATTGTCTTTTTTAACATGCTTTCAATTTCTAACCCAATGAACACTCCACAAATTACAACGGAAATCAAACACACAACAAGCTTATCCTCGTTGCCACGACGTCTCCTCCCTAGATGCACCACACCAACACAGCGCTGAACCAGTGTTCAAACACTACTAGTGGTGACTGGTGACTTTGCAGTAGGGGCTACCATGTACTCCAAATGGAACGTCGGCGTTCCATATATAAGCTGGAAAATGTGATGTTTGGATGTAGCCAATTGAAACACAGTCTCTTCCATGGCGCTACTGGGGGAGATTCAATCCCAGTAAGGCAAGTTGTTCTGGTATTGCCCGGTGGACCACAACATTCTATCCTCTGGAGATCAAATCAACATGCATTGGAGATGTGCCGGACATACCTGAAGATACATGGAGTCAGGCACCACACTTGGCCTAGTTCGTTGCTGGCAATCAAGGATCAATGCATTTGAGACAAACTGTCCAGTTTTGGCATCCGGCTCAATGATGGATCCCAGTGGAACTTCCAACCTCAGAACTTTATATGACTTCATTTGAATGTGTCTCGACTCGAATAGGGAACCCCCAGCAGCATAACTTACATGTCGGAAAATACAATGAGCCCTAACTCAGTTGTGCCTGCTTCTAACTTCTAAGTGTGCTGATGAATGAGAATACAAGAAATGCAGCCATGACAAGAATATACAGTGATTATAGGTCGAATTTTGTCCCTGTTTTGTTTTGTGAAGATAATATAGTAAACAGGGTTGCATTTTTAATGTCAGAAACACACTGATGCAAAACACGCAGCAATAAAGTAGTCCCAGTTAATTCTCGAAAGCATACAAATCAGCATAGGTGATGTTCCGACTGAATTTCTTTATCAACAATCAGCATTCATCCATTCGTCTAAGGTAGGAGTTGCGACACCAATGTTCTTCGTATCAAAAATGTTGGCTGGCAGAGTACACGGAGTATAGGGGTTTCATGTCAGAATTATTGGGGAAGGTAGAGTACACAAAGCATAGGGGTTTCATGTCAGAATTATTGGAGAAGATTTGACATAAGAAATGACAAGAAAAACAAGCACTTTTTCCCCAATTTCCTTTATCAGAAATGCAGCTGCAAAAATAGTGTAACAATACAATTGATCAATCAAAAAGCCCTTTTTTCCTTGAATTGCTTGCTTCAAGTACACATGTCACTAGCGGGTTTGTGGTTTCATGCTATACCTAGATAAGTACTCGACCTTCAGAGAAATTATCGAATTGGATAGGTAGGGTTCTCACTTCTCAGGTTGCCTTGGTTCACATTTTAAGAGGGGTGATAGCTAGGAAATAAGTTTATGGTTCTTTCTAGATTATTTTTTAAATAAAAATGATCTAATTTCAGGTTTTAAAACAGTTTAAAAGTAAAGAAATTAACTTGTAACCGAAAAAATAAAAGGGAAAGAAATTAACAAACTGAAAAAGTGGACTCACAGGCATGAACTTCTGGAGTTGCAGCTGCTGTGGCATCCACAATAACGCTAACAGAAGGGTAATCCAGGGCTACAGCATCGAAAACTGTCTGTCTGATGCAGTTTGGAGTTTGTACACCTAGATAGATAACACATTTCTACTGATGTATTGAATCTGATATTGCAAAATTAATAGAAAAGAACCAAAACATTTAAAAACCAAACATAATCAACAAATAACATGAGCATAGGAGATCAATTCATAAGCTTTCTTACCAACAACAACTAAGCTATCGATTCCAGAAGTCCGAAGAAATGAGTGAAGGGGTGTGGCAAAGAAGGCACTAAAACGTGACTTGACCAATTTATAGTCCTTTTCACAAATCACAAGCCCATCAACTAGCTCTGCACCAACGCTTCCCGTCACAGTTGGTCCTGTCTTCTCGGTAGTGTAGCAATGCCTACGAAATAGTTCCACATCTCGTCCTAAAGGATCGTGCTCACGAACAACCTTGACACATTTTTGGATAGGATAAGACACTATAAGTTGTACCAGTCCTTTTTAGTTCAAGCAAAAATTAGAAGATGATCAGACGTTCCAGTAGCATTTATAAAAACAGTAACGAGGACAGTTCACACCCAAGGCGAGGTGTGAACCATACTACATCTTTTTGGATGATGATGCTTAGACCTGATCAACAGACACTTGACATACAAGACACAAGGAGCCAAACTTAGCAAAGTTTATCAGCCACCTTATTCGCCTCCCTAATACTGAGCAATTTTTACATCAGTGAAGGACATAAGGTCAATATGTGTAATTGTGTATCAAACAAGATGATTTCATTAAAGTAATTCTTATATACAAGTGGAGAATAGATCCATAAAGCAATGATAGTAACATTTCTAAGGTATTTCCTTTCATTTCCGTAAACAAGTCTAATTTGCCCCAAATTTCATCATCTAAAACCTGTTCACGAAAGAACATAACCAAACTCAATCATCCAAACAGAATCATTTGCTTTTGCACCACGGATTTATAAGACTCGGCGACGCTCAAAACCTAGAAAATTCCATAATTTGAAGAGTCAAAGAAGCTACCCAGACTACGAGTATACCACGATCCCGAGCAATTTCAACGGCCTTTACAACGCTGGGGACGATGGCAGCTCCCCCAGCGACATACATAGGACCACCAGCTTGTATGAAGTCGTTCTGAAAAATCATCATTGTACGTAAAAGTGAAATCAAATTTCAGAAATTGACCGAAAATCGAAATAGAGAATAGAAAAGAAACGAGGCAGAAAGAAGTAACCTGCATATCTATGACCAAAAGAGCAGTTCTCTTCCATTTCTCATCCATCAATTGTTTGTTCTGCGTTCTGGTTTGTGTGTGTGAAAGTGGCGACGAGTCTTGCAGACTTGCAGTGAAGGAACGTGAGGGAGCTGTGTGCATTGGGAGTGCCTTTCTGGCTGCAGGCTATCGATTCTTCTGCCTATGCCGGGTTGGAGTTTCTTGTTTGCAGTCATACTTCAGGACCAGGTGCTGTCTTAATCTGCTACCCGTGTCGTGTCGTGTGTGTGGTGGAAGGGGAGGATGATACACATACACCAAGTGTATGTTGGTGTATCCTTTTTTCATGTGTAAACTTTTTTAAAATTTATCCACTACTTTTAAAATTGTAAAAATTAACCCTAAAATTTTTCATTAAAACTCTATTATACCCATATTTTAAAGAATAAATCCTAAAAATTTCAATAACCATTAATGATACCCTAAATTTTAAATGATGAACCCTAAAAAAATAAATTTTTAAAAAGAAAAAAATGGTGTATACATACACCAAGTGTATGTGTAGCCTTTTCCGGTGGAAGGCTGGCCGAGCATCTTTTAATTTGCCGTCATACTTTGAACTACATTATTTCATGAGGTCGTGAAATGGGTTTAGGGCCCGTTTGGTATTCATATACGTATATGGGATATGGATATGGGTATGGTTATCACTCATACCCGTGTTTGGTAAATAGGTATATGGATATCAATCCGATATATCATTTTTTCCATTTCTTTGTATTTTGCCCCACTTTAATATACCTTTCTAACGGGGATATCAAAATAGACGATCCTCTTCTTTCTTCCTCAACGCTTCTCTGTATATTGGTTTGCCTGTGGATTTCTCCCCCAAGCTTGGATTCTCAACCCGGTCAAGGTATGTTCTTCACTTTTTATCTATTCTTTTCTACTTCGGTCTTCGATTTGCTGATATTTTCCAAAATTCATAGAAATTTCAAGATCTAGGGTTAGGGTTTCTATTCTCCGTCTAGCCCGTGTGAGCCTTTCTGACCCTCTTCCATGTCGAGCAGAAACAGACCTCCGACCAGCCCTATGTGTCCCTTCCGACACCCTCTGAGCAGCCCCCAAAGAGCCCTTTGAACAGCCCCCGAGCTGTTCAGAGCAACGCCTCTGAGCAGCGCCTCTGAACAGCTCATCTGAGCCGCGCAGCGCCTTTTTCCCCTTCGAAACAACACCCAAACCAGCCCCATAACCCCTTCGAATTTGTGCAGCATCAATCCCCTTCAAAACAGCCCCCAAACTGAGTGAACAACGCCTTTGAACAGGCCCCGAATAGACCCCTTCTGAACAAAATTTGTTGATTTATTTTGTTAATTGTTTGGTTAGGCGCTTGCATTGTTTGGATTTGTGATTGATTTGTTGTTCTGCTTATTATTAGAAATGGATGCATATGATGTGGTGGATGAATTTCAACTTGAATCGATAAAGAGAAAGACGGAACGACGAAGAATTGTTATAAGAGAAAGGTCGGGTGTAGAAGAGTGATTGTTCTAGCAACCCTATTTTGGATTTACAAGTTCTAGACTACTATCATTTGGGAAGATTATGTTTGCAATTCACAATTGTTTTTGTGTTGGATACTTTAAAGTCCTTATGGTTTTTGTTTTCAAATTGAATGTCGTATAACATTGGTTTCATCCAATTTGAAAATCCTATTCTGATATACTATTCTGATATACCCAGCATACCAAACAGGGATATCAGATATCAGATTGATACCCATATCCCTGATATCGATATCTCATACCCATATCTGATATCTGATATACGTATATGGATACCAAACGAGCCCTTAGTTTTTTGGGTTGTGATCATACTTGTGAACTTGTAAGTCGGGTATAATTTTTTTTGTATGGGTCGGGTAGGATACTTGGGATTATTTTGTAATGGCCCTTTCCCAATATGGGCCGATATATCTCTCCCCCCTTAAATTTGTGAAACCCGATTTGTTTCTGGGCCTGCTAAGTCATTACATATTCGAATTGCATTATTTGAATTGGTTTTGCTTGGCTGGCCTGATTTATTTTCCGGGTTTACATTTTTAACGGGGGTAGTGAGTGGCTTGAATTAGTAGGGGTGTGCAGAAAAACCCGAAACCGAAAACACGACACGAAAACACGACAACACGACACGAAAAAACCCGAAACCGAAAAAACACGACACGATAATGACACGAACCGAAAAAACACGGCTCTAAACGGTTCGTGTTCGGGTCGGGCAAATCGCCTTGTCGGGTACCCGACACGAACCGTTTAAATTTTTTTATTTTTTTTAAATTTTAGCTTGGGAAGTATAATACTAGTATTATTAGAATCCAATTTGTATCACTAAACTCCGCTAGCTCAACTGGTTCTGTTCAAGCGCATAACTCAGCTCATTGTAAACTGGCCCGGGTTCGATTCCAGACGCCTACACAAACCTTTTTTTTTTTTTTGGGTGATACAATGACAATCTACTAGTACACGCCTAAACCCTATTTTTTTTAACGCAACCATCACCCTCCAGTTTCTTTATCGCAGCCAGCAACCTCCAGTTTCCCCACCAGAGTTCACAATCGCAGCCTCCAGTCCACCAGAGTCGTCGCTCGGCGCTCATCCTCGACCGCTCGGCGCTCGTCCTCGTCGGCTTCAAGTCGTCGCTCGCCGGCATCCCCTCTTGAGTCTTCACCTCGGCATTTTTTTTATCGCAGCCTCCAGTTTCCCCACCAGAGTTCACAATCACAGCCTCCAGTCCACCAGAGTCGTCGCTCGGCGCTCGTCTTCGACCGCTCGGCACTCGTCCTCGTCGGCTTTGTAACACCCCCTTCGGTAAATGAGGGAATGTTCCAGCGCCAGTAGTTACTCGGACTTTAAGGTCTTTGTAACCACCTTAGGCTTATAGGGACATGCTACCATGCTCCCATAAACAAGATAATAACTAAAGAAAATATAATTAGCGGAAGAGTTAAATATAATAAATCATGCTTTTATTAAGCTCATGATTCAAATTACAATATTTGAAACATACATTACAGCGGAAGACTTTGTAAAAATAAACATTTACCAGTTATACAATATTTTCTTCAAATCTTGAAACTTAAAATGTCGTCTTGAACTTCTTCAACTTCTCTTCAAAGACTCGATCTAAACCTGCGAACTGGAGGCTAAGGTATTGTCTAGAGACAATGAACCCCTAGCCGTCCAAATTAACAAAGGACGGTTAGTTCGCGAGAACTAGCAAGTGACGGCTCGAAAACTGGGACTACTTTGGATTCAAACTCAGTGACCATAATAAGGTATGAATTGAATCCAAATGAGATTATTACTAATGAGAATATTTTATGTAGGCTTTATATTTGATGACTCAACTTCTGTGACACGGATAACCTCGAAGGGTTGAATAAGAAAGTGATGTAGGTGACAAGCACCTTAGGAACCATACCCCGATTACAGATGGGATACGATATAACTTTAGAAATGCGTTTGTGATCACCATGAAAATATTTTTATTAAGTTCGGACTCGATATCAGATTATGAGGTACTCCATGTGGCCCAAATCCGTCCCGCTAGTAGTTACCCAGACGTTAGGGAGAGCCTACTATTAGGAGTGGGAAAAGGGTTGACTTCGTGTCCCCCGATATCAAGTCTATAAACAAAAATTAACTTTAGCTAAATGAATAATATTATTCACTCACTATCTCACATTGCATAGCTTATATATAGATATATTTTAACACATCACACGGATATCATATTTGACCTGTTTACTTTTATTTTAACATTAACTATATTATACCGGCCGAGTCTGGATAGGACGTCCGACCTACCTACGATTTCGTAGTCAGATTTCATCTCGAATATTGTATCTCGAGAATGTTAGTTTCATGAAACTGTTTCGGTTTAAGACGCAACATGGTCTTAACCCATTCAATCCAAACTCAACTCAGTAGTTAACCCAAAGTTGAGACACCGCCCAATTCCCATTGGGTTGGACCCCGTATCTTCATCGATACGCACACTATATTTTATTTTATCTTGATTCAATTGAATTTCACATCTCACACACATCGTCACATATTAACTAGCGATTAATATCAAACTAAGTGATCACATGAAATAAATATAATCCATCTTAATAGAAGTAAAATGGATGCCAATACCATATAATATGCATGGATGCATCAAAAGGATAATATGCTCCATACCTACTTATTTTGCATGAAAGGATGAAGGATAAATCATGCATTTTATAAAATGGGTATCTACGTTATTATTTTACAATAAGGTCAAATAATAACATTACCCAATTACATGCCAAGTCTAAAATAACGGATGAATAAATTACACAAAGCAAGTGATTTGTAATTTATTTTAATCGATTTGGCATGCATGTCAAGGCAAGAAAACAATAAGACACGAAGGCACGCAGATGAGCATAAAAGGCTCGGAATGTCACTTGCCTTTTTCACCTTGTTGGATTTCGATACCAACTATGGACTTCAAAGGCTTGATGACGGAGTTGGATAAATTAACAGCGGATCTACACACATGAATTACGAGGACGAGAAAGAATTTACTAATTGGTATTTAATACGCATAATTGACTTATTAATTCGAAATAAAAATCGAATTAATTATCAAGTTGGAAATTATACCAATTTGATCTTCTTCGAGTCCTTCACGCAATGGGTGTGTCGGAACCTGAGATTACCGCTGCGAGTTTTTAAGAGTTAACACGAGTTAAAATACGTTCTGAAACTAAGGGCTAATTTTTATAAATTTAGAAACTGAAATAGGGCATAAATTGTAGGAATAGAAAATATAGGGAGGTTTTATGTAATTCCCACATCTTCTTCTTCCTCCCGCGACTACTGTTCACGTCACACGCCCAGCAGCTCCTCACGTGGCTATGGTGGCTCGACGGTGGTGCTCGACACGGCACAGCGGCTCCAAGAGATGGTGGCGGTGGCTCCGGAGGTGAAGGGTGGTGGTTCCGGCAGCGGCGACGGGTTCTCCATGCGGCTCCGGCGACGGGGAGGTTTAAGGTGGATTTGGGGGTTTTCTTGTTTGTATGTTATTCAGCCAATTTCTTGTACAGGATTACTCCTAGGGACGAAAGGAATTCAATGGTATAGAAGAGGAGCTCGGAATTTGAATGTATTGGTGCAATTTCGCCAAAAGGGAAACGTTCCTATTTATAGGGGAAGCTCTAAAACACCGGATTAGATCAAATTGAATGTGCAATTAACATCCCATTGATGTTTCCATTCATTGTCCTTAATCAATTTGGATGAAACCGTCACATAGTCATCGGATTGGGTTGAATTGAAGATTTAGGGTTTATGAATTTGGATGAAATGGGGGATGGATTCAACCCTTAATTCAAGATCAGTCCACGTTTTGGATAAGATTGTATTTATTAGCACTTAATAGAGACGTTTTGAAGATGAAACATCCAAAAACTAAAAATCACCATTGGAGCTCCCATCTCCTGCGCAGTAACGTGGAAGAGGAGGAAGAAGCGGTTCAAGTGAACCAGTTTTTTTTAATTCGGTTCAGCTAAACCGGTTCAACAAAAGTTGGTTTGGTTATATTTGTATATAAGGCTATTTAATTTTGAAAAATAGATAAATACTATAAAAGATAAAATCCGACAAACACACATATATATCCTTTACAAAATAAAAATAAATAAATAACTTATGATAAGTCATTTTATTTGAATAATTATTTCAAATGAAATTTCATAACATAATTATTGTACTAAAAATAACTTTTAAAATCTATAATCCATATTATTAAATCATAAATTCATTATAACCTTTTAGTTATAAAATATGTTAAATACAATAAGTCGTATTATAAATCATACTTATTTATTTAAAAATGATATCACATTGGGTATTGAAATAATTTACGTAAAACACCTTTTAATAATAATGAGCTCACATCATTATAAAAGTAATTATACTACTAATAACAATGACAATAATAATGTTTATACTAATGTCAACCAAATTTGATGTTCTAATTACTAAGAACCAAATAGTAAGGTATATATTTCATAAAGAATTTTACAAATTCTTTTATTTCGAAAATTTTCACATTTATTATTATTTTTATATTTACAGAAATACCCAAAAATACTTTGGGGTATTTCAGGCTTCAAGTCGTCGCTCGCCGACAGCCCCTCTTGAGTCTTGACCTCGGCATTCAGTAGATCTGAAAACTAACCACCAGAGATCTGAAAACGAAACACCATGGTAAAGTCCTATTTTTCGAATCGATTTGTGAGTGTTTTTGCTCGAAACATGGTTGAATACTTTGAAATTTTGATTGTCTGCTTGAAACCCGATCTGTCTGATTGTCTGCTCGAAATTTCGATTGTCTGATAACATGGTTGAATACTTCAAAATTTCTATTGTCTGCTCGAAACCCTATCTGTTTGATTGTCTGTTCGAAATTTCGATTGTCTGGGGTGTATAGTATTTGTGATGTCTGATTGCCTGCACTCCGTTACTCCATTAGTGGCAGTGCTCTTTCAATTTTCGCTCCATTAGTGGCAGTACAACACAGTGAAGGGTCAAGGGAAGGAACACACAGACAGAAGAAAAAAAAAGCGGTTCGTGTCGGGTACCCGGGTATCCGACACGGAACCGAATACCCTAACCGTGTCGGATACCCGGGTTTTGGCGGTTCGGATACGGTTCGGGGTATTTGGGCTTAACGGTTCCGGGTACCCGACACGATTAACCAGTTCGTGTCGGGTACCCGGTTATGCACACCCCTAAGCCCAACACCCTATCCCGTTTGCCCAGGTTCGAATCCTTAAACCTGCTGAATGTTTTTTAATATACTCTCTCTGTGTAGAAGCCTTAAAAACTGGAAAAAAAAAAGTCGGATGCGTTCTTCCTCATTCCTCTCAATCCCTGTAACCCTAGCTAGCCGCCCTCTTCCATCTCCTTCCCCATCCGACCTCCACTCTCTTTCACTCTCCTTTTCGAATGCATGTACCCTGTAACCCTAGATAGCCGCCCTCTTCCATCTCCTTCCCTAGCCGACCTCCACTCTCCTTTTCGAATCCCTTACACGCACTCTCCATCGCCATACCTCCCAAAAAACAAAAGAGCATGAAAGCTATGTTGGCGGCTCCGCCCTCCACTGCGCCGCCCCAACGCAGGGATCCACATCCACCGTCGGCCCACCATTGGATAAGGAACCAACCTCTACTTCACCGATTGGCTCCTCCACGCCTTCCAAATGTTCTTGAAGCAATTTCCGATGTCTGTTCTAATTTTAAGTCTTTTTAATGTCGAAAAGAAAAAAATACGTAGTAGTACTTTAATTTCTAAGTCCTGATGTTAACAATCTAGTTCAGGACCCTCCCTCTCATCTTTCAGATTGTCAATCAATGGTAAGTAAGGATTTGTGCGAATTTGTTCAATGTAAATAAACCCTAAATCTCGAATTTTTGCGAATCTGTAGCATGTTGGTGTTGTTTTTCCTCCTTTAGGGACTAAGAGAATTTCCAACTTGTTGTAGTGCCAATTTGTGTTGTATGAAGTTGTGTTCCCATTCCATTGCTTTTAGGGTTTGACTTTTTTCGCCGCCATGACTATCTCTAAAGCTTTCTTCTGCACAAACAACAAATAAAAATTGAAGCATACGGTTCATGTCGGTTAACCCAGTATCAGACACGGAACCGAATAACTTAACCGTGTCGGGTACAAGGGTTAAGATGGTTCGTATACGGTTCGGGCATTTTGGGCTAAATGGTTTGGGGTACCCGACACGGTTAACCGGTTCGTGTCGGGTACCCAGATATGCACACCCCTAGCTTGAATAGTGGTAGGATTTGCGGTGGTTAGTATTACCCTTTTACGTAAGATTCCTAGTTTGGTCTTACTTCTTTGTTACTCCTCGGCTTTTGCTGATATCTATATATTTACCATTTCAAAGAGTAGACTTGAGCATGGACTGGGTTGGGTGGGCTTTGGCCGGGCCTATATGAAATTCTTGGCCCATTTTAGGGGTCCGTGCTTTGGCCAGACCTGGTTTTTGGATCAACTACCTTGTCCAAGCCCATCCACATGGACGGACCGGGTATGTAACGGCCCAGAAATAAACTCCAAAACCGCTTTCAAACCTTAACCCACCGCGATTAAAATAAATTTAAAATAGACATTCGAATCCGAATTAAATAACAAAATTTGAAAATACTTTCAAGAATCGGAATAACAAAGTGGAAATAAATTCGTTTTCAAATCGAACATCAAGTTCGTGCCGGGATTCGTCTTGAAAGAATAAAATAAATCGCTTGCTCGAGGACGGAAATTTTTAAAAAATTTCGGAGTTTTAGAAATTTAATCAAGATTTTATTCGAAATAAAATCTATAATTATAAAAATGTTATTAAAAAATCTCGGTCTTTACATCATCCATCTCTAAAAACAAGTCTCATCCCCGAGACTAAAATTACTTCAAAGTAAGAGGAGGAAGTTTTAAAACGCAAGTCCAAGGACCGTGTCCAAAGGTCTTGCAATCATCTCGGATGCGTCTTCCGGGATTCTCACAATATCCTAGTCAGTAGTCACGATCGTGCCATCTCTAATTGGTCTCGACTAGTATGTAATAAGCGCCCCTATCACATCCTCGCTTCAACTTTTTGGAAGTACCACAATTCTAAAAGTTCTACAATACCATCACTAGGTCTTAGTAAGCACTCTACAAGCGCCCCCATAGAATGCTCGTATCCAATTCGTGAAGTATCATACACATTTCACTTTTGTCAAGGTAAGTTGGATTTGGTCGCCTTAAAACCGTTTTTAAAATCTCTTTTGATGTTCAAGTGCTCGGTAATCCCAACGATATTCCGCCTAGCCACTCTAGTCTCAAAAGCTCAAGCTCTCACTCAAGAGGTGGTCATCCACCTCTGAAGACTAATCCTATGGTCTCACTCCGACCATTTCCCCAAACGAGAGGTGGACTCCATCCACCTCTAAGGGATATTCCCGTATTTCCATTCTTCTAGGTTCAAATGCCCTTCTAGGGCATTCTATTTCATCTATGTCTAGCATATAAATCATGACACGCGCCATCGCACATGTCATGCCAAGCATATCAAACATCAATAACAAGGCATGAAACACATCATCATCAACCATATACGAGCACGCAAGCATCGAGATAAACACCTCATGTCATAATACCTGATGTAGAAGGGTCAGAGCGTCTCGAATCTCCCATGTAGAAGACACGGGGCGGTGGGGGCAAGCCATGATCAAGACCTCATGTGCTCTGTCCTCTCTCATACTTTGACTCCGATGGCTCAACTGCTAGGTATGCAAGTCATGGAGTAGATCCTTTGCCTCATCGACCTCTGCCACTTCCAACTCCTTCAACTCCTCGCCCTCTACCGGCCGACGCTCCTCTCCCCTGTCCCTAACTAGGGGGTATGTCAGCTGGGCTGGTCTAGGCGGCTCCTAAAGTCGAGGTACTGGTGCGTCTGAAGATCCTCCATCCTGGGGACAATAAGCTGCTCGGTGTCCTCTATCTCCACAAGTGTAACATACCATACTCATAACATCCCTGACATGTAATGCTCTGAACTCGTAACTCTTGGCGGGGTACCGGTGGTGCTCAACGTGTATCTCCTCTGAACTCTCCTCTGAGAGGGTCTCATTTATCATAAATGTCCCGGCTAGACTCTATAGCTCTCGACCTCCTCTCTAGGGTTGTGCAGAAAAATACGACACTGTTAACACGATACGAAACTGCAACAAAATGACACGAAAAAAACACGAAACGATATAGATACAACACGTTTATGACACAAAACGGAAAAACACGACAATAAATATGTCGTATTCGGATCGACATATTTACCTTGTCGAGTATCTGACACGACACGTTATTTTTTTTTTTTTGAATATTGGTAGTTTGAGATAGTAGAAATATAATAACTGTCTTTAGGCAACACAAAAGTCAGGTGTCCTAGTTGGTTGTATGGAGCTCTTCTGCGCTTGTGATTTCGTGTGTTATCAGGAGGTTTATAGTTCAATTCTGGATCTTTCCCATTTTTTTTAGCCTTTCCTTGTTTTAATGACCCTGTCCTTTACTAGGTTTTATGACAGATCACCCCAAACAATTCAAACCCTCGGCCGCCGCTCTCTCTTCGCTCAGTCTACTCGCCGACTCATCCTCTCCTCCTCAACCCCGCTCTTCACTCAGTCCTCTCGCCGATTCGTCCTCTCCTCTTCAAGCTCGCTCTTCGCTCAGTCCGGCCTCTCGTCAACTCGTCCACTCCTCCTCTCGATGTTCTTCGCTCTTCGCTCAGTCACCTCGGCGATTTGTCCTCTCCTCCTCAAGCTCGCTCTTCGCTCAGTTCGGCCTCTCGCCGACTCGTCCACTCCTTCTCTCGCTCACAATCAATCAAGACTCGCACCTTCCTCTCGCTCAATTGCTTGCTCTCGCAGTTGCCCTCTTCGGCGTGTTCAAGTGTTCACCGACTCGTCCTCTCCTCTGGCTCATAATCAGTCAAACTCGCACTCTTCTCTCGCTCAATTGCTTGCTCCGACGTGTTCAAGTGTTCAGATCCCGCGTGTTCATCGTACCTTCAGATCCGGTAGGTTTCTTTTATGCTTGTTTTTGTTTTCATTCAATTGTTTCCTTCGAAATTCGAATGGGATTCGAATGGGCGTAGAATGGTTCGAAGTTTCTTGCTTCATAGAATGATTCAAATGGGTTGTTGCAATGTATTGAATGTATTCAATGTATTGATCGAACTACTGTATGTTGTGGTTCGAAATTACTTGCTGGAGTTGTTGTGTACTTGTGTTGAACGTATTGAGCTCCGGGTGCAGCGTTCTTCAATTGTTCGGAAAAAAAATAGATTTTATTTACTCATACAATAAATTCATAAAGAAAATAAGTTTTTATAAATGGTTCGGGTTGTGTTACACCGGTATCCGACACGAAACCGTTTCGTGTTTTCGTGTCGGATACCCGGTACTTATCGTGTCGTGTTCGGATCGGCCCTTTCAGGGTTATCGATTTCGTGTATCCGACATACCGTGTCGTTTCGTGTCGTGTCGTGTCGGATACCCGATTGTGCACAACCCCACTCTTCTCACCTCGAGGAGGATGAGAATACTGGTAGGATGCATCTAACATAAGACACTGTGTGTCATAGCGCAACATAACCTCTAAGAATCTGTCTAAGGGGATGTCGCCCAAGCTGGAAGGATGCAGAAGTCCAGTTGTTGAGAGCCTCATAGATAGCAGTCGAATACAACTCTCGTCTGTCTCACATAAATTTCCGCAATATACCAGCTCCTTGAACTCGTAAACAACCTCAACAATTGACAACGTATCGTCATAACTCCCCATGTAGAAGGCCACTTCTCTAGCGATTGGAAGTCTGGGCGGGTTTTATTCGCAAAGCATCAGATATCTGAACTCATCATACTTCCAATCAGCTCGGTCCGTCTTGTATACGGACCATCTGTCGAAAGCATCGTCTCATAAATGGACGGCCACCAATCGCTGGTCCTCTTCTGGTGGCGCCTCAAACAACTAGAAGAGTTCATTCATGACTCTGAACAATAGCTCGATGTTTCTTGTCGGGACTTCGGTGAATATAGGCGGGTTGCTCTATGATAGCCTCTTCACCCAATCAATGCGCCTCTCTGCTCAAATCCCGACTGCGGTCGCATCTGTCTCTAGTCGTGGTGCCTGTTGTTGTCCTATCTCCCTCTGAATCATCTCTAGTATCGTCTGCTCGAATCTGGCCCTCTCTGTGGGCATTTGCTGTTGAGTAAGAGTCTCTGATGTCGGTTGTCAGGTTATCTGAAGCAACTCCCGCACCATCTACTCGAGTCTTGCTCGATCTGTGGGCATCGGCTGCTGAATCTGATCCTTTGGTGCAACAACTCTCTGTGGTCTCTTTGGAGTCTGGCATCTTGGTGCCTCCTGACGAAAACCTCGAATCATCGTTGCAATCATCTCCTCTAAAACTGCCTTGCCTGTGGGCATCTGGGACGACGGTATTGGTATCTCGATCTGCTATGTCTCGTGTGCCTGACCCTCGGTCTGGGTTTCAGGACATCGGGTCTACGAGGGTGTTGTCCCCTACCTCTAACCCTTGGGCCCCCACGCTCGCTTTGGCTGGCTCTAGTGTCAACCATGGTTGCTGCACAACCGTAAATCATTTTATGTTCCAGAAGCATACATACATATAATGATATCCCCTTCGAGAGGGATAGTCGTGAGGCGCAGTTTATATAAAGCATAGAAGCTAACCTAGAAGTTGCCCTTCAAGGGGTAACTTGTTTTTCGGCCTTTATGTCCTAACCCGCTACTCCAGCCGCCACAATGCAAACTCATTGGAGACTTCTAGGCCCATTTGTAAAGTATAAGCTACGTTTCGCCTACCCATTCCCCCAAGTCTACATCCATAAGGGATGGGCTATCGCCTCTTTCTACCCAAGCGATCATATCTCTCAACTGAAAGATCCTACCGGTTTTATTATGAATTTTCTCTGCCCTTTTTGAAATGATTTTAAAACTTCTTTAAAATAGGAAATCGGTGGACGGTTTGAAATCATTTTGCAAATCATGTGTACTCGGATTGAGCAACCCAGGCTCTGATACGACTTCTGTAATGGCCCGGAAATAAACTCCGAACCCACTTTCCAACCTTAACCCACCGCAATTAAAATAAATTTAAAATAGACCGTACCTTCGAATCCGAATTAAATAACGAAATCCGAAAATACTTTCAAGACAAGATCCGGAATAAAAAAGTGGAAATAAGTTCGTTTTCAATTCGAATATCAAGTTCATGCTGGGATTCGTCTTGAAAGAATAAAATAAATCGCTTGCTCGAGAACGGAAATTTTCAAAAAAATTCGGAGTTTTAGAAATATAATCAAGATTTTATTCGAAATAAAATCTACAATTATAAAAAAATGTTATTCAAAAATCTCGGTCTTTATAGGGTAGCCCACCGGGCTGCCCATTAAAAAATTGTGAAATAACTTTTTATTTTTGGGTTTGACCCCAAACTTTACAATATGTGCTAAATATCCCAAAAAATTAAAATTTCATATAAAAAAAATGGTACACAAGTTACACAACTTTGAAATCACACTGATAATGCATATTTCATATAGGCATTATAGGTATTTCTTATTGCAATTAAGTAGTGGTTTTTCTATTGTTTGAGTCCAGTTCCATATATTACTTGTGAAGTATTCGAGTTCGAAATCTACGCGTTTTTAGTGTTTATTCTGCAGAATTACATTCCGACCTTGGATGGACTTTGGCAAGAGCTTAAGAAGCATGGTTTGGAGCATATGGAGGCTAAAGAGAAGCTAGAGAGGAGCAAGGAAGTACGAAATTGGAATTTATCGAAGACAATTGAGGAACGTCGGACACTGCATAGGCAGCGCCCGCCGTGGGCCTGTTTTAGGTATACGCGGATCTCTCAACTTTTGGTCAAGTAGACCTATGAATATGAATAATTATTAGATCAATCCGAGAACCATGAATTTCAACCATTGTCAGAGAATTGCAAGTGAAACGTTATTTCTACTTTGATATCAATTTACTTTGCGGTCATAAATCTGGTTAGTTTTACATCTTTGTTACTTGTTACAAATCATTGATTTGTCATAAGAGTCTTTGCTTAGAGTTATTGAATAGGAAATTGCTTCTCCCTATGGGTTCGACACCGGATTTCATCGCTATACTAGTAGTTATTTGGTTTATCAAGTGAATGATTGCCTACTCTATGAGTTTTGTTTTTAAGTTTGGATATTAGTACTATTTGCAAAGGGAGAATGTTCCAACGACCTTCGTCCCGCACCAAATTCTTGGCGCCGTTGCTGGGA
Organism: Persicaria tinctoria; assembly: GCA_037127255.1. Lineage (NCBI taxonomy): Eukaryota > Viridiplantae > Streptophyta > Magnoliopsida > Caryophyllales > Polygonaceae > Persicaria > Persicaria tinctoria. The sequence goes on along the minus strand of JBANSL010000006.1, from coordinate 49,244,469 downwards.
AGAAGAAAGAAGTTTGCTTTTCTTTATCTCTTTCAATTACTCTTTACTTTGAGTCTTTTGTGTCCTTGTATGGTTCAAACTAGATCTTCTAATTCATTGTCTTTGTCTTTTGATCCCAAAGTCGAAAGATCTCTTAGGTTGAAGAGGAAGCTTGTGTTTGAGACAAACGAGGAGATGGTAGAAGACGGTGTTGTTGATCCGCCAAGATGGACCCTGAGAAACTTAAAGGAACCTAATTTGAGTGCTCAACCACTTGCAATTAGTCTTCTTGATCTCCATAGGGGTGCAAGATTTGAGTATAAGTCGAATTGGTTTTCTATTTTGCCCTACTTTCATGGATTGCATGGGGAGGAACCGAACAAGCACCTTGCTACCTTTGTGTGTGTGTGTGATAGACTTAGACCCCAAGGCCTGAATGATGACCAATTGATGTTGAGAGTGTTCCCCTTTACTTTGAAAGATTTTGCAAGCGATTGGCTTTATTACCTACCCTAGAAAGCATTAATACTTGGGTGCAATTGAAGAAAGCTTTCCTGCAAAAATACTTTCATGCGACTCGCCTCAACAAACTTAAGAAGAAGCTATCCCTTATTGAGCAATCACACCTACGGAGAGTCTTTATGAGTATGTTGAGCGGTTCAAGAAGCTTAAGGGTAGTTGTCCGCAACATGGTATACCCGAGGATGATCTAGTGCTGTATCTTTATGAAGGCTTGCTCGACACCGATAGGAGTTTCATCAATGCTACTAGCGGAGGAGTATTTTGGATAAAGCACCTCAGGAAGCAATGCAGATTTTTAAAGGGTTGGCTAATGCATCGCAACAATATGGGAGACACCAAGGAGTTAAAGGAGTTCACAAGTTGGATAGTTCGAGAGGTGGACACAAGGACGATATCGATAGGCTTATGGAGATAGTGAACAAGATGGCTATGCAAATGAACCAACCCCATTAGCCTAGACCTTGTGGTGTTTGTGGAGATCCAACTCATCCGAATGATAAGTGTCCCTTAATTCAGGAGGGCACCGCCGAAGTGAATGCTATGGATTATGGACCTCGCCGCAACTTTGGTAACAATTACAATCAGGGCTACAATTCAAACTACCAAAGTGGATTCAACGGCAGAGGCCAGCAACAACAGGTTCCTATTCAGAGAGGACAATTTGAGAATCTTCCTAGAAACACTCAACAAGAAGATAGAGATGAGACATTGAGGTTGTTATTGGACAAGATGAGTGTTCAAGAAAAGTTGTTGAGTCAGATGGCTAAGTAGATTGGTGAATTGTAAGCGAAAGATTCGGGGAAGTTACCATCGCAAGTGGTAGTGAATCCGAAGGAGAATGTTAGCGCCATGATCCTTAGAGGAGGTAAACAAGTGAATGTACCCACTAGGAATGTTGAAGAGAGTCCTAGGGAAGAAGTTGATTTGAGAAATAAGGAGGAAGAGACGGAATTGTAGACACACTGCATAGACGGCCCCCGTCACCCCTCACCATAGCGCCCGCCGCCTCCTCCAGTGATGGATTCGACTTTTGACGTTGTTCAATCCCCGAAGAAATCTTCTAAAGAGTGGTCTTCTGAGGTTTCAAGACCTGCACCACCATTTCCTCATGCCTTAAGATCTGATCGTAAGTGGGAAGATGAACAAATTCTTTATGACACCTTTGCTCATTGTGAGGTAAATATTCCACTTTTCAATTTGATTAAAATTGTGCATCGTTATGCGAAATTTTTGAAAGAACTATGCATGATGAAGCGCAAGCAAAGGATGCCAAAAGAAAGAAAATGTAAGTTTAAGTGAGAATATTTCTGCTTTACTTCATAAACGATTGCTTGAAAAGTGCGAGGATCCAAGTATGTTTACTATCCCATGTGCAATAGGTAATGCTAGCTTCACCAAAGCTATGTTAGACCTAGCTGCTTCAATTAATATAATGTCTTATAAGTTATAAAAGGCGCTAGGTGGCCGATAGGCAGCGGGTGTCTAGGCGGCGTCTAGGCGGACTTAGAACAAATTTGATTATTTCCTTATATTTTGACGAATAACACTTGTCAATAATTCATATAATGTAATAATAATCCATAATATCACTCATAAACCCAAATTTGTTGTAGTTAACTAACACTAAAGTAAATAAACGCAAAAGTACATGTCTGACTAACAACTCTAAACCTCCTAAAATCCAAAACTATAAGTTCGACTGAAAAGCAAATGCATCCCGTCATGGGGGATAAAAAAATCCTAAGGCAACTAATCATATGCTTAGAAGCTCAAATTGAATAATCGTTGGACTAGGCGGTGCCTAGGCGGCGCCTAAGCGGGTCAAGGGTCGGGATATCTCTGACCCTACACGACATGACCACGGGTCGGACCCGCTGGGTCAAGGGTCCAACCCGCCGGGTCAAGGGTCGGGATATCTCTGACCCTAACCCTGACCCTTCCAAGCCACGGGTCAACGGGTTGTGGTGACCCGCCGGGTCAAGGGTCGACCCTTTGACCCATCGGATCATGACATGTCATTTTTTTAAAAGTTTTTTAAGTTTAAAAAAATAAAAATAAAAAGGAAGAAGGGTATGGACCGGTTTTCTAGTTGAGTACGTATCTCTCGTTGAAGAGGAATGAAAGCTCACGTAGTTATTTATATTCGTTTTGATCCCTACTTACCTTATCTCATGCTAAGACTCTTCGATCTCCATGCTTTGCATCTGAGCTCCTGACCATTGTGTCATCGTCGAGTTCTTCATCCGAGTCTGACTCGATTGAGTGGTCATTATTTTGAATTCACATATCCACCCTCTTCCAATCGTTTAGGAAAACTTGACCTTCTAGAGTCTCGAGAAAGAGTCTTGATCTCTTCTCGCTTAATATTTGACCACATTGGCTAAAACGTTGCTCCACCGCTAGAGTTGAGCAAGGAGCGACGAATATTTGATGAGCGATTGCCTACATAGTAGGAAATTTGGATCTCTCTAGATGGCTCCGTCATTCTATAATGTTTAATTCCTCTTCCTCTTCACCTCGATTTTTTAGAAACAAATAGATGACCCGGCGGGTGAACCCTATGGGTTCGACCCGCCGGGTCCGTGGGTCAAAATCAGCATGACCCTAACCCTAACCCTTGACCCGCCTCGACCCTGACCCTTGTTGACCCTAACCCGCCGGGTCGTCGACCCTTCGGATTCCCGTCGGGTCCAGGTCGACCCTTGACCCTTGCTCATGTTTAGGCGGGACTAGGCGGTTTCTGGACGAATTTCCGCCTAGAGGTCCGCCTAGGCTTAAAAATTCCTAGGTTCTGTGCCGCCTAGCGCCTAGGCGGCGCCTAAGCGCGATTTTTAGAACACTGCTTATGAACGGCTATCTTGGGAAGGCAAGGGTCAAGGGTCTCAATTTATTGTCTGAAACCCCAGTTATCTTGGGAAGGCAATTCTTGTGAACGGCTAAGACTAAGATTGATTGTTTTGAATGTTCCCTAACTATAAAGTTTGATGGTAGAAAGATTGAGTTTTCTATATTTGAACTTATTGTTTCTTCTGCCAATGATTCTGTAGATATTCTTGAATCTAATGAAAGTAATCAAAGAATGAATCAAATGGTTTGTTAGATGCTTCTGTGGAAACTGAATCTATGAATCTTGAGTTTTCTAACAAAGATGAAATTGGATTAGGGGAAGATGACATTGAGAGGAAAATTGAGAGTTTGTTTAAGTCACATGACAATGTGTCTAATTCAAATGATTCTATTGCCATTCCTTATGAGAAATCGATTCCTAACAATGTCGAGGTTTTTGCAATTGCAGGACAACCTCCAGTAGTAAGTCATTTCAAGAAGGAATCGATGGATGCAATTGGTGGATATGTTGGAGATGTTCCTAAAGTTCTCACTCTTGTCTTGAAAAGGACAAGTGTGGAGGATCTTGGTGGAATAATTTGATCAAGAAATGCATCACATCGAGCCAAAGACGTGAAACAAAGGCACTTCTTGGGAGGCAACCAAAGGTAGTTAGGTAGTATTATTTCTATTTTGCAATTAGTTTTTCAATTCAATAAAGTAGGATCAATCGTGTCGCTGAATTTCGGAAGTTAAGGTAAGTTAAAACCTGTGTTGGGTTGAGTTTTGTTTGATTTGGAGTGCGGAGTCACATTCTGTGGACACGGCGCTCGCCGCCCCCTGTTTGCCTGACGATTCCGAATTTTGGTAAACTTGGAAGAGAAGTTTCTATCTTTCTTATTTTTTGTTATTTTCATTTTAGTTAGTTTTATTTATTTTATATCTTTATAGGATTATATTTATTTTCTTCTTATTTTGTTTTAGGTTAGATTATTTCTATCTATCTTATTTTGTGCAGGTTAGGTGTTAGAGATGAGAAACAGAGTCGAGATCCCAGAGAGCTACAGTAGAGATTCAGGATGAAGCGGAGAACTAGAGATTGTGGTGTTAGAGATGGAGATTTGCGAAGACATGGGAAGAAGAAGGAAGAACGAGCTAAGAGTCTAAGAGAGGAGAGGCGTACTGAATAGTGGACTTCGAAGAAGTGAAAGTAGGCTCCCGTGTATTAGGGCTCAATTCATGTATTTATTTTATATTTTTTTATTAAAGAAATTAGCGACGTCAAGTCTGTACCGTTGCAAAATGTCGACGCGTCAAATTGATTTTTCTTTGTAGCGTAGCTACGACAACCCTTTGCAGAAGCTACCATCGGTGGCAAAAGGTACCAATTGCTACGGGAAGCCCCTGCCGAAGCTAGGTAGCGTGGCAAATTTCTTTATTTTTTGTAGTGTGTATCACCATGAACTAAATGAGATGTTTGGCTAGGAAACAGAATGACGTCATAATTATGAAAAGTTTAGCATTAAAAATGAAATTGTTATAATTCTCGCATTGATAAAAACTATTAGTTCCCTTGCATTTTGTGTTATGAGTTCATATTGTTTCACGAAGCTTTGATCAGATTCAATACAAATGTTGCTACTTGAAAAAAGAAATAAAACATAGATAAGTACTTATGCTGCCATAGTGAAAATATTTAGGCTATGTTAGCTTTTTTTTTAATGCAATCTGCTTCTACTCTCCTGTGTTTTAGATACACAAACCCACCAAATTGCTAGTAGGAAGAAGGAACAATGAGAGCTGCTCTTGGCATATCTTTGTCGGAAGCAAAAGTAGAGACAATATAGAAACAACATAGACTAGATGATTTTGACATTGGTGGGAGTGATGAGGGAAAACCAAAAGATTATGAAGAAGTTGGTTCAAAAGGTGAGGATGAATACGAGGAGGGTGAAATTTTGCATCTGAATGATGATAGAAAGGCAAAATCCAAGAGACAGAAGAAGGAGTGTTTAAAAGGAACTTTGACAAGAGGGGTCGTCTTCATGTGAAAAATGAGAAGGGTGAAGATACGAGATACAAACAAGATAAGCAAGGGCGAAGCAGGGAACATGGCAAAAAGGAGATGAAGCGTGTTGATAGTGATATTGAGAGTGATAATATGAATTCTACTAATTCAGACGTTGATACTAAAAGGAAGCAGAAATCTCACAAAGAAGTCATTTGAGATGAAGACTTAATTGGCATGGAGACCTCGTTTTTTTTTTATTTACTTGATTTTTTTTTTCTGATTTGATTCATTTCCGACTCCTTAAAAAGTTACCAGTTGTTTCTTCCTTCTTTTACCATTTTAGGCATGGATCAATTGCAACAAAATTATTAGAATTGAACCGAAAACCCAAAGATAGTACAAATCCCACTAGTGGAATCATTAAAGGGTCATCATCCAATATTGATGCACCACATTTTGTATATATTTAGCAGTCACTCAAAAAAATTGATAAAATAAAAAATAGCTTATGATCAAGGAAAAATAGATTAAATTTTATTATTTTAATAACATCGGACCTTGAGAGCTCTCTCTTCTCTCTTGGTTTCTAGAGAGGAGGAGCCGACATCCACATCGGACAATAAGTTCGTCGTCGCTCTTTGGCCTCCGTCTGACCTGTGATGATAGCTTAGAATCCCCTCTTCAAAGGTTGTTGATAACTCCCTCCCTAGATGAAAATTGGAATAAGTTTCAAAGGCCTTGACAGTATGTCTGTGTCAAAGGTCTTGGAGCTTTAACTGTGTTGATGAAATACAAAACCTGTTCTATATATTATATTGTTCGAATATTATTTAATATTATTATATACTTCCATTATAGTGTATATATGCAACTAACCTTTCAGGAAGTATTTTCGAATTATTTCCTTCCTTGTGATACGTGTTGAGAAGATTCAAAATCGGAAAGATTGTGGCTTCGAAGTTTCCAAAGATAGAAGATCCAGCTCAAGCCATGATCTCGACTAGCCGTTGAAGAAGATCCTTGGCGCCGATTTGTCTCAATATATAGAGAAGGAAGATGAAGACAGAAGACACATTCATTGAACACGAGCTTTCATACACTCCAAGCCTTCAAGAGAAATCTGTCTTCGTGTGCTCTCTGCTTGTCCTAAGAGTCTGTTATTTCATTTCAAAGCATTTGAGAGTTACACAGTGAGCTTATAGGATATATTCATTCATAGTGTTATACTCGAGAGTTTGTAACTCAGGAAGTGAACACTAGGCTTTTGATTCTCGAGAGTAAGAGGATTGTACTAGATAGCTGAGAGAGGTGGGGCTCTTCTAGATTGGTCTAGGACTCCAAGGGAATGTGAGTTGACTAGATTGCAATTGTATAGGAGAGAGGCTTCTCGGTGAGCTATTAGGATCCTAAGCTTTGTGAATCAATAAAGCCGGTTGAATCCTAGGGTTGTGGAAGAACCCTAGGCGGGGACGTAGGCCAAGTTCGTGTCGAACCTCGTAAACAACTCATCGAGTTCTTTACTTTATTGCTTTACCTTATTTCCGCACTTGGTTCGATTGTTTACCTTTGTGATTCAGGTTTTCAGAGAAAAGACTAAGTCTAATCTCAAAGGGTTTTGCACGAGCTTCAAAAGTCTTGAGACTATCTGCGGAAAACCGGCATACTCTATTCAACCCCCCTTCTAGAGTATTTCTATATTACCTTGTTTTACATTATCGAACCTTCAATTGTGAACCCCCTCTTCGGAGGTTGCAAACCCCCTCTTTGGAGGTCGAAAACCCGCTTCATCGAACCCAGGCTTGTAAGCTTGTCACCCCACTTCGCCTCCTCCTCCAGGTTTGGCAAAGAACACATCACTAGTCATCGATTTGGGCTGCTCCTCTGGTGTCTCCCCTTGTCTCACTCGTTTTTGGGGCGATTATGCCCCGAAATGTCAAATTGATTTGAGGCTTTTAGCCCTGGGTTGTTTCTACACATGGCTTGTTTGGTTTCTGGCGCTCTTCTCGGAGATCTAACAGTAATCGAGTGGTACTATGGGTGGCTGTCGGGGCGCATTCCTCCCTTATTTCCCCTCCGGTGCCGCTTTTGGTGCTAGCCTCGGGCTGGTGCCTTCGGGCTTCTCCTCCGGGTGAGAGTAATAGTTGCTCCTTGCTATAGCAGTCGTCGCCTCTGGTCGGGCGGCTTCTAGTTAGGTTGGTTGCTTAGTTGCAGATGAGCGGAGGAAGATTGTTCTTTCCTTGGCATGTTCTGTGTCTTTTGGCCTGAAAAATTGTTGCTTTGGGCCCAAGGCTATGTCTTAGGCCCGGAGTAGCCCAAAAGTGAAAATAACAAATAAATATAATATAATATAATATATATTGATTAAAAATCTGCAAGGGTATCGAACCCCGCTCGTATGGGTGTGTACTAAATCTCGTTAGGGTTAACTAAATCCCGTTAGGATTTTTGTGTGCTCTTTGCTCAAGCGGTGTGCGGCTCTGCAGTACTGTGGCTTGGCGATCTTCTCCGTGGATTTGGTTCTGACTCTGGCTTGGCGATCTTCTCTGTGGATTTGGTTTTGACTGTCGGGGTCGGAATATGTTGGGATCGTGGTAGTGTGTATTGTGACTTCTCAACTTCTCAGGTTGAATGTTTCCCTAGAGTTACGTCTTCACTGCCCACTGGATGATCGGGTCCTGATGTGTTTCTGGCCTATGGTTCTGCTTCTGAGTGGGGCTTGGCTTCGTCCGTCTTCTTCGTCCACATCCAGTTTGGTTTAGGTCTGCTTGGTTTCGTTTTTTTAGAGTGTGTTTGTCTGAGTTTGCACCGTTGTGTATTTTTATATGTTATAATTTGTAGAAATCGACATTCGAGTTTCGAATAGAAGAAATGGTACAAAATAGACCAAAATTTGGGCTTATTTGCAAAAAATACCTAGCAGGCCCAATAATGCCTAATCTAAACCCGTCTACCCCAAGCAAAAAAAAAAAGAGGATGTGATTTGTAACTATGCATGACCGGTTGTAGAAGGTGAGTCCTGGGAAAAACCCTAAAGCCAAGACCCGCTGCCTCCACCGTGAGCCAAAGATCCTGTAGGAAGAAGATGGATTCCGGTCCGCAGACTCCGCTAAAGATGAAGAACTTTCAAAGATCCTTTGCTATCAACAAGTTGAAGGCAGAAATCGCCTCAAATTGGGCGTTGAAGAAGAAGGATATGGAGCTCAGAGATGGCCAAAAGCTTGGATCGATAAGGCACTAAGGTTCCTCCTCCTCGCTGTTTTTTTCGATCTTGATTCTAGATCTCTGGTTTTAGAAAGGAAAAGAAGAAGTATTTACATAAAAAGAAACTCTGGAAGTTAGATCTAAGAATTTTCGGTTTGGAGTTGACAATTCATAGTGGATTTGATTTGATTTGAACCAAATTTAAATTCAACCTACTGAATTCTTAAAACAAAGAGATCGAATGTTTACATGTTTAATATACCTTAATAATACCCTTTAAAATTCTATCTCCAAATTAAATCTAAGATATTGTTGAAAATTCTTGCAGATGGTTGTGTTCTTAATTATACTTGAGAAAAAAGTCCTAGCAATTCATATCATTTATCTCCTTAAATTGGAGATATCATTGTTCTTATGCAATTTGAACGTATAAGGACTTGATCCATCTTCAATATGTATATTAATTTTTCTTCGATCATTCGGTTTCAGGATGACTTTGCTTCTAGGGCTTCCAGGTTAAGGGAAAACAACACTGTTGCTTTCTCTAGTAGACAAACTTGACAGGGATCTTAGGGTATATATATATTGTCACTATATATATTGTTTTTGTTTGCGCTATATATGATGATTACTAGGCACTTATTGTGCAGTGTACAGTATATCAATCGGAACGATTTTGAGCAGGTAAATGGCAAGATAACCTACTGTGGCCACGAGTTCAATGAATTCGTTCCTCGTAAGATTTGCGCATATATCAGCCAAAATGACGTCCACATTGGAGAGATGACAGTTAGAGAAACTCTCGATTTTTTTGGTCGATGCTTTGGTGTTGGCACTAGATATAAATTGTTGACTGAGCTAGTAAGATGAGAAAAGGAAGCGGGAATCAGACCCGATCCTCAGATTGATGCATTCATGAAAGCCGCATCAATGGAAGGCCAGAAACACGGTATTGTTACTGATTATATTCTTAAGGTACAATACAGTGTGTTCTTCACTAACTATGATGCATCCTAATTTTGCTAAACTGTTAGAAATCTGTGAAAGTTAGCCCTATCTGTCATTCACTGTATGTATTTGATTCCACCATATTCGACTATGTTTACTTGGAATTGGTGATTGCATTTGGCAAAAGAAAACTTGGATGCAAACTAAACTACTCACATGGAGAGCACTTCAATGGTGTGAACCCCCTTGTAGTATGGCCTCAATGTGAACCCCCTGGTAGTATGGTCAGTTTTATTTTTGTACTCCATATCTTAATATTCCTCAAAATGCTTTTTCAAGCCTCTCTTCTAATGCTACAATCCTTTATACACTATTTGTTTGTTGTGGTGGTGCAGTGACTAGTGTAGAGTGTATTAGTAGGTGATATCGGTAAGGTGTTGAAGGTCTCAGTTAGTTATAGCTGTCAATAGAGGCAATAAGGGGTGATGCTGTTATAACAACCTTCGGCTATATATATATAGCTTAATGTATTTGTAAATAGCCTATTAGCTCAATTGGTAGAGCATTGTGTATGCACACAATTCAAAGATGTGAGTTCGACTCTCACATAGGCTAATGCGGAGTATATGTTCATATATCTCTAGACTTATACGATTGAACATGGTAGGAAATATATACACTAGTGGCAGGATAGATTTGTGAATCTGGTAGGACAAATTTATAAATATCTCTGAATTTATAAAATTATAAACTGGTCGGAAATATATACACTAGTGGTAGGACAAATTTGTGAATTTGGTAGGACACATTCATAGGCTTATAAAATTATGAACCTGGTAGGAAATATATATACTAGTGGTAGGACAAACTTGTGAACCTGGTAGGATAAATATTTTTTTTTTGTGTTCTCATCATCTTTGTGGCGGTTAAAGTGGAAATAGTTTGGAATTAAAAGGATGAACTACTACATTAGTTTCAAAAGGATGAACTACTACATTCTTTCTCCCAGGAAGCCTGCAACTCACATTTGATTTTTTCTGACCATCAAACGAGTGTTTTTACTTCACTAGATTACTTCACTAGATTATTTCTCACATATGCTAATGCGGAGTATGTGTTCATATCTCTGTGGACTTATACGATTATGAACATAGTAGGACATATTTGTGAAATTGGTAGGAAATATACAAATATTGGTATGATAATAATGTAATCACCGAAATTCTTAAGTGTAGAATTAAGTCAAAAAGTACCAGGAAACTTGAAAACTAATAGTAGGATAGATGGAAACTAATGGTAAGAGACAGTAACGATATTGGTAGGATCATAATGGAAACCCAGTAATTCCTGTATAACTTGACACTAATGGTAGGATAGATGCACACTGATGATAAGATATATTTATACTATTGGAAAAATGTAAATGCATAATTGACTTTACGAAAAAAATGAATGATGATGAATCTCAGAAAAGCAAAAGGAGAAAGCAGGCTCCACAGGCAGAAACTAAAGTTACATGAACCACAGATGCAAAAGCTATACATGGATATATCATGTGTGATGATGAATCTCAAGCTATGGTCCCTATCCTGGATAAAGTTAGTGTTGCACTGAAAGACAAGATCCAAGTAGTGGAGATTGACACTCAGAAGTACCCAGTCATCGCTGACAAGTTCATTATCATCATTTGGAGAAAGAAAATTGAGTAAAACCTAAACTTTGAAAAGAAAAGGGGGAAAGTGAGACAGTGGAAAAGAAAAGGGGGAATTGTCCCTACCAGATTCACAAATTTATCCTACCACTAATGTATATATTTCTTACCAGGTTCATAATTATACAAGTCTGAAGAGATTTATGAATTTGTCTTACCATGTTTACAGATTTGTCCTACCACTAGTGTATATATTTCCTGTCATGTTCATAATCGTATAAGTTCAGAGAGATTTATGAATTTATCCTAACATGTTCATAAATTTGTCCTACCATTAGTATATATATATTTTCTGCCATGTTCATAAGTGTATAAGTTCAGAGAGAATCATGAACACATACTCCGTATTAGCCTATGTGAGAGTTGAACTCACATCTTTGTGTGCAAACACAACGCTCTACCAATTGAGCTAATAGACTAATTTCAATGGGTCCTTATGATCATCTAGGCATCAAGAAGTGATAATTTCGCAGGAAGCAAAAACAGCGCTTGAATTTGTAATCTTAATTTGCAAGTTCTGCAATTGATCAAAAAGAGAGTATAAATTTTTAATCTTAATTTGCAAGTTCTGCAATTGATCAAAAAGAGAGAGTATAAATTACGAACTCTCTGCAACTGGTCTCGTGAAACCGTCACCTGGGGGTAGTTCTGTTATAATAAAAAGGAACAACTACAAAGGATAGGTACAAGATCACTTACTCATCGCTGCAACTGCCACCGGACAAACTTCTTGCACTTTTTCAGGTATGAAAGGACAGTTGTACACTATTGGTATGACGGAAATATTCTATTGGTAGGATGGAGATTGTATCGTTTCTTGGGATGAACGGGTAAATTTTTCCCCGTCCTTTCCGCTCCTCTCCTACTCTGCCTCACTTTTTGTAGAGCATGTTATGGTGTTTCAGATCCTCCTCTCAAGCTTATATATGTTCTTGGGGGACACCCATCAATGCAATCATTGTATTTTCCCCTCATAAACGCTCCCCCTTTCCCCAAAGGAGGAACCCTGTTTTGGCGTCAAAACTGCACTGACAGTCTGCCAAATCAGCTACAGTGAATCCCCTCCAAGTTCTCTTCAAAATATCTCTAGGTATGGAAAGACAGGTTTAGCCTATTAGTAGGACCAATTCATTCTATTGGTAAGATGGGCAGTGTACAATTTTCTGAAATGAACGAAGAATGCCTTTTGGTGCCAAATGTCACTGACAGCTACAGTGTAGCTACAATATCCCCCTTCACCTGCTACTTTCCCATCCGGTTGTCCCAAAATTTTGCAAAACTAGACTACATTCTACCTTTAGCCAATTTCCTATGTACTAGTCTGGGTTTGCAAAGTTTTTTTTTTTTTTTGTATACTTTTGCAAAAGTAGACAAAAAAAAATGAGCAAATTAGTGGAATAATGAATCTTTGCAAACCCAGACTGAAAAACAATGAATAATCTTTATAGCAAAAAACATGGATATTGGCTAAAGGTAGAATGTAGTCTAGTTTTGCTTTTTCATTGCTCATTTTTTTAAAGATTATTCATTGTTTTTTGCTATACATGGATATTCCATCCATGTATAGCAAAAAACAATGAATAATCTTTTAAAAAATGAGCAAATTAGTGGAATAATATTCCAAATCCCAAAAATAAAACTTAAACTGAAGACGGAGAATGAACAGGGAGTCGGAGCCTCGCCCTCGTCCACACCACCTCCGGCATCACATCGCCACCGCCTCTGTTCGCAAGCCTTCCTCTCAGCCCTTGCTCACACCACCTCCGGCACCACATCGCCACCACCATCCCTACACATCGACACCATGTAGCTCGGAAGTCAAACTAAGCACCGGAATATGATCAGCAAATCAATTGAAAACTAGAAGCACCATGATTGCCTTCTTCCTCACAACCATCTTTGAGTGATACGACTTACCTATCGAAAATTAGACACGAGATGAGAAACCGAAGCAAGAGACCGTTGGATCTAGCCTCGGCGATTTAGCGTTGGTGTCGATCTCAAAGAGGACGATCCTGTCCTCCTCGGCCTTGGATCTGGCCTTTCCAATTGATTTCAGCGGATCCGAGATCTCCTTGGTTGAAGTGGCCGAACAAAACCCTTCGCAACCGCCTATTCCGCCGCGCCGCAGAGTAACATTCGCCAACCGTCGCCACCACCGCCTTAATCTGCCGCCATTAGCGCTCCCTCCGTCGTCCTCCCTCCCAGCCTCGCCTCCATCACCACCACCGCCCAGATTTGCTCCATCGCCACCATCGTCCCTCCATCGCCACCACCGCCCAGAGATGCTCCATCGCCGCCACCGCCCAGATATGCTCCATCGTCCCCCATCGCCGCCAATCATCAACTCCCCCCATCACCGCCGATCATCAACTCCCCCCGTCGCCTCTTCCTACCATCGCAGCCGCTCAGCCCTTCGGATGTCCCCATCGTCTCTTCAGATTTAGGGTTTTATATTTTCTCAATCTCACACGCGCTTAACGCACATAAGGAGAATCTGATATTAATTTAACCCATTTTTTAAAAAAAACACCCATGATACGTGGCAACAATATATCCTTCCATTTCAGATAGATCAGCGATCCACAATTGTGCACAAAGTACACCCTAAGGCCATCTCCCACCATAGGCTATAAAATGGGTTTTAGCCTCTTTTTTTTCTCCCATCATAGGCCAAACCCCATTTTGGTCAAATTTTTTTTGGCCTATTTCTAAAATGAAGGCCAAATTTGGCTTGAAATTTTAGAAGGCCAAATGAGAATTCCACCATTTTTTATTTTTAATTGTTCATTATTAATATAAATGTATAAATCACATAATTAATTGTATATAAACTATCTAATTATATTTTTTTTTATCAAAACTAAAAGTTATAGTTTGTAAAGATATTGATGAGTTCTTTGATATGACTATAATATTTAATATGTTTGGATTATATTTGCATAAATAATTAATATCTTTAGAAAAACATATTCATTTTATATTATTATATCTTCATCAAATACATACCTCATAAAATAAATATCGAGTTGAATAAATTACTATAATTGAAAATAATAATAAAAAATCCAAAAACACATCAAAACCATAATATGAAGTAATATCTAATATTATTGCAAATTAACATCACTCTCTCCAAAAATCATTCCTTATTTCGCGGTCATCACTCTAATTGTTTTCATGTGAATTTTTAATGGCTTGTTCCAAAGCTACTAGGAAATTTTGAATATATTTCGAAATTTTCACAATGACATATATATACACCTTGTGATTCACTTTGAAAAAGTTAGCTCAACCAGATATATTATGTGATGTATAGAATCACTTAAAATATGCATCAATTTATAGATAGTTTTAACAATTTTAGCAGGCAATTTTTCATGGCCAATTTGACCTACGATGGAAGATGCCCTTAGGGGTGTGCACAATTGATCTATTCTCTCTCTCTCTCTATATATATATATAAACGTTTTTTCGACAAGTTTTTTAAGGAGCTAAAAACTATATAAAATATTAATTTTTTTAAATAATTTTAAACTTATAACTAATATGTAGTGTAAAATTATTTTAAAAAATTAATTAAAAACTTTACATTTTACATAGTTTTTAACTCATCAGAAAACTTGTCAAAAAGTCAAACGTCGCTTATTTTTGAACGGATGTAGTATTATTTTAAAAAAATTACCCTACCCTACAAGAAAGGAAGGGTAAAGTAGTCGAAGGCGTAAATGAAAAGCAAAAGAAAAACGACGCAACCACCAAAACCAGTAACCACCGACCGTCTTCAACTCTTTAAAACGCCGATCGAATGATCGGTCATATACTCAACTCTCCGCTTGCTTTAAAGTGCTTCTCTACCCGCTTTCTCAATTTCCCAATTTCCCAATTTCAACCACTTCCTGATCTTATTTTCAACTCCCCTGAGGTAAAACCCTAACCCTACTCTACTCTTCCAATTCTTGCTTGATCATCACTTCGCCTATTTCAATCTATGCTTTTCGCTTCAATTCTCTCTTTTTCATCTCATTTATTTCTTGCATTTTCCCCGTCCCTTCGCAATTTAATTTCTCAAGTCCGCTGGTGGGGTTTATCTTTATTTTCCGATTTTTGGTTTCTTCGGATTTGTTATTTCTTAGTTTTGTCTCTATTTGGTAGTTGTATTCCATCCATGCTTCTTCAATTAATCATTTGGTAGTTTTGATCTTGATATTATTTTGGCCATCTGCTTCTCTGTTTCATTGGAATCATCCTATGTTGACTTCTGCCTTCGTTGAAAGTTCAACGCTTTGATTTTTTCTACGCTGCTTCCCCTTCTCCTCCAGCAATACTTTGTTGTGTGTTCTCATTCACGATTAAGAATTTTTGGGGTTTGCTTGTCCGTTGAATTGGAGAAATTCTGTGCGTGTTCTCATTTTTTTTAATTGGATTTGGAGGTTTAGGGTTTGGAAACTTGCAAGGATGAGTGACAACTTGATGGACAAGGTGACTGCTTTGGGCGAGCGCCTGAAGATGTCCGAGGTGGGAAGGAAAATGAGTGCTGGGATGAGCTCTGTGAGCTTCAGGATGAGAGAGCTCTTTCAGGGTCCAAACCAGGCGGATAAGATCGTGGAGGAGGCCACTGCTGAGGCGCTAGATGAGCCGGATTGGGCCACTAATCTGGAGATATGTGACATGATTAACCATGAAAGTATTAACAGTGGTGAATTGATTCGGGGTATTAAGAAGCGGATCATGCTGAAGAATCCAAGGATCCAGTACTTGGCTCTGGCCTTGCTCGAGACCATTGTAAAGAACTGTGACAAGGCTTTCTCTGAGGTTGCTTCTGAGAGGGTCCTGGATGAAATGGTAAAGCTGATTGATGATCCGCAGACTGTGGTCAATAATAGGAACAAGGTTCTCATGTTGATTGAATCTTGGGGGGAGTCCTCAGAGGAGCTGAGATATCTGCCTGTTTTTGAAGAAACATACAAGGTATGGTATAGTTTGAATGTTTAAATGAACGTCATCTTTGAATTTCATTGTTTCAGTATTACATTTGGGTTCTGTATAGCTGGATAAAGATTCGGTGATGAATTGTGGTTGGTCAAGGATGGTGGTGGAATAACTCTTGATATTCCCAGAAAAACTGTATTTTTACTTGCTGTTGTTGGATGATGATCAGTTTTCTATTGCTGTACAGTTTCATGTTTAACATATTTCAGAAAAACAAAATAGTTTTGATCCTGCCAAACAAATAGAACCTTGTGCTGATAGGAGCTAAAAGCTTTCTGGTTGGAAGCTGGAAGCCTGGAACTATGAAACATGTAAAATATGAACTTCAAATGTTAATATTTGATGCTTAGCATATTGAGCGAGATTTGGGAAGGATATGGGCTGCCAAAAGATGAGAAAGGATTAAATTTTGCCCCTCTTGAATTTGATGCTGGTAAGCTTTGTAACTGTCTGCTACAACTTGTGTATTGTATAGAATATGGTATACTACCTGCACTTGGTGTATTATCCATATAGAGATTTGACGGTTTCACTTTCTGCATGGGTATTATCCATATACACAAGCATTTATACGTTTTAATTTTGTCAGCCCAGTCCCGTTGATACAATCCATATACACAACCGTAGCCTTATAGCCTTTTGATTCCCATTTGAAAGGTGTCAAGCTTGGAGTTCCGTTGATACAATCCTGAGCCAAGGAGTAACCTTGGACATCTTATTTTAGGAAGCCTAAAAATCAATAATTAAACTAGTTTATTATCTTATTGATTAATTGAGTCTATTATCTTGTATTTCATGGAGCAAATCCTTATTTTATAGATTAATTTATCCCATTATCTTTTGTTTCCTATTTCTTAGCTTTAGGAAGATAAGCCTTATTCTATTAGTAGAAAACTGTTTCAGGTTACATTGATTTGCTACTATTATTTTTGCGATTATAAGGTTAAGATCTATCGACTTTTGTTATGGAAGTTGGATCCCAAACTTATAACCTAAAAACAAAATAAATCCGACACGAATCTTGTTTTCCCCCGGCTCGACTGCATGATATCAGAGTAGGTCTAAGTTGAGTCGGTTTTCTTGGCTTCTATGTCATTTGGAAACATCCCCTCGATATACTCGGGGAAAGGGTGCGCACACCTTGAGCAGACCCCACTTGGAGCAGGATAAATTAGGAGATAGGACTCAGACTAAACATGCTCGGACCAAAGAACCACAATATTCCTAGTTTATCCCGCCTAGGGAGGCTCCAACCAAAGAAAGAAGGAAAAAATGTGCAGTGTCAACCCGATTAAGCGGGTGTCACTTGAGGCTCGGGTTGACACTTGAGTGGCATGTTGGAGTGTCTCACATTAATGGGGAGGACCAAAAGTACCACAAAATATAAGGGTGAAGCTCCTACACAATGACTTAAACTTTTATGATAGAAGGTGGATTTCTTGGAATTCTATAGTTTCCTAAGTGAGATACTCTTTGAATGGGTTCTATAATCTTTCATTCTTATGATTGTTCAATAAAGATGTAAGCTGAGTGTATATTACATTTGGGGAATTTATTTCAGGTCAAGAATAAAGTTTCTGTGAAAAAGGTTATGTGGCATGTTGTGCCTCGATTTGGCGATTTCTAATATATATTTTTTTCTCTTTTACCTTACAGAGCTTAAGGTCAAGAGGCATCCGATTTCCTGGTCGTGACAATGAGAGTCTGGTGCCCATTTTTACTCCTGCTCGCTCCATCCCTGAAACAGAAACCAATGTTCCAGTTACACATGCAGAGCATGATATTCCTGCAGAGATTTATTCTGCTGAACAGACAAAGGAGGCATTCGATGTGGCTCGGAATAGCATTGAACTTCTTTCAACAGTTTTATCATCCTCACCTCAACATGATCTTCTGCAGGTACAATACATTGCAGCAATGTCTGATTATCATGGCTATTGTACATTTGCAGCTGTCAATTGTGTGTGTTTTTCTACCTGAAGTTTGGGTTTTATTTTCAAGTTGTGTTTGTCATATCTTCGGTGATTTTTAGCTAATAATATTTTCCTATTAGGATCACTTGAGTTGGAATACCAGGCTTTGCTGATATAATGATTTCGCTGAATGACTCATGCAATACTTTATGAAAACTTTGTGGCTGGAGGGTAGTTTAAGGTCATAAATTGTGGTTGGAGAGACGGAAACAAGGGCATATGACCATATAAGTTGGGCAAAAGTAAGGAAGTGCTCTTGATTTGATATTTTCCTTTTCTTACACGGAAGTAGAATGCTTCCCTTGTGTGAATTTTCTTGCAACTTGCTCAAATTCTGCAGTCTGCACATTATAAAAACATTGAATTTGAGGATGGGTAGTTCTTCGGCCCCTACCTGCATCCTAAAACCCTTTGCTCAAAATTATGTAACTTACTTGTGCCCACTGGAATATGTTTCCAATTGAAAACGAAAAGGCAAGTAGGATATGTTCAAAATTGATGTTGCGCCAAGGGATTTATAGAAATGAAACATCGGTTGCTATTGTTTTGATATCTTTTGCTGAATTTTTTTTGTTTAGATAACAGCTTGAAGCCATCTAATCAATGTTTGGGTGCTAGTATCTTAGTTTCTCGCTTTCGTAAGGCTTGGAGCCTGTCCATGGCATGAAGACCCTGAAAGTACCATTTTCTGTAGCAGTGTAGTTTGTGTTGTAATTTTTTCTGGCTTGGTATATTATAAAAGGATGTTTTGTCTGGAAGTTGTGAGAAATGTTGAACATGCTTTAGAAATGATAAGATTTCATATATACCAATATACATTTCCGTGCCCGTCACTCCGTCATCTTTTACTAGAAGAGATGTAGTATTTGATGGTTTTCTGCTGTAAGATATAGATTTGGAAGTCACTGCTTCTACATTTAACTAGCATTGACTTTCACAAAAGACATTTGTTAGAAAAACATTGTTGTAGTACTTGACACAATGCTTAAGCTAGCCTTTGATATTTCATCAATGGGATTTTGTTATGATCCTAACAGAGTAACAGCTTTGATTTGTAAAAGTTTTGTTGCTTGAAATGGCTTCGGGGTTTTATGCCTATGACATTTGTACAAACTTGCTAATCTGTGTCAGGGTTTTAATAAGTTTCGAGTGAAATTATAAACCCTCCGAATGCTACCAATATGGAATTATAGTATTTTTTTTCCAAATGAACTTATTATATACTCCCAGAAAATTTTATTGTATAGCTCTATCCAGGCAGATCCTGTTCTTTTTTATGTTGTGGACTGAACTGCTAGTCAGATTAATTCTCTCTAGATTTTTCTTATGATACTGTGTATATGGGTTTAAGACTATTGGTGTACGTGAAGATTCCTCATTTTGTAGAAATTTCTTGTATGAACGGGAAGTTATGATAGGAATGTATGTATATTCATAGCATCATTAAGATCTTATTCGTTTCTCAGTTGCAGTTTTATGCTTGTGCATGCCTGAAATTTTGGATTTTGCCCAATATTTGTTGAACATTTTCCTTCCACATTTGAAATTCTGATCTAATGAATGTTCGGCATCACTCTCCTCTCCTTTCTTGAGCAGGATGACTTGACCACAGCGCTTGTGCAACAATGCCGATCATCCCAGTCAACCATAATGAGAATCATCGAGACAGCAGGCGATAACGAGGCCCTTCTGTTTGAAGCCCTGAACGTGAACGATGAGATCCAGAAAGCTCTTTCCAAGTACGAGGATCTGAGGAAGCCCTTGACTACTCAGCAAGAACTCGAGCCTGCCATGATACCCATTGCAGTCGAGCCAGAGGAGTCTCCCCGGGCTGGGAGAGAAGAAGCACTGGTGAGGAAGTCATCAGGATCCCAGGGCTTTTCTCCAAGCGGAGGGAGGAACGATGAGATGTTGGAAGACCTAGACGAGATGATATTTGGGACAAAAGCCGGGTCTGGATCCGAAGGTGGAAATGAGCGAAAGAAGCAACCAGGCAAGGATGATCTCATTTCATTCTAAGGTATTGAATGGCAGATGCCACTGGTTAAATGGGATGGGGAGATTATTGTTGCCTTGTGATGTTTTTAATGCCAGTACAGGATCTCTGCATATGAATCTTTTAAATTGACAGGATTAACACTTTCTCTCATGTGATATCGATCTTGATCTTGATCTTGATCTAGATCCGTAGTCAGTAGAAGTATTGATTGTGGAGTACACTTGGTGTCTGTTTCTGTATCTTCTGTAAGTAATTCACATGTAGTCCTCCGTCCCCAAGATCTACTATGAACAAATTGCAGTGTGGAATGTATCTGCTCTGCTTTCTACTGATTTTGGTCCCTTTTTTCCTTCAAAATTTAAAACTCGCATCGACTGGCTTTGTGAGGTAAAGTTCAAAATCAAAGGGTGGGAGTGACTACGAACTTACAAACTCAAGCTTTGGAGTGGATTAGAGTTTGTCTAATGACATAATTTTAAAGTTTGTATTGATTTGGGATTTAGAATCAAGCAAATTCAAATAAATAACCCGATTTTGAAGGTGGACGGGAGTTTGTCTGGTGACATTTTATTGTTATTATTTGAACACCATAAAATTTATTGACAACGTACCATTTGTCAAACTATTGACGAGATAAATTTTAAACAATTATATTCAAGTCCTTCATTGTTGTTGTTGTATATTCATGTCCTTTTCATTTTTAACAACTGTTTGTTTGCATTTGCTCCCTGCCTCCAACCCTTCGCCTTGCGGCTCACCTGATCGTAGACCACCCTTCGCTCTTAAACATTCTTCCATAACACTTATTTATTCGCGCCTATTCTATCTCGAACAGAGAACGAGGAAGGCCCTTAGGGGAATGATCTTCCTCCTCTTATAGCGGCTTCCTATTAGTAAAAGTATGACTCTTTGAGATCTAGACCAGGCAAAGCCCTTTCCATTCTTGTAGCAGGGCGCAGTCCTAATTGATTGTTTCATCGTCTTTCTTTGATTGAAACATTTTTTTGACCAAGCGAAGAGCTTATTGTCTTCCTCGGCTGCCGAAGCCAGCCTCCTAAAATATCAAATGAAAGAAATGCTTTCCCCACTACTCCTATTGATAGGACGACTGCTACTTTCAAATACAATAAAGATAGCTATTTCTTTCTCCTAGTGACTACCCCGAGTAAAGACTACTGACCTTAAACCGTTAACGGGATTTTTTACATTAAAAAATAGATTATAAAGGCTTCCTCTTCCCCTTATTCTTTAAACCAGTCTGACTCTTCCAATTTTGTAGAGTTGGGCGGGCGAATCAAGATAAATGACTAGGGGATTTCCTGCCAGAGTTCCTTCCCTTGGGGTGTCATCAATGTTGGCAGATCAGTTAATGCTGAAGCAGAACCATCTGCTGCCGCTGGAGTGCCTTTCCCGCAATATATGTTGTCAGGTAAGTTTCCTTAGTGTTAGTGGAAAGCTAGGGATCAAAAATTCCCTCGGCAGGGTCAAGTTACTTTAAAAAAATGAAAAAAAGGGGGGTACTTAGTAATCCCTTATAGGAGTCTTAACATCTATTTCTGAGCTTTAAAGATGCTATTTCGGATTAGATCTTCAAGTCTTCACTGGATTCACCTGAGTAGATGTTCTCAGTCCTTTTTCCAAAAACTTATGTAATTCTTAGCTCGGCAACCCTTATTCAAATGTTCGATTTGCCCCGCTAAGCCTCAGATATTCTAATGGAAGCAAAACTTCTAGGTTACGCCCAGCGGCAAAGAGTAGGCGAGGAAGGAAGCCGAGAAGTTTCGGAGGGGTTTTTTCTTTCTTTTTATCCTAAATAGCTCAGGTTCAAATTGAAGCTGAAGTCTTGGCCAGTCGGTAATAGTAAGAACGAAGAGTTAGAACTATAAGAGGAGGCGCGGACGTCACGGTTCCTTCTTTCATTTGTGAATAGTTTGAATCTGTAAATCAATAGTATGCGCAGACGAGCGGTTGGGCTTTTGCCTACCCCAGCTCTATCCATAGCGTAGTAGGGCAAGAAGTCGATCAGCGACCTGAAACAGAAGATTCACCAACTTTCCTTGTGATTTCTCCTTCACAATAAAAAAAAGTTTAAAAAAAAAGGTATGCTATTTTAAAGCCCTTCTCCCTTAATGAGTTCTTTCCACTTATTAGTGCTGGAAACGGCGTTTCAAGATCAATTTCGAGATGGATTGCCCGCCCCTCTAAAAGGCTATCGGGTTGTCATCGACGTTGACAAAAAAAAAGCCTCCGCAGTTTTAGTTTAAAGCTTAGCTCGGGCTAGGGAAAGGGCCGACGTGCCCGAGAACCATACATCAATTACCTCGAGGAAGGGAAACTCCCAGAAGACAAGAATAAGGCTGCCAAACAACTAAGGCATATATCAGACTTTGAAGATCCTCTTTTAAAAGTGTGAAAGAATGGGAAGATGATGTTGTGCGTCGCCACCAGTGAGATTAAAAAGACCCTAGCAGAAGTCCATAATGGGGAAGCCGGTCCACACCAAGGGGGCAAAAGGCTTGTTCAACAATTATTGTTTCAAGGATTGTACTGGCCTACTATAGAAGCAGACGCTCAGGAATATGTCAAGAAATGCAGACCCTGCCAGATATATGCCAATGCTATTCACGTGCCTCACAAAACTCTTCAGCCCATTAGCCTTTCACACTTGGGGACTAGATCTTATTGGTCCTATCACGCCAGCATCCTCTAAAGGGCACATTTGGATCCTAGCTGCCACAGACTATTTCACAAAATGGGTTGAAGCCGTTCCATTGAAAAAGGCTACCGGAGCAGCTGTAGCCGATTTTTTTTTCTTAAGGAAAATATTATCTGCCGATTCGGCATACCAGCAAGGAGAATCTCATTTAATGGCACGCCATTTGTAAACAAAGAAGTGACAGGGTTGATTCAGCAATATAATCCAGCTAACATCTACTCCTTACTACCTAAAAGGTAACGGTCAGGCTGAAGCAACAAACAAGATCCTCCTAAGGATATTAAGCAAGACCGTCTATGATAACCAGAAAGCTTGGCATACTATTCTTCCAATAGCTTTATGGGCATACAGAACCTCCCTAAGAGAAGCTACGGGCACCACGCCATTCAACCAGGTTTTTTGGTAAAATGCTGTCCTGCCCATTGATATCTTATTGCCAGCCAAAAAGCTTGCAAAATGAAGTGAATTGCCCAGAGAGGACAGGATAGAGCTCCTGGAGGAACAAAGAGAGAAAGCAGCACAGCACGCTGCTGCTTATACTGAAAGAATCGCGTCAGCCCCGAATGGTCCACCCCAGAACATTAAAAGAAGGAGACTTAGTTCTAAGGGCTGCTCAGCACATAAGGCAGAATCAAAAGCCACCCACTTGAGAAGCTAGTCGCCAGAAAGAAGCTCACTCAGGAAGATAAACAGCGAATCCAGTCGGAGAGGAAGCATCAATCAGCGCATAGGGAATCCGGTGATGGAAAGAGTGCTCAAGAGCAGCCCCCGGTTCAATCGATAGGCCGAAAGCGAATGTAGAAAAAAAATCTTTATGAATTGGGTTGGGAGGAATAAATGTTCCCATCCCCACGGAGTGATTGATGGAATCGAACAGATTCGGTTGGGTCGACCTTCTCTATTACCTAGTTGCCCATCTCTCGTCCTTATCCCTCGTCTGCGGGCACTACCCACAATTAAGAGTTTCTCCCGGTCCGGCTAGAGCAATGAAGGGAGTTAGAGTGGGGTCTTTCCTTGCGCTCAAGGCGTATCACGGATATTAGGCGGCAGCTAGCCATGACCAATAAGAACATGTTTTATCCTACCCAAACCAAGCATATAAATGAGTCGATCCCATCCCGAATCCAGCTGACCCGACTCCCCTTTTTGAATTCCCATCCAACCCTCCCATTCTTTTGAGATCGGACAGATTCCTGCTGTTGAGAAGGGTGTTAATAAAAATGGGATTGAAATTGAAGCTTCCTGATTCGCTTCAAGTTTCAGTTTCCAACTCTGAGAAAACTGACCAGGAAGTGGATGAGGAGGGTTTTCCAGTGGTGAAGCCTAAATCTAAGGCTCGAAAGAAAATTCTCCCTTCACAGCCTCACTCAGATCGCATTACCAGATCAAAGACCAATTCATTAACTCCATATCTCCGACTTCGTAATGATCAGTAGCCTATTTTGGAATATTAGAGGTATCGGTAATAAGGCTTCCATAAGACGACTAAAGAAAGTCATTCAATTGCATTTTCCTTTTGAGCTTTTTTTGAGCCTATGATTGATAAAGAAAGGATCCATGATATTAGGCGTCGACTGGGTTTTGATGCTGCTTTAGCCAACACTAATGGTAACATTTTCTTTTTTCATCAGAATTCCTTCTCTTCTCTTGCGAACTCTTACTGGAATCTGATCAGCATCTTTCTGTTCATTTTTTCGACTGTGCTTTGCCCGGGGACTCAACATCCCAATTAGCCAATCCGAATTCCGGGGATTGCTGGCATTGAAAATAGATGACGTGAACTTGACCTCGGGGAATAGCAAAAAGTTTGTTTGGAAATTGAGCAAGAGTTTCCGTCCTTTAGTAAACTAAACTTGCTTGCCCTGTCTGGTCATATGTTCTCCTTCCCGGTCAACGGCATTGGCTATTGGCCATCCGTCCACAAATCATTTTATGTAAATCTATCTGCCCGGCTTTGAACTCATTCCATTCCTCTCCCATTCCCAGTTCTTCTAAAATTGTGTTACCAGTTCACTAGGGATAGTTATCGAGTTGCCTATGGAGTAAGGTTTGGAACCTTTTGAAATAAGTGCTTTAGTATACCTATCTTTCATGAGTAAAAAGACTTTTTCAAACTAGCTAATTGGTAAAAAAAAGTATACAAAAAGGATCGAGAATCGGCTTTCTTTTAAGGCTCGGACGTGAGGGTGGTCGTAGATCAGGAAATGAAATATAGTTAGGTTGAAGGAAAGAAAGCATGTGACGGGTATAAGGCAGTAGTAATAGGTAGTAAACAGGAGTCCACGGTTGGCACATAAGGCTTGGCTAGTTCATTAGGAGTGACAGGCAGGCGCAATAATCGATTGGGGAATAGAATATGGGTCTTGTCCTGTCATCTCTTTATTCAAAAGCTGTTAATGAATGACTTCCCCCAGCTAGATCTCCCTTCCATTCCCGTGAATCTTTTTACTTTAGAAAAAGTTCCCCCTATTTCTTTAAAGCTGCTCATTCCTTGCTTGTTTGGAATGCAGCATAGGCGCTTCGGTCTCAATTAGTGCGGTTGATTCTTTCCTTTATAAAGACTTGCCCCCGGCCTTTTCAGCTCATCTGTAAGGGTCGAGCGGTCTTCTTTTCTGTCTGATGGTAATGCGAATCTCTTGCAATTGGTCTATGGCAAAGAGTCATCTGTCCAATAATCAGTCGAAATCGGTCCACGAATAGCGCTTCCGTTCCCTTATTTTCATTATTTCATTTAATGAATTCGATTAGCTGTTCTTGTTAGCAACTAGCTCTTCGGTCATATGTCCAACTGTCCAACCAGTCTAAGCTGTCCGCCCTTCTGCTTCTGCAATCGGGAATAGGTCTGAGGTCATAGCATCCTTGCTTGAAATCCTCTCCTCTGGCCCTGGCCTAGTAGCTCGAGAGGACTTTTTTAAAAGCTGAAAAACAGAAGACTGAGGCCCTTTACAAAAAGTATAGGAAACAAAAAAAAGAATACCCAGATCGCAAGGCAAGGTGATGTATATCACTTCGACTCACCAAGGAGAAGGTAAGTACTGTTATATCCTTTCTTCTGAAGTGATATAGATCAATGCCTGGACTGGGGGGGGGGGGGGGGGGCGGCCCACGGGAAAATGTTTGCAGATGCGATCATGAATCGAACCAGATCAAAATATTCAACTGTCGACGGACAAACTTTGCCGGAACGTCAACCGCAAACGACGGATGGCCAGGCCCCGGTTCCCAGGGTTAGAGTATTCCCTATTATGAGCCTACTCAGATCAGAACAAAACGAGTTTCTTTTTTTTTTCCTATCGGCCCCCGCTTTAAGCAACCTTCGCATTTTCTGCTGAGATCCCAAGTCTCCAAGTGGGTCCTCTTGGCCACTTACGACCTTGGCTTTTTAGAGAATCCCGCTCCTGTGTCGTAGGACTTATAGCTTGGCAGTCTACCGGGTGGGTTTGTTTATCTTTCCAGTTTCGAGTGTCTTCTTGGATAGTTATAGCGGCCCATAGGCGCAAGATGTACCTTGTGGGGGGGCGGCGGTCCCCTGGACATAGTCTTTTTAGGCAGTGGCCGTTTAGTCCACGGTCCATTGGATGGTCGGTGCAAGGCCAGAAATTGGAACACATTGATTCCGCTCGTTCCCGTCCTTCGCTTCAGGGCCTGTCCCTCGGTGTGGTCAGTACTCTATACTGTCGGGCAGCGAAGCTTACACTTGTTCACTAATTATGACGGTTCACCAGGGCCTCTTTCCTTCTCCCTTTTCTGCTCACTCGTAGGGGTCTGGACCCCCACAAAGGGGGAGGGAGTCGACTGAACATCTCAGCCATTGGCGGGAATTTCGCCCACATCCGATCCCCAATTCTTGTTCACCCCGGATGATCGTGTTGAGTGAATTGTGACCTCGTACGATCGTGTCGGGTGAGCAACAGCCGCTTCGTCACAGTACTTACTTATGGGCTAACGGGTCACACTTTGGCCAAGTATCCTACAAAGAGACTCCCGAAAGCCAGAAGTATTAAAGGAATGGCCATAGGAATGGGCGCATCATGACATCGTAAGATGTCTCGCCCGAATGAATTAGTTGGTACTAGAAATGTTAGAAAAAGTAAACGAAAAGAGTAATAAGAAGTGAAAAGGACAGAGACACTTCCCAACCAGAAAGCAAAGTTCCCACTGATGGTATACTTAGTGTAAGCGAGCTCTAAGATCACATCTTTGGAATAAAATCCAGTTAGAAAAGGAAATCCAATTAGAGATAAGCTGCCCATGAGCATCATGGCATAGGTAAAAGGGAACGAAGAGGCAAGCCCCCCCATCTTCCGCATATCTTGCTCATCCGACATGGCATGAATCACCGAACCCGCACTCAGGAATAGTAATGCTTTGAAAAACGCGTGATTCATTAAATGAAAGACGCTAACCGAATAGTTAGAAATGCCGCAAGCAAAGATCATATAGCCTAATTGACTGCAAGTTGAATAAGCTATGACCCTCTTTAGATCGTTCTGTAATATTCCAGTGGTTGCCGCAAGGAATGACGTCGTAGCTCCTGCAAAAGTAATAACAATTAAAGCCGTAGGTGGGTATTCAAATAAAGGAGAACACCTTGCTATCATGAAAACGCCAGCTGTTACCATAGTAGCTACATGAATCAAAGCGGATACTGGGGTGGGACCCTCCATAGCATCGGGTAACCAAGTATGCGATCCTATCTGTGCAGATTTTCCAACAGCACCAATAAAAAGTAAAATACAAATAAGAGTTATGGCATTCAATCTCATATTGCGAGAAATCCAAGAATTTCTAGGGACACTAGCACAAGCAAAAATGGTAGAAAAGTCTACTGTTTGAAAGAGAGTAAAACGACCCGAAATCCCAGGAGCTAATCCAAAATCACCTACTCGATTGACAAGCATAGCTTTTGTAGCTACTTTATCTGCCTGAAGTCGTGTAAACCAAAACTGAATTAACAAATATGAAGCAAGACCTACTCCCTCCCATCCCAAGAATAATTGAAGAGAGTTATCTCCAGTCACCAACATTGGCATAAAAAAAGTAAGAATGGATAAATAACACATAAATCGAGGGCTATGCGGATCCTCAGACATATATGAAATAGAATAAAGATGGACCAAGCTACTTATGGATGTAACCACAATTAACATCACTACGGTCGGGCTATCGAACACGGAGTCAGAAGTGAATTACGAGTCGGACCAATCTGCGAATCAAGGGAGCTACCCTTGCATGCAATGATGTGGTGGGGAACCTCTCATTCGAATTCAGTGCTCTCCGAACCGTGCGGGAAGGTTTCCCATCACACGGCTCACCAACTTGATTTTCTGCGGAAACCATATGTCCAAACAGGCCTGGAAAAAGAGGTACGGTCTCGCTTTCCTTTGCCACTCAAGTGTACGGCATCTGCCGTGCTTAGGCCCCTTCTTCCCTTCCCTAATGAAGGAGTCCCCCGCCCGCCTTAGTAGTCTCAAATAGAGCGTGCAGGCTTGCTCTCTTTTTGTAGTAAGTGATTCACTACCGAAGCGAAGAAAAGGCTGGATCAAGAAAAGGGCGTACTACGAGCCCTCTGCCCCACGCATCTAACCATCTCGCGCGGTTCACCGGTTCCACCGACTAGACCAAAAGAGTGATTCAGTCGATACAGAGGTGCGCTTGAAGTGGGGGGTGTGCTGTCCCTATTGGGCTGGGCCCTTCCCCATAAGGCCCCACCGTCTGGGCATAAGCGCCTTCTTGCTACCCATATGCGAGGCGCCGTTTTAGCCTTCCCTGACTAGGATCGCTCCCACACCTGTAGCGTTCGTGATCGTCCTCCTCAACTGTGTATCGATCGAAAGGCAGGGCGGCGCAGCCCCCAAGGGAGCGGTTACGTCCAGTATGTCCTCCCTTATTCCCGACATGCTATGGTGCCCGTGGTGGGTAGGAGCGGGTCGAGTCCGTATCGCCGCGGAGCAACAGCCGCGTCCGGATCTGATCTATCTACTCGGCAAATCATCCGGTGACTTCACGGTCGCCAAAGAAGCCCCAAGAAGCATCAAACATTTCCGATGAAATCCATGGAGCAATTCTTAGATAGCAAGCACTAGCTCCCGATGCGACTTCATAAAAAGCAATCACAGATAATAATGAAGAGAATGAAACGCACGTAATAGTTATTATAGCGCTTCCTTCTAATCCTAGAAAACGTCCGAAAAAACCTGCTACGGAACTACCGAGCAAGGGCAAAAATACGATTAGTAAATACATAATTTCGAGTGTGATCAAACAACCAAAAATCAGACAATGACAGAGCGGCGAGTGAACTAGGTTTTAGTCGATCGTGAGTGGGTCTGTCGTCCTCCTCATTATAGTCCTCCTAAAATCAATAGTATTTCGAGATCTAACTCATGTAGTAGTTCCGAAAGAGCCCTTCGCTCAAAAACTTGGCCAGCTTTAAAAGCACCAAAAATGGCTATGGAAAGAATGAGTCCGACTCCAAGTGATGTGATCAGAAAAAAATCTATCCATGAATTTCTTTTTTTTCGTGTAGTGGAGCTTCTTGCTCAAAAAATGAAGAAAGACTTGTAGGAAATCACCGATTGGTCCAACCAAGAAAAACATGGAAGTTTTGGGCGTACATAGGACTCCTCTCTTACGATATTTATCGTTTTTTAAAAACTGCGCCCCTAAGGGCGTCATGGAGAGTCATCTCCGTGGCAAGGTGGTTTATCACCACCCCCTCTCTGATCGCTCTTATGAGTGTTCGGGGTTGGGCCATGAGGCCTATCTTCGGTTGGTGTCACGTGGGTTCGTATGATCCCATCGGACACTGATATGAATGAGAAAACCTCATCCCACTATTTGGTGTAGTAGTAGGGATCCTTGATTGATAACCAAGGTGCCGCCCCAGGGAGGAATCAAGAATTCCTTCCTTTAGGTGAGTTCTAGGTGGTCTGATGTTGGGGAGTTGCGGGTGTGTCTTCGGGCTCCCAGTCAGTATTTAACTACCTGGATATCATATCTTTGGATCTGGTATTCTGGACTTGTACCCGTCCAGGGGAGCTCCGCGGCTTCTTGTAGAATGAGAGAAGAAATGCACATACATTATTGTACTCCCTTTAGGGGAAAGAAAGGCTGCTAGGAAGACAAGCTAATCCGAAAGGGCCTTAGTAATTATAACTAACTACTATAAAGCATTGATCTTTTTGGGGGGAAGCGAATATGTTCTCATCTTTAGAAGTAGACTCCACGGTTTCAATATTTCTTTTTTGTAGCAACCACTGAGTCAATACTTGCTGCATCCTTAGGATTTTCCTGTTCTTATGAAGAACTAGTTGCGACTTGAACCACATTTTTTAGATCTGCTCTTCCCAGCTCTGAATTACCAGTTCTGGGTATTACGTTTGGCATATCCCACGCAATGTTCCAGCTTCTTGTTGTTACAGGGATTAGTAGCATTAGCTATCGCTTTATCCGCATTTTCTACTCTATTTTTTTGACTTGGTGTGTGACCAAAAGCTTTACATGTCAAAGACTTTTTTTTCCACAAACACATTCTTAGAAATAAAGACCTCAAACTTATCAAGTAAAGGTTTGCTAGCATCCACTTCAATACAAATTCTAGCAAAACTAGACGATGATCTTCAAAGCAATAAAAAAAAAAAAAGGTAGAAATGTAATTGACGATGTCTCTAGCTCACACCACCCTTGAAAGAGGATTTCAGGTTCTTACACTGGGAGATCTCAGAAAGCGTTCTTTCCAGGTCGGTCTCATAGCCTGTACTTTAGATGGTGACAGAGCCAAACCCAAAACTTCCCTCGAGGCATAGTAATCCGTTCCCTGCCAGCCTCTGTTTGAACGGCCCTCTAATGTTGCATGAGGAGTGCAAGGGTCTCAATAAACAAAAGCAGTCTTATTTAAAGCCTTCTCCGTAGCAAGATCCGCTCCCAGCCGCCCGTTAAGAGATGCGTGCGGATTGCGTCGTAACACCGGAACATTAGACCCTATTTTTTAAACTTAGATAATGCGTCTTTACGGTCCGGTCCGGACGAAAACATACTGCCAGAGGATCTAATAAAGTTGATAAGGGGACAGAATAGTCCACCGACATCTCAGAATACCACTTCACGTACTCACAACAAGAAAGTGCCCAATGCTTTGCTTTAATTGCAACTTCTTGGTGAGGAATAAAAACCTCGTCGAGCAACTGAAAAAAGGCAGTGCATAGAAGAGAAGGAAGGCGGGCATCTTAAAATTCAAAGACCAGTCTCGCATCAATCAGGGGCTTGTCCGAAAAAGCGAAAGATAGCACTAGTCGTCAGCTAATACCGGGAATCAATGCACTTATCGGCTAGGCAGCTTGCTAGTGAGAACATTTCATTTCCTTGGTAAATATATCCGCAATTTGCTTGTCACTTCAACTAAACGGGGTGACTATCTCTCCGCAAGTAACCTTTTCTAGTCAAAAATGACAATCTACCTCTATATGTTTGGTACGCTCGTGAAACAGACGATTTGCGGCATATCGCTACTTCTTCTTCCTCAGCACATTCATAGGAAGTTTATAAGCAATAGCAAGCCCGAGTTTCATTGCCATTACCTGTCTTTGGTACGAGGGGGATTGCCCCTTTTTCACCTTCTCCCCGCCTCTCTGTCTCGATCTGCTACTTCCTTTGATAGATACATGGAATTGGACTGAAAGCAGGAACCCCCCAAAGAAGGTCATGCCATCCCATCTCGTGAGGGGATCTTGTCTCTTTCCTCCTGCTCATTCTTCCCTCGGTAAAGATATGTCATCTGATCAGGATTCCTCATTCCTTCATCTTTTTTTTTATTTATGACATTGTGCTCCTGCTTTGGTACATTCTCTCCTTATCATATTGCTGACGCAAGGCCTCCTGTGTCATTGCCACCTTCAGAGATAGCACTTGAGGCTGCCACCGATATTATCGCAGAGTCTACTGGAGTGGCCCCTATTCTTTCTCCTCCAGCTGATCCAACCAATAGGGAGTGGAGCTTCTTCCACCGCTGTGACCCCTACTAGAACGCCAACTAAATCTGTTCATTTTGAAAGTGCAGGGTTGCTCCAAACAGAAGCTATAGTCAGTTCATCCCGCGCGACCACTCAATTGAAGTCTTCTGTTTTGCCAGAGACTGAAGAAGGCAGAGAGCAGAAAATATGTTTAAGAGAGTCTGAGGAAGCATCCCGTCCCCCACCTATAAGCAAATCGCGCGCAGAGGTTCGAGACCAAGGTTCCGTGCAGGCGCAAGCTTTGACCGCTACTCCTATTTATTCAGGTTTCTCTTTCTGCAGGCCAATTAGCTTCTCCGCCAAGGATGCAACAACTATTCAGATTTCAGACGCTTCTGGTTCTACTGGGCGCCCACCCCAAAACTTCATCAATTGAAGCCTTATCTCTTGCAATGTTTGAATGCTTTAAGTCTCACGTGAAGAGGCGCAAGCGGTGTGAACTCCGAGGCACAGGTGAACAGTGTCTTGACACGCTTGGGAATGCTGGTCTCGTTGAAACTCGTCATAAAGAGCTATTAAGGCAAATACAGGATTCCTCTTCGTTAATTCGTGGCACTAAGCAGATGATTGCCGAAGATTTGAATGAGGCTCAGCAGGTTTATAAGGTATACTCCAAGACCACGTTATTAGCGTCGAACTGGCGAGGGCTCGAGCGGAGGCTGACAAAAGCTGTGACGTCGACCAAAGCGGGCCGTCTCTGTGAGTAAAGATAGAGACATGGATAGGAAGAAGGTGCTTCTACGAAACAAATCTCCAAGCCTTTCTTTATTGATGAAACGATATAGATCATGTAAGGAAGGCCAAAATAACCTAACAGCTGCGCTCTCTAGAGCGAAGAAGTCAAGTTGCCAGGTTGGGAAATCGCGTGTATCCGCTCTATTGTCGACACAATCTTTGTTTAGATTGTCAGCGCTAACCAAGCAACAGAACAGCAGCGCGCACAAGCAGAATTAGAGCAGCGAATCACATTCCATCGAATAAATATAGATAGTTGCTATGACAAGGGAGATAGGGGAGGTCTGCTGGCCGATCTTTTCAAAGAAGGAGCTAATCCGATTAGAAGAAAAGAAGGAACTGATACGACCGATGAACATAACCAGAAATGGAAACTACCCGAGCTAATGATAGAGGCAAGCGCTTGTCGCTTGACGGCCGGGCTTGACTATAACCAACCTCACAGATCCCACTCAATCTTTTACACCAATGTATCGTACTCTCTCGACCAGGTCATCATAAGACTCAATCTTTCCGAAGTGAGAGAAGGAGGGAAAGCGCGCTACAACTAACATAACAACAGCCAGCTGAAAAACGTTAACTAGCTAGGCTAGCACGCAATGGCTTTCTCTGATAGGGGCTCGCTTCTTCAAGCTCCGCCCAACCTAGTAAAGGTGCTGCTTGCTTTCTCTCAGCCACTAGTGGCTTATGTAGTGGTCGGCATTCTTACGTGCTCTTCCTTGTCCCCTACTTAAGAATCCAAAGGTGACCTTTGGATGTTCTCGTGACGCTTTGGTTACGAAGGTTACCGGGGTCTAGGTTTATGCATGGATTCAGTGATCTACGACCACCCTCCAACTCAATCAATATCAACAAGATGTCGTGACCATTGGTTGATTTTGTCAGAAAAGAAAAAGTAGGTTTCGAAAGTTCATTGATTAGTACACCTTCGGTGCTGGTAAGGTCGGGACCGTGGTCGTCCGTCTCCGGTTTGCCGGCCGATAAGATCTCTGAGATTGACCAGCCAGCTGGGTTGCTTTGGCTATTCTTTTCTATTGAAAAGGAGTCAGCTGTCTGCGCGAGTCACCTTCTTCTAGGCTCCGCTGGACGACACGGCATTCTCGTTCAAATATAGGCCGGCCGTACTTGTGATGGTTCCCAAGGATCCAATATGACCACTTAAGTCTACGTTGCCACGATATTGTTCTATGGAAGCGGGCGGGCTGTTATTGATTGTTATTCGGCCCGGTTTTTTTGGTGTCGTAGGGGAGGGATTGACCTTTCTAACGCATATTCAGTCGTACCGGCATGGCCCCACTGATTTGTTTTCGATCAGAGCATCAAGCAGCGCAACCCGGTTCTACTTGACTAAGCCCCGTGCTCGTTTAAGGAGGGAGTTTTACCCAACTACCTTTTTGATAACAAGGCGACGAGAGTCGACCCGACATTCATTAGTTTCGAATGAAGAATGAAGAGTGCCCTGCCCCAGCACCTACTCCTATCAAAATGAAAAGCGTGACTTTACTAAATAAGCAATAAATTTATATGTTATTAGTAAAGCGCTAACGCGCGCCCCTGCAATCAAACTCAAGTTTCGCCCTTTGACAACCTTACTAATAGAAAGGGCGCTCAAGCAACCTATCTTACTAATAAGAATAAAGAAAGGGGCCCCATCTAAGCTAAGCCCTATCGTTGTAAAGCTACAGCTCGAAAGCCGGCCTTACCTTCTATTAGTAAAGGGCGTTTAGGCTTGACTAATAGAATATATATTATAGGGCTTTTCTCGCTTCTTGCTTTCTTCGCATGCTTGAGCGCATTAATAGAATACATATCAAGAGCGACAAGCGCTTGCCTTGAGTTTTCAATAAGGTTCGCGCTAGGCGCTCACCTTTTTTGCTTCCCTAAAATCTTCGATTTTGCAGTTGGTAAAGACCCACCCCCTCTTTCAGTCAGAATGAGTCCCCGGGACCCCGGGACATTGGCTTCCGCCAACAGTGAACTATTAAGGATCGCATCCCGCGCATATTCTACATTATAGCCTGCAACTAATTCAGCTTCCGCTTCTGGGAGATCAAACGGAGCTCGATTAGTTTCTGCTAAACAAGAAATAAAGAACATAACCAATACTGGGAACAAGGGAATACCGAACCATATCTGCTTTTGCGCCATGACAATCTCACTCGAATTACGAGGACCTACACATATTAGTACAGTATACCGGGTCCCCGGCCAGAACCACACGTGCAAGTTTCCCTGCATGTGGCTCGTCCGTGCTTTCCGAGGCGCTGCCTGTGACTCAGCATGGGGCGGAACTGCACACTTTCGTGTTCAGAGCATTGTCCGAGTGAGTAGGCAACGCCTACCAAGCAAAGCTTTCTTGAAGAGGCTGGGCTGCTTCCTTTTCGGCGCCCGCCCTTTCTTTATTTAGATGTTGGGGCCTCAGGAAAGTATAGGTTGGCTCCCAGCTCCATCTCGGCCGGCATCCTGCTCTCGAGGGGGTGGAGTCCTATGGTAGTCCCGCTGCGGCCTCTGACCGTCCGTCCTGTCTCATCTTGATTTGGCTATACTTGTATGTAGCCAGCCATGTTAGCTCCACATCATGATCGCCTTTAGAAAAAGGCTAAAAAGGCGATCATCAGTCAGCTCGGCCCCTTTCCTATTTTTGCCGCCTATTAAGAGAATAGGTCCCGTTCAAGCGGCCCGCCTTTATTCATCTATACCATCAGCCGCGCACGATTCAATAGGAACGATTTTAGCGCCCCTCTCTAGATAAGAAGCAGAACGCGCTATCACCTACAGCCCTTTCCTCTGCCGGGGACTTCCACGAAATGAAAATGGGCGGCATCGTCGTATGCTCGACATTTGTTGCCCTGCTTTTTTCCCGGAGTACTCCTATGGCCGATCTGTCACCCAACCTACTTAAACAACCTAAAGGCTTGGCCCTGTCCCGTTTGGAGAATGACCTCTTATGGCACGGCTTAGTCAGTTATTCTCGCAGTTCAGATAAGAACCGCCACTTTTTTGAAAGCATGGTTCTTGCCTCCCTCCCTGGAGCTCGTCCATTCGTTGGGTGATCCCTTGCTCTCACGTTCGAGTGTTTGCTCGTCGTTTAGGCTGGTGAGTGAGATTTCTGCTCATTGCAGTCACCTCCGGGGTTCTTCGCACCTGGATAGTACCAGGACCCTTGTGCCCCGGCCCTTGATCAGATAAAGCTGCCCGCTCGAAGCCCGCCCTATGACCCACAACGAAAAACGAGCCTTGCGACGAGACGCGGACATTCTCCATGCTGCGGTTCCCTCCGGTCCGTTCCCGGGTTGGGTTAGGGGAACATCCGAGCGATTGCCTTCGCGGATGCAAACGCGCTCACAAGGCGCACAATAAGAATAAGACCAATAGAGACTTCATAAGGGACCATTTGAG
Organism: Persicaria tinctoria; assembly: GCA_037127255.1. Taxonomy (NCBI): domain Eukaryota; kingdom Viridiplantae; phylum Streptophyta; class Magnoliopsida; order Caryophyllales; family Polygonaceae; genus Persicaria; species Persicaria tinctoria. The sequence continues at coordinate 49,208,446 of JBANSL010000006.1, read as the reverse complement.
CTGCAGATCGTAATGCTCCTAGAAAGGCATATTTCGAATATAGAGGAGTGAAAGTTAAAAAAAAACTTTCTCATATCCTTCCATGAACCGTACGAGCACGTCCTCTGTCAACCCCCACCGCGCTTACGGCTCTATACCCCAACCCAACTTGCTCTGGCCCCAGGTCCTCCCTTTCTATTCCTCGGTAAGCGGACCGTGAGAGCATGGGGGACATGCTTTTGACTAATAGAAAGCATCTCTCTTTTGTCCCTCCTGACCGAACCTGCCAAAAAAAGAACAATATAAAAAGCCGGGAGAGTCGCATCGGAGACATCTTTCTCTAGGCTTCGTCGTCCGGCTCCTCATAAATGATGTTAGGATCGGCCGGCTCATCCTCAGAATCCGAAAAGAAAACAAGGAATCACTTTGTTTCAATGACATATCTAATCAGACTGAATAAGATTTGAAGACACGATCATTCTCAGCAGGAAGGAAAGGCGCGGAAGCGACCCTTTCTAGAATGCAAGCAAGGCGATCGGCAGTGAGCTCTCCTAATAGCGTACGTTGGCGGCAAGGAAGGAGGCATTGGAAAGACTAGACTATACTAAAGTAAAGAGACATTCGGGAAGCGACTAGTCGCTTCTGGCGAAGCTTCTAGAAGGCCGACCACTACATAAAAAAATGAATATAAAAAAAAAGTCATGAGCTACCGCCCATGCCTAGAAAGGCGAAAGCAGTAGCTTCTAGGACAAAGGCGAAGCCGATACAATAGGCGGGCGAAGGGAGCGCGAGACCAAGCCGAGCCAAGAGTGGCGAAGGAAGCCTACTATACGTATACTAGATTAGTAACCGGTGAAATACCAAAAAAACGAAAAAAGAAATTTCTGTGAACTCTTGAAGCTATCAGTGTGATTGATCAGACAAGTACCAAGGGCTTTCGGTAGACTTCTTTCATTTCCGAATTTTCTTACGACAAGTCCTAGCATTAGTATGAGTTCGTTGACCGCGTAAGGGCAGTCCATCTTGATGACGAATTCCACGATAACGAGAAATAGAAATTAATCGTTCGATGTCTGCTCGTTCTCCCCTCTTCAATTCCCAATGAACAAGATGATCTTGACCTATCATTTGTTCCATTTGGTCGATCTGATATTTAGTTAACTCTTTGATCTTAATGTTCTCACTGATACCTAATCGATAACGAACCTGAATGGCTTTTTTAGGTCCAATTCCATCCATTTTTGTCGAGGCAATTTTGACTTGTTTATCGGCAACTGATCTAGCTCCTGAAATATATGACATTCTTGATCCTTCCTTTTACTAGTCTTCTCGGCTGGAATCATAAATGGCTTGTCTCCTCTCTGATGATCTTTTCTATATGTAGAACTAGTATTCGCGGTCTAAACTTCGACCCTGATTTCTTCCAATTATGTTCTCGTACCCAAGCCCTGAAAAAACATCAAGAGTCTTGTGGAAGAGAATTTCACACTTATCTCACTAAATCAGTGATAAAGTGCTCCGCGATGGGTCGCGGTCTCAAAATGGAAGTTTTTCGCCTTTTTTAAGATAGCGCATAAAGTCTTTTAGGGCCGCTATGTTCGCATCCCCTGACTCAACATCGAAGTGGTCTCGTGCGATCTCATGCGCGGCCATCATTAAGTCGGGTCTGGGGTGATAAGGTCCTGTATCAATTCTCGAAGAAGACGCAGAACAGAGTCTTCAACTGCGGTATACTCCTCGGCCTGCAGTTCTGTTTGCTCCCCCCCTTTTTTTCTTTGGGCTTTTCGTTAGTGGGAGCACCACTGATGCTTGCAAGCACCTCTTGTCTGCGACCTTGTTTGCTCTCTCGGTACCTTGCATTTCCGAAATGACTCTTCCTATAAAAAAATGAAAGATTTTTTTAGTAGAAATGGTAGAATTATTCCAAGTATTTCCGCTGGAACGGCAACTGCTATTGACATATTTATCATTTTCTATTCATTCATGATCTGGCCTGGTTGACCCAATCATGATATTGAAGGATGGGACCTTTGCTCGAAAAAACTCTGGATCCTGTGTCCAGAAGTCCAGAAAGTGCATCTCTTTCTCTGCCATTCCTACTTTCTGTTATTATTAAGAATGTCAGTTTAGTCCAGGAGGCTAGTTTAAAACCCGGACTCGCTGAGGTTCACACATTTTTTTTCCTTATGAAATTACACAGCAAGCTTCCAAGCGCTTGCGCTTGGTACTAATAGCCTATAGAGTATAGAGGGGCTATGGAAAGGCGCGCAACTGTGCTTTCTCGCTTCGCCAAGAAAAGCACTTCTTACTTGTGAAGGGCGCGCTACAGGCCTACGCTTGTTCCTGCGCGAGAATCTCTGGATTTTTGGCCGTATCTTGCTCTTTTCTTTCGCCTCAGTAGTGAGCGCTGCTAGATCTGATTCAACTGAATATGGGACTTGGATATGCTCCTGCTCCCGGCAAATATGTTGGGCGAGATAGTGACAAAGGTCTGCTTAACGCAGCCTATAAACGTAAGGGCAACCACTGCTACCTGTGCTGGTTTGTTCGTTTGGATATGATGGATTTCCTACCTCGGCTGGAACTTGCCTCTGCTATTTTCATTTTTTTCCACTTTAGGGTCCGGATCTAGGCGAGGTGATAGCGGGGAACTCCAACTTGTTTTGGATTTATACTTTGCCCGGACAATCGCGCGACGAATCTTAAGGCGCGCTGCCCGACACACAAAAAGAATGAAAATTTACTGAACGCAGGCGCTTACTTATCTTATCACATATTTTTTTTAGTCTTTTTCGGCACACTCGTGGAGTTCGCTCGAAGTCGTCGTGAGCTCTACGTTTAAAGCTTCAACACAGTCACTTTTTAGTAGCTCGTTGCTATAACTTCTCTTTGGCTCGCCCCTATCTCTAATTACTCACTTTACTCGCTCTCGTTCAGTAGCGTTTTCTTCATTCTTTAGATAACAGCGTGAGAGCTCTGAAATTCAATTCAGGTCCTTAGTTCCAGTCGACGAGCAAAGCTCGACACTGCTAGCGAAGCTCTACGACAGAGCATTTCCATTCTTTCTATTATAGAGCCAATCACACTGCTCTCTCTCTTTCTTTCCGGCCATCGTCGGAGCAAGCAGAGCAGCAGAGCGAAGTGGGTTGTGTAATCATTGGAATTTATACTAGAAATCAAAAAAAGAGTTAAGGGTAGGTAAGTAAGGTATCCGAAGGATAGTCCTTCGGAGGGACCCTCATTCTCAATGCAAGCTAGCTCTTACTTGTCTTTAGTGAGGAGGCTACCTAACATAAAGGTGAATATAGCTTAGGTTGAAAAGCAAGTCGATGGTGCCATAAGTCAAATGGGCGGGTGAGGCGAGAGTCCTTCACTGCACTCACTGGAGAGTCAGCAAGCTACCGGAAGCGAAGCTTCTGGCCCCCCCTTTATTTTCTTCCTTTTCGTTCTACTTAGGTGGCCGAACTCCCGACAGAATAGAAAAGAAGACCACGGGCCTGTGTAGACACCTCAACGAACTCATGTGGACACTCTTCAGCCCGAGGACAATATTCAAAATACACATTAAGATGTTGACCTATTTTTCTTTTCTTTGCTGATTCCTCTCAATGAAATTTCCCATGTTGCACTAAGTTACTAACGGATGTATGCATGCGGTCCGGGAACACTTTGGGGTGAACACCCATCCGAACAAGTAGAGTCAATAGTTCAGCATTTAGGCCGTAACATCTAGCAAAAAAAATCTTTCACCCAACAAGTGCTCTCCGAACCAAGCTAGATAGTCTCCTATCAGTAGGCTCACCAACCAACCTGGACTTTTCTTCTTATTATTCCTACCGGATATAAAAACCATAAGGATTGTTTCCAGCCATGAGTTCCCATATGACATAAGCGCTCTTGCGTGGGGTGCGCCATTCCATAAAATCTTTGAGAAGGGGCCCAATCTCGTATTTGATGGTCGGCGTGGTGATAGGCTTCGCTTCTACGACTGCCTTCCCAGCCGTTGCAAACACTGAGCGAGAACGGTAAAGAGCGCACAAAGAATGTCGTTGCGCGGGGATGCGATTCGCCAAGCTAGGGCAAACTAAGCTGCCCGGCCCTACCAGATTAGGAATGCGAAGGCCTTTCCTTCGAAAGGAGACCGGGGAAAGAAAGAGCTATGCCATTGACCGACCTTTTCGTAGTGACTTCGAATCCTGATCTACGACCACCCTCCCCCCTTTTCTCATTTTGTTTGAAGCGGGCCAAATAAAGAATGAAATGCAGAAATAGGGGAAGGTATTGTAAATTTTTTTTTTGAAGGGCTGCTCGCTCTACCGAAGTACCAAATTCGAGGCTTACACCTCTTAGACGACCTAAAAAAAAGCTTTCAGTAGCGCCCTTAAAATCTAAGCCTTTTAAAGTGCCAGTAGTTGTAGCTGTGGGCACACCAACCCTTTCGTTCTTATCGCTCCGGGTTCCGATCTATATGACCTCCGGACGGTACAAAGTACACCTCTTCCGTAGAGGGAGGTAATAACCCAACCTTTAAGAGTTTATTCAACGGGGGAGCCCTCTTATCTATCAATGGAAAGATCTCCGTGCGTGACGCGATAAGGTTCTAAGAAAATGGAGACTCCCTCCACGGTCCCACGAAGATCTCTACGTACTTGCCCAGTCCAGGACAACTGAGATATTCCGTTCTGCGTGCGTGGGAGCAGCTCAAACAAAGAAAAGTCTGGTCCGATCTGAATTCAGGCACGGCCCCCGCCCGTCTGCTGCTAGGTCCGGGAATGGTGCCAAGCGAGGGCGCCGCTATGCCCCGCTGCTCTGCTGCGGCCGGCCCCCGGACTATGCAAAAGAATCGAGGAATAAAAACCATAGTGGTTCCCCCCTGGCGCCTTTGGTGATTGACCAAACAAATAGGCCTAGATCTATGCCCCTTAATGAATCGAATGGTCTTTCGACTTTCGTTTGATTCCGGCGGCCGGCATAGATCTCATGAGACCCTCCCACTATTACTACGGGAAAAGCCCTGCCCTTTTCCTTCGCTACTAGGAGAGTAAGCAACTTCTATTAGCGCCGGACCTTGAGTCGAATTGATCGTGTCATGTGCAACGTCCATCAATGATGGTTCATTAATGTCCATTGATTTAGACTCCTTCTCTCTTCCCAACTACGAAGAGGTTTGGTTAAAACCAAGAACGGAAACGGAAGCCTTTCGATTCACTCCCCATTCTCTCTTAAATAAAGCTCGCCAAGGCGACCTGGGCAGGTCGGCCGGGTCTTTCCCTGTTGTTCTGTTCCCGCCACGAGAAAGACACACGGAAGAAATATGCCCAGCGCGCAGAACAGAAGACCCGTTGAGAGTTTCTGCTGTCTCGGTAGGGAACTGTACGATCTTTTCCCTATTGTATTGAATCAAGAAAAAATAGGTCAGTGCTACGGCCTCCTATTGTTTGATCCAATATTGACCGGGGACGAGCCCAGACTTCCATAGGTCCTTGGTTTGACCTCCTTAACAGGAGGTCACCTTGCTTTTAAGAAAGCAGAGCGGGGCCAATTTCTCGTACTTGCTCAGTTCCTTTCGTCGAGTGCTCTGCCCGGTTCACTGGGCTCTTAGCCTACCAAGCACTTGCCCGCTGCTCCTGCCGCCCGCTTGGCGGGCGGAGCGCTCGTTATCCTTACTAAGCTATGGCAGCTCCAGCTCGCAACCGCAGGGGGCCGCCCTGCGAGGCCAGAGTGGGCTCAGCAGTCAGCCTCCATTCGAATTACGTTAGGGGGTCTTTCGCTTTTGCCAGATCTAGAGAGATACTACGAGTCCTCCGTCCCAGATTCTATCGCCGCGGCCATCTGGTTCACCGGTACTACCAAAAAGTCTCATGCTTACGTTACTGTTATTGATTGTTTTCTTATCTTGGACCACGAAGACTCCGGTCATGCTTCTGGTTTCTATTCTCATCATCATATTGATGTCCATCAATCCTCGTGCTCTTCCATAAGAACTTGGAGTCCGTATCATGGTGAAGGTAAGGTAACGCTGTGATTCTTGCTCAAAAAAAAGACCGAACACGTTCGAGTTATCGGCTCGTTCGACCTGGCAGCATTCATGAGTCGCCCGTTCAACTGTCCCTCGGAGACAGGGTCGAGAAGTACCATGCATGGTTGCCCTCCGTCCTTTCTTTCTCTCGGTCCCACCCAACAAGATACGGCTCAGCAAAAAAAGGTGAGCGCCCCTGCGCGAGCCTTATTTTCTTAGTAAAGTAAAGCTTGGCTCCCTAAAGACTAAAGAAATGGATAAAAAAAGCGGGGACTTCTGCAACGGGCTATGCCACCCAAACCAACTGAGGGAAGTCGCATCCGTCCCATCGCAAGCACCTACAATATCATGATCACATTGGTTTACCCTTTTTTCTTTGGTAGTTTAACGGACGGTCGCCCCTCCAACAAGAAAAGGTATAAATATGAAAACTTCTCTGCCATTTGGATCGGAGAATTTATGGAGGAAATCGGGTTTTAAATTTCCAGAAACCGCACGATTATATAGCCAAAGGGAATATGCCCCGCCTAAAATCATTCCAAGCGCGGCTAATGTGGCTACTAAGCTATTTCTTTGGAAAGCTCCTACTAAGATGAGAAATTCCCCGATAAAGCTGCTAGTACCAGGTGAACTCATATTGGCCAAAGTGAAAGAGAAGAAAATGGTAGAGAGATTCGGCATGGTGCTCACTGAACCTCCGTAATATCTAACAAGTTGAGTCTTATGTCGGTCATATAGAACACCAACACATAGAAAAAGGGCTGAAGAAACCAGTCCATGACTTGACATCGGTAGAATGCTACCTCCAATTCCCTGTATGTTCGATAGAGCCAAAGATTCCCCCCCCCCACTGATCGGAGCCGATTACCCTCCGAACCGTACAAGATAGTTACCGCCTATCATACGGCTTTCTAACTTCACTTCTTTTTCTGGTCGTTCCGCTCTGTCGATCGATGGGTAGTATAAGAGATCTGTAACCTCCCGAAATTCTTTCCATTTTATAAGGCTTCCTGCTTCCTACCCATAGTTAGCATGTATCTCCTCGGGTCATACTTTACATATAGTATACTCCCACCCCAACTCTATCTTCCTTATCAGTGAACCGGAACAGAGTGCATAGGTACTATTCGATGCAGCGGAGACGAGACGACGTGACATACTACGATCACGTACAGAAGTGCTGCCCTTCGGCTCGACAATATGGAACTTCTCCACTTCGTTGCCTTTATGGAGTCCTATCGGGATAGGTAGGCCCCAGCCTTTCCCCTTTCCCGAGAAGGGGCCGGGCTGTCTTTCCCCAGCGGCCGGCCAGTGGCGGCAGAAAACGAACTCGGGTGGGCTCTGCGCGGTTCGCCTTTTCTTGTGTTGAGAGCTTCTCATTCTCTTATAGAAGCCCGCGTCCACGCCGGGGACGGGTAAAGCCCAGCGAAGCAGCAGGGAGCACTGAGCAATGGAGGGGATGAGGTAATTCATTCCCATGGGTTGGACCACGGCAGGAGAAGGGCAGGGCAGCGTCCTCGTTGTCGGACCGGAACAAGAAACGGAAGCTAGTCGTTGGAAGGAAGACAAGGCTCGTAGAGTGCGACTCCACAAAAGAGCCTTACTCTATAGGGACGCTAGCGCGCTACAACTAGCACTTTTCAGCCAGCTGAAAAAGGGATGCGCGTTAGGGCAACGGCTTTCAAGCTTGACTAATAGGGCTTTCTAGAGAGAGGCTCGCTTCGCTTTTGTTGCGGAGCTCGCTGCCTTCCCGCCCCTGCTTAGCGTTCTACTTGTGATCTTGGATGCAGTGGAGGATTTTGAGAAATGCGCTCGGCCTAACGGCCGCCTCCCTCCATAAGACCCTCTTTCTCTTTCCCCTCGAGAAAGAGAAAGAAGAGAATGCATCTTTTATTCTCTTCTTTCGTGTGAACGGCCTTATCTTGTATCGAAAGGTTTTTCGTGCTATACACTACGTTGAGAAAGACCAACCTCCTATGTACCGTACTCTTTTTTTACAAAGGGAGGTCCTCTTTATGATGCTACGGACGGTTGTCCGAAGTGCAAGGGGTAAACTCGGACTCGGATAGGATTGTGCGTGCCGGGCCCTTCGGGTGTCATATTTTGGCCGAGTTTACCGTACCTCCTGCCCCTATGTTATGCGGCCATAATCTTTTTTTATGTTTCACCGCTCTTACGCCAGAAAGAAAAGGTTCCACACAAGCTCCCGTTCTGCGGCGTGGTGGCAGGACCGCTAGGGGATTGGCTCCAGGTGTAGATAGGGTAAAATCTGCAGAAGTCATGCAAATACATAGGCCCCTTCCCTTTTGGATGAATGGGGTGGTTTAGAAGGCGCTTTCCGGTCTACGGTCCCTCGGAGCGAAGGGTTAGGCAGGTAGTACGGGCCCTCTGACTTCCAGCTATTTGCTGTGCGGCTCCCGCGAAGCGAATGAAGGTAAGCTCGAACTTCGAGCTTACGCTTACTCTCAGCCTCTTTGATTGGTAGGCGAGCGGGCCCCCTACTTAAGATTCCATTCATTCATAAGGGTTTACGTCAAGTTGAGCTGAAAGCGAAATCTTGGAGTAGATAAGTTGTCGTGATGCTTTTGTTAGGCCGACTACTCTACTAAAGGCTACTTCTAGCTTTTATAGTATAGTGGCCCTTCCACTTTTGTGTAGTTGTAGTTTGTATTGGTACTGAATGAACATATCAAACAAAGGCGAGCAGTATAAGCCCTTATCCGGCCTGGAAAAAGCAGCGAACTCTAGAAGCTAGGGCTTTGTTCACCTTTGGACATGAACACTATTCCGTTCTCAGCGGAAACCCGCCTTAGAGATTGAACGTCGACTTATTGCCGTTCAATCTAAGACAGCGCGGATAGCTTGTAGTGAACAGCCTCCTTAACGAACGAAAGCAGCCTTTGTTAAGTGGGTAAGGTTTGGAACCCTTGCAACTATGATAGAAAGCCGTTTGCCAGCAAGCAAGAAAAGGGCGTTAGGGCAACGGCTTTCGCGCAGCTCAATCCGCTGATCTACGACCACCCTTCGCCTTTCTTTTTTTGAATCAAAGTAGGTCCCGACTGTCTTCCCAGCCTCGTCTTGCTTCTGGCAAAGCTTCTACTTTGCTTGCTTCTCTCGCGCTTGCTTGCGCGAAGGCTTAGATTTTCGCTAGTCCAAAAGCTTTCGTCAAAGCAAAAGATCTGATCCAACAGAAATCCTGCATATTGAGCGCAGCTGATATGCGGCTACGGCTAGGCGATCATATCATGCCATGAAAAACTTTTATATGTATAGAGAGATCCCTTAGATATACAGATAGAATAGATGTTTATGGATAGACAGACATTCCATTGATTCTTAGTTTTGGGGCTGAAAAAGCTCGTCGATCCAAATGAATCATTCTTCTGCTCTCTCTTTGCCCCCCGCCCCGAAACTGACCCACGGCACAGCGCCCATTCGCTTCGCGCGCGGGAAGGCTTAGAAGTTCAGTTCATGAGACCGCAGCGGAGTGGAGTAGCCGCGACACGAAGTTCCTTATCTTAGCTGGATCTCGCTGGTGCCACCTAAACGGTGGATAGGAGGCGGATGTGTGACGTTTGGAGTTGTCGTTCGTGCACCTGTCCCCAATGGAAGAATGAGTGATCCGTTCCCCTGCGGATCATGGCCTTACCACTCGGTCCCCGATGGCCAGCGGGGGATTCGGTATAGCAGCTCACGTTCGTTTGCGCTGCGCGTTCTCGCTGGACTGGACACGTGTTAGCTTTAGGAAGTATGGTTCCGAAAGTGACTTCGGTTCGCCAGTTCAGGCTCAACTCCTCGCTTTACGTTAGCGGACCTACAGGTCCGGCCGGGGCTCTGCGCTCTTTCTTTCTGTGTGGGACGATGCCGGGGAGAGAAGGGAATGCGTCGAGGCAGCGAACAACAACAACACAACTCTATTTTGGCTTTTCCCTCCATGAAATGAGCCCAGTGCATTGGACCGATGGATAAGAGAACTGAGATGGACCAAAAAGCGCTTGGGCGCTCTACGTACGATGTAGACTCCATCAGATACATATCGATTTCTTTTTGATCAAGAATAGATAGCTGTCTCATCAATAGAAAAAAAATAGGCGGAGCGACCTTGAATTCTTATTCACGAATGAATTGGGAAAGCCAACAGAAAGATTCGATTCTGACTTCGTAGAGCCGGTGCTGCTTTTGCCTGCGCGTAGGGCCGTCCCCCACTCCCGTCCCGGGGCGCTAAGGGGCTTTTGTTTTTGGAACAGACGGCAGTGTTTTGCTGACGCCTTGAATTAAGCTTTTGTTGCGACATGCTATGTTTTCTCCCCCATTGCTAGTAGGTTGATGGGTCGCACGCCCGGCACACATGTTTTGGCCTTGCCTTGTGTGTTCATAACTAAAAATAGGTGACCTAACGGCCGCCGCCCGACTAAACATACCAATAGTCACAAAATTCATATGGGCTACTGAGGAGTAAGCAATGATCTTCTTAAGATCGATCTGTCTTGAAGTGGTCGAGGAAGTATATATTATAGCAATCGCGCTTAGAGTATAAATGAAAGGAGTGGAACGAAGTGTCGCTTCAGGAAACATGGGTATTGAAAATCTTAAAAACCCGTAAGTTCCCAATTTTAAAAGAATTCCTGCCAAGATGACGGATCCTGCCGTAGGTGCCTCTACATGAGCTTCGGGTAACCAAATATGAACTGGTACCATAGGCACTTTGACAGCGAAAGAGGCGAAAAAAGCAATCCATAAAAAGATTTGGCGCCGCTCACTAAATTCTGTGGTTAATGAGATTTGTAAATCGGTGGTTCCTGTTTGGAGAAGAATCAACAGAATAGCTAATAGCATAAAAACAGATCCAAGTAAAGTATAAAGGAAAAACTGATATGCTGCCTTGATCTTTCTTTGTCTCGAACCCCATACCCCTATAATAATGGTAGAGTAAGGGGTGGCCCCAAAGCGGAATTGACCGGTGGTGGTTTGGTTGGTCGAAGCTCTAGTAGGTAGCCACTCCCTTCTCAGGGAACCGTACGTGAGACTTCCGCATCATACGGCTCCGTCCCGAGCTTCCGTCGTCGGCCCTTGTCATTAGATCACTATCTATGCATGTATTTTCAGCCTGGACTCTCGAATCTTTTGCTTTTCGGGTAGTGGCGAACAATGCTGCTTGCGTTGCGGGAGATGCCCGCGAAATTGGCCCGGCCTGCTTCCCGCCGGAAAGAAGCGCTCACTAGCTAGCCGGACTAGTTAGGGGGCCCTATCTGGAGACATACTGAAACCCATGCCTTTCGAACCGGCCCGTCTTAAAAAAAAAATGGGCTCGTTGGGAAGAAAGATTGAGTACGGCCTGTAGAGCACATGTAACGCACAGTCGGGTTGCTCACGCAGCGGATCTCTCTCTCTAGATATATATGGATATATATATAGAGAGAGATGTGAAAGTAATAGCCTTATATGTTATGGCCGCTCCCCGACTTACGGCCTTTACGCTACTACTACTGTGATGTGAGCGGTTCCAATTGGTTTGATCTTTCCCAATCATCCTGGCCGGAACTTGTACGAAGCATAAAGGTTTGGAACTTTTTTCTTATCTGAATCTTAAGGACAGGACCTTACCCTATTCTCGAACCCTCTGCCGAGCTCTACCCTGCCCGCTTTTTTTGAAGGGGGCCAAAGAAAAGAATGTCTCCACCTGATGCCAACAGTCTTTCTTCGAAATTCTACTGAACGGGTCGATCCTCCCCTTTGTTTTAGCAACTTATCCTAAGGTCTCCTCGCCAAGAGCTCCCCGGCGACGACAGAGGAAGCAACCCGCCTGCTGTGGCGGGGCGGCTTTTTTGTTTCACAATAAGACCTGGACGATTATCCCTACCCTCGGTAGCTTACGAGTTTACGTCCATCCCTGGTCGGGTACAGTTTCCTTTCTATTTCTTCCTTGTAGCCGTTACCTGAATTCGCGCAAGTGTGTCCACACCCTCCAAACTGACTTGACGAGGAATCCATTCTCGCGAACAAACACAACTCCTACACACACCTAGGAGCACCCCTTCCTGCATATTCATACAAGACCCGAGTAGGCGAGTCGAGGTCCTACAAGGTACCCACTGCTCAGAGTACCCTCCCCAAAAAGGAAAAGGAAAAAGATGTGTCTGTCAGGTTCGGTTCTTCTTAGTTAAGTTGGGCGGGTTCGACCAGAAATGCTATGCTTACGCACAAGACTACCCCTCTTCCCGAAAGCTTCGCGGAGACTACTTTACGACGACGGATGACCGCCCGTAGGGGGTTTACTGCACAAGGCCCCTGCAGAGGAAAAGCTTTATCCTAGCGAATAGAAGATGCTCAGCTCCGCACAACATAGGGATTGGCACGCTTTCGGGAAAAACATAGAATAGTAGAGGATCCAGCATGCAGAACACGGCGATCATTAGAAATTCACGAATTAGAGATGCTGTAATATACTCTTTCCCATAACTTCTCATACCAGACCAACCCACTAAAATGCAAATAGGGATCAGAAATGTGGTCAATATCACGAAGAATAAAGAGATACCATCTATACCCAAATAAAAATTTATGTTTTCATAAGGAAGCCATCGAAGGCTTTCCACAAATTGAGATTTGGCCGTAGAAGGATCAAATTGTATCCGAAGAACAGGAGAATACAAAAAAGTAATAAGAGAAGCGCACAGACCAATCAATCGTATCGATCGTATTCTTGAATTTGGAATGAAAAGAAGAGTAATGCTTCCTAGCACGGGACACAGAATAGGACCACTTAGATCAGAATAGCATTCACAGAAATGTTCTAACATAGAGTCAAATCGAACATGGAAAAGATTAGTTGACAACAGTAAAAAGATGAGCGCCTAATTCCAATACAATAAAGGTCTATCAGTGCAAGTCAGCTGAACACCGTGATTGATGAGTGGGTAGGTAAGTTAGGTACACCCTGCCTTTTTTCAGCTAGCTTTCTTTTTTACGCCTATTCAGCTAGTAGGGCATTGGTCATAGCTGAAGTCGAAAGGAGAAAAAAAGAAGAAAAGATAACGGCTTTCAAAAGACGAGTAAGGGACGAGGAGGGGGAAGCTCTCGAAACCAAACGAGACTAGAAAGAACATGGGAATTAGCACCATTCCTATGAGTGCTTTTTTTTTTATCGAAGAGCCAACAAAACAAAAAGGAGCAGCTCCTCCATGCTGTGGCTGTGAAGGTGGGGGCTGCCGCCTCCCTTGGTTTTGTTTGGGAAGGATCCTCATTTTTTGGGGCCGCCGAATCCTGAAAAATGGCTGGCTTCTTGGGGAAGCGTGGTAAGGGAGGGTAGGGGCTGTCGCCGCCTGATAGAGGCAGAAGCCGAGGTCACCGGAGCTATCTGCCTTGCGTGTGTCGATTGAAAGAAGAGAGGCTCGAAGCTATTTGAGCAAATGCCAGCGCAAAAGAGTCGTGCCGTTCAAAGCAAAGTGGAATTCTTTTAAGATCCATTGCTCGATTTTGCATGCTCTCAAAATGCAGAGAGACTTGCGAGGGCAGATCCGGGCTGGTTGGTCCGGAAAGTCATGGGAGAAGTAAGCTAAGTGAAAGAATATACTATAGAATCTTATGAATCACGCGCGGCACACTTTCTATATCTCCTCCGTCTACAAGGTAACCGGCTCGGTTGCTTGGGAAAAATACAACAGCTTCATGAAGTTCGCTAAGGTTCTTCAATTACCTTCGAGAACATTGTTGATTGTCTCGTGGGAGCAAACGAGGTGATCAATGGCGAGGGTCGTGCCAGAGCCGACGAGGTGGGTTACGCCGAAAAACCATGTGCAATGAAGGTCGGATTTAGTTTTGGATTTGAGATTCGTAAAATTGATTTGGGGATTTACGTAGTACGGAGTACTGTATTTAATTTGGTGGTGATTGGTGCCAGGCTACACAGGTGATGAAGGGTAACAGATTTATCTGACGAAAGCCTCAGTGGTGAAAATAGGTGTTATTTTTCATAAAGAGGTTTAAATGTTTAATGTCTTCTAGAGAGAACTGATTATGTTGCCCTACAAATATGTTGATATGGTATTTGTGTATGTGGGTGAAGAGAGATTATTTAAGACGGTTAATTTTGCAATTACTTTTAGAGTTTTAGATGTGAAAAATAACTCATTCTTTATTTCCTGAAAAATAATTCAAGCGTCTCCCCCTTGATTAATTTAAGATTCGAATTTTCGAGAGGTCGATGAGTTGACAGACGAAAACCGTCAAAACATATTGTACAATCAGAAAACATGCATAACGAAACAAGCAGAAATAAATCCTACAACAAGACGACATAAGTAGAACTACATTCAAAAAGTTGAGGACGTCAACGAAGAACGAAGTCAAACACCATCGAACAGTAGCACCGTGGACCAACATCTCCTTTTTATTATTATAGGTGGATTTTCCCCGCCATTTGTATAGTGTAAACTAAAATTGGAAAAATAAAAGGGATTAGGATATAAGGATTAGGAATAAGGCATGTGAAGGTGGATATTTTGGACAGGAATCAAGTGAGAAACATCACTCAGCAAGCCAGTTTTGATAAAGCACATGGGTCTTCCTCATGAAGCTATTATTATATGGCGTATCTATGGAGTATATAATTAGCTATGGAAAAATTGGTATTTGGTACGGTAATTATCATTAATTTAGAGATATACTCAATTTTATTCAAATTTTAAAAGTTGTACTCCCTCTGTTAATTAAAACTTGACGTTTTACTATTCATGTACATTTTTTGAGGTGCTAAAAACTATACAGTGTAAAATATTAACTTTTTAAATATTTTTTTAAAATAATTTCATAGTTCTTACTATTAAGTATGTATTTATAAAAACAAATGTTAAAAAAAGTTAATATTTTATATAGTTTTTATCATTCTAAAAAAGCGTGCATGAATAGTAAACGACAAGTTTTAATTAACAGAGGGATTATTGAATATTACTATGAAATTATTAACACTAAAAAGCTCCATGTAAAAGAACATTTTTTTCTTTTGGAAAAAGTTTGAGTGAGTTTAACTTAATGGTGTCCCATTAAGGTTAGACATGTCTCCAACAAGTTTTTAAATAAAGAGATTCAAATTAATATAAACCATCTAAGAATTTCTTCACCTTTGAAGATTTGTTTTATAAGGATATTATGTAGATAAATTTCACATTAAGGGCTTATTTGGTAGGCATTACTAGTAATCAAAAAGGGTAATGGGAATGAATGATTTCCACTTTTCTTGTTTGGTAGGCTAAAAATTGATAATCGAAATGATTACCGGTAATCAACCATTACGATTTGTATGGCTGATTTCATTCCTCTCCAAAAAGTAGGGAATGGTTTATTCCCAATTTCCCACAGCGCAACCATCACCCTCATCACCCTCTTGTAACCTCGTCCAATCCCCCCGCCACCACCTTCATTCAAGCCTTGTCCAGTCGTCGTCATTAATGTCCAGATCTGCCACCGCCGTTCAGATCTGCCACCCTCGTTCATTTGTAGAGGTCCGTCCAGATCTGCCCTCGTCACCTTCGTAATCCCTCCGTCACCACCGTCGTTCGTCTCCACAGTCCTGCCCATATCCGCCTCCATCAGTCCTCCATCGCCGTCGACCAGATCCGCCTCCACAGTCCTGCCCAGATCGGTTTATGTCATCCCTCCACCGCCGTCGTCATTTGCAGGGCTCCCTCCGCCGTCGACTAGCCCGCCCTTCCAGATGGTGGCATCGTATGAAGACTCAGCTTAGATTAGTTGAGGCTTCAATCAACCGAAAATGGACTGAGATCTAGTCCTTCACCATAGCCAAGAAAAGAGAGTTTTGTGGAAATTTTCTCTGTATTTTCTAACCGAACTACAATGTGTCAATGACCTCCTATATATACAATTCCAACAGACTTCCAACCTGAGCAATACTAACTAAAGTTAGCCATAAACCACTACTCCTAACCATGGTTGTAACAACCCCAAACTAACTCCAAATATCCGACTATATCTCCCATAGCCCCCCCTCAAGGTGGACGTGTTGGATGAAACACCAGTCCAAGCTTGGAAGCCAGTGTAAAATGCTGCTGAGAGCCCAATGGTTTGGTGAAAAAATCTGGAAGCTGCAACTGTGTAGGCACAAACACAGTTGAAATCTCCCTAGCTTGAACCAAATCTCTAATGAAATGACAATCAACCCGAAGGTGTTTGGTGCGTTCATGATAGACCGGGTTACTGGCAAGCTGAAGAGCAGCTTTGTTGTCACCACATAACGGAACTGGTGAGGATTGATGTATCAGCAAGTCGTTAAGAACACCAGTGACCCACACCACCTCACAACCAGCATGAGACATACTTCTATACTCGCTCTCAGCAGAAGAACGGGAGACAATCTTTTGTTTCTTCGTCTTCCAGGACACCAAGCAATCACCAAGAAACACGCAATGACCCGTTAGAGACCTGCTCGTGTCCCGGCATGAGCCCCAGTCAGCATCTGAGTAAGCACGAATGGACAAGCTGCTATTACTGGGGTAGAATAATGAGCAATTAACTGTGCCTTTGAGGTACCGAAGCATAAACAAAGCTGCTCTCAAATGAGAAGCTCGAGGGGAAGACATAAATTGGGTGAGTTGTTGGACGGTATACGCAATTTCTGGTCTCGTAAGCGTGAGATATAACAATCTTCCCACCAGACGTCGATAAGATTCAGGGTCGTCTAACACCTCACCTTCGTGAAGACTAAGATGCAGATTTCGCTGGATAGGAAATCTGGATGTCTTGCAATTAAGCATAGCTGAATTTGATAGCAAATCAACCACATACTTCCTCTGATTCAACATGATACCATTCTTAGATCTGGAAATTTCCATGCCCAAAAAGTAACGGGCATGGCCTAAGTCTTTGATTGTAAATGCCTTGTGCAGAGAGCACTTGAGCTTGCTGATCATTGATTCATCAGTGCCTGTGAGCAACATATCGTCAACGTAAACGAGGGCCACAGTGATGTGAGCTCCAGAGGCTAAGACGAATAAAGAATAATCATGTTTCGATTGCTTGAAACCAAACAAAGTCAAGTGTTTGGTGAGCTCAACATTCCACTGCCTGCTGGCTTGTTTGAGACCATAAATGGAACGATGTAAGCGACAAACCTCTCCCATTGCAGCCTTATCATAACCTGGTGGAGGTAGCATAAACACTTCCTCATCCAAAAACCCGTGCAAGAACGCATTATTGACATCTAACTGGTGTAAATGCCACCCTCTTACTGCTGCTATGGCCAACAAAATTCGAACGGTTGCCAAAAAAGGTTTCCTTGTAGTCCCGATCTTTGACCCGATTGAAACCTTTCGCCACAAGGCGTGCCTTGTATCGTTCTTGATACGTTTGGGATACCCGATCCTTCGCCTGTGGGCTTCAGATCAAGAACCACGCCGTATATTTGCTCCGATCTTGCAATGCTCTTTGATATCTCCTGATTTGGAACAATTCAAACAAGTGATTAATATTCTGATTTAGCGACAGAATAATACTTAGAATATTTCAGCAACTAGAACAAGCTATAGCGACAGAAAACAAGGAACGAAGAAAGCGAGGGTGAGCGGGATGTGTTGCGCGTCTGCTGGACACACAGGCCTTCGGCCTTAGGGTGTGCGAGTGATGCGCGGACGGACCCGCGAGGACAGGGCACTTCGCTGGAGCGGAAGTGCTAGCGAGCGAGAGATGCGAGAGCAAACGCGGGCGCGCTGAGAACGGCGCGGGCGCGCCTGGGAGTACTGGTGCGGAAGCGACGACGCGGGACGAGGACACGGATGCCGCGCTCGCTGGGAGCGGATCTCCTCGCGAGTGTCGCCAAGGACTGGTGTCCGGGTGCTCTGCGCCTCTGTCGAGTAGGGGGAGGTTGGCTGGGCTCGACCTCGATGAGAACAAGGTGAGGGTTTGGTGATTTGTGTGATTGCCGAAAAAAAAAAGATCTCAAGAACAATGAAAGCTTTTGGATTGATAATCGAAGAACCCTAATTCCGTTAAGGGTGTCTTCAATTCTAATTTTCAATCTGATTAAATTCAAAAGGTGTAACTTGAATTTATAGTAAACTAATGAGCTATCTATCCAATCCTTCCTTGCAAAGGAAAGGGGTTTGGATAGATTAATTCTATCTAAGATAAACGAAATAACTTAAAGATAGATAAATCCTAAGAAGATAGAAATATATCAACTTGGTGGCTAAGTAATATATCTAGAATAGATATAATTAAATTCCACCTTTATTTACTAATTGCATAAAATAATAAACTAATTAACTAACTTTAATTCGGCCCATGCACAAGGCAAACTCGGCCCATGCACTCGACATGACCAATAGCCCACTCGGCCGAGTATCCTCTTGGTGATGCTGAGTTCAGTTGTTTCATGGTGGGCGCAGACGAGTCTTCATGAGCTCTGTGTGTGGACGCAGATTCATTTCCTGTGCTGGCGGTGTAACCTTGAGCCAAGTGATCCAGGGTGGCCTGAACCCTTGCTCTAATGTTCCATGGTGACGGACAAGAAAGGCCTTGGTTGCATTTTGAATCTTCTTGGCCCTTGAACGGGTGACAGGGCCATCAAATGGAACCTTCATGTTGTCCTCAATGTCACCAGGAGTCATCGATAATTGAGCGGCATCATTCTCCTCCACTTGACTTCGATTTGTCCTCAAATCGTCGTCAGAGTCATCGTCAGGCACGGACAAGGATAGATCGGTGACGTTGAATGTAGAATGGACGCTGTATTTATCGGCAGGGAGGTCCAGCTTGTAGGCATTAGGACCCATCTTCTGAACCACTTTGAATGGTCCATCTCCCCTGGGGTCCAGCTTAGATTTCCGTTGTTGCGGAAACCTTTCCTTCCTGAGATGCAGCCAGACCAGATCACCAACGTTGAACTGCACATCCTTGCGATGCTTGTCCTTCGCGGCCTTGTATTGCGCAGTCTTCCTCTCCAGCTGAGCTTTGGTACGCTCATGCAAGCTTTTGATGAAGTCCACTTGCTTAGCTGCATCCACGCTCTCCTTGTCCTTATATGGCCGAGGCATCATGTCCAATGGAGTCAATGGATTTCGGCCATAGACAACCTCGAAGGGGGTCATTTTCGTTGCAGAGTGCCTAGACCTGTTATATGCAAACTCTACAAATGGTAGACAGTCTTCCCATCTCCGGAGGTTAGTTCGTAGCATGACTCTAAGGAGAGCCCCAAGAGTTCTATTTGTGACCTCAGTTTGGCCATCAGTTTGTGGGTGACAAGAAGTAGAAAATAGCAATTTTGTACCCAATTTAGACCATAAAGTTTTCCAAAAAGAGCTTAAGAATTTAGGATCACGGTCAGAAACTATAGACAATGGCAATCCATGTAAGCGAACAACATCTTTGAAGAATAAATGAGCAACATGAATAGCATCATCAGTTTTATGACAAGGTATAAAGTGAGCCATTTTGGAAAATCTGTCTACAACAACAAATATGGAATCATGACCCTTAGAAGTTCTAGGCAATCCTATAATAAAATCCATAGAAACATCTTCCCAGGGTGCATTAGCAATTGGCAAAGGTTGGTATAGACCATTAGCATTGGATTTCGATTTGGCTTTAGCACATGTAACACAACTTTTGACAAATCTCAGCACATAATTAGACATTTTAGGCCAAAAGTAATGTTCCTTTAGTATTTCTTGGGTTAACAATCGGCGAATAGAAGAAGATGGGATACAAAGCTTGCCCATCTTGAATAAATACCCATTATCAACAAAAAATGAATCTACTTCACCTTTAGACACACATTGAGCATATATAGGTTTAAAGAAACTATCAGAAGCATACAGTTCCTTTATTAATGCAAAACCCAAAACATGTGCATCCATATGGTTTAAGAGGACATACCTTCGTGATAGCGCGTCAGCTACCACATTATCCTTTCCCTTTTTGTGGTGAACCACATAGGAAAAGGTCTCTATGAACTCCACCCATCTAGCAAGTCGCCTGCTGAGCACTGCTTGTCCTTTGAGATACTTAAGAGCTTCATGATCCGAATGAATCACAAACTCCTTAGGCCAGAGATAGTGTTGCCAAGTCTGCAAGCAGCGAACCAATGCAAATAGCTCCTTGTCGTAGGTAGAATAGTTGAGCTCAGCGGTGCCCAACTTTTCGCTGAAGTAGGCGATAGGACGCTTGTTCTGTAGCAGGACCCCTCCAATGCCAGTGCCAGAAGCGTCACACTCTAGCTCAAAAGGTTGAGCAAAGTCAGGTAACTGCAGCACTGGGGCGTGTGTCAGGCGATCCTTGAGAGCGTCGAAAGCCTTTTGATGTGGGTCCGACCAGCGAAATGTCACATCCTTCTTTGTCAGCTCATGTAGGGGGGCGGCAATCAAGCTGAAATCCTTGACGAACCGTCGATAGAAGCCAGCAAGGCCCAAGAATGAGCGGACATGGGTGGGTGTAGTCGGCCTAGCCCACTCCTGAATAGCACGAATCTTTTCCTAATCCACCTTCAATCCAGATGCAGTCACTACAAAACCAAGAAAAATGGTAGACTCGGATGCAAAAGAACACTTCTTTAAGTTGGCATATAATTTCTCTTTTCTTAGACAATCAAAAACCAATTTCAAGTGACTTAAATGATCATGCATATTATTACTGTAGATTAAGATATCGTCAAAATAGACAACGACAAATTTCCCTAAGTGTCTTCTCAGAACATGGTTCATAAGCCTCATAAAAGTAGAAGGTGCATTTGTCAAACCAAAAGGCATTACTAACCATTCATATAAACCATACTTAGTTTTAAAAGCCGTTTTCCATTCATCACCCTGTTTCATCCTAATTTGATGATATCCACTTCTAAGGTCAATTTTAGAGAAAATAGCAGCACCATGAAGTTCATCAAGCATATCATCTAAACGAGGAATAGGGTGGCGATACTTAATCGTTATCTGGTTGATTGCGTGACAATCAACACACATGCGCCAGGAGCCATCCTTCTTAGGAACCAATATGACTGGCACGGCACAGGGAGACAGGCTCTCACGAACAAAGCCTTTATCCATCAACTCCGTGACTTGACGTTGCAGCTACTTTGTCTCCTCAGGACTAGCTCTATAAGCGGCGCGATTAGGCAAGGCTGCTCCAGGCACAAAGTCAATCTGGTGCTCAATACCTCTAATAGGAGGCAAGCCTTGGGGAAGTTCAGCTGGAAGCACATCCAAGTAATCCTGCAGAAGAGCAGCAATAGGTGCAGGAATATGACTCAATTCAACATTAATTAATACCTGTTTCATGACCAGAAGAATGTGAGGTCGATGAGCATTACAGGTGATGGTCCCTTGCTGAGGGTGAGAGACCAATGATCGACGTTCCACAGAGCCCTGAAGTGGTGCAGAAGAGGGCTTAGACGGCGTCGAATGGGGTGGAGAAGGCGACATGGGGGCTGCAGGGGCGACGGTGGGTGCAGCTGCTGAGGCCGCGGGCGCGGCAGGCTGGGCCGCGGGCGCGGCATGGGTGGCCGCGGGTGCGGCTTGTTCAGTCGGCCTTCCTTTGAGCTTCTCCACTCTTTCAGCTTCTCTTTCGGCGTTCCTTTGTTGCTGCTTGCGCACCTGGTCCTTCAGTATAATTTGTGGTGATAAGGGTAGGAGAGTAACTCTCCTCCCGTCATAGGTGAAAGCATATGTATTTGCACGACCATCATGAAGGACATTACGATCATACAACCAAGGACGCCCTAACAAGATATGACTACAATCCATGCGAGCAACATCACATAATACTTTATCATGATATGTTCCAATTGAAAGGGAAACTAAACATTGTTTGGTAACCAATATATCAGAACCATCATCAGTAATACCATTTAAACCATAGTGAGTAGCTCTAGGAGTTGTAGGTAAATGGAGGAAATTTACTACCTTTTCACTGATGAGATTGCAGCAACTCCCACCGTCGATGATAAGCGTTAAGGTAGCCTCACGAACCAAGCATCTGGTGTGGAATATGTTCTCCCTTTGATCCGCCATGGGAGATTCCTGAATGTGCAGGACCCGTCGATTGATTATGCAAAGCACGTTGTCGTATTGGGAAGTATCGATCTCCTCAATAGGCTCAGTCGACTGGTCCTCCTCCACTTCACTCGAAACTACCAGGTCCTCAGCAGTCTCCTCCTCATAGTAATGGTCTCCCAAATCGTTGAGAAGAACCTTCCTTTTCCGGGGGCAATTGCGAGAGACATGCCCAGAACCTCCGCAAGTGAAGCAGCGGATATCTTTGTTGCGATCTGTAGAAGGGGCAGCAACTCTTCTAGTTTCAACCTGATAACCCTGTTGAGGTGAGTTGGAAACTCCCTTTTTCTGCATAGAAGGGTTAGAAGTAGACGGTTTAGATTGACCAGAAGGGTTAACGGGAACAAACCTGCGACCTTGGGAGGTCTGATCGAATCTGCTCCGTTGTAGCCGAAGTTGCTGCTGTTGTTGCTCATACAGAAGATGTGCTTTATTAGTCAAAGTGTTAATATCTCTAATGGAATGGATAGCTAAAGGATTTTTAATAGAAATATTAAGACCAGCAAGAAATTGAGTACACAAAGCACGTTCAGTAAGATAAACATTAGCCTGATGGGAGAGTCGTTCAAGTTCATCCCTAAAGTCATTCGGCGAGCGAGTTCCTTGTCGGCAGGAAGCGAGCTGCATCCTCATGGACTCCGTGTATTCCTCAGGCACATGTCTCTTCTTTAGGAGAAAGCGAAGTTGTGGCCAAGTTTCAACAGGTTGCTTGTCCTGACGGCGGCGCATCTCACGAGTGCGGAACCACCAGTTGCGAGCTTTACCTACTAAATGCAATATAACAACTTCCAATTTCTCCGTTTCCTCATAGCGCAAATGTTCAAGCAGATAGTCAGTATGATTTTCCCAGATAAGATAAGCTTCAGGATCAGTATTACCATCAAAATTTTCTAATTTTAGCTTAACATCTCGTCTCTGTATAGCTTGAGCATTATCAAATCTAGGACGAACAAAATTAGGAGGGGGTAAATCATCACAGTTAGCATTTACCTCATGGAAAGCATCCTCCAAATGTGGTGTCTCATTCAGATCAGCATTGCTACGACTATCATCCCAGTTAGCACGAGTATAGAACGGCTGTTGTGGACGCTGATGTGGTCGGCCCTGCTGCTGCCGTGGGTGCTGGGTCTCAGGGCGATCCTGGTGGCCATTGAAGCCCGCTAAAGGATCGTCGTCATGCTCTCCAGGGAAAGGATTAATAGTAGCAGATCGAAGCTGATAATGTAATTGACCAGAAGGAGGAGGACGAACCGAATAAAAGGTGTTACCTGGAGGTTGCTGATTACCTGTAGGAGGCACAGAACCTGAAGGTGGTGTAGTATTCGGGGGTGGTGGAGGCGGCTTTTCTCCAGAAGGAGGTGTAGATCCAGAAGCCTCCGCCCGTTTAGACGCCTCCCATTGCTGCGCAACTGCCTGTTTGATAGTGTCAGATATCCGTAGGAGGTCCTCTTTGCGTTCGATAGCTCGACGATTCTCAGCCTCCTCTATTTCCCGGCGCGTCACCATAGTAGACTTTTGGACAGCAGCGTCAATAATGAACTGCATAGTTTCAGCAGAAATGCCAGCAGGTGGGGTAGGGGAAGGGTTGGGGTCGCTATCGTTTTCCATGTTCCTACAATATCAGAAGAGCAACAAGTAAACGAAGCAAAGACCAGAAACCAAGTAATGCAAGCTCTAGTGATTCCTAAGAGTGATTCAAGTTTTAGAAATCAAAGAGCGAGAAAACAAGGCACAATATTCAAGCAATTCCCCTGGACACAGAATTTTGCAATATTGAAGACAGCAAGTAATAATCAAATTGCAATTTAAATCAACCACAAGTCGGATATCAAGGATAGCAAGTATAAACAAGCGGCTGAATGTGTATAGAATAAGATCTACAATGTGATGCTTGAATAATATGAATGTGTAAGTATCGAAAATAGCAATCACAAGGGTAATCAATTGCACACACTCCGTCAACTATTATCTGACGGTTGCAACACGGTTCAGAGAAAGAGGGGTGTGACCAAGGCTCCAGTGTCGGCACAGCACAAAATCACACAAGTAGGGTTCTTTTGTAATGCTTAAAACCGTTTAGATCATCTAACATGTAGCAATTAGAGAATTAACAAGGAAGAGTTACTAACTCAACAATGTAATGAAAGAATGCTCTTTTTTTTTTTTTTTTTTTTTTAACTAAGGACTAGCTGCTGTAAAGGAGGACAGCAACCGAAAAATAAGAGCAAAATAAAAATTAATAAGCTACGATGATATAAAAGTAAGCGAAAATAAAGAAAATAGGGAAAATATGCTAGAAACTGGCGAAATTAGGGTCCTTTAGTGGTGCAAGTTTATATAATGCTTTTAATCCAAGAATCACAGTCATAGACATGATATGTAGCAACTAGGAATAAAAGATCACAACTTGCAATCAAGAACTCAATATCTTCCAAATTATAGATCCAAACAAAGAACAACAAAAATAAAGTGCCAATTTTGATGGGTGAATAATAAAGATTCAACTTTTTATGCAGCGGCTATGGTGAAAAAAAAGGCACGAAAAATAAATCACTCAAATAGAAATCAAGAGAGTAAAGAACTTGCATTAACTTGAAATCCGATACCACTTGATACGTTTGGGATACCCGATCCTTCGCCTGTGGGATTCAGATCAAGAACCACGCCGTATATTTGCTCCGATCTTGCAATGCTCTTTGATATCTCTTGATTTGGAACAATTCAAACAAGTGATTAATATTCTGATTTAGCGACAGAATAATACTTAGAATATTTCAGCAACTAGAACAAGCTATAGCGACAGAAAACAAGGAACGAAGAACAACGAGGGTGATCGGGATGTGTTGCGCGTCTGCTGGACACACACGCCTTCGGCCTCAGGGTGTGCGAGTGATGCGCGGACGGACTCGCGAGGACAGGGCACTTCGCTGGAGCGGAAGTGCTAGCGAGCGAGAGATGCGAGAGCAGACGCGGGCGCGCCTGGGAGTACTGGTGCGGAAGCGACGACGCGGGACGAGGACACGGATGCCGCGCTCGCTGGGAGCGGATCTCCTCGCGGGTGTCGCCAAGGACTGGTGTTCGGGTGCTCTGCGCCTCTGTCGAGCAGGGGGAGGTTGGCTGGGCTCGACCTCGATGAGAACAAGGTGAGGGTTTGGTGATTTGTGTGATTGCCGAAAAAAAAAAGATCTCAAGAACAATGAAAGCTTTTGGATTGATAATCGAAGAACCCTAATTCCGTTAAGGGTGTCTTCAATTCTAATTTTCAATCTGATTAAATTCAAAAGGTGTAACTTGAATTTATAGTAAACTAATGAGCTATCTATCCAATCCTTACTTGCAAAGGAAAG
The DNA here is from genome assembly GCA_037127255.1 of Persicaria tinctoria. Classification (NCBI taxonomy): domain Eukaryota; kingdom Viridiplantae; phylum Streptophyta; class Magnoliopsida; order Caryophyllales; family Polygonaceae; genus Persicaria; species Persicaria tinctoria. The sequence goes on along the minus strand of JBANSL010000006.1, from coordinate 49,183,046 downwards.
GGGTTTGGATAGATTAATTCTATCTAAGATAAACGAAATAACTTAAAGATAGATAAATCCTAAGAAGATAGAAATATATCAACTTGGTGGCTAAGTAATATATCTAGAATAGATATAATTAAATTCCACCTTTATTTACTAATTGCATAAAATAATAAACTAATTAACTAACTTTAATTCGGCCCATGCACAAGGCAAACTTGGCCCATGCACTCGACATGACCAATAGCCCACTCGGCCGAGTATTCTCTTGGTGATGCTGAGTTCAGTTGTTTCATGGTGGGTGCAAACGAGTCTTCATGAGCTCTGTGTGTGGACGCAGATTCATTTCCTGTGCTGGCGGTGTAACCTTGAGCCAAGTGATCCAGGGTGGCCTGAACCCTTGCTCTAATGTTCCATGGTGACGGACAAGAAAGGCCTTGGTTGCATTTTGAATCTTCTTGGCCCTTGAACGGGTGACAGGGCCATCAAATGGAACCTTCATGTTGTCCTCAATGTCACCAGGAGTCATCGATAATTGAGCGGCATCAGTTCTACTTCACCATTAGCACGAAATTTAACCTTGAACACCCACTTGCACCCAATCGCTCTCTTTCCATCAGGTAATTTGGTAATTGACCAAGTGTTGTTCTCTTCTAAGGCAGCAATCTCCTTGGCCATGGCGTCCCGCCATTCAGGGAAATGTTTGGCTTGAGCAAATGAAGTTGGCTCAGTGATTACTAAAGCATTGAACAAGGAATGCACATAATCACTCGAATAAGCCCTCAAATATGATGGCTTAATAACAGAAAACACAGGTGACAATGTGTCCTCAGAAACTCGATGTCGAGTAGGTAGTTGCTCACATACGAAATCCTGCAGCTTAGCTGGACGTGTGATGCGTCGACAAAGACGATCCTCAACCAGAGCCTAAGAAACAGGCTCATGAAGCTCGGCTTGTGTACCACCTTCCATAGACTCTATAGACTCTATAGAGCCTTCACCTATCTGTCCTGAGCCATGAACTAAAGAATCATTGATCAATTCTGGGGATGGAACATCACCAAGTGTTGGAGAAGGAGCTTCGAAACCATGATTAGAATACTGATTATGACTGACAACCGGTTGAGCTCCGTAAGCCCCAACAACATCATCATTCCCAAATGAGACTCGGGGCAACACAGTTATCCCTGACATTAACTCCCTATCACCTAGGGACCTAGCCAGATCCTTCTTAAAAGGAAAACATTTCTCTTGGAATATCACATCCCGACTTACAAACACAACATGATTGTCCAAATCATATAGTTTATAAGCCTTTTGCCCTGGTGGATAGCCTAAGAGAACACAACGTCTCCCTGCAGGCTCAAATTTTGCTCGATTGACCTTTGGAACATGAGCAAAACACAAACATCCTATCACTCTAAGATAGGAATAATCAAGGTGTCGCTTGAACAACACCTCATAAGGGATCTTACCTTTCAAGGTGGAAGAGGGAAGCAAATTGATGAGATGTGTAGCTCCTAAAACACATTCACCCCAAAATCTCATAGGCAAACCAGCGTGAATCCTAATGGCTCTAGCTGTTTCAATGATATGCCTATGCTTTCGCTCAACTCGCCCGTTCTGCTCAGGCACATAAGGTACAGATCTCTGATGGAGAATACCTTTATCTCCCAAGAAGGAACTCATCTGTGTATTCACAAATTCAGATCCATTATCTGTACGAAGGCACTTGATTCTGACCCCAAATTGTGTCTCAATTTCATTCACAAATCTCATAATCACAGCAGCTACTTGACCCTTATCCCTCAACAAAAAAGTCCATGTAGAACGAGAGTGATCGTCCAACACAGTGAGAAAGAACCGAGCACCACACAATGTTGGAGTTCGATAGGGTCCCCACACATCCATGTGGACCAAATCAAACAAATTGGAAGCTATAGACACACTTCTGTCAAAAGAAAGCTTATGCAACTTTGCCAGATGACATATATCACAATCAAAGGTGGCACTGTCATGACCTTTAAACCAATCAAACAGCCTAAGTTTGGACAACGAGACATGACCCAAACGGGCATGATTTCAATGCAACAATTCATGAAACTCAGTAGCTGCAGCAAAGCTACTTACAAATTTATTATCACTGTCTTTATTCAATCTCCTGATGCCAGATGAAGGTCCAGGAAGGCAATTGAAACCAGAAAACTTGTAGATCCCACCATGTCTTTCACCAACAGCAATGACAGAATTAGTGGAATGGGCCTGCAACCAGCATTTTCGTTTGGAAAACACAAACAAATAATCCTCATCATCAACCATTTTCGACACAGACAACAAATTATACTTGAAGCTTGGCATGAACAGCACCTCCTTGAGCAACACATCCGGGCTCAAGTTGATGCTACCAGAATACCAGACAGATTGTGTAACTCCATTAAGGAATCCTATCACTATAGGTTTCACAAGAAGATGCAGCTCAACAAACATCTCCTTGCTGCACGCTATATGATCTGATGCACCCGAGTCCACAATCCATGTTACTGCAATTGCCTTGCTCTGTCAGTAAGATCTGAGTAAGAGACCATACCTGCGAAATTCATGAAGCCTGAGTTAAGATCCATAGGCGCTTTTCCTTTCATAGCCTTGATCACCTCTGCAACCACAACATTGACTAATTTCAGATCAGTTCCATCAGTTCCTTGTTCAGAGGCACTCCCAATAGTGTTATCAGTACACACCAGAGGACTGTTCTCGATCATCATTTCCTGCACATTTGCAACCGCCTTGGAATCCTGATTGCGTTTCGGTCCTGTGTACCAGTCGGGGAATCCAACCAGCTTGAAGCATGTGTCCTTAAGGTGACCTCGTTCCTTGTAGTAACTGCACATCAGCTCCAATTTAGCCTTCTTAAGTTCCGTTTTCTGTTCATTGCTCAACCAAGTGCTAGATCCAGAAGAGCCACCAGTGTTGTAGCTCTGACCTCCTTTACCACTTGATTTCGAAGAGTTTGCAGCATTTGATCCATTTGAACCAAAATTTCGAACCGCTAGGACCTCATGGCCTTGCAGCGTTCCATTCGTAATGCCTTTTTGTCTCTCGATCTGGATCGCCATGTGAAAAGCACGATTCACCGTTGGTAATGGATCCATCGCCAAGATGTTGCTCCGAACACCTTCATAAGTGTCAGAGAACCCCATCAAGAACTGCATTAGCTTATTAATGGCCTCCCTGTCCAACGGCTTCTTGAGAATAGCACACGAACACATCTTCAAACCTCCACACCTACAGATCGGCATGGGCTCCAATTCCTGCAACTCATCCCATAGTTTCTTCCTTTTTCCATAATATTCAGCGACGCTGGAGTTCTCCTGTTTCACCTCACTTATCTCCTTCTTCAGCTGGTAGATCAAGGGAGCGTTTGATTCCGCAAACCTCTCTTGGATCTCCTCCCACAGTTCCTTGGCGGAATTCACGTACATGAAGTTTTTCGCGAGATCAGGCTTCATCGAATTTATGATCCAACTAGTGACCATGTAGTCACATCTCAACCAGCGATCGTAATCCTCGTGAATCTCAAGCGGCTTCTCGCACCTTCCGTTCACGAATCTGAGCTTTAGCTTGGCTCCTAGTGCCATCTGCACTGCTCTGCACCAGCTGTGGTAATTTCTGCCATTGAATGGATTGGAAACCAGTACCATCCCGGGGTGGTCCGAGTTGGATAGGAACAGCGGATCGGCTTGATTCGCTCCGAGATTCCGAGCGACTTGATGAGAGGATGAACCTTCCTGGCCATCCTGACCACCAGAACCTTCACCATCACCAGGATCCATCGAGATCAAAACTCGACACGGAAATCAAATCGATCACAAACGCCAATTGCTCAAAGCCGAAAGGCTCTGATACCACATGAAGACTCAGCTTAGATTAGCTGAGGCTTCAATCAACCGAAAATGGACTGAGATCTAGTCCTTCACCATAGCCAAGAAAAGAGAGTTTTGTGGAAATTTTCTCTGTATTTTCTAACCGAACTACAATGTGTCAATGACCTCCTATATATACAATTGTAACAGACTTCCAACCTAAGCAATACTAACTAAAGTTAGCCATAAACCACTACTCCTAACCATGGTTATAACAACCCCAAACTAACTCCAAATATCCGACTATATCTCCCATACATCGTCACCGCCTTGCCCTCCTTTCTTGCTCCAATCGACCACTGCCACCACCCAGGCATCTCCTCTTTTTGCAGTCAACGTCCGCCATTGCCCAAATCTCCATCCTCTTTGGATATTTACTTTACCAAAATTTGTTTAAAAATTGTGTATTATCAAGATGAATTTATGAATTTGATACTTGATAGGTTCAATTTGTGTATTTTTTTTATGTTAATTTGAGAGATTAGATTTGTGTTTTTGATTTGGATGGTTAGAGATGTGAATGACATGTGAATGACACCAAAGTGTCCCATATCGGAAAGTTGAACATATCAAGTCCTAGCATATGAGTCGGTTGGCTACTCTTTTTATTGCCAATTGGTTTTAGAACGGAACCTCACTCGACTTGTGTGCTAGGCTACTAGCGCATGTACGCCCGTGCACACGACCACATTCATCGGTCCGAGTCGGACTTTGATATGGTAACAAAGCGGTTACCCTAGCGGCCCGTGCCGATCCTGGTCTGGGTTACCCACTTGTCTAAGTCTCAACTACATGGTCATTCCTAGTTGGACTTGCGAGGGCGTGTTAGAGATGTGAATGAGACCAAAGTTGAACATATCAAGTCCTAGTATATGAGTCGGTGGGCTGTGTGCTAGGCTACTAGCGCATGTGCGCGCCCGGGCACATGACCCCCAGTCATCGGTCCGAGTCGGACTTTGATATATATTGAATTTTGGTATTTTACAATTTGTTAATTTCTCATTCTAGAGTTATACCAAAAAACCTGCTTTGGTAATGACTTATTCCAACTTTTGATTTCGATTTCGATTTCCATTTCCATTCCGATTACTGCTACCAAACGGGGCCTAAAAGGGCATAGGATAAAAATCTCTCTATAAAAATTATTTTTCCTAATTAAAATGAATAAATCCCATTTATAGAATTAAAAAATGACTAAATGTATAATCTAGAAAAATATTCTCCAATTAATAGCTATAATATATAGGTTAAAAAAAGTGAAAATTTGAGAGAATGTTCCTTTTTCAAGTTTTTTATTAGTAATTATACCATTTAGTTTTTCATTTTAGTAATTATACCTTTTTATGGCGGATTTTACCTAAATACCCTTAAGTTAATTTTTTTTAAAAAAATATCAAAATAAAAGTAATTATATATAGATAAGATTTTATCTTTTTAAAATTAAAATAAAAGTAAATAGATATAGATTAGATGGTTTAGATTGTAGATAAGATTGTTTTACGTTTTGAAAAGGAAAATTATTCAGATTATTGATTTGTACGTAGAGACGCTACTTCTTTCATATGATGTTCAATTAATCTTTTGGTGAATTGTCCAAGGTTACAGGTAATTCAATTTTGATCGTAACATATTGTAACCGATTGTAACCCTAGAGTATTGCAAGAAATTTAATTATTGTAAATTTGTAACCATTATTCTTGAAACCTTATTATTCTTGAAATCTTAATTATTGAAACTTAAGATTGTTTAGATATAGATAAGATTGTTTATACAATTTGTTTACGTTTTGATTAAGTAGATGCTACAATAATTGTAACCGATATTATTGTCTCGTACCGTAACTAATTTATTGCAACCGTACTACAGTAACTGTAACCGATATTATTGTCCCGTAACTAATTTATTGTAACCACACTTTTAGTCAATATTGTCACCTTATTGTAACTAATTCATTGTATATGTTTTGATTCTTGTAATTAATTACTTGTACCTAGTTAGTAACGTAATTAACCTCATTGTTAAGCTAGTCTTAATAAGTTACAATAAATACACACTATAGATTGTAACTAATTTATTGTAATTGTACTTGTAATCAATTTTGTCATGGTATTGTAACTAATTCGTTGTATGTGTTTTTATTCTTGTAATTAATTACTTGTATCTAGTTTGTATCGTAACTACCCTCATTGTTAAGATTTTACTAGGTTACAATAAATACACAATCATCGGGCAACTGAACCAGAGATGCTCAGTGGTCTCCTCATCGTCTTTACATAACGCACAAGCAGCTACGCGCAATAATAGTGTTCTAAATACACAAAATAAAAGTACGTCCATTCAGATTCAAATGTATAATTGATTTTCAGTTACAATTGATTTACCGTCACAATTTAATACTATATCAACAATTAACCTTATCACATCAAAATTGAAAGGATTCAATTTCAATGCTTCCCTGATCGACACTCCTATCAACAGTAGCGATACATCTTTGAAATCTCCAACCCCTAGCAACAGTAGCGATGATCTTAAAACTGCCAATAGATATAGAATATACCGTAATAATTATAGCATAAAATATATAATTATATACCTTCAATTTTGGTAACTTGATTTCAATTGACACTACTCACATAAGTATTAAAATAAATTGATGGATGAGAAGTTGATGTATTGAACGATTAACCCTAGTTTTAATCAATTTGAGAAGGAAGAGCCAGTTACAATCTACGTGATTTATGGAAGTTATCATCCCTATTTTTTTTCCTCTCTATGGGCAAATTAGTCATTAATAACAAAAAAGTACGATCAAGGTTAGTTGAAAGAGTGACGGCATCCAATCGACTGATATATCCTTGCTCAGGAAGACAACGTTTTTTAGCTGGAAAAGCAATACCTTGTAGATCAATCGGATCAAAACCTGGAATGGGAAACTCGCGAAGAGTCGCTTCACCCTCTAAGAAGAGCCCCCTTTCATCCACGGCTGATGGCCCAACAGCAATGCTGACCCTCCTTTTCTTCGACTTAGAAGTTTCAGGCGCGGATGGGCGAACGCGTTTCTCCCGCGACGCTGGAACCAATGATGAAGACCCTACGAGAGCACCAGCCTCTTCTGCGACGGTCATGTCAACAATCGGCGCCACTTCCGGAGCTGGAAGAGGGGCAGGAGGATCATTGATCTCCAGACTTGCCTTTTTCTTGTTTTCGGATCTTGCTTTGTGTCACTTCGGAAGTGCGTCCAAATCCATTTTATCTGAGCACGAAAACATTCAATGATAAGTCAACCATCAAAACAAGATAAAACATGAAGCACAAGTCTAAGCACCAAAAGAAACAATAAAACAAAAAGAGCCACCTAGTCGCGGATGAGGCAAACTCAAACCAGCCATCTCAAGACGGAACGCGGATAGCATTTTATCCCATGGGAACATAGGTGTATGAGAAAACGATTGTTTAAACTCAGGAAGATTGGGAACATTTGGTTTTTTCACAGAACAGAAACGCCCTGGAACAGTCCGGCAATTAAAGCCCTTCACAGACATGTCGCGGACCAAAAACCACTTATGCTTCCAATTCGGCTTGCTAGACAACCTCTCCATGTATCCGCAACTTGAGTTGCACTGATAAAATCTCGAATCCTGAGTTCCCTTTTTTATGGAAAAGATACTGAACATCAACTTCAACGAAGGAGTAATACCAATCTCCTTACACCTCATAATAAAACTGGTAAAAAACATCCAACCATTAGGGACAATCTGAGCAGGGCTTAAATTGTACTCATTCAAGAACCCTGAGAAAAAGGGGTGTAGGGGAAGTCGGAAGCCTTGGGACAAACTAGCCGCGTATACAACCAAACAATCTTCATAAGCATTAAAGCAACCTCCCCCCTCCTCAGGAAGGCAGAACTCTACTCCCGCGGGCCATGGGAAGATACGAGAAATGGCATCAAGATCTTCCAATTTCAACAAAGTAGTACAACCCCTCAGCTCATCCACGGGAGATCTCCACGGGTGAATCCTATCAGTTACGACTAATGGACGGTCAGATGGAGGCGGAAGAGGTTTAAAATTTCCCAGGAAGAGGCAAGTGTCCAAATCTCCTAAGTTATACACTGGGGTATCCAAATCGGACAAATTCTCTTTAGACCGGATCTTCTTCGGATTGTCCGCTACACCAATTGGGGGAGCTTCATAGGGAATCCAAACATTCTCCACCTCCTGATCCGCAGAGTGAGAAGTGGAAGAAGGACCCACGTCCACCGAAGAACAAGCACCTGATTCATCCGCATCCCTCGAATTTTCATCTCCCGCGCATCCCTTCGAAGAAGAAGAAACTGTGTAAGGAGAAGAATAGTAATCAGGGTTAGTACGCTTCCGGCGCCTTCTCACCTTAATAGGACTACCCATAGGACCGACTCGATTTGAAGTCGACGCGGCGCGGATGTGGCAGAAGACGACTCTGATGAGGAACCACCAAAGCTAGAAGAGGAACTCTCAGAAGAAGAGGAGAGGGTCTCTTGAGTTCGACGCGCTTGAGAAGATGAAGCGACACCACTTTTCCACCCTTCACCTCTCTCGAAATCTTCTAACGGGTTGTGCTCCCCACTAGGGCCGGAAACGGGTGACGGATATCCATTTCACCCGCTCCACCCGCAATATTTTTGCGGATGAAAACCCGCAAAAAACGGGTGACGGATGATGCGGGTGATGGATGAAGTGGGTGACGGAGCGGGTATGGATGATGATTTTTCACCCAATACCCGCTCCAATAACCCGCCCAATAACCCGCCTCATTAACCCGCCCCAATAATCACCCAATAAGAATCCATTAACCCAATTAAGTATGTAATTTTACTTTTTTATCCCTAAAAAAAACCCTAAAAAAGTGTTGTCTTGCTTTTTCTTTTGACTCTTTTCTTTTCCTCCAACTGTTTATTCTATACTCCTATCAACCCTAATCACATAGTGACGTTCCCAATTTTTGATGTTTAGTATGCTATTTGATCATGGTGGAAGAACTTGATGTCTAGTTTGCTTGATGCAAAAAAAATTTAGCTTATTGTTTTTTTTTCTATGTGAACTTGATGTTTTTTCTATAGGCTGCACATTTTGTTTTTTTTTTTAGCTTCGTTGTTTTTCAAAATAGGTTGTGCATTTTTTAATTGCTGAATTTTTTACTAAGTTCTTATTTAATTGTTAATTGCTATATATATATAGTTTACTACAGTATATAGGTTTGCCTATATACCTTTTTTACTTATGGTTGAAATATTAGAATTCGTTAATTTATAAGACATATTTTATTTAATGTTTCAAATTAAAATTATTAATAATTCATATTGGATATCCAATAATCACCCGCATAACCCGCTCACCCGCACGGGTTGGATGCGGGTGAAGAATTTGCGGATGATGGAGCGGGGCGGGTGAAGATTAAAACCCGCGGGGCGGGTGGTGGATTGATGATTTTCACCCAACACCCGCCCCATTTCCACCCCTACTCCCCACCGAGACTAGCCATTTCTAAAGAAGCTAGAAGAAAATCGTATGAAGATTTACTTACACAAAGCAAAACCTCGTCCAAAAACACATTCAGAGACGAACACATACCCTAACTTTCGATCTATCCATCAAAAAAATAAAAGAATTAACAAAGAAAAATCAAGAACAGCTTAAAACAAGAAAAAAATACCTTGAAGATCTGAAGAAATCTACCGGAAACTTCAAACTAGCTACCGGAAACCTAAAAGACCGCCGCTAGAAAACCAAAAGATGGATAAGAGCAGGAATCTTTAGAAGAACAGAAGAAGACAAATGTGAGATAAAAAGAAACGGAACGGGGTAACTTATAGGAAATTACCGACGTTTGAACTTCCAGACGTAAATGGGTCTAATGGGCCCTAATTGGGCCAAAACTCGGTAGAAAGAGGCCCATCATCCCTAACGAAAACCAAAGTTGAAGCAACAGCAAAAGTACAGACGTTTTCTTAAAAATCTTTATCGACCCGCGTCAATCCATGGGAGGAATCGACCCAGCCCGAGGAGATGTGACTAAACCGACAATAAAAACATATGTAAAAAACATAAAAGTAAAATAAAACACAACCGGTTGGCAAGAAGTGGTAAAAGCGTTATCACAGAGGTCGTTCGCGGATATACATCTAACAGGAAAAGCTACAAGCTCACTTAAGCGAAATCATCCGCGGATGGTAAGGAGGGGCACATGGCGGTCATGCCCACCCCCCACGAGTAGAACACGTGTCGAGTAACAAACCCCACGTGACATGTCATTTGGAGACCGCCTAATACCTATAAAAGCGAGAAGTTGCATGAAGAAAAGAAATGAATGAGTGGTGAGTTGTAAATAAACAACATTTAGAGGGTGATTTTATGTAATTTTGAAAGGCGGTGGGGGCAGGTGGATCGGGTTTGAATATGAGCTGTTGTGTGAAGTCACAAGGAAGGAAGGGGATATCCATATCCTACTCTCAGGTCTCATTGTAAATGCCTAAATGGAAATGGTCAACACACACACACAGAGGCAGAGCCATTGGATCCTTCTTTCGTCTCTCCCTCACGCGTCTTCTCGTCTCTCCTCCCCCAGCCTGCTACCCAGCCAGCCAGTCCGCCGCGTACGTTTTCAAATCAGTACCAACATTAGTTTAATAATTAGCTACGAAAATTGTGAATTTCCATTTTTCAAATAAACTATCAATTACATGATCGACACAAATTCATTAGTTACATAGAAATCAATATGAATAGCAGATAAGCTAAAACAGAGTCGATTACAAACATCACCACTTTGACTCCTCAAAAATATTTTACTACTGTTTTTGTCTATAAAAAATAAAAATAATAATATATATATCTCAAGTGAATCGCCATTTGTAAATCGTAAAAAATGACTCAAATTCCAGCTGTACGTATATAATGGAAGAACAATTACGTACACATGTGAGAAAGTTCCCAAAGACCCCCGGAATTGCATACCTCCATCAGCAACTCGTTAGTTTACCAAATATGGCCACCTTTAATCAGTAAAAATAAAATTAACCCAACTTTAAGGGAACGGATAATAAAAACATTCTCACTATTTTTTCTAACTATAAATCGGACAAAATTTTGTTAATACAAAATTAATCAAATGATATCATTATCAATATAACAACTTAATTGTTATGTCCCTATGTAGATAACCTATTGATTATAATTGGGGAAACTATCATGGAAATAATGAAATCACTTTACTCTTACTCTCTCCTACCTTCCTCTCATCTCCTATCTTCTTCTTCTTCCTCATCCCAATTCTACAGATTCTCTTCTCACCTTGTTCTACCTCTCGTTACAGCAGCCACAACACAACATCTGGTGATAGATTACATAGGTCTCATATTGTATAGTGGGCCTAATACCTTGTAATATATATATATATATATATATATATAGGGTAAACTGCAGAAAACCACCCCTAAAATATCACATATTGCTCAAAACCACCCCTTATATATATAATTACCGGAAACCACCCTTTACAACACTCCTGTTAGCAATGAACCACCCTATAGTGAGCCTTCCGTCCAAAATCTGGTTAAATCCATGAAATTACAATTTTGCCCCCGTAGTTTTAAAATATATTTTAGTGTGTATTAAGCAATTAAAAACTACAAAAGGAAAAAATTAAAAGTGAACAAAGGGCAGGGATGAGGTCGGAGGTCGGAGAGAAGAGGTCGGAGGTCGCTGGTGGGAAGGAGGAGAGAGGAGGTCGATTAGAATTGGGGGTGGAATTAGAATTGAGGGCGGGGTGGTAAGGTGGGTGAGTGGGTATGGGGATTTGGGGGACGATTTGAAATTGGGGTCGGAGAGGGAGGTAAGGTGGGCAAATTGGTAGGGGAAGTGAGGGAGGAGGTGAGGGTAGGGGTGCGCTTAGGTGTAGCGAGTGAACCTACGCCGGGATCCAACCGAAGAGGGCAGGGCTCCGGAGCAGGGAGGCCGGTAGCAGAATCCGGCGAGGAGGGTTGAGGATGACAGGATGCGAGGCCGGGCCAAGAGGCGAGAAAGGACGGCCATGCCAGAGGGTTACCGAACAGTGCGACGGGGCGTCGGTGAGGAGGGTGGGGCAGGACGGAGGGCGACAGGCTATCGTCGGCGAGCTTCTCAGGCGGTGCGGGAGAGAGAGTGATGTAGGTGAAAACAGAAAGAAAAGAAGGGAAGAAGAACCCCCAAAATTTTGTTAATTATTTAACTCATATTAAAATATATTAAAAATAAAAAGGTAAAATTCTAATATCTTGATTTAACGGTGTTTTGGACGGAACCCTCACAAGGGTGGTTAATTGCTAACGGTAGTGTTGTAAAGGGTGGTTTTCGGTAATTTTGTATATAAGGGGTGGTTTTGAGCAATATGCGATATTTTAAGGGTGGTTTTCTGCAATATATATATATATATATATATATATATATATATATATATATATATATATATATATATATATATATATATATATATATATATATATATATATATATATATATATATATATATATATATATCATTGTCTAATGAATGAAATCCTCAAGGAGGACTTTACAATCAATCTCATGATCTTACAGTTGGGCCATAACAGATTTGTTCTACCTTCGTCTGTCATCTCTCGTAAGCTGGCGCTCACCCGGTCCGCACTGATCATCATCTTGTGATAAGCATCCTTCATGGCTTTAAAGGAATCTTGAAATGCCTTGAATGCATCACCGTCTGCCATTAACATCAATTTGAGGGCTTCAAACTTTTCGAAAATTCACGAATTAGGTCACCAAAATTCAGGAAAAATAATATTTGTGGTTTGCGGAATTGAGAAACGATTGGCTCTGATACCAAATCTGTTATGACCCAACGATCCTAACAGATGTTGTGTTGTGGCTGCTGTAACGGGAGCTAGAACAAGGTGAGAAGAGAATCTGTAGAATTGGGATGAGGAAGAAGAAGAAGATAGGAGATGAGAGAAAGGTAGGAGAGAGTAAGGATAAAGTGATTTCATTATTTCCATGATAGTTCCCCCAATTACAATCAATATGTATTTATACCCCTAATATCTACATAGCGACATAACATTAATATCATCCAAACTACAATATGGACTTAATTGATGATTATATGTTAGCACTTTTGGTTGAATTTATAGTAAACTAGTGTAGGTCCCGTCCCATGTACGGAGAATGTGTTAATCTAAATATAAATTATTTTTTATTTCAAAAAATAATATAAATAAAATTAGTTTGGCAGGTTATATATAATCTAAATATCTTTTAATTAGATTCTCTCAAAATATAAATAAAATTCACATTTATAAGGTACTACGTAAAAGTTTTTTTTTCTAATCTATGGTTAATTAAATCTCATGTAATTTAATTAAATAGTTGATTTTTAAAAATATTTCAATATTAAATAATCTAAATATAAATAAAGTAGCACCTATCAAATATTAAATATTTATCTATTAATATTTTTGCTAAGTATGACTATAAAAATTAGTTTTATTAATTATTTTTATTACTACTACTACTACGTTTAATTATATTGATATAGTTTTTTCCTTATATAATATTTACTCTTTTATAAGATATTCCATCTATCCAATTATATGTGTTAATGGTAAAATAAAATAATTATTTTTATTAGATTTCCTTTTTGACGGGAGAAAGTTTTGCGAAACGCACTCACGCGCCGCCATGTAGGCAGATTCACTCACGCGCCGCCACGCCGGCTTCAATGCATCGGTTTTAGTATATGTATATAGATAGATAGTTGAGGCACTTTGTTATCAGTACAACTCTCCTAAATATTGGATTATTTTTCTTAAAGTTAAAAAGTAGAGGTATTATTTTAACATTTCATCTAAAAATTAGATTATTTTAAATATTTTCACCTTTTTTTTTTGATCACCAACCTTTTTTTTAATTTATAAACAACCCCTTTTTTTAATTTATAAACACCATTAGAAATTTTTTAAAATTAGGTACCGTGTTATTATTATTACCGTGTATTTGTTTTATGCACATGAATCGACATAGTCCCTAAAATATAGTACAGTAATCCTGAAGGACACACAAATTCTCTGAATCCCCCCAATTTCCATTTCACAAAGCTCTTCATCCCTCATTCCCTCCCACCCCCATTCCCCTCTCTTTCTCTTGCTCAACCAAGTCTTGATTACACAGATTCGCCCTCTCTCTCTCTCTCCCTTTTAATCACTTCATACCTTTTCTCATCTTCTGTTTTCAAATCCACTCAGATTTCGAACGTTGGCGCTACAGATCCACTTATCTAATGCCTCTGCTCCACCAGGTAGCGTTTTCTGTTTTAGGGCTCCACTTTTAAATCTTCGCCTTTTTTCTTTTCTCTGCTAAATTTCTTTGTTGTCTGTTTTCTTAGGGAATTTTTTACCTAGGGTTTTCTTTCACTCGAGTGTTATTTCAGCTTCTACTCGTTTTCCCGTGCTCGCCGTTTTCAGTAGAGCTGCTAATTTGCTCAAACCGCGTCTTTTTTCCATTTTTAGTATGTTTCGATTATTAGGTTTCGAGATACGAAGATGGGGGCCTTTTTGTGTGTTTTCAGTTGATCGGAGTTTGCTTTTCATTGATTCGGAGGAGTTTTGAAGCTTAATTTGTATCATTGAATGTGTTGATTTGTTTTTCGAGGGGTTCTATTTCTCTAGCTGCAAAAGCAGCTGCACTGATCTTTCATTTTGTGATTACTTGAAATCCCTAGTTTGGACTCTCTCCATCTTTGATTGAGTCAAAGTTGTAGGTTAAGAATTAGTATTAGTTCTGATTTACCTAAACAACCCTCCAAAATTGACTTGATTGAATCACCGAATTAGATGTCGCTATTATAATATGTATACTCATGTTTATGGAAGAAATTCAAAATGATGTGTGCAAAATTTTGAGTTTACAGGAATTGAAGAGAAATCATCAGTAAGTTTGAGAATGGCATCGAGATCATTTAAGCTAAGCCGATCAAATCTGTCACAGAGATCAGATGCAGCTGAGTTGCAGCCCATTAGACCTCCTTTGGCTTCCTCTGTTACCTTTGCTCGAAGGACTTCGTCGGGCCGATACATTAGCTACTCGAAAGATGATCCGGACAGCGAGCATGGGAGTGGTGAGTACATGAACTACACGGTGCAGATACCCATCACGCCCGACAACCAGCCAATGGGTAGTGTGCAAGAAGACCCGACGATGTCTCAAAGAGTCGAGGAGCAGTATGTGTCGAGTTCTATCTTTACTGGAGGGTTCAACAGTGTTACTCGAGCTCATCTGATGGACAAGGTCATCGATTCTGAAACCAGCCATCCTCAGATGGCTGGTGCTAAAGGATCCAAGTGTGAAGTTCCTGGATGCGGTGGGAAGGTGGTGAGTGACGAAAGGGGCGAGGATATTCTTCCGTGCGGGTGCGGTTTCAAGATCTGTAGGGATTGTTATATTGATACAGTTAAGACCGGGGAAGCTGTTTGTCCTAGCTGTAAGACACCTTACGAGAACACGGAGTTGGATCTAGCGGCTGGTGGCGGTGAGAGATCATCACCACTTCCTCCACCACCAGGCGGCATGTCAAGGATGGAGAGGAGGCTGTCGTTGATGAAATCAGCCAAATCCATGTCCATGACGATGAGAAGCCAGACCATGGACTTTGATCAAAACCGGTGGCTGTTTGAAACAAAAGGAACCTATGGGTATGGAAATGCCATATGGCCTGAGGGAGGTCTTGGCAACAGCGATGATGAAGGCACACACGAACCCGCAGAGTTTAATAACAAACCATGGAAGCCTCTCACTCGCAAAACGAAGATCCGTGCTGCTATTCTCAGTCCATATCGGTATAGCTTCTGTTTCTTAGTTTTTCCCCCTTGCCTACATTTCTGTTTCTGTTCTGCTGTTTTAATAACAAACCATGGCTTTCGTACTCTTACATTTTCTTTCCTGCATCTGTGTTTATAATTTATCCCCTTTTGCTCACATTTTAATGATTGCTGGAATTAAGTATTGGGTAATAGGCTGCTTAAGATTGTTTTTTTTTTCCTGACAGTAAAGAGCGTGTTTGATTTAGATCTAGACAATGTATCACCTCTTCAACGGTGATACTTTATTAACCGTGTGTCGTGTTTTTATGCTCTGCTGAACTTTGATTACAGGCTTCTGATACTTCTGCGGATGATCGTTCTTGGTCTGTTCCTCACTTGGAGGGTTCAACACCCTAATGAAGACGCAATGTGGTTATGGGGAATGTCTGTGGTTTGCGAGATTTGGTTTGCTTTTTCTTGGCTTCTTGACCAACTGCCGAAACTTTGCCCTGTAAATCGTGCTACGGATCTTGATGTCTTGAAGGAGAAGTTTGAGACACCATACCGTGATAATCCGAATGGGAAGTCTGATCTCCCTGGCATTGATGTGTTTGTTTCTACTGCAGACCCGGAGAAAGAGCCTCCTCTAGTCACTGCAAACACTATTTTGTCCATTCTAGCCTCTGAGTACCCAGTCGATAAGCTTGCTTGCTATGTCTCAGACGATGGAGGTGCTCTTTTGACCTTTGAAGCTATGGCGGAAGCCGCAAGCTTTGCAAGCGTATGGGTCCCGTTCTGTCGCAAGCATGATATTGAACCAAGAAATCCAGAATCTTACTTCAACTTGAAGAAGGATCCATACAAGAATAAAGTGCGCAATGATTTTGTCAAGGATCGGAGACGTGTGAAACGAGAATATGGCGAGTTCAAGGTCCGAATCAATGGCTTGCCTGATTCTATACGTCGTCGCTCTGATGCTCTTCATGCTAGGGAGGAACTCAAAGCCTTGAAAATTCAGAGGCAAAATTTGACTGATGAGACACCCGAGATCGTCAAAATTCCTAAAGCTACTTATATGATTGATGGTACTCACTGGCCTGGTACGTGGACACATACCGCACCCGAGCACTCTAGGGGAGACCATGCTGGGATCATACAGGTATAACACATTTGTCCAAACTCTTTCAAGCATTTCCAGAATTGTTCATTTGAAAATTTGCGAATTCGCCTGACGTTTTGTTTTTGTGAAACAGGTCATGCTGAATCCTCCAAGCAGCGATCCATTGCTAGGGACTGAGGATGATAACAGTTTCATTGATGTTACCGAAGTTGATATTCGCCTTCCCATGCTGGTCTATGTATCCCGAGAGAAGCGTCCTGGATACGATCACAACAAGAAAGCAGGAGCCATGAATGCACTGGTTCGAGCATCAGCTGTCATGTCGAACGGACCCTTCATCCTCAACCTTGACTGTGATCATTATATATACAACTGTCAGGCCATGAGAGAAGGCATGTGCTTCATGATGGACCGTGGCGGTGACCGCTTATGTTACATTCAGTTTCCTCAGAGGTTTGAGGGGATCGACCCTTCTGATCGCTATGCAAACAACAACACTGTCTTCTTCGACGTAAACATGAGGGCCCTTGATGGTCTCCAAGGCCCTGTTTATGTCGGTACTGGTTGCCTCTTCCGAAGAATGGCACTCTATGGATTTGACCCACCACGTTCAAAGGATCGCGCCCCTAGCGTCTGGGACTGCTGCTTTCCTCGCCGCAAGAAGCATTCTTCGAGTGCAGAGAACCATGAAGAAAACCGAGCTCTGCGGATGGGGGACTCCGACGATGAGGAGATGCAAGCTTCCCAGTTTCCGAGGAAGTTCGGGAATTCAAGAGGCCTTCTCGACTCTATACCGGTTGCAGAGTACGAAGGCCGGCCCCTGGCCGATCAACCATCCGTGAAAAACGGAAGGCTGCCAGGAACTCTTACCGTGAATCGACGCCTGCTTGATGCTGCAACCGTCGATGAGGCGATCACCGTCATCTCGTGCTGGTACGAGGACAAGACGGAATGGGGAGAGCGTGTCGGGTGGATTTACGGGTCTGTCACCGAAGACGTGGTGACAGGCTACAGGATGCACAACAGGGGCTGGAAATCGATCTACTGCGTGACTAGCCGCGATGCATTCCGCGGAACCGCGCCCATAAACCTCACTGATCGGCTCCACCAGGTCCTCCGCTGGGCGACTGGATCGGTCGAGATCTTCTTCTCGCGCAACAACGCCCTCCTCGCCAGCCCGAAAATGAAAATCTTGCAGAGGATAGCGTACCTGAACGTCGGCATCTACCCCTTCACGTCTATCTTCCTGATCGTATACTGCTTCCTACCGGCGCTCTCCCTCTTCTCCGGCCAGTTCATCGTGCAGAGCCTCAATGTCACCTTCCTCACCTACCTCCTGACCATCACACTGACGCTGTGCCTGCTCGCGATCCTCGAGATCAAGTGGTCAGGGATCAACCTCGAGGAGTGGTGGCGGAATGAGCAGTTCTGGCTGATCGGTGGCACCAGCGCGCACCTGGTAGCCGTGCTCCAGGGCCTGCTGAAGGTGGTTGCTGGGATTGAAATCTCCTTCACGCTCACCTCCAAGTCAGCTGGCGAGGACGCCGATGACGAGTTTGCTGATCTCTACATCTTCAAGTGGACGTCGCTGATGATACCGCCCATCGTGATCATGATGATGAATGTGATTGGCATCGCTGTCGGGTTCAGCAGGACGATATACAGTTCGAATCCGCAGTGGAGTAAGCTGCTGGGTGGGGTGTTCTTCAGCTTCTGGGTGTTGGCTCATCTGTATCCGTTTGCGAAAGGGATGATGGGGCGAAGGGGGAGGACGCCGACCATCGTGTTCGTGTGGTCCGGTCTTATCGCTATCACGATATCCTTGCTGTGGGTCGCCATTAAGCCTCCGTCGGATTCGACCCAGATTGGAGGCTCCTTCCAGTTCCCTTGACTGGTAAACTCCTCTCTGTTTCAGTGTACTATTTTTTTCTTTATTTTTTCTTTGGTTGATTTTTTGTTCAGTTAATGAGTTGATTCATAGTTGTAATTGTTAAACAGTAAAGAGGTCTAATTCTTCATTTTTCTGTCACTTTATTTTATTCAATCAGTCACTGATAGAAGATTAAAAAATATACATTACTTGTATTATTTATGAAAGTAGAAGTGATGAACATTTACTATGTTCAACTGACCAGAACCGTCCATGTGATCAGATTGAACAAACGGATCTCTTTCCCCAAACCTTTTCTCTTGATTACTCGGTGAACACAAATCAAAAACACCAGGCCACACCTGGAAACAACAGGAACAAAAAGGATTTTTGACACTTCACTGAATCACTGCTATTGATTGAAAATAATATAGTGCCTCGGTTTCTGTGCAAAGCTCTGTTGGGCGATTTTCCGCCCATCGCTGCCCTCTTGGCGGTGGCTGTCGTGGTTCATCGCCGGTCATGGGAAGAATTGGAAGAAGGGGCAATGTCGGTGGTAGAGGAGAGAGCTCGATTCAGGGCAAATTGAATGCTTCAGATGGGGCCGCATTCAATTCACCAAATCAGGAAGATTTGAGCGTCAAGGACCAAGTGATGGTGACTGAAGATGGAGTTAAATGCTGGTCAGGAGCAAGTAGACCCGGCAAACGCGGGTGGACCCGCTCGACCCATCGGCCTGCTAGGTCCAATCCGTACCCGCAATTGGTGTGGAATTGGAAATATCAATCAACCCGTTACGGGTCGCTAGGCCAGTAACGGGTACTGACAGAACAAAATCGTCGGATTCCTATTAAAAAAATATCTAAACTAAACAACTAGTATAGCTAGTAAGTTCAGAGTCGATCCACAGGGAACTACCGTTACTTTATGCGTTATAATCACCGACAAGAGTAAATGAGGAGGGTTGTAGAGATATAAGGATGAAAAGAACTCAAGAAGTAAATAATGGCGATGATTGTAACAGTGATAAATGAGATGTTTCACCTTCGATTCTCAACTTTGGTTCGTCTACTTGATCATAGTTCTTCCTTCTAATTGTGTCTTTTCTATCCTCCAATCTTATCTTGATTTAAATAGATTATTAGTCATATGAGTCAAAATAATCCCTTCCTCCTAGACAATCTTAAGACGGATTAAGGCTTGGTCTTAGGAATAACACTAAGTCTCAAGATATATGAAGCTTATAAGCAATATTAATTTCCTAAAGAACTAACATTTAACCTATGCTCAACTTCTTTTACAATCAAGCTTTTCTATGAGATCCACTCAATGGTAATTGCTACTTTGGGATAGGTTTCACAAACATATGAATCAAAACCCTAGCAATAATGCAATTCTTACGAGGCCGCAAATCAAGATACAATCAACACCAGCAAGCAATAAAACACAAAGAAGTTGAAGTAGCTAATAGAAATAACTAGAATTCCAAACTCACAATTCAACAAAATCAAATCTTGATCGTAGGCAAAACAAGATGAGTTTAGTTGCTCACGCTTCTAAACGTCGCTTTTCCATTCTTCAAAGGATAAAAGATAACCTAAAAACTACTAATTTCAGTCTTTATAAACTTAGGAATACTGTCAAAATAACCCTAGGAAGTGTTTTCCAAAGATAGGCCCAACTTAGGAAAGATATAAAATCGGCGCTGAATCGGCCCAGAAAAGTCGCGACCAGGCCGCGGGTGATACGTTTGGAATCCTCGATCCTTCGCATGTGGGCTCAAAATAAAGAACACCAACTTGTTGATGGCCCGATCTTGCAATTATCCTTGCTATTCCCGATGTTTACAATTACTTATAATAAAGAATTTGAACTATTGCGAAAGAAACGTAAACAAACAAATAAAACTAAAGCAAAGAAAGTAAAACAGATTAGCGATGAATTGAAGAGAAGAGTTGCGAGGGAGAGGGAGCAGCGAAGCTGGGCGCGCGAAGAACCCGGGACTTCCGAGCGCCTGGCGCCGAGGCCGAAGGCCTGAGTGCCGAGCGTGTCCGGGTGGGTGTTCCTCTCCTTCTTGCGACGGTCCTGATGGTTCCATCGACAGAATTCAGTGGATGGTGTTTATTTTTGTGGAGTTGCCGAGTGAATTGGAAAGGGGTTTGGGTTGTGCTGATTGCTCAAGAACATAAGGAGTAGAGATAGTTTTGGATTGGAGGAATTGTAGAAACCTTAAAATCCTATTAAGGTTCCACAATATAATTTTCCAATCTAATTTTATTGAATGATGAAAAGGGTTTAAATAACAAACATACCAATTCTATCTTTGCAAAAGATATAGTTTTGGCTTAGATAAATAAATATTAAATCATAATTATAATTTTAGATAAATATTCCTACTTAGTGGCTAAGGAAAATATCTAAAGGGATATACTTTCCTTTTCCACCTTTGTTCACCTAACTAAGTATTACTAAAGATAAGATATTCCATAAATAGATCCAACTAATTAAGAAGTTACTAAATATGGAAAGAACCTAAAAACTAATAATAATAATTAAATAAATAAAATATCTATTCTCCCATCCATGGTGGCGCCTTCTTTTTCCTCTTGAGGACGACACTCTTTGCCGTCAATAGCCCTCGAATTGATCTTGAAAGCTCGCCTGGATCAAGATCATTGTTTGACCCACATAAAACCATCTTGATCCGCATCAGCGGGTGCGGCTACTGCAATGAGCAATCAAATTCCGGTAGCAGGTGTTGCCTTGGTGGCCGTGGGCGCGGTTTTCTGGGATTCCCTTGTTCCTCTGGTCGCGGGTGCCGTTTTTCCTCTTGTATGCCCTTTGCCTCCTCATTGTGCATTCCAACTTGGCTTCTCTAGCCCGTTCTTGCCTCCATATGATCCATATGACTCCCATGAATGACCTCCTCGCTACTTCAACTCCGAAATCTGCAAGTACTCACTGAACTTGTGTAGATTCCGCACTTAAGCATCAAATGAACAAACAAGTAAACTAACCCTTTAAAATGCAATATATACATCTAAATGACCATAAAACTACTCTATAATGCCTATCTAAATATGCATTATCAAACTCCTCCACACTTAGCCTTTTGCTTGTCCTCGAGCAAAACAAACCATTTATGCGTTATTCATCCCATAAACACAATCCTTCATGCAATAACCTCATAAAAAACAGTATCTCATCAAAGTGCAAACATATGCAAAATAAACTAATGTCCTAGGAAGTATTTATGTGATCAAGTAACCCGCATGCTTATCCATCCAACCTCACCGGGAATAAAGTGTTTTCGCTCTCACTCAAGTGTTTAGGTTTATCGACGAACACTCAAACTCTATCCAAAATGCAACTAAGCTGCATAAGAATTGAAATTGAATCACAATCTCCACCGTGGATGTTATTACCGACAAAAATCATCATGAGGTCTTTTTATGGGTTGTAATGGGGTCTGGTAAGAAAATTAAGGTATGAATTATTTTTTCCATGTGGTGCTTTTAAATCCAGGAACTAGAATCTACATACACTTTCATAATCTGAACACCCTCTAACCATCAAACTCACATCTCAAAACAACTCATGCAAAGAACTTTCCTTTCAACCAAGATATCTTCCAACTTACAACCAAAAGCAAATGAAGTGGTTCTTTTATTTCATATAATGTATCATTTGTTTTTTTTTTAAAGAAATGGAACCAACTTCAACTATAAGCTCAAAGTAAGACTACTATTACATATCCTTCCATTCTCAAAGCACACTCACTCATTGCTCAAATAAATCACTAACCAACTCTATCCTAGTTCCCGGATGGGTTAGGCTACAATTAGCTAGGAAAGATTTTTATGGAGCTACAAAGGATAGGCTAATAGGCTCAAAAGGGATTCAAGCAATGGAATCAATATAGGGTAGATATGGAAAATATAAGGCTCAAAAGAAACATGCCTCAATCATGTGAAATTCACCAATAACAAACATATAAGTGAGTGCTCATAATCCGGGAATTAAAGAAATCACCAAATCACAAACCACTACTCATCAACTCATACCATATCTCTACCATGTTATACAATCCCAATCTCAAACATACAACTTTAGAAGCATATCCAACTATTTCCTTTATTATATTTTTTTTCCTTTTTTTTATATCATGCTATATCGATCAATTGATTTTCCTTGAATTTTACCCCTAAGTAAATTTTATCCTCCTTAGGTCCCAAGTAATAAGCACTAGAAAGAATCAACCAAACATCACATAAAGATACCTCAAATCATACTATCTATTATTGAAACCATCATCCATAATATAGATATTCACCAACTATTCCTAAATTCCCGGATGGGGTCAGGCTATAATTGGCTATAGATAAAGTTTTTGGAGCTACAGAAGAATAGGCAATCAGGCTCAAATAGGGCTTCAAACAACGGATAATATATAAGGTGAGAATGAGTCAAATAAGGCTAATAAAGATGTCTTAATCATGTTTAAGTCATGCGCAATAATCATAAAATTCAGCATCGGAAAAGATATCTAAATGCAAGTCAAAGAGGAAGCAATAAAAAAGAGTACACTCAACAAGCAAGGGGACATAATATAAATTGTCCTTAAATAGGCCAAAATAGTCTCACCCCGTAATTTTCACAAGATCTTAATGTGGCCCAAATCCAAGAGTCATACATGCTCAATCATCAATAAACCATGCTCACTAATATATGAAAGTACTAAATCAAAGCTTCAACAATCCAAGTGAGTCATGGGGCATCATAAATCACAAATAAGATATAGAGGACAAGCGATCTTTCATGTGGGAAAATAAGACCTAAACTTAACTAATGCATGATTTTTTTTTCTTCCTCTTTCTTTTTTTATACTATGAAATAAACATGCAATGAAATAATATGAAATAAACATGCAACGGAAATAAACATGTTATCTAATGCAATTTAAAACCTAAATCCTAGCTAATAATTCCCGCACACTTAAGTCTTTCATTGTTCTCAATGAAGATAAAGACAAATACATGAAATAACACGGAAGAGGAAAAAGAAAAGTAAACTCACAATACAACTCATGGAGGTGGCGAGAAAAATGGAAACTACGACACTTCAAACAATCTACGACAACTCAAACAAGTAGGACAAGGAGGGACTCAATACAACCGAGTCACATTCGACAGTTGCTGCAAGGGAAGGACCGCGGGCGCGGCTCCATATTTTGTTCCAATTTTTCTGATTTTCTGAAGGTCGCGGGCACAGTTCTTGGGCTGTGGGTGCGGCTCAAATCACCCTTCTTCTCTTAACTTGTCCTGAAATGTTAGTTATTTCCGAAACTAACCCAAACTACCTACTAATAAATAGAAAATGCAAGATAAGAAATTAAAAGCAAAATATGAACAAACCTACTTACCTCGGGTTGCCTCCCGAGCAATGCCTTTGTTTTATGTCGTTGGCTCTACTCATTTTGGTTGTCCGTTTAAGACTTAGGCGGACATTGTTAGCATCCTCAAAAGTAAATCAAACTTTCGTGGCCATCCAAGAGATGAATGGATACAAATTATGAAAAAGTTGATAGAAAATAGTATAGTTTTCAAGAATCTTACCAACTCATCATATTCTTGAGTCTGACTTTCGGTCGAGGGTGTGTAAGTCCACCAACACAGTTCCGTTGGTTGTGCATTGAAGTAATGCTCCCATGGATCGACATAATCACCGATACCTTCCCAATGGCAATAGTTGACCTTTATTACCTCTTGAGCATCAGCAGTTAGCTCTAGACTTGTTTCATCAGCGGGCGAGCTAGGGGTGATCTTGTCAAATGGAGTGTTGTCTTCCTCCATCTTCTCAGTATGATTCTCCACAATGGCCTCAGTAGGTGAAACGGAACTCTCAACTATTTGAGATACTTGGGGAAGTGACTCATTCTGCGCAAATTGATAATCCATGTAGCAGAAAAAATCCCACATCTCCAAGAGTCCCATATCTAATAAATCTCCATCACTCATGTGCTCAACAAGGCTCCGTGTCTCAGCAATCATACCATCAAAGATGCATAGAAGCACCTCCCATGTACTAGCTTGATAACCCCATGAACAAAAATCGCTAATGTACTCCTACATACTAGTAAAGTATTGATGAAAACTCTCTCCATGTAGCTGCAATAACCTCACCTTCAACATTGGTTAGTAGCACGAGTGTGGACCATATGGATGATCCACACAAGAAATATCACACAAATAAAACACACAAATTATCAAACAAGTCCCCGGAAATGGCGCCAAATTTGACAGAGATATTTTCGCAGTCGTTAAATCCTATCAAATAGTTATGAACTAACCCAACTAGTATAGCTTGGCAAGTACAGGTCAAACCCAAAGAGAGTTGTGCAATTCGTATGCTTAATTTGTATGCTAAGATGAGAATGATATGAAATGGGGATTTTGAAAGTATGCAGAGTAACATAAAATAAGCAAAAGATGCAATGATGATGATTGATAAAAATATGTGAGAAATACGCTTGATTAATTAGTGTCCACTTTCAATTTGGATCCCGATCCCTGAAATTCCCTAAACCTGTTATTCTTGAGCAACGTATTATGAAAATCAGTTGTACCTTGACAATAACTTTCAATTCCTTTCCTGCAATTAATGAATATGTCAACTAGATTCTAAACACCCTTATTGATGAATAACCTAGAAACTATCCAGATTCAATTCAACAATAGCAATGCACACCAATGAAATTCAATAGGAACAATTGAAATAAAGCAACTAGCAATAAACCACTTGTATCTTTATCTTCGTACAATAAACCAAGTCAAGTAGCCCTAAATGATCACAAGTTGCTACTATGATCTAAGTTCTTCAACTAGCGTCCCTATAGATCTAGCGATAGATTGAATTCAAGTAATATTAGGTGGCCAATCTAATAGAACACAAACTCAATCGTAACCAATAACAACGGAAGATAAAGATTTCTGAAAAGTAAATAGAGTAGAGAATATCTCACAGAATATCAAATCGAAAGCTTCAAACTAATCAATCAAACGAAAGAGGAGTTTAGTTCGCCATAGCACAAAAGCTCTCCTCTAGGGTTTCTTCAATTGCTAAACAGTCCATAAAACTTCTCCTGAAACCCCCTTAAATAGGCGTCCAAAAGGGTCACAAAATAACCTAATTAAAATAAGTAATTCGGCAAAGTAGATTTCAAGAGTAGCAGAGGCCGCGACCGTGGCTCAGGACGTAATTCAACTTCTCACATCTCAGCGTTGACCATGGGCACGGCTTCTTGGCCGCAGACGCGGCCCTACTGTTCACATCATTCTTCCAATCTTCTCCTTATTTCATTGCTCGAATCTTGTAATCCCATCTTCACTTCATGTATCTCCCATATGAGTTTCTCATACCTAAAATTAACCACAAATCAAATATGTGTAGATTCCGCCTCGATAACCATAACAATCTAATTCATAAATTTAGGGGTGGGCACAAATCCCGCAAATCCCGGGCCTGTCACGGGTCCGTCCCGATCTTGGCGGGATTTGGAAAAAAAAAAGAATCCCGTCCCGCAAAAATTACGCGGGACGGGACGCGAGACAGGGTTTCCTTATCCCGCAAATCCCGTCCCGTCCCGCACATATATATTATATATTATATATTATATATTATATATATACACACACATTTACAAATTACAGTGCATATACATATACTTACAGTTATATACACATATTACATATATACACATTTAAAGTGTACGTAAATACCTTACAAATGTTCTCAAAAAAAAAAAAAAACCTTACAAAAAAAAAAAACAGTGTACAATTCTACCAAAAAAAACAGTGCATATGTACACTTTGTATGCAGTATATATACACTTGTATAGTATATATTCTTTGTGTGTGTGGGAAAATAGTAAAATACAAAAAAATATTATAAATTTATGTATGGTTTGCCTTTAAAAACCGCAAAATATATAGGAATGTGAAATTTTTTTATAATGCTTTTTATTTGAGGGATAAGGCTCGTCCCGTCCCGGTACCGTCCCGTCCCGTGAGGGATAAGGCCCGCGCGATATTGAAAAAAAAAGTAGTGAATCCCGTCCCGCAAAAACTACGCGGGACGGGACGCGGGACGACCCCCATCCCGTCCCGCGCCCACCCCTACATAAATTAATACTAATAAGGACATTATTTACAACTAAACTACGCTAAATATGTCATATAACACCTATATGAATGGATGCTATCAACAACTTTGACATAGATAACAAAATCAATTCCAAGAGGTAGAAGTATTGGAGAGTGTTCACACACATGAAACAAGAGCAAAAGGACTCAATGAAGTGTAGTCCCAATAAGACCAAAAATCAATCTCACAAGGTTAATTTTTTGTTGGATTTCAGTCATGCTAGGAACTTAGATCATACAAGCTCAGTTATAGTCACCTAGCTATGTTTCACATAATACCATAAGTGGGATAAGGCTAAAACAATTCAAACATGTCATGGGACTTATATGATCATAATTTCAATAAAACTTTGAGGGCTCATTTGGCTAGGTGGTTGTTTAGACAATGACATATGGGCTCGTTTGGAACATTCTCCCTTAGTATTTTCCTTCGTCATTCTCCTGAAACATTAGCCCAATATACCGAAAAACAACTACCTAACCTCTAAGAGAATCTTAAATATGCTGAGAAAAATTAATAAACTAATAACGCAAAAAAAGCTTAGCCTACTTACCTCGGGTTGCCTCCCGAGAAGCGCCTTTGTTTTTCATCGTTGGCTCGATATTGTGTTGAAGCTTAAGACACTAATCAGACATAGTCAAAGCCCTCAACAACCTGTCAAATTCTTGTGCACAACTAACAAACAAGCATGCACCACATACTAATAAATTGAAACTAAATAATAATACATTTAAGAACCATTTCGACTAAGTATTCATGAGCTTGACTACCCACAAAGGGTATATAATACTACCAATTTAGTTCTATTGGTGGCTTGTCAAAGTAGCAGTCAAATGGATCAACGTATCTACCAATATTCTCTCTAGTGCAGGAGACAACCTTTACCTGCTCTTTAGCCTCAGCAATAGGCTCTGGACCTAATTCATCAATGGGCGAGCTAGGGATGATCTCGTCAGATGGAATGTCTTCTTCCTCTATCCTCTCAGTGTGATTTTCCACAATGACCTCAGGAGGTGCAACAGAGGTCTCAACGATTTGAGATACCGGAGGAAGTGACTCGTTCTGCGCACATTGATAATCCATGTAGTAGAAAAATTTCCACATGTCCGAGAGTCCCATATCTAATAAACCTCCATCACTCAGGTGCTCAGCAAGACTCCATGTCTCAGAAGTCATGCCATCAAAGATGCATAGAAGCACTTCCCTTATACTAGCTTGATATCCCCATGAATAAACATCATTAATGTGCTCATGTAGTCTGATGAAGTATTGATGAAAACTCTCTCCGTCTAACTGCAATAGCCTCACCTTCAACATATGTTAGTAGCATGAGTGCGGACCATGTAAGTGGTTCATACCAAGGTTAGTAATTAAACACACAAAGTAAACAAATAATAATTCCCCGACAACGTTTCCAAATTTTGACAGGACAAAATCATCGGATTCCTATCAAAGGAATATTCAAACTAACCCACTAGTATAGCTAGTAAGTCCGGATTCGATCCACATGGAACTGCCGTTACTTTATGCGTTATAATCACCAACAAGAGTAAACAAGGGGTTGTAGAGATATAAGGATGAAAAGAACTCAAGAAGTAAATAATGGTGATGGTTATAACAATGATGAATGAGATGTTTCACCTACGATTCTCAACCTTGGTCCGTCTACTTGATCATAGTTCTTCCTTCTAGTTGTGTCTTTTTTATCATCCACTCTTATCTTGATTTAAATAGATCTTTTTTAATAATCTTGATTTAAATAGATTATTAGTCCTATGAGTCCTAATAATCCCTTACTCCTAGGCAATCTTAACACGGATTAAGGTTTAATCCTAGGAATAGAACTAAGTCTCAAGATATATGAAGCTTATAAGCAATATTAATTCCCTAAAAAACTAACATTTAACCTATAATCAACTTCTTATACAATCAAGCTTTTCTATGAGATCCACTCAATGGTATTTGCTACTTTGGATTAGGTTTCACAAACCTATGAATCAAAACCCTAGGAATGGTGCAATTTTAACGAGGTCGCGAATCAAGATAGAATCAAAACCAACAAGCAATAAAACACAAAGAAGTTGAAGTAGATAATAGAAATAACTAGAATTCCAAACTCACAATTCAACAAAACCAAGTCTTGATCGTAGGTAAAACAAGATGAGTTTAGTTGCTCATTCTTCTAAACGCCGCTTCTCCATTCTTCAAAGGATAAAAGATAACCTAAAAACTACTAATTTCAGTCTTTGTAAACCTAGGAACACCTTCAAAATAACCCTAGAAAGTGTTTTCTAAAGATCGGCCCAACTTAGGAAAGATATAAAATCGGCGCTGAACCGGCCCAAAAAAGCCGCGACCAGGCCGCGGCTGCGGCTATTGCAGTGAGCCATCAAATTCCGGCAGCAAGTGCCGCGAGTGCGATTTTCTAGGATTCCCTTGTTCCTCTGGCCGCGGGTGCCGTTTTTCCTCTTGTATGCCCTTTGACTCCTCCTTGTGCATTCCAACTTGGCTTCTCTAGCTCGTTCTTGCCTCCATATGATACATATGACTCCCATGAATGACCTCGCTACTTCGACTCCGAAATCTGCAATTACTCACTGAACTTGTTTAGATTCCGCACTTAAGCACCAAATGAGCAAACAAGTAAACTAACCCCTTAAAATGCAATATATACATATAAATTACCATAAAACTATTTTATAATGCCTATATAAATATGCATTATCAGGTACCCACCATTTTTTTAAAAATTAATATATGTATAGGGGTGCTCTTCGGTGAAAACCAAAATTGTGGTAAAAACATGTGAGGACCCCCTTTTTAGTCCGATTCCCTTGCTTTATAGCCCGGTTCTGAGTAGAATCGATCCATAAAGTCACATATTTTAGCCCGGTTATGAATAAAACCGATCTATAAAGTCACTATGTAATTTTAAAATATAAGTTTTTAGCACGATTTTTAGGTTTCATCGAACTATAAAGTCATATGCATTATCAGGTACCTGCCATTATTATTTTATTAAAATTAATATATGTATATATATATATATAGGGGTGATCTCCGGTGAAAACCAAAATTATGGTAAAAACATGTGAGGACTCGCTTTTTAGCCCGGTTCACTTGCTTTATAGCCCGGTTCTGAATAGAACCGATCCATAAAGTCACATATTTTAGCCCGGTTCTGAATAAAACCGATCTATAAAGTCACTATTTAATTTTAAAACATAAGTTTTTAGAACGATTTTTAGGTTTCATCGAACTATAAAGTCATGTGTTATTTTAAAAGTGGAGTTTTTTCGCAAGGTTTTTAGGTTGAACCGAGTTGTAAAATAACTGTGTGATTGAGGTTTATAGCACAAGTTTCAAATAAACCAAGCTATAAAGTAGTCCTCACGGTTTTTACCACAATTTGATGTTTTCACCGGAGTCAATCCCTATATATATATATATATATATATATATATATATATATATATATATATATATATATATATATATATATATATATATATATATATATATATATATATATATACAATAACTATATAGACTAGCTTCTTATTATTCTTATAAATAAATGATAAATTATTCATTTTAATTATTCTTATAAAACATTAACTATAATATTAATTAAAGTTTGGCAGAAAAATGTGCATAGCATCAGAGATTCGCTAATGCATGGATGGGATGTGATAGAGAATAGTACTGCCGAAGGTAAGGGAATGATTTGGATAACCTGGAACCATGATGTCTTCAAGGTGAATGCCCGAGTTATGGACCAGAATGTGATACATTGCTCCGTGTGCACCGTCGATGGCAAATTCCAATTCGAAGCCACTTTTGTATATGCTCATAATTACAGACATGAGAGAGTTGGTCTCTGACAACAGCTACAAAAAATAGTCGGGTAGGTTTCAAGTCCTTTGGTTATCCTCGGTGATCTAAACTACATTCTGGAGATAGAAGACAAATGGCTGGGTATCCATGCCTCACATGACCAGTTCGATGAACTTGATAATGTGCTGAGGAATTGTGAGATTTCAGACCTTGAGTATGGAGAAGCCAGGCTGACTTGGTGCAAGCAAAAAGAGAAAGAAGACAAGCTTGAAAGAAAGCTTGATATAGTTCTGGTTAACGATAGCTGGGCTGATTAGTTTGAGAACTCTAAGTCTTACTTTGACACCCCTGATTGCTCTAGCCATTCTCCGGCTTTTGTCACACTCAAGGACGAAGTGAAGAGCAAATGGTATCCTTTTAAATTTTAAAAAAATTGGTGCAATGAGAAGGCGTTCAAGCTGCTGGCGAGGGATGCTTGGCATGAGAAGGTTGTGGGTTCTAAGCAGTTCATCCTGGCACATAAATTGAAAAATGTGAAGGAAGCATTGAGATCCTAGGATAAGACTTTGTTCCCGGACCTACAAGGGCAGATCAAGTTGAACAGGGCTAGCTTACACGAGCTTCAATTGCAGATGCAAGTTGAGAAAGATAACATGGGGCTGGCGACTTTGGCAAAAAGGGAGGAGGATACACT
Organism: Persicaria tinctoria; assembly: GCA_037127255.1. Lineage (NCBI taxonomy): Eukaryota > Viridiplantae > Streptophyta > Magnoliopsida > Caryophyllales > Polygonaceae > Persicaria > Persicaria tinctoria. Next base: position 49,151,576 of record JBANSL010000006.1, on the reverse strand, counting down.
TCGAGCTAATGTGGCACGACCAATTAGATTGACCACGCAGAGAGCCAAAATAAACGGGTTGAAGATGGGAGAGGAGACTTCTTCGCTATTCTTTAGAAACATCAAAGCAAGGAAGGATAAAAATGCTATCTTAACCCTAAGAAACGATACGGATTAGATCTTAGAGGATGAGAAACATACAAGGAAGCATATAGTGGACCAATACGAGCAACTATTTTCCACTGCCTCAGAGGCTGCTGCTCTGTCGAATTTGATTGAGGGGGTTGTACAGAGTAGCAATTATGCCAGGCTAACAACAAGTCCGTCTAATGAAGAAATCCGACGTGCTCTTTGGTCGGTTGGAAACAACAAGTTCCCAGGGCTGGATGGATTTGCGAGCAAGTTTTTCAAGGACTGCCAGAGCGTTATTGACCGTGATGTTTGTAATGCAGTCCGTGAGATCTTTACTAATGGCAAAGTGCTTAAGCAACTCAATGCGACCTTTGTGTCATTGATCCCCAAAATAAGCAACCCAATGTACGTGAAGGACTTGCGACCGATCTCGTGTTGCAACACAGTTATGAAAGAGGTTAGCAAGGTCCTTGTGGGAAGGATAAAATTGTTGCTGGCTGAACTAATTGAGGACAATTAGGGGGCTTTTATTACCGGGCGTTCTATAGCTCATAATTGTGTTGTGGCTTTAGAGATTGTTAATGGGTACAATACAAATCGGACTTCTCCAAGGTGTACTATGAAAGTCGCCGTAAAAAAAGCATATGACTATGTGAGCAGGGATTTTGTCCGATTCCCTCTGAAACGGATGCGATTCCTTGACTGTTTGATCGATGTGATTATGGAATGTGTCTCCACCACACCGTACTCGATTATCATCAATGGGGCACTGGAGGGTTTCTTCAGAGGGCTCAAACAGAGTGACTCGCTCTCCCCTACCGTTTTGTAATAAGTATGGAGTTGTTGAACAGAATGTTGAAGAAAAGCATTTCATCTAGAATTTGTCGATGACCTTTTGTTATTTTGTCGTGCAGATGAGGGGTCAGTGCAAATTCTGAAGGATTGTCTTGACCGATTTTTTGCTGCTTTTGGGCTTCAGATGAACCTCTCGAAATGTACTCTTTTCGTGAGTGGGTTTGCTACAGCTACAACTCAGGCGCTGGAAAATCAGATTGATTTTCAAAAGGGGGGCTACCGGTTAAATATCTAGGGATGTCGTTGCACTCGAGAAGAATAGTTATTTCAGAGTACTTAGAGCTGATACAAAAAGTGCCAGGATACATAAGAAACCGGGCTACTAGAAAACTCTTCTATGATTGGAGGTTTCAACTTCTAAAGTCCGTCCTTTATGGATTTTTTTACGTATTGGGGAGGTCTAGTCTTGTTTCAAACTGGAGTTATTGACCTCCTCAATGCCTTATGCCGGAGTTTCATATGGAGTGGAGCAGAGACGGGAAGAAGATATATGGTGGCTTGGAAGGATGTCACAAAGCCATTTGTCGAGGGTGGTTTGGCATTCTGGGACATCCTCGCGTGGAACAAGAGAAACCTATCCAAGTTGGTGAAAGAGTTAGCTCTAGAGAGACAGAGACTTTAGAGTAGATGGGTCGATAAGAACCACCTTGAAATCTGACTTCTGGGACGTGAGGCCTTGAACGCATGATTCATGGGTCTGGAAGAATATTCTGAACGTCAAAGATAAGCTCAGAGAGGGAATGAGGGTCGAGGGTGCCGTTGAGTAGGAGGAGCTGACCCGACAAGTATATGAGCTTATGACAGACGATGTGTCCAATCTGCTTAGGCACTGTGGGATGTTGTAAGAAGAAAATCGAGAATGCAAATAAAATACGAATAAAGCAAAGCAAACCAGATTCCGTCCCTTGCAAATGATTACAAGACTTCCTCCCGATGCAACACTGGGAAGTCAGGATCGATCCACGAGGAAGCGTGTCAGCGGATCCTAGGCAGCGGATGAATCTCACGGCAGAAGTCGACTACAGATACTCGATCTCGACTAGGGTTAGTCGACAGAAGATCGGACAAGTCGAACAGAGCAGCAGCAGCTCCCGACAGTTGGTCGATATCGAGGAGTTGTACTCGATATCGAGTAAAAGTTTCATCGACGTCGGGTACCTGCACACCAGAAGCTACAGCGATCTAGGCGATCGAATATCAGAAGTCGATGTCGACCAGTTTTGGTCGATATCGAGTAGAACAGAAACTAAAACGAATGCAAAACTTTGAATCGGAATTAACTCAATAAACTAGAAGACTTCCAAGATCAGGGTTTCAATACCGCAACGATAACCATGTAAAATAGCACATAAAGGCATAAAAGATCATGCTTTCTATCAAATAACTTTCGTTATTAACAAATAGGAATATAGAGCCTTTCGCATAAACCCTAATTGTTACTAACCCTTTTCACATAATTAACCCAAGTTGTATTAAGATCACTTTCGCTTCAATAACACAAACAAGGATCACCTTCAACTTTCGCAAAAGAATCATGCTCGCAGGGATAGAAGACGAATTGCATAAAAAGATCGTACCTTTACCGCATCACCTCACATTGATACCGTCGGGCTCACCCCGACCCTAGAAGTGGGTGGACTACTCGCTCTTCATCGCAATCGCAGACATCTTTGATGAAAAAGAACTAACTTGCATTGATAAACTCCAACCAAACTTACAATCTCTTCTCCTTCTCTCTCTACCTATGTTCTCTCTGAAATTGAATGACTAAAACTCAGCCCCTAAGGCTTTATTTATAGGCTTCCAATCCTTGCTAATCAAGGAAGGATATATCTATCTAATATCTAAAGATAAAACTTTAATAAAAGGGACATTTATCTTAAAAGGAAATATATCTAAAAATATCTAAATATCTTCATGTGTGGATAAATCCTCTCTCCATGGATAGATCATTGATAGACTTCATAGATCTAGGATAGAATTGGATAGACTCGGACTTCTCGCAGCCCAACTCGACTCGGACAACCCACAACGTAACGCGGCCCAGGAACCTTTTAGTCGATATCGAGTAGTTTACTCGATATCGAGGAACGTTGTTCGTCGACTCTGGGTTGTTGGCTTGCTCGAGTAACTGCTTCTCGACTTGGCTCGGACATGCGTCTCTGGTCTTGTCGATATCGAGCAATTTCCTCGATATCGAGGAGAATGTTGTCGGTCTCGGCTTGTCTGGTCAACTCGAGCAGCTCCTCCTCCGATCCTTGATCAGGTGTGGCTGCTGGACTTCGTCGATATCGAGGAATTATGTCAATATCAAGTAACTGTTGCTCGGTGTGTCTTGCTCTTCGGCTCCTCGATCAGGTGTTGCTTCCTCGAGTCTAGATGTGTCTTCAAGGTTTGGTCGATATCGAGTAAATTACTCGATATCGAGTAAAGTCCTGAACTCGAGTTGGCTTCGTCTTCATTTCCTCGATCAAGCTTCTCCTCGACCAGGCTTGGGTGCATACTCTTTGTCGATATCGAGTAAAGCTTCTCGATATCGAGTAACATTTGGTTTCAGCTTGATTTATCCTGGTTCCGCCGCTCTTTGACCTTGGACTTCTGTAGGTGACTTTCGAGCTTTTCTTCCTTTCTCAGAACTGCTGTAAATTGCTTCAATTTCTGCGAATTTAAACAGAAACTGTGATTCCATAATTTGGCAAATAAACATAAACTACATAGATTCTGTACTATTCTAGCCCAAAATGCATGAAATGTATGCAGAAAACGATATAAAAGTTACTATAAAACATGGAAGATTCGGCTCACAACAAACACCCCATACTTAAGCTTGTCTGTCCTCAAGCAATACTTTTATTTGTCATTCAGGGGAAGAAATAAAACTCTCGACATATTAGATTCATTCTCATATAACCCTGCAATCAATTACCATCATCGAAAAGGTACTAGTGTCACAAATCCATACATGTGCAATTTAAAAGCAACATCTACTCACAAAAAGAGGGTTCTGAAAAACAATTTATGTGACAAAGCATTAATAATCAAGAGGACTTTATTTAAGCTCATTAAGGAGTAGATTGGAAAAAGGCTAAAGGTGGGCAATTTTTGGCAATGTGGTGCTAATAATCTGGGGAAATGGAGTATTTCCAAACTTTCTTAACCACATCCCTTCTTCATAAGAATCATCACCTTCCATAATCCTTTTTCTCAATAATTATGATTTTACCTCTCTAACCTCAGCACTGCCTTCTCGCGAGTCGCAAACATAGGTGTCATGAATGGCCCCGGATACTTAGTGCTTTGGACTCCTCACATGTGTGTCCCATCTCACTAAACTATTATCTCAACAAGCAAGGTCGATCTACCTTTATCTCCCGAGGTGACCGGATTTTCTTTCACTCATTAAATTTTCCATATTTTTTTTTTCAAACAATTTCCCACCAAACTCCAATAATGATAAAAACAACACAACAACCATATAACAATCTCCATAATGTAACATCATTTCAACATAATCCCCGAATAAGGTAAAGAATGGGCAATATTTAGATTATGTGGATCAATATATGAAATAAGGCATAATATGACTTTTGTGATGCATAAGCATAGGTAAGGCTAGGATATAACAATACGAGTATTATATGGAAATATAAAGTCCTCCGTTCTTTTATCATGTAACATGTCAAAAGCAACTTCAAATTTTAGCTCCTTTCATGGTTTTCAAGAAAATATGCACTTCATTGTGACTTCCCTTTACTAAGCAATTTGATGCTATATCTCTAATGAATCCAATTTTGCATCGTCGAGTTCAATAAAGCTTCCATGACATTATTCAAAATTTTCAATGGGGGTCATTTTTCTAAATTTTGGAAATCATGCATATAAGCACATATCTCAGTAATGAATTCCAAAATAGCCATGTATAAGCAATTCAATAAATAAACTTTAAATATGCATACATAATGTCGAATAAAATCAAATCTGCATAAAGTAAGCCCTTCCCCCACCCCATACTCAAACATTACAGTGTCCTCACTGTATGAAAATCAAACAAAGCGAGAGTAAAGGAAGGTACTCACCGAATATATAATGCGTCGAGGAAAGTAAAACAGGAGCTGTTGAGGAACTGGGTTGGTCGATATCGAGGAATGTTATCGATATCGAGTAAATGTTCAGCGTCGAGTGGAATGCTGAAGTCGAGGAGCTTTCTGACTTGGTCGATGTCGAGTTGGTCTACTCGATATCGAGTAAAACTGGGCTGCTCCTCTTGGTCGTTCTTGACTGGCCTAGTCGATTTCGACTATCTTTCAAGGACTTCTTATTCCACCTTTCGCGATCCCTTTATGCTTGCCGACCTAAAAGTGTTAGATTTCACACGAAGACAAAACTTTCCACATGAAATATTCTAAACTAAAGAACAAAAACCAAAACCAAAACCAGAATCAAAAGTTCCAAAGTCCCAAAAAATAAATGTCTATGTACAAGCTCTAGACTTTATAGTCGCTAGGCCGACTTCTCCTTTAAGCTCAAGGTGGCATTTGCAGGGACCATGTAGCTTGGGCTTCAAATAGGACTCCATTCTTGTCCATCAGCTGCAATCCTCCAGAATGGATCTTGTTCACCACGAAGGGTCCCATCTTCTTCTTGTTGAATTTGTTGGGAAACCAATTATCTTTTGATTTGGAAACATAGAGTTTGTCTCCAACTTCATACTCCTTGGGCTAATCATTGGAAATCCTACATAATAGCACATACCAAGGCAAACCTCTCCCATGTATAGATAGATCTTTAATGGAAATAGGAGAAAAAAGATCTATACCTTGGCTTACCTTTGCAGAATCGGATTCGGGGATCTCCTGTTTTGGTCGATCTCGAGTAAATTTACTCGACATCGAGTTGTTTTCGGCTTCTGGTGGGATGCTGCTAGAGGACGGTGGAGTTGAGGAAGGCAAGTTTTGGTCGATATCGACTAAATTTGTCGATATCGAGTAGTCATTCCCTGCCAGTGAAGTGCTCGTCGCGGGAGGAGAAGTCGAGGACGAAGATTTTTGCTTGATGTGACTAAGTTGGTCGATGTCGAGGAATTCTCGGTTTCTAGTGGTTTTCTCGTCGATGAAGGCGAAGTCAAGGCAGTAGGATTTTGGTCGATGTCGACCAATTTCTTCGATATCGAGGAGTCCTTTGCTTCCACTGGGTTGCTCGACGAAGCTGCTGCTGGTGGAGGGCTCCGATTTTGGTCGATGTCGACTAAATTCGTCGATGTTGAGGAATTTTGTCCGACTTCGACCCCATACTTACATCCTGTCATGACATCCGAAAAATAGTTAGTCGACGTTGACTTACCTTGGTCGATGTCGAGCAGATGCTCTGTGTCGTTGTTTAGGATGGCCATGATCTTCTCCATCTGGGCTTCCATATCCCTCTTTTCCAGCTCTTCAGGATTCATATTTCTTACCTTAGGCTCCCCGCATGTAATGTAATTAGCTGATATAGATTTTACCTCTTCCGTTGGACCTGTATGCCTTTCAGTTTTATTAAAAGAATACTCAGTTACCTCATCGCTGATGTTGAAAGTGAGTACTCCCTTCCTTATGCTTATGTTGGCATCCATCGTCACCAAGAAGGGCCTTCCTAGAATAATTGGACGAGCAGGGTCCTCCGCCATATCAATAACTAGAAAATCAGCAGGGACAAAGAACTTACCTACTTGCACTGGCACATTGTCCACCGTGCCTGTTGGGATGACCACCGTGTTGTTGGTCATATAAAGCTTAGCATCCACGGGCTCTAGGGCACCTATCTTAATCTTGGACCATATTGTTAAAGGCATTATACTCACACTAGCTCCTAGATCACATAATGCATTAAATTTATATTGACCAAATCCAATGGTTATAGCAAACTTACCTGGATCTGACCTTTTCTCAAGTATGTCCATATGGTTGCACTCCTCTGTAATCTCAGCCATTGACCGCTTCTTGCTTAGGATCTCCTTGAGGAATTTGACATATGATGGCATTTCATTAAGAGCCTCTATGAAGGGTATGGTGACATTGAGCTTCTGAAGCATCTTGATGAAGCGCTGAAACTTCTTCTCTGGTGGATCCTTTGGAGATTTTATTGGGAAGGGCATCTTCTTTTTCTGGTTCGGAGCCAAAACAGATGTCGGAGGTGTTGCAGCTTTCTCGACGTCGACTCGATTTTCCTCGACATCGACAAGATTCTTCTCGATATCGACCAGATTCCTCGATGTCGAGTTGCTGTGTTGTGCAGATGAATTGTGGCCAGGTATCTCCTCGACATCGACGTTCTTTTCCTCGATATCGAGTTGCCTCTCCTCGACATCGACCAGGGTCTGGTCGATATCGACTTGTTGTTCAGCTCTTTCGTCCTGCTGCTTTCCGACCTCTAACTCGCGTAGTTGGTGGCCGCTCCTGAGTTTCACAGCAGCGATGTGTCCGGTCTTCCCCTTGGGATTTGGTTCTGAAGATCCAGGGAGCGAACCTGACTGTCTGGGGACGCCCGCTGCTAGCTGGCCAATATGTGTTTCCATTGATTTCCGCCATATATCAATCTCCCCAAGCCTAGAGTTGACACTTTGTATCTGAGTGTAGACTGAGTTGAAGGACTACTTGGTATCTGAATGGTCTGTAGGTCATCCCTCTTTTGGTCCGTTTCCGGATGTCCTGGAGCTCTGTATGGCGGGGGGTTCCTAGGGGCACCTTGGTTCCATTGTGGTTGTTGAAACCTTTGGTCCCCCATATAGCGATTGGGACCCCCTGCGTAAGCTACCTCTTAGTGGTGTTCTGCCAGCCTGACTTGCTCTGTGTATGGGCACTCAGTAGTGGTGTGCCGCTGTGATCCGCATTCGATGCAGGGCTTGTTGACAGAAAGATACTGGACTTGCTTGAGGAGCTTGCGATTCTGATCTCTGTAATATTGCTTCTTTGACATCTAGATCAATTTCCTTAGAGGGCTCATAGAGGGGCATGGATGGGGTTGGCCTGGCATAGGAGTTCTCATCATAGTTAGTAGTAGCCCCATACTTATTATCGTAGTTGGTGAGCTTGTCGAGTACACCACATGCGTCAGCTGGTGGCATCGTCAGATACTCATATCGAGTATACTGATTGATCCTATCCTTAGTGGTCTAGTCAAGAGAACTGAAGAAGATCTCCTGAATGACATAGGGTGGCTGTCTATGAGTAGGGCAAGATCGCAGTAGTTCCTTATATTGCTCCCATGCTTTTGCCAGCGGCTCTCCAGGCTTCTGTTTGAAAGCTGTAATCTTCTGGCGGAGGAGTGTTATCTTGGCACGAGGAAAGAATTTGTTGAGAAATTGCTTCTCTACTTGAGCCCATATCGTGAGGGATCGTGGTTTCAGTCCTTCCAGCCACTTCAATGCAGGACCGACGAGAGACCAGCGAAATGACTTCATCTTGACATATTCCAGAGTAGTACCTTCAACAGGAGTACGACACATGTCAGAAAAATAGGTAATATGTTCAAGAGGGCATTCATTAAAATTTCCATGAAAGGCATTATTTTTAAGTTCAATAAGGAAGTGAGTGCGAATTTCAAAGCTATTTTCAGGGATTAGAATAGCCGATTCAGGCACGACGAGAGTCGGGTGCATGTAATCCTATGCAGTGGTAGGGTATTGGGCAAGCTCAACTCCTTCTTGCCTCCTTCGCTCAACTTCGTGTTCCCTGCCTGCTCTCTTAGTGGCGAGAGCAGCATTGTTGGCGACTAGTTCCCTCTGAAGCCTCTGTATCAGCTGTTCATGTGATTCTTCGGCCGCCATGGCTCTTTTTAGTTTAGCGTGGACGCGTAAAAGGCGTTCTGGTTGGTCTAAGCTGTCAAACTCAGGTGGTTGACCAGAACGGCGCATACACCTGCGAAGTAACTCAAAAGAAAAGTAAGATCTGACTACCTAAGGCGCGAATGATTGCTTCCCCGGCAACACTCGTCAATTTGTTGTAAGAAGGAAATCGAGAATGCAAATATAATACGAATAAAGCAAAGCAAACCAGATTCCGTCCCTTGCAAATGATTACAAGACTTCCTCCCGATGCAGCACTAGGAAGTCAGGATCGATCCACGAGGAAGCGTGTCAGCGGATCCTAGGCAGCGGATGAATCGCACGGCAGAAGTCGACTACAGATGCTCGATCTCGACTAGGGTTAGTCGACAGAAGATCGGACAAGTCGAACAGAGCAGCAGCAGCTCCTAGCAGTTGGTCGATATCGAGGAGTTTTACTCGATATCGAGTAAAAGTTTCATCGACGTCGGGTACCTGCACACCAGAAGCTACAACGATCTAGGCGATCGAATATCAGAAGTCGATGTCAACCAGTTTTGGTCGATATCGAGTAGAACAGAAACTAAAACGAATGCAAAACTTTGAATCGGAATTAACTCAATAAACTAGAAGACTTCCAAGATCAGGGTTTCAACACCGCAACGATAACCATGTAAAATAGCACATAAAGGCATAAAAGATCATGCTTTCTATCAAATAACTTTCGTTATTAACAAATAGGAATATAGAGGCTTTCGCATAAACCCTAATTGTTACTAACCCTTTTCACATAATTAGCCCAAGTTGTATTAAGATCACTTTCGCTTCAATAACACAAACAAGGATCACCTTCAACTTTCGCAAAAGAATCATGCTCGGAGGGATAGAAGACGAATTGCATAAAAAGATCGTACCTTTACCGCATCACCTCACATTGATACCGTCGGGCTCACCCCGACCCTAGAAGTGGGTGGACTACTCGCTCTTCATCGCAATCGCAGACATCTTTGATGAAAAAGAACTAACTTGCATTGATAAACTCCAACCAAACTTACAATCTCTTCTCCTTCTCTCTCTACCCATGTTCTCTCTGAAATTGAATGACTAAAACTCAGCCCCTAAGGCTTTATTTATAGGCTTCCAATCCTTGCTAATCAAGGAAGGATATATCTATCTAATATCTAAAGATAAAACTTTAATAAAAGGGACATTTATCTTAAAAGGAAATATATCTAAAAATATCTAAATATCTTCATGTGTGGATAAATCCTCTCTCCATGGATAGATCATTGATAGACTTCATAGATCTCGAATAGAATTGGATAGACTCGGACTTCTCGCAGCCCAACTCGACTCGGACAGCCCACAGCGTAACGCGGCCCAGGAACCTTTTAGTCGATATCGAGGAACGTTGTTCGTCGACTCTGGGATGCTGGCTTGCTCGAGTAACTGCTTCTCGACTTGGCTCGGACATGTGTCTCTGGTCTTGTCGATATCGAGCAATTTCCTCGATATCGGGGAGAATGTTGTCGATCTCGACTTGTCTAGTCAACTCGAGCAGCTCCTCCTCCGATCCTCGATCAGGTGTGGCTGCTGGACTTCGTCGCTATCGAAGAATTATGTCGATATCGAGTAACTGTTGCTCGGTGTGTCTTGCTCTTCGGCTCCTCGATCAGGTGTTGCTTCCTCGAGTCCAGATGTGGCTTCAAGGTTTGGTCGATATCGAGTAAATTACTGGATATCGAGTAAAGTCCTGAACTCGAGTTGGCTTCGTCTTCATTTCCTCGATCAAGCTTCTCCTCGACCAGGCTTGGGTGCATACTCTTTGTCGATATCGAGTAAAGCTTCTCGATATCGAGTAACATTCGGTTTCAGCTTGATTTATCCTGGTTCCACCGCTTTTTTACCTTGGACTTCTGTAGTTGACTTTTGAGCTTTTCTTCCTTTCTCAGAACTGCAGTAAATTGTTTCGATTTCGGCGAATTTAAACAAAAACTGGTGTAGATTCCATAATTTGGCAAATAAACATAAACTACATAGATTATGTACTATTCTAGCGCAAAATGCATGAAATGTATGCAGAAAACGATATAAAAGTTACTATAAAACATGGCAGATTCGGCTCACAACATGGGACTCACATGGACTGGGGGCCGATTTTATGGAAAGGGATACAATATCGACGACGGTTCTTTTTTTTTTTTTGCGGAACCATCCCCCATCACCGGGGGTAGGGTATGTAAATAGATGTGTAAATATGCCCTAAAGGGCGTGTACAATCAAACTAATTTCAAAGAAAGAACTAGCAATGTATTCCCGGTAAGCTCATAGGCCTCCAAGGCAATACAAACCAATAAAACATAAACCAGTCACGCAACCCACCAACCCTACATGTTTTCAACAATATCCAGCGTAAATGTCCCATGCAAGAGACGAAAGACATAGGAATGTGGTTCTGATCAAACACCAAGGCGTTCCGGGCATGCCACAAGAAGTATACGGTGTCTGACAAGGCAAATCTCCGGGACTGGGCACGGGCACCATCACCTTTGACGTCGGCCTTCAACCAAGCAAGTGCATCCGACAGTGACTGGATAGCTTCAGGGATCCTAAAGTGCTGCTGTATATGGCTCCAAACCTCCTTGGAGTAAGAGCATGCAAACAACACGTGATCAAGAGTCTCTAGATCCTCTCCACAATGTCGACAAGAGTGGTGTACATCGAGGAAGAACAATCGATCAAAGGTGGATAGCCGTCCCAAAACTGCAAGCCAAAGTACAAACATATGCTTCGGGGTGTTGTTCTTCACCCACACCTCCTTACACCAAGGAACTCTAGCTTCTCTATCTCGACAATCATCATATGCCTTGGCCACGCTGAATCTACCATCACTACTCCATGAATCCATCATCTCTTCAAGCGTATGGTCTCCACCTACCAAGGTCTCAACCATGTCTCTCGCTTGGAGAATGGATTTGATGAACGGAGAATCTCTCTTGTGTGGTGTCCATGTCCGAGCAGCCTCCACACCCAAGTACCTATGGTGGATCCATCTCACCCACATACAATCACGAAGCGAGGCTATGTGCCAATAGTGCTTGAGCATGAAGCACATGTTCCACTTTCGGAGGTCTCTAAGGTCCAACCCCCCTTCTTCTCTAGGCAAACAAAGACGTTTCCATCTTACTTTCGGCCTACTCCATAAGAACCCATGACAAAGTGCCTCAAGCTTCTCAATAACAACAATGGGAACGGGCATCACGGACAAGCAAAAAGCCTCGCAGCCTTGAAGAACCGTGGCTATCAACTCCCTCCTTCCGACAAAGGAGATGCTCTTCTTCAACCAAGAGCTAAGATGTCGGCCAATCTGATCAAGAAGTGGTTGGTAATGAATCACACGTACCCCATGAGGGCTAATGGGTACTCCAAGATAGCGGAAAGGAAAGGATCCCTCGGAGAATCCCGTACTAGCAATGATGGCCGCTTTGTCCAGCTCCGGAACGGAAGCAAGGTAGATCGAAGACTTGGAGAGATTCACCTTGAGCCCGGACATCTCCTCAAATGCTCTCAAACAGCCCAGCAATTTCCCAATAGACGCCGAATCCCCTCGGCAAAATAGCACCACATCATCGGCAAAAATGAGGTGTGTTAAGCGCAGCGCCTCATAATGTTGGTGGTAGTGGAAATCAGCCCTCGACGTCTCTTTCTTGATCAGCCGTGAAAGAAACTCCATACATATCACAAATAGTAGAGGAGAGAGCGGATCACCTTGCCTCAATCCTCTCTTACCCCGAAAGAAACCGTGAATAGAGTTGTTGATCTTGATGGAGTAAGAAGCCGTGGTCACACACTCAAGCACCCAAGCAATGAACTTAGGGGGCAAGCCGATTTCCTTCATTGCAAATTCCAAAAACTCCCACGAGATCGTATCATATGCCTTGGCTAGATCAACATTCAAGAAGCATCTTCTCGTATCACGCTTCACATTGTAGCGCCTAAGCAACTCTTGCACAAGGAAGATGTTATCGGACATAAGGCGGCCGGAGATGAATGCATTTTGAGCTTGATTGATTACTCCTCCCAAACACCCACCAAGTCTAGATGTCATGACCTTGGTGATGATCTTGTACACAAGGTTACAACAAGAAATAGGCCGAAATTGCTCCACTTTGGTAGGGCTGTCCACTTTCGGAATCAATGAAATAATGGTGTGGTTGAGTTGGCGAAGAATCTTCCCATTGCGAAAAAACTCTTTCACCGCAGCACATACCTCACCACCCACAATATCCCATGCTTCTTTGAAGAACCTAGCCGAAAATCCATCCGGTCCCGGAGCCTTCTCATCCCCCATGGACCAAAGAGCCTCCTTGATCTCCAAGTTAGAGACCGGGCTCTCCAACATCTCCCTATCCTCCGGGGGAACCGAGGCTCCATGAGCAAATCTCCGTCTTAGATCCCCCGAAACCTCCACATCCGAACCAAAGAGAGATTGATAATAGTCAATGAATTCAGCACTAACCTCGCCCTCCGAAGAGGTGTGTGTACCGTCGACTTTCTCAATGGAGGTAATAATTCTCCTCTTGCCATTTGCTCTCATCAAAGCATGGAAGTACTTGGAGCATCGATCACTAGACAACACATACTTAGCCTTAGCGTTTTGAGCAAGGAAGGACCTCTCAGCATTCACAAGGCGCTGGGCATGGAGCTTGGCTTTCTCGGCCATCTCCCGGCATTCCTCGGAGTGTGGATGATCACGCAGATTCTCCAAGGCTATGGCATACTCATTCTCGGCCCTCTCCTTCCTAGAGGTAATGTGGCTAAACTCCTTCTTATTCAACTCCTTAAGAGGAGCTTTCATGCCTTTCATCAACTTACAAAGCCGGAATTGATAGGAGCCCCTAACATCGGTTTTCCACTTCTCCCGTACAATGCGTTTGAAGTCTTTATGATCAGCCCACATGTTATAGAACTTGAAGGAGTTACTATGCCCCGCCGAATCTGTCTTCAAAGTGGTCAAAGAGAACTTGTGGTCCGAGAGCACCCACTTTTCATGGAATGCTGAGACACAAGTCACATTGGTGTGCAGCCACCCATCATTGAGTAGCACTCGATCAAGCCGACTCCAAACAGTCCAATCCGTCCATGTATGGATGCTAGAAGTCATGGACGGAGCATCCGTGAGCCCAAGGTCTTGACAAGCCTCTAGCATATCCTTGCACTCGTACATAGAGACGGCCTCACCATTTATTCTCTCGTCCGGCGCCATCACATTATTAAAGTCTCCCGAAATGATCCATGGAAGGTTGGACGAACTCAAGAGCTTCGTCACATTCTCCCATATGCCTCTCCTTGCCACCACCGAATGGAGGCCATATACAAAACACACCCCAAATTTCAAGCCGGAAATTCTACAAGTAACCAAGCATGCTATGTGTTGGGAGGAATCCCCACACACAACCAAGTCGACCAACATCGGATCCCAACAAACCAATATCCGCCCTCTAGCATGAAGATGAAGGTTAGAAACGTACCTCCAACCATCGGACAAAGCTTTCACAAAGTTCATGCACTCGGCATTAACCTTGAGCTTTGTCTCAAACAGCCCACAAATACTAGCCTTGCTCTCCCGAAGCACCTTCCGAACATCATTTTGTTTCGGGGGATGATTAAGCCCCCTAACGTTCCATGAAAGAACTATCATTGATGCACGAACTTGTGCTTGTTTTGCCCGGAATCATCCTGCGTACTCCATCCATTCTTGGTGCTCTTGGGCTTCTTAGGTGGCCACTTGTCCTCGGCTCTTAGGCCGACAATGACCTCCTTGTACTTCTCCTGTTGGACCTCACGTTGATGCTCCTTTTGTGCCTTCTTCCTAGCCGACTTCGACTTGACTTGCTCGAATGGCTTCTCACCTCCGGCACCACCATCTCCTCTAGGCTCGGCATGAGAGTCCGAGGCGTCGCCTTCCTCCTCAACCCGGCCTGCATCCTCTTTCGACGAGGAACCTTCAAAGTGTTGCTCATCATGTTTCTCTTCCTCTCTATTTATGCCATTTGTGTTAGCATGATCATCACTCCCCTCGTGTTTACCCTCCTCACCATGTGTATCACTCGAGTTGTCATGAGAAATGTTCTCATGATCTATATTTTCACCTTGAGGTGGCGGATCCTTCCCATTCCTATGTGTTTCCCCCCCTTCATGCTCGGCATTGTTGTCACTCCCATGATGAGCTTCACGGTCATGGTCCTCGTTGTGAGAGGAGTTGCTACCATTGGTTCGGGACATAGGGCCCTTCTCGCTAGAGTCATGTGATGGTGGTACCCCTTCGTTTCCATTCTTTCCCAAGTTAGTGCCATCCCCGGCCACTTGTTCATGCCTCCGAGCATTGCTCTTTGGGTCCTTGGGTTCACGTCTATTCTTGACCCCAACATGAGGTTTTCGAGCATTGAAGTTGCACTCCGCATCTAAATGGCCAAATGAACAACAATCTTTGAAATACATAGGTTGGTTCTCAATTACAAACTTACACACAATAGGTTCACTATCATCATCAATGTGAATAACATATTCACTCAAAATTTCCTTAGCAAAGTTAATTTCGACAAGAACCCTAGCATAAGTTCCCCACCTTCTTTCCTCGGCCACTTTGTCCATGAAG
This sequence comes from Persicaria tinctoria, assembly GCA_037127255.1. NCBI lineage: Eukaryota > Viridiplantae > Streptophyta > Magnoliopsida > Caryophyllales > Polygonaceae > Persicaria > Persicaria tinctoria. Next base: position 49,136,154 of record JBANSL010000006.1, on the reverse strand, counting down.
AGAGGCTTACCAACATAAGATGCTAGTCGGCCAAGATCATCCGGCGTCCAATAGTTCCTTGGAAGTCCATAGAATCGAACCCAAAGAGGAATCGTAGCAATGTCCTTCCTATTGAACGCAAATTTGTCCGTAATAGGTTTCAAGATAAGGGGCTTACCATGAATAAGATACGGCCCTCCCTTCAATACTTGGTTGCAATCGTGCTCGGACTCAAATGTGAATATCATCCACCCATGTTCAACCCGGAATCGGCATTTGACTCCCCAAGATCTCTTGAGTTCGTTAATCAAGAAATTCCCGGGGTGATAGCCAACAAATTGGCCTAACAATGACCAGCCCCAAATCACCTCATTCGGAATAGCATCAGCCATTCGAAATACAAGTTTCTCAACCGGTTTCACAAATTCAACCTTCCCCCCCAAGCCTGCATTCAAGAATATTTTAGGAGATCGCTTGTTCCAAGCATTAGGAGTGGTACCTTGAGCATTCGGCTTATGGGGTGGCCCATTAGGTTTAGCATTGGCATCGTCGTTGAGAGTTTCACCACCCTTGGTGCTATCGCTAGCCATTCCGGGTGTTGTCCCGCTACCGCTCCCGCTTCCAGCGTCACAAGCGTGCTTGTCACTATCGATGGGCATCCCAGGAGGCTTGTCGCTTCCATCGCTAGGACGCTCAGGATTGCCGGGTGCACCGTCGCTGCCAGGATCGCTACCAGCGGGTGGCTTGTCGCTACCGCTTCCGCTTCCAGCGGTTTCAGAAGACGAGCCCTTCGGCTTCTCGGACTGCTTGCCTTTCCGGATTCTCGGACCACCGGACTTGCTGCGAGAACTCCGGCCTCCTCGAGCACCCGATCTTCCGTTCTCCCTATCCGGCGGTGGGAACTCATCCTCCTCGTCGACGTCCGATAGGATCGACCTCTCATGTCCGGGTATGTCCTCAGCGATAGGATCATCCGGCTTGGCATTCTTACTCGAATTCGAAGAATTGCTCGACGAACTCTTTGACTTGGGATTCCGAGGGGGTCTCTTCGAATTTTTCCCACCCCCATCATCATCCTTGGGTGGATCATTCACAGGCTGACCATTGGGCTTGCTTGCCATTGTTCCGGGATCAAAAACCACTAGCCCAGGCGGCTGTGGTGGTGGGAAACCCCCACAAACCGACGAGGAAGGCCAGTAGAATCAATTCCGAGAGCGTTGGTGAAGGCTAGACACAAATCTGGGCAGTTTGAGTGGAGGTTATGGCGGTTCTCCGGCGGAAGTTGGATGGTCAGGGCGGTTCTCAGGCAGTTTTTGTTGGGAAACCGTCGGAGAAGTGAAGAAAATGGCCGGAAGAGAAGAACCACACCCCGATCTTTGCAAGGAATCCTCGTGAGGATGGATTCCGGCAAGATGATTGAAGAATCGTGAGGATTCTTCAATTGATCGGAGTGGGCGAATGGGTTGGCCGGAAATCGCCCAAGGGGTGACCGGAAATAGCCTATGGGAGAGAGGGAAGCGTGACTGACTGAGAGCTCTTTTCGACGACGGTTTTTCATTGTATGGGTTGCGTCTAAGAATCGACTTCAGACGGGAAATATTGTGAAGCACTGGAAGGGAGAGGAAGCAGCGACTTGTCCATTTTTCCATACACAGGAGGAGTCTGAGGTTGTGGTTTATGTGCCCATCGGTACGTGAAGCAAAGGAGATTGTGTGCATGTGGGTTGAGCTACCAGATAGGGGTGATGACATTGAGGGCTGGTTAAGCTGGTTTGTAGCCGACATGACTTTGATAAGGAAAGGGCTGGTTAAGCTGGAAGATAGAAATGGGGTTGTTTTCAACATGGATACTTGTAACCAATCAAATTGGGATGGACAGATTATAGAGGCTTGTAAAACAAGATTTCCATTATGTGTAAAGGTAAAATACATAGAGAGACAAAATGGTTAGGTAGGATTTTGAGCTAGACTATTGCTTGGGCATGGAGTCTTTGATTGTTGGTGATGGTGTATGACTCACTTTTGTATAGGGTATTTATTGGAGATATGGAGGTAGTGCCATCCTTACGGGCTCAACCCTCTATATTATGACGTTGAATCGGAATCGAAATGAAAGCAGCTTAGCCCTTGTGTACTAGAAGAATTTGGATCAGATCTCACCCCATTTGAGAAGAATCGATAGCAGCTTAGCCCTTGTGCACTACAAGAATTTGGATCAGATCTCACCCCAATTGAGAAGAAGAACGATTCATATATTCAACAATCTGTCTCTGGAGACTATTTTCTCTAGTGATCTTAGTGATCTCTTCGAAATAAATGGTGATTGGAAAATATAGAGGAAAAATAAATATAAGAAATTAACCCACACATCAGAATAGAACTAATAAAAATAATAGCTTGTGGTCGATGTTTTTTGTTTGAACTTGTTTCGAAAAATTAAAAAGTGAAAAATATGAAAATGAGAATCTTTGGGCTCCTTGAGATCTTTTGAAATGTGTGCTCAAGGTGATCAACCCCTAATCTGAACTGGTATGTCCTCCTTTTCATGCTTTTATCTTTCCTCTTTTGTAATGTTGTTTTTTAGTATAGCTGAGGTTAGTTTTGGAAGAGATTACAATCTCGAATGCCCTAGTGATAAGTGGATCGTAGAAGTGTTTTTGATTTCTGAAGATCCCTTATTTAGGTGAGAGGGACATCGTTGATCCATACTTCTCCAAGAGACGTTTTTTCCCTTGATGGGTTTCTGCCTTCCGTCTTTCCGGCGTCGAGACGCTGCATTAGTTTTTCAACTCATCCTCTCGTCATTCACAGTGCAACGCTGAATATTCTTCAACTTCCACACTTGTTGGTCTAATTGCTGTTGTAATCAGTTGTGTTGGTCATATTCATTTTTGTTTTGTATTTCTTTGTATCAATCATAACGGTTGGTCCGTCTATCATTTGTTTGGCCAACTTTATCAAAAAAAAATTAGGGTGAAATAGATAGTTGATGTAATTTTAGAACAGCTATCTCCATGTGGTCAAATCACAAGTTGTTATGGTGCTTGTTTTCCCTTGTGAATGAGAAGTCTACCCTTAATAAGTCATATTAAGAACCCAATTTAGATGAAGACGGGACAAATTTGATAGATGGAACAAACCCATATGTAGTGTGGTAATTAATGTATTGCCTAGGGAAAACATTGAAATGGAATGAGAGATAAGCTATATATTATCAATGAGTCAGTCATATCACAGTCCGAATTGGTAAACGGTAATCTAGTGTGCTTGCCGAGTTTACAGGCTTGACAAGGAGTAAAGCGGGGCTCTTTATTACAATGCAAAAACTTAGACCTAAGAATATCAAAAGACGGTGATCCTGGATGGTCAAGTCAGGCATGCCAGACGGATGCCGAATGATCAGCCAGGGAGAGATGTGCGAAAGCGGGAAGAGTGACCGAGTAGAGTTCTCATGTGCTATTACATCTCATGCGTAGAGTTCCTATGGGGTAATCCTTCACAGAGAAACCAAAAGGGCCAAACTCAATAGATACTTTATTATCGGTGACAAGTCGTCTAACATACACAAGGTTTTTGATAAGTTTAGGAGATGCAAGGACATTATTTAAGTGAATAGGGCTGCTGGGTGTGGGAAGTGTGGTTTTCCCTAACCCTAAAATTGAAATGCATGCACCATTTCCGACGATAATTGACGAAGACATGTTCTCTGAGTCTATATACCAATTCGGGTCGGGTGGAGTGAGGCCGAGAGAATTGAACGCCTGAGTCAAGTCGGTCATATACAGGAGAGGCCACCATGGCCTGATGGTCCTGCCGACGAGGGGGCGTCGGGCTGAGTATGCCTTGGGAGCCAGGGTATGGGCTCAGAGGAGGAGTCCAGCCAACGGGGGGCCATCCGTTGGGACCGGGGTAGCGAGGCAGAGGACCCCAGGTGTCCGACGGCGGAGCCCAATGCGAGTACGGAGTGTAAGATCCGTAACCACGACCCCGAAAGCGATTACCGCGGCTCTGCCCACGGCCGCGAGTGTTGTTGTTGCCATGGTTGAAGGGAGGAGACGGGGGCTGAGTGGTGTACGGGGAGATGTTGAGACCGCCGGACGACACGAGGGCCTCTACCGGAGGCGCCTTGGTAAGAGACGATTGACCCGCAAGGCGAGTCTCTTCCAGGATCAATTGAGAGTGAGCTTTTTCGAAATCAGGAAGAGGATCCGTTTGTTGAATCATGGTGGCGACGCTGTTGTATTCAACAAGCAAGCTAGAGGGAGTGTGAAGGACAAGGCGAGCGTTGTTGACAGGAGAGCCAACATTCCAAAGTTGGTCAGAGAGTTTCTTCATTTGCTTGTAGTAGGAAGAGACAAAGGAAAAGGACTCGAGACGGGCGTTCGCCAGTTGATGCTCAAGATAGACCGCCATCGAGTTCTTGTTGTCGTTGAAGAGGTTTTCGATCTTCGCCCAGGCGGTTTGGGCACTCATATTTGGCCCCAATATGATGAGTAAGAAATCTTGGGTGACAATGCCATAGATCCATTGTAGGATGACATCATCGACCTAATTCCAAAAATCATCAGTAATGCCTTCCGGACGATTGACAGAGGCGTCAATGTGATCCAGAACATTGTGTGCATGAGCGGCAACACGAAACAATTCCTAGCTTCCAGGATGGTTAAGGACCTTTTTCAACGTCAAGGATGATGGGGATAATGTTTTTGACATTGGAAACGGCAAGAGCGGAGTGGAAAGGGTTAGGCTTGGGGGCGTTAGCCATGGCGAGAGAGAGGAGGATGGTGGTACGAAGGGAGGGAGGAGAGATGGCGGCGGCGGCGGGGTGGTAGGCGGCGGAGGGATTTAAGAATTTTTTTTAATTAGGATTAATTTTGATGAAACCCTAGAGGCTCTGATACTAAGTTAGATTGGAATATATATAGGTTACATAGATGATAAATTAAAACGAGGCTATTGGGCCCATTAACCTATACACATATTAATGTTATCAATATTGTGAAGCACTCGAAGGGAGAGGATGCAGCGACTTGTCCATTTTTCCATACACAAGAAGAGTCTGAGGTTGTGGTTTATGTGCCCAGCGGTACATGAAGCAAAGGAGATTGTGTGCACGTGGGCTGAGCTACCAGATAGGGGTGATGACATTGAGGGCTGGTTAAGCTGGTTTGTAGTCGAGAGGACTTCGATAAGAAAGGGGCTGATTTTGAGGGACGGGATAGGACTCACTTTTGTATAGGGGATTGATTGGAGATATGGCGGTAGTGCCATCCTTACGGGCTCAACCCCTTTATTATGGGGTTGAATCAGAATCGAAATGAAAGCAGCTTATCCCTTGTGTACTAAGAATTTGGATCAAATCTCACCCTATTTGAGAAGAATCGATAGCAGCTTAGCCCTTGTGTACTAGAAGAATTTGGATCAGATCTCACCCCAATTGAGAAGAAGAACGATTTGTATAATCAACAATCTGTCTCTGGAGACCATTTTCTCTAGTGATCTTGGTGATCTCTTCGAAATGATTGGTGATTGGAAAATATAGAAGAAAAATGAATATAAGAAATTAACCCAAGAATAGAACTAACAAAAATAATAGCTTGGGCTCGAAGTTTTTTGTTTGAACTTGTTTCGAAAAATTAAAAAGTGAAAAAAATGAAAAAAGTGAAAATGAGAATCCTTGGGCTCCTTCAGATCTTTTGAAATGTGAGCTCAAGGTGATCTACTCCTATTCTGAACTGTTATGTCCTCCTTTTCATGCTTTTATCTTTCCTCTTTCATAATGTTGTTTTTTAGTGTAGATGAGGTTAGTTTTGGAAGAGATTACATTCTCGAATGCTCTAGTGACAAGTGGATTGTAGCTAGAAGTGTTTGTGACTTATGAAGATCCCTTATTTAGATGAGAGAGACATCGTTGATCCATACTTGCTGGTCTGATTGTTGTTGTAATCAGTTGTGTTGGTCATATTCGGTTTTGTTTTGTATTTCTCTGTAGCTGTCATAACGGTTGATTCGTCTACCATTTGTTTGGCCAACTTTATCCAAAAAGATTAAGGTGAAATAGACAGTGGATGTAATTTTAGAACAGCTATCTCCACGTGGTCAAATCACAAGTTGCTATGATGCTAGTTTTCCCTTGTGAATGAGAAGTCTATCCTTAATGAGTCATACTAAGCACCCAATTTAGATGAAGACGGGACAAATTTGATAGATGGAACAAACCCATATGTAGTGTGGTAATTAATGTATGACCTAGGGAAACTTTGAAAATGAGAGATAAGCTATATATTATCAATGAGCGAGCCAGTCATATCTCAGTCTGAATCCTCTGTCTCCATTCTTCCTATCTTCTCTCTATCCCTTTCTCACGAGTCACATACTATCCCACATTTCATCCTTTTTTTTGTTAATATTTATTATGTTTTTGAGTTTAAAACAAAACCAAAGGCCGTGAAGAGAGGATAGGGAGAAAATAGGGGGATTAGAGATAGGAGAGCTATGCAGGTTTTATGACTTTGAATGGGCAGAGATCTAAGCCTATTACTTAGGGTGAATTGGGATATGTTGTACTATTTCCACTTTCCTTCCATAGTGATAATAAATCTATAAATATTACCCTTTCTTTATGGCTTGATTTTTGTGTATGTGTATGTCAGTTGAAGGCTTTTAAGCCATACCCACAAATGTAGGAGGGACTAATTAAAAGGAAGATGATGGATGAGAGGGTTGGTAGGTAAGTTAGTTTGGTCTCCCTCTCTCCCTCTTAAACGTTTTTAAGTTAGAAAGGAAGATAGAAATATGATTCATCCTCATGCATCCCTCTCCTCAGTTACCTTCCCCACCTACCCTCTCTTCAATCATTTATTTGTTTGTTTACTCAAACATATGCATATATCCAACCTCTACTCCTCTTGCACACACTTAACCTTCCATCTCCATCTTCCCATATATATACACATCAAACATCTTTCAATATTCACTTCAGATCCCGATCCAGATCCTATATTGCTTGATTCAAATTGAACATGACTTCCGTCGAGCCTCAGCTCCAGCTGCCAGAACTGTCCCCAGTTCCAACCGCGCCTGAAATCATCCCCGTCACCATCTCCGTCCCCGTGACAGATAGCCATAAGGAGCACATCTTCAGGTCAAAGCTCCCAACAATCCCCATCCCAAACCACCTACCGCTCCACACCTACTGCTTCCCGAGCCTCCCCGAGAACGCCGACCGCCCCTGCCTCATCGTCGGCTCCTCCGGCAAGTCCTACTCCTTCGCCGAAACCCACCTCCTCTGCCGCAAGACTGCTGCGGGGCTCTCCCACCTCGGCGTCCGCAAGGGCGACGTCATCATGCTCCTCCTCCACAACAACGCCGAGTTCGTATTCTCCTTCTTCGGCGCCTCCATGATCGGCGCCGTCACCACCACCGCCAACCCTTACTATACCCCCGCCGAGATCTTCAAGCAGGTCGCCTCCTCCAAGGCCAAGCTCATCGTCACCCACAGCCAGTACGTCGACAAGCTCCGCCTCCACCCCCACCCCGCCGGCCTCAACCTTGGCGACGATGGATTCACCGTCGTCACCGTCGACGATCCCCCCGAGAACTGCCTCCATTTCTCCGTCCTCTCCGACGCGGACGATCAGGATCTCAAGGTATGTGATAAATGGGATATACATTTGTTTTAAATCACTCAATTTCGTGATTGTAGACTAATCCCTATGTGTCGGAACACGAGCGTGGTTTAATGTGTTGTGTAATTGGGAATGCAAGATAACCGGAGAGGAAGGATTCGACTCGGAGGAGGCGGTGGCGCTGCCGTTCTCGTCGGGGACAACGGGGTTGCCGAAAGGGGTGGTGCTGACGCACAAGAGCCTGATAACGAGCGTAGCGCAGCAGGTGGACGGGGAGAACCCGAACCTGTACATGACGCAAGACGACGTCGTATTGTGCCTGCTGCCGCTCTTCCACATCTACTCCCTCAACTCGGTGCTGCTTTGCGCGATGCGGGCAGGCAGCGCCGTCCTGCTCGTCCACAAGTTCGAGATCGGGACGCTGCTGGAGCTGCTCGAGAGGCACCGCGTCACGGTGGCGGCGGTGGTGCCGCCCCTGGTGCTTGCCCTTGCCAAGAACCCCGCCGTCGAGAAGTTCGATCTCGGGGCGATCAGGGCGGTTCTGTCTGGTGCCGCGCCGCTCGGGAAGGAGCTCGAGGACGCGCTGAGGACCCGCCTCCCGCAGGCCGTTTTGGGTCAGGTACATTCCTATATACCAACATAATTATTATTAAATTTTATTGTGATGGTATTATTATTTTTTTTTGGAAATTCTAATAACTGTCAAAATAATATGGGAATTGTGACATCCCTATATAATTTTCACCAATTTGGAAGGAGATTATCTAACCCATGGAAATCTGATTATGCAATTAGTTCCAATTAAAAATATATACTCCGTATGATTTTCCAATAACAAATACAAACATCACATTAATAACCGCGAGTAGTCACCTTCAACATGGAGCCTTAAGGTCCTTGTTGAGAATAAGAGTTATGGGCCACATTGATTCTGAAGTAAATTCAAAGTATGGTACATAAGTGGGCGAACTATTCTTTCTAACACTAATTTATTTTAAAAGGGAACCCACACGTGTACTTAACTTGGTTAATTGCGCTTGGGTGTGTGACACCCATGTCGTATGACCCACAAGCCAAATAGTAGAACAATGTGCTCAACTTGGTTAATTGTATTTATGATAGTCACTCCATTTAGTGTTTTAAATTTTCTAATTTCTTTTTATAAATGAATGAAAGCAAATAGTAGAACAAACAACAGATAGTGATGGGGCACATGAAGGAAGAAGGGGTTGGTAGAATTGGTGGTGCCGGAGAAAGGCATGAGCTGTATCCACAAAAAAAAAACACATGTTAATTAAAGTGCAAATGTAACCATATAACAATCAACTTAAAATTTTCCAAATTTTCTCCAAAATTATCAAAATATCATATATTCAAACAACACATAAATTGCATTTGTTAGGATTCAACTAATCTTAGATCTAATAGAGTAATCGAATAGGTATTAACTGTGATTGAATTCAAATCTTGAACTAACAAAAACTGATGATTAAAAAAAAATCTCGCTTAATTAATAGGACATGTGAACACTAAAAACTTTAGATGAAAGCTGAATTAAATTTGGACTTAAATTAAGAAAATGCTCCTTGTGAATCTTTATCAATTATTTAGTTATGATAGTTTGTACTTCGTAGTCAAATTTGAAGTTTCGGTAAATTTTGGAAAAATATCAGTAGATTTGGTGGTTTTCATGTCAAATCTAAGGAGAATGGTTTTCTGGTCACACTTTGGAGGTAGATCACACTTTGAAATTAATATGCAAAATATGAATGCAGGGTTACGGAATGACAGAGGCAGGGCCAGTGCTCTCAATGTGCCTGGGTTTCGCAAAGGACCCCTTCCCTACCAAGCCCGGCTCTTGTGGCACCGTCGTCCGCAACGCCGAGATGAAGGTGGTGGACCCCGAAACCGGCTCCTCCCTCGGCTTCAACCACCCCGGTGAGATCTGCATTCGCGGCCATCAGATCATGAAAGGTATTCTACTTCCTTAACTCACCACACTAGTTTCAGTATATCCAACTCCAAGCAGGGTTTGGGGATCAAGTTGTAGGCACCCTTTCCCTAACTAGGTTGAGAGGATGTTTCCGAGTGACCCAGGATAAGTCATCGAAGACACCACATAGACCGGCAACACAAAACAGAATAAACACAAACTCTCTAGGATATAAGGTAATGGATGCATGAAAGAAAGGGATGTTAGCAGGAAAGAATGATTTAGGAAACGTCGCACCTGACTAGTATTTGTTGACTCGAATAGCACTCCTCTACTGCACCCTCTCACGCGTCATCTCCTTATTCTAAACATATTGTTACCTCGTTGTGTTTGTTGTTGATGTTACTACTTGTTAAGAGTTAATAACTTCATTTTTGGGTGAATGAATTAATCAATGTATTGGTTGTTTTAGGATATCTTAACGATGACGCGGCCACAGCTGCAACCATAGATGCTCAAGGTTGGCTTCACACCGGTGACATTGGCTACGTTGACGATGACAACGAGGTCTTCATTGTAGACCGAGTAAAGGAGATCATTAAATTCAAAGGATTCCAGGTAGCTCCGGCAGAGCTGGAGGCTCTCCTAGTGAGCCATCCGTCCATAGCCGATGCAGCTGTTGTCCCGTAAGCTCCTCCATTGATGCAGCTAGCTAAAATCAAAGCTTGGTTGTTAGTCGTAAATTCGTAATTGCTTGATTGATGAATTGATTCATCATTTGCAGGCAAAAGGATGAAGTTGCTGGTGAGGTCCCCGTCGCCTTTGTGGTTCGGTCTGAAGGGTTCGATCTTACAGAAGACGCCGTCAAGCAATTCATAGCGACACAGGTGAGTGATGTCAAGATTTGTTGAGCGAAACCAATGCATAAACAAAACACTCAAGGAAGCTAACTTACTATCAATGGACTTGAAATCTCAGGTGGTTTTCTACAAGAAACTGCACAAGGTGTACTTTGTTCACGCAATCCCGAAGTCGCCCTCTGGCAAGATCCTCAGGAAAGAGCTCCGAGCCAAGCTGGCTGCAGCTGAAACTCCGGCTCCCTAAACCCGATTCTTGCCCTTTCTTTGCTTAAACCTCTCCTGGGTTGTATGTATGCGACGAAGAAACAGTCAGTCAGATAGTTAGAATCGCCCTCGGTGAGCTTCATTCAATCACATTCAATGCAATTGTCCGCAGATTGATTCAATGCTTGGAGCAGCGACAGAAGTCGAAGCCAGGATGTATGGTACAAGAGTATGGTTTGTGAATTGAAATTGTTTGGAATTGATTGTTTTTGCAATATATAATGGGAAGAATAAATTAATCAGCCAAGGTTTAACCCTTTTCAGAAAACCCACAAAAAAAAAAAACAAAGGTTGGATCTGAATAATTCATGTTGTTTTGATGAAAGACGAGGTTTATAATGATTGATCTCCGAATGGGTTTGCGTTTTCTGTATGGATTGGTGATCGTTGGTTGCAAATTTAAATGGTTTTGGACTAAATGAAACTGGAAACTGGGCAAATTGGTTGCCATTTAAGTTTGCAATTGGTTTCCCAGGAAGTACAACAATTATATACATATAATCACCTTGGAGTACAACATTTAAGTTTGCAATTGGGCAAATTGGTTGCCATTTAACTGCATTTTGTTATCAAATCTACTAATAGTATTGAATCTAACTTTTACTTTCATTTCCATTTTAATTGAAAAACATGTTCTCAGTCAGTTTATGGTGGCAATTGGATGGATCAGGTCATTCCGGTTTCGGCAATTGCAAATGATTTGGACATTCGGTTTGGATCGAGTTAAATCGGATTTATCCTCCTTTCGGGTTTTGGTTGAATCGGTTTTATGCTCATTTTGGACTTCAGTTGTCTTAAGCTTCGGTTATTTCGGATTTTGATTGTTTCAACTTTCATACTTGAAATTTTATTATGATGTTTTGGGGTTATAGCATGCTTGGTTTTTATTGGACTTTGACTCGTTTGAATTTGGGACAGTTAGCAGCTCAGCAGCATATTTCATTGCTATGTCAAAATAGATCCAGTCGATTTTAGGGTGATGTATGGCCCCATTTGGTATCGATATCCAATGATTTCTCGATATTAAGTGATATCCCTTCAAAATCCGTATAGATATCAGATTTAGGCTTATTTGATATACTAGATATCGGGGCCGATATCCGATATCAATACCAAATGACTCGTAAAAGTCTTTGGGCACTCATGTCACGTGGTCTTACCAGCTCTACCAACGAGTTCCTACGCATATATTACAATTCTTAGCATTACACGGTGAGACCCATCTTTTAACAAAAGAATTTAAACCAATGTGCAAGTGTTTCGCGCCCTACTTAAAACATTTTGGAGTAGAAATTTGTTCACATTTTCTTGATGTGCGATAGCATTCCAACAAAAGGCATCTGGTTTCCAAGTCGGAACCAATAACCAACAGCCTCTATCCTCTTCTCATACTTCCTCCCAACCTCTGTTACAATAGTCAGATTAGTTTTCATTGGTACTGAGGTAGCTTAACGATATCCATCAGATCCTGGTTGCTTGCAGGCTCTAGCTTGCAAGTTCTCTACACTTGGTGTGCTTTGTTTGGGTATGTGTGTGTGGTTCTGCACATCTAAGTCATGCTTGTAACCTCAATAAGAAGCCTAAGGTACCGAATTTAATTTCTGTCAATTTGTTGTTGTCAAGGAAATGAGTGATGTATAGTGTTATAAGTTTAATAGCATCCTTAAATTAACCAGCCTTCCAACTAAATATGCTTGTTATGAGCAATTAATCAACCAACACGCTTATGTAACGAACTCCAGAACCTAGGCCAAGAGTACCCACCCCGGGTACAAAGTGCAGGTTCAATATACCAATCTTTCAAGGGTGAAGCAAATTTCGAATTAAATTGTATACCAACCAAAGCTACCATCCCTAGTGCATTTTCACTATGAAATCACAAATTTGAGTAATTCACACAACAAACTATCTCCTAAACAAACCTGAACTTTGAAGCATTTTACAATACTCTGCTACAATTGATGATGTCTTGATCAGTTCCCATATCTTGGCAGTGTTCTTCAACCAGTCCCGTTCAGACACAGTCCTTGCAAATGTAGGGCGTTTCATGGATAAAACCTAAAATATTGTCCAAGAAAACTTCGATTTCAGGTACCTGAAAACTCATTATCTGTACTTCTATATCAAAATAGATCAATGGGAAAGCAAGACCTGATTTCGTAGCTTTGAAAGTGCCACATCATAACTTTCATAGAGAGCTATGGAGGAATCGTCTTTGCTCTTTAGTGGAAGCATGACCAGATTTATCGGCTTTGATTCCTCATCTCTGGAGAGGGAGTTGCATGACTTTAAGAAAAAGAGAGGCTCCCTTGACATGCTTCTATATCTATCCTGCAAAAAGGATGATGAACTGAAATATCTTCCAAGTGCCTCTTTTATCAACTCTGAATTCCAGGGAGTGAGATCTTCTTCTCGTAACCTGCACAAGGTGAGGACACTGTATAAGTAAATAGGAAGACACGACAAAAGACAGATCATGGAACAATATATGACCTAGAAAATATTTTACATTGCAGGACAATATAGTATAAAGATTGTGTGAAAAATGCATGAGAAAGAAGTGTTGACAAATATCATTTGATATCAATTGATTTGTTTAACTAGAATGAATATTAGGCAGACTAACTTAGTATTGATAAAGACAGGAGTTGCCATATATTCTTCTCCCTGCTCCTGCAATTTGTCCTTGCTTTCCTTCTCAGAACCTGGATTAGATGTATGTGAATGAGAAGCTGTCAAAGATGACGGGTCTGGAATTCCATGTTTTAACAAGTCCACCTGAAATGTATACAGGTTTATGTTCTCAGATAGTAGATCTATTTGGCAAAATAAATATTTTTGTGGTCCTAATTTGGAAATCGAAGCTATGAAGAAATCTCAATAACTAGTGAGGACAGAGTAGTGATTACCGTAGACATCAGATTCCAAATCCTACTATCATGAACTCCTTCCGAAACAACCAGAAGTACGTGACAGACCGATGCCAAAAGGATACCAAGCTACAAAGATTCTTGCAGTATCAATAAAAGGAAGTACTCATTAGACAAATGATATCATGATTATAAGGCTGCTGCTTTTGTAAAAAACATAGCAACACCTATGTGCTTAAGCTGAATTATGTTTCCTCGTGATACTACATAAAATGCATGTACAGGATTTGAACATAGTAAAATGCTGTTCTGTAGAATATAAACTTACCCGGATGCCCAATATTTCATGTGCCAATTCAGCAGATGGATTTTCCCCATTGAAAACTGGAATGGTGGATGAACCATCGGGTCTAGTCATTTCAGCTAGAATTGAGGGACTGAATATGGGCTGCATGCATGTGTAGAATTTATAACCTTAGAGATCACACTCACAATCCAGTCTACCCAATTTTGAAAGAATGAAATAATAAAACAGCAAATGATCCTAGAAGCAAAGCTACTTAGTACAGTAGTTAGTAATATAGCCCTTCAAAACTTTATTAGGAGTGTGTCTGGATGTCATGGAGATGCAGTGCTTTTTGCGAGTCCAAATCACCTACAACTTTCCATACACCCCTATGTAGAGGTGGGCACAAATCCCGCAAATCCCGGACCCGTCCCGATCCCGGTGGGATTTGAAAAAAAAATAATGAATCCCGTCCCGGTCCTGTCCCGCAAAAATTACGCGGGACGGGACGCGGGACGAGGATTTCTTATCCCGCAAATCCCGTTCCGTCCCGCATATTATCCAGTGGCTGAGATGAGGATGTTGCGATGGATGTGTGGGCATACGAGACTTGACAGAATCAGAAATGAAGACATTAGGAGTAAAGTTGGAGTTGCAAGTATTGTGGACAAGCTGAGAGAGTCCAGATTGCGGTGGTTTGGGCACGTTCGGCGGAGACCTGGATCGGCGCCTGTTCATAGGTGTGAGAGTTTGGAGCTATTTGTAGGGGTAGAGGTAGACCGAAAAAGAGTTGGATGGAGGTTATTAGGCAGGATCTTAATCTGCTCAACTTATCGGAAGAATTGACTTTGGACAGAGACCGTTGGAGGAGGGCTATTCGGGCTTCGGATGTGTAGCAGTACTAGGCTGGGGTTTTGTTCTATTGTGGTTGCTTTTATTCCGCCTCCCTCTTTGCTTCTTCGTGCCTCTTTTTCTACTGTTTAGCGTGCTTTGATGGGATTGATATGTCTACTATTTTGGGTCTATCGGAAACACTCTCTCGATGTATTCGGGGAAAGAGTGCGTACATCCTGACCCCCCAGACCCTGCTTAATTGCGGGATTTACTGGGTAGTTGTTGTTGTATACTTTGTATATATACACACTGATATACACTGTGTATTTATACAAGTTGCAAATATACTGTCATACACTTGTATACATGCATACACTTTGCAACATACTGTATATTACACTTGTATACGCATGTTTACATACTGTGTATATATACACTCATATAATACAGTATGTTATACTCCGTAATACAGTATGTGTCCCTATATATATACTGTATATATTTTCTTTATATTGTATGTATAATATGTCCAATGTGTATATATAAGGAAAATCGTAAAATATATAGGAATTATAAATTTTTTAATAATGTTTTTTATTTGAGGGACATGGCCCGTCCCGTCCCGGTCCCGTCCCGCGAGGGATTGAAAAAAAAGTAGTGAATCCCGTTCCGGTCCTGTCCCGCAAAAATTACGTGGGACGGGACGCGGGACGACCCCAATCCCGTCCCGTCCCGCGCCCACCCCCACCCCCACCCCCACCCCCACCCCTACCCATATGTATGACACAATTAATTGTGCTAAATATTTATGATAAAAAAATTCAAAAAAAATATATTTATGTTACAAATAACTAATCATATATATTTGTATGATTTTTTCATGAAAAAACATATTTTGAAAAATATTAAAATTGAAAAGATGCTGATTTGATAATAATAATTTTAATATTTTTTAAAATATGTTTTTTATGAAAAAATTATACAAATATATATTATTAGTTAGAGAATGGGTAATTTGTGCACAAGTCTTAGGATGTGCATTGTGTACAAAATATTATTCGGTGAAATGTGAAACATTATTCAATGAAATTTGAAGCATTATTCGGTGAAATGTGAGTATTGTTTAGGGGAATGTGAAACATTATTTGGTGAAATTTGAGGCATTCCATATAAATTGTAACTATTGTTTAGGGAAGTGAGGTTTCTTTTATTTGAAATGGATAAATAAAAAAACTAAACATTATTCGGTAGAATGTTATAATTTATTCAGTGGAATTGGGACGTTTTCATCTGAACTGAACCGAAGAAAAAAAACATAACAGTGTTCGGTAGAATGTTTCACATTTCACCGAATAATGCTTAAAATTTCACCGAATAATGTTTCACATTTCACCGAATAATATTTGTGCACAATGCACATCCTAAGGGGTGTGCACTCTGGAACCACTCCCTTATTAGTTATTTATAACATAAATATATTTTTTTGATTTTTTTTATAATAAATATTCAACACAATTATTTTTGTGTCACATGTAAGGGTATATAAAGAGTTGTAGAGGATTTTCACTCCTTTTTTCCTAGTAAACCATTACTTATAACTTATAAGTTCCTTTTCGGGCTTATAAGGAGTAAGTTTTCCCTGCACCTAATAACAATGGAAATGTTTGTTAAAAAAAACAACAAAACCAAGGAGATGAGAACGAAGGTTAAAACTACCTGCGTATCAAGAAGTATGATCCGCTCACTGGTAACCCTGGGTTCAATGCCAACAGTACAATGTCTAGCATTTGCCCTAGTCTCCTCAGTCTGTATTGCAAAAGGTGGTAACATGCCTGCACTAAAACCACTGTCAGAAACTTCCACAGATGGGATTTAGAAATGATTTGCATTTGCAAAATTAAACCAAATGTGATTCCAATAAGTTCCAAACCCTAGCCAACCAAATGTGATTCCAATAAGTAGTTTCTCAGTCAACAAAGTAAGCTCTCAATAAGTTCCAAACCCTAGTCAACGCAACCATGAAAGGCGGAGCAACCGAAATAGAAGAAGAGATAATCTTGCAATTGCCAGAATCGAATTCGGTTCCTCTAGAAGAAGCGAAGGATTAGAGAATGAATGTAGGAAAGTATTATTACCTGGCGAAATGGGATCGAAGCCATAAATCTCATTTATGATGGTAGACTTACCAACCCCAGGAGGTCCGATCACCCCTACCACAGTGAACTCCGTATTATCTGTCAGAAACTGAAAGGCGAAAATTCAGGCATTTTTCTCACAAATTGAGAGAGAGAAATCAGACCGTGTGGGTTGTGTTTAAGACTTACGGGAAGAAAACGATCGATGTGGAAATCCAAAGAATCAGATAGGAGATTGAGGGAGCCAACAGGAGGGAGACGAGACCGAACGGAGGCAGCATCATCATCAACTCCTCCACCGCCGCCGCCGCCGCTACTACCGCCGCGGACGAATTTACCGGCGGAGGAACCAGAAGAGGCGATTCCGGGCTTTGCGAGGAGGATTTTGGGAGCCGGAGCTGGCGAACTCCCCAACGACGAGGAGGAGCCGGCGGAACCTGTGGAAGCCATTGGCTTGAGTCTCTGACTCGTTTCTCTGTTACTCCCCTCCGGAACCTGGAGGCTGGGGCTTCCATCGATACAGCAGCTGCCTAAAGCTTAATTGGGCCTGCAATTACCCAATTTATGAATGGGCTGGATCCACCCACTTTTATGCCAAGATAAATCAAGAGATAACGGTACAGCATAGCCTTTAGTGATGATCTTCATTCAGGTGTTATACTAAACCAGCCTTTTAACATTCATATAAAGAAACTCATATTATTTATCGGATAGTAGCATATTAATAAATGCTTTAAAATGATGTATAAAATATAGTACTTGGTTGAATCTTATTTTCGACTAACATGATATAAAAAGAAGAAGCGACACATAACTTACTTTAACATGATTTGATAAAGTAAAATAAACCAACCACAATGCACGCAAATAATAATCAACTGAACCATAGCATCTATATACGTATGTCCTCAATGCAAGTTTCTACAAACTATACATTGTGAAAAACTCATTTATAAACTACATTAGTAGTGGTTAAAAGGTTAGAATCTTGATAACATATTAAAATCTTTTAAACCTCTCCTAGACGTCACCAGAGAAACCGCAACATATAACTGCCCGTGAGTGAACACCGTTCGTGGCAAATATAAACCAACTTGTGACAGCGATTTCCCTTGACTTTTGTTGATTGTCGTACCAAAACACACCATGAAAGGAAATTGCCTTCTTTCAAACTGCACGGGCATAGTTGGATCCAAAGAAGTCATAATCATACTAGGAATAGGGACTTTTCTCCTAAACTGCTTCCCGATACAACCAAATCTTCGATAATTAGCGAACTTAGCCGAGTGATGATAAATCTTGTTCCATTATATAAACCTGTCGACCGATCAATGTTGCGAACCAAGATGACAGGGACACCTAGTTTAAGCTTCAAATTGTGATTAGGTAGACCCGAACATCTAATGTTGTTCAAAAGTTTAGCGGTATAAATTTCATGGTCAGCCGATACTGCTCCAGAGCAAAGACTATCAGAACTCAAGTACACCCTTTTCTCACTAGGAAGCAATGTTCTAAAAGGCGCTAGGCAGCCGCTAGGCGGCGGGTGGCCGCCTAGCGGCTGCCTAGCGCATTCCACCCTCATTTTCGATGTGGGACAATGTGTGTACCCCATCTTTCCATTTCTCCCACTTCACTTGTTTCCTACATTTCCTACATTGGAAATAAAGTTGAAAAATAAGTTTGAGAAAAATATATTATCATATTTTGCTCTCTTACATCCCATATTGAAATTATAGTTGATGAAATAATTGATATGGAGATATAAAATCTTCCCACATTTTTAACACTTCATATCAAAATGAAGCGAGTGATAAAATGTGGTATGAAGATAAAATCTTCACATATCATTTTTTTATATTTTAATAGTCAATTTAAAAAAAAATCAATTTTTTTTAAAAATAATGTAACCTGACGGGTCAACGAGTCGACCCGAACCCGCCAACTCGTGATATTTTCAAGTTAGGTTTCAGGTCGATCAACTCCGACCCTGGACCCAGCGGGTTGAACCTGTCGACCCGACGGGTCCAACCTGTGGCCATGTCTAAGGGGATTGAGTTTAGTGGGGTAGTATTGATGTGAACAATTGGTTTGAGTGAATGTTACGCGATGAGTAAGATGATAATGATTTTAATATTAAAAAAATTGCTAAAAATCTATCTCGAATATATATAATGTATATGTTTTTTTAATTACGTAAACTCATAAGAAAAAATCTATCATATCCCATTTCCGTAAATTTCTTATGATTTTTCTTATGAATGATAAATGGAACAACTTGCATATGTTTTTATTTTAAATTATGTAAATTAATAAGAAAACTATTAAACTAAGGTGTGAATAGAAAATTATCGTACATGTAAATTACATTAAAAGATTTGTGTCGGGTATCCGATAAGGGGATATTCCTGATCCATACAACTGCTAGAAACACGCGAGATTGCTATGAATTGTTGGCCTCGGAATATTTCGAGGGTAATTTCGTGGCTCTTGTCCTCAATTTTACATCCGAAACCTATTTTCGATGCAATGTTAGCCTCGAAATATTCCCGATGCTAAATTTTGAGGCCAATTGGCAACAAATACAAATTCGAGACTTTCTTTGAGTCCATATAGCAACGAAAAATATTCAGGGTCATGTCCGAGGCCTAATTCGAGGGCGATTAGCCTCAAACCAAGATTGAGGCTATTTTGGATGCTCGATTCGTGTGTAATTTACCAACGAAATTCATTTTCGAGGTTAAGTTCAATGTTAGTACTTGAACGCATACTTGTAGGGTAAAGTCGTAATCATTTTTGAGGCTAAAATGTGGTGTGAATGTTTGAGAGCAAATTCGAGGCCAACTTCGAGGCTATAATCCACCAACCTCATTTAATGCTACATCGGAATTTCACATCCGCATTTATTTCTCACCATCCCCTTTACTCTTACACAACCCTTTCCAAAACTTCATTAGTAGATTCAAACAACCCACCAATCCAAACACTCTCTTATATCTTTTGCCAATATTTTCAAAACGAGATTTGATTCTCTTGCCCTCAAATAAGTGTGATTTGAAGCTTTTGTTTGTTTGAGGTTTATGACAATCGGTTAATCACATTAATCGGTAAGCATATCATCCTATTTTTTTAATGTTTAATCATATATTCACACACACACACGCGATTTATTATGTTTCTTAATTAAATCGATATTTTTTAAGTAGCTAGATCTAACTTAAAATGATGTGTTGAGAAATATTATTTATTATGTTTCTTAATTAAATCAATATTTTTTAAGTAGCTAGATCTAACTTAAAATGATGTGTTGAGAAATATTATGTGATATGATTGAATTTCAAAATTTTAAAATAATATCTTGAATTAAAATTATGAAAAAAAGGAAGAAAACGAAATGGGTGGAAAAATGATTGGTAAATAGTCTCAAAAGTAAGAACTTGAAGGTATATTCAAAGCCAGTATACCCTCGAATATAGCCTCGAGTTCTTTGTTCCCAGGCTATGTGTTCTAGTTTAGGGCATCAAAGGTAAATCTGAGGGAAATTTTGAAGGAAATGCTAATTTTTATGCCAAAATCAAGGCTTTTTAAACTTAATTAAACCATAGTTTTGGGTAACTTTAAGACTAATTTTATTGTTATTTAATTCAAAACTCTTAAGTCATTTTCGTTATATAATTTTATAATTTTTTTAGAGGTCAAATGGATAATCGCAATTGGATGTACAATGAACGTCTATCAAGTGAGGGTGAATGGAATCAAGAATTTCTTGATGGTGTTGATAATTTCATTAAATTTACAACATCACAAGTGCAGTTGATGGATGGGGAGAAGATCAGATGCCCTTGTGTGACGTGCAAGAATGGAAAATTTAAGACCGATGATATCGTTCGTTGTCATCTGTTTCGAAGGGGTTTTGTTGAAAACTATTACGAGTGGACTGCACATGGAGAGATGTCATTGGCCCACATAATTCCTCGTTCAGAGGAACCGTCAAGCTCTAGTGTGAATGGCTTGAACTTCTTTGGGATCGGAATGCATATGTTTGAGCATTTGAATCCTTCGCAGAGAATGGGTTTTGATGCAGCCGGGCCCAACTTTATTCCTCCTCCAGAATCATTCCATTTTGGCACTTTAATAGATCGTAATGATCAAGTAAGTTGTCCAACAGAGTTGTACGAGAATCCCGTGGAACTCGGAGAAGAAAGAAGTAGACCACAATCCACTTCTTTTGGCCATGGAAATGAAGATATTTCGTTGCTATCGAATCGATTCTTCAATGTGCTAAGGGCAGCAAATGAGCCATTGTATCCAGGTTGTTCCACTTCCTTATTGTCAATGGTGGCTAAATTGTTGAGGCATAAGACTGAGCAAAATGTGTCTCAAGCAGGGTTTGTTGTGAGCTGAATCTGCCATGTTTTACATTTACTTTTATATCGATTTCTGCATACATTGCATTCATTTGGGCTAAGATAGTACAGAATCTATGTAGTTTATGTTTATTTGCCAAATTATGGAATCTACACCAGTTTCTGTTTAATTCGCAGAATTCGAGGCGTTTTACAGCAATTCTAAGGAAGGTCGGAAAAGCTCGGAAAACAGCTACAAAAGTCCAAGGTCAAAGCAGCAACGGAACCAGTCGAATCGAGCCGAGAAACCAGACTACTCGACCTCGAGTAGCCCTTACTCGATCTCGACAAGTATGTCCGAGCACAACCTTGTCGACCAGGAGCAACGTCGAGAGCCAGACCACCCAGCTCCGGAAGTCTACTCGATCTCGACAAGACCTGGTCGAGATCGACGAAGCCCAGCGCCACACCCGGAGTCGAGGAGAGAACTGATCGAGAAGCCGAGGACAAGGACGCCGAGGACAATCCTACTCGATCTCGACAAGCTTCTAGTCGAGATCGACGAGCCCCACAGCGCTAGTCCGAGTCCATGCCGAGGAGAAGCTGCTCGACCAGAGAAGGCCACACTCTAGTCGATCTCGAGGAGCCCTAGTCGAGATCGATGAGCTCCGAGTCCAGATCCGAGCCTGTCGAGTAGAGCCACCCGAGAAGACCCAGTCGACATAGCCAGTCTACTCGACCTCGACGAGCCCTTGTCGACATCGATGAGCACCGTGAACCAAGCCCGAGCTTGTCGAGCAGATCTAGCCGAGAAGTCCAGTCGACGATGAATCATACTCGAGGTCGACCAGACCCTTGTCGATGTCGAGTAGCCCAGTTTCCAGAAACGCGTCGACGTGACGAGTCCTACTCGACTTGACATTCCTTGGGCGTGAAGGAAGTCGATTTGGCCGGGATCTATCCAAAGTTGATCAATTCTATCCAAGTAAGCAAGATCTATCAAGACATGAAGACTTACCTATTTAGATTTATCTTTTCCCTTATTGATATATTTCCATTAAGCATTTTATTTATCTTTTAGCAAAGTAGATATAATTTTAGATATAGATAGATGTTTCTATCCTTGAGTAGCAAGGTTTAGAAGCCTATAAATAAAGCCCATGGGGCTCAGTTTTATTAATTCAATTTCAGTGAGAGACAAGTAGTTCCACAGAGACAGTTTAGGAGTTCGAAGGTTTTAAGGTTTTGACAGTTTACGAAAGTTGATTGCCGGAATTGTAAAGGCTTTGAATTTAGTTTATTGCAAGTTATTTCTTTCAAATCAATGATGTCTGCGATTGCGATGAAGCGCGAGTAGTCCACCCACTTCTAGGGTTGGGGCGAGCCCGACGATAGCCATGCATATTCGAGGTAAAGATCCGACCTTTATCATGATTTGATCATTTTTCTACTTGTTGATGTGTTTATTTCCCGTCTAATGGAGATCCATGCTAACAACTTGGATTATAAACATAAAATCGGTAGAGACAATTTGGGTTTCTTGAGAGAGTTGTCTAATTGTTGGAAAAGGCGAAAGCTTAGTCCTTTAATGCGATTCACATGATTATCTGTTTGGTCTTGCCTTATGCATGTTTGGTTATCGTTGTTGCAAAAACCCAATCTTGGAAGTCTTTTACATTAAGTTTAGTCGAAACCCCAAAGCATTTGTTTTTACTTTCTTTCGTTTTCGTTTTAAGTTTCTGCCCTCGTCGACCTCGACCAAACCCTGGTCGATCTCGACCATTGATATTCGACCCAGAGTCGCCGTAGCTTACTTGTGCAGGAACTCGACCAAGACAAGCCGAAGTCGACAAGACCCTACTCGATATCGAGTAGCCCTGGTCGATATCGACCACCAGTGCCTGTGCTTGCTGCTGCGCTTTGTTCGACTGTCCGATCTTCTATCGACTACCCTAGTCGAGATCGAGGACACCTGTCGTCGACTTCTGTGAGATTTCTCCGCTACCTAGGATCCGCTGACACGCTTCCTCGAGGATCGATCCTGACTTCCCGCTGCTACATCAGGAGGAGGTCTTGTAATTATTTGCGTGGGCAGAATCTGGTTTGAATTATTTTATTATATTTTAAACTCGATTTCCTCCTACAACAGGGTTCAATCAACTTCTTCAAGATGTGGGAGATGGGTTTCCGTCACACCACAACCTTCCCCGAAGCTTTTATGAGACTAAGAGGTTGCTTCAAGATTTGGGATTGCCGGAGAAGAGGATACACATGTGGCCTAAAGGGTGTATGCTATTTTGGAAAGATGATGCTAGTACCGTTGAGTACAAATTTTGTAAGAGCCCAAGGTATAAGCAATGATTGACAAGGTAAAGAACAATTACACTCATGATATCCCTTCTTTAAACCCTTTAGAATCAAGGTACATAACTGACATCTTCTCCAAACCCTTCATTTCACAGATAAACATTTTCAAACCAAATTGAACACAAAGAAATTGTGAGTTTTATAAACAAATTTATAATGCAGATTGCAGAAAGTAAAAAGATGGAAAAAGATCCACAAAAGCTACGAATTCGATACTGAATCTAATTAGAAGTAGGACTTTTCCATGTAGTAGCACATTGCAGAAGGCGATTCCATGAACAAAAAGAAGGCTTAGGAAGAAATTGAACAACAAAATTTATCGATATCATATTCAAATCAAACCGATTTGACAAGCACAATATTAGGGATCGGCAAAGAAGCTGCTAGCTTACAACAACAACTGCAATAGATTCTACCTTACAACAACACTACAATATATGCCGACAAAGAAGATGATAAACTCTGATAGACCGTGTTAGGTGTTGTATATTTCACTTGAAAGTGAATAAAACTAAAATCAATTGAAGCTTTAAGATTTGAAATGAAAGTAAATAAAACTAAAACCACTTGGAAAAATAAAGTTTAAAATGAATCTTTTTTCTTTGTAAAAATAACGAAATAAACTAAGAGAATGAATAATGTTTCAAGAACAGACTCAATTAATATATAATTATATATTGGATGGTGAAGGAAAAATTATGATCAAGATGGAAAAGATAACGATAATACCAACAAATTCAATTCATACACCTTGGCATTGAATCACTTTGACTGAATAAACTCTAGATCTCACATAAGCACTCTTTTAGTAGAATGCATATATAAATCTAATATTTGCACAGCAAAGAGCAACAATTTCAGCATAGCAAAGCACAGAAGAATAAACAAAGCAATATAGTATGGAGCACAAAAGAGATATCATGATGTAGGTGCAATTCAATTCAAAAAAATATCTTAGCAATCACTTCAACTGTCTCCTTGAAATTCACACATCAGGACACATTGGGCTTTGCTAGGAACTCATCAATTAGTTGAATCCCAATGTTGTAACCCCTGAAGATAATTAGAGGACAGTGTGAGAATTCATGGCACAACAAAATCCAAGCAAAGTTTTGAGTTCGAATCACATCTAAAGCATAACAATACTAATCCTAATAATCTTGAAGCATCTCAACCAAGCCACCGGATAAAAAGGAATGCCATATGAAGCACTCGAATTTAGTTCAAACCTATTTAGCATGTGACATTGATATCCCTTCTTCAATCTTAAATATATGAACAATTACACTCTTGATATCCCTTCTTCAAACCCTTTAGAATCAAGGTAAAGAACTGACATCTTTTCCAAACCCTTCATTTCACAGATGAAACATTTTTAAACCAAATTGAACACGAAGAAACTATGAGCTTTATAAACAAATTCATAATTCTAATTGCTGAAAGTAAAGATGGGAAAAGATCCACAAAAGCTACGAATTCGATACTAAATCTAATTAGAAGTAGGACTTTTCCATGTAGAAGGCGATTTCATGAACAAAAAGAAGGCTTAACAAGCAATTGAACAACAAAATTTGTCGATATCATATTCAAATTAAAGAGATGTGGTAAGCACACTATTAGAGATCGACAAAGAAGATGCTAGCTTACAGCAACAAGTGGAATTGATGTTGTAATTCTTTCAATGGCCTCCAATCCCTCTCGAGAGATTTGTAATTTTGAATGACCAAGATCAGGTTGAACAATGGGAAACCGAAATATGTCTAATCACAACACTCATTTCAATCATTAGCATTTGCTAAGTCCTAGGACGCTGGAACTAGCTCCGCGTCGGGCATCCGGTTGGAGAAATGATCTCCCGGATCAAAGCATTTGCTAAGTCCCATGACGCTGGAGTTTGCTCTGCGTCGGGCATCCGGTTGGAGCAATGATCTCCCGGATCAATGCATTTGCTAAGTCCCAGGACGCTGGAGCTTGCTCCGCGTCGGGCATCTGGTTGGAGCATTGATCTCCCAGATCAAAGTATTTGTTAAGTCCCAGGGCGCTGGAGCTTGCTCCGCGTTGGGCATTCGGTTGGAGCAATGATCTCCCGGATCGATGCCCTTGCTAAGTCCCAGGACGCTGGAGTTGGCTCCGCATCGGGCATCCGGTTGGAACAACGATATCCTGGATTGAAGCGTTTGTCAAAGTCCCAGGATGCTTGAGCTTTCTCCGCGTCGGGCATCCGGTTGGAGCAATGATCTCCCGGATCAATGCATTTGTTAAGTCACAGGACGCTCGAGCTTGCTCCGCATTGGGCATCCGGTTGGAGCAATGATCTCCCAGATCAATGCATTTGCTAAGTCCTAGGACGCTGGAGCTTGCTCTGCGTCGGGCATCCGGTTGGAGCAATGATCTCCCGGATCAAAGCATTTGTTAAGTCCTAGGACGGTGGAGCTTGCTCCGCTTCGGGTATCCGGTTGGAGTAATGATCTTCCGGATCAATGCATTTGCTAAGTCCCAGGACGCTGGAGCTTGCTTTGTGTCGGGCATCCGGTTGGGGCATTGATCTCCCGGATCAAAGTATTTGTTAAGTCCCAGGACATTGGAGCTTGCTCGACATCGGGCATTCGGTTGGAGCAATGATCTCCCGGATCGAAGCCCTTGCTAAGTTCCAGGACGCTGGAGCTGGCTCCGTGTCGGGCATCCAGGTAGAACAACGATATCCCGGTTCGAAGCGTTTGTTAATGTCCCAGGACGCTGGAGTTTTCTCCACGTCATGCCCCCGGTTGGAGCAGTAATCTCCCGAACCGCGGCATTTGCCAAATCGCAGAACTCGGGAACCTACTCCCCTGTGGGCGTGGAGATCTCTTTCATGCCGAAGGATTGAAGAGTATAAAAGTCCTGGAAACCTTAGAAGTACTGGAATAAAAAGAGTAGTGGACAAAGTAGGAATACAAGAGTTGTTAGGATCACCCCCCAGCAGGGTGTCTGACGAAGTTCGCGAAGCATTCGAAAAGCAGTTGAAAAACAAAGCGCTAGGGATTGGAAAACTCGGCCCTGTCAACGAGCTTCACCCTATTCTCGGCCTTCCAAGGACTAGCTGGGTCCTATCCTCGCTCAGACGAGTGTCATTAGGGAGGGGACACTTAGGGTGTGGCTCATCCCATTCCCCATGAACCTCATCCCCACCAGAGGTCAGAATGCGAATGACAAACCAGGCTCCCGCTTTATGCAGGAAGGTCAAGGCAGAACCGATGTCCACACTATGTGTAAAAACAAAGTGGTTCCACCCATGGCGAAGGTAAGGGACGCCATAATCACCACGAACTACCGCCACAGGGAAGTCCTTCAGGATTCGGGTCGATAGAAGGACCCGCTCGAGAAGAACCTGGCCGTATTCGTCTTCGAAACGCAAGGGCAGCATCTGCTCGAAATAAGAAGCGCAAGGAAACGAGGATTAAGATGGGAAACCGGTCTAGAAATTTAGAGAGATAGGTGAAGAGACTTACCAGACGATGCAGCTGCTCCGGAAAATCGATAGTTTGAAAGAACGCCCAGTTGGCTCGACCTGAAGCAGATATCTTGAGAGTAGGGAGGTTCAGATGAGCAAGAGGAGGCGAAAGGGGCCTCTCTTTAAAGAAGTACTCCAGGGGTCATGAGCCACACAGAAACCATCACGGGACGGGCCGATCGGGCCATCTACAGACCACAAGACCGATGCAAAAAGACGAGCGCGATCTGCCCTAGACTAGGCATGAAGGACACCTGTCCGAAGGAATCTAGCCCCTGGTCGTATAACGACTGCGTCTCGAGAAAAACAAAAAGATAGAAAAGACGAGCGTGATCTGACCGAGGTTAGGCATGAAGGACACCTGTCTGGAGAAATTCAGGCCTGTACAGTATGAGGACTGCGTCTTGGGAAGAACACGAAAACAGACTGTCCTCGAAAAGTATCCCTGACAGTAGAAGGGTATGCATGGACCCGTGACGGTCACGACCGTGAAGATGAAACGCTCTCAAAAAAAAGAAAGGAGGAGAGGATGAGCCCTCGGCTTAAGAAGTGCCACTCCTCCCACGCCCAAATGGAACCAGACTCGTCTCAAACCGCGTTCTACAGAGTAATCTTCCGGGCATATCAACTATTGCGGCTCCGACTTCCCCTAGCGTACGAGCTGGCCCAGGATGACGCCTAAGGGAGAATCACCCTCCGATCACGATCATTCCAAGAACACAGTGTCGAGGTCGTACGAGACAGGGATGGGATCTATTGGCTCGCGAAGGATGGGAGGGCTTCGTCGCCACGAACCGCCTACGATTGGAGGCCGTCCTTAAATTCACCAAGGCAAAAGAAAGAACCGTATACGAGGTTTCCGTGGTCGACCCAGATCATGAGTACGCGGATTCCCTTTCTTCAAAGACTTGTCTCCCTCCACGACTACTTTGAGAAGATGTAAGAGGATTTGCCTCGCCAACTTTGTTTGTTTCGGAATAAAAGTCGCATATACCACTGATATGTGCTGTAAAAATCTTTTTCATACCCCTGGAAAAAAAAGGGCTAGGGTTTCCGACATAGGTTGGCCTAGTGAAGTCACGGGACCATTGAACTCCCTTAAACGTGGAACAAATGCATCATCCACGTAAAGCAGAAGCACCTGACCAAAGGCCACGTGTGTGAAACACCCCCCCTAACGATGAGTGTTATAAGAGGAATCAAGGTTCATGGAAGCCCTCATAAGGCAACCACCACCCAAGAAGAATAACCATGGGGACCGAAGATCCGCCGAGGGCTTTCTTTCGGTTCATCACCCGGGAAGAGCAGTTGCGAAGGCTACAACTGCCCCAATCATACGGACGATTGAGGGAAGACGTCCACGAGCTCGTCCACCTTTGGTCCACCTCATGCCAAGATTGCGAGGTCGGCGTCGAAATAGACGACGAGGGAGCATACTGGTACACAAAGGGGTGGGCGGATTTCACTCTCTCTAACCAAGTACTCGTCGGATCCGCACTCCTCTTCGTCTACGAAGGCGACTCACACTTCGAGGTGTACGTGTCCTACCCGGATCCACTCCCAGCCGCGGAGGGCGGAACAGCTCAGTATAGGAGGGACTCCCGGAAATAGGGTGCAACCAAGGTAACGAGACCGGCCAACAGGAAACGAAAAAGCTCGACGTACGGTTTTCTCTCACCTCCGAAACTGAGCGTATCCGACAAAAATAAATGCTTTTGGAATTTTGTCATTTCAGGAGAAACTGTAAAAGCTCCCTGTCACATAATGGACTGAACGGGGATCCCTTTTTAGATGTCCTCCTTCCCGAGGTATTTTTTAAAGAAAAATGGGAAAATATGATAATAATAAAATTATATATATATATATATATATATATATATATATATATATATATATATATATATATATATATATATATATATATATATATATATATATATATATATATATATATATATATATATAGACAAAAGAAGAGGAGAATCTTCGAAAAACGGGAAGTAAATCTCTACCTAAAGAAGGTAGGAACCTCATCTATAAATCAGGCCTCAGAAGAGTCTTAACCAAACACCTCTTACCTAAAGAAAACGAAATCTTCTCGCCTAAAGAAAACAGAATGGCCGCCGACAACACGCCCGAGCCCCTTTTCTCAGTCACGGGTAGGGAACCAAAAGATTTCCTCCGATAGGTGCATAATGCTACTTTCATGCAAAGGATGGTAAGCTTTTCTTCCAAAACTCATCACTGGCCCTCGATATTCCTTAACCTGTATTAAAACGCGAGGAGATTTTCGCGGATGCAGCCGTTACCGGCCTGCATCGAGGCAGAATTTGGGTTGAGAGGCGTCGAAAGGATCTCGCTGACCAATGGGCGAGGAAGAAGGGGAACGAGCGTTCGAGTGGAATGAGACGATGCTGAAGTGCTGTGGCTCATACAAGGATGGAGTACTTTTGCAAGATCAAGAGATATCCAAATAGGAGGGGCCGTGACTTTCCACTGCCTCGGAAACTCCCGCTTTGAAGTTCATGTACTACCACCGGAAGACGTCGGAACCTCCGAGGACGAAGACATCGAGAGCACCCGCTTGCGGGGAAAGCAGTCACCATAACACAAAGTACCCTTGTTTAAAACCGTTCCTCGAAGAAGTAAACACTTATGAAAGCGAAAGATGTCATCCCTAAGCGGAAACTTTGCAATCTATTTTCCTTGAGCAAAATAAAGTACGCGTTCACAAAAGCCACCGCGAACGAGTTTCACACGACCCCGCGCAGGGGTCACCACCCTTAAAAAACCCAAAAATAAGGCACAAAACATAGTGCCACTGTTCTTTCACCAGAAGGGACGATAACGAAAATAAAGCAAGTGTTTAAAAAGAAACTTCACAAACCATCGCCGCTGATATCCGCGCCCTCCTCTTCCTCCAAATTCCAATCCTCGCTATTCTCACTCGGAGGGAAAGGCTGGAGAGGAACGCCACGGTTCTCCGTGGACTTTCGTACACTTTGATGAATCCCTGCTTTCATGCCCATGAAGAAGCAGTCCCTGTACGCCTAGATGAACTCTTGCTCTGCATCCTCGTTCAGCCATTCCGGAACCGCGCTCCGCATAAAGTCCAGGCCGTTTGAGGTCTTTACCCAGTCATCTATGAGCTTGGTGCGGTTGTGCGCGACTTCCAACCAAGAAAGAACGATATCCCCATCCGTCCGGGCTTGGTATCTTTCCGGCTCGATTGCGCGTCGATTGGACTCTACGATGGCCTTGCTCCGCTCCTCATTCGCCATGACCCGCTTAGCCTCTAACTCGGCGGTTTTAGCCGCGGCGCTGGATTGAAAAGAAGACAGGAATTGCTGAAAAGACTCGAGCTGAACGCGCACCAACTCCAAATCCTCTGACAGTTTGCCGCTTTTTGCTGTTTCCGCGGCCAAGCTCTGTTCTTCCTCTTCCAACCGTTGACGAAGTGACTCAACCTTCTTCCGCGGCGTCTCTGCCTTCAGCATCGTTTCATTCATCCGCTCTAAGTTCTCTTTGAGACCGCGTGCATGTTGGATCAGGCGTAGATACCTCCCCCAACCGCTATGAGTGAACACATGTTCCTGATTGCAAAAAGAAAAAGGGGGGGGGGGGGGGGGGAACTTTCTCAAAATATAAACACATAACGGCCAAATAACAAAAACCACTAAACACGGCTCACTTACCCAATTGCACCAGCGTTCCTGCTCCATCGTGAACTGCTCGTCAGTCAACTGGTCCAGGGACTGTAGCTCCGCCACCCCGAGCTCTGGGGGAAAGGCCAGCTGATTGAGGACTTCCAAGTCGAAGCCAGGCATCCGGTAAGCCGGGTGGTTCTGGGCATCTATGTGGAAGACCGGCACGTCCCAATCAACTCTCTCCCAAATAGGGAAAGGACACGACCTCTTTTTTCTTCGGACGAGGCTTAGAAGTTCCCGCATCAGAAGGAGAAGTGGGTCGGGGCGCCGCTGGGGCCGCCAAGGAAAGAGGGTGAACTTCGGTGATGGGGGAAGCCTCTACGTCTATCACTTGGTGCTCGGGTTCTGCCGACAGAACAGGAAAGGAAGAGACGACAACCGCGACTTTCTCTTTCGTCGCTTTCTTGCATTTGGGCCTGGGAGCAGACGTTTTAGGGCGCTTCAGAGCCCTAATCACATCAGTAGGAATCTTCCTCTTGGCAGATGAAAAGGGAGCAGAGGAGATCTTCACGGCGTCCACCATTGCCTTTAACTCCGGAGCTTCTGGAGAAGAATAAGAAGAAAGTAAGCCCCAGTACAAAACAAACAAAGTGGAAAAAAGCAAACACAAAAGTTTTTCACGGATCCACCACAACCTATCCGCGGGTGGGGAAGACTCATGCCTTCTATCTCCAGCCTCAGAGGAGACACCACGTCCCGCCACGAGGGCTTCGTCTCCACAGCGAACCTCCGCTCAATCTCCTTTAGATCTGCCATGGCTTTTCTTTCCACACGAGTGTAAAGGTGCGGCTCGGTGTGGAAGTTCAGAACATGACGAGAAGGATCTTGGACTAGAAACCACTTATGCCTTAACTCTGGTTTGCTGGTGTTCCGATCCACTATCGGGACACTGAGCTTCGCCTGGTAAAAGTTCTCGTGGGTGCCTCCGTGGCCCAAAGTAAGCATGTTGCAAAGAAGGCTTAGGGTGGGTTGAACCCCGACCTCTAAGCAACGCATGACGAAAGAAGTAAAAAAGAGTCAATTGTTCGGCACCAGTTGGGTGGGGCTCAAGCCGCAAGCCTTCAGATAACACTTAAATAAATTGTGAAGAGGGAGTCTAAACCCCTGAACCAAGCTTTCAACCTGGCTAAGCATCCAGGCTCCCTTCGCCCTCCGTAGGAAGACACAACACCACTCCCTCCGGCCAGGGAAAGACCCGCGCAATTACGCCCAGATCCTCCAAAGTGGTGAAAGTACCTCCACCGCGGTCCTGAGCATTGGGTGGGGCAATGGGAATCAACCTCTGCGGTAGAACGGCCGGGATAGGACCCGCTGGAGAAGGTTGTAAATCTCCTCTAAAGGGACAGACCGCTAACACGCCCTCATCATACAAGACCGGACGAAAGTCCCCCAGCACTAATGAAGAATGGCGCTCAGTCGGAAGGAAGACAGGGCCAGCCGGCAAGTCAGTTCGGGAATCCTAGTCCTTGTAAGAATGCTGAGACCCAGGGGACTCCAAAATTGAATCGGATCCCGGCGTCGAAGCGCCCCCACGTGACCGAGAAGAGGCGGAACCCGCGGGAGAAGAGGGCTCATCGCGCACTCGACCAGGAGAAGAGTAAAAAGAGGGATCCACGGAGGTCTTCGGCTGGCGAAGAGTGACCTCTTCAGGAACGGCGATGCCGCCCATAAGAAGCTTGCCTTCCGATTTCCCTGAAGGCGGGGTTTTATCGATAGCATGAACGCTGCCGGAACTACTTTGGGATTTCGACATGGCGAGGTCGGCTTAGAGAACACTAAGAAGAGGCGATTAAAGAAGAAATCTACTGACCATTGCCCCACCCAATGCTGTGATGATGCACAAAATTGAGAGTGGAAAAGGCCCCTATTTCTAGCCCTCCTTCAACCGAGGTTTCGTCTCCTACATCAACGCGCGTGTCGGACTCCTGACGCACATCTATCATTTAAACGGGCCTAGTGTGAACATGCCCAGTAAGCCCATTTAGGCTCAACAAGATCCTTTTCCCTCATTTCCTGCCCTAAAGAACGCTGAAGGCAATGGGATAAGTAGGATAACTTCGAACCGCGGCACGATCTTTCAAGTCCCCCCCATTGCTCGAGGAGCTGTGATGATGCCCAAAAATAGCAGGAAAAGGGAGGAAAGATGGGTCATCGCGGATGAAACCAGTAAGCGGTCCGCGGATGTAAGCGGCATGCAATCCGGACAGATGTAAAACATGCCCACCACCCACGCGCCCTCTTCTGTATAACGCGTGGCAACCATAAGGCGACAAGTGGCCGAAAGGAAGAAATGCCCCACTCAAGGAGGGATGCGGGCATACACTATATAAACGAAGAGGCACTCTAAGAATGAGGCTTTTTCGGAAAACGAAAAGGAGGGTCTTGAACTACAAAGAGAGAGAAAAAGAGACAAACATGAGAATAATGACTTATCCGCACAGTCATCGCAATCACCATAATCGCTCGGAAAGCGAGGATCCAGGTATTAGAATTGGGGCTTGTTTGAATATTGCCCTATCTCCATCCATCCTCTATGCTCTAGAGTGAGAACCCATCCTATCCGGAGGGCTTTGATGAAATCGACGCCCGAAAGGTAGAACGAGCCGCGGACAAGGCTTGGCGGCGCGAGGCTCGTATCGTCCGCCAACCGCGGAGATTCGAGGCCGGGTAAGCCCGTCTTAGAACATAAGGTCACCACGGCACAGGTAAAGGTTCTCCCCCCCAGGATAATAGTATTTTAAGATCACAGATATGGGGAGAAACTTCAGGTAAGACCGTTGACCAACTAAATCAGTACACGTGGCTCAACCCTCTCCACGGTGACGTGGGGGTGGGCCCACTTTTCCAATGCGGTTTTATAAGCTACCTCAACCGATTATAAGCTTCAAAGCGAAATTCAAGGGCAATGGGAGATGCAAAGATCTGAGAGAGGTAAGTGGAGGAAACCGGACAAGGAGTGCTGAGGAAAAGCCAGATCCGAGATAGGTGAGTGGAGGAAACCGAAAAACAAAGGAGGGCCAGACATGAGAGAGAGGTGAGCGGGAGGAAACCGGAAAGCAGAATAGAATGACAAAAACGGAAAGAAAAAAAATCTCACAATCCACCACGTGGATAGTCTGAGAGGGCTGAAAGGGCTCTAACTTTACGTTTTAGGGGATCAATACAATTCTTGAGCAAAAAATTTTAAAAAAGTGTGGAGTTGATAAAGTAAAAAAACATATTCAAAAAACAAAAATTAAGGTGGTTATGACATATAAATATATGTTTATTAATAGTTAGATATAGATAGATGATTAAATATATGTATCTATATCTAATTACTCGATAATATCATTTACTTGATTTTATTTTATTAAATGTTTTTACAACCTTTGGTTTATTTTGGAATTTTAGAATGAGTAGAACAATTATTAATACAAAATTTATTTTAATTCAAAAAATTGAAAGAACGTATAAAAATTGATTTCTTCTTCTTTGATGGTTCATAGAAGTTAACAAATATTAAAAGAAATTAATTCGTAAATAGGTGCTAATCCAAAATTTGTCTAATTTTTGTTAAAAAAAAACATTAGGTTGATTTGAGGTTTAATTACAAAACAAATTTATACATTTTTTTAATATCAAACGCATCAATATTTTAAAATGCACAAAATTAAATGCGGGCACATTTTTATGGTTTGTAGACGGAAAACTATGTAGGGGTGGTTCTTTGCCAACAGAACTAATTTAAAGGGTTGTTTTCGATAAATATTGATATAAGAGGGTTAATATAGCATAAGCGGTGGTTTTAAGCGGTTTACCCTAAAAATATATACGGATATTTCGCCTAGTAACCCTGAGGTTTCGCGTGGTAAACAAAGATTTCAGATATTTTGCCTGGTAACCTTGGGGTTTCGAAATGTTTGCCTCGTTCTCACAAGTTTGAATTTCTCCAATAATTGTGCTTTCAATTTATAGGCTGGTGAGTATTGTAATATTAATAACTTTTGTGGAGGCATTTCATAAAAAAAAACTAACATTTTAAACCTTCCTCTTGAGCGATACACGAACAGAAGGACGAACCTCAATTCGCGATATAGCAGACAGAGGGAGACGAGCGATTGCAGAGGCAGGGCAGACCAATGGGCAAGTGGTAACTCCCGAGGAACGGTGACTGGCGGCGAGTGGGGCGACAGCGGCGTTGGCGGTGGCCGGAGTTGGGCATACAGTCTGGTTCGGGCTAAAGTGAGTTTTCTTCATTCAAAAATCATATCTATCAAATTACTTCTTATTGAGTAGGATTAGTAATCTAGGTGTGAAATCCAACTCAAATCATGGTTTGAAGTTTTCAATTTCGAATAATGAATTTAGGGTTTGGGTTTGAAAATTTTGGGGTTTTTTTTTTGTAGTTGATCTAGGGTGTGAATCATGAATTAAACAAAGTGATTGAATTTTTGTTGTTGGTGAAGAAATCCACTGAGACCTGCCAGCAGCGCCGGTGTTCGCCTACAGGACATCAATGGAATCAACGAAGAAGGTTGAAAAGATTATTTTATGAAATGCCTCCACAAAAGTTGTTAATATTACAATACTCACCCGTCTACAAATTTAAAACACAATTATTGAACAAATTCAAACTTGTGGGCGCGAGGCAAAACATTTCGAAACCCCAAGGTTACCATGCGAAAATCTGAAACCTTTGTTTACCACGCGAAATACGCGAAACCTCGGGTTACCAGGCAAAATTTCCGAAATATATAATTTCACGCAATCGATCTCCAATCCAGTCTGAACTCTGATTTTGCCAGTCGCCGGGACCACTCGCGCGTCGCGCCGATTCTCCGAGGTTGCCACTCATCAACGGTAAGTTTCTATCGTTTCTGAATTTTGATTTATACAGGCTAGGGTTTTTTTTATCTCACTTTTCTGCAATAGGGGTTCCAAGTTTTTGGTAGTTGCTACTCTGCTGCGTGTAAATATTGTGTATAAAGTCATTCAATTGAACTTTGTTTACTGCAAACAAAACCCTAGATGGGTCTTGGTGGCTTTTGCGTGCTGCGTACATCGTTCTGAGGCCTTAGTGGCTGCAACGTGCTACGTGCTGTGGCCTTGGTGGCTGCTGCGTGCTACGTGTTGCGGCCTCGGTGGATGCTGCGTGACCTTGCTGGTTGCTGCATTCTGCGCTCTGAAGCCTTGGTGGCTGTTGCGTGCTGCGTATTGCATATCAAATCAATAAAAATCATAAGTCGTTGTCACCCCCTTATATATGTTTTTCATAGATTGCTTTAGAAGGGAAATATCAATAATACCGGTGGCTCTTGCTATATAGCAATTGCTTTTTACTTAATATTTCTCTCGATCTAAAGGGAGAAAAATGGGTGTTGAGTGGCAACAGAAAAAACAACAACCACCCCAGTATATCCCGCGATTAAGTGGGGTTTGGGATCATGATCTCTTTCCCGACCTAGTCGAAAGATTGTTTCCAAAATACCCAAAAATATTAGAATAAAAGAATAAATGGGCAGAAATGTAATAGGTAGAGCAATAAAGAAATAAAGGCATAGAAGCATGCTATTATCATATGATATTTTTAACTATTCATATGTTTTTTTTTATATAGCTAGATGTTCGTTTTATTATTATTGAAAATAGTAAAGTGTCCCATTTTGAAATCTCGCCTCAAACATTGTTCGGCCTAGTTAAATCCCTCTCTCCCCCTGGCTCTCCACTTCTCCACCCCTCACTAGCAGCCACTATTTCACCCAGAGAATCCGCTTCCACCGGTGGCGGTCCAGCGATCCATATCTAGTCGTCCGTACTCGCCCTCCGCTTAGAGCACCACTTTATTTCCCTTGTAACAGTTTTCTACTTCTTTTTTCTTGTCCATATCTATCTTAAAAGTCCTTGCTTTTTCTCAGTTTAGTAGTAAAGGTTGTGATTTAGAATTGCACATTGAATCATTGATTAGAATTAAGTTATGTAGATTTTTTTTCTTTTATAGTTTGTTACTTTGGATTTGATCTTCGAAAGGCAATTCTTTTGCGGGCTGTCGAAATCTAACATTTTATCCAAATGACAAGGATTATGTTATGGCCCAAGGGAGGACGGGAAAGTTTGTTAGAGAGGAAGAGAGAGTAAGAGAGGAAGGTGGGAGTAGAGTAAGAGGTAAGGGTTTAATTCCGTATTTTTTCCCTTGGTTTGAGTACAATGGAGCTATTTATAAGCTTCTACAAACCGAGCAT
Organism: Persicaria tinctoria; assembly: GCA_037127255.1. Taxonomy (NCBI): domain Eukaryota; kingdom Viridiplantae; phylum Streptophyta; class Magnoliopsida; order Caryophyllales; family Polygonaceae; genus Persicaria; species Persicaria tinctoria. The sequence continues at coordinate 49,099,238 of JBANSL010000006.1, read as the reverse complement.
AACAATGCTCCACTATTTCAGAGCCTTGACTCAAGGCTTATACAACAATACTCAAGGCTTACACAACAACACTTCCCCGGTTAAGACACTTGACTCAATGGTGAATCTGAAAATCCGGGAATTGTTGTAATATGTGTGTAGTTGGCTCCCAGGTTGCTTGTTGCTCATCCATATTTCCCCATTTGATTAGCCATTCAGTAACTGGGTCTCCACTTGCCAAATAGGATACTCTGGTGTCAAGTATTGCTTGAGGCTGTATATCAATTTCTCCCTCATCATCCATGCTGGGTAGCTCATTTGATGCCATTTGATCACTCCCAATCTTCAACTTCAGCTGGGATATATGGAATACTGGATGAATTTTGGAAGAAGGTGGTAGCTCTAACTTGTATGCCACCTTTCCCATCCTAGCTAGGACTCTATAAGGTCCATAGTACTTAGAGCGTAGCTTGAGGCTCCTTCTCAAAGCTACTGAAGTCTGTCTATATGGCTGCAGTTTGAGGTACACCATATCATTAACCTGCAATTCCCTTTCCACCCTATTTTTATCAGCAAACAACTTCATCCTGGCTTGTGCTTGTTGCAACTGAAACCTAATTTGGCCCAGCATATGCTGCCTATCATGAATCCATTCAGAAGCCACACAACTGTTGGGTAATACTGGGGAAATGCCTAGCTGTGAGGGTGGTGTGCCATACAATGCTACAAAAGGTGACATTTTGAGAGCTGTGTGAAAATTGGTGTTATACCAAAATTCTGCTAGACATAACCACTTTGCCCACTGCTTAGGGTGGTCAGAAGTCATGCATCTCAAAAAAGTTTCAAGGCATCTATTCACACGTTAAGTTTGCCCATCGGTTTGAGGGTGGTAAGCTGTACTCATGTGCAGTTTTGTCCTCAAGCTCTTGAATAGCTGTTGCCAGAATTTACTCAAAAAGACTTTGTCTCTGTCCGACATTATGCACTCAGGCAGACCATGCAGTTTGTAAACCTCATCCATGAATACTGAAGCTACTTTCTCAGCTGTAAATGGATGACTCAGTGGCATGAAGTGTGCATACTTAGTCAGTCTATCTACTACCACCATAATAGTATCCAGACCCTGAGATTTTGGTAAGCTCTCAATGAAATCCATGCTTACATGGGTCCAAGCTGCATCAGGTATGTGTAAGGGTTGTAATAACCCTTGTAAGACATGCTCACTTTTGCTTCTCTGGCACACATCACATTCTTTTACAAACTTGGTGACATGATCCTTCATAGCTGGCAAAAAAATGATGTTTAAGCCTCTGATAGGTCACATGGATACCTGAATGCCCCCCTACAGGTTCCTCGTGCATATCAGCTAAAATTTTATGTTGCAATTGCTCTTTGTTGCCAATGAAAAGTCTGTTTTTATACCTCAATAAGCCCTTAGTAACAGTCCAATCCGTGTTGGACTCATGTACTGCTGATAACAACAGTTGCTGCACCCCTGCATCCCCAACATAGCTATCCAAGACTTCCTTGATCCATTCCAGTTGGACAGTCAAAATAGCATGGCACTCTCCTTTTTTGTAAGAGATGGTGTAGGTTAACCCCAGAAGTTTCCTAGCCGCCTTCTTCTGTAACTGGGTAGTAAGCTTCTGCTCTAATAGATGTTTCAAGGGTTGGTGATCAGTTTTGATCACAAATTCCCTAGGCTCCAGGTAATGTCTCCATTTCTCAACTGCCAAGAGGATTGCTAATAACTCTATCTCATAGGTAGAGAGCAATACATGTTTACCCTGTAAAGCTTGACTCGGAAAAGCTAGAGGTTTACCATGTTGCATTAGAACTGCTCCAATTCTTGTCTCACAAGCATCAGACTCCACCAGAAAAGGAACAGAGAAATCAGGTAATGCCAGAACTGGGGTGAAGTGAGCAATTTCTTCAGTTTACAAAAAGCTTCTTTTGTTGTTGGAGACCAAACAAAAGCATCTTTGTTTAGGAGCTCAGTCAAGGGCTTAGCTATAATATCATACCCCTTAATAAACCTCCTACAGTATCATGAGAGTCCCAAGAAACCTCTCAGTGTCTTCAGGTTACTTGGCACAAGCCAGTTCAACATGGCCTCAATCTTTCTTGGATCTGTAACTACTCCTTCTTTGGAGATAAAATGGCCCAAATATTCCACACGAGGCTGTGCAAATTCACACTTTGAACTCTTTACAAACATCTTCTGCTTCCTCAATCTGCAACACACTTCCCTTAGATGCTGGACATGCCGAAACACATCTTTGTTGTATACTAATATGTCATCAAAGAAGACTAAAACAAATTTTCTCAACATATCCGAAACCACATCATTCATTAAGGCATGGAAGGTTGCAGGGGCATCTGTGAGGCCAAAAGGCATCACTCTGAACTCATAATGCCCATGGTGAGTCCTAAATGCAGTCTTCTCTACATCAGAATAAATCATCCTTACTTGGTGGTAGCCTAATCTCAAGTCCAATTTTGAAAAAATTGCTGCACCTATGAGTTCATCTAGCAGATCTTCAATGTGTGGTATAGGGAATTTATCTTTCAAAGTAGCCTCATTTAATTTCCTATAATCCACACACATTCTCCATGTTCCATCTTTTTTCTTAACTAATAGTACATGTGAAGCAAAAGGGCTATGGCTAAGCTTGACCACCCCACTGCTAAGCATTTCAGTTACTTGTGTCTCTATTTCAGTTTTCTGTAGGTGAGGATATCTGTAGGGACGAGATGCTAGTGGGGGAGTACCATCCTTTAAAAAGATAGCATGCTCATGGCCTCTTTCTAGTGGTAATCCTTTTGGCTCCTCAAAGATATCTCTGAATTCCTCTAACACTTGTTGTATTTCCACAGGTATTTCTGGCAACACCTTCCCTACTTTGCATACTTGCACCAACTAAGCAGTAAAGTCCTGGTCCCCCCTCAAAAGTAGCTTTTGTGTTTGCCTTCCTGTGGGCATTCTGATGCTAGCCTGCCCACTGTCCTTGTGGTCATTAATCCCTTTGATCACCATTTTCTTCCCATTTTTTAGAAATGATATCTGTACTTCCAGGAAATCAAATAGAACTGGATTGAAGCCTGCTAGCCAATCCGACCCCAATATCATGTCACTGCCATCCATTTTGAGGATTCTAATATCAAATGCATACTTACTACCCTCCATATCCCACTCAAATTGACTGCATATTTTGCTGCTTAACATTTTGCCATTGAGTGTACTCACCTCCATGAGAGGTGCCTTTGTGATTTCAAAACCAGGTTCTTGTGCTACCCTTGAATCTAAGAAGCTATGAGTTGCACCAGTATCTATCAAGATAGTGATCTCAGTGCCTTTAACCCAACCTTTAACTCTGATAGTTGAGCCTGAAGCACCACCTGTCAAGGCATGTACATAGATCTCTTGCTCCTCATGTTCCTCCAGGTGTACTTCCTTCCAAGAAGATGGTAATAGCTCATTCATCCCTTCCTGATCACCCATCTCATGTGCTACCAAACTATGCAAAGTAGATGGCTTACACTTGTGACCATAAAAGTACTTATCCCCACATCTGTAGCATAATCCTTTCTTCCCATGAGTCCCTTTCTTGAGGCTTGTCTTAGCTAATTGTTGAGTCACGGCTTTGACAATCATTCCTTGATCCTTCGGATCCCCCTTCACAATAGTCCGTCTAGACCAAGGTTTGTTGCTACTGTCGCCATGAGATGCTCCTTTCCACTGCCCTTTAGTCAACCTGATCAATGCTTGAACTGCGCTGTAATAAAGCCTAGATTGTTCCATTATTGAAGCCATAGTTGTAGGCCTTCCCAATTGAACCAAAGATCGAATTTCTTGGCGCAATCCACTTATGTAACTAGATACAAAATAGGACTCCGTCAGTAGGGGGTTAAAAGACAACATGCTAGCCCTCAAATCTTCGAATCTTTCATTATAATCCTCCAAGTCCTCACCCTGTTCAATCTTGTTGAACTCAGCTATTATGCCCATTTCTCTTCTATCCCCAAATCGCATACACAAATCGTCACAAAACTCATTCCATCCCACTCTTGGTTTCTGAATTGAATATCCTTGTAACCAAATATCAGCTTTATCATTCAGATGCATTGCTGCAATTTCTACCTTTTGAGGCTCCGGAATCATAAAGATTCCAAAAAAAATTTCACAGTTCCTAATCCAATTCCGGGGTCGCTTGCCATCGAAATAGGGGAAATCAATTTTCGGAAATTGATTACCTCTAATGTTGTCAACTAGATGATCTGTTTGTCTCCCGAATTGGTTCGGATGTTCCTGATTGCCCCTTTCGAATGGGAGATCATTGCCAGCAGCATGGTACTCAACTCCTCGCTGGGATCTCCACTCATCATGGCTACCAGAGCTGGATCCCGAATCCCGATCCTTGCTCGTGATTGCTATTCCGACCACCAGGATCTGGTTTCTCCGGTGAGATTTCTCTACTTGGTGGGCGTTTGATCAATTTCGTTAGCTGTTCCAGTCTTCAATCAGTCTCTGCTCTGAATTCCCAAGCTTCCTTTTCTCGATCTTCCATGATTTTCTTGAAGTCCATCATCTTGCGTGCGTGATCCGCTCTGTGGTTATAAGAGTCGTTGACAAATTGCATTGTAGAAGCTGCAATTGATTTCAGATCGTCCCTGAATGATCTCATGTCGTCCCTGGCTTCTTGCAGTTGCAGTTCTATTGATTTCGACCGTGTTCCGTCCACCATTGTCGTCGTATTGCGTGTGCCGAGGAGGTTGCTCTCATACCAGTTTTGTTATGGCCCAAGGGAGGGCGGGAAAGTTTGTTAGAGAGGAAGAGAGAGTAAGAAAGGAAGGTAGGAGTAGAGTAAGAGGTAAGGGTTTAATTCCGTATTTTTTGTCCTTTGTTTGAGTACAATGGAGCTATTTATAAGCTTCTACAAACCGAGCATAACAGTTTACTGGCTGATATCACCAATTTAATCGCACTAAATTTGTTCAATTGTTGCTGAAAATTACCTATAAATGTAAGGAGGATGAGATCATTGCATAGATTTCTTCTGCCAATAAAATATGATAAAAAAAACTAAAAGTATGTTCAAATTTGGAAATAGTTCTTTGTTAATTGTTGGAGCTCTTTGCTTTTTTATAATTGCTCACCTATTCGAAGCTGCATTGTATAAATTATGTATTCCAATATGTTCAATGGCAGTTTTATCTGTCTTCCATGTTAACTTTGCTTTCCTGCAGATATCCAATGGTGGACAGCATACATCAATTGCCTAATGACATTGTCTCCTACATTTTCTCCTTTTTATCCGTGAGAGATGCTTTTAGAGCGAGGGCATCATCATTTCGGTGGCTACATCTCCTTGATTCCCGCTGTGTTCTCCAATTTGATTCCTTCAGTATCTTTGGAAAGAGAGTTCGGTATGCAAACAGACCTACAGTTCAGTCCGAGTTTGTGAAAATTGTTGATTGCTTTATGGAAACTTGGGCAGGTGAGAGAATAAATAAGCTCGTTGTCAAGTTTCTTCCTAGAAAATAACATGCTTCACATATTGATAGGTGGATTGCAACTTCTGTTGGTATGAAAGTTGAGGAAATAGAACTAGACTTTCAGGGCATATCAACAGAAAAATATGTGTTCCCATCTCATCTCATCCACTTTGAAAAGGTGCCTTGTTTGAGGCGATTATGCCTACAAGATTGCACACTAAGTAACACTTTCGAGTGTGCAAGCTTGGTAGGTAATTTAATTGTGCTTGATTTGAATAGAGTACCTTTACATGAGACGGGGATGGATTTGATCCTATCCGCTGGTTCAAATCTCATATCACTTAGGATGCATGATTGTCGTCTTCCAACATACACGCGGTTAGATGGTCAGCTCCTCCGCTTGAAGAAATTGATCATCTGGGATGGTTTGATTGAGGTGAAGCTCAATTGCCCCAATCTTGAGGTTTTTGAATATGGCGGTTGTGTACGCATTACAATATTTGTACACGTCCCGATTTTGAGAAAAGTAAAATTATGGCCAATAAAGCCAGGGAGGTTTGATCATGTCACCCAACAACTCCCACACCTTCAAGCTCTATCGCTCAAAATAGTGACTGAGGTTGGTAATACATATTTTACATACTGTTTAGAACTCCCACTAGCTCCTGAAAATGCTTCATTTTTTTCATGTCTAGGTACCACCACAGATAACAAAGTTTGCTAGATCTGGCCTAAAGCAACTATTGATTTACGTTCCATTCCCATTTGACCTTTTAAGTATCACTCGGCTGTTAAATGCTTGCCCCTTCCTCGAGATATTACAATTAAAGGTTAGCTGTTATGTTTCAATCTTATATGTACACTGATTTTCTTTGTGAGATTCATTCTTAACTACTCTGTCTCTTTAAGATTCCTCTGCAGCATTGTATCAAGCATATTTCTACACTATGAGGGGCTGCTTTATTCTTGGAAGAAAAAAATGTTCTCTTACCTTGCATTCTTAAGGAGAATACTGATTTTATGTTGCCTATGATGAACTTGGGCATTTAAAAGTATCTAGGGATGGGATTAAGATTACAAGAGAATGCAGTGGGTTTTGCTTCCCGAGTCCATATTAGTTTTATCTTTGGCATCATGTTTGTGTCCTCCTTGACGGTTTTTGTTTGCCTCATTCTGCAACAGATGGGTTGGGGCAGAAGGGTAGTAACAATTAAAAAAGGAGAATATAAGGACCGCCATCATTTTAAGCTGAAAGAATTCAAGATAGGAAGATTTTGTGACGTATGGAATGAGATGGAGCTTGCAATATATGTACTGAAAAATGCAGTGGCGCTTGAGCAGATGGTGATTTAAGTTCCAACAGAGGATTATAGACTAAGGGAGAAGGCAATGTCCCTGCAGCAGCTGCAGAAGAGCACTAATCCATGCCAGCTGCAAAGTTGATCGTCATTTGACGCACGAGACAAGCTAATCCAATGAGCCATTCAGTGTGTTTAGTTTGATGCTGAGGTCTGTGGTATTTCAGTTCCTAGTTTGTAAGTTGAAATCATTTTTATTTATTTATTTGGGTTTGTGGTTAGGACACGGACTATGTGAGGATAAAAGAAAGAAAGTAAATGAGAGTTATTTTTTTTGACACCACTGCATTCATAAATACGAGCAAATGCAAGTCTTTAGGCGAACTCGCAAATACAAACGCTACCTTTAACATAATATAAGTAAAGAGTTGCGATGGAAATGTGCAAGAATTGAATGAATATACATGACATTACTTGACCTGTATTTCCACCAATAGAAGAACTTGGTGGATCATCGGCTAAAACTTTCCACCAAATGATCCTAGAACTTGTAGTGTTTTCAACTAAAAAGCTACTTAGTAGTTACTAGTTAGTACTTAGTAATATAGGCCTTCAAAACTTTATTAGGAGTGTGTCTGGATGTCATGAAGATGCAATGTTTCACTACTAAAAAAACAGGATTTAGCCACGGAAAATAGCAGCGAATTCGGCAACAAATTACCGTGGCTAACCGGTTTGGCCACGGACTCAGCAACGGTTGGGCCATCCGTAGCTATATGCCTCGTGACTAAATTCGGGCCGACGTAGCGACCGAAAATAGCAACGAACTCATATATTCGTGGCTAATTCTGTGGCTGGGAATGACTTATGGTTGTCGTGGTTGTGGCGACGACGACAGCGTTGGAAACGGTCGTTGCAAATGTCGTGGCTAAATGTTTCATGGATAATTTTGTGGCTGAATTCGTGGCGGGGAACATGTCATGTGTGTTGCTGGTTCCATTGCTAATTCTTTGCTATGTTCGTGGCTAACTTTGAGGCTAAAGTCATTGCTAATGTTGTTTCTTATTTTGAGGTGGGAATCGTTGCCAGGGTTGTGGCTGAATTCGTGGCTTACGTTGTTGCTATTATTTGTATGTGCTATTATACGATTGAGAATATATATATATATATATATAATGTTATATCTAATGCTCCCAAATAGATTAGTAAACATCATGCACATAAATTTCGTGCTATATACATACACAACGCTGTCACCAATGTTCAACAATCAACCATACATTCGCAAGTTAGACAATCCAAAATACATCCACCACTTTTAACCAAAATACAACGAGTCCAACAAGCCATTTCAAAACCAGAAAAACACCAACTTACTTTGCTGGGCGTTTGCCCTTGTAGAACTGCATCATGGTGTTGAGAAGCTTCTCCTGCCGATCTTCATTTGCCTTCTTAGTCTCACCCATCAGTTGCTCCCCAACGGCTGCCATGTCCTGCCTTATGCTTATGCTTACTTGTTCCTGCACTCTATCGCCAATTGAGGAGATTTGTTCCCTGAGGTTTGTGGCCACCTAGGTCTGCACATGATCCCCTAACTCCACCATTTCCTTCCTCAAGTCTTCCTTGAAGGTGGAGAGCTTCGTCAGCAAGTAATCCTTCATTTTGCCAGAACGAGCAGATGCAGATACCTGAGCAACAGTTTGCAGACACGGCGCTGATTTCAAAATACGTTGAGACTCCGATCACATGCCCAGAACCCGGCCTCGCTTCGCACCACCTGTTGCCTTGAGCCACACAAAATACGTTGAGACTCTGATCCCATTCTCAGACTGGTCATCGTCATCTACGATTTCCTCTTCAAGCAGTTGATCATACTTGTTCTAGAAATTCAAAGAAAAAGAATGGGACATGAAGGCTGAGCAGGAACAGATGGAAAAACCAGAGTAGAAAGTAAGCCAGACCATAGCAGAAACAAACCATACCATGGTTGACAAATGCCAGATAACAAACCAGAGTAGAAATACCATAGTAGAAAAAAACCAGATAACAAACCATATACTCAAAGCTTGATAAATGCCAGATAGCAAACAATACTCAAAGCTTGATAAATGCTAGATAACAAACCATATTGTAAGCAAGTAAGCCGGATATATTTTCTCAATAACAGAATCAGATATTCTCAGATAAACTTACATGGTTGACAGTAAAGATATAACAAACCATACCAGATAACAAACCATATAACAAACCATTCTCAAATAAACTTGTCCTAGAAATTCAAAGCTTGATAAATGCCAGATAACAAACCATATAACAAACCATGCCATGGTTGACAATAATTAAAGAAAAACCATATAACAAACCATACTTCAAGTTCAACTATTGTAAGCAAGTAAGCCAGACCATAGAAGAAAAATGTAATTAAAGAAAAACTTGAGTTTGTAAGTAATTACCACAGTATCTTGGCACTGAGCACCCGCCCAAGAACCATCTCTTTTTCTATGACACCTTTCAAAGGTTTGTTTTGGTGTTGGATCCACTCCAAGCTCCTCCCTCTACAAGAATTGAATTTATTCATTAACTATACATATCACATATATAATTTAGAAAGGCAGTAAGTTTAAATAATGTAAGGAGTGAAAATATAGTAAATCGGAAAACCACATGGAAATTACCAGTCGCTTCTTAATTATGGTTGTGGACACCGATCCACCACTGAAAATTGGTGTGCCTTTCTCTGTTGCAGCAGCTTGGTTTTGCTTCTTCACTTCAGATTGGTGGTTGAACTTGTCCTCCTTTTTCCATATCTCCCACATCTTGGCCCATATAAAATGCTTCACCCATGTAGGCTTCTTCTTTGTATTTCCCGAGCGAGCCTTCCCAAATACATTCCTCAGGTGGTCTCCTCCCTTTGTGCTGAAAGCTTTGTGAACGACTAACTCTGGGAATTGTTGTTCGTCCCATGTACATCGACTCTGATTGATTCGAGAATAAACAAACTGATGTTATATATTCAAGTCATATGTGTGTGCAATACATATAAGCATTTGATTGAATTGTGTCATACCTTGAACATCTCCCACCATAACTCCTTTGTTGGTTCAGGAACATCGCTCCACCGTATATATGGGCCATCGAAATGAGAATGAGTCACCTGTGTGAGGACTCCAAATGCAAGATTGCTTGCATCAAATCTTCATCATGCAATACCCAAAAAAAAGGGTATTAGTTCTGGCGACTTTCTCAACACAGAGAATGAAGAGATGAATGACACAAATGTTGATGTCATCAGTATATCATTATCATTAATAATCAACTCATCAAATTATAGTCACCAATTCAGAGAAATGAAAATTCAGAAAATGGAAACCTAAAATTACATTAATAAGTCAATTTCTTTCACATTCAATTTATCTATTCAACATCAACTTTGCTTTCACATTAGGTCCCCATGCCAAACTCCAAAAAAGATCAGTTGGTCCCAAGCCACTTCCTTTATCTAAGGCCTATCAAACAATCACGTATCGAAGTAACTACATATGCAATATAATATACAATGATGTATGAGATCGAATTTGGTATAATTACGAACACTTAATAATTCTTAAACCAATTCGCGAATTTGTTTTCAATGAGGTCATCTCTCACATTATCCCCCATGTCACTCTCAAATATCCTACACATAATGAAGTAAGTAATGGTAAGTAAATTCCTCTTCAATCACATATAAATAAATTGATGAGAAGTGTGCTCGGTTTGTTTACTTACTCAATGTACGATTGTACTTCCGGACAGTTGAGCAACACATATGTATGTGCGGCCTTCCACTCTCCCTCTTCAGTCAACCACCTTATTGTCTCCTTCCCCCTACCCTCGCTAGTGTGATTGAAAATAGATAGGGCACAACCTTCACCCCCGATGACGTCATTTCTGGCGGCTCTCCTCAATTTAGAAGGAACATACGAAGGGAAGTAGTGCACCGAGAAATTAGCTGTTTCTTCCCGTAAGTACGCCATCACGATCAACCCTTCTACATTACTCTTTTGGACGATCTTCTTTTTTAGCTTAAATAGATTTCTCTCGAATGGATACATCCATCGATAATGGACCGGACCACCCACTCGGGCCTCATGTGGCAGATGGACTAAGAGATGCTCCATGGAGTCAAAAAAGGATGGAGGGAAGATACGCTCCAACTTGCAAACAAATAGCGGAATCATCCGAATCAGCTGGTCCATGATAGAAACTGACAATGATGACGAACAAATTGTTTGGAAGAAGATACCCAACTCAGTTAACGGGCCCCATACGCTTGGATGCAACAACTCTTTGAAAGCGATCGACAAGAGTCTCTCCATAAACACGTGACAATCGTGGCTCTTCATTCCACTGAGACCGCAATCGTCACTCTGAACACATCTTCCTAGGTTGGAAGCATAGCCATCGGGGAATTTGATAGTCCTCAACCGCTCTCCCACCTTCTTTTTTGTCTCTCTTGTCAAGGTATATATTGCTTTAGGTTTCACACCCTTGTAATCATTTGCTACCTCCAGCTCAGGTCGATGGCAATATAGGCGAATGTCCTTCCAGGCATTCAAGTTATCCTTTGTCTTCTCAGGGACATCCATCACAGTGTTGAACAAATTGTCAAAGACATTTTTCTCAATGTGCATAACATCGAGATTGTGTCGGACTAGAAGATCCTTCCAATATGGAAGTCTCCAGAAAATGCTTTGTTTTGTCCACCTATGATAAATCCCATACTCATCAGACTTGTAGGAAGGATCCTCCATGACCGTTGGGAAAGCACGAACCCGCTCCCATATCTGCTCCCCCGATAGTAATGGAGGTGGCAATCCCGTTTCCACGTGCCCTCTGTAGAAGTCCTTCTTGTTCCTACGGAAGGGGCGATCAATCTCTAAAAACTTCCGGTGGCAATCGAACCAACACGCCTTCCGACCATTTTCGAGGTGAAATGCATCACATCCCGATTCAATGCAAATCAGACAAGCCAACTGACATGTAGTGCTCCATCCAGATAACATAGCGTATGCAGGGAAATCACTGATAGTCCAGAGTAGTGCGGCACGCATAATAAAGTTTTCTCTCCTCGAGGCATCATAGGTAGCAACTCCAACGTCCTACAACTCATCGACAAGAGGTTGGAGGCAAATATCAATTAACTTCTTTGGGTTTCGAGGACCTGGCACTATCAACGACATAAACATGTGCTCGGACCTCATGCACAAATGAGGTAGAAGATTGTAATGAGTGACAATCACATGCCAACAAGAATAATTCTGACCAGATTTGTTAAATGTAGCAAATCCATCCGTGCATAAACCCAACCGAATATTACGAGGCTCAGAAGCAATATCAGGATGCTTCATGTATAGCATCCTCCATGCATCTCCATCTGAAGGATGACACATCATCCCCTCCTCTGTTACGTGCTCCGCATGCCAAGTCATATGGCTGGCAGTCATCTCCGAAGCATATAATCTCTGTAGCCTCAGAATAAGAGGCAAGTAGAATAAAACCTTATGTGGCCTACGTCTGCCTGCACCCACAACATATCTTGCTTCACCACAAAACTTACATGATTCTTCATTGGCAACATTCTTCCAATACAACATACAACCATTGGGACACATATCTATTCTTTCTACCGGTAACCCCAAATTTTAAACTATCTTCTCAGTTTGATAGTAGTTGGTCGGAATCTTGTGCTCAAAAGGTAACACTTCATCATACAATTGAACGAAAGCATTAAAGAGGCTTTGGGGAACATTATAATCGCACTTCAAGCTCATAAGTCGGCTCACAAAGGACAAGTGTGTATGTGTAGTACACCCTGGAAAAACAGGTTCATCAGCGGCTCTTAGCACGTCTGCAAACCGCGTAGACAACAGATTAGCCTCCTCGGTCGCTACTGGATCTTCCCTCATTTCATCGACCTCATTCACTTCAGTTGGTTGGAATTCATCATTACCATCGACATTAATACTAAACCATGAAGGAGGAACAACGTTCGCCTCTGCAATGTCAAACATCATCCTTTGCTCTGCATTTAACTGATCATACATAGCCCACTGGTTGCCCCCTACCATTTGATCATGGTTTGGATGTCCAATAGCTTCGCCGTGTGCCGTCCAACGACAATAACCACACATAAACCCACGGCGGTATAAATGCTCCTTCACATCATCTGCTTTCTCGAAATAACAATTCTCAAATCTCCGACATGGACATTTTATCTTACCTTCGTCGACATAATAAGTTTGAGCACAAGAAAAATTTATAAACTTATCCACCCCTTCGAAGTATTCAGGCTTTAATCCTCTACGATCCTCCAAGTACATATCATACATCCGGGAACGATCGTCCATATTCGATCAATCGATCTGTATTGTATATATAATCATAATAAATTTATAATAAACTACATACTGAATTAAACAATGATTACTAATTAATTTTCCAAATATTGAATTACATACATTATATATTTATATTGAATAAATATTGTAATAATTGAACATATATACATGTATCAATTACAACCAATTTTTTATATTATATATCACATTTACAAATTTATTCTTCAAATTATATACCATTTCAAAAAGCCCTTTTCACATTTGTATATATAATACCTATTTAAATCTTCAATAACAAAATAATACCCTTTTCATTTGTGTGTGTGTGTGTGTATATGTAATACGGAGTATATATTATATATGTAACTAAAGTTAAACAAAATATAAAAAAAAAACAAATTACCCAACTTACTCGTACCCACGAATGAACATGCCGGATTGATCGACTCTCCTCCATGTACTGCTCTGCCAACCTTCAAATTGCAAGTGGATGGCCATTGAAATTGAGCTAGAAGACAATATGCAAAGTGGGCCGGCCCCATTAAATGCTCTCAACCATAAAAATGCAGGGAATGGACGCGTGTTGGCCCCATCTGTGGGTACAGTACAAGCGCATTGAATTTTGACAGCATCCGTAATAGCTACGGATTTAGCCACGGATACAGTCGTCGCTAACGAAGTCAATTAATACCCTTTCATTCTATGGGCTTATTGGCCTTTGAATTCTAATAGGCTAATAGGCTTTCACTTCCGGTTTTACTAACACCTTATTTACTGGACATATTCAATCTAAAAAAAAATTGAGAGATATATAGTAACTCATCCGGCCTATTTGCGACCAAGCCAACTAAATGGCCAAAAGCTTAACGATTGTTGGACCGAATAGCCACAGAGTCAGCTATAGATGTAATATCGTGGTCGGACCAGCTTCGAATACAACCACGAATCAAACAATCGTGGCTATTTTGTAGTCCGATCCACCATTCCAGCAACAAAATCAGCCACAGACATAGGTTCGTTGCTATTAGCTACGAATTTGATGAGGTGGCATATCAAGACACCACCCAGCCACGAAAATAGCAACGGCTATTATCAGTCGTCGCCAATGTCATTGCTATTGGCCACGAATATAGCCACGCCTAGTATTCGTGGCTAAGTATCCGTTGTTAAATCCTTTTTTTTAGTAGTGTTTTTTGCCTACAACGAAATAGGGTTGGCATGATACGGTAACCACAAATAAATGGGGATTACAATTACTATACCAACTATACATAGGGCTGTTATATGAGCCGAGTAGTTCGAGCTCGTTCATTTTCTAAAAAAGCCAAGTATAAATACATTTTAAGCTTGGTTCAAAGCTCAGCTCGTTCGATTTAAGTTCGAGTTTTTTGAAATTTTTAAAATTTCCTTCAAGTTACTATGTTTTGAGCAAATAGAGTTGCTTAATGCTCGAAAAAAGATCGTCTCGAGCTCGTTCATTTCATAAACGAGTCGAGTATGAACACATTTTAAGCTCGAGTCCAAATTTAGGCTCAGTTCAAGCTCGACTCATTTCTAAATGAGCTGAATATGAACCAGCAATACTCGACTCGTTTGGCTTGAATAACAGTCCTAACTATACATGTTACTATCCACCTATGTGCGGCGATACGATGGTTATAGAGTATAAGAGAATAAAAGTAGTTTCTCAATCAACAAATTTGCGTGTTTGACAAATGAGATATTTTTTGGAAGGTGTAATGTTTTTTTGGAGGTGGAGATTTTTTTTACATTATGGAGGTTTGGAAGGTAGAGATTTTTTTTTATAATGTTTGGTAGTTATAAGGTTTTGATGATATTTTTGTGGTAAAAAGATAAAAATGCCAGGTGGCATGTGCTTCCCCCCCGAAAAAATATAGGCCAAAACTTTAGAAGTTCACCCCCTCCCCCTCCCCCGATTTTTTTTCATAGAAAATAATCTCTTGCTGCAACTCTCGAAACTCCCACAAAAACTCCCATCAAACACCATAATTTTAGTTAGTTTTTTTTAAGAACCCCCAAACCCCTCATCAATAAGTTAATTCCCAACCCTTAGTCGACGCAAGTTCATTCAATATATTACATAACAATATTGTAAATGACAAACCACAAACGCCTGAACAACTTCAATGGCTCTAAGTTGCCGTCTGGGATGGCATCTTTTTGGGTTTTGTGGTAAAAAGAAAAAAATGTTAGGTGGCCTGTGCTCCCCCCCCCCCCCCCAAAAAAAAAAAATATGGGCCAAAAAGTTTAGAAGCTACCCCCCAAACTCAACTCGTTTCTAATTGAGCTGAATATGAACAAACAATACTCGACTCGTTTGACTTGAATAACAACCCTAACTATACATGGTACTAACCACCTATGTGCGGTTGCGATACGATGGTTAAAGAGTATAAGAGAATAAAAGTAGTTTCTCAATCAACAAATTTGCGTGTTTGACAAATGAGATATTTTTTGGAAGGTGTATTGTTTTTCTGGAGGTGGAGATTTTTTTTTACATCATGGAGATGTGGAAGGTAGAAATTTTTTTTGTGATGTTTGGTAGTTATAACTTATAAGGTTTTGATTATGTTTTTGTGGTAAAAAGACAAAAATGTCAGGTGGCATGTGCTCCCCCACCCCCAAAAATATGGGCTAAAACTTTAGAAGCTCGCCCTCCCCCCTCCCCATCGATTTTTTTTCATAGAAAATAATCTCTTGCTGCAACTCTTGAAACTCCCACAAAAACTCCCATCAAACACCATAATTTTAGTTATTTTTTAAAAAAAACCCCCCAAACCCCTCTTCAATAAGTTAATTCCCAAACCTTAGTCGACGCAAGTTCATTCAACAAATTACATTAACAATATTGTAAGTGACAAACCACGAAAGCCGGAACAACTTCAATGGCTCTAGGTTGCCGTTTGGGATGTCATCTTTTTGGGTTTTGTGGTAAAAAGTAGGGGTGTGCAGAAAAACCCCACCCGACTGACCCGACACGAAAACACGACGACACGGCACGAAAAAACACGAAACCGAAAAAACACGACACGAAAATGACATGAACCACTAAAACACGACATTAAATGGTTCGGATACGGTTCGGGCAAATTTCCTTGTCAGGTACCCGACACGAACCGTTTAATTTTTTTAAGGTATGGTTACAAATAATAGTACTAGTATATATAAAGTCCATAGAGTAATAAGAAAAGTTGCTAGTTCAGATGGTAGAAGTCCAGCACCTCATTCCAATCATCCCGTGTTCGAGTCCTGTCGTGGGCTATTTTTACCCTCCTATCTCGCCCTTTTTTTATATACATATTTTTATGTTCAAGGTTAAAATAAACCCTAAAGCCTAACCGTACAGATCGGCCGCCCTTCTCAATCGCTCTATCTTCCTCTCAATCGCTTCTTCTCAATCGCTTCTCAAGCGCTTCCTCTTCTTGTCCAGTTCCGAGTACATCGATTCTTCTTCTTCTTCTCTAGTTCCAAGCCTCTCAATCGCTTCTTCTTCTTCTCCAACCCTTCTCCAGTTCTGAGCCGAGCCGACAACCTTTCTACTCCAGTTCCGAGTCAATGTCAGTGAGCCTCTCAATCGCTTCTTCTCTTCTCTGGCCCTTCTTCTCCAGTGAGCCTCTCAATCTTTTCTTCTCTTCTCAATTTTGTGGGAATTTGTTCAAAGTAAACAACCCTAAATCTCGAAATTGTGTCAATTTGTTCGAACTTGTAGTGTTGTTGGTGTTTTTTTCCTCCTTCTTTAGTGCCAATGTGAATTTCTGAGTTGTTGTAGTGCAAATTTGTGATTTGTGCAAAGTAGCTGTGTTCCTCTTCACCCGTTTTTAGGGTTTGAATTTCTTCTCCACCATGGCCATCTCTCAAAATTTCCTTACTGCAAAAAAAAAAAAGACATAAAGGAAGAGCTAGCACCCGGTTCGTGTCGAATAACCCGGTATCCGAAACGGAACCGAATGACTTAACCGTGTCGGGTACCCGGGTTAAGATGGTTCATATACGGTTTGGACATTTTGGGCTAAACGATTTCGGTTAACCGACACGATTAACCGGTTCGTGTCGGGTACTCGGTTATGCACACCCCTAGTAAAAAGACAAAAATGTCATGCGGCCTGTGCTCCCTCCCCCCCCCCCAAAAAAAATCGGTTCGTGTCGGGTACCTGGTTATGCACACCCCTAGTAAAAAGAAAAAATGTCATGCGGCCAAAAACTTTAGAAGCTCCCCCCGATCGATATTGTAAGTGACAAACCACGAAAGCCGGAACAACTTCAATGGCTCTAGGTTGCCGTCTGGGATGGCATCTTTTTGAGTTTTGTGGTAAAAAGACAAAGATGTCAGGTGGCCTGTGCTCCCCCCCCCCCCCCCCTCTCCCCCGAAAAAAAGGCTCCCTTCTCCCCCCTGAATTTTTTTCATGGAAAATAATCTCTTGTTGCAACTTTTGAAACTCCCACCAAACACCATAACTTTAGTTAGTTTTTTTATGAGCCCCCAAACCCCACTTCAATAAGTTAATTCCCCAACCTTAGTTGACGCGAGTTCATTCAATAAATTACAGAACAATATTGTAAGTGACAAACCACAAAATTCGGAACAACTTCGATGGCTCTAGGTTGTCGTCAGGGATGGCATCTTTCGAGTTTTGTTATTCGTGACTCCTCCACCGGTGTTGTCTCCTTAGGAAATGGAAGGTGTGACCACTCTTCTTTCATCTATGTAGAGGCCCTGGTTGTACAGAATGGTGTTCAACCATTGATTTGGGGGTTCATAATCTGCTCAATGAGGGAAACAACTTAACTGTTGTCATTGCTCTGCTCGGGGATTGGACTTGCCCTCGAAGTATTGAACTTCTACTCACGGATATTCAATTACTTTTATCTACTTTTAATTCTGCCTCTATTCGTCATGTTTTCAGGGAGTCGAATATTGTTGCCGATCGGATAAAAAAAAGGAAAGTCGGAACAATCGAAATAGGAGGCAAAACGATCATGTAGTAGCCAAATAGGTTATTTTATAGTGAAAACTTGAGGGAATATACCTTTTTCACCTTTTTTTTTTTATTAACTATAATCTTTAGTTTTTCTTTTTAATAATGTATTATACCTTTGAGGGTGGATTTTATCTATATACCCTTAAAGTGGAATTTTTATCTTTTTAAAATTAAAAAAAAAACGTAAGTAATAGATAAGATTGTTTACAAGATTTGTTTACGTTTTAAAATGAGAGATTATTCGAATTATTGATTTGCACAAACGCTATTTTTTCTATCAGGGTTTAATTAGTCCTCTCGTGAATTGTGGGTTACATGTAAGAACATGACCCTTAAACAATGGAAAGACACCATCACATATGGCAAAAGCACTAAGGAGGCTGATTCGTTTACCCAAATTTTGGGTTACCCAAGGATATTTCATGGTCATTTTGAAAATATGATAAAAAAAAAGGAGAAATAAGTAAAAGAAGATCAGCTTTTTCTTTTCCTTCTATAAAAAGGCTACAGTCTAGGGCTAGGCTCCCCCTTCTAATTTATTTATTCGGAAATTTCGCCGGGTACCCTTGAGGTATCGTGTTTTTTCGCGGGTGTACAAGAGTTTGTACAATTTCACCGGATACCCCTGAGTTTTAATGTAATTTCGCATCGTGCCCTTCCCGTTATTATACTAACGGTTCTGTCAATTTTTTTTAAGAAAAAATAAAAACAAAAGAAGGATAGAACGTACATGAGGAGCAGGAGAGAGGAAAGGAAGAGGAAGGTGACACACATGAAGAAAGAAGGGCGATACAAAGGAAGCGAAAGGCCAGGTGCCTCGCTACATACCATAGTCTGGAGGAAAAGATGGAATTAGAGGCTACACAAAGAAGGTAAATGGTGTTTGAATTTTTTTTTTTCAATAATTAGGGTTTCGACTTTGGGATTTTGAATATAAGTCTCTGAATTTGAGTATTGGAGTTACAAGTTCGTGAATTTATGTTATTTGAATGAGGGGTTTCGAATTAGGGGTATCTCATTTTGCTCTTATAAGAGCAAGCCCAACAACTCTTGTAAAAGTTCTCTAAAATAGAGTTCAAAATACCAAAATCTCTAAAAAAATTATCCTCTAACTCCAACAATTTCTCTATTATACAGATTTTTGCATTTATTATAAATTATAATAAATGCATAATTTCATAATATAATAAATAATTTTTTTAAAACTTTAGGTAACTAGTATAGTTTTCGTACCTTATACGAGATTTATCCCATAAAATAAATAAATTCGATTTATTTATTATTATAGTTTATTTTGTTGAAAATATCAATGTCTTCATTTTATTATTTTCATTTACTATTACTAATCATGTATGGTTTTTAAGGATGATAAAAAATTTATAAAATATCAATCTTTTTTTTTTTTTTATAATTTCATACTATATAATATTTATACGCGTTCCCTATGTACACCGCAAATTAACGTTGAATCCGACGTTGTAATTTCACTTAAAAAATTTGGACATTATAACAACGTTGTTACAACTTCGGATTCAACGTTGCTAGTACGGGTCAGATCGGGCCTAATATAATATATTATAAAAACCAAAATAAAATAAAATTTAGTAACAACGTCCAAAAGGACGTTGTGTTTTTTTTTTGGTGTTGTTTTGAGTGTGTGAAAAATTGTGTGATATGTAACCTAGCAACGTCCTATCCGACGTTGTTAGCTCGGTTCGGCCCAATCCGATCCTTTACTTCACATATTATAACGTTGGATCTGACGTTGTAATATAATTAACGCTACAACATTGAATTCGACGTTGATTAGCAGCTCTAATACGTGGATTTGCGGTGTATATAGGGACACCCTATTTATAATATATACTCCCTCCGTCCAACAATACATGGGTTTTTAGAGGTAAAATTTTGTCCAACAAAGCTTTATATTTTGAATCTCATTTTAGTTTCATATATTGTATAATATTTATAAGTCCAACTAAGCTTTATATTTTGAATCCCATTTAAATCTAATTTATGACTTAAATTGTTGGTCTGAGGCTTGATGAAAACATTTAATTTTAGAGGTTTTCCTCTTCCTCTAAATATAGAAAAAAATTTACTCTCTCTCTCCTTATTTCTCTATTTTACAAAACAATATACAGGAGCGGTTGGACATTAAAATCCATCTTTTTCTCTAAATTTTCCAATTTTCTCTATTTTGGAGCTTCTCTTGAGGTTGCTCTTAAAGGGGATCTTTTGAAAGTATGGACTAGGGGTTTCGAATTTTGTTTCAAGTTTTGATTAAGCATGATAATTTTCTTTATAACAGGAAAGAAATAGACCTGCATATAGGGAAGTGAAATTTTCCTTAATAACACAAACGATAATAATGCCTTTTTTCTCCTTTGCTTCTTTCATGTACAAACATGCTCTCTGTTATTGCAAAGTTCAGCAGAGATTCAATAGACTTTCTTTGATAAGGGTTAATATTAGATACAAAGAAGTTTAGCAAAATTTAGCCAAGTGTTACTTCTCATCCTTTAATTTTGGAGTCTACGTGGGACTTGAGCCCACATCATGTGTAATCACACATTGCTCTCCCTTTGAGCTAATAGACGAACTAAAAACACATAAATGAAAATATGTTGTGAAGACACGATATTACACATAATTTTCTTTATGGTAAAATTATAATTGATTACATGCCTACATGGACTATTCAAGATATAGTACATGCAGTAGATATACTTTTCAGCATTCAACAGAACTATCTCTTTGTTGTTTACACCTCTCACAAAGATCTTGCCAGAACAAACAGTTTGAATTCAGCTACAATAACCAAACCCTTAACAATGATAAAGCCTAGCTAGATGCATCTGCAACCAGAGGAAGTAAATAGATGTTCAAGGCAACCATAAATAAGAAAAAACCTTCTTAATCTCACATCAGAAAAACCAGCAATGCAAAGTTCCAAATTCAAACTTTTAAACCCCAAAATCGGTGATAACGAACACAAATTGCAAAAAAATTGAAACCCCAAATTCGACCTTTAAAACCCTAATTTTTTTAAAAGGAGACGTACCTGGTTGGCACCTCCACCACCACTTCCGGCAAGTCTTGCGGTGCCTCCACCACTCCTTTCGGCGCCTCCGACGGCTGCCTTGTGTGGGTTCTCTTGCCCCCAATTGCTTCTCCTCCAGTCGGCCTACCCTCTCGTTTCTTCATTTCTCTTCCATGGCTTCAGAAAAAACAAACGGAAGGGGAATGACTGTTAGTTTTATCCGAGCAAGGGCATGAGGTGAATTTTATGCATAACTCAGGGGTACCGGGCGAAATTGGTGAATCTTTTGTACACCCCGCGAAAAAAGACAATACCTCAGGGTTACTTGGCGAAATTTCCATTTATTTATTTTTTTCTTTTCAGATAATACCAAGTTATAATTCAACTTTATTTTTTTTATAATTCTTTATTTTGTAAGTTAGTGTAATTAATGAACATAAGTATAATTCACGTTTTTTTTATAATTCCCGTTTTTTTATAATTATGTTTATTTCACTTATATTATAAAAGTCAATCATATAATTCACATTTTTTAACACAGTGTAAGTTATTTACTTGACCTTTATTTAAACGGGATCGAATTATCATACCATCCCGAGTTCTCCTAAAAAATAATAATTTAACCTCTCGTTAATGGTCCGCTTTTTTTTTTAATAACTAAACTTACTAAAAAGCTTTATCCACAAATGTATAATATATATTTTTAGTTTTAATACGAAAACATTGAACAAAAATAAAATAACAGGCATCGGCTTGCCGATAGACCTACGGCCATTTGTTTGTGTGTATTTATAAAGTTTATAATGAATTCTTTAAAAATATCGTTTTAAAAAAGATGTTCTTTTAAAATTATTTTCTTTTTTTTAATAAATTAATAACTACACTAATCTCGTTTTTCCACAAATTCATATTATATATTTATTTTTTATACGAAAATAACAGGCAACGACTTGCCGATAAGCACGAGGGCAGTTCTGAGAGGCAACGGCTTGTCGATAAGCCTGCGGGCAGTTATGAGAGGCAGCGGGTTGCCGATAAGCCAGTGGACAGTTATAATCAGGGGTAACTGATATCACGATCTCCCTTCTCTTTCTCTGTTCGCTCGCTCTCTCTACGCTCAGGTACGCTCTCTCTTCTCTCGTTCTTCTCTTCTATCCATCTTCTCGTTCTTGTCTTTGGCATGTTGGACTCTATGGGCAATCCCAAATTCGAAATCTAGGGCTAGGGGATGGATTTTTTTTTTCAAAATATTCACAAAAAACTAAATATTTACCAAAATATTCAACCTTTTAAAATATTTACAAAAATATTCATTTTTTGCAGGTCCGACAGAAAAACTCAGTATGAGACCGCGTTTTGTTAACAAGGTGAAAAATTTGAAAATAAAAGAAAAAGTGATAAAAAAATTAACAAAAGAAACGCAGTTTTAAACCGCGTTTCTATTATTAATTTAAATTTGAGATAAATGATGTGGTTGGGAAAAAAAAATTATAATAGACGCGCGAGTTGAAACCGCGTGTCGTGTAATTTTTTTTTCTTTTTTTTAAGAGAAAATAATACAGGTGGAAAGGAAAAGGGGAGGAGCAGGAGGGCAGCCCTGCAAAGCCACCGGAGCAGCTAGGAAGGAGGAAAATGGAGGGCGGCCGGCCGTCTCGAGCCCTCCCACCAGCCCACCACCGGCCTTCGTACTCCGACCGCCGTCCTGGGTGCCACCACCGACTAGAAAACACCAGAGGAAAGGAGACTGCTAGAAATCACCGAAGGGAAGGAGGCCGCTGGAAAACCCTGGAGGGGCGAAGGTGGCCGCTAGAAGCCTAGAAAGGATAGGGCGGAGGCCGAAGGTCAGAGGAGAGGACTGCCGGAGGAAGGAGGAGATGAGAGAGGAGAGAGTGTCATCAGGGTCGGAGGTCGTCGGCCGGTGCTGGCGCTCGAGACGACCGACTGCCCTCCATTCTCCTCCTTCCCAGCTGCTCCGGTGGCTTCGCACGAGGCCGCCCTCCTACTCCTCTCAAATAAAATAAAATACAAGACACGCAGATTCAACCCGCGTGTCTAGTGTAATTTTTTTTCCAACCACATAATTTATCTCAAATTTAAATTAATAATAGAAACGCGGATTGAAACCGCATTTTTGAAGTTAATTTTTTTGTCACTTTTTCTTTTAGTTTCAAAAATTTTACCTTGTTAATAAAACGCGGTCTCATACCGCGTTTTTCTGCCGGACCTGTAAAAAATTAATATTTTTGTAAATATTTTGAAAGGTTGAATATTTTGTTAAATATTTAGTTTTTAGTGAATACTTTGAAAAAAAATCTAGGGGGTGTGCGATATGTAGATTAGGATTTGTGCATTTATTTGGGTGATTTTTGGCTTGTTGATATAGGGTTTGTTGTTTTTTGCCTCTACAATTGAAATTAGGGCTTGTACAATATGAAATTAGGGTTTGTAGATTAGGGCTTGTACAATCTGAAATTTGTGTGCCTTGTATAATCGAAATCTGTAGAGTTTGATTTTTTAGTTTTTTTGTAATGCGAATTTGTTTATATTTCTCTTAATGTTTGAGATTTATTTTGTTCAATTGTGATGAATTGGTTAGCTGTACTGAAATTTGTTTGTTATTGTGTTATCTTGATTTTTCTTGTGAACCTTGGTTTGTATGTCATAGTTGAACCTTCGTTTGTATGTTATGGTTGAACCCTTCGTTTGTATCTGATATCCTAAAATTTCATTCCAAACAGTACATATCAGATATCAAATTCGATTTCAGTGTGGATGGCGCGACGAAGCAAGTATTGCTCTCCTCCATTGATGCTTCCACATTGTACAAATATTGTCATGAAATCGATTTTTGTTTGCTGCAAATGCTCTTTTTTTGTGATAACTAGATGAATAAAAAATTGCCTTTTGTAGTAAGAGGAAGGATGGGTAGATGCCTTACCTAGATGAAATATCTTTAGGATGCCAGGAGAGGAATAAGAAAAAAAAGCTTCTCATTCTTGATGTGAATGGGTTACTAGCTGACATTGTTTCTGGCCCTAAACCGGGACACGCCTTTGGGAAAATGGTTGCAAAGAAAGCAGGTTTTTACATTGTTTGTACCCCCCTTCTATTGTTGTTATATGCACAATTCTTAGGTCAATTTTGTATGCCCCTCCATTCAGGTTTGCTCTTAATTAAGATGTTTTTGTGCATTTTGCATCACATGCCATACGCACCACTGATGTGGAGTGTTGGGAAACACCTGCCCCACTGCGTTTCCTGCACATAAACGCGACATATCGAAATTGTAAGGTTGCTACAAGCTTACAATAGATAAAAGCCTACATTACAATAACTAATAACATGCATTCTACAATTTATTAATATAACAACGAAAACGCCTACAATGTATTAATAAATAACCGGACGGAAGAACGTACAACTTACCGATGGATTGACATTGGTCTGTTAAGATTGTGGCTGGCATCTTTCCGGATATACACCTAAGCCATGTACGAAACAACCATACGAAGTTCTCTATTTCTTCTTCGAGAAGTAAAGCACATCCTAGCAACACACTTTGATCGTGGTTGTTAACCCCGATGAATGATGCAAAAGGTCATCTTGTATCTATTTGATACGTAGGTCGTATCGAAGGAGATGACGTCACCAAACCCCCCATGCACTGCTCTACTCCTTTCGTATGCCCAAAACACATTCTTCAATCTGTTGTCATCATCAACATCATATGCGTAGAAAAAAATCGAGTTGCTTGAACACATTTCTTCAAAATGTTTCCTCATCGCATTGAAGTCACCCGTATCCATGTCTTCTCTTCGGGACTTGGAAACTAGGTTTCTAAGGTCCCGCTCATTGAAATCAACACTCTCATGGTTCCCGCTTGCAATTACAAACAATGTGTAGTTCTTAGTTATAGGCACACTAGCCCTATCCATGTCTAAGATCCGTTTCTTGTTCCCTTCGATGATGAACCTATATTTTGGAAGGAATCTTGAATACTTCGGGACGCACTCATGGTTATGCTCAAGCAAAACTCTAGTTATCTTCCACAACCCCGCTTTTTCACAGACAACCTTAACCCCGAACTTACACCCTGTACTAGCCGTTGCGAACCCCTTACTCAGGTCCCTTGCCATCGATTTAAACATACCCCATTTACAACATTGGATCCTCAACATCATGTACTTCTCATTCAGACCTGTCAAATCAGTGCCTCTTTCATCATCGGTTAACAATGTGGAACTCCGAATTCTTGTTTAAAATCCTTGTTGTTTAGCATATCTATCAATGAATTCGAAAACATCTCGTTCGTGTTCCAAAATCAGCCCGACCTTTGGATGATTAATATCAGCTTCAACACCGTTATCCGACGTTGGCACATCGACTGTATTATTAGCAAATGCACGCAACAAATGGTACGTCATGGAATTGATTCATATATACCCAATGTTAATGGAATATAAATTGATCAAGTAAGCTACCTGCGTCGTTGTAAGACCCACTATCATCGTTTCCGAGGTTAAGATCAAATCCTCATTCTTGACTCACTGGTGATGATAAGATCAAATAATTGTCCCAGTTGGGAGGAGTCCGACTAATATTGAAAGATGAAACCAAGTTATACGCATAATCCTAAACCCTAATTAAACTTACACATGATATATCAGTGATGACACACACACACACACACACACACACACACACACACACACATCCTTACAGACCGATAACAAGGTAAAGATTTTCATAGAAAGGTATAACATTGAAAAACACAGTACTATAGAAGGATACAAAAAAACTTAATGAATGTATGATGGTGTTGAACAAAATCGAGCGCATAAATTAGAATGAAATAATTAAACTCAAACCCTCACAAAAATCGAGCAAACACAATTCAAACCCTAATCCAATGCCTGCAGGCCTATCGACAAGCCACGAGTAGTTATACTATTTTTTCTTGTGAGAATATAAAATACAATTTTGTTGCTTAAATGTTTTCTTATTTAAAATAAATATATAATATCATTGAGCTGGATAGTGCCACTATCTTATTTCTCGGTTTTTCCCCAAATTATACTTTTGTGGCTTCGGACCAATGCCCGCAAACCTATCGGCAAGCCACGGGCAGTTATACTATTTTTTCTTGTGAGAATATAAAATACAATTTTGTTGCTTAAATGTGTTCTTATTTAAAATAAATATATAATATCATTGAGCTGGATAGTGCCACTGTCTTATTTCTTAGTTTTTTTTTACCAAATTATATTTTTGTGGCTTTCGACCAATGCCCGCAAGCCTATCGGCAAGCCGCGGGCAGTTATACTATTTTTTTTCTTGTAAGAATATAAAATACAGTTTTGTTGATTAATGTTATTTAAAATAATTTTATCCATAATCCTAAACCCTAATTAAACTTACAGATGATTTACCCCCTCATTTTCCAATGAATCCAACATTGACCACAATTAGTTTCGGAAAAAAGAAGAAGCTAATAACTAACCTTATTTCCACAAATCAACTTATAAACAACTCTTCTTCTTAGTTAGATTGCCACAAACTGGATGCAAGATTACATCTGAGAACCCTAGCTAATCACTAAGATTATATTTCTGAGGACCCTAATCACTAATCTTCAATCAACTTGTATTCGAATGAACCCTAACCCCAGGTATTCGATTTCGAAAAATAAGAGGCTAATCGGTTTGTTCAAACCCTAATCTTCAATCACCTTGTCAAGTGTTTCTCACATCCTTGAACCCTTTTGTTCAAACAAATAAAAACGCATCCATTGAAGATTCAAAAGCAACACGCATATCTCAAACGGATAAAGAATAGTATGTCTAACCTTCAATCGTCAGTGAGTTCGGTGATCGAAAACCTTGAATCCGACGATCCACCACAAATTCCGGCGAGTTAGCTCTTCATTCCGGCCAAAACGTGTGAGGAGAAGTGTATTATCGTTTGGATATGGAGAGTTTGAATAACTTGTGAATTTGTAATTGAATAAATTGTAATTTTGTAATTCAAATCTTACATAGAAAAAGTAAAATTAAAAAAATCATCATTAACCTATGCCAGAAGTGAGGTACTTATTACATACTTTTCAGATTTTATTTCCTTTTTCTTCATTTTTTTTGTGGTGTAAACTGTTCTAAAAATTGCGCCTAGGCACTAGGCGACAATGCACCTAGGAATTTTGATGCCTACGTGGTCTCTAGGCAGATTTTCGCCTAAGTGCTGGCCACCTAATCCCGCCTAGGTTCCGTATAGTCACCGCCTAATCCCGCCTAGCCCCGCCTAGGTGGGTGATTATTTAGATTTAGTTTATAGGAGAGTGATTAGTCAGCTTATAGTTTTTTTTATCCCCCAAGTTGGGATGCATTTGCTTTTGATTCAAGCCTATGGTTTTAGATTTTAGGAAGTTTAAAGTTATCACCCGGCGAGAGCTTTTACATTTATTGACTTTAGTGTTGGTTAAGCGCACCAAATTTGGGTTTATGAGTAATATTATAGATATTACTACATTATATAAATTATTGACATGTTCTATCAATTGAAATATAAGGAAATATCCCGCCTAGGCACCACCTAGACGCCCGCCTAACTGCCTAAGTGCTAGTTGGTCACCCACCGCCTAGCGCCTTTTAAAACATTGATTTTACATAACTAACCTTGGGTAACCCAAAATTTTGGTAAACTAAACATTTTCCAAGCACTAACCCTTCTCCTCCAAAACTCATCTTCACGGAAAATTGTAGAATTATGAGTTGTGTGACTTGACATGCTACAAGAAAAGGTCTGATTTTCACCTCAGTAAGCATCATAAGATTGTTTTCTATTTTTTCGTATTAAGGTTTCAATTTTATTAACTGATTAGATGGTGCTCGTGTGGTAATTTTTCCTACTTTTCTAATTTGTTTTTATAGTGGGCAAAAATTAGAGCGTCTTCTAGAGAGAAGAACGATCTTGATCATCCTTACAGATGATGTTACAAAAAACCCTATTCATAGGGAGGGAATTGAGATTACAATCAGACTCAAATCTAGCAATAAAATCTGCTGCTACATTTGCTTCCCTGAAGATATGTCTGAAGCTGATAGTGTTAACTTGAGCCTTCATTCTTCTGTTGCTTTGAATGATCCTCAGAATTTCCAATGGTATGTTTGCATCTCTTCTGGTAGCTTTGATCACTGATAAATTGTCCCCTTCAATGATAACATTCTGCCAGCCTCTTCTACAAGCTAGATCTATCCCCTTGTACATAGCCAGGGCTTCGGTGAAAATTACTAATCCCTTAGTAGTCTTTTCTTTGAAGACTTCGACTACTTTTCCATTCCAATTTCTAGCAATACCCCATATTTTTCACATTCCGTCTTTATTTACTACTCCGTCTAAATTAATTTTGTAAACTCCCTGAGGGGGTATCGTCCATTTTATAGGTTTTCCTCTCCGTTTCTTATCTTTCGGTTTTATGTTATTGCTTGCTTCATGCCAATCAGCCTTGCATTTTAGAAGTTTTTGTATAATTGTGGACATGTCCTCCAATCTACCATTCTTATAAATGATAGAATTTCTAATCTCCCTGATGTTTTGCCAAATTATACATAGATCTTCAAAGTAGGTATTGTTTCTTCTAATCTGGCACATGTCATCTTCTAAAGAGTTTGAGTTTCCTATTCCCATGAAACACTTGCCGGTGGTAAGTTCATATTTTCTGATTATGGTTTTAGACACAGGAAAATTAAGAAATAGATGTGTGTCATCCTCGTCATCCATATTGCAACGGAAACATTGAGAGGGCACCCTATTAGAAAATCTATTAAGTCTCGTCTTAGTTGCTTAAGCATCCATGTTGATTTTCCAAATAAGATTCTGGGTTGACGGAGGGAAAACATGTCATTGATCCGTCAAAGTAAATCTCAAACCTATAACTAGTATAGCAATAAGCAAGAGGTCGATCCACAGGGAAAGTTATAATTCAAGTTTGATTCAAGTGTCAATCAAAGTAACCAATTTGGGGATTTTTTTGTGTGAAAGTTCCGCCTTTTATCAAAGCAGATTAAAGAAAGCAAAGTAAATGAATTTGGTTTAGACAATTAGGAGAAGCAATTCTACCTACAATTTTCCACTTTATTTGGTTGAAGTGATCCTTGTAACTTTTTCTCGTCTTATTAAGTTTCCTATGACCTTGTCCCGACCTAATACAGTTACTAGTCCAATCAGTCCTAGAAACCCATATCAATCGAACAGTCCCTAAAGAATGATTTAACCCAATTGATAGCTTTAAGTTCAGAGATTAAACAAGGTATTTGCAGTCCCTAAAGAGGGATTTAACAACACATCCAACTTCCTACTTGTTCAATTAGTTCAATCAGCCCTAAAGGAACAAGTTTGCCACTTAGGTTAAGGTTCACAATCAGGAATCTACAAAACCTTAGCAATTGAATTGATCTAACAAGTTGTCCAGACAAGATAGAACAAAACAATAAACAATCAAGCACAAAGAAGTTGAAGCATTCAAATATAGGAAACAAGGAACGAGAATTAAAAACTCACAATCAATCCAAATAAATCTTCAAATTGCAGGCAGAATAGATGAGTTTAGTTCCTCATGGAAGACATCGCTCAAATCTCTAAAGTGTCTGATGAACGAAAGAATAGAATAGAAGTTCTGGAAAAATAACTAAAAGTCGGCCTTATAACACCCAAGTCGGCCATGAAACAAAAATAAGAACATCTAGGGTTTTTTTTTGTAATCAAAACGCAGCATATACACGCTGACGCCAAATGCCGCGGCCGCGGTCAGCAGCTCTCTCATATCCCGCTGCAGCGGCCCTGGTGGCGGCCGCGGCATGCATGCTGCGGCCGCGGCATATTGTCTTTCACGGAAAATCTGTTTCGAATTTTCTCTTCTTGTCAACAAAAAAGTTGTAGTTCTCTGAAAGAGCTTTCCAACGCATGGTCATAATAGTCAATCGGACAACCGAGGCCTCAAAAAAGTGCAAAACAAGTTCAACATGTTTGGCGACCACTTCTGCAGACTTGTTCTTCTTTTAGGTCCGCTTCTTCTTCTAAGGACCTCTTGAGATCTTCATGTAAGCTTCTCCGATCAACTAGACATTCTCATCTAATGCGTTAACAACTCATGTCTCATCATCGGATCCACGATTACCTGAAATAATCAATAAAAGTGTGTAGATTCCGACTCCACTAACATAGAGAGCAAATATGCAAATTGTACTTAATCCATCCATGAAATGCATCTTAACTAAGTTAAATGCAACCTATTATGCCTACCTAAATGCATGCTATCATGGGTTCTAGGGGCAGTCGAAGATTCCATATCCAGTCATGATTGGTATTCGTGGGGTTATTGTTCCTTAAAAGATTATAGGCTGATTTAGTAGTGAAAATACCATCTTTATTGATTTTCCAAATAAGCTTATCAAGTGTGTTAAAGTTAGGCACATAAATTTCTAATATTTTTTTTACTATTGATAGAGGAAAATTTTGAGTAAGCAATTGTACATTCCAACTTTTGTTGATATTTAATAATTCTGAAACCCTCATGTTAGGATCATGATTTTATTGGTATGATTGGAGAGGGATATTGTTTACCCATGGATCATTCCAAATATTTATTTTGTCATCATTGCCCACTATCCACATAAGATTGTTCTGAAAAGTATTTCTAAGATGAAGGAGTCGACCAAACTGCGCACCAAGAGGTATTGTGGATATGAAAATCCATAATATCATTGTGCCTTAGGTATTTTTCCTGTATAACCTTAACCCATATGTTGTCTGGTTGTGTGTACAATTTCCATAGTAGTTTCATTTGGAGAGTAATGTTTCTTTCTTCAGCAGTTCTAAAACCAAGACCCACATCCTCTTTTGGGGAGCATATTTTATCCCATGTAATTGGCGGGCTATATCTCTTTGTCCTTAATTTGTTCCAGAAGAAATTTTTATTGATTTGGTCAATTTGGTTGAGTATCCCTTTGGGTAAGAGGAAACTTTGCATTAAATAGTTTGTTTTTGAGCTAAGATTTGCTCGAATTAGAGTGGCTCTTCCAGCTTGTGAGAGAGATGATGCTTTCCATTTGAACAACTATTTATTTAGTCTTTGTAACGCTTCCTCAAATACATTGTTCTTTATTCTACCACTGATGATAGGAATACCTAGGTACTTTTCTAAACCATGCGCTATTGGAATGTTCATTTGTTGTGCTAGCGATCGCGCCAAGTTTTGATTGACATTCTTTGATAGTTGGATTGAGCTTTTTTGGTAATTAATAGTTAGACCTGATAGATTTGAGAAATTGTTAATCATATTTTTATAGTATCCAGACTAGTGTGAGAGGCTTTAGCAAAAATCAATGTATCATTTGCAAATGTCAAGAGCGGAATGGGAGTTCCATTAGGAGTTAGCTTTTTTCCAACTAGTGCATCCTCTAGGTTTGCTTCAGCTATAAGTTCTCTGGCTAGACTTTCAATAACTATAACAAAAATATATAGAGCTAATGGATCTCCTTGTCTTATACCTCTTACTGGTTTGAAGATTTTTCCGCGGCTATTATCAACCAAAACAAAGAAGGTGGTTGAAGTCGGGCATTTCATAACCCAATGAATCCATTGAGAATGAAATCCAAATTTTGTGAGAGCTGCTTGAATGAAGCTCCAATTAATTTTGTCTTAAGCTTTCTCCATATCTAACTTTAAGGCCATCCACCCATTTTTTCCTTTCTGCCTATGAAAAGAATGGAATATTTCATGATCTATTAGCGTGTTATCTTGAATGGATCTACCTTCAACAAAGGCTCCTTGAAAAGGGTTAATGATTTTGGGAAGTATAGGTTTAAGTCTATTGGCAAGGATCTTAGCAATTATTTTTTAGATTGTATTACAGAGGCTTATAGGTCTAAAATGGTGGATAGTAGTTGGGTTATCCACTTTAGTTATAAGATCTAGAAAGGTTTGATTGATGTTTGTCAGAAGAGATCCATAATGGAAAAATGCTTTAATCGCTTAACAAACTGAGTTACCCACACTATGCCAATATTCGGTGTAAAATTCAGGAGGGAATCCATCCAGCCCAGAAGATTTGCCTTCTGCCATCATTGTTACCGTGTCTTTGATTTCTCGATTAGTTGGAGGAATAATTAATTGTGAATTTCGCTTATCAGTAACTTCTGATTTGATATACACTAGATCATTAGGGTTGACCAGACCCCTCTTTCTTTCTATGAATCTGTCAGCCATTTCATTTGTTATTTGATTCCTAATAAGATTTTTATCCGTCGTAGAAGATCCATCCCTAGATGTGAAATTCGAAATAGTTGATCTATAGTTTTTAATTTTAACCGATGCTTGGTAGTATTTGGTATTTTTATCTGTTTGTTGGAGGTGCTTCACTCTTGCTCTTTGTTTCCAAAATCTTTGATCAAAATATAGTAATTGAACTCGTTTATTCTTCATTCTTTTTAGTTTGTTAGTGTCTGAAATGTATAAGGTCCCCTACGGAAGGGAATTTTGGAAATCTGCAATTTGTTCTTCTACATTAATAAGTTGTTTCTGAATATTATTTGTGTGCGTTTTGCACCATACTTTGGTGTTTTTCTAATGGAGTTTCCGTTTTTTAGCGAGTTTGAAGCCAAAGGATCCAACCATGTTGTTTTGCCAAACTTTTCTAACCATATTCTCATAATTAGGAAAAGTAGTCCAAGCCATCTCAAATCTGAATGGAGATCCTTTATCATTCGGTGAGTTACCTATTTCTGTTGTAATTAGACAATGGTCAGAAGATGAAAATGGGTGATGGCGCATCTTTATATCTTTGAATTTAGTTATAATGTCTTGATGAATTAGACCTCTATCTAGTCTTTTGTATGTATTCATTTGGCTATTGCGATTCTTTCTCCAAGTGAACGGGGATCCAATGAAAGGGATAGTTTGTAGATTAAGAGTGTCTTTAACCTCTCTAATACGTCTAAATCTATTTAGGCTTGGGGTGTAGCCTCCTACCTTTTCGTTATCATTTTCAATATCGTTTAGATCTCCTACAATTATAATGGGGAAATTGTGCTTAATAACCTTGGAATATATTTCACGCCAAAATTGATGTTTTTCATTTTCATAATTTGGGGCATAAACAAATAGGATTGCAAGCTTAAGGTGGTTAATAATAAACTCAATCATAACAAATCTATCGTTTAGTTCCAAAATGGCTTTAGCCTCAACAGTTTTAGCACTACACATAAGGATCCAAATTCCACCTTTGTGTCCTACGGACGGAATTGTGATACATTTTTGAAACTCAGCTTCCTTCAAGTCGAAGAGTCCTCAGGAGGAGTAACAGATTTAGTTTCAGTCAAAGCTAGAATGTCTAATTTATTTATTTTTTTATATTTTGTTTGATTTCTTTCCATAACAAGGGTCTTTTCGAACCTCTAATATTCCAGTAACCGATCTTAATCATGTGATCCTTTCATTTATGCTCAACGAGCGGTTACTGATCACAGGTATATTTTTATGGCTAATCTTCACCTTGAATGTAAGACAAAGGTATGTAATTTTAAGCAAAGGATGGTTCAGTTGTAAGATCTTGAATCCGTAGCAAGCAAAATGCAGTAGACAGTAGAAGGAAGTCTCGTACAGTCCAACAATAGAGCTTGCTTTCCCAGAGTCGATCTTGGTTTTACAATTCTTTCTATATCTAATTTTCACAAAACGGTGTATACTTTTGCTTTGAACATTGAATTTGTATTTATATTTATGTAACAGAGGTTTGGTAGAAGTTTAAATGAAGCTCATCACCACACAAAGCAAAGGAGCTATGGTGGGATTCCGCTTGATGTTTTCGATCCAAATAAGAAAATGTATAAGAAATTACCTTAACCGCAGACACTATGGCTCTGATTCTCTCTACTGAAAACCATATCCAGATCATTGTATTAGGAATTCATCAAGATAGAAATCCCAATATTGGTAATTGTAACCCTAAATTAGAGTAACCTAGATTAATGTAATCTATTGAAACCTATTGTAACCTATTGTAACCCTAGAGTACTGTCCTCTAGAGTAGTGAACCTTATTCTTGAACCCTATTTTGCTTACTTGAAACAACATTAATCTTGAGACATAATTTATCCTACAAGAAACCTAATTATTGTGTCCATGTTGTTAGAATTCTAGTATTATATATTATTGTAAGTAGATGAAAGAAGACATAACCACATACCTTCAATTTTGTAACCTGATCTCAATCGACACTAGTTGCATAAGCATCAAAATAAATTGATGGATGGGAAGGAGTTGTTGAATTGAGAGATTCAAATTAATCGATTAAGAAAGATGGAAATTGACATTTACAATTAATTACATGATTCAAGGACGATTCTCTGTTATGTGCAAATCAGTCATTATTAAAAAAAAGTACAATTAGCAACATAAAAACTTCATGAGCATAATTACACATAAAAAAACTGAAAATGGTATATTCACTTAATTATCCCTATATAAAATAAACATTGAAATAGTTTACTTAGCCTCCGGCCTTAATGATAGGATAGGTCATAGGATATAGATCCCCTTCTTCGTGAAGTGACATGGTTGTTTCCGTCCCTTGGTTGCTACTTTCAATCTTTACAATTACATCCCTTTTATACTCCAACTGCTGCTTCTTCAATTTCTTTATTGCTTCCAGCTCCGTAGAAACCTCCCTCATTTTTGGTCGATCTTTCCCGCTCAGTTTTAGACACCTTTGAGTAATCGATGCCATGGAAACAATTTCCGACGTCAAAGCTTCAGTCTTCCATTGAGGGTCTAAGATATCAAATAAGGTTTCTTCCTCGACTGATCTAACAAAATAGGTTGCAAGGTTTCGATCTTCCTCTCGCCTAAAGGGAGATATTGGCTTTTGCCTTGTCATTAGTTCTGCAAGAACAACCCCGAAGCTGTAGACATCACTCTTCTCTGTTAAAAGGCTTGAATGAAAGTACTCAGGGTCAAGATATCCTAGAGTACCCTGAACCAATGTGGTTAGTTGGGATTGATCCATCAGATTTAATCTTGAAGCTCCAAAGTCGGCGATTTTGGCGTTGTAGGAGTCATCGAGTAAGATATTCATCGACTTGATATCTCGATGAATGATTGGCGGAGATGCGGCCGAGTGGAGGTATGCAAGCGCATCAGCTGCCTCCGACGCAATTCTTATGCAATCACTCCATGATAGTCGCCATTGCCTTTCCCCTACATCTTGATTTTGTGGTTCATGAATGTGACTATAAAGAGTGCCTTTTGAGATGAACTCATAGACCAATAATGGGACCTCTGTCTCTAAGCAACACCCAAGAAGCTTCACCACATTGCGATGGTTAATTTGACCTAGGATTACTACCTCATTGATGAATTGTTCGATTTGGGTTTGATCAATCACCTTTGATTTCTTGATCGCCACAACCCGATGATTAGGCAGAATCCCTCTATATACGGTTCCATTACCGCCGCTTCCAAGTATCATATCCTTTTCAAAATTGTTAGTGGCTGCTTTGAGCTCTTCCTCGTCGAAAACCGTTGTTCGTTCTGTGTTGTTGACCCAGGTAGCCGCTAAGAGATGCTTCTGTAGTATCCAACCACCATTTTGCTCAAAGAACCTTTTCTTCATCACTATTAACTTCCTTTTTCTTTGCATGACAAACAACCAACTTAAGCCAACGAGTAACAACAATATACCTGAACTTATTCCTGTAAAGATCAAATCAAATTGTTCCAATTATTTCAATTTGCAGCCATGTTCGTATACTAAATGGGACACCCATATATTAACTTACATAATTACTATAATTGTCAACCTATGCTTTAAATTTAATGGGTAATTTGCTAAACTAATAGTCGAAGCTAGGGATGGGAGTTTTAAAAGAATAATGAACTAAATGAATTTACCTTTTTTAGACTTGAGAGATTTCTTTAACTCAATTTCTTTAAGTCAATCTAAGAGGTGATAAATACAATTAAATTTGTTCAAGGGTATGTTTTTTTTTCTATAAGTCAATCTCCAAAAACTCAATTGTTCTAAGGTAGAGATGAAGCATATATGTACACAAACCAAAGTATTTTAACATAATGGTGGGAGAGAGAGAGTTGAGGGGAGAAGAAATTTCTTTTAAGACATTAAATTATTAGTAAATATATTTTAAAAAAATTAAAACATATCCATAAATATTAATATCAATTATCAATCTTATCCATTCATTAAAATTTAATCCAATGGTTCAAAGTTGGTCTCATGAATGCATTGTAAGGAGTGAATACATTGGAAAGTTATTATTATTATTATTATTATTATTTATTATTATTATTTTAAACTCCAAATAGTATAGAAATCAAACAACCGAATGTTTACAAGAATCCCTTATTATTATTATTATTATTATTATTATTATTATTATTATTATTATTATTATTATTATTATTATTATTATTACTATTACTACTACTATATAAAGAGAGAGATTGTATAAGCAGCCCTTAGTGTGTAATCGGTCTTTCTATCCTATATCCTAAGGGCATAGAATAAGGACCAATTCGGGAAAGATTTCCTAACAAAAAAGGTAAAAATCAGTGTAATTGTGGTCTTTTCAATTCATACAATCCCAACTTTTGATGTCAAATGCCTTCTATCGTACAGATTTATACCAACGCAAATTGGAAGAGGTATGTAACTGTGGTAGTATTCTTGTCTTTCCGTGTCGGTTTTTCATAACTTCATTCAATGTTATTTCTAAAATGCAAGGGTAAAAGATATGCTGGATTAAATAATTTTAGTAGGTTTCATTTTGGTTTGTGTTTCCTAATAGTGGAAAACCTATCATGTTGTTTCCGCCTTTCATTACATAATTAATCAAATGTGAGTATTAGACCTACCCGGGATTATATGGGAAGTTGATAGAATTGTTTGTAGTTGGGTTGTGTTTGGTCTTCATTTCCATGAGTAATAGGAAAGAAAATAGTTCTGACATTTACATATTCTGCACGCCATGTTGACAGTCTTCTTTCTCTTATAGGTTCATGTGACCAACTTTTTTGGTTCAGTAATGGAGACGATTCACACTGATTCAGCATAAAAAGCTTTCGCATGAAAGAATTTGTATGATGTTAAGCTCAGAACAGCTGTAGATCAGTCAAAAGACCATGAAAACCGAAGAGAGTTGGTAGTTGATCAAAACAAATATATTATTTCTGATAAAAAAAAAAAGGTTGGACTTGTGGTACAATATTTCGTTGGAAAGTAAATCGTGCTCTCTTCTCTTCCCTTTTCCGATCCTTCTTAATATGACTTCAGGTTTTTATAATTGTGTTGCAGCATGAACAATGCCCTATTCATCAGATATGGTATACTTTTCAAAGGAAGCTTCAAAAGGTTGATGATATTGAAAGCTTCATCAACTATAGATTGGTGTTGACATTACCTGTGTTGGCAGCTGCTACTTTGCTGTCACGATGAATGAAGCTGAGAAGCTGCATTTTCTCACAAATTTTGTCTGTCTTATCTTGATAAGTAACAAGAGATTATTTTTCTTCCCTTCCATATGGGTTGTTGTATTTGTGCAAAATTTAGTTAAGAAGGTGTTGCTGCAAGAGATGGAAGTTGTCAACATTTAGCTGCGGTTTCGATTGAGGTCGTTGCTTGGTTCGCTGCTATTTGGTGGCACCGTCTGTGAAGTTGTTGTGGTGTTGTTGCTGATTTGCGCTGCTGCTTTGGCATGCTTTTGGGGTTGCAAGGGTCAAACATTGCTCATTTGCACCCTCAGATGAGTTGCTGTCTATGGGAGCTGATAGAAGCTGGTTAGTTGCCTGAATGACTGGTCATTGCAAGATCAAATGGGTTGCTTTTTTGCGTTGTTTCAAGATGTTCATTGCTATTGAGATGTTGTAGGAGAAGGCTTTTAGAGGGAATCTCGCTCTTGTAAATGGAAGGGATTTTGCTTATTTGGACTGTAAATTCAGGGGGCTTTCATTAAAGATGTTGCTGATTTTTTCACCAAATACATATTTGCTCTGAGCTTATTTTGGACATTTGGGAGCTGTTTTAGGATGTTTCTTATCGGTTTTAAGGGTTATTTTGAAGTACTTGATTGTTGGCGTTGCTCTTGTTTTTTATTGACTGGGTTGTTGGGTTATTTTGAAGTATAACTCAATTGTTTAGAAGGGCTAGCTGGTTGGCGGAATGAGTAGGCCTAGGTTGAACCCTAGGGGTGTACCCAAGAGGAGATAATGGCTTATGTGCATTTCAATGATACGATTATAACATATTTAGCGCGTATCATATAGCTAGTCTCTTTAAATAAATCACTTTTTTATATATAAACTCTTAAAAGTTAAAAACATATTTTTTTTGAAGATGTGTCATCCTTGCCTCAATTTTAGCTCTTTAAAATAATCA
Organism: Persicaria tinctoria; assembly: GCA_037127255.1. NCBI lineage: Eukaryota > Viridiplantae > Streptophyta > Magnoliopsida > Caryophyllales > Polygonaceae > Persicaria > Persicaria tinctoria. The sequence goes on along the minus strand of JBANSL010000006.1, from coordinate 49,060,599 downwards.
CAATTTTTATCTTTTATTACTTATTTCTTTTATTGTTTCCTATGTGTGTGTGTGTTTTTAACCAAATCACATTTTTTATTTTATTTTTAAATAATTTATTAGCCAATGAGTTTAACACAAAACATGAAAGGATCAACCTTATATGATTATGTATCATAATTCATAACCAACTTATTTTTAGTTGCTTTAATTTAATTAGTCAACTTTAACTATATATACCCTTAAAACAAAAAACTTTTTGATGATAGGTCATCTATACCTTGATTATATTAAAAAAATGTATTTCCTTAACATATTTTATATTTTGCTTTGAGTTTAATTCACAACATTTTTGTAACCGAAATTTTTTGGCTATAGGATAGCCTATAAGCCAATAGCATCCGAGTGGATGAATTTGCGAAGCATGGAGCCGTCAGGTTCTACACTAAATGAGAGTACAAGATCCATATGCGATAAGTAGTCCGCAACACGGTTTGCCTTTCTATAGACATGACGAATCTCAGTGGTTCGGAATCGACCCAAGGAGATTTGACTGTCCGAGACAATCATTTCCGTATCTCCAGAGGGCCTACCACTGCCTTTAAGACTGTTAATAATAGTGAGGTTGTCACCTTCAACGGTAAAGTGTTGTATGGGTAAGTTGCCAACTGCCAAGACTCTTTTCCATAGTGCGAAACTCTCAGAACCTGCCACCGAACTAATTGGCGAAGGCCCAACACCAAAGAAAACCAACACGCCATCGTGATTCCTAATAATGAAGCCATAGGTTCCTTTTCCAAATGTTGAGAGGGTTCCATCAAAATTGAGTTTGTATGTCCCCTTTCTCGGGGGTTGCCATTTTGTATGTTTCTTTTTGCATTGTGGTGCTGATGAAGTTTTGCATTGTTGTGAGCGATCAATTTAGTTCTCTTCTACCTTTTTTTTTTGAGTAATTCCATATTGTATTTTGTTCATTCACAAAGGATACAATGCTTGTGACATTTGGTTTAATATTGTTAAATAGTACTTTGTTACGGAAATACCAGGTGCTCCACCAAACCAAGGCACGCTTGTTCAAGCAAGAAATTCCAATTTCTTCCTTGATGTCCCTAAGAGTGTTATTTAGTTCATTACCTTGGGTGAAGTGCTTGTCCAATTTCATGGTTAGGTGTGGGTCTATTGTTGTTAGAGTAGCTCTCGTGATGGGGCAGTCCCAGAGAAGATGTGGTATGTCCTCATAGTGTGAATCACAGTGCGGGCAAGAAGTTGGAATACCAATGCCACGCGAGGCTAGCTTAACAGAGGTTAGGATTCCATTCTTAGTGATTTTCCAAAGAAAGTTTTTGACTTTGGGCGATATGTCCAAATTCCAGATCCACTTCATGTCACTTTTTTTATGTTGTTTCATTGTAGATATCATTGTGATTGCCGAGCATGTTGAGAACCAACCATTTCTCCTCCATTTCCAATAAAGTCTGTCCATGTGTATGTTTTGTGGAATGGGTGTGTGTAGTATTAGATCTATCACCTCTTGTGGTAAAATATTTTCCGTAGAGTTTGTCAGACTCATAGTATCCCAAGTTTTATGATTCCGGATAAATCGAGATACTTTGGTTGTAGTGTCTATTTGGTGATCATTAGCAATCTTGGTTACTAGGGGGGGAGTCCCTAACCCAATGATCCATCCGGAAATTTATACTATCCCCATTCCTAATGGACCAACGGATACCCTCATTCAGTAATGGTAGTAATTTCATTAATTGTGTCCATTGCCACGAGGTTTGTCCTTTCTTGTGATATTTTAGAATATGTTGCTCCTTGAGGTATTTTTCTGTAATTAAGGTAAGCCACGGGTTATTTGGTTCTGCTAAAATTTTCCAGATTAGTTTGAGTTGTAAAGCCTTGTTCATATCTTCCGATGTTATTAAACCAAGCCCCCCATTGGATTTTGACTTGCAGATCTCAAAACAGATGACCAGTGGTTTGTGTTTCTGTCCCTTGTTCCATAAGAAATTGCGATTTATCTTGTCTAATTATGTGTGTACAGATTTTGGTAGCAAGAAGCATTGCATAATGTGTTGTGGCTTTGCAGAGAGAGAGTAGTTTTAATTAAGGTGCATCTTCCTGCTTGAGACAGATTGCTCGCTTTCCATCGTTTGAGTTGCGATTTAGTGTTATTCAAGAGGTCAATGAAAGTTTCCTTTGTTGTTCTGCCGTTAATAATAGGGCAGTCTAGGTAGTTTCCTAAATCATATGTATAGGGAATTTCTAGTTCATTATGGATGAGGTTTTTCTGGTGAGATGTTAGGTTCGGAGTTGTTTGAAAATGGGATTTATGTCTATTTACTTTATGTCCGGATAGAGAGGAAAATTCTCTAATCACTTTGTTGATCTGTTCACATGCGATTATGTCGTTAGCAAAAGCCGGCCAGGAAAGGGATCCTAGTTCCATTTTTGACAATAGTGATTCCAATGTCGGGGTTGGGATTCAAAGATTCCTTATGTAGTTCTCGCGCAAGAACCTCTGTCAGAAGTAGAAACAGATATGGTGATAGTGGGTCACCTTGCCTAAGTCCACGTTCTGTGGTAAACAGGTCAGTTGGCTCATTATTAACTAAGACCGAGTAAGTAATCGTTGTTATGCATTCTTTTATACATCATGTGACTCTAGGTGAGAAACCAAGCCGTTCCATAATCAATAAGAGGGAGTCCCAATCTACTAGGTCAAAAGCCTTTTCCATATCTAGTTTAACAACAATCCAGCCAGATTTACTCTTCTTTTTGGTGAAAGAGTGGAAAATTTCATTTGCGATTAATATGTTGTCTTGTATTGATCGACCAGATGTGAATGCACTTTGTAGCGGATTTATTATCTTGGGGATAAACTTTTTAAGTCGTCCTGCTAAGACCTTAGAGATTATTTTATATGTCGTAAAGCATAGACGTATGGGTCTTTACTGAGATGTAGTTCGCGGGTCTTCGCATTTTGGTATCAAGGCTATAAAAGTATGGTTTATTTGTTTTAGGATTCTACCGGTCAGGAAGAAGCTTTTAACTGCTTTGATGACTGTAGGTCCAACAGTATGCCAATATTTTTTAAAGAAACCTATCGGGAATCCGTCAGGTCCAGGTGACTTGTCATTGGCTAGGGAAAACACTACATTTTTTATTTATGAGTTAGTGATTTGTCTGATTAACTAGTCATTTTCTTCATTGGTTATTTCCTTGTGTATATTATCTAGTAGGGTGGTATGAATTTGTTGTGTTTGATGTCGTACGTGAGTATCTTTTAACAAAGTCGTTTTTTTATAATTTCTCTTATATCCGTTTAAGTGGTCATTGTTATACCAACATCAGTTTGGATTGATTTAACTATGTTTCTGTTTCGGCGTCTTGTGACTATTATATGAAATTACTTTGTGTTTGCATCAATTAGGTTAACATGCTTTCTCTTAGCTCTTTGTCCCCAATATTTATTCTGATAGTTCGGGAGGGATGAGTGTTTTATAGTTAGTTGTTGGAGTTTCCTATTTGATTGTTGGTCATATGTTGTGCATAGCTTTGCTTGTATTTCTTGTAATTCGTTTTCCAGTGTCGTTAACTGACGGAAAAGGTTCCCAAAGGTGACTTTACTCCAGGTCTTACTTTTCTTTTTGACTTCCTGTAATTTCTTTGTCAATTTATATAGTTGTGATCCTACCGTGTCTACTCTCCATGAATTTTTAACTAGAGTCTCATTGTCATCCCTATTTGTCCAGGCCATTTCAAACTTAAAAGGTTGTAATTTTGGTTTCTGATTATCTACCAGGTCAAGTGTAATTTGCGTGTGATCTGATCTAATAAACGCATGGTGCTTTGTGTGTAGGTTTGGAGATTATTGAGTAAGTTTATAGCTAACCAAAGCTTTGTCTAATTTCTCATATATTGTCGGCCCCTTGGGACTTCTTTCTCCATGTGTATTTGTTTCCTATTGTGGGCACATCAAATAGGTCATGAGTGTCAATGACTTCCGTTAATCTAGAGAATCTGTTGGTATTTGGTATAGCCCCACCCTGTTTGTCAGATGGGATCAATATTTCATTTAGGTATCCTATTATTATTACCGGTTCTGTGATGCTATCAATGATCTCAGATAGCGATTCCCAGAAATCGTCTTTCTCGTTTTCATGGGGGGGAGGGGGTGCATATACAAATAAAATCATGATTGTTGTGTTTAATGTTTGGTTGTTATACATGGCTTTTATGATTCTATTACTTGAGTCTTGTATGACAAAGGTTTCATTGTTTTGTTGTGACTCTTTCCATAAGAGGCAAAGACCTCCAGAGAGTCATGTCGAGGGGCAGAAATGCATGAGATAAAAACCTAGTTTCCTCCAATCACTATCAGGTGGCGAAGTGTTTAATTTAATTTCTGCAAGAGCTATAATCTTATTATGTTTCGTCTTACAAGTCGATTCTATTTGTGTCCAGATGTTTTTCTTGCCTAATCCTCTAACATTCCAATAGTTGAACTTCATGATTTAGTTTTTGTGTAGAGAATGGGTATTTCTTGTGTGCATTGCTTGCAAAGGAAAGCAATAGCAAGAGTGTGGAAATTTTATTGTTTTTGTGCTGTGTAGGTATGCTGAACCGGATAGCACCCACTACACGAGGCACCAAGGTGTTTAGCTTGGGTATTCTTAGTGCATTCGTTCCTTCTGTTAATCCCTTTTTGCGTAACTATGTTTATTGGTTCGATTTCAATCAGGTAGTTGTAACTTACAATTCTATAGGACGAATTTTTAGATGTAATACGATCATAATGGTTTTCAATCAGAACGAACAGTTAATATGACACCTTGATTGGTACGGTGGTCTTATATAGAGTGCTTGAATGAATCCAAAGCCTAGTAGACTTCGAAAGAATCTGTGTGACAACCTCTATAGGAAAGTTGCAGACATATAAAAAAAAACTAGACAAGCTCATAATAGTCAAGTTTATGTCAAAAGTAAAAGTCCTTTTACAAAAAACCCAGAATATTCTATTTGCAATGTCAAACAACTTGCACCTAAGCGTATAAGAGTTGGTTCTATACTCGGGTTTAAAGGAGTTCATCAGTCTTGAACATTGATAATGCATATTTTATATAGGCATTATAGGTACTTCTTATTGCTATTAGGTAGTTGTTTTGCTATGTTTTGAGTCTAGTTTTGTATATTGCTTGTGAAGTATTCGAGTTCGGAATCTACTCATTTTTAGTGTTTATTATGTAGAATTACATTCCGAACTTGGATGGACTTTGGAAAGACCTTAAGAAGGATGTTTTAGAACATATGGATGCTAGAGAAGGAGCTAGAGAGGAGCAAGGAAGCACGACATTGGGATCTATTGAAGACAATTGAGGAACGACGAACACTTCATAGGCGGCGCCCTCCGCCCTTTGCACGGCGCCCGCCGTTGACCGGTTTTCCGGATACACGGTTTTGGATCTGAAGACATTATTTCATATTATTTTATTCTATTTCCTACTAGGGTTTTTGCCGACTTTGAGAGTCCATATTTAGTTGTTTTTCAGTTCTATTGAGAGGGAGAGAGATTATTATGAGACTATGAACACAATTAGAAAGGATTGGTCTATGAGTTGCTAAACTCATAGTTTCGCATGTGATTAAAAGACATGGTTGTTTGTATTGTGAGGATTTGATTCTATTTGATTATTTCATGTTCTTAGTTATCATCTTGTGCTTAATTTATATTTGTGTTCCTTTCTGTGCCTGATTAACATGTTAGGAATTGCATCTTAGCTATGAATTCGTTTTTGTTTTCTCGATAGCAAACAAAGGTATTGATGATAGTGATGTCTCTTTGTCTTTGTAGTGGATGATTTCAATTGATCTATGTTGTGTAGATTCGATTAGGGCTGAGTTCGGTATGCGTCTATTAGTCTTAATTGATTTGAGTAAATGTGCCAATTGGTCTTGATTACTTGAGGCATTAATGCTATTCTTTAGTGATATTGAATAAGATGAGTAATCTATGCGGATCTCTTAACTTTAGTCAACTAGACATAGGAATATGAATGATTAATAGATCAATCCGAGGACCATGAATTCCAACCATTGTCAGAGAATTGTAGGTGAAATGTTCTTTCTACTTTGATATCAATCTATTTGCGATCATAAATTTGGTTACTTTTACTTATTTGCTACTTGTTATGAATCATTGCTTTGCTATAAGAGTCTTTGCTTAGAGTTATTGAATAGGAAATCGCTTCTCCTTGTGGGTTCGACACGGGACTTCATCGCTATACTAGTAGTTATTTGGTTTATCAAGTGATTGATTGCCTAATCTATTGGTTTGTGTTTAAGTTTGGATATTATTACTGACTTGGAGAAGGGGGAAAGTTCCAACGACGTTCGTCCTGCATCAAACATGCAGAGGCAAAATTGCCAGTAACTTGAGCACAACAAAGGAGAGTGCATAAGGAAACTGCAGTTAGACTCAAGCTTGCAATCATCATATTCTTAAGGTCACAACATTGAATTAATATATAATACATATCTATATGTAGGGTGTGGTTAAAATGGAGAAGGTGCTTAAAATGAAAATAAGGCTTAAAATGAAAATGGGGAAAATAAGGGACACGCACGCCCGATTCAGAAATAAAATACAGTAAACCGTTGTGAACAGGCAAAAAAGAAGAAAAAAACAAAAGGGAACCAGCCCAAGTGATCCCTAACCATCTTCCCCTCTTTCCTTCCAATCAGACCTACCTCTTCCCTCTTACCCCATTGTTCTTCGCTCTCGCCCTCTTCCTCTCTCCCCGAAGATCCTCTTGCCAGCAACACCCGCTAGACCATTGGCCTCCGACGCTGCATCTCCACTCCGGTGTCCTTTCATCTGTGCATGCCGCTGGATCTAAACTCATTCGATCCTAGGTTTGCATCTTTCCCTTCGCCCTTTCTATTCGGATCAATTACCGCCCTTGCTCGCGAGGAGCCTCGACTATCTTCTCTCTCCTAGAGCGGCCATGGCTTCCTTCCCCCTCGCAAGGAGCCTCATTTCATTGCCCGCTCAGCTCGGACCGCTACTGGTAAGTTCCTTTCCATCACCCATCCGTCTCTAATCTCCTAATCTTCCTTCTTCTTCTTCTTTTGATTCCATCTCTCTGCCATTTCATTTACTTGAAAAAACAAAGTTTGGAATAGGTCCTTTTTTCTTGCTTTGTTTGTTATAGGGTTCTCCACTTCTCTTGATTATTCTTGTTCTAGTTGTTAGGGTTTCCCTTTCATCTTATGTTTACTTGTTTTTTTGCTACATTTGAACTGAATCCTTCACTTCGCCTTCTGCATTTGTCTATAATTTGAGCTATGTCGGTGCCAATTTCATGGTTTCCAATCGATTCTCATAATCTAAAATTGTGTGCTATTTCTTGATAATATTTTTTGCTTGTTAGGTTTTAAAGAAAATGTCTATTGTGTGATCATGCAAGACATCTGTTTTGTGGTTTTTTAGGTTGAGATTCCTAGTATTCCGAGACAATAGGGAGTTAATCTTACTCTTCAATCGTGTGCACATTTCTTCAGTCAAACAATGTCTTGTTTCAGGAAGATGGCGATTAACTGATATGATGTTGAACTCTTCTTTGATAATCTAAAAGTGAATAGTTGGTCTCTTCTTTCATAGGTATCAGTGTCAGATTTCGTTTGCTGTGTAGTGCCTTTTCGGTATCATTCCCTATTTCCCTTGAAAGTTCTGGATGTGTAGGGTTGTAGGGGTTTCCTTGTTAGCCACCTGCTTTAGTTATTCTGTTGAGCTGGGCTGTTGCTGATATGTAATGAAGACATATTGGTTTGGTTCCTTTTGAAGTTGCAGATGTTTTGGTTCAATATGCAGCCAGTTCTTTTGAGTTGGATTGAGGCACATCAAATTTCAGCTATGTCGGTGCCAATTTGATCTCCAATTGCTCAATTTTTTTATTAGCTAGATCACAAATCCCTCTTTACTACGCATAATCTTCATGACTTGCATTCAAAATTTTATAGTGAATGATTATAACTTGCAGTGGCCTATTAGCTCAATGGTAGAGCAAAGTGTTTATGCTTCGACTCCTACATAAGCCAAATTGCTTAATTTTAATAATTTGTATTATTTTCCGATAAAAGTGCAATTCCTAATCTTAATTGTGCACTTTATAATCTTATTCTTGCACTTTATCATTTTATTTATGCACTTTCTAATCTTAATTGTGCACTTCATAATCTAATTCACACACTTCATTATTTTGTTCTTGCACTTAATCATTTTATTTATGCACTTTATAATCTTAATTATGCACTTCACAATCTTATTCATGCACTTCATATTTTTATTCATACATCATTTTATTCTTGCACTTATCATTTTATTTGCACAACATAATATTGTATTTGCACAATATAATATTGTATTTACACACCATAATGTTATATATGCATTATATCATCTTATTTGTGCACGTTATCATTTTATTATTGAACTATATAATCTTATTCTTGAACAGGAACAAAAGGAAGACAATCATAAATAGCCTATGCGGGATTTTGAACTCGAACCTTTGTGCATGGGCACATCGTTATACCATTTTTGAGCTACTAGATTTTAAATGACACATGTCGCATTAAAGTACAAAACCATCATAAAAATAGTAGCCCATAAAGAAAATACTTGGTAGGAAACTTACTTTACATTAGGAAAATGCACATTTATTAATAATAATCTTTATTGTATTATTTGTTCACTTTATATTAGGAAAATGCATAGTTTTCACTTTTTAAAATAAAGACAAAAAATGTGATGTAGCATATTTTGTTGCATTTTGTAATCTTATAGATGCACCTTATAATATTATTTCAAATAAAAATTACGGGCTAAAATCTGTAATTTTTATAATTGAAATAAGGGCGATATTGGTAGAAATAGAAAGTATGGGAGAGGTGGTTAGAGGTGTCAATCGGGCAAGTCGGGCCGGGTTCGGGTTCGGTTAGTCGGGTTTCGGATAATGTCTAATAATTTGGTCATTCGGTTGGGTCGGGTTCGGGTTTCGGTTGTATCGGGTTTCGGTTATTCGAGTTTCGGTTGTCTCGGGTTTTCATTATTTCAATATTCATTTTAAAAAATTTACTAGAATTTATCTTAAAGTCGGGTTATTTCGGGTTTCGGTTATAACGGGTTCGGGTCTTAATGGATTTCGGTTGAATCGGGTTCGGTTCATTCGGATTTCGGGTCCAAAATGGACGGGTTGAATCGGTGTTCAAAACAATCGGTTCCGGGTCGACCGGGTCGGATTTTCGGGTTCGGATCGGGTTTTGCCAGCTTTAGAGGTGGTGACATTTACCTCATAATTAGGGTCTTTTACCCATTTACCAATTTACCCCATAAAATTAGGCACATTTGCACATTAATTAGGTCCATTTATCTATTACTCATTTAATTAGGCTCATTTACCTTTAAATTAGGCTCATTTACCTTCAAAATTGGACCACTTTCATTTTAAGAGGGATTTTTCATTTTAAGAACCATTTCCATTTGAACCATTACCTCTATATGTAAATCTTTATATGTTATATTAGGTTAAAAGCATTTGCCAAGATGCATATTATTCTCTTCTTGGATTTTGACAAATTATATTTAGATAAATCATTTAAATAATGTGATTATTTTAAAATATCTATATATATACTCTTTAAATGAGAACTATTTTTTAATTAATTAAATCACTGTTAATTATTTTTTTTAAACAAAGTCACAATTATATTAAATTATTTATTATTTATTACTGACCAATGAGAGTGATTTAAAATAACTATATCTATGTATGGTACTTTAAACCAAAAGATTTTTTTTAAAATTTTCTGAAAGATTTATAAGATTCTTTTATTATAAAGATTTCTATGATTTTTTTTTGTTTACTTAATCGACTCTATCTTTCTTATTTATCCTAAGTTTAATAATATTTTATAATATTAATTTAATATATTAATATTTTACTTAAAAAACTGTGTTTTATGGTGTGAGAACTGATCTACTTATTCTTAAAAACACACCTAAATACATATTGAGAAATTTTGGTGAAATATCACCTTTTGAACTTTGATTAGTTAATTAATACCTTTAAGTTATTTACGTTCTGGCTATATACACCGCAAATCATGCACGTCCTTAAGGACGTGCAATATTAGACATAAGGACGTGCAATATTATTAGGCCCGTACCACCCAACCGGCCTCTTTCCCTTCCATTCTCCTTCCCTCGCCATCAGATCTGCATCTCCTCGCTCCGCCCAACCATGGTTCCTCTTCCTCATCTTCCTCTGCCGCACCCTCTCCCTCCGTCGTCCGCTTGGGATCCACCTTCCGTCCACCGCACCGCCTTCTTGGATTCGCCGGTGCCGCTGGAGATCTCATTTTCTCCTCCTCCAGGATCCAATCCCTAAGGGCCTCCGGTAAGCCCGTTACTGCCCTCAACGAGTTCCGCTCAATTTCCATGGCTCGCGCATCTGAATCAAGCGCCAAATTAAGGTGTCTACGATTTCGTTGTAAAGGTTTGTCCTTCTCCAAATCTGCCCTCAACCGTGAAGACTCACAGTCATGTGTTTGCCCTAGGTCTCAAAACCAGTGCTTCTGGATCGGAGATTTTGACTCCCCCGATCTCTTTCCGGTGCTTCTCAGGTATTTGATTTTTTCACATTTTTTATTACCTTTCGGAGCTTTGATTTTGTGCAATTGACGAGTCTGATGCAATCCGATTTTGCTTGTTTGATGTTTGAGTTGTTCAGTAGTTTGTATCTGGAGCTTGAAATTGGGGTGTGAAATTGAAATGTCTTGCAGGCAAAATAGCTCAGGAAAACAGTGAAGGGAAAAATGATTCCAAGCTTCAATGATTTTCATTTGTGCCTTTTATTTGGATTCGGTTCAGGTGCAAATATTTGGGTCATCCAGGTACAACTCTCTGTGCCCTTTAGGTTTATTGTTGCATCTGGTGTTGTTTTATTCTAAAATTTGGTAAGTGTTCCTTGCATTATAAGGTTTCCACTGTTGCATCTGGTGTTGTTTTATTCCAAGTTACTGGTCATTGGAATCATGGAAGGATAGGAACCCCCCTGCTTTGATTTTTTTTTTAAAATATTACAGAGGGTGTTGGATCAGCTATTCTTTTTACCTCCATCTGAAGGTTATGCAAGGCATATTAAAATATAAATGTTGGTTAGCTATGAAGCTTACCATAGAAAAACTTTTTTATTATTGCCAAGTTCCCTTCTAGCCAACCTATGGTGAATGCTGGAGCTGATGTCAAAAAATGATAAATTTGTTTTATCTTGTTTGGCAATGACACCAAGGATGACATAGAGAGCATTGAAGCACCGCTTCTGGTGTGAGATCTGTCCTATTTATTTACCAGCCAAGTCATCAAGAGAGAATGTGGTAAATCCAGGCTCTTTATCTTCAAATAAAATTTATCGTCTCTCCCTCCCAAGTCCTCTAAAATATGAAGAAATGCTGCAGGAGTCCAAGTATGCCCTTGTGGTCTTGTTGATTCAATCATTGGACCTTTCTAAATTTTTTGTCCAGTGAGATTCTAATGCATATCATCAGGGATATGCCCATTTCAGTGTAGTTTTGAAATCCTTTGATGTTTAAAGATGCATTCTCCTCCATTTGTTTCATTATAATTCATTTTTGGTGTGATTTGAATCTAAAAGATGTACTTTTGTACTTTGACGAAGAAGAAATGAAAGTATCCTGGTTACCAAGGATTTAATCAAATTAGCCGATTTCAGGCTTGCTCAGGAGGTTATTTCTGAAGCACCCTATACAGAATATGTCTCAACCCGTTGGTAAGTTGTCGTTCCATTGTGTTGCTGGGTCATTTTGGATAATGATTGTAATGATTAATATGACACTGTGATATGATTATGCTGAGGCAGGTATCGGGCTCCTGAGGTGTTGCTGCAATCTCAGTCATATACGCCAGCAGTTGGTAAGAATGTTTTAAACAATTTAGTGACCTTTTAATCAGTTTTGCTTAGACACTGAAAGTTTTTTTTTTCTTTTTATCTGTTCAGAAATGTGGGCAATGGGAGCTAATTGAGTTTACTCTAAGACCATTATTTCCTGGTTTAAGGTATTCTTTTTATTTCCTGGGAGCTAATTGAGTTTACTCTAAGACCATTATCTGTTCAGAAATGTGGGCAATGGGAGGCTGAATTGTTTACTCTAAGACCATTATTTCCTGGTTTAAGGTATTCTTTTTATTTCCAAATGGTAAATGCTAGTATTACCTGTAGTCTGTGTTAACACCGGCTAATTGAGTAAAACATTTTGTATGTTCTCCTTTTTGCGTACATCATTAACTAGTACTCCTAAAAATTATACAGTGAAGCTGATGAGATCTACAAGATATGCAGTGTAATTGGCACTTCTACGGAGGAATTTTGGACACATGGGATGCGGCTTGCACGTTCAATGAATTATCAGTTCCCACAGGTCAGTGTTTCTCTCCAAAACTCCTTTAGAACCGTAAGCTCTTTGTCTAAAAGCAGTTTTATTTCATTTAGTGTCATTTGTAAATTTTTCTTACTGTATTGTTTGAATGCATCTTGTAAGATTAAAATAGTGGAATGAGTTTTTTCTGCTCAATATCACTGGTAAATCTGTCCTTCAATACACTAAACTTGTTTCATCTAAAGAGTTTAATGAATTGATGATTCTTGTCCCCATCTTCTTGTGTTTCATATGCTTCTTTGATATTTTATTTTAAGCTTCTAAAAGCACAACTGCTTCAGGTTTTTCAAGTTCACTACCGATCATAGCAAAGATGAAAAGCGACTTCCAAATTCGCCTTGTCCCCATGGCCGATAAATCTACTGTTTTCCAAGGGCAAGGAAGACGTAGCACATTTATCTTCTCTTGCACCGCCTAGATAGAATGCGAGTTTTATATAGTTAGAAAATGCATATTCCGTTAGTGAGTAGGTTCTTTGTAAATTCATTAATGAAATGCACCTTTGATTGCATTTTTGCGAGTCGTGCATCTCGTTGAAGCGTGGAACTTTTGGTTCCGTGTTGCTTGTATTCGAATGAGATGTCAAAACAATCTCCTAATGCAATGGACAAATGCATATTGTCTTCAGACTTGCTTGATTTAGAAGTCATCCAGCCCTTTCAGAATGACTTGATTTAGATTGTATCATTTTATTTATACATTGCAACTACTTGAAGATAAAGGTCATGATCCATAACTATAGATCCATTTTGAGCTGTAAAATGATTTCTATGGCGGTGATGGTGTTGTGGTTCAATGTTGTGACTTTGAGCTTGGTATTGGTTGACATGACCCAGTTTATGAGCAACCACATATCATAAGTTGTCATCTTTTTCAACAATTTCATTCCCAATATACCCAAAACATGGTTAGTTGCAATCTCACAAGTCAAAACTAGAAAAGTTAAAGATGGTTCCATATCAAACGGCAAGTATCCATTGACAAAAATCAACTTGGGATTTTACAATAAAGCCTGACCCTTTCGTTTCCTATATAGTTCATGCCATTTTTTAAATGGATATCCAGTATGTTTTTTTATGATGAAAATTTTAGTGGTCAATAAAATAGAAATAATTTGTTGTCATCATTAACTCCCGAGCTTCTGATTTTGAGAGATCGTATTGCCTTGTTTGGTGGCACTGTTTTGATTCCACATTTCATACTCAATGTCATCAAATTTTAAAAAATATCATTACAAATGATTGAGATCAATTAATTTTACTTACAAATGTGTCATCAATGAATAAAAGTAACCAATAAAATTGTCATTAATAAAAAGATGTCATCAATGACTTGTAAACAAAAAATGTTATCAATAAAAATGTCATCACAAATGATTGAGATCAATAAAGTGTAATAACAAATGTCATCAATGAATAAAAATGTAATAAACATGTCACCACAAGTGATTGCATAAATGAAGTGTAATCACAAACGTGTCATCAGTGAATAAAAGTAGAATCTATGAAAATATATCATATACAATTGATTAAATTAAAAAAAAAGTGGCGTCAAACGGTTTGATTAAAAAAATGACATCAAATAATTACATTAGAAAAATGGCATCAAAACACTACTTTGAAAAACTTCCATCACATTAAAGAAAAAAATGTCATCAAAACACTACTTTGAAAAAATATGGCATCACGGTAAAAATATCATAAAAAAATTGACATAAAAAAGTGTAATCAGTAGTCAACAGTAAAAAAAATTGCATCAATAGTCAACGTGACATCACATTAAACAAAAAATGTCATCAAGGTTTGAAAAAAATTGGCATTAAAAATGTGTCATCAAACCATTTTATTAGAAAAGTGACATCAAAGTGAAAATAAAATGTAATAAAAATGGCATCAAAAAATAAAAAGACGAATTAGTTGGTCAACGTTGACCGGTCAATGATCAACCGTTGACCATTGACTTTATTTGGGAAGGGTGCTAGCTAACCTAATTTAATTAGTTTGGTTGCTAATCACCTCATTGAAGGTTCAAAATAGGCTAGTTAGTAAAATCACCCATACATATTTAAATAGTAATCGATATTTAAAAGTAAACACTTATATTTATTTAGTGACGGATGGAGTAACTTCACTATCACGGAATAGTACTTCACTATCACGGAATAGTCTTTGACTTCAACTCTAATGACATTAACATAGACCTGTCAAACGGGTCATTCGGATCGGGTTCGGGTCGGGTTACTTCGGGTCTCGGGTAAAACGGGTCCCGGGTAAAATGGGTCCCGGGTAAAACGGGTCCCGGGTATTTTCGGTTTGACTAGAACCCGGGTTTGACCGGGTTTGACCGGGTTTCGGGTCATTTCGGGTCGATTTCGAGTTTGTCAATTTTTTCCATTTTAAATCAAAAAAAATCATGATTTGACAATTTTGCAATAAATTTTAATTATATATAAAAAAATTAATTATATTTAATTAAAAATCAACCGGGTAATCCGGGTCACCGGGTCAATCGGGTAAAATCGGATCAAAAATACCGGGTCAATCGGGTCACCGGGTCGAAACCCAGATGACCCGGAAAATTTCGGGTTTTTCGGGTTCGGGTCGAAAAAAATTTCCGGGTCAAAATTTCCGGGTTCGGGTCAAAAATTTTCCGGGCGGTCAGGTCGGGTCGACCGGGTCGGTTTGTGTTTTGACAGGTCTACATGAACATATGAGACCGAACTTATTAATAAGATAAATGGCAGTTTGGGAATTTTAAAAATCATACACATCCTCCATGCTGTGCATCAGTGGATGACGAATTTATGCACAAGACCAGCTGGGGGAATAAAATAAGGTTAACTGAATCGTGGAGGAATTGACTACAATATATGACTTTGTAATTAATTTATTTATTTATAATCGGCCAAAAAAAAAACATTAGCGGATGAGGTAGCTAGATATGATAAAATAGTTAAAATTGATGGATTATTTGCGTTATAGGTTAATAAGTTAGTAAGATGTTTGAAAAACCTAGCCGTTAGGATAGTTCATGAAAACTTCATAATAAAAATCAAAAGCTCCGAAAAATATGATTGAGTAGCAGTTGAAAAAAAATTAATCCAAAAATTAATTATATTAAATTCTTATATTTATTTTATATAAAAGCTCCGTGCCAAACGAAACCTTAGTGTTCAACACGCTATTGAGCAACGAATTCCCCCCTTTAAAAAAATGAAATCCCTTCTACTAACTACGCGCTTGACGCGCCGCCCGCTTTCCCTTGGCCCCTTCAGCCCCGCCGGCCCTTGTCTCACAAAGATCTGCCCAAATCGACACCCTAAATCCGGTGTTAATATGCACCACTTCCTCCGATCGTCACCAGCGGTGCCTGTTCCCACTCAATGCTACAATAATTCTCAGGGGGTAGCTCCCCCCTGGGTTATTTCAACCTATAAAGCGTCGTCGGCCTTAATTCAAAGAGGTCTCAGCAAAAAACCCTCAATTCAAAGTACATGGAAGCCTGATTCAGTGAATCGAAGCTTCCTTCAGGGCCGCGTAACTCTCTATAAGCGATTTCAGAGGTTGATTTGGCTTGTTTTCTGGCGAGCTAGGGTTACCGTGTTTATCTCGGGCGGAGCTTGCGGGTGCGGGCGGCTGTTCTTCTTCGAGGCTGTCGTTGGTTTCCGTCTTCGTTCGCTCGGATGCAACTTCCTTTGCTTCCTGGTACTATTCGTTCCACTTGATCTATACTCCTACAATTTCTACCCATTACTACTCTGTGCCTTTGCCTTTCATACCAATTTTTGGAGTTTATTTTCTAATGATTATAATTCTTGTTCCAAATTGTTACTGGTTGGTATATTGGAATCTTTTCGTGGCTTGTTTTACCACCTCTATCATGATTTTACTCGTTCTATGTATTTTAGTAATGTTTTCCGGAAGTACTCCCGGGGTTTACCGATGGGTCTTGAACCTTGGCTGTTGGTAATTTACTTTCCTACCATTATTAAGTCTTTGAGGCTTTTTAATCTTGGTCTCTACTTGGTGAATTCCTGTTTTGAGCTTCTGAGTTACACCTATATTTGCTTTATACGGCTGAATAGTATGCTTACAAGGCTCATGCTTTTGAAATGGGTTAGTTCTCACCCTTTTTCCCTTTTGTGCACCACTGCTTTTGATTTTACTCCTTTAGCTTGGAGTTGCATCTCTGATCCTATTACTAGTACACTATGTGGCGTTTGGTCAAGCTCAGTTCTGGCTTGGCTCACCCAATGCTCTTATTTATCACACTTGTTCGTTAGCGAGCTTCTACTTGTGCTTTTGAATTGGTTCGGTCTACTTCTATCAGAGTTTACACAAACTCCGTCTCTGCTTGGTTGTCGTTGGCTCCTGTGCTCTTGCTGTTGTATTTGCAGGTTCTCCTTCGTACGGTCGAACACCTGGGCATACTACTGTCTTCTTCTATTCCGTCTTGGGGATAATATCTCATCCTTACATGGATTCTCTCTAAAGCCACAACCTGGCTATCAGCAGTTACTTAAGGCACAATACGGCCTCTTAAAAAGTTGTTTGTTTAGTACCAACTCTGTTTGTATTTCCAAATTACATGTCGATGTCGTTGTTATGTGCCTCTTACAAAGTTATCAGTACCGGTTAAATCCCACAAGGTGCCACTTACAAAGCCTTACAGGCATTCTTAGGCTCCACCCGATTGCCATAACAATAGCGGTTAATGCCATGTATATATCTTCCTTTCGAATCAGATGTTCCGCACATTGCCTACGGGCCTTGTCGAGCACCACATTTGTTTCTACACAAAACCTTCCAACAATTAAAAGACCTATTCCATGGCTCTCTTTTATTAAGACTGCGCAAGTCGATCCCAAATTAGTACAAACAGATCGCCTTCAAAGGTTTTTATGAATATATGCACTTGGAACTCCCTCGGCATCCGGAGTCGTAATTTCTGGACTAATATAGATATTTCCTGCCAAAATAATAATATCAACGTTCTCGCCCTATTAGAAACCAAGACTGATAAGGTCCCTACAGAAAGCACTCTGCGTAAGTGCGGTTTCTCAAATGTTGCATTTGACCCGGCAATAGGATTCTCCGGTGGTATTTGTCTTATGTGGAAAGATATCCCAACCTCACAAGGTTCCATTGAACTGATTTCGGTCCATCACCGTTTCATTCATTTTAACTACTCGGATTACACTACTAAACGGTGTTTTGCTGTTCTGGTGGTCTACGCCCCACCAGATGAGCGTCGCAAACAAGTCTTCTGGGAAAGAATCTCCCTATATATACAGTCACTACTGATCCCATTCTGCATCATGGGAGACCTAAACGAAATAGCTTCCCCAGCTGACAAACTTGGCGGAGCCTATCCATCGCCATCACGTTTTACTCGATTACTAGACTTGAAGAATAAATTATCACTCCTAGAAGTACCTTCTTATGGTGGCCAGTTTACTTGGCAGCGCAAGTCGAAAGAGGTTATCACCTGTTTGGAAAAACTTGATCGTTTACTTATCCACACAGACATGCTTACCATCTTCGACTCCATTCGCACACAGATTCATCCTTTTACTAGGTCTGACCATGCTCCTATTTCCACTGACTTTCGCCACAACATTCAACCTAGAAATAGACCTTTCAAGTTTGAAATGGCTTGGGCCTCAAGGGCCGATTACAGAAACTTAGTTTCACAAGCTTGGAGAACAAATCCACAGGGCTCTCTAATGTTTAAACTGCTGCAGAAGGCTAAAACTCTTAAAAAAACTTTCCAAAACCTGGCATAAGAATACTGTACGTAATATCCATAACCAAATTCTGGTCACAAATCAAAAGCTTATGCAGTTCCAAACCTCACTCATCTCAAACTATAATAACAAAGATGTTCAGATACTTAAACAATTACTCAACAAGAGAGAACGTATGCTTGACTTTCACCGTCGCTACTGGAGCCAGCGGGCTAAGGTAAAACATACCAAACTTAATGACTCCAACTCAGGATATTTTCATAAAATCGCGACTGCTAAACGTAGCAGAAAGATGATCAAATCTATCCTACTTCCAGGTGGGGAGCACACAACTGATTTTCATTCAATCCAACAAGAATTTGTGCGTGACTTCAAAATCTGTTTTAGAGCCTCGACGGCACATGGTTTGGATCTGTCGCCAGATTTAGCGGTCATTCCAACGCTAGTTTCTCAAGCAGACAATGACATGCTCTCTGCTCCTGTAACCAACAATGAGATTAAATCGGCCGTATTTTCAATGAGTCCGGATAAGGCTCCGGGTCCTGATGGCTTCCCAGCCGGTTTCTACCAAAAGTTCTGGCCTACAGTGGGCCCTTCTGTAATTAAAGCAGTCAAAGCTTTTTTCGTCAGCGGTAGACTTCTACGACAAACAAACCATACATTCATTACTCTACTCCCAAAGTGTGAGGACCCAACTGCAGTAAACCACTACAGGCCTATCAGCTTATGCTCAACAATCTACAAAATCATAGCTAAAATAATTTCAGCACGTTTAACCACAATTTTTGATAAACTTATACACCCTCTACAGGGAGCTTTTACGAAAGGGAGAGCTATATAGGACAATATTCTGATCGCTCATGAAGCATTGCATTCGTTTCGGCTAAAGCAAGGCAAAGTAGGCATGGTTGCTCTTAAGTTAGATATGGAAAAGGCTTATGATCGTATTGAGTGGTCTTTTCTATTCCAAGTCTTAGCTAAGTTTGGGTTCAATGAACTCTTTATTAACAGAATTAAGGAATGTGTTTCAACTGTATCCTACTCGGTCCTCATAAATGACGAACCTACCACGGTGTTTCAACCCACAAGAGGTTTAAGACAGGGAGACCCCCTCTCCCCTTTTCTTTTTGTTCTAGCTTCTGAAGTACTAGCACGTACCCTGCATAACCAAGCGTTAACTAGTCGGGACCTTGGTATCACCTTCGGTCGCCCGGGTATCAAGATTCCCTTCCTAGCGTTTGCTGATGATATTCTTATTTTCTACAAAGCTTCCCAATCAGCATGCACCTCGGTGCTGTCAATTTTGGACAGATACTGTTTAATCTCAGGTCAAAAGGTGAATCTACATAAATCTAGCTTCCAAGCATCTCCTAACACGACTACTACAGCCATAGCGTCTACTATTGCCGTTCTCGGCATTCCTCAGGCAAACAATTTTGACAAATATTTGGGTTGCCCGGTAGTCAACGGGAAGACCAATAAGGATACATTCGCTGATGTGGTTCTCAAAACAAAAAACCAACTTACGAAATGGAAAGCCTCAAATCTATCTGCTGAAGGGCGACGTGTGCTCATCAAAGCAAATCTTAGTGCTAAACCAATTTTTATTATGCAAGCATTTTTGCTGCCTACCCACATTCTGCATGAGCTGGATAAAGTGTATCGTCAATTCTTTTGGAACAAAACCTCTGCAGCACCACCGCTGATTAGTTGGGACAAAATCTGTTCAGACACAATGAAGGGTGGTTTGGGAATTCATAAGGCTGAGTCTATGAATATAGCTCTCCAAATGAAGCTCCTTTGGAAAATAATCTCTGAACCAGACAATATCTGGGTCCGTGTTATCTCACAAAAATATCTGAAAGGTTGTGATCTTCCCAGTTATAACAAACAACGCCAAACCTCGTGGCAATGGTCCCGCCTTATGTCCATCAAGCATCTGTTCCTCCCGGCCCTTCAATGGAGGGTCGGAAACGGGGAAACCATTGATTTCTGGTCTCATAACTGGGCATTTCAGGAGTCGTTAAGTTCTAAGACGGTTAACCCCATCCCAGATAATCTCAAAGGTATTTCGGTCGCTCACTTCATCACCAATCGTCAGTGGAACATAAGGTGTATTTATGGCTCATTGACGAATGTTCTGGAAAAAGATGTTATCGACCACATTATTGGTATAACTCTGCCGACTAATCCATTCACGGATCGACTGTATTGGGGACCCAGTAAAAATGGTTGGTTTTCCATTGCCTCAGCCAACTCCTTCCTTTCAACGAATGTCGGGTTGCCAGATTTCGATTGCGGTTGGATCTGGTCTCTCGATGTGCCCCCTAAAGTGCGACACTTCTTATGGAAAATCGCTCATGATGGTCTCCCGACTAAAATCAGATTGCTAAAATCACATATGGTTGTACCTGCGGGTTGCGCTTTCTATGGAAACACAAACGAATCAGGTGATCACCTCCTTTTACACTGCCCTATGGCTACAGACTTGCTAAAAGCGCTACGACTACACATCCCGGGGCATATTACTGCCGCTGTTGGCATGGGCAATGTGATTCCGCTCACCAAGATAAAATGTGCGATTGGACCAAAAAATTTTGCCGCTCTAGCCTCGGCATGGTGGGCCTTGTGGTTCTTTAGAAATCAACTCGTTTTTTAGCACACCAACAAGGTATCTATCAACGAGATATTGCTATTCCATAGTACAACGGTACACTGCTGGGAACAATCAAAAGTTTTAGACGACGACCCGACGAACCCACTGAACTCTAACCCTCGGATTCACAACTATATACAGCGTAACGGTTCAAAGGGTTCTTCGCACTTTGGGCGGAGCCAAAATCGAAGTGGGAAGTGGGATAAACCCCCACAAAATTGCTATAAGCTCAATTTTGATGGCTCGGTCCTCCCGAGTGGCAAATCTTCTTATGGGTTTGTCATCCGTGACTCTGCTGGTTTGGTAGTCTCTGCTGGCAGGTCGATTTGCACTCATATATCGGTGATCTATGCTGAGAACCTCGGTCTCAAGATGGGCTTGCTACGAGCAAAGGAGCTACAACTTTCGAAACTTCTGATCGAAGGAGACAACTTACTAGTTATAAAAGCTCTACTTGGGGATTGGAAATGCCCCTGGGAAATAGAGATGCTACAAGCTGATATTCTGTCTGATATCTCGTCCTTTACTTATATTGCTATTCGTCATATTTTCAGGGAATCTAATGCGGTGGCTGACTACCTTGCTCGTAGTGCCCATGCATCCCCTGCCGACGTCTGCTGGGAGGATGATCCAGAACTGCTTGTTCTCGTCCGGAAGGACGCGTTAGGAAGGGCCTCTGCTGCGGCCGACCCGACCTAATTCTTATCTTGCGTCCAAAAAAAAAAAAACACGCTATTGAGCAAACTCAACCTATATCTGACTTTGGATAATAGATTAAGTGCTCGTTTGGATTGGTTTGAAAAACCCAGGAAGTGGAATATCCCAGGAAGTTGGATAGGATATCTGCGTTTGGTTAAAAAAATTGACCTTCAAAAACCCAGAAATTGAAATTCCCATGAATTTAAATTCCTGTGTTTCACAGGAATTGGAATTACCAAGGGGGTACATGGTAAGACAACTTCCACCATTTTCTTACTAATAAAAATCCCTTATTTATCTCAATATATCAAATCCACCTGTTTTTCATTTTTCAACCAAACGTGTTTCATAAAATCCCAGAAAGTGTAATTCATGGGAAGTCTACTTCCCATGAATTAAATTCCCGGGAAGTAGACTTCCTACGTTTATCCAAACGAGCACTAATAGGTAATTACCCATATTCGATTAAGAGGTTCGATACGAGTTGAGATCATCTACAAGACTACAACCTATGGCTATAATAGATCGGGTACACCATAAAATTATTTTTGTTATAAAAAATGTTAAAAAATTATATTTAACTTATATACACCCATATTTATATGTTTATAAAATTTTGTCATAAAAATAATGTTTTAGACAAATAAAAAAATCATTTTCTAAAATAACTCATATTTTCATCATCTATAATTATTAAACATAATTTTTTTATAATAAAATTTTATAAATACTAGTGTAATACCCGTGCCTTGAAGACACGGGATTTTGATTTATTTCAAATTGAACATCATTCTATATATCTATATAATAATATATTAATATATACTTGTTTACAACGAAAATAATATGAATAAAGTATTTTTTTTAATTTATAAATTAGTTGGAAAGAGATACAACATAAATTTTAAATGATTTAATAAGGTAAATTAGTAATAAAACTCAAACACGCAACCTATTATAATTCGAAATACATATATAATTATTATCATTAGGATAAAACTAAAAAGAAAAATATAAGTTGTTATATAATGATTACAAAAAATCATAAGCGCATGATTGTGCGAATACTTTTGAAGTTATGTACATATACATAACTTATTCATTATTTTCATGAGAAAGATGACTAGAAAGAGGGAGAAATAAATAGAAAAAATAAAGGTAAGATGGTAAAAAAAAAAGTGATCTTAGGCGCCTTATCTAGTATGTAAAATAAGTAATGTTTGTAAGTCTTAATTAACTTTTAAAATAAGTAAATTGTAAAAAAAAATTGGCTCTAATTGATTTTTATAATTAACTTTTGAAATCTAATACTCACAAATTAATTATTTTTACTAACTTTGTAAAAAAAATTTGCAGGTCTTAAAATATTGAAATTATAATAAGGGACATCTAGTGTGTATAGAATAAATATAGATGTAAAATATTCATTTTGGAGATAAATATTTTTTTCTTCGATATTTGAAGCCAAACACCCAAAATTAATCATAAAAGAGTGTTTATTTATTTATTTATTTTAATTGATAATATATGCAAATTTCACATTTTCTTTTTCTCAAAATTCTTCAATTTTTGTATTCCAAATAGTCATTTAAGATGTTTAAAATAAATGTAATTTATATCTAAAACATCTTATGTTAAAAATATATATAGATGTCAAGTAGAATGTGCAGAGGAAGTATAGATTTAAAATATTCATTCTGGACAATTATTTCCCTCAAATTTTGAAGGTTAACAGGTGCAAAAATAATTTGTTCTTAAAATTAATGACATTTTGCTTCTATCTCCAAAATTATTTAAAAAAATTCAATAAAATTTTTAGATGTCTATATTGTATAATAAATGTAAATTTTAAAAAGAAATATTATTTTGACAATCAATATTTTTGTATAGTTGATTTTTATTTTGACATTTCAATTAAATATTCTTATTAATTCTTAAGTTATAACATTTCAATATATTAGTCAATTTAGTTATATACATATATAAATATAAGATTATGTAAACATTTGATATTTTTTATTTTTAGATATTCTAATTTTTTTTTAAAAAAAAAGGTTACATAAAAAATTATGGATAAGACTTGTATAAATATGTGTACCAATTAATATATGGCTTCTGATCATTATGGTTAGAGTTGGCAAAATCTGACTCTACCCGAGAAATCCGACCGACTCACCTGAACCCAGACTCGATCGAAACTGTGGTCCGATGTATCAATGTACATAATCTTTTTTATGAAAAAAGGGAAATAAATATATTTAAAATATATCAAAAATTGATATAAGCATATCAATTTAAATAATATTTGTATGAAAAATAGGAAACAAATATATGTAAAATAAGAAACAAATAATTTCAGCAATAATATTGACCAATAAGAAAATACCATTTGAATAAAAAAAATTCAACTTTAATTGTGAGCGTGACACGTCAGGAAAATGTTAGCAGAATTAGTAATATTAATAGAAGATTAATAGATATAAGTATGATTGTATAATTTTTAGAATTTTTTTAACATTGTTTTATAAGAAAAATAATTTTGTGGTGTATCATAGGTTGTATGGGGATCCAACTCGTTGGATACTGACCTTTGCTGATGCAAAAAGTGAGCTAGATTTAAGGCAAATTTGCAAAACTATACCATAAAGATGGCAAGTTTGCAAAACTAGCATTACTAGTGGGAAAATTGCAAGGGAGGAGGAAAATGCTAGTTTTGCATTTTTTTTTTTACCTATTCATCCGGTTTTAGGTAACAAAGTAAAAAAAGGAAAAGGAAAAGGAAAGGCATAGTTGAGGGTTATTCCATGCGTCAGGGAGAAAGTTGTATGGAAAATGAGAGGAGATAGGGAGTTATTCCATGTGCATTAAATATCAGATCCCACGTGCATTAAATGCATACAGTTCCCGCCTAAAATTAGCAGGGAAAGATCATTGGGAGGAAAAGTAAAAGAGCAATCATTGAAGCTGATTGGAAAGCAAATGTGGACCCAGTTAGCAGTTATATGCTAGACAATAGGAAACATGTGACAACAACTGATTATTACATGTACGTCATGCAAAGGGTGACATGTGTCAAATCCAAAAAGCAAATATTAACGAAAATGGGTAAGAAAGGTTACGATATTTGTTTTACGTACCGGATAAAATTAATGTGTTAGTTATTATGTTTTACGTGCCACCAACATCTAAACTTGTGCCATAAAAATAAAATTTCATGCCAATGAGATTTCGATGCCTACGAATTGCTAACAAATCCATGAAGTCCACGAATCATCCCATAGAGAATCTTAAGTTGCTGGCGTAGTTTAGCATTCGATTGACACACGATATTAAGTTGCTGACACGTATTTCGTATTGGTTGACATGCAACTGGTCACTGGGTTGTCCGTATTTTCGATTCTTTTTCAACGACACCACTTCCACTTTTCCTATCTCATCTATTTCTCTCCTCTGGGAAAAGCTGATTTTCCCTCTCTCTCATCTACATTTAATGCTCTCTCTCCCTTTTTCATGAAATGCTCTCTCTCTCTCTCTCTCTATATATATATATATATATATCCCACTTGCATGCCTCCTTTCTCTTTTCCTCCCCCTCTCTCCTCTACCCACCGGCTAGTTTTGAAAAAGAATTAAACCCATTATTACTTTTGTAAGTATTTTAGAGGGAGTGCTACTTTTGCAAACACCTATTTTTTTTGGTATATTCAATACCATTTTCTCTAGATTTAAACCCACCCAATTTAAATTTATATATATGTTTTTAATTGATAATTATATTAAATATACATACTAAATTTCATTAATTAATTATACTGTAATAAACAAAGAAATTGTGTTTTTTTACTGTCCGATTTAAAATGATAATAAACAAAAAGTAAAATAAAGTTCGTACCTAGGCACAATTTGAGGATAAAATTCTGAGAACTTTTCTTTGTACAACCAGTTCCATATCTTCTACCGTCACCGGTATAGCCAGAGGGACAAGTGCAGCGAAAGCTCCCTATTGTATTCACGCATCCCTTTGAACAGTTACTCAAAATCGGATCAGCACATTCATCTATATCTGCATCAATTTATTTAACAACCACATTAAATTCCATATCGATTTTCGTAATAATTCCGGTATGAAATCCAGTATGGAATGGGAGTTTTATGAGATTTATTTTATTTTTAAATTTTAAGATTGGGATTTAACTTCTAAAACCACTAATTAAACGGTCTAAATCGTCCGTCCAAAGCGAGAGTTGATGATAGGGGATTTGGAGCCGTTAACGATAGGGGTGGGCATTTCCAATTAATTGCAATTGCAATTAATTGTTTTGCAATTAATTGAAATTTCAAGTAATAACAGTTTCAATTAGTTTTTGAATTGAATCCACCAATTAATTGGATACCAATTAATTGGTAATTTCAATTCAATTCATCAGTTAATTGGATAATTGAATTAGCCTTAATCCGACGTCCCCAGAGCCAAAGTCCTTATTCTATTCGTCTCCAACTTCATCCCCTTCCTCGACTCCCGCACCCCACAGTTCGTCGCCGTCTACTACGGCTTCTCCTCCAACAGCTCCGCCAAACTCTCCGCCTACGCCCTCAGCGACCTCTTCTCCACCGCTGCAATCTCTGCTTCGCTCAGATCAAAATTCAGATCTAGAAATCCCCTACCAAAAGCTCACCTGCGCTGGACGCCTCCTCTTCGACGGCTGCTACCTCCGCTACGACCCCCCCTCTCCTCCGAGTTCCTCAGATCCCTAGATCGAACCGGCAATCGCACCACCAGCAGAGGTAGTGGGAGTCCTTACCTTTGCGGGATTCGAAGACGAGCGCACGCCAGCAGAGACGGTGGCAATCGCACCAACACACTGGATTCGAAGACGAGCACACCACCAGCAACTTATACAGGAAATTCGACGGAATTGAAGATCGAAGAGTGGAGTCCTTACTTGTGCGGGAGGCGACGAAGGCGAGGAGGCATTGGGATTGGGGAGAGAGGTAGTGGGAGACGAGGAGATGGCCATGGAGGAGTAGCAGGGGAGGAATCCGGAGGATGAGGCGGAAGATGGATTGGGACGAGACTAGCAGAAGATCCACGGACAACAGGTGTGGGATTTGATCAATTAATCAATTAACTGGACCAATTAATTGAAACTGATTTGAATTGAAAAATTAAAGCAATTCAATTAACTATCTTGAAATGTATTTTTATTTCAAAACAGTTAATTGCAAAATGGAGCAATTTTTCAGTTTTTCAAATCAATTTTTCAATTTCAAGTAATTTTGCCCACCCCTAGTTAACGAGAGTTTGCAACAATTATTGGAGAACCGCTTTCCTTGAAATAAATCCGGGGAAAAAAAAAGAATTTGGAATGACTAGAATTTCAACGAGGGGGGATTCCACTTAACTCTAAAAGATCAATAATTGGTTTGAGTGGAAAAGGTAAAAGGAAATGAAATTAATGTAGTCCATTTATAATTTAAGTTACATTGTTAATAGGGGGTGTTATTCGAGCCGAACGAGCCGAGTTTGACACGTTCAAGCTTGTTCATTTGTTAAACGAGCTCGAGCCGAGCCGAGCCCAATTTTTAAACGAGCTTTTTTTTTTGTTCAAGCTCGGCTTGTTTTAGTAAATGAACGAGCTCGAGCCGAGCTTTTTTCGAGCTTTAAGTAGTTTTACTTGGTCATAACATATAAACTTAAAGAAAATTTTAGAAATTCCACATTATTCGAGCTATTCGAGCCTAAATCGAACGAGCCGAGCTTTCAACCGAGTTTAAAATCATGTTCAGGCTCGGCTTGTTTAGGTGAGTGAACGAGCTCGAGTCGAGATTTTTTCGAACCGATCCCGAGCTAGCCGAGCTCGAGCTGTTCAGCTCATATAACACTCCTAATTGTTAACAAATTTAATCATTACCCTCTCATCTTAACTTTTCATACACAAAATTGGTCGTGTCCCTATGCATGAGGGATCGCCAGTCAAATTAATGTAAACTGGCGGTTTAGATGGCTTGCATGCAAGCCGAGGGAGCAGTAGACATTTGGGTTAGAAAGCGGTAACTTTGCACATCAATCATGTTGCATGTGATGCCTCGGACTCAAAAACTTGAGGTTTGAACAGTGACGGTTGCGGTTCGGGTTCTGAATGTGGTGCCCGATGAAACACTTGAGGGGTCGGACGGGAGCATCTTGTCTTTGTCGTCATCGGTGGCAAGGACAAATAAGAGCTGGGGGTTAAACTCGAGGGTCAAAATGGTTCAAAAACCTGATTTTCAAGCAATTTTTGGTTTCATGTTTTGTTTGGTATAAGGTTTTTTGGAGATGCTAAATATGGGGTTGGATATATTTCTGGGGTGGGTTTCTCTGTTTGTTTGTTTTTTTTTTTTTTTGGGATAGATTTGGGCTATTGGAATTCGAAAGAAGGAGAGAGATAGTCTATTAGCTAGAGGGGGTTTCGACCGACGGAGGAGGCGCCACCTTAAGGGGAAAGCGTCAACTCCGAGTCTCGTTGTGAGATCAAAAGGAGGGGAGCGAGACCTGGTGGCGCTGGGACAGAGACATGTACCGGGCGCAAAAGCGAAAGGAGACTCCGAGCTCAGTGTTGCGGTGGTGGAGGAAGAAGCCGTCGGCGGCATGGAGTGGATCCAGTGGCGGAGCCAGGATTCTCGGCCAGAGGGTGCTAAAAAAATTTCGTGATTTTTTTTTTGGGTGTATACTTATTAAGAACATTTTTTGAAAGAAAATATTGAAAAAATACTAAAATTTTGATTTGTTGAAAAGGTTTTTTGTATTTAAATAGTTGAGAGTAACCAAAAAAATAGAAAAGAAACAAAAAGTATAGGAAAAAATTACGAAACATTAATTTTTAAACAATATTGAAAGAAAAGGTTAAATACATAATTTAAACACAAGTATGACATTTTTTTAATGAAATATATAGTTGATAGGAACAAAAAAATATAGAGAAATAAAGAAGAAGTAATGATATAGTAGAATAAATAAAAAGTGAAAGAGTTGGGATTTGAACCCAAGACCTTTTGATTTTGTTTTTTCTTTCTTCCTTCCTTTACCACTTGAGCTAGTTAGTACTCTTGTCTAAAATACCATTTAAATATGTTATATTACCTTAAAAATACTAAATATATGTAAAAAAAAAATTATTTTTTTTGTATTTTTTTTTCGCCAGGGGGTGTTCGAGCACCCCCCAAGCACCCCCATGGCTCCGCCACTGAGTGGATCTCAACTGCACAACATGCAAGGGAGAGTCGACGGAAGGAATATTGGAGTGGATAGAGAGGACAATGATGGGGAGGGAGTTGGTGAAGAGGTCTCCGGTGGAATTGGAGCTTCGGGCGGCTGGGAAGGCGAGAACGGTTGCAACTCCGGCGTTGTAGGACGGGGCCCATCATGGCGGAAGGAGGGCAAAGTCACAGACATAGTCGAGTGAAGAGAATTAAGATGAGGATGGGTGCAACGGAGGTTGAGGAAGCTCGAGCGGCAGAAGATCGAGCGAGGTCGACTCGCCGGAGCCAGAGGAGCCCAAATATGGGCAGAACTGTGGAGAGTGACCAGTCAAGGAGCAAGGCGGTAGGGACCGAGAGTGTGTTGGGGTGTGTGGATCGGGGCGGAGGAGAACCAGGCGGGCTGAGTGGCGGAGAGCTGGCTGGTGAAGATCAATGGCCATGGAGGATAGATGTAGTAGTGGCGACTATTGAAAAAGGTTGTTTTTTAGGGTTGGGTTTTGGGGTTTTTTTAGGGGAGCATTTTTACCTGGAATGAGAGTTTGAGATTTATTTTATTTTTAAATGTAGGATAAAATGGTGATTGAGAAGGGTGGTCAAAAGACTCAAAACTGTATAAATACTCCCAAATAGCTGAGCGGGAAGTTAGTTCAAACATCCCAAAGTGTAGTAATAAAAACAAGGGGTATAATTGACTTTTCACACACTTTAACAATATCCCCCGTGAATACTCCGCCAATATGAAAAGTTCAATTAACTAAATTTGGGTAATGGGTGTGACTTTGCAAAGAAAATGGTTTTAACGAATGATTTTATGCAATTTTAGTTTAAAGGTTGGTTTCGTGCAAAACACCATATTTAGAGGGTAATTTTATGCAATTTTTCCTTTTTTTTTAAGCTAGAGGAGAGCTCGAACCGCCCGATACTTGGCTTCATATATCTCGGGAGGCATGATCCAATTTACACACCTTACGGATTCCATAAGGCGGCGCTAAGCGGGAGAAAAGAGGAGCATTCACCCTCCCTTTCATCCGATGAATCACATATATTTGTTCTACTCGTCGATAGCTTTGTTTTTATAAACCTCAATCCGATAATTGAGCAAAAAGTTAAGAACGTTTGAAAGTTAAAAAAAGATTAATTATTTAAAATGTCTTTTAATCACTCATGATGCTTTTATATTTTACTTAATTTGATATTTTAGTGATATAATTCAACTCAAGAGTTTCAAAACAAGATATTATATTACTAAATTTGATAATTATATAAGAAATTATGCAAGTTTAAAGTTTGTATATCTTGACTTTATAGGTTTCAAACTATATATTTATAGACAAAATGAATGTTGATAATTATAGATTAAAACAATATCATTTTTTCCGTTCAAAGAGGAAAAACATTGCCTGTTTATAGACAAAAAAACATTGTTTTGAATTAAAAAAAATGTATGTTGTCTTAAACTACCACCATTATCCGGGATGATTAGGGATGACCATTGACTTGTCAATGTCATCATATTGTTTGCCTATTGTAAAAAAAAAAGTAGTCTTAAACTAAAATATTATCGTTTAATTTCAAATATCATACAAGTTTTGGCTCCCTAAACTATAGAAAAATCTATCGAAGAGTAAATTAACAATTTGTACAAAACTTCGCCCCTTTCAATAACTTTCTTCCTCCATCACTGTTACGGAGTGTCTGAAATTCGAAATATGGGGTTGTTAATTTTGTTGGTTTGTTTTCTATTTAGAATATTTTGATCATTGGCGGAGTTAGGGGGCTCAGGGTGACATTAGCCTCTCCTAACCCGAAAGAAACATTGAGAAAAAATATATATATATTTTTTTGTGATTTTTACTAATTTTAGAGATAAAAGAGTTTGAAAAGAATAGTGAATTAACTAAGAGCATCTCGAACCGTCCATCTAAAAAATCTCTAAAATAGATAACAAAGTAGCAAAATTTCTAAAAAATTTGCACCACAACTCCAACAACTTCTTTATTATATAAATTTCTACATTTATTATACACTATAATAAATACATAAATTAATAAATAAAATTTCAATAACCTAATTAAATCAATATACAACAACCAATGAACAAATATATAGATATAGGAAATGGAGGATATGCATTTAATTTTGCAGATTCTAATTATTTTATAAAAGCGGTTGGGTTAAAAAAAAACATATTTCCTTTTTTTTTTTGGGTGATTAAAAACCATATTTTCTCTAAAATTGCACTCTCTATAGACTAGGATGAATGAATTATTTTAAGTTTATGGTTCACTTTTTTCCACTAATTTTGAGAACTTTTTTGGGTATAGCATAACTCGGGGAATATATATATATATATATATATATATATATATATATAGGGTCGTGCTCCGGTGAAAACCAAAATTAGAGTGAAAACCGTGAGGAGCAATTTGATTGGTCCATAAGTTACACGCAGCCCACCCCCTCTAACAAAGCGCGTCACGCGCGGTTGCTGAGCTGTCAAAAAAAAAAATAATGCGCGTGTTGCTTTGAAAAAAAAAATAACGCTTGTGTTTTTAAAAGCTGGGATTTGAACCCGGGATCCGCGTCCTCCTCCAAATTGAATACGACGAAACCTAACCGGCTGGGCAGCAAAGCACTTTTGAAATACTTTCATTTGTGGCCTCAATTTATTGCGGGCTTCATTTTCACCAAAATTCAATCATTAATTTTTTAAATAAATTAGTACAAGATTTTCTTCTATAGTTTCAATATATATATTTTTATCATTGGGGATTCAAGATTTTTTTTAATATCTATGGTAAAATATTTTTTT
Organism: Persicaria tinctoria; assembly: GCA_037127255.1. NCBI lineage: Eukaryota > Viridiplantae > Streptophyta > Magnoliopsida > Caryophyllales > Polygonaceae > Persicaria > Persicaria tinctoria. Next base: position 49,028,946 of record JBANSL010000006.1, on the reverse strand, counting down.
ACAATAACCTATCAAATTGTTAGTTGGGAAATATGTTAGTATAAGTTTATTATAATATCAAAATATGTCTATACGATAACTATAGATAAGGTTCAAGATTTTATTATGATTTATTGCCTCCATTTAAATCTTGAACTCATAGTTATATATAACCATAAAGTAACATCTTGTCGTCTTATATTTCATGTCGGTTTATTAAGTAGGTTCATGATTTTTAAATCATGAACCCACATTTATATATAGCTCTAAAGTGACATCTTGATGTCTTACATTTCATTTTGGTTTATTAAGTAGGTTCAAGTTTTTATTATGACATATTGCCTCCATTTAAAGTAGGTTCAAGATTTTTAAATCATGAACCCACAGTTATATATAGCTCTAAAGTGACATCTTGATGTCTTACATTTCGTTTTGGTTTATTAAGTAGGTTCAAGTTTTTATTATGACATATTGCCTCCATTTAAAGTAGGTTCAAGATTTTTAAATCTTGAACCCAAAGTTATATCTAGACTTAAAGTGACATCTTGCTACCTTACATTACATGTTAGTTTATTAGGTAGGTTCAAGTTTTTTTCTTGGTGTATTATCTTCATTTAAAGTAGGTTCAAGATTTTTAAATCTTGAACCCATTGTTATATATATCTCTAAAGTGACATCTTGTATTCTTATATTTCATGTCGGTTTATTAAGTAGGTTCAAGTTTTTATTATGCTATATTGCCTCTATTTAAAGTAGGTTCGAGATTTTTAAATCTTGAACTCTTAGTTATATCTAGACATAAAGTGACATCTTGTTACCTTACGTACATTTCATCTTAGTTTATTAAGTAGGTTCAAGTTTTTTTCATAGTGTATTGTCTTCATTTAAAAATCTTGAACCCATAGTCATATATAACCTCCGTATATTTTATTTGGATAGCCTATGTGGGATTTGAACCCACATATTGTGCTTAAGCATAATGCTCTACCGGTTGAGCTAATAGGCTAATAACTTTAAGCCAATTTAGCAAAACAAGCTAATAGGCTCCCATCATATCATCCACTGAACCAAGAACACAAGCTAGCTAGAAGAAAGCAATTAAAAAAGGAAAGGCAACACAAACTGAATTTTCTATACAATAAAAGAAACTTCATACCCGTAAAAAAAGTAGCCCCATGAGAGCTTTAGAACAGCCAACAAAACGGCTCTTGAAAAGCATCCATAAAAGACCACACACAACATTTGGGCATGGATGAACCGTACCAACCAACAAGCAATATCAAATTTTCAATTGCCTGGTCAAAGCTAGCTAGAGAGGCAATTACATTAATTTAGTTACTAAATACTAACCAATGTGATTTTCACATTCATATATCAAAGCAATGTCCTTGAAAACTAGATAAGTACATTAAAGGATAGAGATGTAATACCTGCAAAATTGATATATGCTAGAAACAACAGAATTGCATCTGCCTGATATGCTCATTGCTCTCAACAATTGCTTGAACCGGTTCTGCTCACAATTGCTTTTCTTAACAAATCACATAAAGCAGGTCAATTCCATCAAGAAGAATACCAACAAGACAAGAACTTCTTTTATCACACCAGAAGCATATGTAGTCTCTTCCCCATGACAACAAATCATAAATTTTAGAACAAGGGGAAAATGAAGAATTCAATTGCTTTTCTTAAAATATCACATAAAGTGAGTCAGTTCCATCAAGAAGAAGACCAACCAGACAAGAACTTCTTTTATCACACCAGAAGCATATGAAGGGGAAAAGAAGTCAAGCAGCAACTTGAATCAGCAACTTCCTTCAATAAACTGCTTGAATTAAAATCAGCAACTTGAATCAATAAATTGCTCGATGAGCATATGAATCAGTCCAACTTGCTAAATTTCAGTAACTTGAATCACTCCAACTTAATCAAATAATTTCAGTAACCGGCTGAATTCGGCAGTAACTTGAATAGAATAACATGAAACTAGCAGTCTAATTAAAATCAGTCCAACTATCTATGAATACATTGCTAATCTGAAATCAGCAACTAGTAAGGAGGATCGTTAGGAGAAGAATGCCTGAAAGTGGGCTGGAGGCAGCGTGCGAGAGCGAGGAGGAATCGAGGCTACGAGCGAGCGAAGGCGACTGGCAACTGCGATAAGAGGACGACGATGACCAGAGGCAGTGAGCGAGGGCGAGTTCAGAGACAGCGAGCGATGGCGAGATCCACCAGATCTGAGACTAGAGTGGAGGGCGAGCGAGGGCAACGAGGAAGGGCGATGAGCGCTGGAGGTCGGCAACGAGCGAGCGAGGGTGACTGCGATGGCAGGATCGGATGACGAGAGGCGGAAGAGGAATCCAGAAGGAGTTGGGGCCGACACGCGCTAGAGTGTAGTTATAATTTATCCTCCAATCAAAACGCTCCTCACGGTTTTCACCCTAATTTTAGGTTTTCACCGGAGTCGATCCGTATATATATATATATATATATATAGGTGGCGCTCCGGTGAAAACCAATATTGTGGTAGAACGCTCCGGTGAAAACCAATATTGTGGTAGAAACCGTGAGGACTGTTTTCATTGGCTGAAATGAATTAAGGGACGCGCCCCAACATCCCTTACATAACACGCGCGTCAGTGGGGAAAAAAAAAAGGAAATCCGTGCGAAAACAGGAGGGAAAAAAAAAAGGAAATCCGTGCGAAAACGGGAAGGAAAAAAAAAATACAGATGCGCATCCTGATCTGGCCAGAAGGATTCGAACCTGTGTCGCTCGACAATTTAGGAAATACACCTAGATAGGTCCCACCAACTGGGCAAAGAAGGTTTTGTGAATTTCTTTGCATCTGTTTCAAATTATTCTAATTAATGAACTAGGTATAAACTATAAAACATTTATATCTCTATTTGCATCTATTTTTATTTATCCTAATTGGCTACCATTGCAGGCTTTAATATTTCCTAAATTCAATCTACTTTTATATAGATTTTTTTATATATAATAGTGGTTCAAATTTTTTTATATATATATATAAAGCTCACTGTAAGATTTTTTTAATGTTGGTTCAAGATTTAACCTTGACAATATATATATATATATAATATCTTTTATGTTGTGTTTCAATCTATAATTGATTGCAAAGCCATCATAGACAGATTTTGAGCCTACTTTTTTTTTCATTGGGAAAGAATTCGGGCGAGTGAGCTCTACCCGGCAGTATTCTTTCGGATGAGCCTACTATTTTATAATCTTGAACTAATGTTATAAAATCATATTACGTTAAAAATCAAAAATCTATAATTATAAAATACTGAACATAGTTATAAAAATCATTAACCTATAATTATAAAATCTTAAATATATAGTTATAAAATACAATTTCACTTTAAAATCATGAACATATAAGTATAAAACCTTGAATCCACCATTGTAAAATTTTGAATCTACTGTTGGTTCAAGATTTTATAACTATAGATTCAAAAATCTTGAACTCATCGTTATAAAAAAAGATTTATTAAGTATGGGTTCAAGATTCAAAAATCTTGAACAGATAGCTATATTACCTATATATAGCCCTAAAGTGACATCTTGTTGTCTTACCTTTCATTTTGGTTTATTAAGTATGTTCAAATTTTTATTATGATCTATTGTCTCTATTTAAAGTAGTTTCAAGATTTTTAAATCTTGAACTCATAGTTATATGTAGCCCTAAATTGATATCTTGTTGCCTTACATTTTATGTTGATTTATTAAGTACGTTCAAGCTTTTTCAATGGTGCATTGCCTTCATTTAAAGTAGGTTCGAGATTTTAAAATCTTGAACCCGTATTTATATATAGCCCTAAGATTACATCTTGTTATCTTACATTTCATGTCGGTTTATTAAGTAGGTTCAAGTTTTTATTATGATGTACTGCTCTATTTAAAGTAGCTAGGTTCAAGATTTTTTAAATCTTGAACCCATGGTTATATATATATATCCAAGTGACATCTTATGTCTAACATATCACATAGATTTATTAAGTAGGTTCAAATTTTTATTATCATATATGGACTCCATTTAAAGTAGGTTCAAGATTAAATCTTGAACCCATAGTTATATCTAGCCATAGAGTAAGTTCATGTGTTTTCATGGTGTATTGCCTTCATTTAAAGTAGGTTCAATATTTTAAAATCTTAAACCCATACTTATATATAGTCTTAAAGGAACATCTTGATGTCTTACATTTCATGTCGGTTTATTAAATAGGTTCAAGTTTTTATTATGATGTATTACCTGCCACCATTTAAAGTAGGTTTTAAAATCTTGAACCCATGATTATATATAGTCCTAAAGTTACATCTTGTGGTCTTACGTTTTAGGTCGGTTTATTAAATAGGTTCAAGTTTTTATTATAATGTATTGCCTCAATTCAAAGTATGTTCAAGATTTTTAAATCTTGAACCGTAGTTATTTATAGTCCTAAAGTGACATCTTGATGTCTTACATTTCATTTTGGCTTATTAAGTAGATTCAAGTTTTTACGATGGTGTATTGCCTCTATTTAAAGTAGGTTCAAGATTTTTAAATCTCGAACCTATAGTTATATGTAGCCCTAAAGTGACATCTTGATGCCTTACGTACATTTCATGTGGGTTTACTGAGTAAGCTCTAGATTTATTGAGTAGGTTCAAGTTTTTTTCAGTGTATTGCCTCAATTTAAAGTAGGTTCAAGATTTTTAAATCTTGAACTCATAGTTTTATATAGCCCTAAAGTGACATCTTGACGTCCTATCTTTTATGTTGGTTTATTAAGTAGATTCAAGTTTTTTCAGTGTATTTCCTCCATTCAAAGTAGGTTCAAGATTTTTATATCTTGAACCATAGTTATATATAGCCCTAGAGTGATATTTGGATGCCTTACATACATTTCATATTGGTTTATTGAGTAGATTCAAGTTTTGTTCACAGTTTATTGCCTCCATTTAAGGTTCAAGATTTTAAAATCTTGAATCCATAGTTATATAGCCCTAAAATGAATGCTTACAAACTACATACACGAGATAATATTGCTGGCAAAAAGACCTTTTTGCATTTGTTGTCAAAAAAGATAACACAATCCAAAAATTCTGGGCAAATTGATCAGTTCACACTTCACACACCACTACTTTCCAGATACACGAGATAATATTGCTACAGACAACATACAATTTGACCAAGAAAAAGAGAGGGGGAATAAGAAGCTACACCCACTGTTTCTTGGTGGCTTCCATCCTTTCCAACAAAGCCAGCAATCTCAACCTGCATTCTCATCTTCATGTTGTAGTAGTCATAGTGAGTGCTTTCCAAGATCTTCAGCTCCTCCAGCTTCTTCCTCTGCCTCTCCTTCGTCTCCTCCAAACACAGCTTCTCCGCGTACTCCTCCTCCAACTTCTCTGTCCTCACTCTCCCAGGATGGTAGTGCATTTCGCTTTTTTTCGAGCATCATCGGCACGGATCTGTAACATTCTTGCCTCTACTTCCTTGATCCGCATGATACTCTCCAATCTCTCAACTGTCTATGCTCGACAGTTTTCCTGACAAAAAAATCTCTTTATGAGAGTACTGGGATATAATTACAACTAAAGTTCTTTCACCCAAAGATTGAAATATAAGCCTTATTTGTGCTCACAACAGAGGTCAATATATGCCAAATCATGCCACTCGAATTGCAGCAATAGCTATATCATCCATGATGTTCTAATTCTATTGGACAATTAAAGGGCCATGTTGTAAAAATGTAAAGTGAGCACAAAAGGTTTAGGGAAAAAGGTGCAATCCCACTAATTTTTCTTTTCATTTACATCTTCCTAGTAAGCTATTGGGGCTTATATGTCGGTATTTATTCATCAGAAGGTACATACCACGATATGGCAAAAGACAGCAGGCAAGAGTAATATCAGGAATGAGAACTGAAGTCCTAAACTGGCATAAAAACAAAATACAATAGTTCATTGCACAAGTAGCCATTCGAGAATCATGTAAAGAGGACAGTTGTTTAGTTGTTGATCTGTTGGAAATTTTGAAATAATATATGACAATGTTTTGTGAGATATTTTATCTGCAAAAATGAATTCAAGAACACCTCTATATCAAAACAAAATAGCCCATTCCATATGCCTGATTTTGAAGCACTATCCAAGCTGATGATCACTAATCAATTTTAGCAAATTCAAAGAACTGTTACCTCATTAGCAATATCGTAGGAGCACCCTACAACCAATGGATGCTTCGGCCTAGTCCAGGAGCCCCTGCGTTAATTATAAATATCCTTAAAGAGGCTTCCCTAAAATAAACTAATAAAGATTCCCACAGATCTATACAAAGACAAGGCAAGTGTTGTGCTTGTGCCACTAAATCAGATTCGCATAGCCTACACCAGACATCTATTACAATGATAAAGGTTATTTAGATACAGTCCACGAGTGGATTCAAGTTGTTTTCAGCTTAATTTGAGCCTTCCAGAATAAAAAGAGAAGCTTTAATGACAAAACTAACAACATACAAAGTAACTATGTTGCAAAGTCCCTAAACCGCACTCGAGTGAGAAACTTATCAAGCTCTAGAATGAAAACCGGAGGAAGGAGAGAGTGCCTTAGCTGAATCGACAATGCAATATTGCGATGGAGAAATGAAATCGCTGAGGTTGGCAGTCCCAAGCCAAAGAATTTCTATTCAATGACAGCAAAGGTGTAAGTCGAAGAGTACCTTCAAAGCTGCACATTATAAAACAGAAATCATTAGGGTTTCAATTAGGAAATCAAGGATTTTCCAAATTGAAAATCAGGAACTAAAAAGGAACAGGGTTTGGGTTTCAATTTATCAAATTGAAAATCAGGAATCAATACAATCAGGTCTAGGGTTTCAAATTTTCAAATCAACCTCAATGCCTCCTCCAATGGATATCAATTTAACAAGTTAAAACTAGAGTTTGCAGGCCAAGGGGAGGAAACCATTCCTGCAAGTGGATCGTCGTGCCCTAGCTTCTGAAATCAAATACATGAACAGAAAATTGAAAACGTTTATGCAGAGAGAGAAAGAGAGTACCCGGAAGAGATCGACGAGGATGTGAGGAGGGAGACGGGAGAGATCGGAGATGAGAGAGAAGTGGATAACGGCGAGAGAGAGCAGAGATGCCCCGATCGGCGATCGACACATCGAGCGAGGGATTGAAGCCGACGTAGGTTAATTGAGGAAAAGACCAAAACAACCCTTAATTCTTTAAACACCCGTGCTACCCCTTAGTTCAATATTCCGACCAATCAAATTGCGCCTCACGGTTTTCACCCTAATTTTTGGTTTTTACCGGAGTCGATCCGTACACACACACGTTTACACATACCATAGCAACCTGGAGAATGATAAGGATTCCCTTGGAAACCAGATTGACAGCTGCACGTATACCCGCCTATGGCCCTATCCAGATGGTCAGAGCACGTTGTGTTGCCCATACATGCATAGCTTGCTTGGTTTGTTCGGCCTTCTTCACACGTCCCATTACCGATAACCCAATCGAGTACGATAGGAACCGTATTGATAATTCGTTGTACAAAGTTTGGGTCGTTGAGATCAGAAACTCCGTTAAAGGTAAAGCGCCCTACCTCTGCCACAAAAGCGTATCCACACGGATTAAACGACACCACATCCGTGTTGTTGGTGTCCATACCAAATGAGACAAGCATGCTTCTCAGTCCCTTTGGCATAGCAGCTTGGCAGCATCCGGAGCGGTCGCATTGGCCGGCGACCACGTTCTCTTTGGTGGAGCACTATGGGTGCTGCACGAACTTTTCGTGTCAAACCTGCCGAATTCACCGATATCGAGGCTACCAGTTTCGTGGCACCCAATCACCACGAGCAAGTTGGAAGTTGGGGAGAAGGTGAAAGGCGAATTCCGGGTTAGTGACATGAAGTAATAATCCTTGTATTTAAGTTTAACGGAGGGTATTTGGCCCGATGAGTTAAAGCACTGCATCGCTACCCCACCATTTCGAATGCGTATATGAGACTCTGAGATGTCAAGGATTTCGAAGGTCTGCTGCCCGTATCCTTCTCCCCTCCCGATAAGGTAAGGGGTGGGAGGGTTGGAAGAGAGATCGCAAAAGACGTCATAGTCAGGGTTGAGAGAGCAGCCATTGTCGAGCCCAATTCCAAATGGGTATGGGATGGTGATATTGCCGCATAGGCGGGGGCAGCCTTCCCTGCTGGTGGTGGGGGCGGTGGACATGGTGGCGATTGTTGCTAGGCATGGTTGTAAGGCTCCTATCACAGTAAATACTGCCACCAAAAACAAACTAGAATAGAAGGAGATTTGGTAATTCAGAAGCATAATCGCAAGCAATTATCGGTTATCGATAACCAAGAATCAAGATGCTTATTTATTTAAATGTGACAAGTGGATCACAAGCAACTGAAGCAAGTAAATACGTACTGCCAGGAAAAACAAAGTTAGATGTGTTTGTTTGGGCATCAGTGCATCACCTAATTTTAATACCTGTGTTTGGTATACCGTTTTATATTATAATATCCAACTTAATACCAGCACATTGTAAGACTTTTTTTTTAATAAACGATACTCTTTCGTACTTAGTTTTAGCTTCCTCAAAACATGTCATTTTTTTTTAACAAAATTTCATACTCAGCTTCCTCAAAACGTGTCAACATTTTTTTTAACACAATTTCATATTTAGCTTCTTCAAAAACATGTTGACGTAGGGAATAATTAAATATGCAAATAAAATATGAATATAAGTTAATAGTCCAACTTGATTGTTAGATCTTGAAAGGCTAACATGTATGTTATTTAGACAAAACTAGGACTTGATTTCAAGGTCTTGAAACCAAGACCAAATTAAAATGTTTGATTCATTCTATATATCTATACAATACTATATATCTATACAATACTATATTAATATATACTTATGGCCGTGACAAAAATAATATGTATAAAATATTTTTTAAATTTATAAATTAGTTGGAAAGAGATGCAATATAATTTTTTTTAAATGATTTAATAAGGTAAAGTAGTAGTAAAACTCAAACACACCACCTATTATAATTTGAAATAGATATATAATTATTATCATTAAGATAAAACTAAAAAGGAAAATATAAGCTGTCATAGAATGATTAAAAAAATCATAAGTACATTATTGTGCGAATAGTTTTGAAGTTATGTAGATATACATAACTTATTCATTATTTTCTTTAGAAAAGAGGGAGAAATAAATAGAGAAAATAAAGGTAAGATGGTAAAAAAAAGTGATCTAAGGCGCCTCATCTAAGATGTAAAATAAGTAATGCTTGTGAGTCTTAATTAACTTTTAAAATAAGTAATGCTTGTAAGTCGCCCCGAACCCAGACCCGACCGAAACCCGAAAATCCGGAGTCATCCGTAACCCGAACGCGAGACCGAGCTAGCTCGACCCGAATCTGACTCGACCCGAAATAGACCTGAACACAGACAAAACCGACCTGACCCAAACCCAAACCCGATCCAAATCTCAACCCGATCCGACATTCGGAATGATAGTATCCAAAATTGTGGTCCTAATAAATGTATAATATTATTGATATGAATGAAACGTATAAAGAAAGACATGATATTAATGAAATAATTATATAAAAGACCACACATGATGCTAATATCCAAAATTGTGGTCTGATGTATCAATGTACATAATCTTTTCTATGAAAAACGGAAATAAATATATTTAAAATAGATCACAAATTGATATAAGCATATGAATTTAAACAATCTTCGTATAAAAAATAAGAAACAAATATATGTCAAATAGGAAACAAATAATTTCAGCAATAATATTGACCAATTGAATAAGAAAATATCATTTGAATAAAAAATTCAACTTTAATTGTGGTCGTGACACGTCAGTAAAATGCTAGTAGAATTAGTAATATGAATAGATAGATAGATAGATAGATAGATAGATAGATAGATAGATAGATGTTTGGGAGGATTTGCCAAATATACAAATAAGGAGGCCATATTAGCCAAATATACACAATTTTGGGAATTTTGCAAAAATATACATCCCAATTTGCCCCCCCTCCCCCGTGTGCCCCCTGCCAGTTTTTTTTTTTTTTTTTTTTTTTTCGCGTCAGTGTTGACGTCATCGTCGGAAATGCTGACGTCACCAATGCTGACGCCGTTTACAAGGATGTTTTTTTTTTTTTTTTTTTTTCCGCGCGTCAGTGGTGACGTCGACGTCGGAAATGCTGACATCAGCAATGCTGACACCGTTTACAAGGAAGGTTTTTTTGTTTTTTTTCCCGCGCGCCAATGCTGACGCCGACGTCGGGAATGTTGACGTCAGCAATGCTGACACCGTTTACAAGGAAGGTTTTTTTTTTCGCGCGTCAATGCTGACACCGTTTACAAGGAAGTTTTTTGTTCCACGCGTCAATGCTGACACCGACGACGGGAATGTTGACATCAGCAATGCTGACGCCGTCTACGAGAATGCTGACGCCGACGACAATGACGTCGGGAATGCTAACGTCAGCATTGCTCACACCCTCTACGAGGATGCTGACGCCGACAATGATGACATCGAAGATCAATATATTTGACGTATTAAGTCATTAAAAATATAAAAGGGGGAGAACAAAGAGACAAAGGAGTGTTCTACATAAAAAAAACGAATATTTTATTTTATTTTTGGTAGTGAGAAACAAAGAATAACGGTAAACAATTAAAACAAAGAATTTTTCGACGCCGACAATGCTGACCTCTTTCCTCATCCATCTCTTATATTGCAAAAACGATGTCAGCAAATATATACCTACACAAAAATATGCATGAAAACGATGTCAGCACTAAAAAATACGTATATAAACGATGTCAGCACTAAGAAATAAACCAATTTTTAAGGAGTCAAGCATACATATACTTACATATATAATATCAAATTAAAAACGATGTCAGCACTAAAAATTACGCATAAAAACGATGTCAGCACTAAAAAATAAACCAATTTTTAAGGAGTCAAGCATACATATATACCTACATATATAATAGCCAACTAAAAACGATGTCAGCGCTAAAGTTCACATATTATATATATAGTATAGACCAATTAAAGGCATGCAAGGGTACAATAATTCCTGCACTCACTCAACCTCTTTCAAATATTCAAACAAAAAGCCCACTTACATCAACAACCTAAAAATCATTAACTTAACAACATAACTTATGCTTTCATACACCCTAAAACGTGTAAAAATGTATTGTCATACTGAGTAAATTTGATACTTAGAAATTAGAATGTAATAAGTCAATAATTATCTATGATGTGCATATAGTGGGGAAGAAACAAACCATGTCAGCATTAAAAAACAAACCATTTTTTAATGAATCAAGCATACATATATACCTAAAGAGCAACCTAAACATAGAAATACACATAAAAACGATGTCAGCACTAAAAAATACGCATAAAAACGATGTCAGCACTAAGAAATAAACCAATTTTTAAGGATTCAAGCATACATATACACTTACATATATAATATCAAATTAAAAACGATGTCAGCACTAAAAAATATGCATAAAAACGACGTCAGCATTAAAAAATACGCAAAAAAACGATATCAGCACTAAAAAACAAACCATTTTTTAATGACTCAAGCATACATATATATCTAAAGAGCAGCCTAAACAAGGTAATAAAGCACGGGACTCTCCGGTGTTAATGTATAAAAAATATACAACAAGCCACATGTCCAAAGTGCAAACTACTGGGCAATAAACTAATTATTTGCTGAGATGAATTAAAAATCATCAAGCAACAGTAAATTAGAAATGGTGTTGAATATCTCCATTCAACACCATTTCAAACAAGACCAAACGCAGCAAAAGGAATTAAAATTCCAGGAATTCGATTGGATGTTTATTGTTCTGTCTGATTTTTTTTTTTACGATGGGCCATCAACCTATCTCTGTTTCTTTATTTCATACAATTGCTAATGGTGTTTCTTGAAAACACAGCCTTCAATCTGAAAAATAATCAAATGCTCATGTCCATCCAAATTCATCACAAATTGAGGAGACCGAAAATACTGCCCATTAGAAATGAAACTTCAAATTTTACGTGTTTCAAATTGAGGAGAAAGTTATCAAATGCTCATATCCTGCACATGTCAAGTGTTAAGTAGCCTAGCAAAGAACATATATTGGAATTGACTGCATCACCAAATTCCACTATTACAACTATTTTCAAGTAACAGGAAATGGTTCTAAGGGCTTACCTTGCGATTAAAAGCTTAGATGGATCCTTCGCGAGATACAGCGACTGAAAGCGGCAATCAGAAGTGCGGACATGGAGTTCAGAAAGACAGAAACAACAATAGCACTTAGCAGTGCGGACACCACATCAACATCGAGCTCGATCGCTCAATCGTGTTCTCGATCCTCTCTAATTTAGATGCTGACATGGATGTCGATCTATGCTTGCCGCTGGTCGCTCAACGGATAAGTGCAGACATGAGATTGCAAGGTAATTGTAGATCTCAAGTCTCAACCTCTCCAATGCCGGAATCGCGCAGATCTAGCTCGATGAAGGCGGAGGATGAAGATGAAGGCAGAGCATGAGAGGAGGAAGATCTGGCTCATCGACGGAGTACCGAGCGGACTCCAATCGCACACATACCGGCCGACCGCTCTCACCTGCAAGCGCAAGCTTAACCGGAATCCTCCATTAGCTTCTTCTTCGACGAATACCTTGTCATCACTCCCCGTCGATCTTCCTCGTCGCCGTCATCATCATCAGAGAAGACGAAGTGAATGGCGGATCTGTACAGCAAAAGCTTCTAAACTCCAAATCTGAGCAAAATCCTCCGACATCAGTACAGATCTCTGTGGAACGAATTAACCGCCTCCATCTATGAACAAGAGATTCTCGATTCAGAGCCTCCGCCTCGTCGCTCCACTCCCAAATTCCCCCCGTCAGACTCCTCCGGCTCCGCGTCGCCTCCGTCGATGAACAGAAGGGCGCCGAGGGAGAGGGATCTAGAACATGGAGGCCAGGGATTCCATGGGAGAGCGATAGGTCGGACAATTGGGATGGAAAGATAAGATAGAGGATTAGGTTTTTCTCTAAAATATAACAGATGTATACTTTTACAAATTATACAAAAACGTGTATATTTTGCTAATTGGGCCAAAATTTGCGCCTTCAGCGCAAATTTTCTCTAGATGTTTTTCCTAACTTGTTTTATAGAAAGATTGGATATTGAGAGTGTTTTTCAGGATTATGCTCAAACCTATTTAAGGACACTCGAAGAAATTGGCTCCAACAAATCTCTTCAATTAAATCTTCTAGAGGCATGCATGGTTGGCTAAATTGAAGATATGGAGAAGATTGTGGATTGGTAATTTGGAAAGAAAAGATTTAGAGCAATTCAAATTCAAACGGCTCTTATTGCTCTCTATGAAGATTGGAACGGCTATATATAGAGGAATGCAAGGAGATGATCCACACACAACTTTTGCAATATACGTCCAAAGCGATCAAAAGCTATCCTTCATCACATTCTTTATTAAAGTTTCTCTCTCAAAGTTCTCATAGATCTTAACTAGTCTATTTTTTAGAGTTGAGGGAAACACTTGAGCGTATTGTATAAGTCATTTGTCTTACACTAAGAGTATTTCATACTCAACCAAAACACACCTTGGTGTGTGGTGAGGGCTTTTATTTCACTTGTAAGGTTGAGTTGTAGAATAGAAGCGGTGAGGCTTTGTATAGAAGAAGGGAAGTTCTTCTGGGATATTCTAGGGTTGTAAGGAAGTGAAATAAGAAGCATTTGAATCCTACGAATTGAATAACCCTAGGTGGGGACGTAGGCCAAGTTCGAGCTGAATCTCGTTAACAATTCGTGTGTTCATCTATATATTTATTCTGCATTTTTTTATAATACTCGGTTTTCACTTTCTCAAGTTCTGATAGTCATATCAAGGCCTTGATGAATTGTTTTGAAAAGCTGTGAAAAAGTTTTTGTTTTGCAAAAATCTTGCATATTTAATCTATGTGCATATATCGACCTACCCAAACGACGTTACAAAGGAACTACTCGACGACAACCAAGGTAAGTCGATATGGACTAACTATTTTTCAGATTCTTTGCCAGGTCTTAAGTATGGGGTTGAAAGCGACCAAGAAAAGTCGATTGAACGAAAGCAGCACTTGATATCGACCACCCCTGGTCGATATTGAGCTATCCAAGTCGAGTCGATTCCACCTGCTGAGACGAAGCCAACCGAAATCAAGCAGAAGAGCTCGATATCGACCACTATTGGTCGATATCGACCAACCCATATCGACCACTATTGGTCGATATCAACGAACCCATATCGACTCGTCTTCGTCTACATCGACCGAATCTCCACCAGAACAGCAGCAGTCGATATCGAGTGGTACTGGTCGATATCGACTAGATCCTCAGGAGCTGAATGATACCGAATCTGCAAAGGTAAGCCGAGGTATGGATCTTTCTTCTCCTATTTCAATTAAGGATTTATCTATACATGGGAGAGGTTTGCCTTGGTATGTGTGCTTATGCAGGGTTTCCAATGATGAGCCTAAGGAATACGAAGTAGGAGACAAAGTCTATGTCTCCAAATCAAATGATCATTGGTTCCCTAACAAGTTCAAAAAGAAGAAGATAGAACCTTTCACGGTGAACAAGATCCATTCAGGCGGACTGTAGCTGATGGAAAACGATGGAGTCCTGTTTGAAGCCCAAGCTACATGGGCCCTGCAGATGCTACCGTGAGCTTAATGGAGAAGTTGGCCTAGCGACTCTAAAGTCTAGAGTTTGTAAATAGACAATTAGGTTTAGGGATTTTTTTGGACATTGTTGCTTTTGGTTTTGGACATTATTTTTAAGTTTTTCTATTGTGGGTATTTCTTTTCTAACAATTTTTGCATGTACAAAGAAGGAAGCAGCAGCCTCACTCGATTTCAAGTAAAATAAGGTCGATATCGATCAGCTCACTCGAAATCGACCAAGCCCTGCAGTAACATTCACACTCGATTCTGACGATTAGCACACATGTCTAGTGAGTTTCTTTCTTTACCCTTGTTTTTATACAGTGATGACACTGTAATGTTTAAGTATGGTGTGGGGGAAGGGCTTACTTTGTGCATATTTGATCTTTATTGGAGATTACGTGTGCATATTTAAGATTTACTTATCGAATTGTTTATACATGGTTACTTTGGAATTCATGTTTAATCTATGTGCATATATGCATGTTTTCCAAAGTTTATTAAAATCACCTCCATCAAAATTTTTGATAAGTTTCATGGAAGCTTAAATTGAACTCGACGATGCAAAATTGGATTAATTAGAGATATAGCATGAAATTGCCTAGTAAAGGGAAGTCACAATGAAGTGCATATTTTTATTGAAAACCATGAAAGGAGGTAAAATTTGATGTTGCTTTTGACATGTTGCATGATAAGAGGATGAAGGACTTTATATTTTCCATATATGCTCATATTGTTATATCATAGCCTTTACCTATGCTTATGCATCACAAAAGCCATATTATGCCTTATTTCAATTATTGCTCCACATGATCTAAACACTACAAAAAATAATGAATTTTGCAACGCTAGTTAGCTTCGGCATGGGTCAGCCGTGGAAATTGCCACCCTTTTGCCACGCCATTGCAACGACGGTGAGCTTTCTGAAGTTAATTTTTTAATATTTGCTACCCCGATGAATTCCCCATTGCTAAAATAAGTACTCCGTATGTTTTTATTCAAAAAAAGAAAAGAAAACCTAAACCCTAGCCTAAAATCGTCGGCACACCTCTTTGCCTTCTCATTTTTCAGATCTAAAAAATAAACTTTCAGATCTGAAGCCTTCTTCTCTCTCGCTCGCTTCTCTGAATCCCTGCTCATCCATCTTTTTCTTGACTATCAGATCCATCCACGGCCGACCTTGGGGCGGTTGGCTGGTCTTGACTCCGTTCGTGGGAAGGAGAGGATTCATGGTTAGTCTCGTGTGCTTGGGTTGGGGGATCAACGCAGACCGGGGCTTGTAAAGTGGGAATAGATCTGAGAGAGATAGACGGTTCTAGGGTTCTCGTGTGCTCAAGATCCTACGACAATGGCTGAGTTCAGACAAGAGGAGTCGAGAGGCAGATTGAGCAGGTGATTTCACTAGATCTTACCTTTTTTTATAATTTTGTTCTTGGGTTTGATTTAGTTCTGGATTTGATCTCTACGACTTTGTTTTTTTGAAGTTTTCAGATCTTCAATCGACTTAGTGGGAGTAATATAGGAAAACGAATAGATTATATCATCGATTTCACTCTGGATTTGAACCCTACGCCACCTCTAATTGTGCTGTTATAGTTGACCAATGGAGGCCAGAATCAATGGAGGTCAGAATTTAACAAGTTTCGTTTGTGCTTTAGCCTAAGCTCATAACTCTATTTTTTTGTCACAAAGAAATCGTTAAGATTACAGGTTTATTATTAGGACCTGCCTTGTTGTATTAGTTGTTTATCAATGTTTACCTTTCTGTGGGCACATTTCTTTTTTTAAGAGGAGGTATTAAATCCAATGTTCTTCTATTGCCTTTTCTTTTAATTTTTTAGGTTTCTAATGATCAAGGTGATTATGGTGCATCATCGAGACAACAACAACCATTGCTAGGATTAATTGGTCAGCTTATCAATACAGTGACAGGAGCTCTTGAAAGTATTATTCATGAGAAGTCATCCTTACTCAGCAAGGTTAGGCTTAGTTATTGAGTTGTCATTCACAATACTTGACTTTTTGAGCCTCTTATCCCTGCCCCTTAGCATTGATGAAAATTGGATGAAGAACTGCGAGGTCCTGTTTGTTTAAATAAAGAAAAGTTGGGAATCAGTTGGGAATAAAATCTAGCCAGCTGATTCATGGTAGTAGAACAAGTTGGGAATTAGTCTTTTGTGCCTAAAATATACAGTTTTTAGTTTTGCTTTTTAAAACAATTTAAAATAAATTTTAGAATGCCAATTTTAATGCTTCTAGGAATCCAAATGCTCCTGAGATTGAGATGTCAATACGCATTCACTTTATTTGGTTTAAGTGTCTTATAATGTTTGATTGTAGCGACTAATTTTGGATGGATCATTTGTGCATGCTCTGTATTGCAATATATATGATGGTATGATTCATAGTTCTTCTCCATTGATTTGCTCGTTTATATTTTAGAACATAGGATAACATAACTATTCTCCTGTCCTTGAATGTTGGCTGATTGCTTGTCTGCAACTTGGCCTGGTCTAATAATAACTGAAGGTTCGATAATGTAAAACAAAGTAATATAAAGATACTCTAGAAGGGGGGTTGAATAGAGTATGCCGGTTTTTCGCATATAGTCTAAAGACTTTTGAAGCTCGTGCAAAACCCTTTGAGATTACACTTAGTCTTTTCTCTGAAAACCTGAATCACAAAGTTAAACAATTCGAACAAAGTGCGGAAATAAGGTAAAGCAGTAAGTAAAGGACGCAATGAGTTGTTTACGAGGTTCGGCACGAACTTGACCTACGTCCCCGCCTAGGGTTCTTCCACAACCCTAGGATTCAACCGGCTTTTATTGATTCACAAGACTTAGGATCCTAATAGGTCACCGAGAAGCCTCTCTCCTATACAATTGCAATCTAGTCAACTCACGTTCCCTTGGAGTCCTAGACCAATCTAGAAGAGCCCCACCTCTCTATGCTATCTCGTACAATCCTCTTACACTTAGTGAATCAATCGCCTAGTGTCCACTTCCCGAGTTACAAACTCTCGAGTATAACACTATCACGAAATATATCCTATAAGCTCATTGTGTAACTCTCAAATGCTTTGAAATGAAATAACAGACTCTTAAGAACTAGCTGAGAGCACACGAAGAAGACAGATCTCGTTTGAGGGCTTGAGTGTATGAAAGCTTGTGTTCAACGAATGTATGGCTGTCTTCTTCTTCCTTTTTCTTTATATTGAAACAAATCGGCGCCTAAGGATCTTCACCAACGTCTAGAGAGGATCATGGCTTGAGCTGGATTCTTCACAATCTTCTATCTTTGGAAACTTCTGAAGCCACGATCTTCCGATTTGAATCTTCTCGATTTACAGCTTAAGGAAGGAGATAATATTCGAAAAAGCTTCCTGAAATGTTAGTGAATATATATAATAATATTTGGAAGCATATAATAACATAAAATAATATTCGAACATAATATCACGGAGAACAGGTTTTGTGTTTCATCAACACTGCTAAAGCTTCAAGACCTTTGACAGAAACAGACTGTCAAAGACTTTGAAACTTATTCCGATTTTCATCAAGGGAGTGGAGTTATCAATCTCCCCCTTGATTAAAGACAAAACCTATGCATCCCTACAACATAGTCAAACATATATAATATAAGTAAAATCAGACTAAGTACCTGCATGGGTTAGACGAATGTTTGATCATAATTGTAAAGCATGAAAAACATCCAACTGTAAACAAAACAAGGTCTTCCAAGACCTTTACCAGCAGTTAAAAAAGTTTTCAAAGTCTAAACCACAACAGATCATCTCCCCCTTTTTGTCTTTCAACAAAGGGAGGAGGTGAAACAGTCACCAATTTTTTTTAAACAGTTTCCAAAACCAGCAATGTTTCAGATTTAGGGTTAGGGTAGGGTAGGGTAAGGTTAAACTTCATCGTTTGGAGCATCATCAGTGAGCAGTGACCTTAGACTTTGCAACAGCTTGGTTACCCCGCTCATCTCCGTCATAAACTCCTTGTGCAGCTCCTTGAAATCCAGGCGAACTTCCTCCAAGCCCAACTCCAGGTTGTCCATGCGTTCATCAACGGCTGAGGCAGTGGGAAGAGCTTTTGAAGGAGAGGCAGGACTCCAAGTCCCTTGGGGGGACCGAGTGATGCCTATCTTTTCAAGGATCTTGGAGTCGAACTTACCCATATGACGCTGTTGTTCTTCATTTTTGAAATTGATTCCAGAAGCTTTGAAGATATGGGTCAAAAGGGTGGCAAAGGGGAGGGGAGTTCCTTTTCTGGCTTTTCTAGCGTGAGCCATGGATCCAAGGATAGTGTTGGCCAGATCAAGGTCAAGACCATTTAAGATGCGGTATAGAAGGATTATGGCATTATCGGTAAGGAGAGAGCCAGAGTTTAGACGGGGTAAGAGGCAACGCACAATGATGTTAAAAATAATCTTTGCCTCTAGGGTAAGGGATGAGTGAGTGAGCTGCTTTGAGGTGCTGTTGGATGCTTCGGTTAGGAGATATTTGGATCGGGCAAGGGCTATGCATTGTTCTTTTGTGGGGTTCTCGGGAGATGGTGGACAAGGTCTAGGCAGGCCAAGGAAATCAGCAAAGTCAATGGAGTTGAAAAAGATTCTAACCCCCTTGACGATGGATTCCAAAGACCAACCGTCGGCATTGTGTTTGGCTTTTAGGTTTATGTAGAACAGGCGGGTAAGTTGAGGATAATAGGTAGCTTCAAGGTTGAGAAGGGTCCAGGCAGGGGATTGTTTGAGTAGAGAGATGCATGGTAAATTCAAAGCTTCAAAGAATGCAAGATCTAAAAAATCAGAACAACAAATCTTACGAGTTCGAAACTCATCTATCCACTTTCCAGCCATTTCAGCATCTTCAAACCATGAAGAGGGTAAGGATTGGTTTACCTGGATGTAGGCGGGTGGATCAGCATTCTTCCTTCGAGCATGTGTTGGAGCAGCCCTCTTGGCAGGCGCCTCAAGGCTTCTGAGAGTGCCCTTCCTGGTACGCTTGGGAGATGGAGGCTTGGCAGCTGCTGGGGCTTTCCGCTTCTTTGGAGATGGGGGAGGAGGAAGGAGAGGCAACAGGTTCTAGCTCCTCTTCCTCCTCGTCCTCAGACCCCGAGTCTTCAGCGGACCCTTCAGCGTCCTCGTTGTCTCCTTCAGCATCCTCGTCATCGCCGATCTCGTCTTCCTCTTCTTCTTCTTCCTCTGGTTTCTCCTCAGTGGGAACCTTCTTCTTAGCCTCTTTTCGAATTCTCTCGGCCCCCTCCTCGGCCAGTTTCCTTGCCAGCTCGGCCTCTTCCTCAGCCTTTTTCTTTCTCAGAGCTTCTTCTTCGGCTTCCATGGCGGCATCACGTTCCAGAATTGCGTCGAGATCCTCCTCTTCCTCCTCATTATCCACCTCCACAGCGATGATTTTCTTTTTTCCTTTCTGCTTCGCACTGAGAGGCTTCTTCGCTGAGCGTTTTTTAGAGCCCTTGGTTGCTGTAGTCGTGCTCTCAACGATGGTGCTCTGGACAACAGCTGGGACGATTGCTTGTGGAGTGGGTTCTGGTTGAGGGAAAGTAGAAGTGGCCTGACGTCTCTTGGGGGTGGTGCCCAGTCTTTTGGGTGTGGAGGCTTTCTTTGATTTGGGAGCCATGAAGATTTTCGGCTAGGGTTTCAGAATAGTTGAGAGATTGAAGGAGAAGTAGAGTGGGAAAGGTTTGGATAAGTTTGAAGTGGTGAGAGAATCGGGTACAGATTGGGGTTTAAGTAGAGTGAGATGATGGAGTTGATGGGACGGGTTTAGAGTTCCAAGGATGGGTAATGATTACATTGGCAATTTGAAAAATATTTCTATTCAAAATTCAAACCTTCTCACAATTTAAAATAGGAGGGAAATATCCAAAAATAAAACATGTACTCGGATGGGTGAATAAAATGTGTAACATATATGGAATTTTAAAATCCGTTAAAAATATACTTGATCAAATATCTAAAAAGATATTAACCAAATATATATGATCCGATATCTGTACTCTACCATTCAGTTCACAAACCTTGACATAATTCTCAAAGGTCTTGACACTGAGTAGAATTTATCTTTCGTAACGGGAAAGCCCCCCCTACGAAAGTGCGTCCTTGTTAAGCATCCCAATCTCACGTCTAATGAAGGTGAACCTGTCCTCTGCCAAAGGCTTAGTAAAAATGTCAGCCCATTGATAATCAGTTGAAATAAAGGATATGGACACATCACCTTTTTCGACATGGTCTCTAATGAAATGATGCCTTACATCAATATGTTTGGTCCTTGAATGCTGAACAAGATTCTTTGTAATGGAGATGGCACTTGTATTGTCACACTTAATGGGAATACCTCTGAGGTTGATACCAAGATCTCTCATTTGTTGAGCTATCCAAATGATTTGGGAGCAACAAGCTCTAGCTGCTATGTATTCGACTTCGGTAGTGGATAGAGCAACTGAGTTTTGTTTCTTTGAATGCCAACTAATCAAGGATGCTCCTAAGAATTGGCAACATCCTGATGTGCTCTTCCTATCCACCTTATAGCCTGCAAAATCTGCATCAGAATACCCGATTAATGTGAAATCTTTTTGCTTTGGGTACCACAAGCCAAGCTCCTTAGTGCCATTGAGATATCGAAAGTTCCTCTTCATAGCTACGAGGTGAGATTCTTTAGGATCGGCTTAAAACCTAGCACACATGCAAACACTAAACATGATGTCAGGTCTACTAGCTGTAAGATATAGTAAAGATCCAATCATTCCTCCATACTCTTTTTGATTGACAATCTTCCCAGTCTTGTCTTGATCTAGAGATAATGTTGAGCTCATGGGTGTCTTGGATGCTTTGGATTGATTCATCTTGAATTTCTTCAAGAGATCCTTAGTGTACTTGCTTTGGTTGACAAAGATCCCTTTCTTGGATTGATGAACTTGTAATCCCAAAAAGAAGTTGAGTTCACTCATCAAGCTCATCTCAAATTCACTGCACATAATGTCAGAAAATTCCTTGCACAAAGATGTGTTAGTAGGACCAAATAATATATCATCAACATAAATTTGAATAACCAAAATGTCATTTCCTTTGGTCTTGATAAAAAGAGTCTTGTCGATCAACCCCCTTTTAAAATCATTTTCTAAAAGATATTTTGACAAGCGCTCATACCAAGCTCTTGGGGCTTGTTTCAAACAATAAAGCGCTTTGTCTAGTTTATAAACATGATTGGGAAATTCCAAACTTTCAAAACCTGGGGGTTGAGCCACATAAACTTCTTCCTCTAAGAAATCATTAATAAAAGCACACTTGACATCCATTTGATATAACTTTATGATCATGAAAGATGCAAATGCTAATAAAATGCGAATGGCTTCAAGCCTGACTATGGGAGCAAAGGTCTCCTCGTAGTCAATACCTTCCTCTTGATTGTAGCCTTGAGCAACAAGCCTTGCTTTGTTCCTCACGATCTTACCATTCTCATCTATCTTGTTTCGAAATACCCAACGTGTGTCAATGACTGATTGATGCTTTGGCCTAGGCTTCAAGGTCCAGACTTTGTTCCTTTCAAATTCGTTAAGATCACTTTGCATAGCAATGATCCAGTCTGGCTCTTGAAGGGCCTCATCTACCTTCTTTGGTTCTATAAGAGAAACAAACGCGTGAAAAGCACAAAGATCTTTAAGTTTAGAACGAGTTTGAACACTAGATGTAGGCTCAGAAATGATATCCTTTAATGAATGTGATGAGGAGTATTTGAATTTTCTTTTGCTAGTCTCAGCTCCTTGATTCGTCACACCAGCAGGATTGATTTTTGATACTTCTGACTCCATGGATCTGTTAGGTTCAATTACAGCAGTTTCTGACGTTTCAACACTGTTGGATTGGACACCAAGGGCTTTGGACGAATCTTCAACACCTTGGGCCAACTCTTCAGTGTTGAGAATATGTTCCTGCATGTTTCCTTTCACTGTGTTCTTGGTGGCAACATCCTCGCCATCCCCGTTCTCTGTATGGATGTTAAGATCTAAATCTGCAACACTTTCACTTAAAGAACCGTCATTGCATTCATCAAATATAACATGTATACTTTCTTCAACTAACTTGGTCCTTTTATTGAAGATTCTATAAGCTTTGCTACTTGTGGAGTAGCCAAGAAATATACCTTCATCACTATGCGCATCAAATTTCCCAAGATTATCTTTTCCATTGTTATGAACAAAATAAGTACAACAAAAGGGTTTAAAATAAGATATAAGTGGTTTGCGGCCTTTGAAAAGTTCATACGGAGTTTTCTTTAAGATGGAACGAATAAGACAACGATTCAAAATATAGTTAGCTGTGTTAACAGCTTCAGCCCAATAGGTTTTAGGTAATGCATTTTCTAAAAGCATAGTCCTGGCCATATCCTCTAGGGTGCGGTTCTTTCGTTCCACAACCCCATTTTGTTGAGGTGTCCTAGGAGCAGAAAAGTTATGGGAGATGCCATATTTAGCACAAAACAAATCAAACTGAAGTTGATCAAACTCCCTACTATGATCACTTCGAATTGACACTATGGGCTCGTTTCTTAAAGTTTGCAACTCCTTACAAAGTTTTGAAAACTCAAATAAGGCCTCTGATTTTTCTTTTAAAATGTAACCCAAGTATATCTAGAAAAATCATCAACAACGACAAGCATGTACTTTTTACCATTGGGAGATTTGACTCGCATAGGACCATGTAAATCCATATGTAAAAGTTCAAGGGGTCTAGAAGAACTTACAACCTTTTTGGGTTTGAAAGAGGTACGTGTTTGTTTACCTCGTGTGCATGCATTGCACATATCAATACCTTTGAAGTCCATCTCAGGTAGTCCTCTTACAAGCCCTTTGGACACAAGCTTCTGTAGTGTATGTGGACTCACATGACCGAGTCTCCTGTGCCAGAGCTTTGGATCATCCGTCAAAGCCTTTAGACAGATTAAGCTTCCTTGTGCCACTTGATAAGCATTTACCGCGTATATATTGTTGTAACGATATGCAGTCAGTATAACTTCACCTGTATCTTCTCTGCACACTAGACATCTTTTCTTGGTAAATCTGACATTATTGCCACTATCACATAATTGAGAAACACTAAGCAAATTATACTTTAAACCATTCACAAGATAGACATTTTTAATACTATGGTTGGAATCACTTCCAACACTACCAATACCAACGATGTCACACTTTCCTTTGTCACCAAGATTGATTGTTCCTGTGGATTGCTCCT
Source organism: Persicaria tinctoria (assembly GCA_037127255.1). Taxonomy (NCBI): domain Eukaryota; kingdom Viridiplantae; phylum Streptophyta; class Magnoliopsida; order Caryophyllales; family Polygonaceae; genus Persicaria; species Persicaria tinctoria. The sequence continues at coordinate 49,004,907 of JBANSL010000006.1, read as the reverse complement.
TTAGATCATGAAAGAGAGAACTCTTCCCACTCATATGCCTTGAGCATCCCCTATTAATAATCCATTTTTGCTCCTTCACCTTGGTGATCTCCTACAAAACAAACATCAACCTTTGTGGCCAGACCAATAAGCAAATTTGGATTCATTATTGGGGTAAACCATATTTGGTAAAATAGTGCATTTGGGGACCCAAACTTGTGTTATCCGTTGTTTCCAAAAATGAACAGGAAATGTATTGCGAATGATATATGAATCCTTTCTTCTATAGGGGCAGGTCTCTTTTACATGTCCCTTTCTAGCATAGTAGTGACATATAGGAGAGGTTCTGCTTCCTTTTGCCTTCACAAAAGTGGTGATGCATTGCTTCTTTAAATACCTCGGATTGTAACCAATACCTCTTTTGTTTATAGAACTTTGTTGCTCACCTAACATCCTATCAAGAGTGCCTTTGGATTTGGTAAAACTTATGAGGGTTGTCTGTTGGTCTTGAATCTTATTATTCAGGGAGATCTTCTCGTTCTCTAAGTCATGATGTTCACTTCTTAGAGAGGAGAGATCTTGCTTGAGTTCAGATTTCTCTGAGTCAAGAGTCTTGACTTTAATGTCAAGACCTTAATAAGAAGCTTTAAGACTTTTGACCCTCATAGACAGATCCTCAATAGTTTTTCCCTGGTCCACAGTTTTCTTAATAAGAGTGTTAGTTTGGGCAATAAGTTTCTCTTCATTGGCAATCATATTAGAAAGAAATTCCGATAATACCTCTTTTGGACTTGCCATAAGTTCTCTTACAGTTACCTCAAGCTTCTCATCGTGGGATTCATCTCCTGAGGACATAAGGCAGACATTGGCCTTCTCATCATCGGAGTCAGAGTCAGAATCACTCCAAGTTGCCACCATGGCTTTCTTTTTCCATTTATCACCCTTCTTGGACTTGCTCTTCGTCTTTTGAGGACAGTCTTTTACAAGATGATCTGTTTCACCACATTCAAAACAAGACAAGGGTTTCGTCTTCTTCTCATATTTGTTGTATTGAGACTTACCTCGAAATTTTGAAGACTCTGATCCATCCTTGTTGTTGAACTGTTTCTTCATTTTAAGGATTCGAGCAAGCTAGGCCTATTGTGATAAGAGCAAAAGGGTCATCCTCATCGTCATCCTCATCTTCGGAATCAGATCCATCTTTGGGCTCATCCTTCTTAGACTTGAGCGCCAAGTTCTTAGTGCTTGCTGGAAGTTCTCCATCGTCTTCATTAAGGATCATCTCATGCGTGATCAGTTTTCCAAGCAGGTCATCAAGGGGCAGAGTGGTGAGGTCTTGGGCTTCCTCTATGGCTGTTACTTTAGGACCCCACTTTTATTTTGGGAGGCACCTCACACTACAAAAAAAAATTGCTTTTGCTACACCAGCTAGCAACGGCAAGGAGATCCCGTGGCTAATGTTACCTGTTTGCGACGGAATTAGAGACGACATTGTTCCCGTAGCTGAATTTTGAGACGAAGCCCATGGCATTAGCGATGGCAAGTGGACCCCGTTGCTACCCCTGACTTCCCATAGCTTGATTAAGACACGTCTTTGCCTTGCCGTGGCCAACTGAAGTCATTTAGCTTAAAAAATCCCTTAAATTTTCAATCTCTCTCGAGAAAAGGGAGACACCAGCTTTACCTTTCTTAATTCGTTCATCTAAAATCTAAAATGGAGATAAGATAAGCTTGAATCATTGTCCTCTACTCTGCGGCTCTGCCATTGAAACCCTATCCCCTCCTCTACCACTGAAATCCCCGTCCTCGCCTGTCCAATTTCTCCGTCATCGCTAAAATCTCCGTCTCCTCCACCGCCGTTGCCCTGTTCGTCCTTTCCTCTCCATCAATAACAAGCACACGGTTAAGCGAGGTTGCAAACCCTCAAATTGAAGAGGTGTGTTGGGTATTGTTTGAGTTTTGCAATCGATTTAGGGTTTTGATTTGAGGTTTAGTATGCAAGAATTAGGTTTTCGATTTAGGGTTTTCGTTTTAGGGTTAGCTGAAGTCTGGTAGCCACGAAAATAGTCCATTTGAGGTATGTTGTGCCTGTTTATGAAGTTTATTGAGCTGTCTCTTCCTGATGGTAACTCTCACTCACCAGATCTAGATATAAGGATTGCACAAGCTACTTATCTCTCGCATGCTCGAGTGCTCGTCTGTTCATTCCGTCTTGTCGTGTAAGTGGTGTAACTCTGCCTCTATCCCCTTTTGGCCTTGTTTTCTCAGTTCTGTTACTCTTGCTTTCTTCAATCTTGCTATGAATGTTTATGAGTGAAAGTGTCAAGTTATATTACTCTTGCTTTCTTCAATCTTTCTATGAATGTTTATGAGTGAAGTTTTGGGGTGAGGATTTGTCCTGATTGAGGATTTGTCAAGTTTTGAGTTGCTATACCTTTGTTCTTCTCATCTGTCTATTTCGAGCAATTGGGTGGCTTGTGTTTTCTCCTTACTTTCTTGGTTACAATCGAACATCGAACCTCGGGGCCTTTGTACTACCAAAAAAAAAATTCTTTAGCTACGCCAGCTAGCAACGGCAAAGAGGCGCTTATTCCTTTACCTATCACTAATGACTTGTGTCTAATTGATGGATAAATTGAATTCATTGGCTGATTTACAAGAGGTGCTTATCCCTTTCCTTGATTAGTTTTAGACTTTAAGAAGGTCCTTAGTAGCTCCTTTCATTGCTTCATATATATAACCTCTTCCCTTTGTTCCCTTCACTCTTATTTTACCCTTTTTAGTGTCTCTAACATCCAATTTTGCTGCTTGTCAAAAAATTGTCAGCTATGGGGCTTAAAGGTCAGCTAGGACTAGGAGGTGATATTAAAGGCCTCACATAGCTCAAATGAACCCATCTGTTGAGCTTGTGTGATGCATAATGATTCAGTCCTCCTTCCCGGCCTGCCTGGTACGGGCAACCCAAGACAGCTCTTGCTCTTGGGATATCACAAGAACTTGGGAGTAAGGTAAACAGTAAACACATTTCAGAATCATTTTTCTATCTTGATTTTATCCATTTGATTTGATTGTATGCACTTGCACTGCTTTCTAATTGATAGGTTATCTTGGTAAGGTTATTGGACATATTGTATTGGTGGATCATTTGACATATTCTGTTTTGTAGGTTCCTTTCTTCCCTGGGGTTGGGTCAAAAGTATACTCATCTAAAGTAAAGAAAACTGAGGTTTTGATGGAAAATCTCCGCAGGGCTATGGGTTTGCGTTTCAAGGAAAATAAGACGGTGTACGAAGGCGAGGCAAGTTTTTAAATGTCTTGTGGAAATTTTTTGTTATAATGTTGTCGTTGCTTGTGATGGTGGACTGTTGATATAAAGCAGAGTTAATATGTTTGTCTCTCTTGTGTATATGGGGATGGGTTGGAAGAGCTAGTGATGATAGACACATGTAATGTTGTCAATTATACACTTCTGTAAATGATACTGCCATTTGTGTTAACATAAGTCACTGTTGTGTGTATGAAACTTGATGTGTTCATACTGTAGGTGTTGTATGTCTAAAGGTATTGTATGTCTAAGGGTCCTTTAGGATCTTAAATCTCTTCTGTGTGGTTCTACTAGTGCTGAGAAGTTGCTGATTTTTTTCCCTTCTTTTTCATTCTCACAGGTGACCGAACTTACACCTGAAGAAACTGAAAGTGTGGCGGGTGGCTATGGAAAATCCATTAGTGAAGTTAATATTGTGCTCAAAACTGTCAAGGGAATGAAGAGGGTGTCATTAGATCCTCCTATTTATGATGCACTGATAAAAGAAAGGCAATCCTTCTGTTTCCCTTTCATTTCATTGTAAATATACTTTTTATTTGGTGAGGTTCTATTGGCTATTTGACCTCTTTTCACACGTGAATTGTCTTCTCTCTTTGTGTTTAAATCTGACAGCCACATCGACCAAAAGAATAAGAAATTTCCTAAGATTTCTATCATACATATCCTTTAAATATGTCCATTAAGCTTTTAATGTGATTTCTATCATACAGAGTTCGATATTGAGGCAAAAGAATATGTTCCACTTCCTAAGGGTGAGGTTTGCATGCAAAAGGAGATTGTACAACAGGTATAGTCAATGTGATTCGTGTGATATTCATTTAGTCCTCTTTTGATTATTTAATTCCTTTTTTTTTTCTGTTTGTTAATTTGCCCATGTTGCAATGATCAAATCTTGAACTAATTTTACAAATTTACATTAATTAATATTTTCTTATAGTGTATCACAACTTCCTTTTTGTAACTTGTATTGCTCAACTCTTGGTAAATGCATTTCATGTGTAAGTGTTAGTGTTATGCATAATAAACCCATCCGCTGAGCTTGCCCGTACCGTGCGATCGTGTTCTAGTCCACTTCCTTCGATAATAAACCCATCCGTTGAGCGCGTGTGATGCATAATGATTTAGGAACTGAAATGACATGTTATACTCTTGTTTAATGCTTGAGCTAAAAAACTTGACATTTTAATTCATCTACTTAGGGTGTGTAAATCATGTTATTACCGAAATGTGTTATTCTATTTTCACTTTCAGCCATGAGGTCCTCTGAAGCATGTGAAGGGACTGAACTTAACTTTCGGGTTCGCTCTCGAAGGTAATGAAAGCTATATAGTAACACATCATCACAGAGGCATATAATATAGACTTAGTTAGAAACTAACCCAAGAGGCATATAATATAGACTTGAATTTCCATGCTTTACAGATAAATAGGTTTGTTTTAATGCTAAGATTAAATGATTTCAGCCCTATAAATTTTTTGAGGATTTTATTTTGGGTTGGTTAGTTAGTAGACTAAAAAAGAAGCAGGTGACTTTTGAAATGGGAAAGGTATTTACTCGTTGTGATTGCGGAAACAGGGGATTCCTTGTTTAATTACCTGAAACTAAAGCTGCTTGATGGCTAAGAGTATGTTATTGTGAATAAATAAAAGTTTTATTGATCTTTTTGTTGTTGTTGTTGTTGTTGTTGTTGTTGTTGTTGTGTGATTGGCGCAATCTGATTGGGAAAATGTGATCTTGTTTTGCAGATATGAGTTCCAGATCTGATCGATCGACTCGTCAGTTGGGGCTACTCTAGGTTATGCTCAAGATGCTAAAGATAAGCGAGTCATTGCTTGCATTAGTTATGGAAGCTTTAAGCTTTAAGGTACTATAATATTGAATCACTTGCAATAATATAGGGTATTAACTTGTTTATTGTAGTACATTTACATGTTTCCTTAAAGCATTTGGTTTTTTGTTATGTAGCCTAAGTCAAGTGTTCATCGAAAGAAGTATTGAAGATGAATTTCAACTCTAATTACTACCAGATGAGGAAGCTGCTAAAGAATTGTCGTCCAAGAAGAATCACCATGACAAGTGTGTCAAGTTTGACATTTAATTACAAGTTTTTGTTGATCCTAAACTTTATAAGTCGACATCATCATCCTTCAGTTATGTATGCTTACCTTCCTGGAAGAGAGTTTATAATGTAGTTGTGGAATACTCTTTGTTGATCCTTCGGTAGTATAATGTTAAGTGATTGGAATTGGTATTCAATTAGGTGATTGAATGTTGCAAGATTGGCAAGTGAAAAAAAATCCATATATCAGGCAGGGCATTCTCATATCAACGGCTACAACGTGTCGAAATAATAATTAAAAAAAAAGCTTTAGCAACGGCATATGCCGTCGCCAAAAAGGGTTATTTGGCGCCTAATTGAAAAGATGGCGGGAATAAAGGGTGGAAAATGGTAGATTATTTTGCGACGGCATATGGGGTCGCAAAAGGGAGTGCCAAACTTCCTCGTTTAATGGCGACGGCATCCATCCGTCACTGAGCACTATTTGCTACCCTAGGGCTAGCTACCCCAGATTTACCGTCGCTCAGCCGTTGCAAATGATTTTTTGCGACGGCAATTGGACTTTTTGCGACGGTTTTATGCCGTTTCTAATACAATTTTTTTTTTGTAGTGTCAATATCTTCCTCACTTTCTCAACGTTCGTAAAGCTCTTTCCAACAGAGTCAAGGTTGTTGGTGATTTCTGTGAATCGTGTGAACATGACCTTGATAGACTCATCAGACTTCATTTTGAAAAGCTCATACTTTCGAAGGAAGATACTGATCTTGGTGTCCTTCACTTGGCTGGTTCCCTCATAGGTGACGACCAGCTTGTCCCAAATCTTTTTAGCTGACCTACAAGATAAAATACGGTTAAACTCATCAGTGCTAAGACCACAATAAAGTAAGTTGATAGCCTTGTAGTTTTTGGAGACGAGTTCAAGATCCGCTTGGATGTATTCAGACTCCTTTTTTGCGATTTTGGTTCCATTTGGTCCGTCTTTCTCTGGAACCTTCAGACCATTCTCTATAATGTTCCAGAGTTCCAGATCTTGATCTATAATGAACATCTTCATCAATGATCTCCAGTGGACAAAGTTGTTTCCTACAAAGAGTGGTGGTCTGCTGGTAGACCTTCCCTGTGCAAATCCTCCACTTGCTTCACCAGACATGATCGAAAACTCACAAGATTGTTAGATCAAAAGCAGTGAGTAAAGCTCTAATACCAATTGAAGGTTCGATAATGTAAAACAAAGTAATATAAAGATACTCTAGAAGGGGGGTTGAATAGAGTATGCCGGTTTTTCGCAGATAGTCTCAAGACTTTTGAAGCTCGTGCAAAACCCTTTGAGATTAGACTTAGTCTTTTCTCTGAAAACCTGAATCACAAAGTTCAACAATTCGAACCAAGTGCGGAAATAAGGTAAAGCAGTAAGTAAAGGACGCAATGAGTTGTTTACGAGGTTCGACACAAACTTGGCCTACATCTTTGCCTAGGGTTCTTCCACAACCCTAGGATTCAACCAACTTTTATTGATTCACAAGACTTAGGATCCTAATAGCTCACCGAGAAGCCTCTCTCCTATACAATTGCAATCTAGTCAACTCACGTTCCCTTGGAGTCCTAGACCAATGTAGAAGAGCCCCACCTCTCTATGCTATCTAGTACAATCTTCTTACACTTAGTGAATCAATCGCCTTCCCGAGTTACAAACTCTCGAGTATAACACTATCACGAAATATATCCTATAAGTTCACTGTGTAACTCTCAAATTCTTTGAAATGAAATAACAGACTCTTAAGAACTAGCTGAGAGCACACGAAGAAGACAAATCTCGTTTGAGGGCTTGAGTGTATGAAAGCTTGTGTTCAACGAATGTATGGCTGTCTTCTTCTTCCTTTTCTTTATATTGAAACAAATCGGCGCCTAAGGATCTTTACCAACGTCTAGAGAGGATCATGGCTTGAGCTGGATTCTTCATAATCTTCTATCTTTGGAAACTTCTGAAGCCACGATCTTCCAATTTGAATCTTCTCGATTTATAGCTAAGGAAGGAGATAATATTCGAAAAAGCTTCCTGAAATGTTAGTGAATATATATAATAATATTTGGAAGCATATAATAACATAAAATAATATTCGAACATAATATCATGGAGAACAGGTTTTGTGTTTCATCAACACTGCTAAAGCTTCAAGACCTTAGACAGAAACAAACTGTCAAAGCCTTTGAAACTTATTCCGATTTTCATCAAGGGAGTGGAGTTATCAATAACTTATATAAATCTGCTTTTTTCAGTTTTTGAAACCTCAAATATTCTTCTCTTTTGTTTGTTTTTTTTTTCCATTCCTTGAGACAAGATTCTTTCAAAATTACCTACTCTTTAATCTTCTTCATGAACATTCAAAATGAATGTTTGTTTTTCTTGTTGTATGTTTTGTACTTGCATTAGCTTACTAGTCAGTTGGGTATTCTGCTACTTTCCGTGCTTGTGGCGTCTTGGTGCCATACTCGAGCTCCAAAGCTTGATATTTTAACTTGTGTTAAGGACTTGCACATATGCTATACTTCTATCTCATTTTTTTTTTCTGTTTGTAAGTGCTTGCCTATTCTTTTCCCTTGACACAATTCTGTTACATTTTATGGTCTTTGTTACCATTAGAATTGTTTGCTTTACTCTGAATGTTGTTTGCAGATTCTTAGGAAATCGTTGCTTCTTCCAGAGAATAGTGTAAGGACCTATGCTGAAGCTGAGATTCGTGTTGGGTGAGTTAGCATGCATAATTTAAGAAGAAATTATGTTTTTTATGTACTATTTAACTTTATTTAAAAAAAAAAATGCTTATTGGATTCTGCAACTTTTTGTGTGTGTGCAGTCTAGTCTTTCGGATCTCAAAACTTTATATCCTGCTTCTAAAAGCAAGGAGGACGCTGGAATCATAGGGATGGGATGTTCTTAATATTAAGTCTATTTCAATGATTTCTCATCTCATCTAGTTTATCCAAAATAGAAAAAAATGCCATCTCAATGTAAGTATATGGAGAAAGATGTTTCTTTCATGATATTGGGTTAGAACTTGAGATTCATCAAATCTTGAAATGTAGGTTTATTCTTTTTACTTTATATTTTACCGAAAGTTAATATTTATTTTGCAGTGAAGTGAGCGTAGAGGGCCTGGAAACTCTAGACTATCTTGACAACCTATCTGTAAGACAACGGTTAACTGAACAAGGCAATGCTTTGATTTTTGGAAATGAGGTAAAATGTTTTGTGTTGCTTAAAATCCTGCATTGTTGAAGAGTGAAAGTATAACTTCTTCTTTGTTGAAGAGTGAAAGTATAACTTCTGCCTTTCTTATTTTAAATACTTCTAGCTATATTCTTGAGCAATTTGATGTCTTGATATTGTAGTTTAATGTGCCAAACCAAATACCTACAGCATGGTAGTGTGATGCTCACTTGACATCATCCTTGAGTTGTTTGTCTTCTAACCTTATATATTTGTATTCTTGAGTAATTTAACAGTTCTAGCTATATTCTTGAGTAATTTGATGCCTTGATTTGGTATTTTTTTTCTATGCCAAGTAGAAAATTAATTGCTTAATTACTTTTGAACTCCTGTCACTTTTTAGTTTGAATTTCTTAGTTAGTTTTGAACTCCTTATCCAGAAAGTTGAGTTATATACTCATCTAAGGTTGAACCTTATGTTTGTGCTGAGTGGAATTTCGATATCTTTTTTTCTCCTACCAATGAACTTAACTATGCTTCTGATTGTGGAATTATAGGTATGTTTAGGCAACCAAAATACAGTCATCTGACGGAGCTTCATAGAGCTATTAAGCTTTGCGAGCATGCCTTGGTTTCAGCTGTTACTTGGGACCTATTCATAAATAGGTTTTTGTCTATATATTGATTCTGATTAATCATAGAAAAGCTCGGTTCACTAAGTTTCATGTATTTGTTAGCTTTTTTTCTGATTTCATTGAGGGTAACATGTGCGGTACTAAATTTAATCCAGGCTCATGTATGTGTTATTATTTGTGTAAATTTTGTATAATTAATAAAATTTTATTTTATATGTAAACCGTGTTTATTATTTTTTTAAAATATTGGACTTTATAGCCCGGGTCTAAAGAATTTGGGCTAAAAAGTAGGTTTTTTTTTTAATTTTCCACCCACACTTAGCTACGGCAGCTTGCCGTCGCTCAAACGTCGCAAATTTCTAGCTACGGCTATTTGCCGAAGCTACCAAATTTTCCACCCCACAATTCGCCACCCCTATTTTCCGTAGCTAAGCCGAAGCTAGATCCCTTTTTCCACCCCTTAAATGCCTTTTGCCATGGTTTTTTGCTGAAGCCAATTTCAATTTTTTTTTATAGTGAAATATTGCCCATTCCTTACCTTGTTTCCTATCCGGGGATTATGTTGAGAATGATGTTACATTATGGAGATATTATATGGTTGTTGTGTTGTTATATATATCATATATGGAGTTTGGCAGGAAATTGAAAATATATGGAAAATTTAATGAGTGAAATAAAATCCGATCACCTCATGAGATAAAGGTAGACCGTCCCTGCTCGTTGAGATAATAGTTCGGCGAGATGGGACACACAGGTGAGGAGTCTGAAGCGCTAAGTATCCGGGGCCATTCATGACACCCATGTTTGCGACTCGCGAGAAGGCAGTGCTGAGGTTAGAGACGTAAAAGCATAATATTGAAAAAAAGCAATGAGCGATGAGAGAAAGGTGAGAAATCAAAGGAAGAAGGAATGTGGTATGAAAGTTTGGAAATTACTCCATTACCCCGGATCATTAGCACCAAATGGCCAAATACCTCCCACCTTTAGCCTTTTACCAATCTACTCCTTATTGAGCTTAAATTAAAGTCCTCTTGATTATTAATGCTTTGTCATGAATAAATGTTTTTGCATAAACTTCCTTTTGTGAGTAGATGTTGCTTTTTAATTGCACATGCATGGATTTGTGACATTAGTACCTTTTCGAGGATGGTAATATATTGCAGGGACATATGGCAATGAATCTAAGATGTTGAGAGTTTGAATTCTTCCCCTGAATGACCATTTAAGTATGGGGTGATTTGATGTCCATGTTTTATGCCATGTTTTTACACTTATTTCAGCTCCTTATTCTATCATTTTATATATTCTGGGTTGGGAATATAACGAATTTGTGTAGTTTATGCTTATTTGTGAGAAATAGAGGTCTACATAAGTTTCTGTTTAATATTGCAGAATTTGGAGCTAAATCGGAGCAAAACCAAGAAGCACTGGAAATACACTTGATGTCTACTGGAGGAGCGCGAAAATTGACGGAAGAGCGCCTGACATCGAGCAAAGCTGAGCACAGAACAAGATACTGAAGAGTGGTCGATATCGACCAACCCAACTCGATATGGAGTGAAGAAGAAAAGACAAGTCGAAATTTCCAGGACGACTCGATATGGAGTGAAGAAGAGAAGACAGGTCGATTTCGACCCATACTGGTCGATATCGACCAAATTGAAGTCGAAATTCCTGCCAGAGCCGAAATCGAGTTGTCAGAATCTGAATCCGAGAAATCAACTCGATATCGATCAAACTTGGTCGATATCGACCAGTCCCGAGAAGCCGATTTCGAGCAATCCGAGTCCGAGTGCTGAGCTGACTTTCTTCCACATGAAGCAAGAGATATTCTATCAACTTAAGAGAAGATTTATCAATTCAAGAAGGATCTATCCACTTTAGATATAGTTTCCTTATAGATTTAATTATTTTATTTCCTAAATTTTATCTTAATGTTATTAGATAGAAAGTTTAGATATAGATAGGTTATTCTTTCCTAGATTATCTAGGGAGTGAATACTATAAATATGGCATTAGGGGTTGGATTTTATTCATTCAATCAATCCAAGCCAAGAGAGCACATAGAGAAAGAGAGCTTGTGGCGAGAGAAGGTGGAAAGTTGAGAGACGATTTGGCTTCGATCGGTTGTAAGCTTTCTTTGATTTTATTAATGCAATTTAGTTCCTTTTGTTATTGATGTGTTTCTTGATGATGAAGGGCGAGTAGTCACCCAACTTCTAGGGTCGGGGTGAGCCCGACGGTAGCCATGTAAGGTGATGCGGTAAAGGTACAATCTTTTGATGCGATTTTGTCTTCTATCCCTATGAACATGATTTTTTTGCGAAAGTTGAAGGTGATCCTTGTTTGTGTTATTGAAGCGAAAGTGATCTTAATACAACTTGGATTAATTATGTGAAAAGGGTTAGTAACAATTAGGGTTTATGCGAAAGCCTCTATCTTCTTATTTCTTAATAACGAGAGTTATTCGATGAAAACCATGATCTTTTATGCCTTTATGTGTTATTTTACATGGTTATCGTTGTGGTGTTGAAACCCTGATCTTGGAAGTCTTTTAATTTATTGATTTATTTCATCAATTTTGTGTTTTGTTTTGCGAAAACTTTTGATCTTTGATTCTGTGTCTACTTGATTTCGGACAACAGTTGGTCGACGTCGAGGTAAGTGGTCGATATCGAGTGGTATAGGTCGATATCGACCGATCTGCTTTCGTTTCTATTTCTGCTTGTTTCTTTGTTTTACAGTTTCTGTCGACAGTGTGGTCGATATCGACTAGATAGGTCGATATCGAGTGCTCTTCTGGTCGATTTCGTGCCGAGATCTGGGACTGAAAAGGCAGGCGCTGACACGCTTCCTCATGGATACGATCCTGACTACCTTCTACTACAACGTGAGGAAGTCTTGTATTTATTTGCTGAGATAGGGAGTCAGTTAGCTTTATATTTTATTTATATTTCATACTTGATCATCCTCCTGCAACAACATGGTGACGAGGTTGACAAGGGTGGCGAAGCGAAAGTGCGAATTGAGGTGAATTTGGGTTTAGTTTGTGGGGAGGTTTGAGATTGAAGGTTACAGAGGAAGGAATTTGGGAAGGGAGATGAAGTTGCGGCAAGTTGGGGTGATGGGTTTGAGGAGGGAGAGGGTATATTATGAATTAATCAAAGTTTTGGAACATTTTGGAATTAAAATTAAGGGATGGAGTTGAATCGGATTGTTTTGGTATATAGGTTAATAGTTGGGATATTAATTGGTTATTTTGAAAGGTTGGTGATAGAACATATTTAGTGTTAGGGGTGTTATTCGAGCCGAACGAGTCGAGCTTGACATGTTCAAGCTTGTTCATTTGTTAAACGAGCTCGAGCCGAGCCGAGCCCAGTTTTTAAACGAGCTTTCTTTTTTGTTCAAGCTCGGCTTGTTTTAGTAAATGAACGAGCTCGAGCCGAGCTTTTTTCGAGATTTAAGTAGTTTTACTTGATTATAACAAATAAAGTTGAACAAAATTTTAGAAATTCCATATTATTCGAGCTATTCGAGCCTAAATCGAACGAGCCGAGCTTTCAAGCGAGCTTAAAATCATGTTCAGGCTCGGCTTGTTTAGGTGAGTGAACGAGCTCGAGTCGAGTTTTTTTCGAGCCAATCCCGAGCCGAGCTCGAGCTGTTCAGCTCATATAACAACACTATTTAGTGTTGCATAATAGATTGCATTTAGCATAGTTTAGTTGTGAATATTTGATGTGATCCGAGCTCTTCCGACGCATGCTCAATGTTTCAGTCATAAAATGGGCTATATTAGTCCGATGGAGGTCCATGAGTACTTGTTGGAAAGCTAATTCGAAGGGCTACATCTTTTATGAAGACCAAAGTGCCGAAATCATCCAAGAACAAGTCCGAAATAAGCAATAGTTCAACAGTCCGAAATCTGGACAATTTTCCCGGGGCATTGAATGATGTCAGAATAGATGAGATGTATCGAAGGGTCTTCATTCAAGAGAACTTGATGATTTTATACACTTTATGAGGACAACCAACCCTTCATTTTCCACCATGAGGCTGGCCAAATTTCTCCATCAATTTCCGAGAAACTTTTCATCTTTTCCACCTTTAATTCGTTACTAAATTGTTGTTGTTTTATGCCTATAAAATGGCTAAACCTTTGCCATGAGAAATAAGACATGAGTTGAGAATTTTTGGAAAAAATGTGTGTGTCTTGTTGATTTGGTGAGATGCCATTTTGACACCCCATTCCGGAGTGAGAGGCCGAGAAATGGTTCTGTTTGTTTAACTCTTTCCGGTGAGATGCTTGTTAGAGTTGTTCAAACAAAGGCTTGATTGCTCGGGAGTGAGATGCCGACGAGTGAGAGAGCGAGTTTGGTAAATCTATGGGTGAGATGCTCATAGATTTAGCCATGAATATCTTGTTTTTATTTTCCCATAAATCTAGAAAAATTCAAATAAAAGAGTCGCGTGTGTCAAATTTTGTTCTCGTGCTCGGTTGAAGCTTTGTAACTTGTTGGATCGATCCTTTGGGTCTCATAATTTGGTATCAGAGATAATCCATCAAGTTCACAAAGTTTTCAATCACTTTCATCCACATCCCTCTTCAGAGCCATCGCGGTTGCAACCATTGAAGTGCACTACGCAGATCCAACATACAGGGGCCTATCGTAACTTTTTGGAAAAGCAACGCAGATTTGAGAGTCTTCGCAGGATCAACCATCAAGATATTTTACGTAGATCCAACATACATGGGCGTAGCGTAATGTTTCTTTTTGGAAGGCAACGCAAGATTCGAGGACAAATCTTTTTCAAAGGTAGGGAGGATGATGTGATCCGAGCTCTTCCGACGCATGCTCAATGTTTCAGTCATAAAATGGGCTATATTAGTCCGATGGAGGTCCATGAGTACTTGTTGGAAAGCTAATTCGAAGGGCTACATCTTTTATGCAGACCAAAGTGCCGAAATCATCCAAGAACAGGTCCGAAATCAGCAATAGTTCAACAGTCCGAAATCTGAAAAGTTTTCCCGGGGCATTGAATGATGTCGGAATAGAGGAGATGTATCAAAGGGTCTTCATTCAAGGGAAATTGATGATTTTCTACATTTTATGAGGACAACGAACCCTTCATTTTCCACCATGAGACTGGCCAAATTTCTCCATCAATTTCCAAGAAACTTTTAATATTTTCCGCCTTTAATTCGTTACTAAATTGTTGTTGTTTTATGCCTATAAAATGGCTAAACCTTTGCCATGAGAAATAAGATTTGAGTTGAGAATTTTTGGAAAAAGTGTGTGTGTCTTGTTGATTTGGTGAGATGCCATTTTGACACCCCATTCCGGAGTGAGAGGCCGAGGAATGGTTCCGTTTGTTTAACTCTTTCCGGTGAGATGCTTGTTAGAGTTGTTCAAACAAAGGCTTGATTGCTCGGGAGTGAGATGTCGACGAGTGAGAGAGCGAGTTTCGTAAATCTATGGGTGAGATGCTCATAGATTTAGCCATCCATATCTTATTTTTATTTTCCCATAAATCTAGAAAAATCCAAATAAAAGAGTCACGTGTGTTAAATTTTGTTCTCGTGCTCGGCTAAAGCTTTGTAACTTGTTGGATCAATCCTTTGGGTCGCATCAATATTGCATTTATTTAGTTGAATTTACATAATTACTTGTTGAGTTGGAAGAGGTGGAATCTATATGATTTTATGGTTTATTTCAGGTAAAGTAGATTGGAGGTGAAATGAATATGAAAAGAGCAAAAATAAGCTAAGGACGAGGCATAGGATCTGCTGAAGTAACGAAAGAAGAGTTCAGAAGAATCGCTGGCCGCCCGGCAGTATTGCTGGCCGCCCCGCGGCTTGAAGGGAAACGGAGAACTTCGTTGGATCGCCGGCCGCCCCGCGGCCCGTGCAGAAACTGAACATCGATTCCAGATTATTACTTAGGGTTTTTATTAAGTTAGTTGGCCGACTTTCTAAAGACTATTTAAGGCTTTTCTAGTTATTATTTTCACTTACCTTATGCATATTATTCCATTGTTGAGAGTGTCGTTGAGCATGAGCAACTAAACTCTCGAGGTTTCGCCTACAGTTTGGATCTTTGATTGTTGAATTGTGAGTTTCTTAATCTAGTTCTTATTCCTATTCCAATGTTTTGACTTCTTTGTGCTTAATTGCTTGAATGTGTTTTATTCTCTCTGGCCTGATCAACTAGTTAGAGTAGATTCATTCAATTGCTAGGGTTTTGCAGATTCCTCGTAGCGAACCTTAACCCAAGTGGAAATCATATCCCTTTAGGACTCGTAGGACTAGTTCGATGTGTAGGAAGTTGAATATATGTTAAATATCGACTCGTAGCTTGATATTGCATGTACCTTGGTTAATTCATATTCTTAATGCTATCTCTAGGTTAAATCTTAACCGTGTTAGGGTTATTTAGAGATAAGGCTTGCTAGGACTCGTAGGACTAGTAATTTACATAAGATCTGGACAAGGACATTGATAGGAAAAGACAAGAACTAGAGGTTGAAACAAGGATCGAATTCATCAATCGAAGTGAGAAATTGTAGGTGAACCTATTTCTCTCCACTGCATTCTAAAACCAATTCACTTTGTTTGCTTGCTTCTGCTTTGATAAAAGCCGGATTTTTTCACACCCAAAACCCCGCCATATTCTTACTGGCGATTAGAATTGATACTTGAATTGAATAGATTTCCCTGTGGATCGATCTCTTGCTTACACACTATACTAGTTGTGAGTTTGAGTATTCTTTGGCAAGAACAACGACAAGTTTTCCTCTTGTCAAATTTGGCGCCGTTGTCGGGGAAATCTTATTAAATTCCTGTGTTGTTTAATCGCTAACCTTAGTGTGGACCACATACACGGTCTGCACTCTTCCTACTAACATATGTTGAAGGTGAGGTTATTGCAGTTTCATGGAGAGAGTTTTCATCAATACTTCATCAGACTACAGAAGTACATTAATGATCTTTGTTCATGGGGTTATCAAGCTAGTACAAGGGAAGTGCTTCTATGCATCTTTGATGGTATGACTGCTGACACACGGAGCCTTGCTGAGCAAATGAGTGATGGAGGTTTGTTAGATATAGGACTCTTGTAGATGTGGGATTTTTTCTGTTACATGAATTATCAATGTGCGCAGAATGAGTCACTTCCTCCTGTATCTCAAATCGTTGAGACCTCTGTTGCACCTCTTGAGGTCATTGTGGAAAATCCCACTGAGAAGATAGAAAACAATCCATCTGACGAGATCTAGAGCCTATTGCTGAGGCTATAGAGCCAGTAAAAGTTACCTTCTGCACTGGAGAGAATATTGATGAATACATTGATCCATTTGACAGCTACTTTGCCAAGCCACCAATAGAACTGAATTGGTGGTATTATATACCCTCTGTGGGTAGTCAAGCTGAGGCATACGATAAGTCGAAATAACTCTTACAATCTTTATTATTTTGTTTCAATTTATTTGTATGTAGTGCATGCTTGTTTGGTAGTTGTGCACAAGAGTTTGATAGGTTACTGGGGGCTTTGACTATGTCTGATTAATTAGTGTTTTAAGCTTATAGAAACTGTCGAGCCAATGACATTAAACAAAGGCGCTGCTTGGGAGGCAACCCAAGGTAAGTTTTCTGTTTTCCTTTGTGTCTTTTGTTTTATTAGATTAGTTTTGGTGTTCTTCGGTTGTGGGGAGCTAACACTGCAGGGAGAAAAGGCATCAAAGAGAAAGCAGCGGAGGAGCTTAATTTCGCAGCCCACCCTACGACCTCTGCAGTGTCTCACCGTTTGTGAGTTTTCCTTCACTTTCATTCTTGTTTGGTAATCTCTTAGCTCAGATTCATAATGTCGAGAACACATGGAATGAGTCGAAATCAGAAGGAGAGATGGAATGCTCTAAACACTAGAAATTTCTTTGTAACAAAATTCTTTCATGAACCTATGCTTAGATTGTTACAAATGGATGTATGCACGATGCAATTGTTAGAGCATGGGGGCTGAGGACAATTTTTAGGGAAGAATGCTCCTACTTATCCAAGCTTATGTAACGCATTTTTAGCCACTTTGAGTTTGGGATGTACATCTGTTGATTTTCGGTTGCTTGGGAGAGATTTCACGCTATCAAATGAGAGATTGGCACAAATATTTGGTATTACTGTTGCGCCGACTGCTGGTTGGATTGATGTTTGCAAGGGAGAGGGCCCTGTGGCTTTTTGGATGGCATCTACTAGGGTGCCTTTTGAGGCCAAGATGGGCCAGTACAATTCCAGCATTAGCCATCCTGCATTACGACTGATTCACAAGGTTCTGGCGAACACTTTCTTTGCACAGGCTGAGGTCAACAAGATCTCGCTGAAGGATATGTCATTTCTGTGGTGTCTGACGCCAGAGAGCCCAGTGGTTCCAGGTGGGGTGGATCTGTTTCTGATGAACTGCAAGGACATCCTGGACAAGCGCAACAAGACGACCATCAACTTTGGGGGTCTTATCACCCTCATAGCTCGCACATGCATCGATGTGAGCGCTGTCCATAATGCTCAGCATGGCACATTTCTGTATGATGAAGCCCAGCTGAGAAAAGCTAGCCACCTGGAGGGTAGGGTGCTGATGTGGATCTGGAGAGCATGCCATCAGGGGATGATTCAATTGAGATTGCCCCGTCATCTCCCTTTTGGCCCTACATCAGCTGATTTTTATGTGGGGGATGAGATGGATGAGGATGATGATGATGAGGAGGAGGAGGCTCATGTTGCCGAGCTGGACGATGTTGAGGATGTTCCTAGAGTTCAGACTGATTTTGGAGGCAGTGGAGCTGGACCTTCTGGCACCTTTATTAGCCCTATTTGACTATATTCCCACCTTACATATTATCCTCTGCTTGAAGCCAGTTTGAGCCTAATTGCCTATTATTTTATAGCTCCACAAGATTTTTCCATAGCCAATGATAGCCTGACCCCATCCGGGAATTTAGGAATAGTTGGTGAATATCTATAGTGTGGATGATGATTTGTAGTGGTGGATTGTATGTTTGAGGTGTATTTATGACATGTTTGATTCTTGCTAGCATATTTATTACTTGGGACCTAAGGAGGATAAAATTCACTTAGGGGCAAAAGTCAAGGAAAATCATTTGATATAGCATGAATGAAAGAAAAAGAAAAAAAAAGAAAAGAAAGAAAAAAAAAGAATAAAAGAATGAGTTGAGTATGGTTTCTAAAGTTTTATGCTTGAGATTGGTGTTGTTTGGCATTATAGTAATATGGTATGAGAAGTTTATGAGTGGTTTTATGATTTGGTAGCTTCCTTAGTTCCCGGATTATGAGCACCACATGACCAAAATTGATCCATACCTTATATGTTTTACCTTGGCCCCATTACAACCCAATTGAAAGACCTCATGATTTTTGTTGTGTGTAGAGTCACCAGTGGTGGAGATTTAGAACACTGGTGCAAGGCTCTTGTAGCTAAGTTTTTGAAGATTGAGGGTTGAGCGTAAACATTTAAACCTAAACACTTGAGCGAGAGTGAAACACATATCCTTTGTGAGGTCTAGAATGAATATGGTTGGCTGATTTCATTGATTATTCCAATTATGTGCTATGATGTTATTAATCTTTTGTGTTTGCTAGTTTTCATGCACTTAAAGAATATTGAGGTGTGGATACATGAATCGCTATTCTGTGGGGCTGCAGAGTTGAGTTTTCTATTGCTTGAGGACAAGCAAAGGTTCAAGTGTGGGGGAATTTGATAGAACATATTTAGTGTTGCATAATAGATTGCATTTAACATAGTTTAGTTGTGTTTATTGCATTTATTTAGTTGAATTTACATAATTACTTGTTGAGTTGGAAGAGGCGGAATCTACATGACTTTATGGTTTATTTCAGGTAAAGTAGATTGGAGGTGAAATGAATTTGAAAAGAGCAAAAATAAGCTAAGGAAGAGGCATAGGATCTGCTGAAGTAACGAAAGAAGAGTTCAGAAGAACCGCTGGCCACCCCGCAGTATCGCTGGCCGCCCCGCGACTCGAAGGGAAACGGAGAACTTCGCTGGATCGCCGGCCGGCCCGCGGCCCGTGCAGAAACTGAACATCGATTCCGGATTTTTACTTAGGGTTTTTATTAAGTTAGTTGGCCGACTTTCTAAAGACTATTTAAGGCTTTTCTAGTTATTATTTTCACTTACCTTATGCACATTATTCCATTGTTGAGAGCGTCGTTGAGTATGAGCAACTAAACTCTCGAGGTTTCGCCTACAGTTTGGATCTTTGATTATTGAATTATGAGTTTCTTAATCAAGTTCTTATTCATATTCCAATGTTTTGACTTCTTTGTGCTTAATTGCTTGAATGTGTTTTATTCTCTCTAGCCTAATCAACTAGTAAGAGTAGATTCATTCAATTGCTAGGGTTTTGCAGATTCCTCGTAGCGAACCTTAACCCAAGTGGCAATCATATCCCTTTAGGACTTGTAGGACTAATTGGATGTGTAGGAAGTTGAATATATGTTAAATATCAACTCGTAGCTTGATATTGCATCTACCTTGGTTAATTCATATTCTTAATGCTATCTTTGGGTTAAATCTTAACCGTGTTAGGGTTATTTAGAGATAAGGGTTGCTAGGACTCGTAGGACTAGTAATTTACATAAGATCTGGACAAGGACATTAATAGGAAAAGACAAGAACTAGAGGTTGAAACAAGGATCGAATTCATCAATCGAAGTGATAAATTGTAGGTGAACCTATTTCTCTCCACTGCATTCTAAAACCAATTCACTTTGTTTGCTTGCTTCCGATTTGATAAAAGGCGGATTTTTTCACACCCAAACCCCCCCCCCCCCATATTCTTACTGGCGATTAGAATTGATATTTGAATTGAATAGATTTCCCTTTGGATCGATCTCTTGCTTACACACTATACTAGTTGTGAGTTTGAGTATTCTTTGGCAAGAACAACGACATATTTTCCTCTTGTCAGTTGGATTATTTTTGGTTGACTAGTGATAGTTGATATTTTTTAAGTTGTTTTTCCTTAAAAAAATTAATATTATATTTAGTTTTTAGCTCATAAAACCGTGTTGAAAAATAAAAGGTCATGCATTTCGGGATAGAGGGAGTAGTATCTATCTATCTATATACATATACTAAAACCGATGCATAGCGTCCTGCGTGGCGGCGTGTGAGTGAATCTGCCTACGTGGTGGCGCGTTAGTGCGTCCCGCAGAACTTTCTTCCGTCAAAAAGGAAATCTAATAAAAATAATTAAATCGATATAATTAAAACTATGTCAATAATAATAATAATAAATATTATATAAGGAAAAAACTATATATCATATATATCTTATCTAATTTAATCATATTATATTATATTCACCCAATTTCCATCCTATCTAATCTATCTATCTATCTATCTATATACATATACTAAAACCGATGCGTTGGTGCCTGCGTGGCGGCGTGTGAGTGAATCTGCCTACGTGGCGGCGCGTGAGTGCGTCTCGGAAAACTTTCTTCCGTCAAAAAGGAAATCTAATAAAAATAATTAAATCGATATAATTAAAACTATATCAATAATAATAATAATAAATATTATATAAAGAAAAAACTATATATCATATATATCTTATCTAATTTAATCATATTATATTATATTCAACCAATTTCCATCCTATCTAATCTAATCGTATATATCATATATATCCTATCTATGTCAATTTCCACTAAAAATAATAATCTAAATAACAACTTTGTCTTAATCTAAATATTGTATTAATATATAAATTTAGATTATTTACGTAGATATATAGTAAGAATTATTTATTTATTGAAATAATAATCTAAAATATGTAGTTTGATCTAATTAACAACTTTGTCCATCCTATCTTCTATATACATATATATCATATCGGCAAGTATGACTATATTGAGGTCCCGTCCCCTTTCACTATTTAGGCAAGTATGAGTATATACTGTATATTGCCCAGCCAAACTCGACTTCTTTCCATCCAAATATAGATAGATAGATTTTCCTAATTAACACTTTGGAGGTGCTATAAAAATAATACATATGATCATTGGATGAACCACCGGCTCTTCCATTGAATTATTTTGTTCTTCGTGCGTACGTGCCTAGCCTTTGGAGGAAAGATTTCAGTTTTTGTATTGTTTGGTTCGGTAGGCTACATATATAGTTTATACTATTTATACTAAATTTATTTTTATAGTGGTTGTTCTCTCTCTAATTTATATAATTAAAAAAAGATTAAATAATTATTTCATTTTATCATTAACTCATATAATTGGATAGATGCAATATCTTATAAAAGAGTAAATATTATATAAGGAAAAAACTCTATCTAACTAAAATGATTTACTATGCCATCTTTAATTACTACTTATTTCAAATTTTGGTGGGATTTTACTTATTTTAATGTTCATTCGTAATATTTAAAATATTAAATAAAAATAATTATTTAAATTATTTCTATCTAATCTACCATTAATAATTATAATATGTGGCGTAAACTATGTTAACCTATGCTAATAACTTGACAAAATAATTATATAAATTATTTCTATCTAACTAAAAGGATTTACTACGCCTTTAATTAATGCTTATTCCAAATTTTGGTGGGCATTTCCCGTATGTTAACCTATTGTAATTAATGATTATTTTAT
This sequence comes from Persicaria tinctoria, assembly GCA_037127255.1. Lineage (NCBI taxonomy): Eukaryota > Viridiplantae > Streptophyta > Magnoliopsida > Caryophyllales > Polygonaceae > Persicaria > Persicaria tinctoria. The sequence continues at coordinate 48,983,009 of JBANSL010000006.1, read as the reverse complement.
CTATATCTGAGCGCGTCTCGCAAAACTTTCTCCCGTCAAAAAGGAAATCTAATAAAAATAATTAAATCTATATAATTAAAACTATATCAATAATAATAATAATAATAAATATTATATAAGGAAAAATATTAATAGATACATAAGAGCAAATATTTGATAGGTGTTATTTATTTATATATCAATTATTTTTGGTGGAAAGAATTATTTATATCAAAATTAATTTTTCATAGTTATTTTATTTATATCTATATTATTTTTTAGGAGAATGAGCTATTTAAATCTAGATTAATTTAATCTTATATTTTCAGTTATTAGTTTAATTATGATAATGTAATTCAAATTTATTTATTTTGTTTATTTCATATTCATAATAGGAATTTTTTTATAGACAATAAATATAATTTTATAATATTGTGTTAACATATCCCCGTGCAGGGGACGGGGCATACACTAGTTTGTCTTATAACCATATTCAACACTCTTTAGAGCATGCTCAACAGATTCTCTATCTTGATTTTTTGGAGAATATTCGCCGGGATGATTTTAGGTCCAACAGATTCCCCATTACGTTATCCAAAATAGGGAATGGAGAGAAAATAGTCATATTATTCCCTGGATTTGGAGAAAACCCTATATATTTTGGGGTAAATTCCATAATGAAAAAGCTGTTATTTAATTATCTATTTTAGAGATTGTACATACTCTTACCCATTTCGATATTCAACTTTATTTATCACAAAGCCAAATGAGGTAAACTTACAAATCCACCGTTTCGATGTTCGATTCTTGGAATCATTCCTTGAATTCCAATTACTTGTTGCGCAACGGAGAATCAATTTTTAATTGATTGACGTACAAAACCACAGGCTTGGTCTAAATCAATCAAATAAATGTATTTTAATTTAACATAAATCTCAGAGACGCGTACGTAGCTAAATTACCCCAAAAAAATTCTCAGTTTGACGGGACTAGTTCGTCTTTGAAATGCAATTAGCTAGATTTGTTTTTGTATTGGAGATACATAATATATCAAATTAACTTAATTAGGGCCTTGGAAGATCGAAAACCCTGCAAATCCGCCATGGAACATTACATCCCAAAATTAGTGTTTGTGATTCGCTGTCTCTTGTTCCTCTTTCCACTCATAAATTTGAGCACAACCACCATCGATAATGCGCACTGTCACGAAGGCACCAACTACACCCGACATAAGACACCCTTCCAGACCAACCTGGTTTCTGTCTTCTCCCTCCTCAATAACTCCACCTCCTCGCCGGCCTACTTCCGGAGTGCCACCGCCGGGTCTGCCCCAGAAAAGGTCTATGCTGCCTTTACATGCCGCTACGACCTCTCCTTCCCCACCTGCCAAGACTGTGTTGCAACTGCCACTGCCGATCTCCTTGCCTACTGCCCACGCTACTGGGAGGCGGTGGCCTGGCACCCGCTCTGCGCCGTCCAATATTCCAACCATTCACTTTTCTCCAACTATGACTGGATCACTTACGATACTGGGTGCCAAATTCCCCGGTAATTATAGTAATATTACAGTATTATAATTAATGGTAAATGTATATTTAGGGAAGTCCGTTGTTGGTTCTTGAGGATCGTATATGTACTGGGGTACGTGCCCTAGTAGTCCAATACCTAAGGCTATTGAGGTAAAACACTAATTAATTAGCTATAGGAGAATAAGTTGTACGTAGGAGTAGCCACTTGTTTTAGTTCATACTTTCAAGTTTCAACCAATTCAAGATTGTTTAGTCTAGTTAACACTTTAACAACTAGTTTAGCATCTAATAATTTTTAGAGACCTTCTTTTTAGCTACCCTTGTATTGAGTGTCGAGTTGTTTGGCTTAACCACGTTCATACCATGCTAAAATTCGTTGGGACTCGTAACCGTCAATCGTGTGTAAGTTGCGCCAGTAGTCCAACACTTTTACGTTCAATCCTAAAATCAATTGCTCTGTAGGAGTAACTATTATCTCTTCACATCTCAAAAATATCATACAAAGTACGTTGGTAGTTGTTTATATCCCATGCGTAAAACACACACACATATATATATATATAGGCACGGAACTGAATTACAATCATGGGTAAAGAATTGAATTGTGTTGGGAGGGAGATTCGAACCCAATCATGGGTAAAGAATTGAATTGTGTTGGGAGGGAGATTCGAACCCGGGCTTATAAAGCTCTCCTCCCAACACTTAACCAAATGGGCTAGCCGGGCAATATGATACAATATTAATCACCTATATTATATACATATTACTGAAAAAATGGGGCGGGCTGCAGCAAACACAAGCCCACCCCTAGTTCCGTCCCTGCATACATATATATATTTTGTGGGTGTTAATTAAGCAAGGTTGTTATCCTATCTAATACTCAAGAATGTTTCTTACCTTAGGTTTGGGGGCACTCTCTTGAAGAAAACGGTGGAGAGAACCATCTCGGGGCTCATTGACAATGTGACATCTTCTGAGAGGAACAATACATTTTATGCAGGCGGGAACTATGTTGCAACTGGGGAAGAGAGTTACATGTACGTTGTACCAGAAAGTGCATGGCATTGTGCAATGCGCACCAGACATTACGCCTTTCCAGTGTCAGACTTGCTTGAATGATGAAGCGTATCATCTTATGGAAAAGTGTAATGGTACACTTGGAGGATTGGCCTTGGGAGTTCGTTGTTCAGTGATGTATAGTTTGTACTCTTTCTTTGACAGCAGTAATGGTACTACTAATAACAGTTTACATGATCCACCACCACCAACACCTCCGTCTCAAGGCAACTTGTCCCCTACGTTTCGTCTAGGTACGTTCTTTTATTTGGTTGATTGATCATAATATTCTTTTAAAAATAACTTGAAACACCTTAAACTGAAACCGAGAGGTAGTAGTAAAGTCGTACTGAGATTGATCTATATGATTCCCATAAAAAAAGTTGATTCTATGAATTAATTCTCTTCTGAAATAGAGAATTATGAAATCATAGATATATAAAAGTTAGCGGAATCAATATATTGTCTTATACTCGGATAAATCTCCATATCATGAAATCTCTAATGAGATTTAGGAGTACATAAAATGGTACGATTCACATGTAGAGCTAGAATGTGAATTCTTGCTATTGAATGTAAAGGATAACACAATTGGGTGAAATCTCTGTTGATCTATTCAACCAGAGAGATTGAATATATATAGAAGGATTACAAGATATGCCTTAGAGGCCAAGTTTATAATAATAATAACTAAGCATCTATATCTATATCTATCTATATATACATATACTAAAACCGACGCATAACGTCCTATGTGGCGCATTGTGGTTGATTTTAGGATAACAATTCCTACGTGACGCGTTGTGGTCAATTCTAGAATAAAAATTAATAAAATAATATATTAACATAATTTATAGAAATTTATATAAGCACAATCTATCTACCTATATATTTTAGTTGATTGACAATAATATAAATAACGAATATTTCATAGTCATACTTACCAAAAATATTAATAGATAAATATGTAGTATTTAATAAGTACTGAAGGTTCGATAATATAAAACAATGTAATATAGAAATACTCTTTTTTTGGTCTGCGTAATATAGAAATACTCTAGAAGAGGGGTTGAATAGAGTATGCCCGTTTTTCGCAGAAAGTCTCAAGACTTTTGGAGCTTGGACCAAAACCTTTGAGATTAAACCTGAATCACAAAGTTAGACAATCGAACCAAGTGCGGAAATATGGTAAAGAAATAAGTAAAGAACACGAGTAATTATTTACGAGGTTCGACACGAACTTGGCCTACGTCCCCGCCTAGGGTTCTTCCACAACCCTAGGATTCAAAAGGCTTTATTGATTGCTTAGCTTAGGATCCTAATAGCTCACCGAGAAGCTTCTCTCATATACAATTGCAATCTAGTCAACTCACGTTCCCTTGGAGTCCTAGACCAATCTAGAAGAGCCCCACCTCTCTCAGCTATCTAGTACAATCCTCTTACTCTCACAAATCAATAGCCTAGTGCAACTTCCCGGGTTATAAACTCTCGAGTAACACTATAAATGAATATAACCTATAAGCTCACAGTGACTCTCAAAGGCTTTGAAATAAACAACAAACTCTTGAGCGCTTAGCAGAGAGACACTTAGGAAGACAGATCTTGCTTGAATGAATGAAAGCTCGTGTAGCACTATGTTGTTTTCTGTCTTCTTCTTCCTTTCCTTTATATAAGAGCATGGAGCGTGAGGGTCTTCAACACCAGATCTTCATCAACGGCTCTTTCGAATCATGACTTGATCTTGAATCTTCTATTTATGGATACTCCGAAGCCATGATCTATTTTGAATTCGATCTCCTCAATATGTACTAAAGGAAAGATATAATCTCGAAATACTTCCTGAAAAGGTTAGTCAAACATACATATATATATATATATATATATATATATATATATATATATATATATATATATATATATATATATATATATATATATATATATATATATATATATATATATATATATATAATATAAAGGAAGTATATATTAAGATTAAATAATATTCGGACAAATAAGACAGGTTTTGTATTTCATCAACTGTTAATGCTCCAAGGCCTTTGACACAAACATCATGTCAAAGTCTTTGAAACATTTAGTCCAATTTTCATCAAGGGAGGGAGATATCAATCTCCCCCTTGATGAAAGACAAAACCTGTGCATCCCTGCAACTTAGTCAAGCATAGATAATAAAATAGAAACCGGACTAAGTACCTGCAAGGGTTAGACAAATTTTGGATCAAATTTTTAAAGCATGCAAAAACCATCCAACCGAAAACCATAAATATAAAACCAAGGTCTTCCAAGACCTTTAAGCAGAGGTTTTCAAAGTCTAAGCACCACAGATCATCTCCCCCTTTTTGTCTTTCAACAAAGGGAGGAGGTAAAACAGTCACCAAAAGTTTTGAAAACGTTTCCAACAAACCAGCAATGTACCAAGTTCTCAGGGGTGGGATAGGGTAGGGTAGGGTTTAGGCTTAGTCATCCGGAGCATCATCAGTGAGCCTCGTCCACAGTCCTTCCAGCATCTTGGAAATCCCGCTCATCTCCTTCATAATCTCCTTCTGCAGCTCCTTGATATCCTCACATTGCCAATTTGAAAGGTTTCCAATTCAAAATTCAAATTTTCCATTAAAATCGGACTGAATAACCAAAAATCTAGTTCCAAAAATAAAATATCTTTAACGGTTAAGAAAATCACTAAAAGGGAAATTTTTTGAAATCCGATTAAAACAAATATAATTGATTAAATATCTAAAAAGATATTAACCAAAAATATATGATCCGATATGTGTAATCCACCATTTAGTTCACACACCTTGACATAGTTCTCAAGGGTCTTGACACTAAGTAGAATTTATCTTTCGTAAAGGGAAAGTCCCCCCTACGAAAGTGCATCCTTGTTAAGCATTCCAATTTCTCGTCTTATGAAGGTGAACCTGTCCTCTGCCAAAGGCTTAGTAAAAATGTCAGCCAATTGATAATCAGTAGAAATAAAAGATATGGACACATCACCTTTTTCAACATGATCTCTAATGAAATGATGCCTTACATCAATATGTTTGGTCCTTGAATGTTGAATAGGATTCTTAGTGATGGATATGGCACTTGTATTGTCACACTTAATTGGGATACCTTTGAGGTTGATGCCAAGATCTCGCATTTGTTGAGCTATCCAAAGGATTTGGGAGCAACAGGCTCCAACAACAATGTATTCGGCTTCTACAATGGATAGAGCAACTGAGTTTTGCTTCTTTGAGTGCCAACTGATCAAAGATGCTCCTAAGAATTGCCAACATCCTGATGTGCTCTTCCTATCCACCTTATAGCCTGCAAAATCAGCATCAGAATATCCAATTAAAGTGAAATCCTTTTGCTTTGGGTACCATAGTCCAAGCTCCTTAGTGCCATTGAGATATCGAAAGATCCTCTTCACAGCCACGAGGTGAGATTCTTTAGGATCAGCTTGAAACCTAGCACACATGCAAACACTAAACATGATGTCAGGTCTACTAGCTGTGAGATATAATAAAGATCCAATCATTCCTCGATACTCCTTTTGATCGACACGTGTTCCAGTCTTGTCTTGATCTAGAGACAATGTTGAGCTCATGGGAGTCTTGGCTGCCTTGGATTGATCCATCTTGAACTTCTTCAAGAGATCCTTAGTGTACTTGCTTTGGTTGACAAAGAACCCTTTCTTGGATTGATGAACTTGTAATCCCAAAAAGAAGTTGAGTTCACCCATCAAGCTTATCTCAAATTCATTGCACATGATGTCAGAAAATTCCTTGCATAAAGATGTGTTAGTAGCACCAAATAATATATCATCGACATAGATTTGAATAACCAAAATGTCCTTTCCTTTGGTTTTGATAAAAAGAGTCTTGTCGATCAACCCCCTTTTAAAATCATTTTCTAAAAGATATTTTGACAAGCGCTCGTACCAAGCTCTTGGGGCTTGTTTCAAACCATAAAGCGCTTTTTCAAGTTTATAAACGTGATTAGGAAATTCTGAACTTTCAAAACCTGGGGGTTGAGCCACATATACTTCTTCCTCTAAGAAACCATTAAGAAAAGCACACTTGACATCCATTTGATATAACTTTATGCTCATAAAAGATGCAAATGCTAATAAAATGCGAATGACTTCAAGCCTAGCTACATGAGCAAAGGTCTCCTGGCTATAGGAGCAAAGGTCTCCTCGTAGTCAATACCTTCCTCTTGATTGTAACCTTGGGCAACAAGCCTTGCCTTGTTCCTCACAATCTTACCATTCTCATCCAGCTTGTTTCGAAATACCCATCGAGTGCCAATGACTGATTGATGCTTTGCCCTAGGCTTCAATGTCCAGACTTTGTTCCTTTCAAATTCGTTAAGCTCATTTTGCATAGCAATGATCAAGTCTGGCTCCTGAAGTGCCTCATCTACCTTCTTTGGCTCAATAAAAGAAACAAACGCGTGAAAAGCACAAAGATCTTTAAGTTTAGAACGTGTTTGAACACTAGAAGTAGGGTCAGAAATGATATCCTTTAATGAGTGTGATGAGGAGTATTTGAATTTTCTTTTGCTAGTCTCAGCTCCTTAATTCGTCACACCAGTGGGATTGACTTGTGGTACATCTGACTCCGTGGTCCTGTTAGGTTCAGTTACAGCAGTTTCTGACGTCTCAACACTGTTGGATTGGACACCAAGAGCTTTGGACAAATCTTCAACACCTTGGGCCAATTCTTCAGTGTTAAGAATCGGTTCCTGCATGTTCCTCTTCTCTGTGTTCTTGGTAGCAGCATCATCACCTTCCTCGTTCTCTTCATGGATGTTAAGATCTATATCTGCAACACTTTCACTTAAGGCACCGTCATTGAATTCATCAAAAATAACATGTATACTTTCTTCAACTACCTGGGTCCTTTTATTGAAGATTCTATAAGCTTTGCTACTCGTGGAATAGCCAAGAAATATACCTTCATCACTACGCGCATCAAATTTCCCAAGGTTATCTTTTCCATTGTTATGAACAAAACAAGTACAGCCAAAGGGTTTAAAGTAAGATATAAGAGGTTTGCAGCCTTTGAAAAGTTCATAAGGAGTTTTCTTTAAGATGGAACGAATAAAACAACGATTCAAAATGTAGTTATCTGTGTTAACAACTTCAGCCCAATAGGTTTTAGGTAATGCATTTTCTAAAAGCATAGTCCTGGCCATATCCTTTAAGGTGCGGTTCTTGCGTTCCACAACCCCGTTTTGTTGAGGTGTCCTAGGAGCAGAAAAGTTATGGGAGATGCCATATTTAGCACAAAACAAATCAAACTGATGTTGATCAAACTCCCTACCATGATCACTCCGAATTGACACTATGGGCTCGTTTCTTAAAGTTTGCAACTCCTTACAAAGTTTTGAAAACTCAAATAAGGCCTCTGATTTTTCTTTCAAAAATGCAACCCAAGTATATCTAGAAAAATCACCAACAACAACTAGCATGTACTTTTTACCATTGGGAGATTTGACTCGCATAGGACCACATAAATCCATATGTAAAAGTTCAAGGGGACTAGAAGAACTTACAACCTTTTTGGGTTTGAACGAGCTACGTGTTTGTTTACCTCGTGTGCATGCGTTGCACATGTCAATACCTTTGAAGTCCATTTCAGGTAGCCCTCTTACAAGCCCTTTGGACACAAGCTTTTGTAGTGTATGTGGACTCACATGGCCTAGTCTCCTGTGCCAGAGCTTTGGATCGTCCGTCAAAGCCTTTAGACATGTTAAGCTTCCTTGTGCCACTTGATCAGCATTTACGGCGTATATGTTGTTATAACGATATGCAGTCAATATAACTTCACCTGTATCATCTCTGCACACTATACATCTTTTCTTGTTAAATCTGACATTGTTACCACTATCGCATAATTGAGAGACACTAAGCAAATTATACTTTAAACCATTAATAAGATAGACATTTTTAATACTATGGCTGGAATCACTTCCAACACTACCAATACCAACGATGTCACATTTTCCTTTGTCACCAAGAGTGATTGTTCCCGTGGATTGCTCCTTTAGATCATGAAAGAGAGAGCTCTTCCCACTCATATGCCTCGAGCATCCACTATCAATAATCCATTTGTGATCTTTCACCTTGGTGATCTCCTGTAAGACAAACATCGACCTTTGTGGCTAGACCAATAAGCAAATTTGGATCTATTGTTGGGGTAAACCATATTTGGTAAAATAGTGCCTTTTGGAACCCAAACTTGTGTTATCCGTTCTTTTCTCAAATGAACAGGAAATGTATTGCGAATAATATATGGATCCTTTCTTCTATAAGGGCAGGTCTCTTTTACATGTCCCTTTCTAGCACAATGATGACATATAGGAGAGGTTCTGCTTCCTTTTGCCTTTACAAAAGTGGTAATGTGTTGATTCTTTAAAAACTTTGGATTGTAACCAATACCACTTTTGTTTAGAAAGCTTTGTTGCTCACCCAACATCCTATTGAGAGTACCTTTGGATTTGGTAAAACTTATGAGGGCTGTCTGTTGGTCTTGAATCTTATTATTCAGGGAGATCTTCTCGTTCTCTAAGTCATGATGCTCATTTCTTAGAGAGGAGAGATCTTGCTCGAGTTCAGATTTCTCCGAGTCAAGCGTCTTGACTTTAATGTCAAGACCTGAATAAGAGGCTTCAAGACCTTTGACCCTCATAGACAGATCCTCAATAGTTCTTTCCTGGTACACAGTTCTCTTAATAAGAATGTTAGTTTGGGCAATAAGCTTCTCTTCATTGGCAATCATATTTGAAAGGAATTCCAATAATACCTCTTTTGGACTTTCCATAAGGTCTCTTACAGTAGCTTCAAGCTTTTCATCGTGGGATTCATCTTCTGAGACCATAAGACAAATGATGGCCTTCTCATCGTCGGAGTCAGAGTCGGAATCACTCCAACTTGCTACCATGGCTTTCTTCTTCCATTTGTCACCTTTCTTAGGCTGGGTCTTTGTCTTTTAAGGGCAGTCTTTCACAAGATGATCTGTTTCACCACATTCAAAACAAGACAACGGTTTAGTCTTCTTTTCATACTTGTTGTATTGAGGCTTACCTCGAAATTTTGAAGACTCTGATCCATCCTTGTTGTTGAATTGCTTCTTCATTTTGAGAATTCTAGCAAGGCGTCTTGTGATAAGAGCAAAAGGATCATCCTCATCGTCATCCTCATCTTCGGAATCAGATACATCCTTGGGCTCATCCTTCTTAGACTTGAGTGCCAAGTTCTTAGTGCTAGCTGGAAGTTCTCTATCGTCTTCATTAAGGATCATCTCATGCGTGATCTGCTTCCCAAGAAGGTCATCAAGGGGTAGAGTGGTGAGGTCCTGGGCTTCCTCTATAGCTGTTACTTTTGGACCCCATTTCTCCTTTGGAAGGCACCTCGGTATCTTCCTCACTTTCTCAACGTTGGTAAAGCTCTTGCCGAGAGAGTCAAGGTTGTTGGTGATTTCTGTGAATCGTGTGAACATGGCCTTGATTGACTCATCATACTTCATCTTGAAGAGCTTATACTTTCAAAGGAAGATGCTGATCTTGGTGTCTTTCGCTTGGCTTGTTCCTTCATAGGTGACGACCAACTTGTCCCAAATCTCTTTAGCTGACCTACAAGATGAAATACGGTTAAACTCATCAGTGCTAAGACCACAATAAAGTAAGTTAATAGCCCTGTAGTTTTTGGAGATGGTTTCAAGATCTGCTTGGTTGTATTCAGACTCCTTCTTTGCAACTTTGGTATCATTTGGTCCTTCTTTCTCTGGAATCTTCGGACCATTCTCTATAATATTCCAAAGCTCTAGATCTTGGTCTATGATGAACATCTTCATCAAAGATCTCCAGTGGACAAAGTTGTTTCCTACAAAGAGTGGTGGTCTGCTTGTGGACCTTCCTTGTACAAATCCTCCGCTTGCTTCACCAGACATGATCGAAAACTCACAAGATTGTTAGATAAAAAATAGTGAGTAAAGCTCTGATACCAATTGAAGGTTCGATAATATAAAACAATGTAATATAGAAATACTCTAGAAGGGGGGTTGAATAGAGTATGTCCGTTTTTCGCAGAAAGTCTCAAGATTTTTGGAGCTTGGACCAAAACCTTTGAGATTAAACCTGAATCACAAAGTTAGACAATCGAACCAAGTGCGGAAATATGGTAAAGCAATAAGTAAAGAACACGAGTAATTGTTTACGAGGTTCGGCACGAACTTGGCCTACGTCCCCGCCTAGGGTTCTTCCACAACCCTAGGATTCAAAATGCTTTATTAATTGCTTAGCTTAGGATCCTAATAGCTCACCGAGAAGCCTCTCTCCTATACAATTTCAATCTAGTCAACTCACGTTCCCTTGGAGTCCTAGACCAATCTAGAAGAGCCCCACCTCTCTCAGCTATCTAGTACAATCCTCTTACTCTCACAAATCAATAGCCTAGTGCAACTTCCCGAGTTATAACTCTCGAGTAACATTATAAATGAATATAACCTATAAGCTCACAGTGACTCTCAAAGGCTTTGAAATAAACAACAAACTCTTGAGCGCTTAGCAGAGAGACACTTAGGAAGACAGATCTTGCTTGAATGAATGAAAGCTCGTGTAGCACTATGTTGTTTTCTGTCTTCTTCTTCCTTTCCTTTATATAAGAGCATGGAGCGTGAGGGTCTTCAACACCAGATCTTCATCAACGGCTCTTTCGAATCATGATTTGATCTTGAATCTTCTATTTATGGATACTCCGAAGCCATGATCTATTTTGAATTCGATCTCCTCAATATGTACTAAAGGAAAGATATAATCTCGAAATACTTCCTGAAAAGGTTAGTCAAACATATATATATATATATAATATAAAGGAAGTATATATTAAGATTAAATAATATTCGGACAAATAAGACAGGTTTTGTATTTCATCAACTGTTAATGCTCCAAGTCCTTAGACACAAACATCCTGTCAAAGCCTTTGAAACATTTATTCCAATTTTCATCAAGGGAGGGAGTTATCAAGTACTATTTTATTTATATCTAGATTATTTTTTGGTGAAAATTTATTGTTTATATTTTGAGAGAATCTAAATAAAAGATATATAGATTATATATATAATCTATCAAACTAATTTTATTTATATGTATATTATTTTTTGGGGGAAAAAATTATTTATATTTAGGTTATTATTGTTTTTATTTATTGGAATTTATCTAAATTATTTATAATATTGCATTAATGTCTTTTCCGTGCACGGGACGTGACTTGCACTAGTATAAAGATATATAAAAATATAGAAGATAGATTTTATCGACATCTTCTACCCCCCACAAGCTCATGGAGGGGCACCTACATGCAGCTTGGACAACAGAAAGATGAACCCAGAGGAGCCAAGAGGCTTAGTGGACACATCTGCAATTTGATCATGAGACCTGACATGATGAACAAATAACTCTTTAGACTCAACCTTCTCACGAACAAAGTTAAAGTCAATGTGTATATGTTTGGAACAATTGTTGACGACAGGATTGCGGTCATAAATTTTGTACTGAGACTGTTAGACAACACCACAAGAGGACTGTCAAGCCGAATTCGCAACTCATGAAGCAGCTACTGAATCCATGACAATTCAGCCATTTTAGAAGCAATCGCCCGATATTCTGCCTCCGTGCTGGACCGAGCAACAACCTTCTATTTTCTAGAAGTCCAGCTGATGAGTGAATTACCAAAGTAAATCGCAAAGCCATATTGGGAACACCTATCACCAATGTCCGACGCCAGTCAACATCTGTAAAGGCATCAAGTGTGTAGCGAGAAGCAAGCCAGAGGTGAAGAAAAGAAGACATAGTACCTTTCAAATAACGAAGAATGCGCTTGACTGCCATCCAATGAGCCTCAGTAGAACGGTGCATGAACTGACACACCCGATTTACAACAAAGGAGATTTCGGGGCGAGTGATGGCGACATACTAAAGAGCACCCACAATACTCCTATACAGAGTCGGATCAGGTAAGATGTCACCGAAAATTTGAAGAAGAGATTGCGAGTCAGCATGTGTAGAAATCGGTTTGGCATCTTCCATCTTTGCACGGGTCAGAAGCTCACAAATGCACTTTTGTTGGCACATGCAAAGATGACCATCCACTCTGGAAACTTTAATCCCTAAGAAATAAAGAAAAGGATCGAGATCCTTCAGAGCAAACGCAACATTCAGTTTAGCAGTAAATTGAGATAAAGCTTGAGGTGAGTTGCCTTTAATAATGATATCCTCAACATATACCAAAACATAAAGTACAACATCCCGTACAGAGAAGACAAACAAAGAGTAGTCAGACTGACAAAGACAAAAGCCAGAGTGATTGAGGAAGGACTTAAGCTTACTGAACCAGGCCCTAGGAGCTTGCTTGAGGCCATAAACAACGCCTTCTGAAGACAGTATACATGATGAGGCCGGTCTTCATCAACGAACCCTGGGAGTTGCTTCATGAAGACACGCTCACTGAGATCACCATTCAGAAAAGCATTGTTGATATCGAGCTGCCGAATGGGCCAGGAGAGAGCGAGAGCGATGGTAAGAACAAGACGAATGGTGGTAGGGCGAACGACCGGACTAAAGGTATATCGAAGTAATCCATGCCCTCTTCCTAATTGTGTCATTTTGCAACCAAGCGAGCCTTGTACATCCATTTGCAGACAACATTAGAATCATGTGCGAACGAGGAACTAAGGACCACGTACTTGAACCTTGGAGTGCTTTGATCTCATATTTCATTGCAGCTAACCAGTGAGGGTGTTTTTGAGCTTGACGAAATGAGCGAGGCTCATTGTCAGGTTGTGGGTTAGGAGGAAGAGGATGTTTAATGGTGAGAAAGGCCTTGGGTTTGAGCTTGTCTGTGGCGGTACGAGTGGTCATAGGATGAATAAAGGTATCGAATGGCCTTAGATGAGGGAACAGATTGGGTGGTGGGGTGTTGGCCCTCATCGACGAGGAAGGTGTAGAGGGTAGAGGTAGAGCTGGTGATGGCAGGAGATGGAATAGGGCTGGCAGATGCAGAATGGGACGATGAAGATGAGGCCAGCTCAATGGATGCTGACGGAGAATGTTGCACATGCGAGATCTCACTATGGTCGGGAGCAATGAGCTGTTGTAGGGGGGAGGGCGGTGACACTAGCAAGGGCTCCGATGCAACAACATAGGTTAAGAAATTAGTGGGTGACTGGAAGAGAAGGAGGAGACGGTGGAGACATGGAGGATTCATGAGAAGGGATGGAAGGGAAGACAAACTCATGGAAGACGACATAACGACTGACATACATACGCTTGGATGTGGACTCGTAACACAGATAGCCATTATGAGATGAACTGTATCCCAAGAAAAGACGCGGTATAGTTGTGAATTCAAGTTTGTTTTGCCTATAGGACCCCAAGTATGGAAAGAAAAGACACCCAAAGGCACGAAGAAATGAGTAATCTGGCTGTCTCTTGTAGAGACGTTGGAACGGTGACTCTTGATTGAGAGTAGGGGCAACGGTGCGATTATGGAGGAAGATAGCGGTGTGAAAGGCATGCTCCCAAAATTCAGGAGGAAGTTTGGAATGAGCTAATAGGGTGAGGCCCTTTTCTTGGATTGTGCGGTTTCTGCGTTTGACCATCCCATTTTGTGTTGGAGTGTGAGGACAAGAGATCATGTGTAAGATACGTACCCTGAGATTGAAGAAGAGTGGAGACAATGCAATATTCTCCCCCCCTCCCCCAACCCCTAATCTGTTTAAAGTGCCTTAATGGTAGCTTGGAATTGAGTTTGCACTAGTTTTTGAAATAACTAAAAGTAATGAAACACTTGAGATTTATGAGTCATAAAGTAGATCCTAGTAAACCTCATGCAATCGTACACAAATAAGACAAAATAACGGCAGCAATTGATGGATAACTTAGGGGAGGGATCCCAAACATCAGAGGAGCGTATGTACAAGACGTGTGTTTTATTGGATGAAACTGGTAAACTAAACTGATGCAACATAAGACGAAAAGTAGTATTATTTGGATGCCCCAGCCGATGATGCCAATGTGCAGGGGTAGTGCGCTCACCAAGCACCACCGTCTTGTAGTATGAATAGATAGGTGGAAGGCAATACATACCATTACTAACGACCCCTTTGAGAAGTAATCGCCCATGCATGTCCTTTAAGAAACAAAAGTTTGGGTAAAGCATGACGTAAAGATTATTATCTTTGGTTAATTTGGCAATACTTATGAGACTTTTGTTCATTTGAGGGAGAAAAAGGACATTAGACAATGTAATAGGGTGAGTATAGGAGGGAATATGCGAATGATCAGTATAAGTGATGTGAAGAGTTGTACCATTTCCATGGGAGAGTTGATTATTGCCACTATATTCTGAGTCGATAGACACTTTACCAAGGTTACCGGTAATATGATCCGTCGCTCTAGAGTCCAAATACCAGTTTGGATCAACGATGGATGATGGTGAAGACATGTAAGTGACAGGAGGTGTCTGATTGAGCTTGTCAGAAGGATGACGAGACAGGAATGCTTGAATATTCAAGCGACTGAACCAAGATTTCGCAAAGTCGCCAGATCACTCACAAATCTAACAAATAGAGCGCTGACGAGAGCGACTAGAGGAGTCACCATTGGAATCACGGTTGTACCGACGGTTTCCCTAGGAGGAGGGCATGTCGGACGGCGGCTGATGAGGTTGAGACCAGTCAGGAGCCGAGTGGCCAGACTTCCGGTCGTTGCGAAGCTGCTGACCCGAGCGCTAGTGAGAGTAGTTCACAGCAGTTTGAGATGCCCCAAGCGAGCGGGATTCTTCTTGAAGACGTTTCTCCTCGCGCAAAAGGGCACCAAGAAGTACATCTAGGGGGGAAAGGTTTTCGATCGAAGATTCATGACATCCTTGAAGGCACCATACGATGAATCAAGGCCATGAACGATGGCAGCCACGAAATCTTCATCGGACACAGGTTGCAAGCAATCGGCCAGGGAGTCAGCGAATCCTCGTTTCTTCTCAAAGTACTCAATCATGTTGATATTCCCTTTGGCGAGGGAATGAAGTTGATGCTTCATATGCATAGAGCGAGCCTGTTATTGACCCTGAAACATCCGTTCAATCGTGGTCCAGGCCTGAAAGGAGGTTTCAGAACGCATGATATAGCTAAGCAAGGCGGGAGATATGGTGGTGCGCATCCAAACAAGAGTAAACTTGTCAGGATTCTTCCAAAGAGCGTACTCCTGATTAGGATTGGTGGTTGCCGGAGCATCCCCGGACGCTGGGGTTTCAACCTCCTTAACCGGAGCATCACTCGACAACACAAGATCCTTCAAGTCGAAAGCGTCTAGCGTGTCAAGAACGTTGGCATGCCAGATGTTGTAGTTGGTGCGGTCAAGCTTGTAGGTGAACACGAGAAATTGAAGGACGTGTTAAGAGACAGTACCAGTGGCAGCGGAAAGGAGGGTGGTGCCGCCGATTTTGGCAGTTGAGGCGGAGGAAGAGGTGTCGGAGGACATGGCGGAGGTGGTGGTGCTTTAGGGTTTATCGACAGAGAAAAAAATTGGATCTTTTTTGCTCTGATTACCATAAAAGATAACACAATTGTGTGAAACCTCTATTGATCTATTCAACCAGAGAGATATTGAATATATAGATAGAAGGATTACAAGATATACCTTAGAGACCAAGTCTAGAATAATAACTAACCATATAAAAATATATACAAATATAGATGATCGGTCTAAAACCAACACCCCACAAGTGTACGGTGTCAATTGTAGTAATCGAGTGTCGAATCTCAGGGACTGTGTGAATACCAACTGCAGAACCTCAACCAGTTTACTAAGCCAAATAAGAGAAGTGATTTTTGAATGAATAAGAGACTAAGAGGAGGAAAAATAACGAATTGCAAGTGTTTGTGAATATATGATGCGAAACATTCCAGAGTCAGGGTTTACCACAGCAATGCATCTTCGATAGACTATATAATTTTCATGCCTGAACAAATTGAAAACAGATATTTGAAGGTAAACTATCTAAATTCATTATCGCCCAGCCTACGCATCTCGCAATAACTATGTCCGATTCAATCAATTACCACTCAGCTTGCGCTTGTTGTAGATTAATCAATCAAATTGGACTCATTAAGCACTTAGACCCTAGCGAGCAAATCGATCAAACAACCGCGTGCGCGATCCGCATAATCAATTCAAACCTAGGTTGTCTACGATAGTTAATATCCTCAAGAGAATTAAATAGATTGCTCATAAACAATTCTCAAGTTCAATCCATGTTTTCCAACAACTTTGTCTATGTATCCAATCTCAATTCGCAGCTGGCGCTTATTGAATATCAAAAGAATTCCAATCAATCATAGAATTAATCGGATTAAGCACTCATGGACCAAATCAAACAAATAATAGAATTCATCCAGGCAATCATCACGCACATGTCTATCTCAGCATTGTTGGGATCACCCCAACCCCAGAACAAGGAAATTAGCCAGACATGAATTCAGACACAATCAAAGAATTCATCATGGAAGAATATAAAACTAGATTAAAGGAACTTATCTTGAATCCAGCAAAACAAACCTTCAAGAAGAAATCTCTAAAAAGCCTAAGTTCTCAATGTCTGCAACTAGCGTCTGACGTGAAAATTTTGACGTCTCCTCATCTAACCCTAATTCTCTCTCTATATCCCTCAAAGAGATCTGAAAATAGTCCTAAAATAATAATAAAATATAATTAAAAAGTCGTTCAACAAAATATAAAAGCTGATAAAAAATCCCGAAGTAGTAACGCGGAAAGGCAAGTATCGAGTCGATACTTCATAGTATCGAGTCGGTACTTGGCTACTTTAAAGCAATTTGGCTCGGAATGTGAAGGTATCGAGTCGATACATGTGGATATCGAGTCGATATGTGAAAGTTCCGGGTCGATACTTTGACTCAGCGTCAGTTTCTTAGCTCGATTCCTCCTTTTTGCAGGCCGAATTTTCAAAAGTGCTCAACATGAAAGTTGTAGGTCTTTGAATTATCTTTCCAACAAGCTATAGAACGTCTCGATCCGAATTTTGTGGAGCTCAAACGACTCATTTTACTGAGATGTCGCTAAACAGGATTGCTCCAGAACACGTCTATTCAGCAATAGGCTCTTCTTAGCTTGATTTCTAGCACTTGAGACCTCTATGCAAGGATCATTCGGCGTCCATGAACATGTCAAACTTGGCTTCAATAAATCGTATTCCATCGTGATCCCAAATTGACATCGAACAAGCTCCAAATCACTTGAAAACAAATAAAAATACGAGTGTAGACATCTATTCTAAAAACTAAACCAAAACCTATATAAAACACGCAAAACATATAAAAATGACTTCAAAACGACTATAAACTATTTCCTATACCACGTAGAATATGATGATATCAATAGAAGATATATAGATTTTATCGACATCTTCTATCTAATAGAATGGAGGTAGAGTAAGCCATTAAATAGAGTTACAATGACAAGATAGCCTAAGCTGGAAATATCTATCTTTACTGATATATGTATGTTAGCCGTTTGTGGATGCATCTTTGAGTTGATTCATTAGGCCTATTCACGGATTTACTGAGTTGTTGTTATTTACGCAGGTATTGTGAGCGCTACAGTTTGGGTTGGGTCACTTGTTATAGAGTTTTACTTGTACCTAATATAAGGCCGAATACATTAGCAATGCTAGGTTTTACGTTGAGGATCATACCGAGTTGTCGAAGTCTCTGCTGGTGGTTTAGCACTTTATGCGTATGAAACTAGTGCAATTCACGTTTTTTCGCAACCAAGATTGAGCTCTTTGTATCAAAATTTTCTTATTAATTTGTATCAAAATTTATATGTATATATCAAAACTTGTGTAATTAACTAAAATTGAAAAAAGTGAAGTTTAAAGTCCATCAATCTGTTAAGCCATGTTTATCAATGGATTTTAAAGATATCGTAGATAAAAACTAATTTTTATTCTTCGTATCTCATTCTTATTTTTTCTACTTTATTAGTTGTATCCATATCATTTTAAAATTGATCTTGTACTACCAATTCAATTGACAAATATGCCACTCTCCAATAATTATTCGGAAAAGCTAAATACACCGCTAATTTCTACTGGATACACCGCTAATCTTCGCATCAAGCTGCGGAACTAGCTACGTAACATGATGTGGAGCTCGGCTTGCGTCAGACCAAACACGCCCTAACATCAACTCGCCAAACATTCCGCGACGGAATGCGAAACAGGATACGCGGATGAATGCGGAATATCTGGGAATGAAACCAAATGCGGCATAACAGAATACGAAAGGACTCCACATCGAGTTGCGTAATATGACGTATTTGAAATTCAAAACGATTTGCACATCGGGGTGCATAAAGTACAATTCGTAACCGCAATCGATGGTACGACTTTCGAACTCCGATTCCGAGAGCGACGACGGTTTGTGATTCAGACAGGCGGAGAAGAGAATTGCGGCCGAAGGGCGCGACGGAAAGAGGGATACATGAGGCGAGGGCGGTACGCTTGTGGTGCTTGTAGCCGGTAACGAGCCGACGGTGGAGGAACTCTTTGATTCGTTGGATTGAAGACAGGGAGAGGGCGGCGATGGAGGCGAAGGAGTTGGGCACGGCGGCGGAGCAGGTGAGGACGATGTCGCCGGGGCAATAAGAGGTCGAGAGGGAGAGGTCGGCGCTGTTAACGCAATTAGGTGATGGGGATTTGGTCGGTGATGATGGGGGCCGGGGTGGAGAGGGCGGAGAAGGGATTCGACCAGGGGTCCGGGAGGTGTCGATTGAGACGGTGTGTGCGGTGATGCAACGAGAGGAGGAAGATGCGGCTCTGAGCAGGGCAGGGGAGGAGGAAAGGGAGGCGGAGGAAGAAAGGGCTCGGGAGAGGGCAGTGGATGAGGAAAGGGCCGCGGCGGCTGCGGCGGCGGCGGAGGCGGATAGGGTTACAACGAGGGCGGAGGAGACAACGAGGACGGTGACGGCGAGGGCGGCAGCGGTAGAAGGGAAGAGAGTGTTGCGCCCGCGACCAAGAAAAGCATTATTGGCGGAGGTAAGTATTACGTTGATGATTATTTTTAGTTTTCATTACTCTTCACTTATGCCTAAGTTTGAGTGTTAAGTAAAGCGTAATGTGAGAAAAAAATCTGTTAGTATGTGTGACTTTAAGGTACCAAATAGAGGAAGAAAGAGCAGAATATGGGAAATATAATGGTCGGAAAATAGAGAATTAAAATAATCGTTAGAAATCGGAGACACGTACATTATAAGTATATAAAGTTGAGCTGTAATTACATATGCTTAACAGAAAACAGAGAATTCGATGACAAAATGGAGAGTACAAATACATAAATTACAAATGTGGAAAACGTTATAGTAAACAGAATGAAATATACATTATAAGTGGAAAACTTTGAATAATAAAAAATAATTATAAACAATGAGAACGATTAAAATGCCAGGAGAGGGACAAGTTCGTAGCGGAGTTGCAGGAAAGCTGTAAGCGTGGGCTTGAGGGTGCCGGAGAAGGAGATCGGACTAGTGGACGGATTGTTTCAGCCTCAGCGCGTGGGAAGTTTGAGAAGAAGGTGAAGAGAGTTGTTGCAGTGACGCAAGCTGTTGAAGTGGTGGAGTCGGAGATGGTGGACGCGGAGTCGCCTGCGGATGGCGACCAGCCCGACCCTGCACGAGTGGGAGAGTTGGTGGGAGAGTTATAGGCTTGTATGAGGAGTCCTGAAGCGCAGGGGCCAAACCTAGAGATGATGTGGCCGATGAAACCTCCTCCCTGGGCGCCGCCATTGACGAGAGCGCGTGGAAGAGATTGGGTCGATTATAGGGGGCCTACCGCGAGGCAGGGATGACCGTGTGGAGAGGTCTCCTGAAGTGGGTTATGTGTGTGGATCGGCATCAGAAGCGAGGACGTATGCGTCTGCTGCGAGGGAGGGTGCAGTCGGGGAGGAGTACCATGCTCCCCACGATCAGGGTGCTCCCCATGAGCAGGATGCTCACCAGGAGCCGGATGGCCCTTAGGATCAGCATGACAGCGATGGTAGTGACCAGGGGGTTAAGCAGGGTGGAGCCAGTTCGTCTGAGGAGGATGACTCGGATGAGGTGTTTGGCGGGGGGAGGGGCGGAAGATAAGTTGTTGTTGTTGAGCTTTGGCGCTCATGTGGCGCGGAGGATTTGGGCCGCTCCGGACGACCCACTGGTACTGTTGGATGTGCATATACGGGGTAAGACGATTAGTTAGTTGCGGCATGCCTTGGAGCGCGGAAGGGAGACCTGAGTCGGGGTTCCCTTAGTCGCGCAGAGCGGGCTGGTGGGGTTGTTGGATCTGAGTTGGAGCCACGTCGACCATGGGCTGTGTCAGATTTTCATGGAGCGGTGGCAGCCGGAGACGAACTCATTTCACTTCGAGTGGGGTGAGATGACGATTAATCTGCATGATGTGCAGTTGTTTTTTGGCATGGCTATAGAGGTTGCGCATGTGATGAGGACGTAGACGTGTTGGGGGCCGCTCTGTGGGTGGCGGAGAGCTTTGGGTGACCGCTGCATCGGGTGAACAAGTGGAGGACGACGGGTGGGATCCCACAGTCGTAGCTGAAGGCGAATATAGCAGTGTACATCGACGCATGCCTCCCGGAGGATGGGGTCGGTCGCCAAAGGGTCGCGGCGTTGTGGTTGACGTACCTTCTTTCATCGACGTTGATGATCGACAAGTTCAAGGATAGGATACGTGTGGCATTGATCTACATGTGCAGAGACCCTACATCGACGAGGGGATATGCATGGGGGGCTGCGGCGTTGGCGTACCAGTACAGAGCCATGGGGAAAGGAACGCGAAGGAGGGCGAAAGGGATGGACGACTGCCCGCTCCTGATGCAGGTAATGGACATGACCATCGTAACGGGTAAAGTGTATTTACAATGAAATTTAAAATGTTAGATAGTGACTGACTTTGATTAAAATGAGTTTTCATGCAGCCCTGGATATACAACTATTTCCCTGTTCAGCATGGCACACTTTCGTCGACGATTGAGATGAGGGTTGATGCGAGGTACGCGGCCCGGTTCGTCACGACTGCGACCCCGAGGCGAGACCAAGGACGGATTACAGCCCTACGCCGGGATATTGACCAGTGCGGACCCCGATCGATATGTGGACGTTGGACTTTGAGTGTGAATTATATATAATCATTGACTATCAGAGTCGTAAAAATGTTATTGTGTAACTTGTATCTATATATTATGATCGCAGGTATGTTAGATGCCCTATGGGGGCGACCTGGATCTTCAGGGGGTCCACAGAGTGTCGGCCTACCGCGAGACGATAACATGGACAGAGGGGGTAGAGTCGTACATGCCTGATAGGGTGGTTCGACAGTCGGCCGCATGCAGGGCATCCCGATGGACACCTTCATTCCTGTGCGAGCGGTACGGGATGCGCAACCACACCGCCCGTACGAACCACTAGGATGACCGCCATGCGCACTTGGTTGACGTCGAGGCCACACCGATGGCTCCTGCAGAGCGTCCATGGGCTTCGATGGAAGGGTACCTGGAGTGGTTTCGCCCGAGGTCACATGTCTGCATCCTCCCTTCGTCCTTCATCCCTCCAGAACCGGAGGCGATTGTTCCGAATGAGCTGGTGCCCATTCCGGAGGAGGCGCAGCCCGTTCCGGCGGAGGACCCTTCTGCGACTGTCATCCTTCCACCCCGTACCTCTGATGTGGCTGATCGATATGAGGCGGTGGGGGCTGAGTTGACTCGTCTTCTGTCGAAGCCGGATGATACATGGAGGGCGGAGATTATGCGCATTGTAGGGCAGTACTACACAACTGATCCGTCGTTAGTGCAGACGCAGTGACGTATGTGTACGCGTACATTTTTTTTGTTCTGTGGTGACTTTTGTGTTGATCTGTTGCGGAATTGTGGTTGTGTAGAACTGCGGTTGGATTTATGTTTCTATAGCGGGTTTGAACTTTCGTACATACGTATTGTTGGTTTTGAATGGAATTGAAACCGTGGTCATGCTTTCAATGGATGTGAATGCGTTGTTACGGTTGATACTTATAATAGTTCGAGCGTATTGAAGTAACTTCTTCATAATGCGTGTCGCCATTAGATTGTATTAGGAAAGTCGGGGTTATTATCGAAAATGTATTTGCTTGTGACAATGATAATTGAAACAAACCATACCACAAAATGAATGATGCTTTTTCGGATTTTGGAACGACTAAAACATAAACGACTACTGAAGGTTCAATAATGTATAACAAAGTAATATAAAGATACTCTAGAAGGGGGGTTGAATAGAGTATGTCGGATTTTCGCAGATAATCTCAAGACTTTTGAAGCACTTGCAAAACCCTTTGAGATTAGACGTAATTCTTTCTTCTGGCAAACCTGAATCACAACAGAGTTATACAATTCGAAATAAGTGCGGAAATATCGTAAAGCAATAAGTAAAGGACGCAACGAATTGTTAACAAGGTTCGACACGAACTTGGCCTACGTCCCCGCCTAGGGTTCTTCCACAACCCTAGGATTCAACCGACTTTTATTGATTCACAAGACGTAGGACCCTAATAGCTCACCGAGAAGCCTCTCTCCTATACAATTGCAATCTAATCAACTCACGTTCTCTTGGAGTCCTAGACCAATCTAGAAGAGCCCCACCTCTCTCAGCTATCTAGTACAATCCTCTTACACTTCGTGAATCAATCGCCTAGTGTTCACTTCCTGAGTTATAAACTCTCGAGTATAACACTCTCTCTGAATATATCCTATAAGCTCACTGTGTATCTCTCAAATGCTTTGAAACAAAATATAAGACTCTTAAGAAGAAGCAGAGAGAACACGCTGAAGACAGATCGTAAACTTGAGGGCTGATTGTGCAATAATATTCGTGAATGTACGTCCGTCCTCTCTCTCTTCTTCATCTCCTTTATATAGTGAAGATAATCGGCGCCACTTGAGGAAGGAATCTTGTCCAACGGCTTTGCTGATCATGGCTATCTACACAATCTTTTATTCATGGAAACTATGAAGGCATGATCTCCGATTTTATTCTCCATGTTATTCAGCTCAATGAAGGAGATATAATTTGAAAAGCTTCCTGAAATGTTAGTGTATATATAATAATATATGGAAGCATATAATAACATATAATAATATTCGGAGATAATATAATAAAGTCCAGGTTTTGTGTTTCATCAACACAGTTGTAGCTTCAAGACCTTTGACACAAAAAGTGTATCAAAGCCTTTGAAACTAATTCCGATTTTCATCAAAGGGAGTGGAGCTATTAATCTCCCCCTTGATGAAAGACACAACCTGTGCATCCGTGCAACTTAGTCAAACAGATATATCATAAGCAAAATCGGACTAAGTACCTCCATGGGTTAGACAAATGTTGGATCATAAGTTTTCAAAGTCAACGAGAAACATCCAACAAGGTAAAACAAAACAAGGTCTTCCAAGACCCTTGGTTCACAGTAGTTTTAAAGTCTAAACCATCATCAAATCATCTCCCCCTTTTTGTCTTTCAACAAAGGGAGGAGGGTAAACCGGTAACCAAAAGTTCAAATTTTAAAAAGATCCTTTCAACTCTTAAAGGCAAGAAAAGATTTATCCGATTTTAAAATAATTTCCACAAATAAACTATACTCGGATAAAATAAAAGGATTTTTCCGAAAATAAAATAGGTAACATATAAAGAAGGTTTAAAATCCATTAAAACCATATTTGATCAAATATCTAATAAGATATCAACCAAATATCTGATCCGTTATATGTACTCTACTGTTCAGTTCACAACCTTTGAAATGAGGTTCAAGGATCTTGACACACCGAGTTGAATTTATCTTTCGTAAAGGGAAAGCTCCCTCTACAAAAGTGCATCCCTGTTAAGCATTCCGATCTCACGTCTAATGAAGGTGAACCTGTCATCTGCCAAAGCCTTAGTAAAAATGTCAGCTCATTGATAATCAGTTGAAATAAAGGATATGGACACATCACCTTTTTCGTCATGGTCTCTAATGAAATGATGCCTTACATCAATATGTGTGGTCCTTGAATGCTGAACATGATTCTTTGTGGTTGATATGGCACTTGTATTCTCACACTTAATGGGAATACCTTTGAGGTTGATGCCAAGATCTCTCATTTGTTGAGCTATCCAAAGGATTTGGGAGTAGCATGCTCCAACGGCTATGTATTCGGCTTCATCAGTGGATAGAGAAACTGAGTTTTGTTTCTTTGAATGCCAACTGATCAAGGATGCTCCTAAGAATTGACAACATCCTGACGTGCTCTTCCTATTCACCTTATAGCCTGCAAAATCATTCTCATCTAACTTGTTCCAAAATACCCAACGTGTGTCAATGACTGATTGATGCTTTGACCTAGGTTTCAAGGTCCAGACTTTGTTCCTTTCAAATTCGTTAAACTCACTTTGCATGGAAACGGTCCAGTCTGGCTCTTGAAGGGCCTCATCTACCTTCTTTGGTTCTATAAGAGAAACAAACGAGTGAAAAGCACAAAGATCTTTAAGTTTAGAACGAGTTTGAACACTAGATGCAGGGTCAGAGATGATATCCTTTAATGAGTGTGATGAGGAGTGTTTGAATTTTCTTTTGCTAGTCTCAGCTCCTTGATTCGTCACACCAGCAGGATTGATTTATGATACATCTGACTCTATGGACCTGTTAGGTTCAGTTACAACAGTTTCTGGCGTTTCAACACTGTTGGATTGGACACCAAGGGCTTTGGACAAATCTTCAACACCTTTGGCCAATTCTTTAGTGTTGAGAATCTGTTCATGCATGTTCCTTTTCTCTGTGTTCTTTGTAGCAGCATCATCGCCATCCTCGTTTTCTGTATGGATGTTAAGATCTAAATCTGCAACACTTTCACTCAAATAACCGTCATTGCATTCATCAAATATAACATGTATACTTTCTACCATTGGCAGATTTGACTCGCATAAGACCACATAAATCCATATGTAAAAGTTTAAGGGGTCTAGAAGTACTTACAACCTTTTTGGGTTTGAAAGAGCTACGTGTTTGTTTACCTCGTGTGCATGCTTTGCACATATCAATACCTTTGAAGTCCATCTCAGGTATTCCTCTTACAAGCGCTTTAGACACAAGCTTTTGTAATGTATGTGGGCTTAAATGACCGAGTCTCCTATGCCAGAGCTTTGGATCGTCCGTCAAAGCCTTTAGACAGGATAAGCTTCCTTGTGCCACTTGCTCATCATTCACAGCATAGATATTGTTATAGCGATATGCAGTTAGAACTACTTCACCTGTATCTTCTCTGCGCACTAGACATCTTTTCTTGTTAAATCCAACATCATTACCACTATCACATAGTTGAGAAACACTAAGCAAATTATACTTCAAACCATTAATAAGATAAACATTTTTAAAGCTATGGTTAGGATCACTCCTAACACTACCGATACCAACGATGTCACACTTTCCTTTGTCACCAAGAGTGATTGTTCCAGTGGATTGCTTCTTTAGGTCAAGAAAGAGAGAACTCTTCCCACTCATATGTCTAGAGCATCCACTATCAATAATCCATTTTTTCTCTTTCACCTTGGTGATCTCCTACAAAACAAAAATCAACCTTTGTGGCTAGACCAGTGAGCAAATTTAGATCCTTTATTGGGATAAACCATATATATTTGGTAAAATAGTGCCTTTGGGGATCCAAACTTGCGTTATCCGTTCTTTTCTCAAGTGAACAGGAAATGTATTGCGAATAATATGAGGATCCTTTCTTCTATAGGGGCAGGTCTCTCTTACATGTCCCTTTCTCGCACAGTGGTGACATATAGGAGAGGTTCTGCTTCCTTTTGGCTTCACAAAAGTGGTAATGTGTTGCTTCTTTAAAAACCTCGGGTTGTAACCAATACCACTTCTGTTTAGAGAACTTTGATGCTCACCCAACATTCTATCAAGAGTGCCCTTGGACTTGGTAAAACTTATGAGGGCTGTCTGTTGGTCTTGAATCTTATTATTCAGGGAGATCTTCTCATTCTGTAAGTCATGATGTTCACCTCTCAGAGACGAGAGCTCTTGCTTGTGTTCGGATTTCTCTGAGTCAAGAGTCTTGACTTTAATGTCAAGACCCGAATAAGAAGTTTCAAGACTTTTGACCCACCTAGACAGTTCCTCAATAGTTCTTTCCTAGTCCACGGTTTTCATCTCCTGTGGCCATGAGACAAAGGTTGGCCTTTTCATCATCAGAATTTGAGTCACCTGAGTCGGAATCACTCCAAGCTGCCACCATTGCTTTATTTTTCCATCTATCACCTTTCTTGAACCGGCTCTTCGTTTTTTGAGGGCAATCTTTCGGTAGATGGTCTGGTTCACCACATTCAAAACAAGACAAAGGTTTAGTCTTCTTGTCATATTTGTTGTATTGAGACTTACCTCGAAATTTAGAAGACTCTGATCCATCTTTATTGTTGAATTGCTTCTTCATCTTGAGGATTCAAGAAAGACCCCTTGTAATGAGATCAAAGGGATCATCGTCATCATCATCCTCATCTGCAGAATCAGACACGTCTTTGGGCTCATCCTTCTTAGACTTGAGCGCCAAGTTCTTAGTGCTTGTTGGAAGTTCTCCATCGTCTTCATTGAGAATCATCTCATGTGTAATCAGCTTCCCAAGTAAGTCATCAAGGGGTAGAGTGGTGAGATTCTGGGCTTCTTCTATGGCTGTCACCTTCGGGCCCCATTTGTCTTTTGGGAGACACCTCAATATCTTCCTCACTTTCTCAACATTCTCAAAGGTCTTGCCGAGAGAGTCAAGGTTGTTTGTGATTTCCGTGAACCGTGTGAACATTGCCTTAATAGACTCATCAGGCTTCATTTTGAAAAGTTCATACTTTCGAAGGAAGATGCTGATCTTGGTGTCCTTCACTTGGCTGGTTCCTTCGTAGGTGACAACCAACTTGTCCAAAATCTCTTTAGCTGACCTACAAAATGAAATACGATTAAACTCATCAGTACTAAGACCGCAATATAGTAAGTTAATGGCCTTGTAGTTTTTGGAGACGAGTTCAAGATCTCCTTGGATGAATTCAGCCTCGGTCTTCGCGACATTGGTTCCATTTGGTCTGTCTTTCACTGGAACCTTCGGACCATTCTCTATAATGTTCCAAAGTTCCAGATCTTGATCTATAATGAACATTTTCATCAAGGACCTCAGTGGACGAAGTTGTTTCCTACAAAGAGTGGTGGTCTAATAGTAGACCTCCCTTGTGCAAATCCTCCGCTTGCTTCACCAGACATGATAAAAAACTCACAAGATTGTTAGATCAAAAGTAGTGAGTAAAGCTCTGATACCAATTGAAGGTTCAATAATGTATAACAAAGTAATATAAAGATACTCTAGAAGGGGGGTTGAATAGAGTATGCCGGATTTTCGCAGATAATCTCAAGACTTTTGAAGCACTTGCAAAACCCTTTGAGATTAGACGTAATTCTTTCTTCTGGAAAACCTGAATCACAACATAGTTATACAATTCGAAACAAGTGCGAAAATATGGTAAAGCAATAAGTAAAGGACGCAACGAATTGTTAACGAGGTTCGACACGAACTTTGCCTACGTCCCCGCCTAGGGTTCTTCCACAACCATAGGATTCAACCGACTTTTATTGATTCACAAGACTTAGGATCCTAATAGCTCACCGAGAAGCCTCTCTCCTATACAATTGCAATCTAGCCAACTCACGTTCCCTTGGAGTCCTAGACCAATCTAGAAGAGCCCCACCTCTCTCAACTATCTAGTACAATCCTCTTACACTTCGTGAATCAATCGCCTAATGTTCACTTCCTGAGTTATAAACTCTCGAGTAGAACACTCTCTCTGAATATATCCTATAAGCTCACTGTGTATCTCTTAAATGCTTTGAAACAAAATATAAGACTCTTAAGAACAAGCAGAGAGAACACGCTGAAGAGATATCGTAAACTTGAGGGTTGATTGTGCAATGATGTTCCTGAATGTACGTCCGTCCTCTCTCTCTTCTTCATCTCCTTTATATAGTGAAGGTCATCGGCGCCACTTGAGGAAGGAATTTTCTCTAACGACCGGGCTGATCATGGCTATCTACACAATCTTCTATTCATGGAAACTCTGAAGCCATGATCTCTAACTTTATTCTCCACGCTATTCAGCTCAAGGAAGGAGATATTATTTGAAAAGCTTTCTGAAATGTTAGTGTATATATAGTAATATATGGAAGCATATAATAACATACAATAATATTCGGACATAATATAATAAAGTCCAGGTTTTGTGTTTCATCAACACAGCTGTAGGTTCAAGACCTTTGACACAAACATTGTATCAAAGCCTTTGAAACTAATTCCGATTTTCATCAAAGGGAGTGGAGTTATCAACTACAATGTAATACGAAACGATTAAAAATGTTGTTTTGTAAATAAACAATGTAGTAAAGCAAATAATCTTGTTGTGCAAAGTGCTTCCATTATCTAAACAGTTTCTGCGGACAAGAACATGCGAGTTACGTTGTTAATCATTCCGCGGTAAAACGCGTTACTTTCCGCACTACCATGCGAAGCTTATACGCAGTAAACTGCGAAACTCTCCGCATTAAACAACGCAATAAATATCCCCATGTACATGTTGAACGCAGACGTCTATAAAAGGCAGACAGCGTCAGTACGAGATGCTCTACCTCATAAGCAAATAGTGGAATGGTGTGATCACCATACAACGATGGAAGCACTTTGATTTCAGCGTTGCGGGGTTGAGCAGAAAGGCTGCGACTGGGAGTAGACATGTGGGGGTATCTGTAAGGTACATTGGGCGTTTCCTGAATCAAATAACGTGGGAAATACCACCTGGGCCAATGCAGTATCTTTTTCGGTGATAGCGTGAGGCGTGAAAATGGTGCAGAGCTGATAAGGCGAGTGTCTGGTGACTTGTAATGTCCAGATCTCCATAAGGGTTGTAATCTCAAAATCTCCTTAAGGGGTGAAATTGGTGTAGTTGATTTCAATGTTCGTGTGCGTGCAATCTGTTTCTTGTGTGCAGTTAGTTGATTAAAAAATAATTACAGAATGGCCAATTCCAGTGATCCATGTGATGCAGTGATGATAGAAACAATTACCGAAAAAATTACAGAATGGACACTTCATATGTGTAGACCAGTGCTATATGTGATAATAGAAACAATTAAATAAAAAATTACAGAATGGACACTTCATATGTGTAGATGTCTGTTTTGCTTATTTAAGTTAGGTCAGGGGTTCGATCATTGGGTTCGAACCTCTATTCTCATTTGGTTAGTAAGCCTAGGTCCTGGGTTCGCATGACCACAGTCATTCGTGAGCCGGCCATGACGGGATTGACGCAGAGAACACACCTTTCTTCTCGATGTGGCTGCATCGTTCCATGAGTCTACCCTACTAGTCCATGATCGAGTCGATCATGTAGGGATTGATCACTACTAAAATTCTGTTATTTAACATCGGTCCATTAAAATGGGTCAGAAAAACCTGCCATATTAAACAGGTTTTTAACATCGGTCTTTAAATTTGAGATGTCGAAAACACAAAAGACATCACTCTACTTTTTTTGACTGATGTTAAAATATTTTTTTCAAAAAAATTTTGTGCGGCGCGAATTGAAAGGTTGAATTAATTTAAAACCCCGCTCAAGTAGGTTCCCAAATCCCATATCCCCGACTATGTGTTTCTTCTACTCTCTCTCCCCCACAGATTTGCATATCTGAATCCCCACCTCTCCAATTTCCAATAGGAAGACTTTTAACAGCGATAAAACTGCGCCACAGTTGCAGATCTGAATCCCCCACCTCTCCAAACCCCATCGACCTTCACCTATGCACCGGAGCAGCTAGTCCTCACGCTGTCGTGTTTCCGCTCGTCCTCACGTCGTCGTGACGCCGCCAGTGTCGTGAACCCGCCTGGCTGAGGTGTAGCTCGTTTGCGCTTGCGGATCTCAGGAACCTTCGACCGAAGTGGTTCTCAGGCACTTCGACATCTCAATTGTCAGGTAATATCTTTAAATCCCTTTCAATTCAATCCAAAAGCTTGATTACCGTGTGGTTAGGGTTTGATTTTAGGGGAAAGTTACGGTTTAGTTAGGGTTGGATTAGGTTTGTTTTGGTTTCGTTACTGTTTTGTTAGGTTTTGGTTTGGTGAGGATTTTGAGCAATCAATTTGTGATTCAGGTGTGATAAGCTATTCCATTAACTTCGTTGTTAAGTGAAAACTGCAATAGTAAGAGGTATATGCATGTTTCTGTTTGCTTTTTGATTACTTGAATACTAAGAGAATTTTCACTTCATTTTGTAATTTAAGTAGATATTTCTCTGCTTGCTTTTTGATTACTTGAAATCGATTCTTGATATACTAGATGAAAGGATATCAATTTAGGGTTCAGTTCAATAAAATGTTGTTCCGAATTCATCGCTGCAAAGTTTATAGTTTGTGATCTGGACTGATCCTTATTAATTGGGGATTTTTTTAATCCACTGTAGGTTAAAAATGTCAGTCAGTCAGGTCTACATTGCTGCAGGTTCGCCATTGTCGGTAATTGGAGTGTCTAATGATCTCAGGCATGGTAGAGGCTATTCAGGGTTGGTGTTAAGAAAATCTAAGACTTCTTCCGTTGAAGAAGATTTAGTTGCAGAAGAATATGGCACTGGCGCCACTCCTGAGGATAATATTGGTGTGTATCTTTCACTTGACTCTTGATCTTGTTCATTAACGTGCTCATCGACAGTTCTAGAAATCAAAATTAGCTTTCAAGCTAGCTTCAATTCAAGCTACCTAGCTTAACTCGCTTGATTATGTTGTTTTAAGACTAGAAATAGACCAATTTGGAGAGGTTAGATCTCTCGAGTGGTGTTTCATTCTTCCATAAATACGCTAGATTGAATCCTCAATTGAAATGTCTTGTCTTTGATGCATTCCTCCCTTAGGTTTATTTATTTATAAATGTGATGTGCTCGCAAGATACTTATTCAGTTATTTGGGTTGGTTAGGAAGTTATGGTGTATAAGTTTCCTCATATTTGTACATGGATAAGGAATTCTGAAATTAGGAAAGTTCTCACTGCCTTAGACTTAGAGCTAGGAAGAGTATGCAATCAATTTGTTATTGCTAACAAGGGTAGTTGCTAATGTAACAGGTGTGTGCCATGAGATTTGAGGGTGTGAATGACTGAATGAGTATAGTTAGGCACTAGGCCTTAGCCATCCAGAAATATTGTAAGGGCATGTGGCTTTTAACGAGTTGAGTATGGCTCTCTAAATGGGTGCTTATTGGAATTTAGCCGAGGGTAGTTCTCAGGGACATCCCAATGATTGTGTTTGTTAATCTTTTGTGGTTTCTATACTTATGCTTTATAACTTAGCCCTGCTAAACGATGTTAGGACTTCATTTTATAAGCAAGAAAGAACGTGAGTTGTGGGGACCATGTGTGAGCATTTTGCCATTATACTTTTCGAGTTTTGACAAATGCCAATTTTGTTCTTTGAATTATTTAATCTGAGCTTATCCTATTTCACTGGTTTCAACCTTTGATGTTGTATTAAGTAATCGTGTTAAGTGTTGAATTATAATTTTACCATTTTTGTTTGAAAGTTTTATGGAGTCGCAATCCCCTTGCTCATCTTAAACAGCAGTTTAGATCATTTCCCTAAAGTTTTTTTTTTTGGAGTTTTACTGAAGTAGTTTGATTATCTTCTGCAGTTACTTGCATTATGGACTATTAGCAGCACATGCCAAGATTTTCAAGGTGGTCGGAAATTCTGCCAATCCATGCCTTTTGGCAGATAGTTTGTACATTCGGATGCTGGCAGTTTAATCTAGTTACAGCTAGTGTATGTTTCAGATAGTGTGCGTGTATGCTGGCAGTTTAAAGCTCCCATCCAAGATGCATACATACATCATAAATGCAACAATTTATGGTAGAAATTTGTTTTATTATTTCTAAGTTAAAGCCTATTAGCTCAAATTGGTAGAGCGATGTGTTCAAACACAAAGGTGCGGGTTCAAATCCCGTATAGGCTACAACGACAAAAAAACCCAAATATTTCATTTAACAAATCGGCTAAAAACTTATGTTAATCAAAATAAAAAATCGATGTCTATGTGGGTGATGTAAAAAGTTTAAACGTTTTAACATTAAGTAATAGCCAATGTCTTTGTATGTTATAACATCGGATGTATTTTATAATCGATGTTATACCATCTCAAAGACATCAGATTTAACTATATGACCGATGTTATAATAAACAAAGACATCGGCTATTACCCGGTGTTAAAAAGTTTTGACTTTTTACATCACCCACATAGACATCGATTTTTTTTTTGAAAGACATCGGTGACTAACCGATGTTAAATGACAAAATTCTAGTAGTGGATGCAGTGCATGCAACTTTCCTCTCGCCGTGGATATGGAGATCCACGAGCCTGACCTCCACTTCCGCTTATGATATTGCGGATCATTGCGGAGGCAAACGGCGCAGGCTTGAGAGAGTGTTGGGCCCGAATAAACAAATGTTTTCAAAGTGCTTCCATGACCGTTTCCGAACCTATGATATCGACAATGGCTAAGTGATTTGGGCGGTATTTGAGGTGGGTACTTCGTAATCCTGTAACTGATAGTTTGTTAACATTGTTTGCTTTCACGTGATGTTGACCTCTTTTATTTGATGTCCGTAGGTATGGTATGGGGAATAAAATACATGATCCATACGAGGACCTCCTCACTACTGTCACCAACAACCAATGCACGTCGTCTTTCGTGTGGGTACGTAGTTTTCCGATAAATTAATTTCGTTTCAAATATTGGTGAACTAAGTTATTTGGTGTTTGTAGGTACGTAATGCAGAACAAGATACACGATCCATATAAAGAACCCCAACAAATTCCCCCAACAACCAACGGTGATCCAGTTCCGCCAACAATCTCGTCCTTCAGTAGGTTACCAACTAGACATAACATAGTGTTGAAAATGTAACGTACGGAACACACATGATGTATGTCTATTGTAACCTATTGACTAATGTCACAATATAACACAATGTCATTAACGAATGAAATCATTACAATATTTGCATGTACCAATAACGCTGTGTGACAATAACAATATTTGCGGTTATATACACATATCTATGCGTTGGTTTCCGCGATATGTTGCAGATGCATCAGCAATGGGACTACTACCCCACGGCAGGGGAACTCCCACGGCGGAGCCATACGCAACAAGGTGCGGATCCGTCTGCAAGTAGGTGCGGAGCAATCCGCAACTTGGTGCGGAGGCATCCGCAAATAGGTGCGGAAGCATCCGAACTCTGGGGCTTAACGTAACTCGTTCGTAGGTTGGCGGCATTTCACCCTATAAATACAGTTGGTCGTGCTCCGGAAGTTGCACCCATTTCTCGAAATGGTTGTTTCTTACTCGTCCGAAATGTTTGTTGTGTCATACTCGTTCCAAATGGTAATTTAAAACAGGGAGGTGGTGAAGGATCGGTGAAACACTTTGAGTGCAATAATAGAAAACTCCCGTCGCAGGTGGCGAAGTCATCTAGACGTCGTTACAGCTCAGAGGATCCAACGAGCTGTGATAACGATGTGAAATCGTCCGACAGGATTGGGAGGCTGAAATATTCCTGGGTAAGCACAGTTTCACCCCTAACGCCGCCATGTGTAAATGTTGGCGTCTACTTGGATCAACAATGGCCGTTCCACAACAACCGGGTGAACCTCGTGCCTGCTCGTTGGTGTATATGATGAGTTTATGATGTAAACACGTTTGTTATATTTGTACTAATATTGTCAAAATCCATTATCTATTGTTGTAGAATGATTTCAATTTAATAAACTACATTGTACGATGATTTGAATTGAATGACACTTGATTAATTGGAGACGCAGGCTACGTTTGGTGGTGGTCCGCATCCACCAACGACTACATACGCATGTCTATAAAATCTATACACTGTCCTTTGTTCGATTCAATCATGCACTCAGCGTGTAGCAACTCACTAGGTCCGTGGGTTAGGCCCTTTATAGCTACGGTTGCTGATAAGAACAAAAAAATGTAGAAATTCCATATATTCGAGTCAAAATCAAATGATTCGAGCTTTGAACCGACCTTAAAATCAGGTTCAAGCTCGGCTTGTCTCGACTGTTTAGTTTCGCATGCAGATGCGTCACTCATAACGAGGTCGTGGGCCCAATGCCGATGGAAGGATGCGCATCCCTCAGGACCTGCAGTTTGACTGGAACACCGCATATCCGCATTAAGTTGCGTATGTATACGCATTGGCATGCGCAAATGGTGAGCCCCCTTCAGTTGATTTTGTCTCCCACGCCACACCTTTGGCGTGCCTTATAAACACCCCACTTGATACACAAATGACTTACACAAGTCCACATTGTACTTGTTGCATATGGAGTCGGTTACAACTGAACATGGCGGTTCAAACCCACACATTGATTTTGTAATTAAATGGGCTCTGTATTCGACACCGCCTGACGAGTCCGATTGCACTTGCCGCAATCCAGAATATAGTGGCATTCATCCATGTGCACTGTTTCGAGTCGAGTGTGAAAATGACACTCACATATCCGCACCCTTGCAGTTTGGTTGCGCTTACTGCAATCGTTTTCATCATGGTATTCCTGGAGCGTATTACTAGAGGGATGGAGACCTTCTTCTTGAACGTATTCGATCATTCTTTCCCGAGTTAAGCGAACATGACCACATCGATGTGGCCCAGGATGTAGGAGTACTTGATAGGGAAGCAAATATGGAGGTCCGAACCTTAGCATTCAATGAACTTAAGATTGAAGTGATCCCAAAAACGACATGATTGCTTACGATTGAAGGGATCCCAAACACGACATGATTAGCGCCTAATCATGTGTTAAATAAAATTAAGTGGGTTAAGCTATAACGGAGGCGAAGGGTTGATGTCGGAATGTGGACAATTGTATGGACTGTATATTGTTTTTATGTCTCAGTAGTAACGTTATTTTATGTCTTTAGGTACGGTATGCATAACAACATTGTGAAACACCTTTAGAAATTCCATTAGATTTTGTAATTTACATTCGATATGATGTGTGTACAACGGCATTGTAAGAATATACATGAAATTCACTAAATATCAAATTAGTTAGTATGGGAACTCCTTAACGTCTATCGCACGAATTGAGTGGCATTATCGAGGGGAGACGAGCCATTCGTCGTAGATACGTTCATGCGAGTGACCAAGAACTGCTACACAATCTTCTTCCGTTACATGCACAATCGACGAATAGGCAACGCCAATCTGGTAGTTGTTCACCAGACTTCATTGTCGGTACATGTTGGACCGTACCACGATAGACTGGCGGTGTCTTCTCGCCCCCCTAACTCCAAAGTGCTTCCATGATCTTTGGTCCTGGTGGAACGACTGTAAAAAGGAGAATGTCGTAGTGCAAGACATTCAAATGAGTTAAATGCAAACATTAACGGAAGACATGGTGATGTATATATACATGTTTGCAATGAATTAGCTGAGGGCCGCATGTCATCGTGGTTGGATCCGTATTCCCTTGCGGTAATATATGTGAATCTATGCGTGGATGTTCGCAATATCTCAAACGCACTATCCCAGTCCGATCACGCAGACTTGTGTCGGCCGTTTAGTTACGCATGGTGATGCGTAACTAAACGGTCGGCACAAATCTGGGAATGGTAGGTGGGACGCTTATAAGCACGCAACTAACGAGGTCTCTTGTTACACACCTACCTGCGTAACAAGGGATGTCGTTGCGCACCTAGCTGCGGAAATCTGCTGGACGCCTATAAATACAGCACGGACCAACCGTATCCCCATATCATGGCTCATTCTACGGTATATTTCTCACCCATCTCTAATATGTATTCATACATTAACTATCAAAAGTTCACGGAATCACTTTGATTTTGATGGATATGAAGCTGCTGGTGATGGAAATGAATCAGCTGGTCAGAGAGCTGCAGTAATCACTCTTGTGATCCATACGAAATTGTGGTTCCTAGTGCGATTGACGCTATCTTACACCTGTTGGTTCTCCATCCGCCTTGTCAAGTGTAGTGCTATTATGGTATGTTAAAACCACAATTTAACAGTAGTGAAGAGTTTCTTGATGATATATATTATGTGTTGTTACTGTAATTGCCTGTATGCAATACTGTAAATGGTAATTGAGGTATGGAGTAGTTTGTATTTAACTCGATGTATTAATAATTTGTACCAAATGTTATGGGGTCACACATCATCTACAACGGAATGAAGGTCGCAAATAAATTCTCGCAATGTCAATTACATTTGGCCAAGGAGAGATCGGTGAAGCACTTTGCCATACAAATTCTGTGTACATACAATCGAACGAAAGTGAAATTTTCTCGTCTAATACAAGAACAATGAAAACCAAAACTGTCATAGATCGATGTAACACTTTGATTTCGGATACACCACTAGAGGCGTGTTACGTCAGTTCAAATTTGTAAGGTCAGATCCAACTCGGGCCTATTCGCCGTGTATAATCATGAAGACAGATGTTTGTGTATTTGTATGAAATCGTTTTCAACGTAGTTTCAATTATATTTTACGCATACAAAACGACATTGTAAGGGTCCGTCGAATACATTACCTGATCGATGGATGTTTCGCATCGATCCGCTACACAATACATTTTGTATCTCATCATCCACGCATCAACTTTCCCGCTACGTAACAAGGTAATCACTTACGCAATATTATGCGGAGTTACGCATAGCACTGCGGATCAGATGACGTGGCTGGTCGATGGATGCATGCCCTGTCCCACAGTTCAGGCCGGTGGGTAAGTCACGCGTCCGTACTGCTACGCACTACATTGCAGAGCAACTCACGTGTTTCCTCGATTGTTGCATGCATGCACTGTTTGATATCCACTAAATGGTGCGGAGCTACCCCTGTACTTGCCCCCCATTTCCATGCATGCCCTTTCCCGGTTCAGGTCGTTGGGGAGTGTGCCTTGTCCCGGTTAAGTTGTACACAAAATAGCAAACGGTGGTCGACAGGTAAGCGCCGATGTATACCGTGTACGGTTCCACAGAGAAATGCGTCAAGTTCCGCAATAACATGCGGAGCCTTAAATAAATATACTGCAAAACTATCTGCATTTAATACGTGGTTATGTTTGATAATTACATTAGATCGAGCATACCGCAGTGATTGCGACGTATTGCGTCTCGCCCGTTAATGGTATTTGGGAAGTAGTCGTTATAATCGATGATGTACTGGGTTGGGACAATGAGAATTGAAACAACACATACCACAAAATGATGTACATTACAACAACTGCTGTATAAACGACTACAATATATTACACACACATTGTAAACGTTACTTGGTTACGTTTCATACTTAGAGTAAATAGACCGTTTCGCAACAGTTTCGAACCACCATGTCGGGATGAGAGTCAATGGTTACACAAGTGATCTGAGACATTCTGAGATGATGGATCCAAGAATGCAAAGCGACGGTTTCTTTTTGTCACAATGAAGTCAAAGTGCTTCCATGATCTTCACACTTGGTTGCTGGACTTTACAAATGTAGCGAGCATTGTGATTGAAAGAATGATAGTATGAAAATGATTGCGTGTGTAAGTGCCTAGCAAGCAAGTGACAGTATTTATACGCAGCTACACAATAGTGGTGGGCAGGTAAAATCTGCATTAACAAGTGGAAAGGAAACGCAGGCAACTGCGAAACGATCTGCATTAAATAGCGCAATATATATCCGCATGTAGTTGCGGAACTCAGACGTCTATAAAAGGCAGCGGATGGGGATGCTGGACCTCATAAGCGTATAGTGGAATGTTGTAATTCCCATACATCGATGCTTTATAAACCTTATATCTCTCTTATGAAATAAACACTTTAAAGATCAGGGAAGTACTTTGATTATAGATATGCGGGCGGAGTGGACTGGTTGTGGAGGGGGAGTGGATAGGTTGCGGAGGGGAGCAGACAGGTGGGGGTGCCTGCTGGCTCTTAGACTAGCTTCGTCCCTCCGGCCACGGCATGTAAGCGGCCTGGACGAGGTTCGTCCCTCCGGCTAGGGTGTCTCTTCTCCTCTGTCTCGTCTCGAGTCCTCTCTCTTCAGATCTGTCACCTTGTTGTAGGAGGAAATTGAGACTTGCAATAAAATATAAATAAATCAAAGCAAACCAGATTTCGTCCCTTGCAAATAATTACAAGACTCCCTCCCTATGCAGCAGTGGGAAGTCAGGAACAGAAAAGCATAAAGATAGAATCTCACGAGGAAGCGTGTCAGCGGATCTCAAGTAGCTGTAAATCTCACAAACAGAAAAGCAGAAAGACAGAATGAAAGACAGAAATAACAAAACAAAGCAGAAAATAAAGCAAGGACACAAAAGCTACTCGATATCGAGCAACAACCCTCGATATCGACTACAACAAGTCGACAACAGAAACTCAAATCGACAACAGACAGCAAACCCAGACACAGAAACTCGATCTCGACAAACCCTTACTCGATATCGACAAGGTGCCACTCGATATAGACTAGAACTCCCCGAGATCGACAAACAACAGAAACTTAAAGGTGCAAACTTTTGAACATAGAATCGCAGATTTTCAACGAAATAAATCAATATACTAAAAGATTTCCAAAGCCAGGGTATCAACACAACAACGATAACCATGCAAAGTAACGCATAAAAGCATAAAAGATCATGCTTTCCATCAAATAACTTTCGTTAATAACAAATAGGCATATAGAGGCTTTCGCATAAACCCTAATTGTTACTAACCCTTTTCACATAATTAATCCAAGTTTCATTAAGATCACTTTCGCTTCAATAACACAAACAAGGATCACCTTCAACTCTCGCAAAAGAACCATGCTCATAGGGATAGAAGACGAATTGCATAAAAAGATCGTACCTTCACCGCATCACCTTACATGGCTACCGTCGGGCTCACCCCAACCCTAGATGTGGGTGGACTACTCGATCTTCATCGTAATAGCATACATCTTTGATGAAAAAGAACTAACTTGCATTAATAAACTCAAACTTACAACCTCTTCTCTCTCTCTGTAACTACTTGTCTCTGAAATTGAATGTGTGATGGAATGAATAAAACTCAGCCCCTAAGGCTTTATTTATAGGCTTCCAACCCTTTCTAATCAAGGTAAGAAAGTCTATCTATATCTATATCTAAATATCTACTTACTTAAAGATAAATAAATGGAATAAAATAATTAAATCCAAAAAGGGTAAATCCTCCATGTGTGGGTAAATCTTCTCCATAGATAGAACTTGATAGATCTCGGATAGAATCGGACAATCTTCGGCTCCAAGCAATCCAAAACCGTGTCGGACAGCTCCCCGCGTAACGCGGCTCCGGATAGATCTCCTCGATATCGAGTAAAGTACTCGATATCGAGTAACTTGTGTCGTCGACTACGGCTGGCTCGACATGTCGGGTAGCTGGTGCTCGATCTAGGTCGGACAAGCGGTGTTGTTGTCCTCGATATCGAGTAAAGTCCTCGATATCGAGTAACCGTGTCGACTTCTGCGTTGCTGGTCTTGGTCGAGGAACTGCTCCCCGACACTGGCTCGGACAGGCACTGCCGAGGTTGTCGATATCGAGTAAGCTACTCGATATCGAGTAGATGCTGCTCAGTATGTCTTGTCCTCGGCTTCTCGACTTGGCATGGCTCCTCGACTTCGGGCATGGCTTTCCTCGACTTCGGACATGGCATCAGGATGTTGTCGATATCGAGTAGCTTACTCGATATCGAGTAAACCTTCGGAGTCGGGTTGGCTTCGTCTTCAGCTTCCTCGATCAGCTCCTACTCGACCAGGCACTGCTCGGCTTCTTTTGTCGATATCGAGTAAATGTACTCGATATCAAGTAACTCTTGGCTCCAGCTTGATTCGTCTTGGTTCTGTCGTTCTTTGACCTTGGAATTCTGTAGTTGATTTCTGAGCTTTTCCAATCTTTCTCAAAATTGCTGTAAATTGCCTCGAATTCTGCGAATTTAAAAAGAAACTGGTGTAGATTCCATAATTTGGCAAATAAGCATAAACTACATAGATTCTGTACTATTCTAGCCCAAATGCATGAAATGTATGCAGAAAGCGATATAAAAGTAACTGTAAAACATGGTAGTTTCAGCTCACAACACACCTCGAGCCTCCTTCACTTAAGATCTGACGGTCGCGGTCACCCTCGCTCGAAGCTGTACTCTAAAATATTACCCCAATCCCCTCGACAATTGTAACAAGGCCTTTTCTTTGATTGGATCTTGGCTTAAAATTTAAGATGAAGCATATCTTCTTTATGGAGTTTTGTTTTCTATCGATGTAGTTTTATTTGATAACTGTAGATATTACACAATTGTTAGGACTATGTTCATTTCGAAGAAATTGAAGAAATAACAATCATAGTTGAAGCCAGAGTTCACCGATAATTTTCATTATACAATCGGTTTTAAAATTTTAATTATTCAACCGGGCTTCATCTTACCAATCAATTTACCAAACACTACTCCACACTCTACGGCCTCTAAATGCCGGCTTCACACCATTTTGCGTAATTATACGGGGTACACAATTCCCAGCGGCCTGAACTGGGACGGGGTATGCAGGAACGCATCGAAAAAATTTGCAATTGAACCAAAATCATGTATATGTAAGCGTGAAATTACAGCTATCAAAGAACGACATCAGCTACACAATCGGATGCGGATATAACCGCGATTTGTCACGGATGTCTCCGCATGTACATGTAACTCTGGGGAGGGCACTATGTTTCAATGTTTGTGTGGTTGCAATATGTTTCATGTGTGCAGTTAGTTGATTACAAAATATCTCCTTTTAGACTGCTACATTGGCCACTTCCAGTGCTACATGTGAGAAGGGAAACAATGACAGAAACAATCACAGAATGACCACTTCATATGTGTAGATGTCTCTTTTTGCTTAGTAAAGTTAGGTCGTGGGTTCGATCATTGGGTTGGAACCTCTATTCTCATTTGCTTAGTAAACCTAGGTCCTGGGTTCGAACGTTGGCTATCAAAGGGTTAGAGTGACCACCTTCACTCACGAGACGGCCATGACGGGATTGACGCAGAGCAGAAAACTTGACCCTCTCGATGTGGCTGTTGAATTCCATGAGTCTGCCCTACCAGCCCATGATCGAGACGATCATGTTGGGATTGATGCAGTGCCTGCGGCTCTCTTGCTGTGGATATGGAGATCCACAAGTCTGGCCTCCACTTCCCCCTATGATTTTGCGGATCATTGCGGAGGCAAATGGCGCAGGCTGGAAAGAGTGTTGGGCCCCTCCGTGAACGGCTCGTCCCGTCATTTACATCGATTGTGTTGCACAAAACCCTAACCAAATCCCAAATATACAATTGTCTTCAAAGTGCTTCCATGACCCTTACATAACTTATATTTTGGGGAGTACGCTCCCTGTTGAACCCTTGAAAATAACCGATTGCCCCGAACATGTTCCGAACCTATGATATCGACAATGGCTCAGTGCTTCACTACACGATCGTCGGGTATTTATAACCTGGGAGCAATAGTTCGGTAACCCTGAGTATTTTCGGATACAACCGCAAGTAGGTGCGTAGCCATACGCATAGATATGCGTATTGTTCCGCGATATGTTGCATACAAATAGCAGATGGCCCCGTTCACCCGACACCGTCGATAACTAGCTCTCTGATGCAAGCGTGCACTGGCCCGGTTAAGGTAAAGGGCGGTGAGCTACGCATGCAGCTGCGTATCTACGGAGATAAAGTCCAACCCAAGCGTGCAGTTGGCCGGGGCCAGTCCCGTCAGATTTTTGTCGGGGGTTCAGGTTGGTGAGCTACGCATGCTGCTGCGTATCTAGTGAGATAAACCCCGGCACACTCGTGCACTGGCACGGGTCAGGCTCGTCAGATTTGTGTCGGGGGTTGAGGTTGGTTAGTTACGCATGCAGTTGCGTATCTAGTGAGATAAACTTCGACACAATCGTGCACTGGCCTGGGTCAGGCCAGTCAGATATGTGTCGGGGGTTGCAAATATTCGCAGATTGTTGGCCTACGCATGATGCTGCG
Organism: Persicaria tinctoria; assembly: GCA_037127255.1. NCBI lineage: Eukaryota > Viridiplantae > Streptophyta > Magnoliopsida > Caryophyllales > Polygonaceae > Persicaria > Persicaria tinctoria. The sequence continues at coordinate 48,940,190 of JBANSL010000006.1, read as the reverse complement.
TATCTATTCAGATAAACTCCGCCACAAGCATCTAGATGCGTAACATTTCCTCATGAAATTGAGATAAACTTCTACATGTCTGGATGCGTAACAGTTCCGCATTAAATTGCATAGCGATAAAACATGATGTATGACGGTGTATTATAACATATTGCCTAATGTCACAATATAACACAATCTCATTAACGAGTGAAATCATTACAATAATTGGTTGTCAAAATAAGCCTCTGTAACAATATCAACGACAAACAATTGTTTCGTCTGGCGACCTATAAACGGAAAGACATTCTGATTGGGGTTGTCGTCATGGATGTTGTAACCCGGAACGAGTTTGAGACAAAGTGCTTCCATGATCCTTACAACAATTGTAGATGGGCAATAAAATCAAGTGACGAATGACTGAGTAACAACATAGACTTGAATTTTATGTCACCTACAATTTCGAAACTAACTTCCTCCGTTACCGTAAATATGCAGGGGAGACCTGCGACACCTACAACTCCGCATGTCACTTTGGTGTTGTCCGCATGGCAGTGCGGTTATCTACGCATTTCTATGCGTTCATTTACACGATATGTTGCGGAACCATCATCAAGGGGAACTACACAGTATCCGTCATGCACTGCAACAGCAAATACTGACGACGTCCTTGTTGATGGGTGGAAGGGCCAATCCATCACGCTAACATAGGTTGCTAGGGTATCCGCAAGGACGGTCGGAGCCAGCCGCAATAAGTTGAGGAGCTATCCGCAACAAGGTGCGGAGCCATCCGCAACTAGGTGCGGAGGCATCTGCACCCTGGTGCATACCGTAGCTCGTTCGTTGGTAGGCGTCATTCCACCCTATAAAGACAAGGAAATAGAAGTAAGTACATCCAAAGAAAAGGTTGGAATGAAAATTACTGAAAAGGAACAGAGCTGCATTGAGGTGAGAAGGAGTAGAAGGCTGAACAAGCAAGGACGGACAACTACTTTAAAAAGTAGTACTTAGGAGCTAACCACAAATGATAGTAAAGAGGATAAAGATATGGTACAAGAAGAGAGAGAGAAGAAGGATTTGGTCTTAGGTCTGACGTACTGGCCAGTACACAGCTTAGATGGTGGACAAGCAAAAAAAAAAAAAGGGCCTAGCACCCTCCTAAGAAGGAATAAATGATTATAGCCTCCTGGAATGTTAGGGGTTTTAACAGCACCCCCAAGCACAAGGCTGTTACAAAGTTCTTGAGAGAAAAAAATATAAGTTTCTTATGTGTACTGGAGACAAAGCTGAACATACCCAAGCTCTAATCCATAATAAAAACGAGCTTTAGATAGTGGAACTTCATACATAATTTTGATTATAGTGCTGCTGGAAGAATAATCATCATCTGGGACCCTTAGAGAGTTGAGTTCAGACCTAGAAGGATCACTAACCAGCTCATATGTAGGCAACTACACTGCAAGACAACTGGGAAATGCTTTGAAATTGCTCAAGTGTATGGACTTCATACTATAGTCAAGAGAAGGGGTCTTTGGAGAAATTTGGTAGAAGAAATTGGAAACACAAGTTCTCCTTGGTTAGTACAGGGGGACTTCAATGCTATAATGAGATCTTGTGAAAGGAAGAATGGTGCCTCAGTCACAGCCTTTGAGACTTCTGATCTGTGGGAATTGTGTGCAGAACTTGACTTGCATGATACAGTTAGTGAAGGGCTAGATCACACCTGGTTTAAAGGTTCGAAATCCACAAAAATCGACCGAGTAATGGTGAATGGTTGCTGTGATACACTTAACCTATACTGCAAAGCTACCTTCCTACTTCCCAAATCTTTCTGTCACCATTTAAATACTTCAACATGTGGAAGTTCTGGAGCAACAGAGATCTAAAAGAGGCCCATTTAAATACTTCAACATGTGGGGGAAAAATGAAAATTTCCAACAACTTGTCTCTGATAACCGGAACCATAATGGTAATGGCTCACAACAGTTTCTCCTCTATAAGAAGCTACAAAATTTGAAGAAGCCATTACAAGGACTGAATAAATCCCAGTTCTCTAAGATAAGTGATAGAGCCAAGAATTCAGAAATTGACTATGAAAAAGCTTTCATGGATCTTAGAAATGACTCTACCTCTTCTGAGTTAATCCAAGCTATGGAGTTGGCAAAGAAAAAGGCAAACAGTCTTAAGGAAGCAGAATTTAAATTCCTGTCACAGCTTGCTAAAACCAAACACACCTTTGAAGGTGACAGATGCAGTGATTACTTCCTTGGAGTTATGAAGAAAAATATGAGAAGAAATCATGTCAGCTCCCTGATCAAAGATGATGGACTTAAAACCTTATCTCTAAATGAAGTAGCTGAAGAATTTGTTAAGTTTTACACTGGGTTAATTGGTTTTGAAAAGCCAACTGCAGATGTTGAGGTAAGATATGTGAGAGATGGAGGAGCAATCCTGAGTAATGACAGACACCCTGAGCTCCTTAGAGTCGTCACACCAGAAGAAATAAAAGTTGCAATTTGAAGTATTGGTGATGAAAAGTCTCCTGTTCCAGACGGTTTCACCTCCAAATTCTTTAAAGATACATGGCCCACAATTGGAACCCAACTAACCAATGCAATATTGGAGTTCTTCAGTTCAGGAAGCCTCCTAAAACAAACCAACCATACCTCTATTGCCTTAATTGCAAAAAATGCTAATCCTAAGAATGTTGGTGATTTTAGACCCATATCATATTGTAACATCTCTTCCAAAATCATCACCAAATTATTAGCAGCCAAACTGTCACTTATCCTGAAATCTATCATCTCTCCCTCTCAGATTGGCTTTATTGAAGGAAGAATCATGAATGAAAACATACTCCTTCTCCAGGAATTGATCAGGAAATACACTAGGAAGAGAATTAGCCCAAGATGCATCCTGAACCTAGATTTAAAAAAAGCATATGACACTATATCTTGGAGGTTTATAAGACAAATGCTTTTTCACCTTAACTTCCCTCCTCTTTTCATACACTGGATTATTGAATGTGTTTGCTCTCCCTCTTTTTCCATTAGTATTAATGGCTCCCTGCAAGGGTATTTTCATGATAAAAGAGGGTTAAGAAAAGGAGATCCAATATCTCCCCTCATATTTGTCTTGTCTATGGATTACTTATCTAGACTTCTCATATGCAAGACTATACTTCCAGGCTTCAAATTTCATCCAAAGCGTGAAAATTTGCAAATATCCCACCTTGCTTATGCTGATGATATAATATTAATCTCTAGAGGGTATAGGAGCTCTATGGCTATTTTATTGGACTCTCTAAAACATTTTTCTGAGGTTTCAGGTTTGGAGATCAGCCCTTCAAAGTCCTCGTACTTTCTAGCTAGAGTAAAAACTAATGACAGTTGCTTCATTGCTGCTAACTCAGGATTCTCCCAAGGAGTCTTCCCCTTCAGATATCTAGGAATTCCAATCTCTCCAGGGAAGCTCACAGTCTCTCAATACTTCCCCTTTCTAGATAAGATCTTAACAAATATAAGCTATTGGAACTCGAAAACCTTATCTTATGCAGAAAGAGTGGAACTGATTAGGACTGTCCTTCAAGGGATCAATGCTTTTTGTTTTTCAATCCTCCCCTCTCTCTCTACACTTATTGACAAGGTAAATAGTCTTTGTGCCAAATTTCTATGGAAATCTCACAAAATTAAATGGAATGATGTTTTCTTACCTAAAGATGAAGGTGGATTAGGTTTGAAAGATCTAAAAACATGGATTACTGCTTTTATTTCAAGGAGACGCTTGGTGTTGGCAAGTCCATGATAAAAATGACTCTCCTCTAATAAAAAAGATTCTATTTATTAGAAATGCCTTGCTAACATCCATAGGAAGTGCACAAGAAGCCTCTCCAAAGCTCAACAGATGGTGCCTAGGAGGGAAGTTCAGCATTGAAGCAGCCTACAACCACTTTAGAAGAAGGGCACCTAAACCTCCTTGGACGACAGTGGTATGAGACAATGCAATTGCTCCTAAACATGCTTTCATCCTATCCCTGGCAGCAAAAGGAAGGTTGGCTACAAATGATCTGATCAAGTATAGGGAAGTAAACCTAAACTGTCATCTATGCAATCAAGCCTTAGAATCCCATGAACACATATTTTTTGCATGTAATTTCTCTTTGAATGTCTGGTCTCAGGTGAATGCTTGGTTAGGATTATGGAGAGGAATGAAAACCATTAGCAGTGGATTAAAGGGGCTCAAAAAGGAGGCAAAAAGAAAAGGATGGATATCAAAAGCAAAACGAGCAGCAATGGCAGCCACTGTCTACCTCATATGGAAGACAAAGAACGAAAAACTCTTTGAGGAATCAAGCAAAAGTGCCGAGGAGATTGTCTATCTTGTCAAATTACATGTGTACAAAATGCTTAACCGTGATTTTGCTCTCCAATTCTCACCTTCCATAGGCTTGCAAGGAGGTTTAATCCACACAAATGAAGCTGCAAGTCACGACAAAACTTTTTGATGGGGTAATGACTTATAGGAAGGAAGGGGCTCTACCATGTAATTTTTTGTCTTGCTAATGTAACCCTCCATAGACCCGACATCACGAAAGGTTTACATGCCTGGATGTATGCCTGGATATGCAACATACCCACTGTTTGGGTATAGTTTATGGTTTTGGTGTGCTAACTTTGTGGATGAATAAATCCCTTGATGGACGAGCCGAAGGGGGACTTATGCACTCACAAAATTAGGGGGTAGGCCCGACTTATGATAGCTCTGGCTTGAGGAGACATGGGGTTACCCCGAGACTTGCTCTCAACACACCCATCGATTGGAACATTCTAAATGTTCCATGATTTTGGTAGATTTGGACTAGTGTCTCACACCACTTAGTCCTACTTTTGCACCATGTAAATACTTCTATTTTCATGCAATATATTAACCTTTTAAATCAAAAAAATAATATAGAGTCGGTCGTGCTCCGGATGTTGCACCCATTTCTGGTAATGATCGTTCTAATACTCGTTCGAAATGGGGATGCTGAACCTCATAAGCATATAGTGGAATGGTCTAATTTCCATACAGCGATGCTTTACAAACCTTATGTCTCCCATATGAAATAAACACTTTAAAGATCTGGGAAGTACTTTGATTTTAGATACGCGGAGCGAAGTGGACAGGTTGCGAAGGGGGAGTGGACAGGTTGCGGAGGGGAGCCGACAGGTGGGGTGTGTGCTGGCTGTTAGACTAGCTTCGTCCCTCCGGCCACGACATGTAAGCGGCCCGGACGAGCTTCATCCCTCCGGCCACGACATGTAAGTTGCATGGAGGGTGTCTCCTCTCATCCGTCTCGTCTCGAGTCCTCTCTCTTAAGATCTGTCACCTCGAGCCTCCTATGTGTCACCTCGAGCCTCGCTTAATATTGGACGCTCGCGGTCGCCCTCGCTCGAAGCTCTCCTATAAAATATTACCCCAATCCCCTCCACAATTGTAACAAGGCCTTTTATTTGATTGAATCTTGGCCTTTTATTCTATCGATGTAGTTTGATTTGATAACAGTAGATATGACACAATTGTTCGGACTTTGGTCATTTCAATCGAGCTTCAGCTTTCCAATCAATTTACCAAACTAATCCTGAATCTCTACTAAATGAGTAAACTAAACACTATTCCGAACTCTACGTTCTCTAATTGCCGACTTCGCATCGTTTTGCGTAACTGTACGGGAAAAATAATTCCCAGCGACCTGAACTGGGACAAGGTATGAAGGCAAGCATCGAAAAACATCGCAATCAAACGAGCATGAAGTACAACAACAACAGGGAGAAATTACACCTATGAAAGCACGACATAAGCTACGCAATGGGATGCGGATATAACCACGTTTCGTCGCGGATGTCTGCGCATGTACCTGCGAAACAAGGAAGCGTGCACATGCGTAACTCCTGTGGAGGAGAATAATCCCTATAAATACGTGTCCATTTTCTCTCGGTCCTCACATCCACACATATGTGTCATTGGCAACGGTATTTCATTATATGTATGGTTTGAAGTCAATTTACGTTTCAAAGTGTGTAGAGATCGGTGAAACACTTTGGAATTGAATAGACCACGCTGCGCAGAATGTTGTAGCAGATTGGTCGTATTCTGGCTCACACTGCAAGGTTATGCAGATGTAGAGCTCAAATGGTGTGGACGCCGAGTTTGGCTGCACATATACAACCAGCAACAAACGCGCTACCGGTGGATACCACGAAACAGTATACACGTTAAAGTTGTAGTAATGTAACGTAATTGTTTCAATGTAATGTAATTGTTTCAGTCGCAATGTAAAGTAATTGTATGGACTGTAAACTATTTTCATGTTTCAGTTGTAATGTTCCGTAATTGTTTTAATGTAATGTACATATATTTATGATATGCGTCTTTATTCACCTGTCATCGACAAAGTATTTCATTTCGATGAACATCAGATTGTTGTATTGTTTCAAGAGAATAGAAACATGAGGGTACGTTAACATGAGGGTAAGTTTGATTAAGTTTGTAGACAGCAGCTCGAATGTTCCACAACTGGTTGCGGACCTATAGCAGATATCTAAAGAGGACGCCATGCCCAACGCTATGTGTTTCGCATGAAGTCGCAGAAGGCTCCGCATTTCCTTGCGGAGCCTTTAACAGATGTACGCGTTGTTTCGCAGGTTTACCGTTGCCTGATGACGAGTGCAGTGGAAATGAAAACGAAAATCATCAACACAGGTTGTAGAGATTTAAGAAAATAGGCTACATAACGACATGGTAAAATCAAAACACCAAAATATGATGTTTAGCAGCCCCACTTTCTTACAACTGGAAAGATGTAGATAAACAAAGTTTCGCACACACAAAGGCAACTACAAATAATGACCGCCTATGACTTAGACCATGTCGGAATGTTTGGTGGTGATGTCCCTCTTCAAATGTCCGTACTGTAGATTATTCGTCACTTTGTAGCGGTGGACAAAATGACGACATGTTGCGTGGAAGGCGCCACCTACTACCACCTCCTTATCATAGTGACGGGTGAACAAGTGCTCCCGCGGAATCTCAACTTCGTTAGAAGACATTGTCGGAAAATGACGGCGTTGCGGATGTGAATTTGTTTCGGCTTTAAATGCCTTGGTAGTGGTGAGAGGCTATGGCGTGGGTTTGGATTGCACTTCTCGGATGTAGGTATTTATATAGGCAAATTAATGTGGTAATATAGTTCCGTAGCCGGTTGCGGAGTGCATGAGTATTTAATACAATGCATGAAACTCAGTTCGCGGACGATGGATACACTGCACATCGGCATGCGGAACAATGTTTATCCTGCCATGTATCGATGCATGCACCACATCTCGCCCGATGCATGCACCCACAAAATACAGCCTACGATCAATGCATGCACTATCCAAGCCCAGAGCGCCGTGTTCAAACGCTAAGTTACGCATTGAGGTGCGGAATGAAACCATAATACCGGTGGTGATCCATTAACTACGCAGTACGTTGCGAAATTTGTGGCGGGGAGCATGGAATCGCCCTATAAAATTGCCATCAACGGTCCACACATAGACATCACCAACAAGGTAGTGAGATATGTATCCTGGAAGCTCGCTCACAGTTGATAAACCTGACGAGTTCACCGATGGAACCCGTTTCATCGTTACGGTGGATAAACACCGTCGTCCGCCTGAAAATTGCGCATGCAACTGCAAACACAACCAATATGACCATTCTTTCCGGTGCAGCCTACTAACCGTGCGTGGTGTTCGGGTGTCTTTATCATCAACCCAATTGATGTTTGGCTGCAAGGAGTGTGAGGACGACCCTGCGAATTACTTCCGAACTATCCACAAGAGGATAAAGAATATGCTGCCCGTTTTGTACAACGACGTTTTTGTCTCTCGAATTCGAGACATTGCATCTTTTGCAGTTGATTTAGCTGTACGCCTCGCCCAAGAAGAGATGACGACGTATGCGTTCCAACAAATACAAATTCATATCTACCCAAATCCCATAGAAGAGTCAGTCGGGAGCTGCTTTGTTGGATATACCAGCCCGTATTGAACTTCCATGTCACGCATCGAAAACGACAATGTTATTTCAATTTTTATGCGATATCCCGCTTACAAAATCAAATTGTAAGAGATACCTTTACATCAATTAATTTTGAAGTATTTGGTTTGTGAAATATTGTTCTGTCTATAGTTCGCATGATTTCGTACTATTGAGACTCGTCGCTACTTGGAGCCTTGTGACATTGTCGTTGGGAGATTTAGAACTATTGAGGTATGTGTCGGCGGGGTTGGGAGATTTCGAACTATTGAGGTATGTGTCGGCAAGGTTGTTAAGCATGTACATGTGTAATGCACTATCCCACGCCAGAACATCTACACATGCCACTGCGTATGTCGATGGAAGAAGGTCACTGTCCCGGTTCAATATTGGAACTCGACAGTGTGTCTTCTGAACCGCTACGCATTCGAGGAGAAGCGGAAGGTTATGCGAAATTGGATGTCTGATTTTTGGTGTTTACATTCAGTTGACAAAACCAAATAGCGTAACAAACGAACTACATATAGATACCAATTGCTACACAAGACTATCAAAAAGTAAATTAGCGCAACGTCAATATGCTGCTTGCAGGTAAATGAACAATCGGCGGAGTATGTGACTAACAATATGATATGGGACACGTTATCGCAACATGTCCCATATTCTGATGGAGGGACGAGCCATTCGTCACCGTTACACACTCAAATGTGAGTACCAACGAGCTGCCTTCCTTCTTAGAACACCCGAAGAATCGACCACATGGACCGATCGACCCAACCACGATGGGACGAGAGTTGGAGGTTACGCAACCGACGGTGTATTTTCATCGTCCCTACCTCAAACTGCTTCCATGATCTTTACTTTCATTGATGTAGTACTATAGTACATGAACATGCCTATATGAACATATGCTAATGATGATTGGTGATGTATTTATACTGATAGCTGTATCTGACCCCCACTAGGAAGCGGTAGATGACGTCAAATTTCGCAATCGTACGCGGAGCTATCCGCATTGGAAGTAGGTGTTACGCCGAGGGAGTAGTACGCATGTCGATGCGGAGCAACACGCGTGCGAACGCGTATATATCTGCATCCTAGTGCGTAGCGCACCTCGTACGTATGCATGTTTATGCATATGTATCCGCTGTCTGTGTCACTTCACCCTATAAATAGAGTACGTCGGTGTCCGGAAATTGCACCCATCTTTCAAAATGGGCGTTTGTTGCTCGTTCGCAAGGATTGTTGTTTCATACTCGTACGAATTGGTTAATGCATACACGAAGGCGGAGAAGGATCGATAAAACACTTTAATTGAAATACAAGAAAACTCTCGTCCGACAGGAAATGAATGCGCTGGTTCTCCATTACGGTTTCCGTCTCGATTGACTCTATGTATAAACCTGCTGGTTCTCCATCCGTCATGTCCATTGCATTACTATTACGTTGTATGAAATCTACATTGTAAAAATAGTGAAAGCCAATTGATCATATATAATTTCTATTCGATATTGTAATTTACATTCGATATGATGAGTGTAGAACAACAATGTAAGGGTGTACACGAAATTCAGTAACCGACAAATTGTCTAGTTTAAGAACTCTTTACACTCTATCGCATTAACCGACAAATTCATCGTAGATACGTACATGCGGCCCTACAAATCCACATTACGATGCGTAACTACTGATAGCCAGTTCCAATGCAAGAATGCGCTGGTCCGGGGCCCGTACACCTACGCATGACGATGCGTATCATGTAAAGTGGTGGGGCACCCGGTTTCAATGCAAGCGGTCCCTAGCGTGCAGTTTCGATCGCTACGTACTGATACACATGAGGATGTGTAGCTACTTAAGAGGTGACCCCAAACAATGCACCCGACCCTCAATAGTTATGCAAGCATGAACCCATTTGATCAAACCAGGAAAATGACATCACCTACTATATTACGTGTACTGAGCATAACTATTGTGCAAATATATCGTACTCAACACTATATCAGAGTTATTATTTTACGTGACCTTTTGATTGTCACTGTCACACCATAGAGAATGACATGAGTTAGAGGTCCGCTCTCCATTTTCTCCGTCCCAGAAGTGTGCTTGTTGGTACATTAACAATCGGAAAATGGACGACCTCCGCAGGTGTCGTGAATAATACGTACTACTCACAAACGAAGACCATTTTCTTATATCGCATGATAATTAAAGTGCTTCACCGATCGTTACAAAACTTGGTAAAAACTTCGTAATCTCTTTCATGGCAAAACTTGGGGAAATAAAACGCTACATGAAATAACAATGAATACAATAACAATTCGACAGTTGTGTATTTGTATGTATACCAAAGGGGAGGCCCTACAAAGATTACGCACGTGCATGCGTAACATGTACACGTGGGGATGTGTAAATGCTACGCATGTAAGTGCGCAACTATTCCGCAAAATTTTGTCATACGGGACACATTCTCGCAACGTGTGCCCTATTGCGAAGGAGGAAGAGCCATTCGTCAGCGGTACGCACTCCCATGTTAGTGCCCAACATGCTGTCTCGCTTCTTCCAGCACCCGAAGAGTCCACCACATCGACCGGTTGACCCACCCTCGACAGGGCGAGAGTTAGAGGTTACACAACCGACGGTGTATTTTCATCGTCCCCACCTCAAAGAGCTTCCATGATCTTTACCTTCGTTAGTATGACTGTTAGAGCAGTGTAGTAACTGTGAGTGACTGTTAGAGCATATGCTCAGGATTAATGGTGCTGCATTTATATAGATATAAGGGACCCACGACGAAGCGGAGGTTTTCGAAGCAAAATCTGCATATATCCGCGACTACATGCGCATATATTCGCAATGTACTGCGTATATATCTGCGATTGTACCGGTTCACTCCGAAGAACGCGTAACTACACTGTATTAGAGTTATTATTTTACTGCAGAGGATTCCGCAATCTACCACGTAACTACACGAGTCAGCATGCGGATCTATTCGCTTCGAAATGCGGATTTATCCGCACCCCAACACGTATACATACACGGTATCTCGCGGAACAAAGCCCATTCCATCGCCCCCGATCCCCTATAAATACGTCCACTCCCCACCTCACTTCGTTGCACCATCCACTTTCTCTCTCCATAATTTCTATCTTCTATCAAAGTGCTTCCGTGATCTTTATATAATCTCTATGAAGATTAGTCGAAGATCATGGAATACTTTGATAGATTATCCGGTTATCCAATTGACCAACTTTATCGGCGATTTTCATATAACTCAAAATATTCTTTCCGAATGGGTGTACGTTGTCGAATATCAATATATTATCAAAGTGTTTCACCGATCTTTTGTTACAATTCCTACAAATTTAAGTAAAGATCGGTGAACATTTTGATGACATATCCGAATATTCGTTCCAAATATCGTCAATTCTATGTTTCGAAGTTGCGTTGCTTTATTCGTGGAATACACTACCATAATATTGTTTTTTATTTATCCTTAACTAACATCTTCAAACATTTGTTAAAGTTGTATGATGAAATTGATAACATATTTGCTTAGTCGTTTCAACGGTTTGTATTAATGCGTTATACAGTGTAAATATTTACATTGTAATGTTCTGCAATGTTCAATACCACGCGGTTTGTCCTCCTTTTTCTGATCTACCACATGGTGCAGCTGTATGAATGACATATCTAAATGTTTTTTGTTATAATATATTATCAAACTATTTATCCATTATATGTCTACTATTTGGCATAATATGATGAACCCACTTTAATAACATATATTGATCTACAAAGAAAAGAACCATTACAAAATACTGATCAATTATGGACATTTTCTCAAATCTTTATAGTTATTCAGTATACGTCGCCGTATCGATATTTACCATTGACAATCTGCACCAGTATTAGTAACATGTTGTATTTATCACGTATGGAAAATTCGTCGTATAATACAAACGCACTACGTTGCGGACCATTTAAGCCGTTCAAATTTCAAATTTGTCAAGCAGCAATGGCCGAATTCGTTACGTATGATGATGCGTTACAGCACGCGCTTTCGCAACGGTCGACTTTCGTCTGCATTGTCATCCGAAGAATGACCCATGTTGCGTACCCGCTCTGCGACACTCCATTGTTCCGCCCTTTCCCGCATAATATTACGCAACCTGCTCCGTAGTGCATTCCCACAATTACGCACAGGGTTGCAGAACTTAACGCGCCTTTCAACGGTCCTGTCGCATTACTCCGTAAGACGTTGCGGAGTAATTAGGCCCATTGACAAATTATATAACTGTCCATTACAGCTGACAGCAACCAGTAAGCGTCGCTTGGTTCCGCAATCCCCGAACCCTTGCCCTCCTCATCTCTCAAATCCTTCCCCCCCTCATCTCCTCTTGGCTTTGCGTAGCCATGTCGAGTTCTTCTGGCGATCCCGACGAACACGTTTCCGTCGATGACGTACCAATACAACAGTTATTCTTCGATGAGGTATGCTTTGTTTCCTACCATTTTTGTCACATTTACAACAAACAATTTGTTGTAAATCCCTCTAACTTATGCACGCAACTTAAAAAATTGAATAGGACGCAGATGTCGACGCCTTTGTCGAAATGTCGGATTTCACAGTTATTTTTACAACCAAACGGGAGTGGACAAATCGCGAAGAGATGGTTTGGACATTCCAAGACGCAGCCGCTACCCATAAGAAAATGGTGCTAGTGATCAAGAGATCGTGGCCGTCAACCGAACGGCTACTCGGTAGCATACTCCTCGCGTGTGAAAAATTCGGCATCTATGAAAGAAAGATGGTGAGAGAACGTAGGGAGCGCGGCAAGGCAACGAAGAGGGGTAACACGAAACTCACAAACTATCCATTCTCTTTAATGGGTCGGGAATTCGAACGCGGAAAGTGGCACATGTACGTTTTATCTGGAACGCAAAACCATGACCTTCCAGATATTCTACTAGGTCACGCCTACCGTCGCCGTATCCACCTGCATGCATTGGAGGTCGTGAAGATGTTATCGTCGCATGGGACACCGCCAAAGCCGATTTACTCGTTGCTGCACTCAGAAGAGGGATGTGATACATCACGACGTAAGCTATATAACGCCAAGGCCAAGCTTAAGTCCAAGGCACAAGGTGACAGAACAATCACCCAAGATTTACTACACCAGATGAAGACCAAATGGTACTTCTAAGTTGTAAGGAGGAAGCTTAACTCTGAGGTCGTAGGAGGTCTATTCTTCACCCACCCGGACGCCCTGCATTTGCTGAAACTATTTCTGTATGTCGTCGAAATTGACAGTACGTACAAAACCAACCAGTACACCTTCATGTCATTCCCTTTAACTGTTGTTTCTGTTGCAATTTGTTCTTAATTTCATCTAATATTTGTCGCTTGAGTTTCACCTCACAATTTTTTTTAGCTTCCACGTTCTAGAGTACAAAATGCCCTTGGTTGAATTCATCGGCTTCACATGCACGGGGATGAACTTCAGCATAGCTTTCGTTTTCCTCTGCGATGAGACCACAGAGTCTTACGCTTGGGCCCTCAACCATCTCCGCTTCTTCTACGGAGACCGGACACCGGAGGCTATCGTCCCTGACAGTGAGCTTGGTCTAATTAGTGCGATTGCCGCTTCCTTCCCCACTGTCAATCATATATTATGCTGGGTCCACGTTCTGCGGGGGTGCGAGCAAGCGGCGTTCGAACGGACGCGCGACTTAGAAACAACGCGAAAGTTCAAGAACGACTGTAGAGTTGTGTTCGAATCAAGATCCCCTGCGTCATACGACTCGCGACGTCGGTGGATATATGCCAAGTGGAACCACATCCTCGGATTGATGCAGTATCTCTCCTCCGCGTGGCTCCTGCATCACCGAAACAATATTGTCAGAGCTTGGGTGGACACCAGCCTTCACTTAGGGACGAGGACCTCAACCAACTTTTACATCCACAACCCTCATCAATCTATACGTTTACGTGCTCACGTATATATTTTATTCTAAGCTGGACAAAATTGAATTTTCATTTAAGGGTCGAGTCCGCACACTCAGTACTGAAAAACGCGTTGCAGTCCCCCGTAGGAGACTTCGGTTGCGTGTTCGCATCCATTGACTTATTGATGAAGGATCAAATTTTAGATGTCAGAGCGTCATTAAACAGGGACCCCTAACACGTGGTGCACCGACATGCACAACGTTGACATTTTTTGTCGGGTCCGAGATAGGATCTCAACGCGATGCTACGACCTCCTCAACGCACTATACCAGAAGTTTCAAGACACTCCACCGACCCAAGAATGCACCGACCAGTTTTGGAGAGTCATGTACGGGATTCCATGTACTCACGAGATATATCGTTGCATCCAAGATAGTACGCCTATTATGTCGAGCCAGATTCACACATTTATGAAGCAGTTGGATTGGAAGGGCTTTCAGCAGGACTCATCGTCGGAATTTGTCCCCATGACCAAGGCTCATCTCGCCATCAACGACTTCTTGCAAAGGTACCAACACGGTGAAGTGCCAGAGGACGAATTGGCTAGAGAGGCAACTACGTTGACGAGTTTGCTAGAGAGGCAACCTAGTTCCACCCAATCCCCCTGAGCTCTCGAGGGGCAGACCTCGGGGACGAGGGCGCTGTAACCCTTGTCAAACTAACCCCTTAGCATGGGAGAGAACACAATCGGCTGAACGACGCCGCCAGGAGCGGCCACAGGCACTGCGTCCTCGCGGAAGGCGTCGCGGGCGTGGCCGTAGACGTACCCAGAACGACTCCACAAATGTGTTGCGCGAGGAAGATGCGGCTTCCAACATAGCCGACGCGGAGGCCCCACCTACCGTACCGGTCGTGCAGACCCATTTCCCTTGGGCAAATGATGACATCGACCCATTCATGACAATCTTCATCCATTGCGGATATCGATCATTTGTTGAGCTCCTTGGCATGGGCGAGAATGAGTGGAAACAAGTTCGCCTCGCCCTCGCACTGGAGATGACTGAGCATCGACACGTTTATAGCCACGAACCGCGACTGGACGACTACATTTATAAATTTATCTTCACCGGCCCCATTGCTGACCCAGAGTACTGGATGGAGTGTCCTAATGATGGGTTTCGTCTTCGCCACAATATTCCAGACGCCCTTGGTCATCCTCAGTAGGAACTTTCTGATGCTTCTACTCCCTCTCAATGCACGTGACCCTCCCCCACAGAAAGCAAACTTGGCAATCTGCATCGTCAACAGCAGAACCCATTGGGTGCGGTGAGTTACCAATTACCTGACATATTTTTTTCCAACTTCACAGCCACAAATACTGACGTATTCATTTTACTCTTTCTACAGGTATTGTTGCGTGACGACTCATTGCTCCCACCCATATACCCTGAGTGGTTTCAGCACCGACAACAAAGCGTTTTTGGATGGGATCAACCGTTTATCGCAAAAATCAACCAATATCGTCCCTTCCGACTTCGAGATGGACCCCCTCTGTTTTACCTGTGATTTTCCGATGTGTTACTCTTGTCCCTGTCTTTTGTTTATTACAACTACAATTCAAAACACTTATTCCGAGGATTATTTATGATTTTCTATGAATGTGTCACGTTCTCAACGAATTATTATACCAAGCATAAGTAGTACAATGTTTGTCATACGGCAAAACATTATTGCCTTAGGTCCGCAACGAATTGCAGAGAAACATTGGTTACCCCAAGACGTTGTTTGGCTGACTTGTAAACAGTTACCCCCAGTTCCTCAACCTTATGCGTAATAATACTATATCAAACACCCTGTTTGGCCTGACGTCCGCCGATTTACGCACGCTGTTGCGTAGCGAGTTCCGCAGCTAGATGCGAAGATTAGCGGTGTATCCAGTAAAAATTAGCGGTGTATCGAACAACCCCCTAATTATTTCCATTAGAAGATTATATTATTATGTTCATTTTTAATTAGAAAAATATTATTATTATTATTATTTATTTTTTTATTATAATTGTTATTATTATAAAAAGAACAGATTTATAAGAAATTAGTAGGAAACCAAGATACTATCTGGGCACCCACTACCTTAGCGATAACAAAGCTAAGTCTAGTAAAAATATACGCGGCAGGACGAGCCCCAGCTTCCCGAGATACTGAGAATTTCTGAATCCGCTTCAGCAAAGCAACATCATCCGTATCTAACTCACCCAACGAAGAGAATGAGAATGGTAGGAAACCATAACCAGCCGTCGTGCACAAATCTCTATACTTCGCACACTTGCGCTGAGCAGCAGTAACAACAGCGCGAGGGGGAGGATCCCGTCAGATCGACATACACATCTCGCCCGCTGTCCCAGGAATAAAGGAGCAAATCCTCCGGACGAAGGGGATTATCATACTCATCAACCAAGCCGATAACGACCTCCTCACCAGCAGAAATATCTGCCCTGTAGCAGATATCCAATAAATCATCGCGCACGAGGTTGTGTCGATGTTTAATGCCCACGGAGCCAGCACAAGACACGCCATGGTCCCCGTAGACATCACCATAAAAAACCCGAGAACAAGCTGGACAAGGCCTGGACACCGTGAACAATGGAACCCCCAGTCGATACCTAAACACACTACGATAGGTCCTTCCATTCATAGTCTGCCCCAACCTAGAAATAGGAATTGCACGCAACCAATCAGAGGTATGAGCACCCTGCTGAGACTTTCATAATGTCACCTATCGTGGAGTCAATGAGAAAACAGAGTCTGATGTAGCGGCAACCTTCGTTAAATATATATCTGCCAGTTTCTTCATAAGTTTAGGGGCATCGATTTCACTAGGATCGCGTAGAAGATCAGAACCCGTGTTCTAATCAAAAGAACGACAAGCATCATCAAGAGGGTCAACAAAAATAATACTAGAGGGACGTAGGAGTTTAACCTGCAACTCAGAAGACTGCAAACGGGATGCCAAAAAAGCATAATGTAGGACATCCTCAACATCATACAATCCGAGCCCACCAAATAGAAAGGGAGGGTGGCAAGCCTCCATTGCCAATCTCTAAAACCAGGGCCAGACGCAGTGACAATACGTTCCAAGCTGGAACTGAGTGCCACATCAAAAGAAAGATGCGCTGACCCAAATACATGTGGGGAACAAGTACGCAAGGCAAAGTAAAGTTTAGAAATACTCGTACAAGCCCGGAGTAGAAGCAACTCACATCGTGGGTCATCAATCCTCGCGACAGAATCCATAAGCTCGATGGTCCTAGTCACTCTCTTCGCCACCAGATCGATGCCGAAGAATGGGCATACACTTAGAGGCCCACTCAGAACTTTGACACCGCGCGATGGCCGAGCAATAGAATGGGGGAAATCACCAGGAAGCCGACTCCTAGGGTCTTCTGTTGGCCAAAAAACCTCGGTCTTATCCACATTAAGATGAAGGCCAAACTGAGGACCATCTTCCATAATCAGATCCAAGACCTTCCCCACAACCAAAGTGGCCCCAACAACAGTGCCATCATCTAAATATCAAGCCTGCAGACTCGGTTCAAAAGAATCTCCGATCTTGCAAACCAAAGGATGCAACACCAAGGAAAAAAGCAGAAGGGCCTAAAGGATCGCCTTGCTGAGCCCCTCGACAAGACCATAAACTATGCTTCCCATTATATAGTCGGGCAGGACTAGAGTAACAAAACTCCACCCATCGCGATAGAACTGGGCAGTGACGGCGAACTTCATGTAACATGGTCACACGATCAACTAAGTTGAAAGCATTCTGGAAGTCGACCAATAACATGGAAAGACCCTCCTTACCACCACGAGCCTCAACAAACTGATTCAGAGCATTTAGAATAGCCTCTCCTCCACCGGATACCCCGACCCCAAACTGAAGGCCTGAAAAATAACCAGACAAAGAAGGACCGACCAAACACACACCAACCTTATAGACAAGACGTCTCCAAATAGTGCCAACAACAATAGAATGTATACCGCCCCCTGGATTAACTAGTGGCGTAAGTGGGGCACTAGCAATATACTCACCCAAAGCTTGCGGACACCAGCCCTCAAGGAAAAGATTAACCACCCGAGTAATAGAGGCGATCAAATCATCTGAAACAGCAACAACAGCTCCACCCAAACAATTCAATAGATGCTGAGCACGGAACCCATCTCTCCCACATGATGTGCCACACGGGAAGCTCCGAATCATATCAAAAACACCGGTCGAAGAGGCAACAAGAGGATGGTGATCCATTGGAAAAGGAGGCAAGTTGGGAGATAAGACAATGGGGTGGTTAACCCGCAGAGCCGTAAGCGTGGCATAAGAATAAAGAGCAATACCCAATGAAGAAAGCACCCGAACAACGACAGTGTAGTGATCATCACAAATCTTCCTCTGACATTGCCGGAGGTTATTCTCACTCAAATCAAGGTCCTCTTCCATACTAAAAGAAGGGGGAACCTCAGCTAAAGTCTCTTGTACAAGCTGCAAACTGCTGCCAGGCACACCCTAAGCACGAATAGCACTGGCAATACTCTCTTCTTGCCGCTAACTGTTGTGAGCTGAATCTGTCGTGTTTTACAGTAACTTTTATATCGATTTCTGCATACATTTCATTCATTTGGGCTAAGATAGTACAGAATCTATGTGGTTTATGTTTATTTGCCAAATTATGGAATCTACAACTGTTTCTGTTTAATTTCGCAGAATTCGAGACGTTTTACAGCAATTCTAAAGAAGGTCAGAAAAGCTCGGAAAACAACTACAGAAGTCCAGAATCCAAGAGTACAGAACAAGGACAAATCGAGCTGAAGCCAGAGCTACTCTATGTCGAGTACACCTTACTCGATCTCGAGTAGGGAGCCCGAGCAGACTTGGTCGACAAAGCCTGATCGAGGAAACCAAGTCCGAGGCAACCTGACTCCGGAAGACAATTCGATCTCGACAAGACCTAGTCGAGATCGACGACACCTCAGTGCCACACCCGGAGTCAACGAGAAGAGGAGCTGATCGAGAAGCCGAGGACGAAGACGCCGAGCAACTCTACTCGATCTTGAGGAGATCTTGTCGAGGTCGAGTAGCCCAGAGCGCCTGTCCGAGTCCATGCCGAGGAGGAGTCCTCGACATCACCAAAGAGCCGTCTTCGACCGTACCCCTAGTCGATCTCGAGGAGCCCTAGTTGAGATCGACGACACCTAGGAGCCCAGATCCGAGTCTGTCGAGGACCAGCTAGCCGAGACGACGAGCCGAGCCAGTCGACCACAATCCTACTCGAGATCGACTAGACCTTTGTCGAGATTGAGTAGACCTCCAGAGACGCGTTACTCGGTTCGACGAATCCTACTCGACTTGGAGTTACTTGGAGCCTAAGGAAGTCGAGAAGGCCGAGATCTATCCTACATCTATCAAGTCTATCTATGGAAGGGAGATCTATCAACATTAAGACATATTACCTAGTTTAGATATAGTTTTCCTTTAAAGATTTATTTCTCTTAAGCAATTTATTTATCTTTAAGCTTTAAGTAGATATAGATAGAAGATTCTATCCTTGATTAGCGAGGAATAGAAGGCTATAAATAAAGCCCTAGGGGCTGGTTTTTCATCAATTCAATTTCAGGGAGAAACAAGTAGTTCCACAGAGAAGTTTTAGGAGTTCTAAGGTTTTTAGGGTTTTGGCGTTCAGCGAAAGTTGATTGCCGGGATTGTGAAGGCTTTGAATATAGTTTAATGCAAGTTTCTTTTTATACATCAATGTCTGCTATTGCGATGAGGCGTGAGTAGTCCACCAACTTCTAGGGCTGGGGTGAGCTCGACGGTGGCCATGTGAGGTGATGCGGTAAAGGTCAGATCTTGTTATGCAATTCGTCTTCTATCCCTATGAGCATGATTCTTTTGCGAGAGTTGAAGGTGATCCTTGTTTGTGTTATTGAAGCGAAAGTGATCTTAATGCAACTTGGATTAATTATGTGAAAAGGGTTAGTAACAATTAGGGTTTATGTGAAAGCCTCTATATGCCTATTTGTTAATAACGAAAGTTATTTTGATGGAAAGCATGATCTTTTATGCCTTTATGTGTAATTTGGATGGATATCGTTGTGGTGTTGATACCCTGGCTTTGGAAGTTCTTTAGTATATTGATTTATTTCGTCGGAATTTTGAGTTTTGGGTTCGAGAATTTGCAATTTACACTTTCTGCATCTTTAGTCGAGATAGAGGAGGTGCTCGTCGAGATCGAGTAGGCCTTAGTCGATCTCGAGTACGGTCTTGTCTAGGTCGAGTTGAGTTTCTGTTCAGTTGTCGATTCTGCAGTTTTTGTCTTCACTGTTGGTAGTCGATCTCGAGTAGGTAGTTGTCGAGATCGAGTACGTTTGTTGTCTTGCTTTGTTCTTTACTTTCTTTCGCTATTTTCTGTCTTTGCTTTTGCTTCTGATTTGCTTTGTCTTTTCTGCTTTTATTCTTGTTTTTTCTGCTGCTTGTTTGTGAGATCTGTTGCTACCTAAGAACTGCTGACGTGCTTCCTCGTGGATTCGATCCTGACAACCTTCTCCTACAACGGGAGGAAGTCTTGTATTTATTTGCTGAGACAGGGAAGTCAGTCTGATCTTTATTCTATATTTATTTCATACTTGACCATCCTCCTACAACAACAAATTGGCGCCGTTGCCGGGGAAGCTATCATTCGCGCCTTAGGTAGTTAGTTCTCACTTTTTCTTTGATTTAATTTACAAGTGTATGCGTCGTTCTGGTCAACCACCTGAGTTTGACGGCTTAGACGAACCAGAGCGTCTTCTACACATCAGAGCTAAACTGCAAAGAGCCATGGCAGCTGCGGAGACACAGGAACAGCTGATCGCAAGGCTTACAAGGGAATTGGCCGCTAAAGATGCTGCTATCGCCACTGAGAAAGCAGCAAGGGAACGAGCACAGGCTGAGCTTGCCCAATACCCAACCACTGCAGAGGATTATATGCATCCAACGCTCGTCGTGCCTGAATCAACGATTCTAATCCCTGACAACTCTTTTGAAATTCGCACTCAATTTCTTATAGAGCTTAAAAATAATGCCTTTTATGGTAGATTTAATGAGTGTCCTCTTGAACATATTACAAACTTTTCTGACATGTGTCGTACTCTTGCTGAAGGTACAACTTTGGAATATGTCAAGATGAAGGCTTTTCGCTGGTCTCTCGCTGGGCCTGCACTGAAATGGCTTGAAGGGCTGAAAGCAAGATCACTGACAACATGGGCCCAAGTATAGCAAGAATTTATGAACAAATTCTTCCCACCCGCCAAAACAGCACATCTCCACCAGAAAATCACCGCCTTCAAACAGAAGCAAGGGGAACCGCTGGCAAAGGCATGGGAGCGCTATAAGGAACTTCTGCGATCTTGCCCTACTCATGGACAGCCACCCTACGTCATTCAGGAGATCTTCTTCAACTCTCTTGATCAAGTCACTAAGGACAGAATCAACCATTATACTCACTATGGTCTATGAGTATCTGACAATGCCGCCAAGTGACGCATGGGGTGTGCTAGAGAAGCACACCAACTACGACAACAAGTATGGGTCTACTGCAACTTATGAAGAGAACCCCTACGCCAGGCCAGCACCATCCATGCCCCTCTATGAGCCTCCTAAAGAGATTGATCCAGATGTTAGGGAGCAGTACTACAGAGATCAGAATAAGAAGCTCCTTAAGCAAGTAAAGTATCTTTCAGTCAACCAACCTTGCATTGAATGCGGATCGCATCGGCATACCACTTCTGAGTGCCCACACACAGAGCAAGTCAGGATGGCAGAACACCACGAGGAGGTTGCTTACGCAGGGGGGTCCAATCGCTACATGGGGGACCAAAGGTTTCAGCAACCACAATGGAACCAAGGTGTCCCTAGGAACCCCCCGCCCTACAGAGCTCCAGGACATCCGGAAAGGGACCAGAAAAAGGATGATATACAGACAGTCCTGGAGGAAATACGGAGGAATCACTCAGAAACTAGGCAGTCCTTCAACTCCGTCTACACTCAGATGCAAGGTGTCAACTCCAGGCTTGTGGAAATTGATATATGGCGAAAATCAATTGATACACAGATTGGTCAGCTAGCAGTAGGAATCCCCAGACAGTCAGGTGCGCTCCCTGGATCTTCAGAACCAAAACCTAAGGGAAAGACTGGACACATCGCTGCTATAAAACTCAGAAGCGGCCATCAACTGCAAGAGACAGAAGTCGGAAAGCAGCAAAACAACGAAGAACAGCAGATCGACAACACTGTAGTCGATATCGAGGAAACCAAGTCCGAGGCAACCTGACTCCGGAAGACAATTCGATCTCGACAAGACCTAGTCGAGATCGACGACACCTCAGTGCCACACCCGGAGTCAACGAGAAGAGGAGCTGATCGAGAAGCCGAGGACGAAGACGCCGAGCAACTCTACTCGATCTTGAGGAGATCTTGTCGAGGTCGAGTAGCCCAGAGCGCATGCCCGAGTCCATGCCGAGGAGGAGTCCTCGACATCACCAGAGAGCCGTCTTCGACCGTACCCCTAGTCGATCTCGAGGAGCCCTAGTCGAGATCGACGACACCCAGGAGCCCAGATCCGAGTCTGTCGAGGACCAGCTAGCCGAGACGACGAGCCGAGCCAGTCGACCACAATCTTACTCGAGATCGACTAGACTTTGTCGAGATTGAGTAGACCTCCAGAGACGCGTTACTCGGTTCGACGAATCCTACTCGACTTGGAGTTACTTGGAGCCTAAGGAAGTCGAGACGGCCGAGATCTATCCTGCATCTATCAAGTCTATCTATGGAAGGGAGATCTATCAACATTAAGACATATTACCTAGTTTAGATATAGTTTTCCTTTAAAGATTTATTTCCCTTAAGCAATTTATTTATCTGTAAGCTTTAAGTAGATATAGATAGAAGATTATATCCTTGATTAGCAAGGAATAGAAGGCTATAAATAAAGCCCTAGGGGCTGGTTTTTCATCAATTCAATTTCAGGGAGAAACAAGTAGTTCCACAGAGAAGTTTTAGGAGTTCTAAGGTTTTTAGGGTTTTGGCGTTCAGCGAAAGTTGATTGCCGGGATTGTGAAGGCTTTGAATATAGTTTAATGCAAGTTTCTTTTTATACATCAATGTCTGCTATTGCGATGAGGCGTGAGTAGTCCACCCACTTCTGGGGCTGGGGTGAGCCCGACGGTGGCCATGTGAGGTGATGCGGTAAAGGTCAAATCTTGTTATGCAATTCGTCTTCTATCCCTATGAGCATGATTCTTTTGCGAGAGTTGAAGGTGATCCTTGTTTGTGTTATTGAAGTGAAAGTGATCTTAATGGAACTTGGATTAATTATGTGAAAAGGGTTAGTAACAATTAGGGTTTATGTGAAAGCCTCTATATGCCTATTTGTTAATAACGAAAGTTATTTTGATGGAAAGCATGATCTTTTATGCCTTTATGTGTTACTTTGGATGGTTATCGTTGTGGTGTTGATACCCTGGCTTTGGAAGTTCTTTAGTATATTGATTTATTTCGTCGGAATTTTGAGTTTTGGGTTCGAGAATTTGCAATTTACACTTTCTGCATCTTTAGTCGAGATAGAGGAGGTGCTCGTCGAGATTGAGTAGGCCTTAGTCGATCTCGAGTACGGTCTTGTCTAGGTCGAGTTGAGTTTCTGTTCTGTTGTCGATTTTGCAGTTTCTGTCTTCACTGTTGGTAGTCGATCTCGAGTAGGTAGTTTTCGAGATCGAGTACGTTTGTTGTCTTGCTTTGTTCTTTACTTTCTTTCGCTATTTTTTGTCTTTGCTTTTGCTTCGGTTTTGCTTTGTCTTTTCTGCTTTTATTCCTGTCTTTTCTACTGCTTGTTTGTGAGATCTGTTGCTACCTAAGAATTGCTGACGTGCTTCCTCGTGGATTCGATCCTGACAACCTTCTACTACAACGGGAGGAAGTCTTGTATTTATTTGCTGAGACAGGGAAGTCAGTCTAATCTTTATTCCATGTTTGTTTCATACTTGACCATCCTCCTACAACAACACTAACGCTTGACAGTCGTCCTACACTCTAGATTACTCCTCGGGGAGGTCTTAAGTATACAAAGAGGCATCACAAGCAAGCGAATCCAACAAGAGAGGTCACTAGCAGAGTCGACCACAACATCTAGTGCCCACTTTAGAACCCTAGAAAAACCTAAGCAACACTTATGAGGGATGGATCTCACGGTGCATAACCCCATAGAGAACAAACGGTCAAGCGAAGATATAGACAAACCAACATGCACAACCTCAACATCAGACAAAGGAACCGCTAGAGATGGAGCTGGCGGTCTAGGAATATCATAAATAATAAAGTGAACAAGGCCATCACCACAGTCCGGAGGTGCCACAGAATTATCCTGACTATGCCGACACCGAGCATGGAAGGTATGAGTTTTAAAGCAAACCCCACATAACCAAACCCCCATACGCTTCAAAGTTATCTCAGCATCACAATAAATAGCAAAACTATCGGAAAGAGTTTGACGGGTAAGTGCCTGAGCATCACCACTACAATATCGATCACGAAAGTGTCTGAGCATGGAGGTTTTAACAAGACCTCTACCACCACCATCAAGACACCCACAAAGACCCACAAAAAGACAATGATATCGAACAAGATCCGACATGATAGTATGAATAACTAAATTCAGTAAGTCACACCGCAAACCGGCAACAAAGATTGTAACACATTTAGAAATGGATATAATGGCCACCTCCACTTCAAATAACATGCAACTAAACACCAATTAGCCAACAAGCATCCTCAGAAATACACAGTCATTAATTAGCAAACATGTAGCCTTGACGATTCACACCAATTAACACCAAATACCAGCAAACGACATCCAATTAGCAACAAAAACCCGGTACGTAGGAGCCACCTCGGCAATTAGCAGCAATCAAATGCAATTAACAAATCCCCCGGCAGGTGTAATCAGATTAGAGGAGCGATCAAGAGCGAACAGTCCAAACCAAACACGACACCACCGAAGAAGACCGCGAAAGAAGAAAAAATCCCGAAGAAGCCGTCGGGGAGGGTGATGCCACCAGTTAGGAGTCACATTCACCGGAGGAGACGCCTAGGAAAACACCGGGAGGCTGCCCACTGCCATACCCGAACCTGGCTGGAAAGAAGATCGCAATCGCTTTGCCCTAGCAGAGCGTCTTTCACCACTCTCCAACCGTTTAAAATAGACTCTATCATAACACCATCGATCATCCTAACCGTTTAAATTCTTTCATCACTCTCCAACCACTACCAAATGACTTACCCATAGGTTTAAGGAAGAAGCAATCATGAAAGTCATCACACATAAGGTCTAAGTCATATCAACTAGCATTTATAATAATAACATCATGAGTTCATCATCGATTATTGCAATTACGTCAACAAGTCTCAATTTTCCACCATGCTCAATATTTATTTCAAGACATCATGTACGGGCATGATCAAGTCAAGTTATCAAGTTTCATCATAACTTTATCAAATAGTCAAATCAATGTTCTTAGCAATTGCAGTTCATACTTATAGGCAAGGAATTTAGATCATGCTTAGCAACTCAGAGTAGCAACACATCAAGACATCATGAAACATCAGAACTGTAAGGCACCGAATCACATCATCATAGACAACGAATGATCAAGCAAGATTCATTACCAGGTCAGCACATTAACACGTAAATTTCATCTTCAAGTTAGTGAAATATCATCGTCAACATATTCAGAAAGGGTTAGCGATCAAACAGAGGACACTTTGGCTCGCAAGTCATGTCGTACTCAGTAACTGCCGCCCTCAAAATGTGCTTGTTCTGCCGACACCGTTGATCCTGAAGCCTGTGGGTTATGGGCCCATGCCTCCACAACACTGCTCTATCGCTATATAACTTCCCGTTTCTTTTACCGTGTGGTTGCTCGTCCAATGTATCGCGTAGGAGTCAAAGTTAGCGGAGATAGGGGAAGGACAAGAGCGGACAACCCAATGTTCCTTTCGAAAACAACCAAGGACTAACACTAAAGATGACAACTAGGGACAAAACTCTGACCCGAGAATAGCAACGATGGCCTTAGGGTAGTCTATTAGGTTATAATCGCGACAAGCAAACACGAATTCATCATGGATCATATCAATCATACTAATCCACACTAACAAATACCTATCTCAAGGGGGGAAACATTCGTATTCATTTCCAAAGACACAATCAAGTCCTACACTGATGCATGCGAGATAAGCTAGTAGTATGTTATCCCATGAAAGCAGATATGCTCAGCAACTTTAAACAAGATATGTAAGATAAACATAGTAATTATCACATATGTGAACAATACACGGGCATGGTGTATGCATCAAAAAGTTAGGTAAAATCTAGCATGGCGTGGTATATCGTAACAATCAGATTAAGCTCATACTAAAATACATAAAAGTATCATGGTAACTATCACATCTGACAATAATGATCACGCAATAGGTCAAGGATGACATGTAATCATACGACGAGATGCATTTAGAGGCATGTGTCCTATATGATACTAGCGATACATGATGGGACATAGGCATAGTGAAAAGGGATTCAAATGAGTTCATCATAATGTTCATGAATCATGAGACATCACTGCAAAGTAACAAAGAGAGCATCACGGGCGATAGATCATAAGCATGCTTGGAGGAATCGTCATTGAGGTACATAAAATAGTACGATGACTATCACATAATAAGACCTGCGTGTTCACAACTTCACATAATAAAACAAGCATGACAGGTCACCATTTAGCGAGCGGTATTGGAAATCATAAGCTCTACAAGATACTACTAGCACATATATATCGATCATGAACACAGTCAAGGTAATTCGACTAAAAGCATTCTAACATTCATGAGCCTTGCGTATGCGAAATCATGATATAGCGTGGTGTGTGATCATGCAAGGTGCCAAGTCATACATCTATGCAAGCATGAGAGGATATCATAGAGTAATAGGGAAACACTATTGAGCGATAACATGTAAGCATGCTAGATTAACCATTACAAAAAAAAATCATCGAACTCAACATTAATCTAATCAGGATGAGAAAAATAATCTAAGATGATAGGAAAAGGGAAGAATCGCACTATCAGGGACCTAGCTCAAGAGAAAATCAGCAATAATGTAGGGAAGATATAAATTCGCAAGAGTCACAACCAAGGATCCTACATGATGCTAAAAGCTCAACATAACATGCAATGCATACATACACTTAATTGATTAGTAAGATGATACGAAAGCAATCAAATTAATCACATTCCAACGATGTAGAAGCATGCGAGGAAATGTAGCGATGTATAATATGAGTCTAAGTAATGGGAAATATGACTAGAATACGAGGACATGAGTTCAATCAGCACAGACTAGGATGAAACATGCATTCACCAAGACTCAATTATAACACATATTCTCCATTCAACGTAAGTAACACACAACAATATCATATGCTAAATAATCAATAATAGTTAATCTGACAAATACAAAATAGATGGGCATGATATAGGTTTTTGTCACAAAAGGAGTAATATGCATTAACGTGTCATTAGCTAGCATGCTAAAGAGATCATTTACAGGCATTCATACGAATAAGAGTTTATCACACTATCATGGACTTAATCCAGGACAAAATGACAATCATATAGGTTCATATTATACGGTTCATGCTTCCAATCAATCATACGATAAATAGGCCAAGTAAACATGCTATGAAAACATATAATCATGATAGGAAGTAAGGCACAACATGATGCATTTTTTTGGATGGAAAAGAGGTCTTTTAAGAATGCATCTAGTTCCATCTTTCTTTCATTATTTAAACTCCCTTTTTCTATAATGGATTGTAATAATTCTGGTTTTACACTATGTGGTATGGTTTTCTCATATTATGAAATTTTGTCTATTGGCATTCGATCACAAAATCCATATATTGACAACTGCATAAATGACGAGAATTTGTTTTTCAATTGGAAGTGGTACATATTGTGGTTGTTTCAGTACTTTTGTAAGCCTTGCGTCTTTATTGAGTAATGGGGCGAGAGCTAGAGAGAGTAGATGATATGTCCAAGGGTGAAGCTAAGGTTTCTCTGTCCACTAGGGAGTCATCAAAGTATGAGTCCATAGACTTGCTAGCTAATACTAGATCGCCAAAGACCTTATTCTATTTCTAAATACCTTCCGTCTATCTCATAAGGGATCTAATCCGAACTCCTTCCCTCACTTCGTTCCCTCTTTTTTTCTAATTTTTATTTCGCATTGGAAACTATTCTAGGATAAGTTCGAATCCGTTTCGTTTGGATATTGATCGGTCTTACTTTGACATGGTTTACGTGTTATTGGTTCTTGGAAGAGTTAATATTTCCGTTAGCTAAACCTTTTTAACCTCCTCCCTCCCCGTGTCCACTAGCGCACTTGTCCAGAGCGAAGAGAAGGCGAAAAAGCAATGCCGAAGCAGCATGAGAAGGCTTCTATTGCTACGCACCAATAGAGCAGGATAGCATTTTCGTCTGTGTCTGATGTATGTGAGAGGCATCTTGACTGATGTGAGAGGGATCTTGACTGATGTGAGAGGGATCTTGACTGATTGAATATTTCCAGTCAGTATGTGGAGTCCAGATGAGATCTGACCTCTGCTCAACTTATGAAATTCATTCAGTTTTACCGCTATCCTTGGGACTTTCTTATCCTAATTTTTCTGAAGGATCAAGTTGGTACCAAAAACCTTTCAAATAGGGTTACACATGGCTCCTTTTTGTAGATTAGTTCTGGCACTTGCGCTAAATCTTCTACTCTTGATGGGCATGAATCCGAGTAAGCAGCTTCTTCTATCGAAGATCCAAAGAGGGAATTCGATGAATATGAAGCGGTTGGCCACTAAGGGACTTAATAGTGGAATCCCGAAGAAAATGTCAACTTAGAGGAGGAGTTATCATGAACTATCCACATTGGATCCCTCGCCCTCAACCTCTTCTTTGGGTGAGTTTGACCACCTTTCACATACAGGGTTCAAAACCTCCTTGTATGCTTCTGTTGGTAGTGCACTATCCTCGGATGGTATTATCCTATGAGCAGACTGGGGCTCACGATCTTGGTTTCCTCATCTCTAATCTTAAATGCTAGGAGAGGAGAGCGGAAAAAACAAGTACAAATCATCTTATCAGGGATTCTCTTGGTCTATCGTATAGTATAGTTGATCACGGCTGCCGGTCATCTAAGGGGTAGAAGCAATCAATGCAAAAGAAAAGTGAGGTTTATTTCTCAATTCAATATTCAAAAAGAAATGATATGGCCAAGCAAACGCAGATCCAACACTCCGCCTGGAGGGCAACCAATGCACCCTCATTCAGCTCTTTCATCTGGTCCCAATCCACTCAATCTGGTTTAGCATTTCTAGTGCAGTCATTGGGTCAGTCTAAGCTTGCCCCAATCCCAACTCATGATCTTTTTCTCCTTCGATGCCTTTCGAATGAGGGACCCAGCCAGAGTCCACGTCTCCCATGCGCTTTTTCATCCACAACACTTCTCAAACCGTATGCCCTCCTTTTGAACCGGGATCACAGAACAAAGGGGGAAGGTGCCTACAGAAAGCGTTTTAATAACTCCAATCAGGGGAAGTAGGCTAGCCTCGGAGACTAAAATCAACGAGTGAAAGAGCTTATTCTTTTTCTTCAACACGCCTCGCAAAAGGCTTGATAGTGGTCAATTTTTTTTTTTATTAAAGAATGAGGTTCGTAGACTAACTAGAAGTAGTAGGAGTACATGTAGAAGGAAAAATGATGCATTTAGGAAAGATCAGATACCAAGTGAGAGAGAGATAGCTCTTGATGCAATAGTAAGTATGTGGTCAGCATACTAGAGTCGTCTTCTTGCTTTGAATCAGTTACTTGGCTCTAGAGTACGATTTGATAGAGGTGCGCTTCTCTTTGGTTGCGGAGCTTGCTTCTTTTTCATTTTGATAGGATAGGAGTAGGTGCTTGCTGCTCGCTCGCAGTCTACTAAATGAGGCTTCGCCGCCCGCCCAGCCCCTCTCTTTACTTGAATCTTAAGTAAAGTGAAGTCAAATCAATGAAGTGAACAGACACTGGCAGGGAGGGTCGGTCCTCTCTCGTCATCCTTCCCCGAGACATCCT
Organism: Persicaria tinctoria; assembly: GCA_037127255.1. Classification (NCBI taxonomy): domain Eukaryota; kingdom Viridiplantae; phylum Streptophyta; class Magnoliopsida; order Caryophyllales; family Polygonaceae; genus Persicaria; species Persicaria tinctoria. Next base: position 48,909,978 of record JBANSL010000006.1, on the reverse strand, counting down.
CTCTTCCCATGACTTCCTTGCTTCTTCGGTGCGAAGACCAACTCAATCTCGACTAAGTTTTTTTTGCTAAGCCGAACATTAGACATAAATAGAACAATGAACACTTCCTTAATCTCTTCCTTTAACCATGACCCCGATGCCACTATGACTTGAAGTAATGAATGAGCCCACCAACTTCCTAACAAGATGCCTACGGTTAAAACCAAACCACTCATCATTCGCCGGGGTCTGGCACGTGGTGGTTGCCCGATGCCCGAAGCTCCCTGAGTATTTATAGAGTGGCGATCCGAGCGAAAAGTAGTTTCGCAACCCCAGGAAATGCAACAGTTCACATTTTTATTTTTATTATTCTTTTCACCAATAGTGATAATTGCTTGGGGCCGATAAACTTGTTCTTGAAGTGTATAATTTTTGTACAAAAATTGTATGATTATACCCAAGGGGAAAAGTGCATACTTAAAAACATTTAGGAGAAAATGCTTGAATACTAAAAACAAAAGATTTTGCTACATATGGCGTATTTTAGAAAATATTGTTGTACAAGCTGCTAATGAGTTTGGATATGTAACAATTGTATGTTTTTTTTATATGTAAAGTAAGAATTTGAGATCAAATAGATTTGAATATCGATATGTGGACAAGTTGTTAGACCGAAAACCGTCGAACATAAATCAGAAAAACCAGAAAAGGGCGTAAAAAACAGGAAGCAGTCAAACCAAAACCTAACAAGTTCGGGACGTAGACTGTAAAGTTTGGAGGAGAAGACGATTTTCTCTCTATATTGAAATGTATATATATTACAAGATTAGAGAATTCTGCACTTGATCTCTAAAGAAAAGATAAGCTTAAAAGATATGGAGAGAATAAATACAAATGATACTATCCAAATACAAGTTACATAATCTCAACTAACAAGCCGTTGCAAGCTCATGGTCGAGGAAGAACATGCAGCTTGGATTAGAGAGTCTAAAACCGAGAGGTCCCAACCGCCTTGGTGAAGATATCCACAACTTGATCAAGAGAGCGCACATGGAAAACAATTAGAGAAGAATTGGCCACCTGTTCCCTGACAAATTGATACTGATGCGACCCAAAGGATCGATCTAATAAGTTAAAAAGCTTCAACCGAACACGAGAACAAAATTTGACACACACGACTCTTTTATTTGGATTTTTCTAGATTTTTGGGAAAATAAAAAAAAAGATATGGATGGCTAAATCTATGAGCATCTCACCCATTGACTTACCAAACTCGCCCTCTCACTCGTCGGCATCTCACTCCCGAGCAATCAAGTCTTTGTTTGAACAACTCTAACAAGCATCTCACCGGAAATAGTTAGACAAACGGAACCATTCCTCGGCCTCTCACTCCCGAATGGGGTGTCAAAATGGCATCTCACCAAATCAACAAAACACACACTTTTCTTCCAAAAATTATCAACTCAAATCTTATTTCTCATGGCAACGGTTTAGCCATTTTATAGGCATAAAATAACAACAATTTAGTAACGAATTAAAGGCGGAAAAGATGAAAAGTTTCTCGGAAATTGATGGAGAAATTTGGCCAGCCTCATGGTGGAAAATGAAGGGTTGGTTGTCCTCATAAAGTGTAGAAAATCATCAAGTTCCCTTGAATGAAGACCCTTCGATACATCTCATCTATTCCGACATCATTCAATGCCCCGGGAAAACTGTCTAGATTTTGGACTGTTGAACTATTGCTGATTTCAGACCTGTTCTTGGATGATTTTGGCACTTTGATCTTCATAAAAGATGTATCCCTTCGAATTAGCTTTCCAACAAGTAGTTATGGACCTCCATCGGACTAATATAGCCCATTTAGGACTGAAACATTGAGCATGCGTCGGAAGAGCTCAGATCGCATCAGATACTCGATCATGATATGCTTGGAACGCTGGTGGAACACCGAATTGGCAGAGATAAAGGTGGCTGAGAGGTTGTCACATAAGAGGATCAGAGCACGTGGGATGGGGACTAGCATTTCCTTGAGTAACTGTGGAAGCTAGATGAGTTCCGTAGTAGTAAAGGCAATGGCGCGGTATTTCGCTTCCGTGCTAGAGCGAGCGACAACCTTCTGTTTTCTGGAGGACCGACTGATGAGATTTCCTCCAAAATAAATGGTAAAGCCATATTGCGAGCGACAGTCATCCGGTTCAACAGCCCAACCGACATCAGAAAAAGCAACAAGGCGATGATCTGATGTTTCTACAAACAAAGACTAGCAGAGATTGATCCCTTTAGATAGTGAAGCACACATTACACTGCTGACCAGTGAGCCTCAGTATATGATGCATGAACTGACAGACACGGCTAACTACATAGGAGATTTCAGGCCTGTTGATGGTGACATATTGCAAAGCGCCAACAATACTGCGGTAGAGGTGAGGATCATGGAACGGATCCCCAGCTTGACGGAGGCGAGAGCCTGGTTTTGAAGGGGAAGCGATTGGTCGAGCACCAGTCATAGCACAATGGTCAAGGATGTGAGCGATATAGTGTTGCTCACTGAGGTGGAGACTGGTAGGAGAACGAGTGACCTAAACGCCGAGAAAGTAGTGCAGTGGGCCAAGATTCTTGAGAGAAAAGTCACGGTGAAGACTTACAACAAACGAAGCATGGGATCCAGTAATAATCAAGTTGCCCACATAAACGAGAACATAAACGGCATGAGCACCGGCAAGTTTTATAAAGAGGGAGGAGTTAGAAATGCAACCACTTAACCCATAACGAAAGAGCGCAGCGCGGAGCTTCTAAAACCAAGCACGGGGAGCTTGTTTGAGGCCATATAAGTCCTTGCGGAATCGACAAGCATGAGTAGGCTTTTCAAATCCCTGAAAGCCTGGGGGTTGCTCCATGTAGACTGTTTTGGCCAGATCCCCATTAAGGGAGACGTTGTTGATTTCAACCTGTCGAAGAGGCTAGGCATGACTGATAGCTAACCTCCGGATGAGACGAATAATAGTCGGTTTGATGACCGAACTAAAGGTTTCAAAATAGTCTATGCCGTCTTCCTAGGTGAACCCCTTTAACCCAAGGTGAGTATCGATCAATGGATCTGCCGCCTTAGTCTTGACCCTGTAAACCCACTGACAACCAACAATATTAGCACGAGGAGGGCAAGGAACTAAGTCCCAGGTCCCATTACTCATTGAGGCATCAAATTCTTGTTTCATAGCATGCTGCCAATGAGGGCTTTTTGAGGCTTGGTGGAAACATCTGGCCTCGGGGTTGGCAAGAAGAGTAATGTGAAGAGGATATCTGGTGGAGGTAAGGGCTTTGGGAGTTAGTTTATTCCTTTGGGCACGAGTGGCCATTGAGTGGGTTGAAGTGGCTGACGTGCGATACCACAAGGGCACAGGTGGAGCCAAGGGCGATGGTAGAGGTAGGGCGGGTGACGGGGAGGAGGAGAAGCATAAAGATAGGATGTCAGGTGAGCTAGAGGCAGCACCGGAGGAAGCTGAAGAGGGAGAGTCAAGCACAAGGTGACCTTGCGGGAAATACCTCGATGGGGAAGGTAGCGATTGTGGTGATGTCGAGACAACCTGAGACACCAGTGGTGACTCAGGAGCAACTGGGGTGGTCGTTGGGAGAACGGGCGAGGGATGAGGACTGGTGACGGGTGACGACGGGGCAGCATAGAGTGATGTTGGTGGCATCAAAGGGGTTGTCAAAGCCTCCTAAAAGAGAGACAAAGGGGTTATTGTAGGAGTGAATGGCGATGGGAGGGACTGCTGCGGGGCGGAGTATGGAAAAGAAGACTCGTCAAAGACAACAAAACGAGAGACGTGGATGCGATTAGAGGGACTAACGTGGGATGAACGTCGTTGGCACTTTCTCTCTTTTCAAAATAGTAATATAATCCAAATTGAAACACAAAACCAATATATTAATCAATCAATCACTTGATAAACCAAACAATTACTAGTATAGCAATTAAGTCCGGAGTCGAACCTACAGGGAGAAGCGATTTCCTATTGAATAACTCTTAACAAGAACTCTTATGACCAAACAATGATTTGTAGCAAATAACCAAGATGTAAAAGTAACCAATTTTATGATTGCAAAGTAGATTGATAACAAATTATAAAGAATATTTCACCCGTAATTCTCTGACAATGGTTGTAATTCATGGTCCAAGGATTGATCTATCAACCATTCATAGACACATGTCTACTTGACTAAAGTCGAGAGATCCGCGGGGATACAATCACCTTATTCAATATCACTAAAGAATAGCATTAAGGACACAAGTAATTAGACCAATTGTGATGCAACCCGAAGGATCGATCCCACAAGTTTCAAAGCTTCGACCAAGCACGAGAACAAAATTTGACACATGCACACAACTCCTTTTTTTGGGATTTTTTCTACATTTATTGAAAGATAAAAACAAGATATGAATGGCTAAATCTAAGAGCATCCCACCCATAGATTTACCAAACTCGCTCTCGCACTCGTCGGCATCTCACTCCCGAGTAATCAACCCTTTGTTTGAACAACTCTAACAAGCATCTCACCGGAAAGAGTTAAACAAACGAACCATTCCTCGGCCTCTCACTCCGAAATGGGGTGTCAAAATGGAATCTCACCAAATCAACCAAACACACACACTTTTTCCAAAAATTCTCAACTCAAATATTATTTCTCATGACAAAGGTTTAGCCATTTTATAGGCACAAAACAACAACAATTTAATAACGAATTAAAGACGGAAAAGATGAAAAGTTTCTTGGAAATTGATTGAGAAATTTGGCCAACCTCATGGTGGACAATGAAGGGTTGGTTTTCCTCATAAAGTTTAGAAAATCATCAAGTTCCATTGAATGAAGACCCTTCGATACTTCTCATCTATTCCGACTTCCTTAAATGCATCGGGAAAACTGTCCAGATTTCATACTACTGAAATATTTCAAATTTTGGACCTGTTATTGGATTATTTCGGCACTTTGGTCTTCATAAAAGATGTATCCCTTCGAATTAGCTTTCCAACAAGTACTCATAGACCTCCATCGGACTAATATAACCCATTTTATGATTGAAACATTGAGCATGCGTCGGACGAGCCCGGATCACATCAAATTGGCATATTGATTCAATGCAACTAAGAAAAACTGGAACAACCCTAATCAGCCCTAATCGATACATCTGTAACACCCCCTTTTAAATCCCAAGGAAGTGTTGTAGCGCTAGTAAATCCCCAGACTTTAATGTATTTGCATTCACCGGAGGCTTATAGGGACATGCAACCATGCTCCCATAAACAAGATGATACTTCAAGTAGTTGAATAAAAAAATGCAGAAGTAAATTAAGTACCAAAATTTGAAGTATCCAATCTCAACAATATAGCTAAAATACCAAAACCATTAAGTATAAATAAACTCTAAAATATTTAAATCCAACGTATCGATGTGGAAACTTTTAAGGTTCAAAAACTGCAGTTCAAAAATCCATAGATGGTAGTCTGCTCTTCAGCTCTCTCCTGCTCCGCTGCTCTCACTAGATCTGTGGAATATGGCCTGGTCTTTCGTGAGTACGAGGGACACCAGCTATCTAATAAATAGGATGGTTAGTACAATTAAAACTAGCAAATGATAGGGAAAATGTTCAGACTTTAACCATACAGTGACCATAAAATGGTATGTCACAGGCTAAGGGAAAGACACGAATATTTACAGTGGAAACTGAATTAGAAGGTAAAATTTTGAAATATGACTCGGATGTTCATAATGATTGATTATAAGATAAGAAAGGGAATTATACCCGAGACAGATGAGTATAATAGCTGAAGTGATCAACTATTTAATAGTCGATAATAACCATAATCACAATGATAATAACACTACACACAATAATAAATATAATAATAATAATACGTGGTACCGGTCGGGCCTTTACAAAGGACCACGATTTACATCAGATCATTGTTTTACCACCCCGCAGAAAATGCCTTCCGGGATGGATGTTTCATGAAACCTTGTAAGGTGGTGGCTTAACGAACCACAACCTGCAAGTCAGTCTACTGCAAAACTTGCCAATGACCTATGGTCACTCGCATCACGTGGTGCACATTTTAACTTATCATACATAAGCATCACATGATGCACAATTTAACTTATCATACATTCACTAGTAGAAAAAGAGGATTTTAGCCCGGGCGTTTTTTAGTTTATACCCCGGATCTGACAGGATTCCCATCCGGGCTTCAGGTAGGTTGGGGTAAAAAAGGGGGCCAGTTTTATACCCCGGATCAAAATTACAAATATCCGGGCTATTTGCCTGTTTAATTTTTTCCCCAAAAATGATTTAGGGGGACGCCCGGGGTATATACCTAATAGATCCGGGCTATATTCCTACAAGATCCGGGCTACATTACCTTTACCTCAACTCCTAATATCCGGGCTATATACCTTCATATGTCCGGGGTATATATTCACAATTCATAGCTAAAAAAAGGGGACTTTATAGCCCAGATATAAATATCCGGGCTATAAAATCCCTTTTAAATTTAAAAATAAATAGTTGATGCTCGGATTAGCTACACTGACATAAATACTTTCACCACAGCAGTCAACCATCAAAATTGTTGCTAGCAGCGTTACATTACCAAAAGATCTAAATAATATTTATGATATACAACATATCTATATCAACCACCAAAATGACAACCATAGACGCAAAGAACTTGGAATACGATATAAACTTGATTAAAAATGTTCAAAATGGGGATTCAAACCAAGCTGCTCCCAGTGGAATTACTAACAATTACCAACACTTGCTCAGACATAGAACCTTTTAAATAGAAAACTATTTCAAGATTACATTTTAAGAAAATAACATGATATCATTAATATGAAATAGAATTCAAGGAAAACGTACAATTCATCTTTTTGATATAACCAAGTTAGAGAATTTAAGTGTTTTCTACTGTTGTACTCATCTAGTTTAACCGAACTAGTGAAAACAAAGCGTTTCCACCTTTTGAATAACCCTGCACATATTATCAAACACTATTGAAATACAAATCATATATGTTTTACTATATTCTTATGGAGTTTGCACCAAGTAGGTAACAGACTATATGCATATATATTGTTTTGAATTGACCATTATAAAGTAACTAGATATTAGAGATATGATACATGCCGACACCTAATTTGCTTTAAAGGTTGATCTGAAACAAACAAATATACATATCAGAGTACATTTACATCTAATTTGAAATTATATTGGCTGGTAGTATATAATTTGCTTTGAATATTTGGAGGTTATAAAATATTAAAATGATATTAAGGGAAACACAGAGTTCAAACATATAAATATGGAACCTAATACCTCTTGGCCTTCAATCGCATTAGAACAGGGCGCATTATCCTCAATGCAAATTTCCTCATCAAAGCTAACTGCAAGTCTGCAAAACACACGTAGGCACATGGGTTTGGTTAACAAAGACCTTAACTAGCATGTTTTCCAATCTCAATTCATAATATAACAAGTAAACTTTGATTTGATGATATAGTCCAATTGATAACCAATTTCAGTTAGAAATTAAAGAACTGATTTTAGATACAAAGGGAGGCTTTATAGAAGAATTTACTCATAAACCATGAGCACCTTTTGTTGTTGTGATAACTAGAAGATACTTAGCTGTGAAGGTTTAGATTTCTCCAGAAGCATTAGTGCGCGAAGTTCATTCTCCATATCCATAACCCGCAACACTTAACTTGATGAGTCAACATACAGTATATAAGATTCTTTAAGTTTATATATTTTGAAGCAAGAACAAGTGCACTTAATTGTCTCCTCTTTTGTGTTTTTTTCCAGGTCAGTTCATCTGTTTGTGTTTAGCAGGAGAAATTACTGGCAAAACAAAATCTCTTCATTTCCCAAAATAAGATATTTTAGCATCTAATATAAATTTTAAGTAAATCTACTTATTGTTGGTAGAGAAACCAGTTGGTAGATGAACCAATCTTTGCTGAGCTTGGAAAAATATTCGCAATCCAATCTCAATTCGAAACCTGGTGTGGAAGAGGATGACTTACCTGTATGCGCATAGGCGAACCGAGATTGAGAATGAGTGACATGGAGATCAGCCGAGATCGCAACTTGTTGGGGTCCATTAGTGAATTAGCGACCTTGAATCATCATGTCGATGCTCAGTAACATCCGTTGAAGAAGTGGAACGAAGAATTCACCAATTCTGAGACATTAACTAGCAAGCACAAGGAAAGTCCATTCGGACAAATCATCATTGTAATTCAATAAGGCACTGCCACTACAATGATTCAAACATCAAACCCACTCTTTCAATCTGGACATTAGACAACTCAAAACTCATACACCAATATAATATAACCCCTTAGTTTTATAAAACCTAGTTTTCACTACTTTCAATTTGACAATTAGCATGACAATTAGATTGGAAGCATAGCCCTACACTAATTGAAAATAGCATCACTAATTGAAAATAGCGTCACAAATTGAAGAACCTACTGTAGAGGCTGGCGAACAGAATTTGTTTAAAAAAAATTACCGAAACTTAGAGGAGGATTTCTTGCTCAATATATTGCTAATCCAATCGGCCCAAAGATGCAAACTGTCCTACATTGAAACTTTGAAGGATGCAAACAGGATTCGAACAGCTCTTGCCCTTGGCGAACAGAATAACCCTTGGCGAACAGAACAACCCTTGCAAATCTAATCTGTCCGAATTCCTTGTGTCCAATTTGAGCAAAGTGGCCTACATTGAAGCTTTGAAAGATGTAAAATAGGATTCGAATAAGAAGAGGGACACAAATTAGGGTTTTGCAAAATCTGAAAATTAGGGGTTTTTGTTTACCTAGGAAGAGAAGGCTGTTAATGGGAGGTTTTTGTTTACCTAGGAAGAGCAAAGTGGCCGGCGCTCGGATGGAAGCGTAGAGAAGCTTCGGCGGCAATGGAAAAGAAGCGACAGAGGCACTCTGCGCTGGGGCACGGCGGGTGAGATGTCGGCGACGGAGGGACTCGATGATGGAGGATGCAGGTCGGCTCGGCAACTAAGGGTGTCGGCTCGGCGGTCGGAGCACAGAGTGATGGAGGATGGAGGACGTCAGAGCGCGCTGGAACTTGGAAGCCTTATCTCTTCGATGTCGCGCACAAGAGAAGACGAAGCTACAAAGAATTTTATTTTTAATTTTAATGAAAAGAAGCGACATCAGTTTGAGTAAAAAGAATTAAATAAAAAGAATAACCTTTTACCCCAATAAGAAAGCCTCCGGGGTATATATAATTCATCTTTATGAGGTAAAAGGGTATATACCCCGGATATTTATAAAAAAAAACGCCCGGGGTATAAAATATGATACAAGTAATATACCAATATAATATAAACCGGATATTTTTTATATGATCCGGGGTATATTTATTTTAATAAAAAAAAAGTTAAAGACATCTTGTCATTTTTGCCATTATACCCCACAATTACGAGATCCGGGGTAATAGACTATGGGGTAAAATCCCGATTTTCTACTAGTGATAATCAGTTCATACTAGGTGATCATAAAAACGACGTTAAATCGAGAAGGGACAAGCATGGATAATTCAAAGTATCTTAATATCGCATGCCACTAATTGCATGAAAGAGACAAGCAGAATATCATGAAATTTAGGAAGGAGAAAATGGGCAATTTTCACTTATCTCGAGCTATAAACAAATAGCATATTCAATACACATCTAACTATAATCAATTTAATAAATTTCCCATTAATTTATACTCATGCTAAATTATGAATAATGAGATAAATTACATCAAACATACGAATATGCAATTTATCGAAACTGGCAAGGAAATTGGACACATGGCCGCATTCGAGACCGAAGAATTAAAAAGGCACGTCAAAAGAATCACGAAACACGCAAAGGGTGTTGAACGAAATCACTTGTCTTAACCTTCGACGATCGGTTGACGATATTAAGACAAGAATTTAGCACATATTGAATCCAACGGAAAAAAAATATTTAATATTGATATTTCATACAATTAATTAACTTTACTTAACTCATTTTGAAATTGAATTAATTCTATAAAGTTAAGAATCTATACCAATATGAATTCCCCGGGAGCGGGAACCGGCGTGGGTACCTCGAGATTTCTTGGTGTCGTTGAAATGGGCAAGAATCGAATAGTTTAGAAATATTGACCGTCTAACTTAATAAATAATTAACTTAGGGCCAGAAACGATAATAGCCTAACATCAGGGGAGTTTCTGCAATTTCTTCAAAAGAGATTAAAAATCTTCGATTGGCTTCAATGGAGTCGTCGTATAGAGAAGAGGAAGGGCGATGGGCGTAGCTCTCCTCCGGGGTCGATGGTAGCGATCGAAGACGGCGGCTCGGCGGCGATGGACATCGGTAAGGCAACGATCGGGGCGGCGCTCGAGTAGTGGCGGGCAGCGGAAAATCGAGATGCAGGTAGTGAGGGCTCGGTAGTGGTGAGGAGCGGCACATCAGTGGCAATCGGTGGCGGCCCGAGGCGTTCTCGGGCAAGGGCTGCATTGTCGTGGGTCTCGGCGACAAGGCAATGGTCAGGCGGTGGTGCTTTGCGGAGGCGGCTCGGCTCAGGGGAGACGCGGGATGCCGGCGATGGTGGTTGGCTCGGGGATGTCGCTGGAGTCCAGGGGAGCAGATGGTGAATAGGAGACGGTGAGGGCGAGTGTGGTTGAATTCAGGGACAGAGCCAGAAACTTTGGAGGGGGCACAATATATAACACTAGGCAATAATATCGAGAAAAAAGTCGTAAAACACGTAGCATGTTCGATAGTAGAAACAAATGCCAAAAGATATTACAAACTAGTGTCAAACGATATTACAAACTACTACAAAAAGAGTTCAAGATTTCTAAATAAATGTTTACACTACTAAATAATAGTTCAACTCGATGATAAAAGAGGTAAATCCATTTTTCGAGTTTTCATGCCTTGAAAATGTTGAAGAATAACCTCATTATCAATGCTCTTGAAGATGTCTTTTTCAACATAGCATACCAAACTATCGGTGAGAAAATCACCCCCCATATTGTTGTGCAGATATGTCTTCATAAGACCCATTGCAGAGAAAGCTCTTTCCACCGTAGTTGTTGCAACTGGTAAGACTAAAACTAGCTCGAGAAGACGATAAACCAACTGAAATGCTTTGTGAATTCTTACATCGAACATCTTCTTTGACACACCAATATCTTCCAAACCAGAAAATTTGGGATTGTTCCTCATTTCTTAAATATATGCCTTCAATTCTTTTTTAATCTCCACTTGATCAGGAAGTGAGAAGTCTTGTGGATATAACTGTGTAAGCCGATGTAACTTTGCCAAATCGAAATTGGAGAATGAATCCTTTGGATCAAGGCAAGCCTTACATATGATCAATTCTGTACTTGACTCGCTAAAACGGCTCTCCAACTCTTGACTAATTTGATCAATAACCTACCATGTCATATGTAGAATAATATATATCAATTCAATAATAAACTAAAAAAATGTATGGAGAATTTATAGAGAAATCATAGATAACATAAAGAGAGGAATTTTAGATAGAAATAATCATTACCTAATAAAATATCTCAACTCGAAACTGGTAGTGGTTTGTTATAGTATGGCCTACACGCCGAGAACGATGGCGATTTGGGACTTCATCATCCATATTCAAAATGGGAATATCATGATTAATACAAAACTAGTTGACATCTTGTATGAGATCATCCCATCCATCATCCCTCATTACTTGAAATCACCTTTTGGGACAAAGCATTTGTCATCCCCAATATTGTCTTCATCAAGTGCGTAATAAAAACAAACTCATAACTCTCCATCGTCATAATCAAGCTATTCGTCGTTCCGCGAATTGTGATCTTCGTTCCATCTTCAAGGATGTTTTCAATCACTTCAACTGTTGAGTCCCACAAAGACAGAAGACGACCAATGGTAGTAAAGTGGGATCCCCATCGTGTAGCTCCCGACCGAGCTAATGGTGTTTCTTGATTCAATCCTTTCCCAGTTGTAAGTTTACCTTTCTCTAACTTGCTCACCAACCTTTCATGTTGTGATTGTCGAAACTGATCTCTTCTCTTATAAGAGGCTCCAACCATGTTGGTAATCATCGATAAATATTGAAATAAATCACTTAAAAAGTTGTTTGATGTTGAAACAGCAACGATGACCAGTTTTAATTGATGAGCAAAACAACGTACATATTTCGCATATGGATTTTCTTCCAATAGAAGAGTCTTTAGTCCACCAAGCTCACCCCGCATATTAGAAGCTCCCTCGTATCCTTGACCTCTCAACTTAGAGACGGATAAACCATACTTAGCAAAAAACTATTCAATTCCCCTTTTCAATGAAACTCAAGTGGTGTCGACAACATGAACAACTCTAAGAAACCGTTCCATCACTTCTCCAGGGTTGTTCACATATCTCACCACAATGGTCATTTGCTCTTTCACCTAAATGTCACGAGCCTCGTCAATCAACAAAGAAAACACTTTATCCCCAACATCAACCAGAATGACTTTTATCGTCTCCGAGGCACATGCAGAAACAAGTTCCTTTTGAATTTGAGGACTAGTGAGTTGATGGTTTAATGGTGCATTCTCCTTCATCAACTTTGCAACATCAACATTGTGAGCACAATACCAAGCAATAATTTCCAAAAAAAATCCCTTACTTAGTGAGCTTGTTGTCTCATAACATCCCTGAAAAGCCAGCGCTTGACAAAGTAGCAATCGAACAACATCTAATACTGTGGTCAAACAAATGTGGTATGCATTACCCAATGCTTGCTTTCCAGAAGAAAGACGCCTTTCAATACTTTGTCTTTGATCTTGAAATTTAAAGAACATAGTTTGAGCTTCATTGTGATAGCTTCCAGCACATCCCACATGATCTTTGAATTTATCTGGACCCTTCTTCCAATTACAAAACCCCGTCTGCACAAACACATCAGCCCCAAATCCTCTATTTTTTAAATTATGCTTGAACAAATAACACAAGAAACAAAATGCAGCATCTTTAGAAACACTATACTCTAACCACTCCCACTTCTTGAACCAATCTTTCTCAAAAGACCTACTCTTCTGTCCGAATTCAGTTTGCGGAAAATCATGGGTTAATAGTTGATAAGGACCTTTAACAACATACATTCTCTTCACATCATCTCTCTTAGAAGGATCATAATCTTCAATAGCTTGACGCAACCCTGGATCACTATTAAACTCATGTTCATCTTCACATGTATTTTCCGTTTGAGCTCTTTTTTCTCTCCTAACATCATCCACAACTAAATTTTCTCTAACCACAACATCTAAACTCACATCTTCTCTAACCACACTATCGGTCTCCGGATTACCAACACTTCCGCTAATCTCTTGCGATTGATTGGGAGTAGTAGAAGACCCAACATTTGGGATAGACGTACTCTTAGTTCGGATAACAAATTTATCCATGTTCCTAGCAAAAACCACCAAAAAAGCTAACCAATTTTAATAAATACACAAGCAAATTTCAATCACAATATCCCAATCTCAATCAACAATTTCCTAAATTCGAAAATGGAGTGAATGGACAAATTCACATAAATCATAATCAAGTTGACAATTAATCTCAATTCACCACCAAAAAATGCTTTACTGTCCATATATACATTTTTAAATTGAGTTAATCTCAAGCAATAATCGCAAGCAAATTCACATATTCATATTCTAATTGACACAAATTCACCACAAAAATGCTAACCTTTCAACTCTTCAAATTGACACTTCGAACCTGCCTTTCACAGTCGACATATGGGGCTTCCTCTTCCAGTCTTCCTCCTCTCTTTATCTGAAATCGAATTATAGGGCCTTCCTCTTTGACTTCCAGTCTTCCTCCTCTGAAATTGAATGACAGTCAACAAAACTTGACAGTCGACAGTGCTTGGCTGCGAATTTACATTTCAAGTTCAACACTTCAATTTTCCACGTGAAGCTTAAAATTAGAGAACGAGAAGATAAGAATCAATTCGAATAAGAGATTACCTTGTTGTTCAGTCTCAAATGAGATGCGAAATGAGGCTTGCACTTTGACTCTTCAATCTGTTCGAGAATGGGCGGCGGCGGCGCGGTGTTTCCAGTCAGCGAAGGCGAGGCAAAGGTGGGATGCCGTTCACGCTTTCACAAGAGACTAGGAGCGGCCGAGCGGTACTTGGGAGATGGAAAAAGAGACATCCTTGAGCCTTCTCCTTCACACGAGATGTCTCAGACGCGGAGTGGAGTTTGGTTAGGATTTCACTATGAAAGATAAAAACGACATCGTTTAGCTTTTTTTTAATACACCCAATTAATGGGACAAAGGGGGCACGTGCTCCCCCGTGCCCCTGGCTCCGCCTCTGGTTGAATTGGTTTTGGGTCGTGGGAAACCCTAGGATTTGACGTATGTATATACTGTTGAATTAGGTCTAAATAAAAAGACATGTTTTTTATTCGTTGGGATTAAGAATCAATTAAAAATAGAGATTTAGAGTAAATAATAGATTTCAAGAAAAAAGAAATAAAAGAAGCGGATAAAGATGGAGATAGAAGATGGGTTTCTCCACTTTAGCGGAATAAATATATATTATTTAATTTAACTTCATAAATTAAATAATAAGAGTATTTAGAGGTTTTATCTAATTAAATCGACTCGTGTATCATTACTCTTTAGAATAATTTAATTATTCTAATTCAAACCATATATCTTAGGTGAATTTATTAAATGATCAAATTCACAATATATACTATAATTTAATATAATATAGATTTATTTAATTAAATAAAAATAAGAAATAGCCCAAAAATAATTTGGGGTATTTCAACATCCATAACATAGATCAATTGAAATCATCCACTACAAAGACAAAGAAATATCACTACTTCAATACTTTGTTTGCTATCAAGAACACACAATAACGAATTCATAGCTAAGCTGCAATTCCTAACATGGTGATCAATCATAGAAAGGAACACAAATATAATCAATAAGCACAAGTTGATAACTATGAATATGAACAACTAAAATAGAATCAAATCCTCACAATCCAAACAACTAAGTCATTGAATCACAAGCGAAACTATGAGTTTAGCAACTCATATATAGGCCAATTCTCTCTCTCTAATGGTGTTCATAGTCTCACACAATAGCCACCCACGACGAATAAACTGAATAAAACCTAATATAGAGTCATAAAGAGTCGGAAAAAACCTAATAGAAATAATAATATAATAATAGGAAATATGGTCTTCGGATCCAAAATCGCAATCGCTGGAAACCGGCCCACAGCGGGCGCCGCCCTTACAGTGACGAGATTCCCTCGATTGACTTCAATTATGTCCAATGTCGTGCTTCCTTGCTCCTCTCTAGCTTCTTCCTCAACCTCCATATGCTCTAAAATATGTCTCTTAAGCTCTTCGAAAG
This sequence comes from Persicaria tinctoria, assembly GCA_037127255.1. Classification (NCBI taxonomy): domain Eukaryota; kingdom Viridiplantae; phylum Streptophyta; class Magnoliopsida; order Caryophyllales; family Polygonaceae; genus Persicaria; species Persicaria tinctoria. The sequence goes on along the minus strand of JBANSL010000006.1, from coordinate 48,894,496 downwards.
TCCTTTCAAGGTCAGAATGTAATTCTGCAAAATAAACACTAAAAAGGCATAGATTCCGAACTCGAATACTTCACAAGCAATATACGAAACTAGACTCAAACATAAGCAAAAACCAATATATAAATGCAATAAGAAATACCTATAATGCCTATATGAAATATGCATTATCAAATCCCCCCACACTTAACTCTTGCTTGTCCTCAAGCAACCATAAGACAAAAAACATCATCTACGCATCCCACAAGAGATTCTTTCACAACTTTACTCATCAAAAGCAACATCATCAATAGTGAAATGTAATCCAGGCATATAAACGTCATAGCATGTATATATGGGATCAAGCTTCTTGCATGATTGAAAATTCAACCTTACCAAGGATAAAATGTGTATCTCTCACTCTCTTGTGTTTAGGCTTTAAGCATACACTCCCCTCAATTCCATATACAAGCATCAACTCAAATATTGACATTTATATCACAAATCTCCACAGGATACGTCAATGCAAAAATAAGGACATCAAGAGGACTTTCGCTCAATGGAAACCTTCATAGAAGATTCCATTTGGCGGGGTTGTAATGGGGCTTGGTAAAGAAACATAAGGGCAAGGAATTATATTTGGTCATGCGGTGCTATAAATTCCAGGAAAGTAAATTCAAACAACTCCCAACATAACACAACCAACTCAATAGTACTCAAGCTGACAAATACACAACATCTGTCAATATCATCATAAAAACTCCAAAAATCATTTAATAAACTCGTACTCATCATCAAACCATCACATCACATATCATGCAATCTACAACACCCAACCAATGTACGTAACTTCTAACCAACACAAATCCAATTCTTCCTTATTATGCAAAAATAAAATATAATCTGCAACACCCAACCAATGTACGTAATTTTGTGATCAAGCATAGAAAGGAACAAAAATATATATCAATAAGAACCAGATGATAAACAAACTCAAAAATAACTGAATGAAATCAAATCCTCACAACTCATGCAACCATGTCTTCGAAGCAACTCATAGCCAAAGTAACGATCATCCCTCTTTATTTTTCTCAAACGGCACACACAAACCAAACTATGCCTCTCTCTTGGAATAGAATGAAAATAACCTAAATAGTGTCATGTAAAACCCTAGCAGAAATAATAATAATATAATAATAAAATAGAATCTTCACACTTAAATCGGCAGTCGCTGAACATGGGGCACAGGCGGGCGTCGATGGAAAAGCGGCGATGAATGAAATCAAATACTTCACATGAACAATATGGAAATAGACCAAAACATATGAAATATGACTACTTAAACGTAATAAGACATATCTATAATGTCTATCTAAAATATGCATTATCAAATCCCCCCACACTTGATCGAACATTCAATATCCATCATTTGGAAACCAATTTCTCTATCGAAAGACACATCTAGAGTTGCAAGGAACTTGCGCACCAAAGCAGAGTAAGTTGGTGCCCTCAACGTCAAAAAATTTGCTAGACCTCCATTCTCTAATAAAGCGGATACATGACGAAAAAGAACAAGCTTTTGCAATGTTTCGAAATGAAAGAATCAGGTTGATTGATAACTCGGATTCTCTAATTGATACCAACGCTCTGTATCAACTCCAAACATATATTTCGGCTTCTCCATAACAGAAACAATAGACATGATGCTCGAAACAACCGAAGAACACAAAAGAACTCATAAGAAAACCCTGAAAACCACATATTGTATGTGACGATGGGCGCCGGTTTTGAGGGCAGCGGGCGCCGGTGCTGCTGTACGTGAATCCGAGATAAGACGTCGATGTTCCGACATTCAACTCCTTCCAAACTGCTCTTTGATGATCATAACTTGGTTTCAAAAGTCTTCTTTGATGATAGGGATGATGATGGTATGAAAAGAATCGAATTAAATGGACGAAGAGTAGCAATGAATGTGTATGATGAATGAGAAAAAGAAAGGATTTTGATTGAAACTCAAGGATTAAGTTTTGGAATTTAGATTCAAGTAGGATAATTAGGGTTCTTTTGTTTACTTGGGAACAAAGACTTGAAAAAAATCAAAAGATAGAGATTGGCAAGTATATAGTTTGGAATAGGAAGGAGATAAAAATAATAAGATAGAAAATATAATTAGTTAGATAGATAAATATATTTAGATAGATATATAATCAATAGATAAATATATGAATATAAATAATATAGATATACTATTATAGATACAAATAACATAGATAGATATAAATATAAAAATAGATAAATAATTATAACTATATATATATAGATATAAATATAAATATATATATATATACATATATATATATATATATATATATATATATATATATATATATATATATATATATATATATATATATTAGATATATAGATAGATAGAAATATTATAGATATAAATATAGATAGATAGAAAATAAATATAAAGATAGAAATCTCTCATTCTCTTATAACCAAAAATCAAATATCGTGCATCTGGACATAGCAGCGGGCGCCGGTTTTAGAGCAACGGCCGCCGGTCAGCCTTGAACTCCAATTCCGTTATTTTATTTGATCAATTCTTGCCTACAAGTTAGTTCTGCCACAAACCCATTTCAATATGCAGCAAATAGATTTGTTCTACTTTATTGAATTGAAAAACAATTGCGAAAATTAAATAATATTACCTTCTTTACCTTGGATTGCCTTCCAAGAAGCGCCTTTGTTTTACGTCTTTGGCTCGACGTGTTGCTCTTCTTTATCAAGTTACCCCATCAAGGTCATCCATACTTGTCCTTTTCTTGATAAGCGGGGGAAACTTAGGAAGGTGTAATGCCTTATCTAAGCATTCATCCATTGCCTCAATCAATCCCATTTCTTTGATATGAATTTCTCCTAGAGGTTACCCTAAAGTTGCAAACACCTCAACATTGTCCGGAATCAATTTCTCATAGGGAAGAATAATAGGTTCATTAGGATTAGGCACACTTTCATGTGGACTAAACAAACTTTCGATTTTCATTTCAATTTCTTCTTTCCCTAAATCAGGTTCACATTGTTAGAAAACTCATCATTCAATAAATCTTTTTCCTTAGAAGTATCTAACAATTCATTAGATTCATCCCTGCAATCAACATTATTAGCATCAAGAACATCTAAGGAATCATTAGGAGAAAGTAAAATAGGCTCAAAAATAGAAAATTCAATCTTTTTACCGTCAAACTCCATGGTTAGTGAACATTCAAAGCAATCAATCTCAGTCTTGGCCATTCACAAGAGTGATCTCCCCAATATGATTGGGGTTTCAGGTGTTTCTTGTTCCATATCTAATATAAAAAAAATCAGCAGGAAATATAATTTAATTAACTTTCACTAAAACATCTTCAACAACTCGATCCTCTAGGTTTAATACTAGAACGATCAGCGAGTTGTATAGTAACACATGTTTGTGACAAAGCATTTAGACCCAAAAACATGTACAAATTGTATGACATGACATTCATTGAAGCTCCTAAATCCAGCATAGCTTTAGTGAATTTAGTATTACCAATTGCACATGGAATAGTAAACATACCTGGTTCACCACACTTTTCAGACAATCTTTTCTGTAACATAGAGGAAACATTCTCATTCAAACTCACCTTTTCCTTCCTTTCCATCTTTTGCTTTCTTTTTATAGTGCATAATTTTTTCAAAAACTTAGCATAGCGAGGTATAGTTTTAATTAAATTTGAAAGCGGACTATTTACCTCAAAATTAGCAAATGTATCATATAAAATTTGTTCATCTTCCCACTTACGATTCAGATCACCTACTGACAGGGGCGGCGGGCGGCGATTTTGAGGGCGGCGGGCGTCGGTTGACGAAGTGGTGGATTCCGAGTTCTCTTCTCCTTGTTCTTCCCCTTCAATCACCTCCTTAGGCCTTTCCTCTAAACATTTTGTGGGCATTGTAACTTCTATACTTCTTTTAAGGATCATGGGACTTACATTTTCTTTTTGATTAACTACCACTTGCGACGGTAGCTTGCCTGGATCCTTAGCTTTCAATTCTCCCATTTCCTTAGCCATTTAACTCAATAATTTCTCCTGAACACTCATCTTGTCCAACAATAGCCTTAAAATCTCTACTTTATCCTCAGGTTGAGGATTTCTTGAACCATTCTCGTATTGACCCCTTCTTTTATATGGTACTTGTTGCTGTTGGTCCCTACCGTTGAATCCACTTTGACAGTTTGAGTTGTAGCTCGAATTGTAGAAGTTGTTAGCAAAGTTTCAGTGAGGTTCATAATCCGTTGCATTGAGATCAACAACTACTTCTTGAATCATCGGTCACTTATCATTAGGATGACTTGGATATCCGCAGACTCTACAGAGTTTAGGCTATTGTGATTGATTCAATTACATATCCATCTTATTAACTGATGTAGGGAGAATCGAATATGAAACACAAGAATATAATCAAATTGCAACTCCTAGCCTATCGAATGAATTCAAGACTCCCCCGCTTTTGTGAGCCTAATTCGCCATGTTTTATACTTACTTTTATATCGTTTTATGCATGCATTTCATACATTTAGGTTGGAATAGTTCAGAATCTATGTAGTTTATGTTTATTTGCCAATTATGGAATCTACACCAGTTTTTGTTTAATTTCGCAGAAATCGAGGCAATTTACAGCAATTCAGAGAAAGGAGGAAAAGCTCAAAGTCAACTACAGAAAGTCCGAGGTCAAGGAGTAGCGAAACAAGGACAAATCGAGCTGGAAACGAGAAAATCGAGTAGACACAGACTGGTCGATATCGACCACACTTGGTCGATATCGAGATGACCAAATCGAGTCGAGATCCAGGAATCGACCCGGAAAGCTGGAAGAAGGAAAACACAGGTCGGTATCAACCTAAGAAAGTCGATATCGACCTAGGCAAGTCGATATCGAGTCAATTTTGGTCTATTTTCATCCCTGGAGCCCAATATCGAGTATCTGAAGTGAAGCTGAGAAGACGAGGTCGATCTCGACCTATGCAAGTCGATATCGACCTGACCACTAGTTGCCGATTTCGAGCATATCCAAGCTCTAATCCAAGTTCTATCCAAAATCCAATGGAGATATCCACAAGGGGAGATTTATCAAGTTCTATCAAGATGGAAGAGATATTTATCTACTTTAGATATAATTCCCTTTTAGATTTATTTCTTTTATTTATTTTAATTTAATCTTTAGATATATATATAGATAGATTTAGATAGAGATATAGTTTTCTTTCCTAATTTTCTAGGGAATGAACACTATAAATAAGGCATTAGGGGTTGGATTTTATGAATTCAAATCAATCAAAGACAAGCCACATAGAGAGAGGGAGAGAGGGAGAGAGAGAGAGAGAGAGAGAGAGAGAGAGAGAGAGAGAGAGAGATCGAGTAGGAGTAGAGAGAGAGTCTTGGAGACGAGTGGAGTTTGTGAAGCGATAGCGGAGTTGGCTTTATTCGGTTGTAAGTCTTATTTAGTTTATTTAATCCAATTTAGTTCCCTTTTATTATTGATGTTTTTATTGATGATGAAGAGCGAGTAGTCACCCAACTTCTAGGGTCGGGGTAAGCCCGACGGTAGCCATGTAAGGTGATGCGGTAAAGGTACAATCTTTTGATGCGATTTCGTCTTCTATCCCTATGAGCATGATTCTTTTGCAAAAGTGGAAGGTTATCCTTGTTTGTGTTATTGAAGCGAAAGTGATCTTAATGCAACTTGGATTAATTATGTGAAAAAAGGGTTAGTAAAAATTAGGGTTTATGCGAAAGCCTCTATGTTCCTATTTGTTAATAACGAAATTTATTTGATGAAAAGCATGATATTTTATGCCTTTATGTGTTATTTTACATGGTTATCGTTGTGGTGTTGAAACCCTGATCTTGGAAGTATTTTAGTTTATTGTTAAATTTCACAAATTTTGAGTTTTGGTTTCTGTTCTGGGTCGATTTTGAGTTACTATACTGTTGTCGAAATATTGGGTCGATATCGAGGGGGGGTAGGTCGATATCGACCGGGTTGCATTTTTCTTTTTTCTGTTATGTTGCTTCTATTTTATAGCTTCTGGAACTGAAAAGGCGGGCGCTGACACGCTTCCTCGTGGATCGATCCTGACTACCTTCTACTACCGCGGGAGGAAGTCTTGTAATTAATTTGCGGAGATCAGGGAGTCGAATTTGAGATTTATATTTCACACTTTATTTTCCTCCTAACACCTGCTATAGTAGTAGAGGAATCAGGTTCGATCCATGAGGAAGGGTGTCAGTGAAATCCTAAGCAGCGAGAAATCCACATTCTGTATCAAATAAGAAGGCACTCGACGTCGACTAGGGTCAGTCGATCTCGGGTAATAACCTGCAAGACAAAATCACCAATCGATACCAAGTGGAAGAATCGATGTTGAGTGTGAGTAGTCGATGTCGACTTGCTCAAAAAACTGCCAGTCGATCCAATAGACTCGATGTTGACTGAGATATAGTTGATCTCGAGTGAAACAACAGTAACCGTGGGTGTCAGCAAAGATGAGAGAAGAATAAATGTATGGTAAAGAAAGATGGTCAGCAACAACAAGGGGTGTTAAGTTTTTCGAGGACCCAATGAACGACAATATATCGAAAGTAAACAATTTAAGAAAAGTCTTCCAAAGCTTGGGTTTACCACAACGATAACCATACCTTTCGTGCTCAGTGGAGTTTGGCTATATGGAGTTTGTCTTAAAACTCATACCTTTCGTGCTCGGTGTCGTCATAGTCATGACGATTATGTGGCGCCTCCAGACTGTGGTGATGGCCTTGTTCGCTTTATCATTTATGATATTCCTAGACCTCCAACTCTGTCTCCATCGGTTCCCTTGTCGGATGTGGGGGTTGTGCCTATGGGTTTATCTATATCTTTGCTTTACCATTTTTTTCCATGGGGTTATGCACTGGGAGATCTATCCCTTCCAAGTGTCGCTTTGTTTTTTCTCTGGTTTTAAAAGAGGCATTAGATGTTGTGGCTGACACTCCGGGCGACCTCTCCTGATGGATTCGCTTGCTTAGGATGCCTCTTTGTATACTTAAGACCTTTTCTCCGTGGAGTAATCTTGAATGTAGGACTGCCATCAAGCGGCAGCATCAGAAGGATAGTATTGCCAATGTCATTCGTGCTTGGGGTGTGCCCGACGCAAAGATATAGATAAGCCAACAAGCATTGTGAGATCTATTCCTCCTAAGTGTCGGTTTACTTTTTCTCGGGTTTTAAAATAGGCATTAGATGTTGTGGTTGACTCTCCGGGCGACCTCTCATGCTGGCTTTGCTTGCTTGTTATGTCTCTTTGTATACTTAAGACCTTTTCCCCGCGGAGTAATCTTGAGTGTAGGACTGTCGTTAAGTGGCAGCGTCAGGAGGAGAGTATTGCCAATGCTATTCGTGCTTGGAGTGTGCCAGGTGCAAAGATATAGATAAACTAACAGACACTGTGAGATCTATCCCTCCTAAGTGTCGCTTTGGTTTTACTCGGGTTTTAAAAGAGACATTAGATGTTGTGGCTGACTCTCCGGGCAACCTCTCCTGCTGGACTCGCTTCCTTGTGATGCCTCTTTCTATACGTAAGACTTATTCCCCGTTGAGTAATCTTGAGTGTAGGACTACCGTCAAGCGACAAAGTCAGGAGGAGAGTATTGCCAATTCTATTTGTGCTTGGGGTGCGCCCGACGGCAGTTTACAGCTTCTACAGGAGACCTTAGTTGAGGTTCCTCTTTCTTTTAACGTGGAGGAGGACCTTGATTTGAGTGAGCATATCATGCGAAAATGTCGGAGGAAGATTTGTGATGGTCACTACACAACCACTGTTGAGGTGCTTTCTTCATTAGGTATTGCTCTTCATTCTAATGCTACTCTTGCGGCTTTGCGGGATAAGCACCCTATTGCCCCATCTCCCAATTTACCATCTTTGCACGTGGATCACCATCCTCTCTTTGCCTCTTCGACCGGTGTTTTGGATATGATTCGGAGCATCCCGCGTGGCACATCATGTGGGAGGAATGGGCTCCGATCTCAACATCTTTTGGATTGTTTCGGTGTACCTAATGTTGCTGTTTCAGATGATTTAATTGCTTCTATTAGTCGGGAAGTTAATCTTCTCTTTGAGGGTCGTTTTCCGCAGGCTCTGGGTGAGTATATTTCCAGTGTTCTACTCAGGCCGCTTGTTAAACCAGAGGGTGGTATAAGTCCTATTATTGTTGGCACTATTTGGAGACGCCTTGTCTCTAAGGTTGGTGCTTTTTTGGTCGGTCCTTCTTTGTCCGGTTATTTTTTCAACCTTTAGTTTAGGCTCAGGGTATCTGGTGGAGGAGAGGATATTCTGCATGCTTTGAATCGGTTTATTGAGGCTCGTGTTGGTGAGGAGAGCCTTTCCATGTTGTTGGTTAACTTCCAAAAAGCTTTCAACTTAGTTGATCATGTGACCATGTTACGGGAAGTTCGCTATCACTGCCCGGTTCTATCCCGATGGGTAGAGTTTTGTTACTGTAGTCCTGTCCAGTTGTATTATTGGGAGCATAGCTTATGGTCTTGTCGGGGGGTTCAGTAAGGAGATCCGTTGGGCCCTCTGCTTTTTGCTTTAGTGTTACATCCTTTGGTGGGCAAGATCAGAGACTCTTTTGACCTGAGTCTGTAGGCTTGGTACATAGATGATGGCACTATTGTTGGGAACACTTCGGTTGTGGGGAATGCCTTGGATCTTATTATGGAAGATGGCCCCGACTTTGGTCTTCATCTTAATGTGGATAAGACTGAGTTTTTTTGGCCTACAGAAGACACTAGGGGTCAGCTCCCTAGTGTTCCACCCCCCTATTGCTCAGCCATCGCGCGATGTCAAAGTTGTGGGTGGGCGTGTCAGTGTATGCCCTATTTTCAGCAGCGACCTTGTGGCAAGGAGAGTGACTAGGACCATAGAGCTTCGGGCTTGTACGGGTATTTCTAAGCTTTACTCTGCCTTGCGTACTTGTTCTTCGCATGTCTTTGGGCTGGCCCAGCTTTCCTTTGATGTGTTACTCCGTTCTAGTTTGGAACGTATTGTCACTGCATCTGGGTCTGGGTTTGGAGATTGGTAGTGGCGACTTGCCACCTTCCCTTTTCATTTTGGTGGGCTCGGAGTGTAAGCTGCTAGGGATGTCATACATTATGCTTTTCTGGCGTCCTGTTTGTAGTCTGCTGAGTTGCAGGCTAAGCTCTTACGTCCTTCTGGTATCATTACTGCTGGTCCTACTTTCGACGATGCTTGTCGTTCTTTTAATGAGGTCACGGGTTCTGATCTTCTACGTAATCCTAGTAAAATCACTGCCCCTAAACTTATGAAGAAACTGGCAGATATATATTTCACGAAGGTTTCTGCTACATCAGACTCTATTTTCTCATTGACTCCGCGACATGTAGCATTATGGAAGTCTCGGATGGGTGCTCGCTCATCTAATTGGTTGCGTGCAGTTTCTATTTCTGGGTTGGGGCAAACTGTGAATGGAATGACCTATCGTAGTGTGTTTAGCTATCGACTGGGAGTTCCATTGTTCACGGTGTCCGAGCCCTGTCATGCTTGTTGTCGGGTCTTTGATGGTGATGTTTACGGTGACCATGTTGTGTCTTGCGCTGGTCCCGTGTGCATTAAACATCGACATAAGCCCCTTCATTCGGAGGATTTGCTCCTTTATTCCTAGGACGTAAAGCGGGATGTGTGTGTGTTGATCTGATGGGATCCTCCCCCTTGACTCAGTCTAGGATGTCTGACATTGTGCGCAGTCGTGCTGCTATTAATGCTGGTCAGCGTAAATGTGCGAAGTATCGAGATTTGTCCATATAGTATCTCGATTGCCCACTAATTTCTTGTAAATCTATTTTTATAATAATTTATTATTATTATTATTATTATTATTATTATTATTATCATCATCATCATCATCATCATCATCATCATCATCATCATCATCATCATCATCATCATCATCATCATCATCATCATCATCATCATCATCATCATCATCATCATCATCATCATCATCATCGATTGCATACATGAAGATTACAAGAAATTAGTGGGTAGCCGAGATACTATATGGACATCCACTCCCTTAGCGATAACAAAGTTATGTATAGTAAAAATATAAATGGCAGCACAAGCCTCAGCATCATGAGATATCGAAAATTTCTGAATCCGCTTCAGCAAAGCAACCATATCTGTATTATAATAATAATAATAATAATAATAATAATAATAATAATAATAATAATAATAATAATAATAATAATAATAATAATAATAATAATAATAATAATAATAATAATTTTGTATATTTTAAGGAAAAAAGAAATAGATAAAAAAAAATAAGTTAAGAGCCCGAAACGGGGCTCACCGATAAATATGCTCTTAAACTCTCTAAAAAAAAGTAGACAATACTCCCTCCGTTTTGCAAATAAATGATTTTTTCAAGTCAAATACGTATATCTATGAGAGTAAAAATTATATAAATATTAAAATTTTAATGATTTTTTTTTAATAATATTATACTTATTAATAATAAAGTATTTGACATTTTAAATTCTGCACATTTTTTTAGAAATGTAAAAACTAAGTAAAATATTAATTTTTTATTCAATTTTTTTAATAATAATATACTACCTCCGTCTCAAAATACTTGTCGTTTTATTTTTTGGCATGTTTTTTAAGAAGCTAAAAACTCTATAAAATATTATTTATTTTTTTCAGAATTTTATAGACAATTGTATTAAGTATGAAATTATTTTTTAAATTAATGAAATCATTGATATTTTATATAGTTTTTACGATTCTTAAAAAACGTGTCAAAAGTAAAATGACAAGTATTTTGAGACGGAGAGAGTACTTATTACTGATAAGTATGTGATTATTAAAAAATAAATAATTCTTATAGCTTTTATCACATTGAAAAACGTATCTAAATAAAAAAAAAGGATTTGTCAAAGAATGAAGGGAGTATTGTTTATTTATCACAAAGCCAAATGAGGTGATGTATGTGTGTAGGGCCACCAAAAAACCCTAAATGTTCTTAATAGAACGCGCAGGCACGCGCCCCTCTTTCCTTTTTCCTCCTGTCGCCATGCCTGTCTTCACCATCTCTGTAGCGCTACGTTCCGCTCACAAGCATCCGCCTAAAGTCGGCCCCTCTGCAACCCCCACTTGCCCTGCCTTATCTCCACTCATACCAAACCTGTCGAATCGGAAACTCCCTTCTCGCCCCCTCTATGCGTCTGCTACCCGTCGCCTGCAAAAGGCTAATTTTGGGGAGGTGGCATCTTCCGATTCGTGTGATTATAGGCGAGATCCGCCTAATGAGTGGATAATTAGGCTTCTTAAAGGGGTATTTATATGGGATGGGATCGCCTTGAGGTGTCCGGCCGGCTGTCGCTGCAGGTTCTGGTGATGGTGTGGGTGGCTTAGCCTCTCTCGCTCTGTTGTGTGTTATTCTCTCTCCAATCAGCCATTACTAATCTCTGTAAGTATACTCTCTCTCCTTAATTTACACTTGAGTACTGCCTTAGCCTACAAGCACCGGATCTATATAAAGCCTTTACAAGGCATTGGAGCTCACAACTCTCTTAATATCCTACTAAATAACGCATACTGGGTTTATTTTTTTTTTATCGCCTTTCTATTGCTCCTTTTTTTCTGCTTTCATGGCTTCCAAAACTTTTCTTCATGCTCTGTCGGAAACACAAGTGGACCCGAATGGTCAATCGGCTTCTGTGCCAACGGTTCCGGTGGTGGTGGTGCCTCGTCCCTCGGGGGCTCAGGTTGCTGCCCAACTGAAACCATCGTTGTCGGCTTCTGAAAAGGGGAAGGCAAAGGTTTTCTCGGAGGATCCACCAACTGGTGTGATCACTCCAACTGTTGTGGTCCAGCCTGATCATACAAGCTACTACACTCAGCTTGCCGAGTTGAGAGAGAAGAATCTCTCAGCTAATCAACACATCCTCATGTGCTCTCTTTTTGGGGGGTACACTGATTTCACGAGTCTGAAAAATAAGCTCCGGGGGGAGTGGCGCCGAAGCCAGGCTAGTTACGAGCTTGTGGAGAGGGAAGATGGGTGGTTTGATGCCCGTTTTGCTTCTTCTGGGGATCTTAAAAAGGTGTGGGTGGAACGTCCATACCATCTCTTTGGCCAAATTCTCGTTCTACATAATTGGTATCCTACCTTTGATCCGCTCACTGCCTATGTTACACACCTTGATATCTGGGTAAGGCTTCCTAAACTCCCTGTGGAATATATGTGTCGCGAGGCCCTCATTGAGATTTTGACTGAATTCAATGGAGGCTCTCTAATCAGGCTTGACAAGCTTTCTCATCAACGAATTCGTTTGGATTATACTCGGTTTTGTGCTAATGTCGATTTCAACAATCTCTGTGGCCTTATTTCGGTTCTTGATGAGGATGGTCTCCCCCTTGAGTTGCGTATGTATTACGAGGATTTCCCCATTGGCTGCGGTTTTTGTGGAGATCTCCAACATGTTTTTGAAGATTGCCCAGACAGGATTATGATAGGCTAAAACCTACACCCACAAGTGTATGGGGTTCAGTTGTAGTATATCGAGTGTCGTATCCACAAGGACTATGTGGTATCGATTATCAATTCAAACTGATTTAACTAAGTCAAGAAAATAAAGGCAAAATGTTTATATGGATGTAGAAAGTAACCAAATAATGCGAAACTGTAACACCCCCTTTTATAACCCGAGGGAATGTCACAGCGCCGGTGATTACTCGGACTTTAATGTCTTTGTAACCACCTTAGGCTTATAGGGACATGCACCCATGCTCCCATAAACAAGATGATAATAACTAATAAATGAAATACAATTAAATAGCGGAAGACTTGAAATATAAAAATAACTCTTTATGTCCTCTCAAATTGAGGATTTAACTTTACAAGTTGACAATATTACAGCGAAAGAATTTTAAATGAAATAAAATATTTAAACACACATACAATATATCTAAAAAAATTTAAACTTAAAATACAATGTTTAAAAGTAACTTAAATGTCTTCTCATCTTCTCTTATCTTCTCTTCTGAGACTCGACCTAAACCTGCGAAAACTGGTCTGGTATCCGTAATGAAGGACACCAGCCATCCAAATAGAGGACAGTTAGTTCGCAAGAACTAGCAAATGGCGGCTTGAAAACTGAGACTTCTCTGAATCCAGACCCAGTGACCATAATACGGTATGAATCTAAACTCAAATGCGATTATTAAGAATATTTTATGTGAAGGCTCAACATTTTAAAACACGACTTCCGAGACACGGATAACCCTGAAGGATTGAGTAACAAAAGATGCGAGTGACGAACACTCTTAGGAAACATACTCCGAGTACGGATGGAATATGATACAAAGCTAATTGTAATCACCGAAAAAAAAAACACTTTTTAAAGTATTACTTCACTCACTTCCTCACGTTGAATAGCTTAAACACAAAGTTACACACTTAACACGTTTACGACTTTTATTATCAGTTGAAAGATTTACAACACACAATATTTGTTATAATATGATACCGGCCCCGCTCGCACTAGCAGATAGCAGCCTACTACCGGAGGTAGTTTAACATTTCTCTACGGAAATGATGATACCGGCCCCGCTCTCACTAGCAGATAGCAGCCTACTACCGGAGGTAGTTTAACATTTCTCTACGGAAATGTGTTAGTTTCATGAAACCCTTTATAGACCGGGTACACACAGTCCCGACCTGTTTCCATTATTTGTATTACTTTACACACTGCATTCACTTTGCTCTGCATTGATTAACACGTTTTATTTGATTGATCTTGATTCAATTGAGTTCCAGTCATAACACACATTAATCCTACATTAATCCTCACATTATTACTATTTACTTTTACTTAAGATAACCTAGGTGATCACACAATACAAAATAACCCATGTTATTTATAGTTAACATGGATGCAAAATGAAATGAAAGCGATAAAAATAAAGGATGGAAACATCAAAGAAAAGGCATGTTCCATACATAACCAATTAGCATGAAAGAAAAAGAATAAATCATGCTTTAAATAAATAATGGGTAACTATATTATTATTTTATCTTAAGGTCACCCAAATATAGTTGCCAAATTCAACTGACGGTAAATAAATCACACGAGCAGGTGAATTGTAATTTATTTTATTTAACTTGGCAAGCAATCAAAGACATGAAAACAACCAAGACACGAAGGCACTAATTGAGCAGAAAGGCTCGGAATGTCACTTGCCTTATTCGACTTGTTGGATTTCGGTACCAACTATGGACTTGAAAGTACTTGTGACGGAGTTGACGAAGTCTACGGTCGAATCTATAGGTATTAAATATAAGACAAGAAAGTACTTAATAATCGACAATTTACGAAATTGAATTCACTTATTTAATCCGAATCAAATCGAATTAATTTAAAAAGTCGGAAATAATACCAAGGTGATCTTCTTGGGAATCTTGAATCATTGATGACGGGTAAGGATTCGATGATAACGCTGCGGATTAGGGAGGTTACGCGAGTTAGAATAAATCTAAAACTGCGGAATGATTTCTGAAATTTTAGAAACTAAAACAGGGGCATATTTTATAAAAACAGAAAGTACGGGAGGTTTGGTGTAATTAGTCTTCTTCTACCTTTAGCCCGACAACAGCTCTACAGGAGTTTTCCGGTGGACCTCCGACAATACTTCGGCGAGTCGTAGCGGCTTCGTTCGTGATCGGAATGACACTAGACCAGCGGATTCAGCTCCATGAAGATGAGACGCACCTCCTGGTGGTGGCTTGTGGCTCCGGCAGGGGCGGAACTGTGGTGTACGAGGGCAGCTCCGGCGAGGGTAGGATCGAAATTGGGGGTTTTGAAATCGGGATATTTTTGTGAAACTTTTGTGAAGGGAATTGTTGGTAGAAGTGTTTGGAACGTAATGGGATATATTTAGAGCTCGGATAAATGCTTCAATGGTGGTGTGAGCTTGAGAACCGAAAACCTCTTGTATTTATAGGAGAGAATTCAGAACGAATTGGATGAAATTGATCCCGTAAATAGCTCGGATAAGATCATTAGAAGCTATCCTTATTGATGTCGTGCAATTATCGATGACTCCTGGTGACATTGAGGACAACATGAAGGTTCCGTTTGATGACCCTGTCACTCGTTCAAGGGCCAAGCAGATTCAAAATGCAACTAAGGCCTTTCTTGTCCGTCACCATGGAACGTTAGAGCAAGGGTTCAGGCCACCCTGGATCACTTGGCTCAAGGTTACACCGCCAGCACAAGAAGTGAGCCTACGTCCACACACGAAGCTCATGAAGACTCGTCTGCACCCGCCATGAATCCACTGAACTCGGCATCACCAAGAGAACACTCGGCCGAGTGGGCCTTTGGTCTTGTCGAGAAGATTGGGCCGAGTCACACTTGTGCATGGGCCGAATTTAATCTAGTTAATTAAGTTGTTATTTTATGCAATTAGATAAATAAGGTGGAATTTAATTATATCTCTTCTAGATATATTACTTGACCACCAAGTTATTATATTTCTATCTTCTTAGGTTTTATTTATCTTAAAGTTATTTCACTTATCATTAGATAGAATTAATCTATCCAAACCCCTTTCCTTTGCAAGGAAGGATTGGTTAGATATCTCATAGCTTTACTATAAATTTATGTTTCCGCACTTTGAATTAATCAGATTGAAATAGAATTGAAGAAACCCTTTATGGATTAAGGGTTCTTCGATTGTCAATCCCAAAGCTCTTGTTCTTAATATTTTCGGCCTTCACAAAAACACCAAACCCTCACCTTGTTCTTGCCGAGATCGAGGAAGCACATCGGCAACCCTACTTGACATAGGCGCAGCGCACCCGCAAGCCCAGCTCTTAGCGTCGTCCGCGGGCAAGCCGCTCCCAGCGAGCGCGGACATCTGCTCCCGCGCGCTCGCTCTCGCTCCGCAGTTCCGAGGCGCTTTCCTTCGGGCGCTCGCCTTCACCCTCGCTTCCAGCGAGCTCTCCTGCGCGCATCCGGCCACCCGCACACCCTGAGGCCGAAGCCTGTGTGCCAGCCCGGGTCCTGAGATCCGCACATCCCCACTGGCCTCGCTTTCTCTCTCTCTGTCGCTATTACCTTGTCTCAAGTTGCTGAAAATTCTAAGTCTTAATTCTGTCGCTAAATCAGAATTCTAATCACTTGTTTGAATTGTTCCAAATCAGGAGATATCAAATAGTATTGCAAAATCGGAGCAAATATACGGCGTGGTTCTTGATCTTGAGCCCACAGGCGAAGGATCGGGTATCCCAAACGTATCAAGTGGTATCGGATTTCAGGTTAATGCAAGTTCTTTACTCTCTTGATTTCTTATTGAGTGATTTCTTTTTCGTGCCTTATTTTTCACCATAGCCGCTGCATAAAAATTAAATCTTTGTTATTCACCCATCAAAATTGGCACTTTATTTTTGTTATTCCTTGTTTGGATCTATAATTTGGAAGATATTGAGTCCTTGACTGCAAGTTGTGATCTTTTATTCCTAGTTGCTACATATCATGCCTATGACTGTGATTCTTGGATGAAAGCATTATATAAACTTGCACCACTAAAGAACCCTAATTTTTCTAGTTTCTAGCCTATTTTCCCTAATTTCTTTATTTTTGCTTACTTTTAGATCATCGTAGCTATTTATTTTATTTTGCTCTTAAAATTTCGGTTGCTCCCTCCTTATTACAGCAACTTCTCCCTTATATATATATATATAAAAAAATCAGAAAAGCCGAATTCAAAAAAAAAATAAAAAAAATATAGAGCATTCTTTCATTACATCATTGAGTTAGTAACTCTGAGTTCTTTGATTGCTACATGTTAGATGATCTAAACGGTTTTAAGCATTACAAAAGAACCCTACTTGTGTGATTTTGTGCTGTGCCGACACTGGAGCCTTGGTCACACCCCTCTTTTTCTGAACCGTGTTGCAACCGTCAGATAATAGTTGACGGAGTGTGTGCACTTGTTTGCCCTTGTGATTGCTATTGTTGATTATTACACATTCATATTATTCAAGCATCACATTGTAGTTCTTTTTCTATACACATTCAGTCGCTTGTTTATACTTGTTATCCTTGATATCCGACCTTGTGGCTGATTTCTTTTGCAATTTGGATTATTACTTGCTGTCTTCAATATTGCAAAATTCTGTGTCCAGGGGAATTGCTTGAATATTGTGCCTTGTTTTTCTCGCTCTTTGATTTCTAAAACTTGAATCACTCTTAGGAATCACTGGAGCTTGCATTACTTGGTTTCTGGTCTTTGCTTCGTTTACTTGTTGCTCTTCTGATATTGTAGGAACATGACAAACGATAGCGACCCCAACCCTTCCCCTACCCCACCTGCTGGCATTACTGCTGAGGCTATGCAGTTTATTATTGACTCTGCTGTCCAAAAGTCTACTCTGGTGACGCGACAGGAACTGGCAGAGGCTGAAAATCGTCGAGCTATCGAACGCAAAGAGGACCACCTAAGGTTATCTGACATTATCAAACAGGCAGTTGCTCGACAATGGGAGGAGTCCAAACAGGCGAAGGCTTCTGGATCTACACCTCCTTCTGGAAAAAACCGCCTCCACCACCCCCAGATACTACACCACCTTCGGGTACTGTGCCCCCTACAGGTAATCAGCAACCTGCAGGTAACACCTTTTATTCAGCTCACCCTCCTCCTTCTGGTCAATTACATTATCAGCTAAGATCTGCTACTACTAATCCTTTCCCTGGAGAGCATGACAACGATCCTTTAGCGGGCTTCAATGGCCACCAGGATCGCCCTGAGCACCATCACCCACGGCAGCAGCAAGGCCGACCCCATCAACGTCCACAGTAGCCGTTCTATACTCGTGCTAACTGGGATGATAGCCGTAGCAATGCTGATCTGAATGAGACACCACATTTAGAGGATGCTTACCATGAGGTAAATCCTAACTTTGATAATTTACCCCCTCCTAATTTTGGTCATCCTCGATTTGATAATGCTCAAGCTATTCAGAGACGAGATGTTAAGCTTAAATTAGAAACTTTTGATGGTAATACTGATCCTGAAGCTTATCTTATCTGGGAAAATCATACTGACTATCTTCTTGAACATTTACGCTATGAGGAAACGGAGAAATTGGAAGTTGTTATATTACATTTAGTAGGTAAAGCTCGCAACTGGTGGTTCCGCACTCGTGAGATGCACCGCCGTCAGGACAAGCAACCTGTTGAAACTTGGCCACAACTTCGCTTTCTCCTAAAGAAGAGACATGTGCCTGAGGAATACACGGAGTCCATGAGAATGCAGCTCGCTTCCTGCCGACAAGGAACTCGCTCGCCGAATGACTTCAGGGATGAACGTGAACGACTCTCCCATCAGGCTAATGTTTATCTTACTGAACGTGCTTTGTGTACTCAATTTCTTGCTGGTCTTAATATTTCTATTAAAAATCCTTTAGCTATCCATTCCATTAGAGATATTAACACTTTGACTCATAAAGCACAGCTTCTGTATGAGCAACAACAGCAGCAACTTCGGCAACAACGGAGCAGATTCGATCAGACCTCCCAAGGTCGCAGGTTTGTTCCCGTTAACCCTTCTGGTCCATCTAAACCTTCTACTTCTAAACCTTCTATGCAGCAAAAGGGAGTTTCCAACTCACCTCAACAGGGTTATCAGGTTGAAACTAGAAGAGTTGCTGCCCCTTCTACAGATCGCAACAAAGATATCCGCTGCTTCACTTGTGGAGGTTCTGGGCATGTCTCTCGCAATTGCCCCCAGAAAAGGAAGGTTCTTCTAAACGATTTGGTAGACAATTACTATGAGGAGGAGACTGCTGAGGACCTGGTAGTTTCGAGTGAAGTGGAGGAGGACTAGTCGACTGAGCCTATTAAAGAGATCGATACTTCACAGTACGACAACGTGCTTTGCATTATCAATCGACGGGTCCTGCACATTCAGGAATCTCCCATGGCTGATCAAAGGGAGAACATATTCCACACCAGATGCTTGGTTCGTGAGGCTACCTTAACCCTTATCATCGACGGTGGGAGTTGCTGCAATCTCATCAGTGAAAAGGTAGTGAATTTCCTCCATATACCTACAACTCCTCGAGCTACTCACTATGGTTTAAATGGCATTACTGATGATGGTTCTGATATATTGGTCACCAAACAATGTTTAGTTTCCCTTTCAATTGGAACATATCATGATAAAGTATTATGTGATGTTGCTCGCATGGATTGTAGTCATATATTGTTAGGGCGTCCTTGGTTATATGATCGTAATGTCCTTCATGATGGTCGTGCAAATACATATGCTTTCACCTATGACGGGAGGAGAGTTACTCTCCTACCCTTATCACCACAAATTATTCTGAAGGACCAGGTGCACAAGCAGCAATAAAGGAACGCCGAAAGAGAAGCTGAACGAGTGGAGAAGCTCCAAGGAAGCACGGCTGCACCAGCCGCACCCGCGGCCCCAGACGTCGCGCCCGCGGCCCCAGCAGCAGCGCCCGTCGCCGCCCCTGCAGCCCCCTTGACGCATTCTCCTTCCCATCTGACGTCTTCTAAGCCCTCTTCTGCATCACTTAAGGGCTCTGTGGAACGTCGATCGTTGGTCTCTCACCCTCAGCAAGGGACCATCACCTGGAATGCTCATCGATCTCACATTCTTCTGGTCATGAAACAGGTATTACTTAATGTTGAATTGAGTCATATTCCTGCACCTATTGCTGCTTTTCTGCAGGATTACTTGGATGTGCTTCCAGCTGAACTTCCCCAAGGCTTGCCTCCTATTAGAGGTATTGAGCACCAGATTGACTTCATGCCTGGAGCAGCCTTGCCTAATCGCGCCGCTTATAGAGCTAGTCCTGAGGAGACAAAGGAGCTGCAACGTCAAGTCACGGAATTGATGGATAAAGGCTTTGTTCGTGAGAGCCTGTCTCCCTGTGCCGTGCCAGTCATATTGGTTCCAAAGAAGGATGGCTCCTGGCGCATGTGTGTTGATTGCCGTGCAATCAACCAAATAACGGTTAAGTATCGCCACCCTATTCCTCATTTAGATGATATGCTTGATGAACTTCATGGTGCTGCTATTTTTTCTAAAATTGACCTTAGAAGTGGATATCATCAAATTAGGATGAAATAGGGTGATGAATGGAAAACGGCTTTTAAAACTAAGTATGGCTTATATGAATGGTTAGTAATGCCTTTTGGTTTGACAAATGCACCTTCTACATTTATGAGGCTTATGAACCATGTTCTTAGAAGACACTTAGGAAAATTTGTCGTTGTCTATTTTGACGATATCTTAATCTACAGTAAGAATATGCATGATCATTTAAGTCACTTAAAATTGGTTTTTGATTGTCTAAGAAAAGAGAAATTATATGCCAATTTAAAGAAGTGTTCTTTTGCATCCGAGTCTACCATTTTTCTTGGTTTTGTAGTGACTGCATCTGGATTAAAGGTGGATGAGGAGAAGATTCGTGCTATTCAGGAGTGGGCTAGGCCGACTACACCCACCCATGTCCGCTCATTCTTGGGCCTTGCTGGCTTCTATCGACGTTTTGTCAAGGATTTCAGCTTGATTGCCGCCCCTCTACATGAGCTGACAAAGAAGGATGTGACATTTCGCTGGTCTGACTCACATCAAAAGGCTTTCGACGCTCTCAAGGATCGCCTGACACACGCCCCAGTGCTGCAGTTACCTGACTTTGCTCAACCTTTTGAGCTCGAGTGTGACGCTTCTGGCACTGGCATTGGAGGGGTCCTGTTGCAGAACAAGCATCCCATCGCCTACTTCAGCGAAAAGTTGGGCGCCGCTGAGCTCAACTATTTTACCTACGACAAGGAGCTATTTGCATTGGTTCGCTGCTTACAGACTTGGCAACATTATCTCTGGCCTAAGGAGTTTGTGATTCATTCGGATCATGAAGCTCTTAAGTACCTCAAAGGACAAGCAGTGCTCAACAGGCGACTTGCTCGATGGGTGGAGTTCATAGAGACCTTTTCCTATGTGGTTCACCACAAAAAGGGAAAGGATAATGTGGTAGTTGACGCGCTATCACGAAGGTATGTCCTCTTAAACCATATGGATGCACATGTTTTGGGTTTTGCATTAATAAAGGAACTGTATGCTTCTGATAGTTTCTTTAAAACTATATATGCTCAATGTGTGTCCAAGGGTGAAGTAGATTCATTTTTTGTTGATAATGGGTATTTGTTCAAGATGGGCAAGCTTTGTATCCCATCTTCTTCTATTCGCAGATTGTTAACCCAAGAAATACATGAATCTAGGGGACATGGGGGTTTCGAAAAAACACTAGCTGGACTAAAGGAACATTACTTTTAGCCTAAAATGTCTAATTATGTGCTGAGATTTGTCAAACGTTGTGTTACATGTGCTAAAGCCAAATCGAAATCCAATGCTAATGGTCTATACCAACCTTTGCCAATTGCTAATGCACCCTGGGAAGATGTTTCTATGGATTTTATTGTAGGATTACCTAGAACTTCTAAGGGTCATGATTCCATATTTGTTGTTGTAGACAGATTTTCCAAAATGGCTCACTTTATACCTTGTCATAAAACTGATGATGCTATTCATGTTGCTCATTTATTCTTCAAAGATGTTATTCGCTTACATGGATTGCCATTGTCTATAGCTTCTGACCGTGATCCTAAATTCTTAAGCTCTTTTTGGAAAACTCTATGGTCTAAATTGGCTACAAAATTCCTATTTTCTACTTCTTGTCACCCACAAACTGATGGCCAAACTGAGGTCACAAATAGAACTCTTGGGGCTCTCCTTAGCGTCATGCTGCGAACTAACCTCCGGAGATGGGAAGACTGTCTACCATTTGTAGAGTTTGCATATAACAGGTCTAGGCACTCTGCAACAAAGATGACCCCCTTCGAGGTAGTATATGGCCGAAATCCCTTGACTCCAGTGGACATGATGCCTCGGCCATATAAGGACAAGGAGAGCGTGGATGCAGCTAAGCAAGTGGACTTCATCAAAAGCTTGCATGAGCGTACCAAGGCGCAGCTGGAAAGGAAGACTGCGCAATACAAGGCCGCGAAGGACAAGCATCGCAAGGATGTGCAGTTCAACGTTGGTGAACTGGTCTGGCTGCATCTCAGGAAGGAAAGGTTTCCGCAACAATGGAAATCTAACCTGGACCCCAGGGGAGATGGACCATTCAGAGTGGTTCAAAAGATGGGTCCTAATGCCTACAAGCTGGATCTCCCTGCCGATAAGTACAACGTCCATTCTACATTCAACGTCGCCGGTCTATCCTTGTTCGTGCCTGACGATGACTCTGACGACGATTTGAGGACAAATCGAAGTCAAGTGGAGGAGAATGATGTCGTGCAATTATCGATGACTCCTGGTGACATTGAGGACAACATGAAGGTTCCATTTGATGGCCCTATCACTCGTTCAAGGGCCAAGCAGATTCAAAATGCAACTAAGGCCTTTCTTTTCCGTCACCATGGAACGTTAGAGCAAGGGTTCAGGCCACCCTGGATCACTTGGCTCAAGGTTACACCGCCAGCACAAGAAGTGAGCCTACGTCCACACACGAAGCTCATGAAGACTCGTCTGCACCCGCCATGAATCCACTGAACTCGGCATCACCAAGAGAACACTCGACCGAGTGGGCCTTTGGTCTTGTCGAGAAGATTGGGCCGAGTCACACTTGTGCATGGGCCGAAATTAATCTAGTTAATTAAGTTGTTATTTTATGCAATTAGATAAATAAGGTGGAATTTAATTATATCTCTTCTAGATATATTACTTGACCACCAAGTTATTATATTTCTATCTTCTTAGGTTTTATTTATCTTAAAGTTATTTCACTTATCATTAGATAGAATTAATCTATCCAAACCCCTTTCCTTTGCAAGGAAGGATTGGTTAGATATCTCATAGCTTTACTATAAATTTATGTTTCCGCACTTTGAATTAATCAGATTGAAATAGAATTGAAGAAACCCTTTATGGATTAAGGGTTCTTCGATTGTCAATCCCAAAGCTCTGGTTCTTAATATTTTCGGCCTTCACAAAAACACCAAACCCTCACCTTGTTCTTGCCGAGATCGAGGAAGCACATCGGCAACCCTACTCGACATAGGCGCAGCGCACCCACAAGCCCAGCTCTTAGCGTCGTCTGCGGGCAAGCCGCTCCCAGCGAGCGCGGACATCTGCTCCCGCGCGCTCGCTCTCGCTCCGCAGTTCCCAAGCGCTTTCCTTCGCGCGCTCGCCTTCACCCTCGCTTCCAGCGAGCTCTCCTGCGCGCATCCGGCCACCCGCACACCCTGAGGCCGAAGCCTGTGTGCCAGCCCGCGTCCTGAGATCCGCGCATCCCCACTGGCCTCGCTTTCTCTCTCTCTGTCGCTATTACCTTGTCTCAAGTTGCTGAAAATTCTAAGTCTTAATTCTGTCGCTAAATCAGAATTCTAATCACTTGTTTGAATTGTTCCAAATCAGGAGATATCAAAGAGTATTGCAAGATCGGAGCAAATATACGGCGTGGTTCTTGATCTTGAGCCCACAGGCGAAGGATCGGGTATCCCAAACGTATCACTTATGTTCAATTTGTTCAGATAAGGCCGTTACATGACCGGATTTCAAGGAATCTCGATTTGGGGCGAAATCCGATCGGGTTCGTTTGAGCTCGTTTCTATCCGAAACCTCAAAATTGGTTAAAGATATTCCGATAAGAACACGTGTGGAACGTTCTAGAAGCATTTCGGTTGAGCTTTGGGCGAGATTTGAAGGAGGGCAAAACTAGTTTTGTTCAACAGTGAATCGACAGGGGAGGAAGGAAGGGGACGGGTCTGGTGAACCCGGTTCACCATTTTTTTCTTTATTTGATGTTTCGGTTCACTTGAACCAAAAGAAAACCGGTTCAAACTCTTTTTCAATATATATGTATATTCGAAAATTTATTTATTAAAACTCTACATAAATTAAATAATAAAAATAACAAAACACTTAATGAATGACATTTTATTTTGTGTAACAACATTTTTCCAAACCTTATATTAAATACATTTCATATATTAAACTAAGTTACTTATAAATCCCTCTCTATTTTTGATGGAAAATATATCACATTAACTTAAAACCATATACCAATAAATAAATTTATTTATCATAAGTGCACATAAAAATAAAAATAAAACATATCAAACTAGCTATAAAACTTTATATACCATTAATTTAAAAAATTTCTAAGTGCAAAATAAAAGAACTTTTATTACCAAAATTATATTTACTTAAAAAGAAATACCCAAAGATAATTTGGGGTATTTCATATCTCCCCCCTTAAAAATAAGTTTCGTCCCGAAACTTAGAAAACAAAAAGAAGCAGGGAGAAGAGGTATAAAGGAACGATAATACGGTATTGAGATGTTTTAACATTGATCACGTAAGATACTAAGATTAACGAGCAAAAGCTTAGAATTGAATGCGAATGAATCGCTATAGATGGAGAAGGAATGACATCATTAGCATCTCCTTGCACATCGGTCATCTATTGCTTGAACTACCACAGATATGAAACTCGGAACCGATATACTTTGAGTGGTTTAGGGGGATCGAACTTGATATCTATGGAATTAGGAGTAATCACGTACATCGATATATATATCTATCTCTTTGCTTAAGAGCAAAACAACTCAATTAAATCCAACGTAATTAGTTGTCCACCGAACTCATCATTGCTAAAGTCTGAGAGTTATTTCTCTTACAATTACCTCTTAACTTAGGATTAACCACATACGACGGAGTTGTTTTACAAAAATCAGGTACGACGATATGTTAGACATTAGCGCAAGTTAGTCAACTCTTATCACACAATGAACATGGTATTCCAGACAACCATTGGCTTTCTTCTCAACCTCACTTGGCTTCCTTTTCCAGGTTACCAAATGGTCCGCGGTGGTTTCAAAGGCAGCCACTATCGGCTGAACTGATATCCTATTCAAGTGTAACGAGTGCTCCGTATGAAACGGGTTCTCCTTGGATCTCTTTCGCGTTCGTTGAATAACACGTTGTCCGATGTCTTGTCTTCCTCTCGAAAGCGAGTGTGATATCGAATTTATTCTTTTATTATATAGTTTGATTGTATTTCACTTTTGTACTATCTCAGACGTTGACCAATGAGAGTTCGGATCATTAACGAAGCAATGTCATCAGGACATTACGCCTAGTTCGGATAGAGAAGCTATGGAATCGTCATTAAGACATGACCGAAGGAACAAATTGAATGATTAAAGTTTTATCTCTTCACACGGGATAGAAGGTCCTTCACGACACACACGATGCATCACGATGAGTCACGATTAGTTCACGTCTTCACTATCGAAATTTCAAGAATCTCCCATTGATCGTACCACGCACATTGAACGCTTGTATTAATTTATAAGGTATCTATCGCGTATGCTTATGGTAGCAGATTACTAGGGCACAGAGATGCTAAGGACATATCGCTTGAGGTTCTTTACGGTAGTTTAAAGTCGATCTCGAGAAGTTTAAGTTGAGACGCTGAATTTGGAGATGACTAACACACTTAAATCCGTCAAGATCATTTAACTTTCGGGAAATACTTAAAAACTTTTGGTACACTGTTTTATCACCATAGAATTTATATACCATGTTAACTTTTTAGTCATGAAATCCTTTAAGAAGAGTTTGATGTCCATTTTATCAAATACCATTGATCAAAATTATATATTGCTTACGATACTTGAGAATCTATACACATGAAATACGTTTAAAATACCCTAACATATTATGTTTAACACATAGGTTCGTTAGACAAAATCTAGAAGGAAAGTTTACAACTTAAAACTTTTTATTTTTATTTTATTGTAAAGTACTAACCACCTTTGAAAATACTAAACATAATACCAACATATATATTTGAATAAAATTCATTAAAAGAATTGATAATTTTGACTAACATTTTAAAAAATATTTCTAAATAAGTATTTTACTATCTCGTGAAAATATAAATTGTAATTCATGACCCATATTGTAAAATTGTTATAAGGGAAGACTTTCACCTAAATATTTATTACGATTTGTTTCACTAATTTGATTACATTAGACTTTAAACTTTATATGTTAGAAAAGCATTTTCATAAATAAAACTAACTTTTCAACGTGAACGCTCTTTCAAAGAAATATATTAATTTTCACTTTAAAAAATCAAAAATTATATTTCAAATTTTCAAGAAACGATTTTAAGATAAACTTATTTTAAAACTCGTGTACGAAAACCATTAGCTCTGGTACCACCTTCTGTAACACCCCCTTTTAAAACCCGAGTGAATATCACAGCGCCAGTGATTACTCAGACTTTAATGTCTTTGTAACCACCTTAGGCTTATAGGGACATGCAACCATGCTCCCATAAACAAGATGATAATAACTAATAAATGAAATACAATTAAATAGCGAAAGACTTGAAATATAAAAATAACTCTTTATGTCCTCTCAAATTGAGGATTTAACTTTACAAGTTGGCAATATTACAGCGAAAGAATTTTAAATGAAATAAAATATTTAAACACACATACAATATATCTAAAAAAATTTAAACTTAAAATACAATGTTTAAAAGTAACTTAAATGTCTTCTCATCTTCTCTTATCTTCTCTTCTGAGACTCGACCTAAACCTGCGAAAACTGGTCTGGTATCCATAATGAAGGACACCAACCATCCAAATAGAGGACGGTTAGTTCGCAAGAACTAGCAAATGGCGGCTTGAAAACTGAGACTTCTCTGAATCCATACCCAGTGACCATAATACGGTACGAATCTAAACTCAAATGCGATTATTAAGAATATTTTATGTGAAGGCTCAACATTTTAAAACACGACTTCCGAGACACGGATAACCCTGAAGGATTGAGTAATAAAAGATGCGAGTGACGAACACTCTTAGGAAACATACTCCGAGTACGGATGGAATATGATACAAAGCTAATTGTAATCACCGAAAAAAAAAACACTTTTTAAAGTATTAGTTCACTCACTTCCTCACGTTGAATAGCTTAAACACAAAGTTACACACTTAACACGTTTACGACTTTTATTATCAGTTGAAAGATTTACAACACACAATATTTGTTATAATATGATACCGGCCCCGCTCGCACTAGCAGATAGCAGCCTACTACCGGAGGTACGTAGTTTAACATTTCTCTACGGAAATGATGATACCGGCCCCGCTCTCACTAGCAGATAGCAGCCTACTACCGGAGGTAGTTTAACATTTCTCTACGGAAATGTGTTAGTTTCATGAAACCCTTTATAGACCGGGTACACACGGTCCCGACCTGTTTCCATTATTTGTATTACTTTACACACTGCATTCACTTTGCTCTGCATTGATTAACACATTTTATTTGATTGATCTTGATTCAATTGAGTTCCAGTCATAACACACATTAATCCTACATTAATCCTCACATTATTACTATTTACTTTTACTTAAGATAACCTAGGTGATCACACAATACAAAATAACCCATGTTATTTATAGTTAACATGGATGCAAAATGAAATGAAAGCGATAAAAATAAAGGATGGAAACATCAAAGAAAAGGCATGTTCCATACATAACCAATTAGCATGAAAGAAAAAAGAATAAATCATGCTTTAAATAAATAATGGGTAACTATATTATTATTTTATCTTAAGGTCACCCAAATATACTTGCCAAATTCAACTGACGGTAAATAAATCACACGAGCAGGTGAATTGTAATTTATTTTATTTAACTTGGCAAGCAATCAAAGACATGAAAACAACCAAGACACGAAGGCACCAATTGAGCAGAAAGGCTCGGAATGTCACTTGCCTTATTCGTCTTGTTGGATTTCGGTACCAACTATGGACTTGAAAGTACTTGTGACGGAGTTGACGAAGTCTACGGTCGAATCTATAGGTATTAAATATAAGACAAGAAAGAACTTAATAATCGACAATTTACGAAATTGAATTCACTTATTTAATTCGAATCCAATCGAATTAATTTAAAAAGTCGGAAATAATACCAAGGTGATCTTCTTGGGAATCTTGAATCATTGATGACGGGTAAGGATTCGATGATAACGCTGCGGATTACAGAGGTTACGCGAGTTAGAATAAATCTAAAACTGCGGAATGATTTCTGAAATTTTAGAAACTAAAACAGGGGCCTATTTTATAAAAATAGAAAGTACGGGAGGTTTGGTGTAATTAGTCTTCTTCTACCTTTAGCCCGACAGCAGCTCTACATGAGTTTTCCGGTGGACCTCCGACAATACTTCGGCGAGTCGTAGCGGCTTCGTTCGTGATCGGAATGACACTAGACCAGCGGATTCAGCTCCATGAAGATGAGACGCACCTCCTGGTGGTGGCTTGTGGCTCCGGCAGGGGCGGAACTGTGGTGTACGAGGGCAGCTCCGGCGAGGGTAGGATCGAAATTGGGGGTTTTGAAATCGGGATGTTTTTGTGAAACTTTTGTGAAGGGAATTGTTGGTAGAAGTGTTTGGAACGTAATGGGATAAATTTAGAGCTCGGATAGATGCTTCAATGGTGGTGTGAGCTTGAGAACCGAAAACCTCTTGTATTTATAGGAGAGAATTCAGAACGAATTGGATGAAATGGATCCCGTAAATAGCTCGGATAAGATCATTAGAAGCTATCCTTATGTTCAATTTGTTCAGATAAGGCCGTTACATGGCCGGATTTCAAGGAATCTCGATTTGGGGCGAAATCCGATCGGGTTCGTTTGAGCTCGTTTCTATCCGAAACCTCAAAATTGGTTAAAGATATTCCGATAAGAACACGTGTGGAACGTTCTAGAAGCATTTCCGTTGAGCTTTGGGCGAGATTTGAGGGAGGGCAAAACTAGTTTTGTTCAACAGTGAATCGACAGGGGAGGAAGGAAGGGGACGGGTCTGGTGAACCCGGTTCACCATTTTTTTCTTTATTTGATGGTTCGGTTCACTTGAACCAAAAGAAAACCGGTTCAAACTCTTTTTCAATATATATGTATATTCGAAAATTTATTTATTAAAACTCTACATAAATTAAATAATAAAAATAACAAAACACTTAATGAAAGACATTTTATTTTGTGTAACAACATTTTTCAAAACCTTATATTAAATACATTTCATATATTAAACTAAGTTACTTATAAATCCCTCTCTATTTTTGAAGAAAAATATATCACATTAACTTAAAACCATATACCAATAAATAAATTTATTTATCATAAGTGCACATAAAAATAAAAATAAAACATATCAAACTAGCTATAAAACTTTATATACCATTAATTTAAAAAATTTCCAAGTGCAAAATAAAAGAACTTTTATTACCAAAATTATATTTACTTAAAAAGAAATACCCAAAGATAATTTGGGGTATTTCATAAACAAATATGCAAAAATAGGTATTAAACAATGGATACGAGGCAAGTCTGGGGTAAAAGATCACCACAACGACGCTTTAGTAGATTAATATTAATATTCGTGCCACCTTGTCTGAATTTGTTGAAGGTAGATTGTCTAAGGTAATCGCAAATCTCCTTTCGGAATCAAAGCGAATGTGTCTAAATTGGTTAACAATCACCTTTCGGACTCAAGCAACCAATTTAGACCCTTTAAGTTCTTAGAATTCTAGATGATAATCATATCAACGTCGCCTTTCGGTATTGATTAATATCAAAATCATCTAAAATATCTATGACAATCTATAAATCCTCAAGAAGCTTAGTTTCACTTTCGATCAACTAAACTTCAGGTTTAATCTTATGGTTCCGATGGATCCAATAGCTTTTCGGCCTATATTCACCATCTAAATTCTATTTTAGGGTTTTAGTCTTTTGAGTTCAAACCCTAAATCGGTTCTAATCAATTCTCATCAATTAGGGCTGGCACAATAGGATTAAATCACAAATCATCAGACAAACGAATATCAATTTCAACACTACCAAATCATCATCGGGATCACCCAAACCCTAGATCGAAGATTCAAGCAAGCATAATATGATAATCAACGAAATAAATCATAGACAAAAATAAATCGCTGAAATAAAATAGAATGCAAACCGGAATTTCGTGTTCGATCCAAAGTGTATACCGTCAAACCAAGAACAACCTAAACCTAAAAAGTGTCCGAAGCCATGTACGGCAAAACCAAAAACCAAAAGGCCTCCCCCTCAATTCTAAAACATACGGGAGTATATATTAGGTTTTAGGAAAATTACATTTTCAACCCATAAAATTAAATAACTAAATTGCATCCCAACACCCAATTATAAATTAACTCCACAAAACAGCTCCCACATTTAACAAACTTCCGCACTTGACAAGTTAGCTTCTCGGGTCCGATCCATTATGCTTGCCGCTCCGTATTAAAGCTTCATTTTCCTCAATATTGACCTCAAAATGCCTGAAACACATAAAAACTAGGTGTAGACTCCGAAAATGCAAAATAAAATAAATAAAGTGTAAAATATGACAAATGTGCATGAAAATGACCTAAACTAATATGCAAATGTATGCCTAAAATATGACTAAAATAGATGTTATCAAATCACCCCATGCTTAAACCTTGCTTGTCCTCAAGCAAGAACAAGTGTAAATATTCACAAGAAAGACTTCGGCTTCTATCCAAGCAATGTGTTTGCCCATTTAGATCTAGACATTGGATTCAAAACAAGAGTAAGCAAATCATGCAAGAGGAAAGTCAAAACATCAATTCCAAAACCTCACATAGGACATATTTTTGTGGAACACTCTCACTCATGTGTCTAAGGTATAAAAGTTTCGCTCTGGCTCAAATCTTGAAGAATCATCTACCATAAGCTTGAATTAGCGTCCTAACTCTCCACCACTTGGACTATGCACATAAACATAAATCATGAGGTCTTTTCATAGGTTGTAATGAGGCC
Source organism: Persicaria tinctoria (assembly GCA_037127255.1). Classification (NCBI taxonomy): domain Eukaryota; kingdom Viridiplantae; phylum Streptophyta; class Magnoliopsida; order Caryophyllales; family Polygonaceae; genus Persicaria; species Persicaria tinctoria. The sequence goes on along the minus strand of JBANSL010000006.1, from coordinate 48,863,446 downwards.
AAGGTGAGAAAAATAAGGCATAGAATTCTTTGGCTATGTGGTGCTAAAATCCGGGAAATAGAGTTACTTCCTAAACTTCCACCACAATTCATCTTTTTTCAACACACATACCAAATTTCTCACAACCACATCACATAATCAAATAAGCTCAAAAACTCTCAACTTTTGATAACCCATTCTCTTTTTACAAAATATTCTCTAGTGATGAAGAAGAATTTATTCTCTTTTTTTTCTTTTTCTTTTCTTCTTTTTTTTTTCTTTTTTTTTTCACTTTTTTTCTTTTTTTCTTTCTTTCTTTTCTTCATCAAAAGAAACTTACAATTGAAGCACAAAATCCCCCACTCAATATATAATCACTCAAAGCCAAGTATTCTTTCTTGTCCACAAAACGACACATAAATCTATTTCATCCTAATTCCCGGATGGGTAAACGAGGCTAAAATAGGCTTACGAGGGTGAATTTGTGGAGCTGCAAACAAATAGGCAAATAGGCTCAACGGGCTTCAAGCAAATGATATATGAATGGGTAGGAAGGGAATAATAGACTAACGAAAATTGCCTCAATCATGATTATGCAATGTACACAAGTCATATGTGGTCTCAAGAGGTTCTAACGCAAGTTCTGAAGATAAAGCAATCAAGATGAGCAATTCACACACAAAAGAATGAGGACTCATAAATTTCAGTCCTAGGCTCAGAAGCTCGCAGGCTTTTGCCTTAGAATCTCAATCTCAACAAGTCTCAAGATGATTAGTTTTGAAAGAATTAAAACATAAACCCAATAATCCAGATCATCACAAGCTTTTTAACATGCCTTAGAGGATATCATCAACCAATTTCAATCAAGGAAGTGACATGTTCTTCAAGAAGAGCAAGGAATTTTTATTAGCAAGGGTTCATCTCAACTCTCAAGACCTCTATATGCAAATGAAATGCAATGTATGAAATGCACATGAAAAAGAAAAAAAAAATTATATGCAAAAACGGAGTTACACTAGAAGTTCCCCACCCCATGCTTAAAATCTACTTTGTCCCCAAAGTAGAGAAATGAAGGGTAAGAGGTAGAGGAAACTCACCAAAGAATCAGGCAAAATCAAGCAAAATTCAGCATTTCTAGTATGAGGTTGTACTGCAAGGAGTTATTTTGGAACCTTATGTGATATCTTACAAAATTCCGACAGCAGCTCCTTTGTAATTGTGCCTGCGCATAACACAAAAACAGCAGCAACTGCAAGCCTAATGAGCATAACAATATCACAACAGATACCAGGAACCAATCGCCAATGGAAATCAACACTATATCACCTCATCAATAATACATATAGATCAAAACCATCGGAACAAAATCAGCACTAGGAGATAAACACTTAAAGATCAAACAGACTTGATAAAATCATCATGTACAATTAAACAATCAAGTCCAGTAGAAAGATCATAAGGCATGGAAAGTGCAGAACCTACCCTTAATCAAGCTTATCAAAAAGCAACTCCTAAAAAGATAATAACCTCCTAAACAACTGCCACCATCAAAATTCACAATAAGATAAGCACCTGGGCTGAATAAAATGTAGCATAGCAGCATATAAGGGCAGTTTCATGAGCAAATTTCAACACAAGTCTTCCTAGCACATCAAAACTCAGCCTATACAGTCACAAGTTTGGTACCCATGCTCAGAAGCAAAATCAACCCCTACTTTAAGCAATAATCAGACAAAATCAAAATTTTGGGGAGCACTTCAACCACAAACTCCCTCAAGCAATCCAATCAAAATTATTCAGAATCAAAACATCATCAATCAATTCACCCTAGACATATTAAGCTCACAAATCAGAAGCTTTAAACCCTAAGTTCAGATGTGGTGAATCAAAAGAAGAAGAAAGAGGGTATACCTGCACTTGTGGTGGAATTGGAGGATGAATCGCAGGCGAGAGAGCAGCAGTGATGCAGCGAGCAGAAAATCAGGCACATTGGAATTGGATGCTGAAGAAGTGCGGGTGAGAGAGCAACAGTGGAGCAGAGGGAGCAGAAACATCCGGCGGTGGTGGGGGGGAAATCCCCGGGGGCTCGGGTGTGGGTTGAGCGGCGCAGGCGGGATTCGGGATGGGAGGAGCGAGAGAGACTGGACAGCCTGAGGGGAAAGGGAAGGACGGAGGCGTGGTGCAGTTGGCGATAGAGGTGAACAGAAGCGGAGAGGAGGGCGCCCGTGAGAGCAGAGGGGTGGTGGGGCGAAATCCGGAAGTTTGAGGGTGAAGAAGGAGATCGGAAGGAGAGACGGCGGTGCGGCGCTGGAGAGATGGAAAGGTGAGGGTTGTGCGGCAGTGCGGCGCCGGTGAAGGGACAAGGGAAGGAGGCGGTATCGGGGAGAGGAAGAAAGACAGGAGTGAACGCGTTCTCAAATTCTTCTTTTTTTTTTTAACCAAGGATGTCACGAGTCGTGGAACCATCCCGCAAGTCGTGACGCTTGACAGAGAAAGCCACTAAGCCTTGGGACGACCACCACGACTCGTGGAGACTCTCCCACGACTCGTGGAAGCCTGATTGGACCCTTGGATGTATTATTTAGAATGAAAGAAGACAAAATAAAGAAAATTTACCTACTACTTACCTCGGGTTGACCTCGAAAGCATTTGAACCTTCCCGAATGGATGGTCCAAAGCTCGACCCATCCATCAAGCAGAGTCATTTTGGAGCAGAATAGTAGAAATTTGTTGAAGTTCAAGCTCACAAGGAATGTGTCAATCCTCTTCTTAGCATATCGTCCTTTTGTGTCTTCCTTAAATCCAAATGAAAACCCCTCCATGAAATTTTTGTACTCGAGCTCATCTTCCAAATCCTCATTATCTTCTAAAATTTTCCTGTCAAGAGAAACGACAATCCAATCGTAATTGAACTTTATCTCATCTTGAACATGGAAAATTTCAGAAATACTTGAAACACTCATCCGTTGAGTCTCTTGGATCCGCAACATCTCATCCTCAAAAACAACTTGGATCTTTGAGAGGTGGGTTTCCAAGAAAGTGAAGTACTCTTCCATATAAATCAACTTGGACGATTTTTGTGAATTTTCTGAAGCTTGATCTCAACACCCAGGCGGTGCGTATCCCTCGGTGATATCCCTCTCGTAAGAAAGGTGAGGATGCAACGAGTAGTACACCTCTTGTTCATTCCCAAACAACACCGGGCAATCACTAGCTACATGATCAAAAGCTCCACAAAACTCACAATAGCTTACGCCATCCATTTGAGCACAACCTGAAATCAAAAACAAAAGGGAAAAATCAAAAGCAAAAGAAGGACTTAGAAAAATCAGTCTAAACAAACAATAGTCCCCGACAACGGCGCCAAAAACTTGATAGGCTAAAACCTACACCCACAAGTGTATGGGGTTCAGTTGTAGTATCGAGTGTCGTATCCACAAGGACTATGTGGTATCGATTATCAATTCAAACTGATTTAACTAAGTCAAGAAAATAAAGGCGAAATGTTTATATGGATGGAGAAAGTAACCAACTAATGCGAAACAAATATGCAAAAATAGGTATTAAACAATGGATACGAGGCAAGTCTAGGGTAAAAGATCACCACAACGACGCTTTAGTAGATTAATATTAATATTCGTGCCACCTTGTTTGAATTTGTTGAAGGTAGATTGTCTAAGGTAATCGCAAATCTCCTTTCGGAATCAAAGCGAATGTGTCTAAATTGGTTAACAATCACCTTTCGGACTCAAGCAACCAATTTAGACCCTTTAAGTTCTTAGAATTCTAGATGATAATCATATCAACGTCGCCTTTCGGTATCGATTAATATCAAAATCATCTAAAATATCTATGACAATCTATAAATCCTCAAGAAGCTTAGTTTCACTTTCGATCAACTAAACTTCAGGTTTAATCTTATGGTTCTGATGGATCCAATAGCTTTTCGGCCTATATTCACCATCTAAATTCTAATTTAGGGTTTTAGTCTTTTGAGTTCAAACCCTAAATCGGTTCTAATCAATTCTCATCAATTAGGGCTGGCACAATAGGATTAAATCACAAATCATCAGACAAACGAATATCAATTTCAACACTACCAAATCATCATCGGGATCACCCAAACCCTAGATCGAAGATTCAAGCAAGCATAATATGATAATCAACGAAATAAATCATAGACAAAAATAAATCGCTGAAATAAAATAGAATGCAAACCGGAATTTCGTGTTCGATCCAAAGTGTATACCGTCAAACCAAGAACAACCTAAACCTAAAAAGTGGCCGAAGCCATGTACGGCAAAACCAAAAACCAAAAGGCCTCCCCCTCAATTCTAAAACATACGGGAGTATATATTAGGTTTTAGGAAAATTACATTTTCAACCCATAAAATTAAATAACTAAATTGCATCCCAACACCCAATTATAAATTAACTTCACAAAACAGCTCCCACATTTAACAAACTTCCGCACTTGATAAGTTAGCTTCTCGGGTCCGATCCATTATGCTTGCCGCTCCTTATTAAAGCTTTATTTTCCTCAATATTAACCTCAAAATGCCTGAAACACATAAAAACTAGGTGTAGACTCCGAAAATGCAAAATAAAATAAATAAAGTGTAAAATATGACAAATGTGCATGAAAATGACCTAAACTAATATGCAAATGTATGCCTAAAATATGACTAAAATAGATGTTATCAGATTATCTTTGAGAAACCTCTTAGCGAGGTTGTGATTTGGGACACCCCGGCTGCTCAGGTTGATCCTGCTGAGGAGGGGTGGACCCGTGTGTCGAAGAAAGGGAAATCAGTTGAGTTTTCCAACAAAAAGTCTAGCCACAAACCATATATGATGGGTATGGCCTCCGTCAAGATTCGGTTTGCTCCGAATTCGAGATCCTCTGCAGGAGACAGCATCTCCCCTAAGAATGATGCTCATTCAAGCCCGACTAAGGCGAATACGCCGAGAGCTGACTTGGGGCTCCCAGATTCTGATGACGAAACCTTAGGGTGGTGAAAGGAGGCCATGGGTGGCCTTGCTACTACTGCCAACTTGCCGTCAGCTATTAACCAGGCGGTTTTTGAGTCGGCAATGGAGATTGACATGCCAGCTCCAATTGTGGATCATGCGACTGGTCGCACTGTGATTTTGTCTTCCATCGATGGGTCGTACGTCGACACTCCTAGTATGAGTCCGTCTTAGTCGCACATTTGGCACTTCAAGAAATTAGGGATCCATTCACCTGGTAGTACAGCTGATGCAAGGAAGCGGCATGGCAACAAGCCTATGGATGACTCTGCGTCGTCCTATCCGAAGAAGCGAAAAAATTAGTTTATGAAGTCACAACCCGCTTGCGTTGTCCGAGTCTGGTGTGTAGGGGTTAAGTCGCTTTTTGGGTCTTCCTCCCAGTCTTTTTGGCTTTGGCTTACCTTGTGGGTTGCTCTTGTGCATTTTACTTGTTTTCAGCTGGTTGGTTTTTGCAAAGCTTTATTTTAAATGCCAATGTATTAAGCTTTATGTTTTGATTTGCTTTCATATTATTTATCAATATCAGGTTCCTTTTGTGTATGTTTGGTCCCTTCTCAAGGCTTTTACACCTTTGCTATCTATTATCTATTGTTGGTTTTCGAGATACTCTCGGTTGTGCCCTTCCCTGTGCAGGCCTGGCTTAGGCTTGGTGCTATACGTAAGCTGGGTTTTCCTTGCTAGTTGCTGCCTTACCAGGTCATGGTTGCTGCTCTCTGCAGTCACGATGTTTTGTCCTGTCACAATGACTGTATGTTGGTGTTGCGTGGTGGCGATAGGGGTTTACTGTTGCTGCTCTCTCCTGTTGTTGCTTCCCACTGTCCACTTGCCTAGACGGTTTCCTTGTGTTCGATTCGTGGCCTCTACAAGTATTCACTACTTGGACGGTGTTTCTTTTTCTTGGTTTGGGTCTTGTTTGGTCTGTAATTTATTCTACCCTTTTACTGTCTTTCCTTTCAATTGTAATTCTTGTTTCGGTTGGGAGGTCCGTGTTTTGACCTCCTATATGATTGTAATCTTGTCTTTTCTCCCATTACAGTTTACACCTTATACTAAATTTATTAATAAAGAGCTTGGGCCCCCCCCCCCCCCCCCCACCACTCGTTGGAGACATCTTACACATTAAGGTCACACAAGACCAACTCCCTCCCACCATGAGCTTTTTACTAAGACCACTTGGCGCTCCAAAGCAAATATTGGTGTCCGATACAACTTCTGATATGTTTAATATAATGGTTTCTCTTCGATATTGCTCTTCCAAACATTGCCTAAATGCATTTTCTTCGATCACCATTGTATTTGGACTAAATAATTTCATCAAACAAACGATACCTCCTTTGGTTAGTTTCATTCAGACGAAGGAAGTCGATATCACATTAGTACAAACAGTTCGCCTTCAAAGGTTTTTTATGAATATATGCACTTGGAACTCACTCGGTATCCGAAGCCGTAATTTCTGGACTAATGTAGATATTTTCTGTCAAAATAATAATATCAACGTTCTGGCACTTTTAGAGACTAAAATTGACAAGGTTCCTACCGAAAGCACTCTGCGTAAATGTGACTTTTCTAATGTTGCGTTTGATCCAACAATCGGATTTTCTAGGGGGATTTGTCTCCTGTGGAAAGATATCCCCGCCTCACAAGGATCTATTGAACTTATTGTGGTTCACCACCGATTTATTCATTTTAACTACTCGGACTACGCATCTCAGCGGAGTTTTGCTGTACTTGTGGTATACGCTCCTCCGGATAAGCGTCGCAAATCAACCTTCTGGGAAAGGATCTCCCTTTACATACAGTCACTTCTTATTCCTTTCTGTATTATGGGAGATCTTAATGAAATAGCAATCCCAACTGACAAACTGGGCGGAGCCTATCCCTCGTCGTCGCGTTTCACGCGCCTGCCAGATTTAAAGAACAAACTATCACTTCTAGAGGTTCCATCCGATGGCGGCCAGTTTACCTGGCAACGTAAATCAAAAGATGGTGTCATTTGCCTGGAAAAACTTGATCGTCTACTAATCCACACTGACATGCTTACTATTTTCGATTCACTTCGCACACAGATCCATCCTTTTACTAGATCTGATCATGCTCCGATCTCCACAAATTTTTGTCACAACATTCAGCCAAAAAATAGGCCTTTCAAGTTCGAATTGGCTTGGGTCGCTAGAGCTGATTACAGAAACTTAGTTTCTCAAGCATGGAGAACAAACCCACAAGGTTCCTTTATGTTTAAATTGCTTCAAAAGGCAAAAGTCCTTAAAAAACTTTCCAAAACTCGGCATAAGAATACTGTTCGTAACATTCATAATCAAATACTTGTAACGGATCAAAAGCTTCTGAAACTCCAGGCTTCCATTATCTCAGACTATAACTCCAAAGATGTTCAACTCCTAAAACAATTGCTCAACAAGAAGGAACGTATGCTTGACTTTCATCGTCGCTATTGGAGCCAGCGAGCCAAAGTAAAACATACCAAACTTAACGACTCAAATTCTGGCTATTTTCAAAAGATAGCGACTGCAATAAGAGGTAGAAAAATGATCAAATCTATAATACTACCCGGTGGGGAATCCTCTTCCGACTTCCATATAATCCAAGAAGAATTTGTCCGAGACTTCAAAGCTCGTTTCAAAGCCTCGACGGCCCCTGTATCGGATCTGACTACGGACTTAGCGGTCATTCCAACATTAGTTTCTCAAGCAGGCAACGATATGCTATCGGCACCTGTAACAAACAATGAGATTAAAGCGGTTGTTTTTTCCATGGGCCCGGAAAAGGCTCTGGGTCCTAATGGATTCCCAGCTGGTTTCTACCAAAAATTCTGGCCTACAGTAGGCCCTTCTATTATTAAAGTAGTTAAAGCATTCTTCACCAGCGGAAGGATACTGCGTCGGATAAACCATACATTCATTACTCTGTTACCGAAATGCGATGAACCCACTGCAGTAAACCACTATAGACCTATCAGTTTATGCTCTACAGTTTATAAAATCATAGCTAAAGTGATTTCAACAAGGTTAACCAAAATTTTTGATAAACTAATTCACCCACTACAGGGAGCTTTCACGAAAGGGAGATCAATCCAGGACAATATTCTGATTGCTCATGAAGCATTGCATTTGTTTCGGCTGAAGAAAGGCAAAATAGGCATGGTTGCGATTAAATTAGATATGGAGAAGGCTTACGATCGCATCGAGTGGCCCTTTCTGTTCCAAGTGTTATCAAAATTCGGCTTCAACGACCTTTTTATCAACAGAATAAAGGAATGTGTCTCAACTGTATCCTACTCGGTCCTCGTTAATGACGAACCAACCACAGTATTCCAACCCACTAGAGGTTTGAGACAAGGAGACCCACTCTCCTCTTTTCTATTTATTTTAGCTTTTGAGGTCTTACATCGGATATTACATACCCAAGCCCTAGTTAGTAAGGACCTTGGTATCACTTTCGGGAAATCGGGGATCAAGGTTCCTTTCCTAGCAGTTGCGGATGATATTCTGATTTTCTGCAAAGCTTCTCATTCGGCATGCACTTCTGTTCTGTCCATACTAGACAGATACTGCTTAATTTCGGGTCAAAAGGTGAATCTGCATAAATCAAGCTTCCAAGCATCTCCTAATACGACTTCGGCCGCCATTACATCTACCATTGCAGTGCTTGGGATCCCTCAGGTAAACAATTTCGACAAATATTGGGCTGCCTGGTCGTTAATGGTAGGACCAATAGGGATACTTTCGCAGATGTGGTTCTCAAGAATAAAAAACAACTTACTAAGTGGAAAGCCTCGAATCTTTCTGCAGAAGGGAGACGGGTTCTTATCAAAGCTAATCTTAGTGCCAAACCGATTTTTCTTATGCAAGCCTTCCTGCTTCCTTCCCATATTCTCCATGAGCTTGACAAGGTGTATAGACAATTTTTTTGGAACAAAACATCTACAGCTCCACCGCTGATTAGCCGGGACAAAATCTGTTCGAACACAATGAAAGGTGGTTTGGGGATTCATAAGGCGAAGTCTATGAATATAGCTCTCAGGATGAAGCTCCTTTGGAAAATTATTTCTGAACCAGACAAGATATGGGTTCGCATAACTTCCCAAAAGTACCTCAAAGGCAAAGATCTATCCAATTACAACAAAAAAGGCCACACCTCGTGGCAATGGTCCCGCCTTATGACACACAGATCCCAGTTTCTTCCCGCTCTTCAGTGGCGGGTCGGGAATGGTGAAACCATTGATTTCTGGTCCCAAAACTGGGCTTTTCAGAAGCCGTTGAGTTCCAAAACACTAAGGACCATTCCGGACAAAAGGCATTTCGGTAGCTCACTTCATCACCAACCGGTAGTGGAACAAAACATTAATAAAAGACTTTTATTAGACATCTTGGCTCAAGATGACATTGACCACATTCTTAGTCTTACTTTGCCAAGTAACCCTATCACGGATCGTCTTTATTGGGGACCCAGTAAAAATGGCTGGTTCTCGACCGCCTCTGCAAACTCCTACGTAACAGAAAACATCGGGATGCCAGATTACGACTGTGGTTCGATCTGGTCTCTTGATGTGCCCCCGAAGGTGAGACACTTCTTTTGGAAACTATCCCGCAATGGTTTACCGACTAAAATCAGGTTAATTAAATCACACGTGGCGGTTCCTCCTGGGTGCGTTTTCTGTGGGAACACAAATGAATCGGGTGAACACCTCCTTTTTCGATGCTCTGTGGCTACTAATTTGCTAAAAGCATTAAGGATCCAAATTCCGAGTCATATCACGGCTTCTGTCGGCTTGGGCCAGATGATTCCACTTTCTGCGATAAAAATTGCAATTAGGACCAACAAATTTGCTGCTTTGGCTTCAGCATGGTGGGCCATATGGTTCTTTAGGAATCAACTCGTGTTTGAACAGATTACCAAAGTCACTATCAATGAGATTTTGTTGTTTCACAATACTACCCCACATTGTTGGAATCAATCAAAGCTTTTAGACGATGATCCAATTGGACCATCAATACCCTCATATAGGCCTCAGAATGGTACTCACAACCAGTTTTGTAGGGGTAGATCTTCGACTAACAGGGGAAAGGATCGGCCTGGGAATTGGGACAACCCCCCCCCCCCCCCCCGAATAGCTATAAACTCAATTTTGATGGATCGGTTCTCCCGTGTGGAAAGTCCTCTTATGGTTTTATCATCCGTGATTCTGATGGCTTAGTTGTCTCCGCGGGTAGGTCAGCTTGCACTAATGCCTCGGTCGTTTATGCCGAAAACCTCGACCTCAGAATGGGTTTGATACGAGCAAAGGAGTTGCAACTATCTACACTTCTGATCAAATGCGATAACTTATTAGTGATAAACGCTCTACTAGGGGATTGGAAATGCCCCTGGACAATAGAGATGCTACAAGCTGATATTCTGTCTGATATTTCGTCATTTTCTTATGTTGTTATTCGTCATATTTTCAGGGAATCCAATGCGGTGGCTGACTACCTTGCTCGTAGTGCCCATGCATCCCCTGTCGACGAAGCCTGTGAAGATGATCCAGAACTTCTTGTTCTCGTCCGTAAGGATGCGCTAGGAATGGCCTCTGCTGCGGCCGACCCGACCTAATTTTTATCTTGCGTCAAAAAAAAAAAAACAAAGCCAAATGAGGTAAACTTACGATGAAATCATTCCTTGAATTCCAATTACTTGTTGCGCAACGGAGAATCAATTTTTAATTGATTGACGTACATAACCACCGGCTTGGTCTAAATCAATCAAATAAATGTATTTTAATTTAACATCAATATTCTCAGAGACGTACAGCTAAGTTATCCCAAAAAAAATTCTCAGTTTGACGGGACTAGTTCGTCTTTGAAAATACAAATAGAATTATTTTTCACATGGAGATACAATTTTAAATTCGATGACGTTGGTTGATTTCAGACAAAACTATAGCGGCCTGAATGTTGGCATATTTATGGTCATAATATATCAAACTTAAGGCCTTGGAAGAAAACCCTGCAAATCCGCCATGGAACATTACATCCCAAAATTAGTGTTTGTGATTCGCAGTCTCTTGTTCCTCTTTCCACTCATAAATCCGAGCACAGCCACCATCTATGATACGTGGTGTCACGAAGGCACCAACTACACCCGACAAAAGACACCCTTCCAGACCAACCTGGTTTCTGTTTTCTCCCTCCTCAACTCCACCTCCTCGTCGGCCTACTTCCGTAGTGTCACCGCAGGGTCTGCCCCAGACATGGTCTATGCCGCCTTCACGTGCCGCTACAACCTCCCCTTCCCTACCTGCCAAGACTGTGTCGCCACTGCCACTGCCGAACTCCTTAACTACTGCCCAGGCTACTGGCATGCGTCGGCCTTGTACCCGCTCTGCACCGTCCAATATTCCAGCCAATCGCTGTTCTCCAACCTTAATTTGACCGATTACGTACGGCATGTGGTGCGACAGTAGCTGGTAATTATAGTAATATTACAGTATTATAACGGTATATATACAATTATATTGAAGTCCGATGTTGATTCGTAAGGGTGGTATGTACCGGCGTACGTGCGCTAATAGTCCGTGAGCTAAAGCCAATTAGCTATAGGAAAGTAGCCACTTGTTTTAGTTTTCATACTTTCAACCAAGATTGTTTCGTCTAACAACTAGTGTCGGGTTGTTTGACTTAACCACATTCATAACATACTAATTAAAATCCGTTGGGATTTGCAACAGGCGGTTGTGTCCAAGTGTGCTAGTAGTCCAACACGTCCTTAAATGCATTCAATCCTATAAAATCAATTGCTTTTAGAAGGAGTAATTCTTTAACTTATATATATACTACTAGGCTTGTTTTACTTTATACATTCAAGGTAGAACTCTCACATCTCAACAATATCATATATAGAGTATGTTGGTAGCTGTTTATATCCCATCCGATAAAACATACCGTATGTATTTTTTGGGTGTTAGGAATGGGTTATCCTATTTCAAGATTGTTTCTTACCTTAGGTTTGGGGACTGTACACTACTCTCTTGAAGACAACGGTGGAGAGAACCATCTCGGGACTTATTGACAATGTGACATCTTCTGAGAGGAACAATACATTTTATGCAGGCGGGTACTATGTTGCAACCGGGGAAGAGAGTTACATGGTGTACTAGAAAGTGCATGGTATTGTGCAATGCGCACTAGACATTGTGCCTTCCGATTGCCGGACTTGCTTGAGGAATAAAGCGTACAATCTTATGGATTATTGTAACGTCACACTTGGAGCGACAGCCTTGGGAGTTCGTTGTTCATTGATGTATAGTTTGTACGCATTTTACGACAGCATTAATGGTACTACTAATAGCAGTTTACATGATCCACCACCACCCCCTCCGTCTCAAGGCAACTTGTCCCCTACGTTTCTGAAGCCAAAAGGTAGTAGTAAGGTCGTGTTCGCTAAACAATGGTGGATCAACACACAACTCACTTGAAAGATCAACAACAATTTGAGGAAGACAACTTGTTCTTTTGTCAATACAGAACCGAATCCAGAACAATCAAAACTCAATAAAAAAAAGTGTCACCACTTCATTCACTGATTGTAAGTTGATTACATACCCCATAAACTTGAGCAACTGCTCGACTCAACTGACCTCCATCTACCCACTAACACACCTCCTAGGAAGTGGATTGACTGAACAAGAAACCTAACTTTTAAATTGTTGTCATAACCTCTGTCATGAACAATGCACCTAACGAACTTAACTAACTTGAAGCTAACACAGTTGACTGGTAGAAGTTCGAATCACATTACATATTTAACACCTCCCCTTGATTCAAACTTCCTCATACCAATCTTCTCCATAACGAAATGATGCTTTGCTGCACTCAATGCCTTGGTGAACAAGTCTGCATCCTACTAATTCATGCCACAAAATTTAATAAAACTTCTTCTCTTGCAACAAGTTCTCGGATGAAATGATGTTGAACATCAATATGCTTTGTCCGAGCATGAAATGCAGAATTCTTTGTCATGGAAATTGCAGATTTGTTGTCACACCACACATCAGTAACCATCTTTTGAGTGCATCCTAAATCTCTCATCAATTTCTTCAACCAAAGAGCTTGTCTTGCAGCAGCTCCAGCAGCAACATGCTCAACCTCTGATGAAGATAGAGCCATAGTTTCTTGTTTCTTTGAGCTCCAAGTGATTGTCCCTGAGCCTAGGCTGAACACTGAGCCTGAAGTACTTCTCCTATCATCCAAACATCCGGCTCAATCACTATCTGTATGACCTTGCAACTTAAAATCCTCAATTCTGTCATACCAAATCCCATTATTCAATGTCCCTACAACATACTTGAGTATCCTCTTGGCTACACCTAACTGCTACTTTGTTGGGTTGTGCATGTATCTAGAAACAACACTCACACTATATATGCAATGTCAAGTCTGGTGTGAGCGAGATAATTTAAACCACCAACTAAGCTTTTGTACATCTTTTCATCAGCAAGTCATATGCCATCCTCTCTGTGCAATTTCTCATTTGCATTCATATGAGTATGAGCAATATCACAACCCTCCATGTGAAATTTCTTAAGCAAATCTTTGGAATACTTATCCTAACACATAAACACTCCATCTTCATTTTGATCCACCTCCAGAACAAGGAAATATCTCAATTGATTGAGATCTTTCATCTCAAACTCCTCCATCATTGATCTCCCGAACTTAGCCAACATTCTATGTGATGAGCTGAAGTAGATAATGTCATCTACATAAAGGCACACGACAACAAACTCCTTTTTTCCTCTTCCCTTTACATACAAGATAGGCTGATTTTCACTCTTGTCAAAGCCTTTCCTTAGGAAGAAATAATCAATTCTGCTATACCATGCTCTTGGAGGTTGTTTCAATTGTTTCAAGCCATAGAGAACTTTCTTCAACTTATTGTTGTGAGCTGAATCTGCCATGTTTTACAGTAACTTTTATATCGATTTCTGTATACATTACATGCATTTGGGCTAAGATAGTACATAATCTATATAGTTTATGTTTATTTGCCAAATTATGGAATCTATACCAGTTTCTGTTTAAATCGCAGAAATCGAGGCGTTTTACAGTAATTCTACAGAAGGTCGAAAAAGCTCGGAAAACGGCTACAGAAGTCCAAGGTCAAAGCATGCGGAACCACTCGAATCAGGCCAAGAACCCAGGCTACTCGATCTCGAGTAAGCCCTAGTCGACATAGACAAGCCTGGCCGACCAGCCTTGGTCGACGAAGCCTGATCGAGAGAGCCAGACACCCGAAGTCCGGACCCTACTCGATCTCGACAAGAACTGGTCGAGGTCGACGAAGCCCAGCGCCACCACCCGGAGTCGACGAGGAGAAGTTGCCCGAGAAGCCGAGGACGAAGCTAAGGACGACCAGGAGCACCCGCTGCCAGCGGAAGACTCGACTCGCTGCGGTGGATCACTCGTTGCCGCGGAAGAAGCAACTCTCTGCCAGCGGAAGAGCCAACTCGCGGAAGCACCCTACTCGATCTCGACAAGAGGTGGTCGAGATCGACGAGCGCCTGAGCCCTTGTCCGAGCCTTGCCGAGAAGACCAACCCAAGGAAGCCCAGTCGACGAGCCATCCTTGTCGAGGTCGACGAGTCGTGGTCGATCTCGACTAGAGCCGTGTCCAGCAGCTTCTCGACGAGCCCTGTCCGAGTAGAATTGGCTTTCCTTGGGCGCGAAGGCGGAAGATTCTATCCAAATCCATCGAAGATCTATCCGAATACATCAAGTTCTATCATGGAGACAAGATCTATCAACATCATGAAGACTTACCTTAGTTAGATTTATCTTTTCCCTTGTTAATTTAATTCCATTATGTCATTTATTTATCTTTAAAGTTTTAGATATAATTTTAGATAGAGATAGATATCTTCTTTCCTAGAATAGCTAGGGAATGAAGCCTATAAATAAAGCCCTAGGGGGCTCAGTTTTATTCATTCCAGTTCAGAGATAATTCAAAACAAGTAGTTCAACAGAGAAGTTTAGGAGTTCTAAGGTTTTTAGGGTTTTGGCTTTCTGCGAAAGTTGATTGCCAAGATTGTAAAAGGCTTTGAATATAGTTAATGCAAGTTATTTCTTTTCAATCAATGTCTATGAGCATGATTCTTTTGTGCGATTCATCTTATATCCCTATGAGCATGATTCTTTTGCGAGAGTTGAAGGTGATCCTTGTTTGTGTTATTGAAGCGAAAGTGATCTTAATGCAACTTGGATTAATTTTGTGAAAAAGGGTTAGTAACAATTAGGGTTTATGCGAGAGCCTCTATATGCCTATTTGTTAATGACGAAAGTTATTTGATGGAAAGCATGATCTTTTATGCCTTTATGTGTTACTTTGCATGGTTATCGTTGTGGCGTTGAAACCCTGGCTTTGGAAGTCTTTTAGCATATTGAAGTTTATTTCTGTCTTTAATTCTGCAATTTTAAGTTTCTGCATTCTTGTCGACATAGAGTAGTGCTTTGTCGAGATCGAGTAAGCTGTGGTCGATCTCGAGTAGGACTGGTCTAGGTCGAGTTGAAGTTTTCTTCTGTTTTCATCGATTTTCACTTTCTGAAGTTTCTGTTTTTCTGCCTTTGTCGATCTCGAGGAGCTTGTAGTCGAGATCGACCAGTGCTTTGCTTTTATTTCCTTTGTCTTTTCTGTTTTGCTTTGTTCTTTGCTTTTGTTTTAGTTACCCTTGCCGGGTTTATTTCTGTTTCTGTCTTTTCTGCTGCTGTTGTGAGAATCTGATAGCTACCTGAGAACTGCTGACGTGCTTCCTCTTGGATTCGATCCTGACTATTCTCTTACTACAACGGGAGGAAGTCATGTATTTATTTGTTGAGACAGGGAAGTTAGTCTGAACCTTAATTCATATTTATTTCAATACTCGATTTACTCCTGCAACAACACTTATACACTTTGTGTTCTTCTCCTTTTCTGACAAAGTCTTGAGGTTGTTCAACATACACCTCATCTTCCAATTCTCCATTCAGAAAAGACGATTAAACATCAAGCCGATAAACTTTCAGTTTCCATTGTGCAACAAGAGCCAGGACCACTCACGCATTTTCAAGTCTCACAACTAGTGAGAAGGTTTCCTCGAAATCAATACCCTCTTAGTGAGCATAACCCTTGGCCACAAGCGTTGCCTTATGCTTTTATACACTCCCGCTTGTGTTGAATTTGGTCTTGAACACACATTTCAACCTTATCACATTCTTATCTTGAGGAAGCTCAATCAAAATCCATGTGTCATTCCTCTGAATAGCCTTCATCTCCTCCCTCATAGCTTCTTACCATTTGACTTCATCCTTGGCATAATCAAACTTCTCTGGATCAGAAGCCACTAAAGCAAACCCACATCTTTCATAAATGTCAACAAATGATTTGAACTTCATTGGGGGAGAGTCACTTAATGAACTTGAAGGAGATAAACTCTGTCGTACTGCTTGAAGAGTTATATTGAGGCATTGGTGTTCCAGAAGAGTTAACATTTTGATCATCATCATCATTTGTGTCATCCCCGGCTTCTTAAATTAAATTGTCAACAAAGACACCACTCCCTGTTACTTGATTACTGCACTTGCTCTCCCACTCCCATTCAGTTGCCTCATTAAACACCATATTTCTACTCACAATAGTCTTCTTACTCATAGGGTTGTACAACTTGTAAGCCTTGGATTGAGCTACATAACCGATGAAGTTACACTTTTCAGCTTTGTCATCCAATTTGGATCTCAAATTCGCCAATGCATAAGCCACACATCCATAGACTCTCAAGTGGCTCACAAAGGTATTCTTTTCTCTCCAAACTTCAAAAGGAATCTTGTTCATGACTGCTTTTGTAGGAGGGATGTTCAGCACATACACTGCAGTGGCAACTACTTCACACCAAAATTAATTTCACACCTTCCTTGCTTTCAACATACTCCTTGTCATCTCCACAACAATTCTATTCTTCCTATCTACCACTCCATTTTGCTCAGGAGTATAGGGTGTAATCAACAATCTTCTTATGTCTTTCTCCTCAAAAAATTTCATATACTCAAATTAATGACATAAATTCGCCTCCTCTGTCAGT
Organism: Persicaria tinctoria; assembly: GCA_037127255.1. Classification (NCBI taxonomy): domain Eukaryota; kingdom Viridiplantae; phylum Streptophyta; class Magnoliopsida; order Caryophyllales; family Polygonaceae; genus Persicaria; species Persicaria tinctoria. The sequence continues at coordinate 48,846,334 of JBANSL010000006.1, read as the reverse complement.
TCAGTGCCTTCACTCTCTTCCCTGGCTAGCTTTTTGTGAGAGCTTTGAATTTATTAAAGCATTCAAATGCTTTTGACTTGAATCTCAAAAAGTAGACCCAACTCATCTAGATAAAATCATCAGTAATAAGGAATAAATACTTACTTCCTTGATGTAGGAGGAAATTGTTGTGAGCTGAATCTGCCATGTTTTACAGTAACTTTTTTATCGATTTCTGTATAGATTGCATTCATTTGGGATTAGATAGTACAGAATCTATTTAGTTTATGTTTATTTGCGAAATTATGGAATCTACACCAGTTTCTGTTTAATTCGCAAAAATCGAGGCATTTTACAGCAATTCTACAGAAGGTCGGAAAAGCTCGGAAAACCGCTACAGAAGTTACAGGTCAAAGCATCGGAACCAAGCTGAAGGTCAAGGCTACTCGATCTCGAGTGAGCCCTACTCGACATAGACGAGCATGTCCGAGCACACCTTGGTCGAGCAGAGCCTGATCGAGCAAGCCAGACCAACCCGGCTCCGGACCCTACTCGATCTCGAGGGCCACTGGTCGAGATCGACGAAGCCCAGACGCCACACCCAGAGTCGACAAGGAGAGAAGCCGAGGACGATCAGGCAACAATCGCTGCCAGCGACTCGACTCGCTGCAGCGGACCACTCGCTGTCGCGGAAGAAAACCCGCTGCCAGCGGGATGCACCAAGCCGACGAAGAGTCCTACTCGACATCGACAAGAGCTTGTCGAGGTCGACGAGCGCCTGAGCCCGGATCCAAGCTTGCCGAGGAGAGCCACTCGAGGAGACCTAGTCGACGATCATCCCTACTCGAGGTCGACGAAGGCTACCCGAGATCGACGAGCGCCTGAGTCCAAGTCCGAGCTTGCCGAGTAGAACAACCCGAGGAAGCCTAGTCGATGACCAGTCCTACTCGAGATCGACAAGGCTTACTCGAGGTCGACAAGCACCCAGTGAGCCAAGTCCGAGCACATCGAGCAGATCTAGCCGAGGAGTCCAATCGACGATGAACCCTACTCGAGGTCGACGAGCCGTGGTCGAAGTCGAGTAGACCAGTGTCCATAAACGTGTCGACGAAGACCTGTCCGAGTAGACTTGGGATTCCTTGGGGCCGAAGGAGGAAGATTCTATCCAAATCCATCAAGTTCTATCTATGGAAGACGCAATCTATCAAGACATGAAGACTTACCCTATTTAGTTTTATCTTTCCCTTTTAGATTTATTTCCATAAAACAATTTATTTATCCTTTCAAGTTTTAGATATAATTTTAGATATAGATAGATATCTTCTTTCCTAGAATAGCTAGGGAATGAAGGCTATAAATAAGGCCCTAGGGGGCTCAGTTTTATTCATTCCAGTTCAGATTGAATTTCAGAGACAATTAGTTAATTCCACAGAGAAGTTTAGGATTTCTAAGGTTTTTAGGGTTTTGGCTTTCTGCGAAAGTTGATTGTCAGGATTGTAAAGGCTTTGAATTTAATTTTAATGCAATTTTGTTCTTTTCATCAATCAATGTCTGTTATTGCAATGAGGCGTGAGTAGTCCACCCACTTCTGGGGCTGGGGTGAGCCCGACGGTGGCCATGTGAGGCGATGCGATAAAGGTCAGATCTTTTTGTGCGATTCATCTTCTATCCCTATGAGCATGATTCTTTTGCGAGAGTTGAAGGTGATCCTTGTTTGTATTATTGAAGCGAAAGTGATCATAATGCAACTTGGATTAATTATGTGAAAAAGGGTTAGTAACAATTAGGGTTTATGCGAAAGCCTCTATTTGCCTATTTGTTAATGACGAAAGTTATTTGATGGAAAGCATGATCTTTTGTGCCTTTATGTGTTACTTTGCATGGTTATCGTTGTGGTGTTGATACCCTGGCTTTGGAAGTCTTTTAATATATTGAAGTTTATTTCTGTCAAAATCTGAGTTTTGGTTCGAATTCTGCAATTTATATTTTCTGTCTTTCTTGTCGACATAGAGTAGTGCTTTGTCGAGATCGAGTAAGCTGTGGTCGATCTCGAGTAGGACTTGTCTAGGTCGAGTTGAAGTTTTCTCTATTGTCGTCGATTTTCACTTTCTGAAGTTTCTGTTTTTCTGCCTTTGTCGATCTCGAGGAGCTTGTAGTCGAGATCGACCAGTGCTTTGCCTTTGCTTTTCGTTTTTGCTTTGTCTTTGCTTTTATTTCCTATTTCGCTTTGTTCATTGCTTTTGTTTGTTATTTTCTGCTTTTATTTCTGTTTCTTTCCTTGTTTCTGTGTTTCTGTCCTTTCTGCTGCTTTGTCTGTGAGAATTTACAGCTACCTAAGAACTGCTGACGTGCTTCCTCGTGGATTCGATCCTGACTTTTCTCTTACTACAACGGGAGGAAGTCTTGTATTATTTGCTGAGACAGGGAAGTCAGTCTGATCTATATTCTATATTTATTTCATACTTGACCATCCTCTTGCTTACAACAGAAATCGAATTGAAAATACAATAGATAAATTCAAACTGAGTTCTAGCATGCCCAAATAAATTCAAGACTTCCTCCCGTTGTAGTGGAAGGGAACCGGGTTCGATCTATGAGGAAGCGGGTCAGCGGGTTGTTAGGAGGTAAATCAAGTATGAAATATAAATTCCAAATTCGACTCCCTGTTATCCGCAAATTAATTACAAGACTTCCTCCCGCTGTAGTAGAAGGTAGTCATGACCGACCCACGAGGAAGCGTGTCAGCGCCCGCCTTTTCAGTTTAGAAACTCAGGAGATTTTTTACCAGAAGAACAGAAATAACAGAGAAAAGCAGAAAATAGAACAAAGGCAGAAACTTGGTCGATATCGACCCACTGAACTCGATATCGACTAACAAAATCGACCAACAGAACTCAAAATCGACTTGACTCAGAAACGTTTCGCATACAGAATTCGAAACTTATGAAATAAATCAATAAAATAAAAGACTTCCAAAATCAGAGTTTCAACACCACAACGATAACCATGTAAAATAACACATAAAGGCATAAAAGATCATGCTTTTCATCAAATAACCTTCGTTATTAACAAATAGGAAGATAGAGGCTTTCGCATAAACCCTAATTGTTACTAACCCTTTTTCACATAATTAATCCAAGTTGCACTAAGATCACTTTTGCTTCAATAACACAAACAAGGATCACCTTCAACTTTCGCAAAAGAATCATGCTTGTAGGGATACAAGATGAATTGCATCAAAAGATTGTACCTTTACCGCATCACCTTACATGGTCACCGTTGGGCTCACCCCGACCCTAGAAGTTGGGTGACTACTCACTCTTCATCATGAATAAAGACATCAATAATAAAAGGAAACTAAATTGTATTAAATAAAAGAAAGCTTACAACCAATCGAAGCCAAATCCCGCTCTCGCCTTCTCCAACCTCAATCGGCTCCAACTCTCTCTCTACTCTCTCTATGTAACTAATTGTAACTTGAATTGAATTAGAATTGAATGAATAAAATCCAGCCCCTAATGCCTTATTTATAGTGTTCATTCCCTAGATAATTAGGAAAGAAAACTATATCTATATCTAAATCTATCTATCTATATCTAAATATTAAATAATGGAAATAAAAGAAATAAATCTAAAAGCAATTATATCTAAGGTAGATAAATATCTCTTCCATCTTGATAGAACTTGATAAAATCTCCTCTTGTGGATATCTCCATTGGACTTTGGATAGAACTTTGATTAGAGCTCGGTTATGCTCGAAATCGTCCATTGTTGGTCAGGTCGATATCGAGTCATATAGGTCGATATCGACCTCATCTTCTCATCTTTCACTTCAGATACTCGATATTAGCTCCAAGGATGAAAATCGACCACCTCATTAGTTCTCAGCATTCTCTGGTCAATTTCTGGGCTTTCTGCCAGATTTGACCAAAAGTGGTCGATATCGACCTCTTTTGGTCGATATCGACCTCTGCAGCAGTTTCCGACATGCTACTCTGTTCTTGAAACGCAATTTCCCGAGTCCTCGTTCGTCGGATTGACGCATATGAGCATGCGTTGGAAAGCTCTTTCTGAGCGATACAACTCTCATGAAGACTTCAAAACTTAATTTGGAATGATGAAAGGCGAAAAGTTGCGTTTTCTCCAGCTGCATCATACTTAGCTTCTTCATGACTTTTCTTTAAGCTCCAAAGTGTGTCCGATTTCTGCGAAATATAACAAAAACTTGTGTAGACCTCCATATATTGCAAATAAAATAAACTACACAAATTATGTATTATTCTAACCCAAATGCATGAAATGCATGCAGAAATCGATATAAAAGTTAATATAAAACATGGCAAAATAGGCTCACATCACAGGTCAGTGGATAGCTCACGTTCACGTCGTATTTCGACTCTGTAGACTTACTCGATATTGACCTAGGGCAGTCGATATTGACCTTGTCTGTCGATTTCTAGCAGCTCTGCAAAAGTGAGTTGATATCAACCAGGGAGACTGGTGTGGGATGAACGTCGTTGGCACTTTCGCCATTTACCAAATAGTAATAAAATCCAAACTTAAACACACAACCAATAAATTAGGCAACCAATCACTTGATAAACCAAATAACGAGACTGGTGCGATGAAGTCCGGTGTCGAACCCACAAGGAGAAGCGCCACAGGGAGAAGCGATTTCCTATACAATAACTATAGACAAACACTCTTTAAACAGAGCAATGATCTTGGCAAATAGAAAATATGTAAAAGTAACCACATCGCAAATCACGAAGCAAATTGATATCAAAGAAGAAAGAACATTTCACCTGTAATTCTTTGACAATGGTTGGAATTCATGGTCCTCGGATTGATCTTATCAATTATTCATATTCTTAGATCTACTTGACTAAAGTTGAGAGATCCGCATAGATTCACTCATCTTATTCGTTATCACTAAAAAATAGCATTAAGAACTCAAGTAATCAAGACCAATTGGCACATTGACTCTACTCAATCAAGACTAATAGAAGCATACCGAACTTAATCCTAATCAAATATCCTCAACATAGATCAATTGAAATCATCCACTACAAAGACAAAGAGACATCACTATCATCAATATATTTGTTTGCTATCAAAAAAACAACAACGAATTCATAGCTATATATGCAATTCCTAACATGGTGATTGTTTGAGAGTAAAAATTCGTGTTTAATTAAAAGATGTCGTTTAAGCTCATGAAATTATTTTCGTGAAGGCTCTCATGTGATATTAAACACGAATACAAATTGGCTAACAATGATTATAAACAAGAGTGCGCAGAATGTGTTACATATCAAATACACCATTTTAAAGTACTACAAGCTCATAAGCTAGAATATACAAATTCAATACGACAACCGAGCATACAAAAAAAAAAATAGCTAAGCAGTCGAGGGCATGAATCCCGTCAATTAGGAGGCGAATTGCTCAAAATTCAACACTAGCTCAGCTCTGTTCAATCTGCAAAATTAAAATCAAGATTGAATTAGTGGGTTATAACTTATAAGTGAAACAAGGGTGGGCTTTTGTTAAATTAAACGGCCCAGCCCAAGATATTATGGCTGTCAGATTTTCTCTTGTGAGAGCCAGAACGGAAGGAAAAAATAAATAAGAAAGGCTTACCAGGGAATTGGCCGCAAAGGATGCTGCTATCGCCGCTGAGAGAGCAGAAAGGGAACAAGCACAGGCTGAGCTTGCCCAGTATCCAACCACGGCAGAGGACTACATGCACCCAACTCTCGTCGTGCCTGAATCGGCGATTCTAATCCCTGAAAACTCTTTTGAAATTCGCACTCAGTTTCTTATAGAGCTTAAAAATAATGCCTTTTATGGCAGATTTAATGAGTGTCCTCTTGAACATATTACTAATTTTCATGATATGTGTCGTACTCTTGCAGAAGGTACAACTCTGGAATATGTCAAGATGAAAGCTTTCCGTTGGTCACTCGCTGGACCTGCACTGAAATGGCTGGAAGGGCTGAAAGCAAAATCACTCACAACCTGGGCCCAAGTAGAGCAAGAGTTTCTGAACAAATTCTTCCCACCTGCCAAAACAGCACATCTCCGCCAGAGAATCACCGCCTTTAAACAGCAGAAAGGGGAACCGCTAGCAAGGGCATGGGAACGCTACAAGGAACTGCTACGATCCTGCCCTACTCATGGACAGCCACCCTACATCATTCAGGAGATCTTCTTCAACTCTCTTGATCAAGTCACTAAGGACAGAATCAACAATTATACTCGCTACGAGTATCTGACGATGCCGCCAAGTGACGCATGGGGTGTGCTAGAGAAGCTCACCAACTACGACAACAAGTATGGGTCTACTGCAACCTATGAAGAGAACCCATACGCCAGGCTAGCACCATCCATGCCCCTATATCAGCCACCTAAGGAGATTGATCCTGATGTTAGGGAGCAATACTACAGAGACCAGAATAAGAAGCTCATCAAGCAAGTAAAGTATCTCTCTGTCAACCAGCCTTGCATAGAATGCGGATCGCAAAGGCACACCACTCCTGAGTGCCCACACATAGAGCAAGTCAGGCTGGCAGAGCACCATGAGGATGCAGCTTACGCAGGGGGTCCAAATCGCTACATGGGGGACCAAAGGTTTCAGCAACCACAATGGAACCAAGGTGTCCCTAGGAATCCCCCGCCCTACACAGCTCCAGGACATCCGGAAAGAGAGCAGAAAAAGGATGATATACAGACAGTCCTGGAGGAAATACGGAGGAACCACTCAGAAACTAGACAATCTTTCAACTCCGTCTATACTCAGATGCAAGGTGTCAATTCTAGGCTTGGGGAAATTGATATCTGGCGGAAAACAGTTGATACACAGATTGGTCAGCTAGCAGCGGGAATCCCCAAACAGTCAGGGTCACTTCCAGGATCTTCAGAACCAAATCCTAAGGGAAAGACTGGACACATCGCTGCTATAAAACTCAGAAGCGGCCATCAATTGCAAGAGCCAGAGGTCGGAAAGCAGCAGAACGACGAGGAACAGCAAGTCGATCTCGACAAAGCCGTGGTCGATCTCGACAAGACCTTTGTCGACCTCGAGGAGAAAATTCCAGAATCCTCGTCTGCACCACACAGCAACTCGACTGGGCCCAATCTGGTCGATGTCGACAAAAAAAAAAGATACGTATTTTATCTTAAAGGAAAAGAAAGATATTTTCCTAACTAGGATCTATCCTATTCTAGTTTCGGGATCGCCGATCAACTTCAAATAGAGTCGAACTGTTGCACAAATCGATCTCCGGAACCTCACCCTTGAGATGTCTACGGATTTCTCTTGTGGTCTAGGTTTCGGGATCAACAAATCGCAATAAAATAGGGGAAACGCTGCTCAAATTTCCCTAGACAAACCCACTGACTCATGAATGGTTTCAAGTAGTCCAAGGAAGCCTAATCGTCGCACAAATCTGATCCTCTAAACCCCACTCCTGAGATGTCTACGGATTTCTCTTGTGGTCTGGGTTTTGGATCAACAAATGGCCCTAAAAGAGGGTGAAATGCTGCTGGATTTACCCCCTAAACTAGCCCGTTCACTCAAGCAAAACAAATCCTTTCTCAAAACAAACTGAGAACAACTAATAAAGCCTTCCAAAGGGGCGGCGGGCGCCGTCGATCTGCAGTGTCCAACGTTGTTCAATTTCCTTCAACGGATTCCAATGTCGTGCCTTCTTTCTCTTTCTTTGCTCCTCCTTAGCCTCCATATGCTTCAAAACATGCTTCTTAAGCTCTTCCCAAAGTCCGTCCAAGGTCGGAATGTAATTTTGTAGAATAAACACTAAAAACGCATAGATTCCGAACTCGAATACTTCACAAAGCAATATACGGAACTAGACTCAAAACATAACAAAACCATTACCTAATAGCAATAAGAAACACCTATAATGCCTATATGAAGTATGAATTATCAAATCCCCCCATATTTAACTCTTGCTTGTCCTCAAGCAACCCTAAGGAAAAACATCATCTACACATCCCACGGGAAATCTTTCATAAATTTACTCATCAAAAGCAACATCATCAATAGTGAAAACATAACCAAATATATAAACGTCATAACATGTATATATGGGATCAAGTTGCTTGCATGCTCCAAAATCAACCTTACCAAGGATAAAATGTGTATCTCTCACTCCCATGTGTTTAGGTTTTTAAGCACACACTCACCTCAATTCCATATACAAGCATCAACTCAAATATTGACATTTATATCACAAAATCTCCACCGGATACGTCAATGTAAAAATAAAAACATCACGAGGACTTTCGCTCAATGGAAACGCTCATAGAAGATTCCATTTGGCGGGGTTGTAATGGGGCTTGGTAGAAAGATAAGAGCAAGGAATTGTATTTGGTCATGTGGTGCAATAAACTACGGGAAAACAAGATTCCAAAACTCCCAACATAACACAAACCAACTCAAATATATCAACAAGCTCGCAAATGCACAACATCTCTCAATATCATCAACATAATTCCAAAAACCATCTCATCTAAATCAAATCTCAAATCTCATCATCTTACATATCATGCAATCTCAACGCCCAACCAATGTATCTCATAACCAACAAAAATCCCAATTCTTCCTCATTATGCAAACATAAGATAAATGACTCTTTATTCTTCTTTTTCATATTTTTTTTAACTAACTTTTACCCCCTAGGTAAATTTTATTCTCCCTAGGTCCAAGCTTTTTTATTTCTTTTTCCTTGAGTCAAAATACATGAAAATCAAATGCATAACATGAGGGACTAAATAAGCACATAACATTACATCTTCTCAAAACCATAAACAACATAATCACACTTTAGCTTCATTCTCCTCAATCTCCAAAATAAATTCCATAACCCACTCAAAATCTCAATTCCCCCTGAATAAAGATACATCATAGGCTAGAAATAATAATTTTGTAGAGCTATCAATAAAAATGCTAAAGGCTCAAATTGGCTTCTAAGCAAGACATAACATAGGGTAGATATGGATAAATATGTGGCTAATAGGTTGCCTCTATCATTTGAACTAATCAAGAAATGAACATGCATATAATCGGCCTTGAAAATAGATAACCATGGCAATACTCAATGATAAATGCATAGGAAGAGTATATCACACAAGAAAAGCAAAAGGAATAAAGATGTATCCCTTATAAGGCCAAAAATATCTCACTAGGAAAATTTTTTGTTGAATTTCAAGCACACTCCCAAACTTAGATCATACATGCTCAATTATATATGCCCAATCATATTTCACATCAAAACCAAATTTCTTCTCCAGGCAGGCAATGCGCGAGGCATCTTAAACCGTAGGCGATGTCATCTCGATCTGCATATTTTCAACATCGCTCGCGGGGGTCACAAGGTCATGGCTCCGGCGGAAATCAACTAACTTCAACCCCACATGTAAAATAGTAGGCAGATACTGATAATGAGACTGCAGAGATCCAGATAACCACCGAAATCTCTCAATAGCATATGGCAACTACAACTTTTCCAACATCCATGCAGACACAAGAGCATCTATGTCCCACGTATAAGAGTGTCTCACATGCTGTAGTGAACTAACATCAATACCATGTAATATTGCCAGAAGTGTGATCATGCCTCCAAAAGGGGTGACATGAGGATAATTCTCGATGCGTTGGCCCCTAACTCTATCACACATCTTCAAAAATAATAGTACCCAATCCGGTACTATGGTGGACTCAGGAATCAGGCAATATAAGAAATCAATCACACCAGGATCAACAATAGTAGTGCTCTTATAATCATAGAAAGTAGAACCCAAAACTCGCAGACAAAGACGAAGAGCAGGATGGGTAACCATATCATCAAGTCTGAAATTTTTTAAGTTCTCAGGCGTTCCCGTCATATTCCTCCAAATCTCTGTTGAATCAAGAACACGCATGTCATTATTCCACTTCCTAGAGCACTTCTTCGTAACACCAAAAGCAATTCCTATCGCCGCATATGAAGAATTACAAGCTCTACCCTGCAATCGAAATCGAACATCCTTGGGCGATATCACTTCTAATGTAGTAAGGAACTCCTTAACCAAGCAAGGGTAGGTAGGAGCCCTTCTGCCAATAAAATCACGCAGCCCTCCATGTGTCATCAAAGCGAGCACCAAATCAAACAGACACAATCGTCTCAATGTGATTTCATCAAAGAACATCGTAGACGTGTAGGTGTGCTTCCCAAGTACATTCCAGCATAGCATATCCGTGTTATCGAAATAAGTCGGCACATCCGTTCTGATAGGAGCAGACGACATGATTCAACTCGAAGAAAAAAAACCAAAGAAAAACCACAAAAACGAACAAAAGATGGGGCTTGCTGTAGCTGCGGCGGGCGCCATGTACGCAGAACCACGAATCCGAGTGAAAACGTTGGAAAACCGACGTCCACTCCTCCAAACTTCAAACTTTCTCGAACAACTTGGTTTCAAAAGGGTTCTTTTGTGATAGGTAAGGGAATGGAATGGAAAAGATTGAATTTTATGGATGTAGGCTGATGGCGGAAAGTGTTTTGATAGATTGAATCGATTGAAACGCAAGGCATTAGGCAATTGGATTGGATTCCAGTAGGCTTTTAATTTTCTTGTAGATTCCTTGAGAAAGCTTGATTGATCCAAAAATAAGGATTAGCAATATATTGGTAAGTTGGAAGGAATATCTATCACAAAAAAAAAGGAAAATATTAGACTAGATAAAATAGAAATAGAAAAGATAGAAATCTAATCCTAGGAAATAAGGAAACTAATCCTAAAAAGAAAAAAAATCTAATCCTAAAATAAAATAGAAAATAAATAAAAGATAAAATACTGACCTAAGATAGAAAATACTCTAACCTAAAATAGATAGAAATTAATCTAATCCTATAACCAAATAAAAGAAAACAATCTAATCCTATAAAATATAAAAATAAACTAACCTAAACTCGGAAAATAATCAAAAATAAAAAAATAGAAACTTCCCTTCCAAGTTTACCAAAATTCGGATTCGTCAGGCGGACAGACAAGCGGCGGGCGCCATGTCCACAGATTGTGACTCCGTCATTTAAACCAAATCAAACTTAATCCCAACATCGGTTTCACTTACCATAACTTCCGAAATCCGGTGACACGATCGATCCTTCTTTATTGAATTGAAAAACTAAATGCAAAAATAGAAATACTACCTAACTACCTTGGTTGCCTCTCAAGAAACGCCTTTGTTTCACGTCTTTGGCTCGACGTGATGCATTCCTGATCAAGTTATTCCACCAAGATCCCCCGCACTTTTCCTTTTCAAAACAAGGGGTGGAACTTTAGGAACCTTTTCGACATAGCCATCAATAGCATCCATCGATTCCTTCTTGAAATGAGTTACTCCTAGAGGTTGTCCTGAAATTGCAAAAAACCTCAACATTGTTAGGAATCGGTTTCTCATAGGGAATAGCAATAGAATCATTTGATTGAGACACATTATCATGTGACTTAAGCAAATTCTCAATTTTTTTCTCAATGTCACCTTTCCCTAATCCAATTTCATCTTTGTTAGAAAACTCAAAATTCATAGATTCATTCTCAATAGAAGCATCTAACAAAGTATTTGATTCATTCCTGTGATTAGTTTCAGTATGGTCAAGAACATCAACGGAATCATTGCCAGAAGAAACAATAGGCTCAAATATAGAAAACTCAATCTTTCTACCATCAAACTCCATAGTTAGTGAACTTTCAAAACAATCAATCTTAGTCTTAGCTGTTCGCAAGAATGGCCTTCCCAAGATAATCAGGGTTTCAGGCGTACCTTGTTCCATGTCTAGAATGAAGAAATCAGCTGGAAATATCAAATCATTTACCTTAACCAACACATCTTCAACAACTCCTCTAGGCTTAATACTAGAACGATCAGCGAGTTGTATAGTAACACCAGTTTCAGACAATGAATTGAGACCCAAAAACATGTACAAGTTATAAGACATAACATTGATTGAAGCACCTAGGTCTAACATAGCTTTGGTGAAGCTAGCATTACCTATTGCACATGGTATAGTAAACGTACCTGGATCTCCGCACTTTTCAAGCAATCGTTTCTGAAGCAAAGCGGAAACATTCTCACTTAAACTTATCTTTTCTTTCTTTCTCATAATTTGCTTGTGCTTCATCATGCATAGCTCTTTCAAGAATTTCGCATAGCTAGGCACAGTTTTAATCAAATTAAAGAGTGGAATATTTACCTCAGAATGAGCAAAGATGGCGTAAAGAACTTGTTCATCTTCCCACTTACGATCGGTTCTTAAGGCATGAGGAAAGTGTGGTGCAGGTCTTGAAACCTCATAAGACCACTCTTTAGAAGCTTTTTTCGGGGATTGAACAACGTCAGAAGTCGGATCCATCAATGGAGGTGGCGGCGGGCGCAGTGGTGAGGGGCAACGGGCGCCGTCTATGCAGTGTGTCTCCAATTCCGTCTCTTTCTCCTTATTTCCCAAATCAACTTCCTCTCTAGGCCTCTCTTCAACATTCCTAGTGGGTGTATTCACTTGTTTACCTCCTCTAAGGATCATGGCGCTAACATTCTCCTTCAGATTCACTACCACCTGAGATGGCAACTTTCCCGAATCTTTCGCTTTTAATTCACCAATCTTCTTAGCCATTTGACTCAGCAAATTCTCTTGAACACTCATCTTGTCCAACAACAACCTCAATGTCTCATCTCTATCATCTTGTTGAGTGTTTCTAGGACGATTCTCGAATTGTCCTCTCTGAAAAGGAACTTGTTGTTGCTGGCCTCTTCCGCTGAATCCACTTTGGTAGTTTGAATTGTATCCCTGATTGTAATTGTTACCAAAGTTGCGGCGAGGTCCATAATCCATGGCATTCACTTCAATGGTGCCCTCCTGAATCAAGGGACATTTATCATTCGGATGAGTTGGATCTCCACAAACACCACAAGGTCTAGGCTGATGGAATTGATTCATTTGCATAGCCATCTTGTTCACGATCTCCATAAGCCTATCAATATCGTCATTGTATCCATCTCTCGAACTATCCAACTTATGTACTCCTCTAACTCATTGGTGTCTCCCATATTGTTGCGGTGCATTAGCTGACCCTTCAAAAATCTACATTGCTTCCTGAGGTGTTTTATCCAAAATATCTCCTCTGCTAGTAGCATTGATGAAACTCTTGTCGGTATCAAGCAAGCCTTCATAAAGATATAGCACTAGATCATCCTCCGGTATACCGTGTTGAGGACAACTACCCTTATGCTTCTTAAACCGCTCAACATACTCATAAAGACTCTCCGTAGGTGATTGCTCAATACTGGACAGCTCCTTCTTAAGTTTGTTGAGACAAGTCGCATGAAAGTACTTTTGTAAGAAAGCTTTCTACAATTGCACCCAAGTAGTAATGCTTTCTAGGGACATGTAATAAAGCCAATCGCTTGCAGAATCTTTCAAAGTATAGGGGAACACTCTCAACATCAATTGGTCATCAGACAAGCCTTGGAGTCTCAGTCTATCACACACACTCACAAAGGTAGCAAGGTGCTTGTTTGGTTCCTCCCCAGGCAATCCATGAAAATAGGGCAAAATAGATGACCAATTCGACTTGTACTCAAATCTTGAACCCTTAGGAAAATCCAGAACACTAATTACAAGTGGTTGAGCACTCAAATTAGGCCCATTTAGGTTTTTCAGGGTTCTTCTTGGCGGATCAACAACATCGTCTTCTGCCATCTCTTCATGTGTCTCGAACTCAAGCTTCCTCTTCAACCTCAAAGATCTTTCAACCTCACGATCAAAAGACAAAAGAGATGAATTAGAAGATCTAGTTTGAACCATACAAAGACACAAAAGACTCAAAGTAACGAGTAATTGAAAGAGATAAAGAAAAGCAAACTCTTTTCTTCTCCCTGGAAACGGCGCTAAGAATTAGGTGCATGACGAACGTCGTTGGCACTTTCGCTCTATGTCAAATAGTAATAAAATCAAAACTTAAACACACAACCAATAGATTAGGCAACAAGTCACTTGATAAACCAAATAACTACTAGTATAGCGATGAAGTCCGGTGTCGAACCCACATGGAGAAGCGATTTCCTATTCAATAACTCTAGACAAACACTGTTTAAGCAAAGAATTGATCTTGACAAATAGAAAATATGTAAAAGTAACCAGATCGCAAATCACAAAAAAAAAAAATTGATATCAAGTAGAAAGAACATTTCACCTGTAATTCTCTGACAATGGTTGGAATTTATGGTCCTCGGATTGATCTTATTAATTATTCATATTCTTAGGTCTACTTGACTAAAGTTTAGAGATCCGCAAAGATTCACTCATCTTATTCGATATCACTAAAGAATAGCATTAAGAACTCAAGTAATCAAGACCAATTAGCACATTGACTCTACCCAATCAAGACTAATAGGCGCATACCGAACTTAATCCTAATCAAATATCCTCAACATAGATCAATTGAAATCATCCACTACAAAGACAAAGAGACATCACTATCATCAATACCTTTGTTTGCTATCAAGCAAACAATAACGAATTCATAGCTAGAGATGCAATTTCTAACAAGGTGATCAAGGATAAAAAAGGAACACAAATATCAATTAAGCACAAGATGATAACTAAGAACATGAATAATCAAATAAACTCAAATCCTCACAATCCAAACAACCATGTCTTCGAATCACAAGGTGATCAAGGATAAAAAAAAAGGAACACAAATATCAATTAAGCACAAGATGATAACTAAGAACATGAATAATCAAATAAACTCAAATCCTCACAATCCAAACAACCATGTCTTCGAATCACAGGCGAAACTATGAGTTGAGCAACCTTATAGGCCAATTCTCTCTCCATCTCTCTCTAATTGAGTTCATAGTTTCTCTAATGTAATGTCCTCCTTTTTTTCTCAAAACAAGATGAGCCTCACAAAGGTTGGCCAAACCCTAGTAGGAAATAATAGAAAATAATAGTCTTTAGATCCAAAACCGCGTATCCGAAATCTGGGCCACGACGGGCGCCGTACAAGGAGCGGCGGGCACCGTCTCTACAATGTTTGACGTTCTTCAATTTCCTTCAATAGATTCCAATGTCGTGCCTTCTTGCTCTTCCTTTGCTCATCATTAGCTTCCATATGCTCCAAAACATGCTTCTTAAGCTCTTCCTAAAATCCATCCAAGGTCGAAATGTAATTCTGTAGAATAAACACTAAAAACGCATAGATTCCGAACTCGAATACTTCAGAAGCAATATACGAAACTAGACTCAAAACATAACAAAACCATTACCTAATAGCAATAAGAAACACCTATAATGCCTATATGAAATATGCATTATCGGATACTCGATATCAACCTGTGGAAATCGATTTCGACCAGTTCTTGTCGATTCCTACCTGTGACCTGCAGAGAACAAAAGCAACTGAAGTCAATTTCGAGTAGCGAGAACTCAATATCGATCAGTCAGTACCCATTATTGACTAGCTCAGAATACCGCCAGTTGATCAGAAGACTCGATTTTGACTCGAAGAAGTCGATTTTGAGTGCCTTTAGTAACCTTTTTGTCGGCGAAAGAGGGCTGAAGATTGAAGGATGGAAAAGAATGATGAGCAGAAATAAACCAGGGTTAACGATTGAAGACACTATGAAAGAAAACTTCCAAGACCGGGGCTTACCACAACGACAACCAAACACGCATAAGATAAAATAATATGAATAAATATGTTATCACATCAAGGAGAAAGCTTTCGCCTTTTCCAACAATTAGATAACCCTTTCTAGTAACCCTAATTGTATCTACCAATTTTATGTTTATAAACCAAGTTGTTAATATGAATCTTTATTCTTTCGAGTAGGCAATAAACATATAAAATGGAGTGGATGGTCAAAACATAATAAATATCAATATATAATTATAAAATTCTCTAAACCAAATAAAGCCAAGTGTTCTCAGAGTTGCAACTGTGGTTGTAGACAGCAAGAGAGTCATATGATTTTCCACTGTTGTTATAGACAAGATTAAATATACAGAAGACATATATTCAGTTATTAATCTATCTTAACACAATCAAGGGCATGAATTCTTCTTTCAATCAATAAATAACTCAAATATTGGAATTGAAAAAAGAGGGAAAGTAATGGTAGGAGATTTCCATATGAAAACATACCTCAATTCTTGTGAGAATACCACTTGTGCTTCATTCTGTTATTCTAACCTGTATGGGTTCATTAAGTTGGTTTATCTGCAATCAAACATACCAATGTTCAAGAAATCAACAAAGTATGCATCCCTAGTAGTATGAGACAAAGAAAAGTAATGTTTGGCAACTTCATCATAACAAAAACATGCTTTCTAGTTGTAAAGATGGATGATATTGCTATTCAGCAGAACAAATGGTTCCTAGTTAATAACAGTGATATCGATTTCCCTCTTAACTCATACATACACCTTAAATAAATCAACAGTACCACCAAAAAAAATCAATGCACCATTATCATCATACACATAGTTAACACATGAACCAAAATCCTATACCAGTAAGACACAAAAATACATAACGGCAACAAGCATAGGATGGAGAATAGTCAGAGAACTAATTTAATGACTTTAATAATGTCCAAGGGACCAGACTCAAGGGCCAGGTCTGCTAACAAATTATCAGTATTCACTCCATATAGGAAGTCTTTGTAAAGTATTTGAGATCTACTCCTTCAAATGTTCGAATCAATGCATTTTGTGATGAGTATGTGATGAGTATTCAATCTCTGCATGCTGTTCTACCAAATCTGATTTTCACATTCACATTCAAAATCTGTTTATATTTATATATGTACACATACACATATACATATATATGTATACAAAAGCGTTTTCACCTAATTTACATGATTTTCAAATTATACACGGGAAAAGACTATCAATTAATGATTGATACCATGGAAATTCATTAGAAAAAAGAAGTGTAGGAGAATTGCATAACTCCAAACAAGTAGATACGACATTTTTGCTATTAAAAAGGCATTTTTGCTATTAAAAGGGTCTTAGGTGGAATATTTTTTCTTTTCATTTTGTCATTACAATTCGAACATCGACTAAAAACCAATCACATGACTTAAAGTCTCAAAGACCGGATATAGAGAAAGTGACATGCAGTCATTTAGAACCAACCAAGACTTGAGGACACTTTATCCTCAATAGGATTTACAATATATTTCAAACGAAAGATACATAATTTGATGCATCCAAATCAAATAGAACATAATAAAAATATATGGGAGATTAGCTTTAGTCATAACACAACAAATAATACATAACTACATATATTGTGATGAGCTCATTAGCTCTTTCAATTATTTCCATAACCTCATATAGAAAAGTATCTCTTTTTGTTCCATCTTACGTCTTTTGTTCTAATCTAGAAACTGGATAGTTTCACTAACCGAATGAAAACAAAAAGTATTCATAGACACACGTTCCCACAACCTCAAACCAAAACACCATCAAACAATCAATCAGAAGAATAGTGAGACAGTGAGTTGGCATACAGAGTCCAGAAAAGGAAACTCCACTTTTAGTGTTTCTCTCCAAAAAGTATCCAGTGAGTTGGTACACGCTGAATTTAGTAATTAATAGAGAATTCTATTATTCATATACCTTATGCTTGGCTGAACACTTGAGAAGAACTGCAAGTCTACAATACACTGACAGCTTGAGGAATATCTAGCATTTGAACTAAAGCCTGAAATTTTGCAAAAGGTAAAAATAAGTCTTTGCTATAGAAGTAATTATACGCAACATAACAAGGATGGGAATAAAACCTGATTCTTAGCAAGCAACGTAACGAGTTTGGTAATTGATCCAAAAGGTTGGAATAACTGAATCAAATCGTTCTGGAAAAACATCAAACTAGTTCAGAAATTAGGATATCAACCTGTATGAATGATTGTCGGACAAAAGAGGAACTGATCAGTAATTACCTCAGCTATTTCTTGCCCCACATTACGCACATGAATAACCTTGGAAGGCTCCGACATTCTCCAAGGACCCTAAAAGATAGAAATGGTCTATGACAATTGACAACTAAAAAATAGAAATTAATATCAGGATATTGAAGACCTTGATCCTTCACAAATCTCATCATTATTGAATTTGTGCTCTATGATTATCAAAGTAGAACAGTTCTCCCAAAACATAAATTTAGGTCACAAAAATCTAGAGTAGAACAGTTCTCCAAAAACATAAATTCAGTTCACAAAAACTAAAATTTATTATAGAAAAAACCAAATCACTACTATAAATCAAAGAGTCGATGGAAATCAACAACCACACACTCGAATGAAGCGAGAGAGAAAACGAACAAATCTAGAAAGATGCGTATCGCAAGGGAAAAAATTGAAGAAAATGAAATACATACCACAAACAAGAAGCCTCGTTTTCGTTCTGTCCTGATCCGATTTGCAGATCACTTCGTTTAGCCACATCATTTCCCTCTCTGTCCTTCCCCTCTCTCTGTGTATCTCTCTATGTAGCTCGCATAAGCATGGTGTTTCTCTCTATGTAGCTCGCGTATGCACATCAGATTTATAGTGACAACGAAAGTGAAATCAGGAACTCTAAAGCAAGCTAGGGTTTGAATTACGCAAAAGGTAAAGTCAAATTACCTCTCTTGGCCAGCGGTGTCCCAGATCCGAGCCTTAACACTCTTAATATGGATGAGGAGAGTACGAATTAAGGCTCGCAGGTGGCCATAATAGATCTCGTTGAGAGAATGGTGAAGACGGAGCCACTACGCGATAGCACTGGTCCTCCGTCGGCGCCCGCTAGGTCTACGGTGGTCGAGAAAGAGAGATAAGCGAGAGTGAGATCGATGGAGAGATATAGATGTAGTTGAGGTGACTCCGAAGTGAAAACTGGAGGAGAAGGGATGGGAAAGCGAACCAAAAGGATGGGAAAGCGAGAGTGGGAGGAGAAGGGATGAACACGAAGGCGAAGAGATTGGAGTTATGGATCCGGTGGAGAATGGTGGATCCATGGAGTGATGAGGGAAGAAAAGGGAGCGCGCACTAGTGGAATGAGAACAGACTAGGGTTAAAACTTTAAAACCCACCTTTTTTTTAGATAAATAAATAATTTTGCGACGACGGAGCTTAGCCGTGGCAAACTTAGCACTGGCAACGGTTAGCTGTCGTTGTACCATGGCAAAACCCGACCCAATTGCCACGGCAATCCATGCCGTTTCTATTACCCGTGGAAATATTGCTTTTTTTTAGTTTAGCTACGGCAAAAGGGTACCAATTGCCACGACAAACCCCTGTCGAAGCTAGGTAGTATGGCTAAATTCTTTATTTTTTGTACTGATTGGAAAAATCGTAGCCTGAACAAACATACTAGAAGCTGTCACTTGAACAAATATTGAAACTTGACCAAAACTTGGTAGTACTCGAGCAACGGTTGACTTGGGCCCGTTGGAGCGACGAAGGTCCCATTGTCCATCACCTGAACCTTTTTCTAGTAACGAACTGAAATATGTTCGTGGCCTAACGTGTGCGTTGGCCTAGTGTAAAATTAAATTGAAACACCTTTAACCAAAATCGAAAGGTAGCATTAAGGTCGTACTGAGATTGATTCCCATAAAAAAATTGCTTCTATGAATTCATTCTCTTGTGAAATAGAGAATTATGAAAACATAGATAAAAGGTATTAGAATTTAAGGGATAAATGGATTACGAATAATGAAAGTGGAATCAATATTTTTTTATACTCGGATAAATCTACATATCCTTAAATCTCTAATGAGATTTAGGAGTACATAAAATGGTGTAGATCGAGAATATGAATTCTTACTATTGAATGGAGGTAGAGAACGTACGTCATTAAATGGAGTAACAATGATAAGATAGCCCAAGCTGGAATATCGATCTTTACGAATAGATAGAGCTTTACAAAAACCAGTTTAAATAAAATAAGACTAGATATATAATTTTTAGCATAGGAGATAAATTATATCGATCTTTTCCCACAAGCTGGAATGCGAGAGTACAAGCTTGCCAACTAGAAGCTAGAACCAACGACGAAGCATGGGGATGGTGAGGACGTCTACAAGCTAATTTGGTTGAGAAATATATAGGACACATGGAGAGCACAAAGATGAACATGTTAATGAATTAACAAAGTGAAACTCAAGCGCAATGTGGTTCATGCGAGACTGAAACACTAATTAAGATTGGAACTAAGGCTCTTAGCTACAAAGTTGTCACAGTAGATGACCGGTTGTTGAGGTGGGGTGACTCCTATAACTAATTAAGGAGTGAAATGACCCAAAAGAAGCTCAATGGATGTGTTTGACAGATCCCCGTACTTTGTCTCAGTTGATGACTGGGAAACAATCCTATCTGGTTCTTGGAGCTCCTGATCAAGATAGGTGTACTTCTTGGAGCTCTGAGAAATAATATTCTTCCTAATATTCCTATTACCGTGCATGAGATAGTCAATCGGGGCATCAAGTATTGTACCTGAAGCTTAGTGACCGATAGGGCTGTTATCTTAGCCGAACAGTTTGAGCTCGGTTCGTTCGAATAGGTAAATCAAGCCGAGCTTGAACAAGGTTTTGGGCTCGATCGAACCGAGCCCGAGCCGAGCTTGGAAGCTCGAGGGTGTGGTAATTTAAAAAACTACCCCTAGGGTAAAATAAGATAGGAGGAGTGGAGGACTGAGATTTGGACGCCGCCCTTCCTGCCTGTTTCAATCTTTCTCCGGTTCTCCCTGTTTCGGCGCCGACCTCATACTCTTCCCCTTTCTCCCTCCTTCTGGCGGCGAACTCCTCCTCGACGTCCTTCAGACGAACCCGTGACGAACGATTCGGATTTGCAGCAACAACATGTGTCCTCCAGCCGAATCGAGTTTGTTCGTCTAATCTCGTCCTCCGTCTTTGTTGTTCGTCTTCTACCCTTCGTCCTCCTTCAATTCGTCTTCTATTAGGGTTGAGTATTGTAGATGTGTTGGTAATTTTCATATAAAGGGGCCAATGATTTTAGATTTATTAGATCTACATGTCCAAATTCATCCTTTGCAATTTCTATATGCATTTCGATAGTGGAATTTCTCAACTTTTCTTTTCTGTACGCCATGCAAACATTTCTTTGTAATTTTGTTTGTAATTTGTGATTGAAGGACTGATTTCTTTGTGATTTGAATTATGCGTATCTATCTGTTCAAGATCTGGAAGTGCACGCTTTATTCCTGGTCTCTTTTATGCTTGTTATATACAGATGCTACGATATTTGCATTTAGGGTTCCTGACATGAACCGAGCTCGAACGAGCTTGAACGAGCTCAACTGGCGAGCTCAAACGAGCTTAAGCTCGTTCATTCGGCTTGTTCGAGCCCTACCAAGCCAAGCTCGAGTTTAGGATTGGACTCGCGAGCCGAGCTTTAGCGCCAAAAAAAACTCGAATAATTTTTGGGCTCGAGCTCGGCTCGGCTCGTATCCCGATCGAGCCAAGCTTGAACAAGTCAAGTTTGGCTCGTTCGGCTCGAATATCACCCCTAGTGACCGAGCTTAAAGACATTGTAAGGGCTAGAGAAGAGAACACTGACGTCGAGAGAGCTAGTTGTACGTGGAGGTTTCTAGTGATAAGCTTTTCATGAAGCTCTTCAAAGGTGATTTTAGTATTGTGAGCATAAACTCCATCAATGACGGGTTGGAAGGAGGAAACAAAGACATAGTCCTTCATAATAGGGACAATTGGTTATATATCCTTCCAAACTTTCTCAATTAGTTATATATCCCTAAAATCTTTAAAATAAGTTATTTATCCCTTAAATAATAAAATAATTATTTATAAACCCAAATTGTATTTTCTTACCTTAATTACAATTAATCTTTAATTAAGTTAAGAATATTCAAAGGGTATAATCCCTAGTTAATCAAAACTCAATCCGACGACCATGGAAGATTCACAAACCCCCGCCGGCTCACAATCGAGCTGCCTCTATCCCCGCACACCATCGTCGCTCTAGATCAACAAATCGATGAGAAGAGCGTACATCGGTACATGTTACTCGTAGACATGCTATTTATGTTCCTTATCAATGTTGGAGTTATCATGGCCTCGTCAGGGGATAGGTTGTGTATTTATAATTAGGAGAAATTTCTTTCTTAATTCTCAACTCTGCTTAAAATTAATATAGTCACTTTACTCGATCTAATAACAAATGAATGAATTAAACTTGAAACAACATTAATTAAACTGATAACGAGTGAATTAAGATCTACATATATATCATTTGCAAGCTATAGAAAAGTTATTTAAGGAATACAGACATACAGTGTATATATAAATATTAGCAATGCTCAATTGCTCATTAATTGATTAACTAATTAATTAAACCTATGTAGGGAATTTGATTCTTGGTGTTCATTCTTTGTGGTATCTAATAGACTAATACTATGTCTATGAGTCTGAGGATGGAGTGCGGCGCTAGAGGAAGGTTGGCGGCGCGGATTCGTGGGCGGTGCCGGTAGCCATGGCTGATTTTGATTAATTAACCTTTGGATATTCTTAATTTAATTAGAGGTTAACTGCAATTTAGTTAAGAAAATGGAATTTGGGTTTGTAAATAATTATTTTATTATTCGAGGGATAAATAACTTATTTTAAAGATTTGAAGGATATATAGCTAATTGGGAAAGTTTGGAAGGATATATAACCAATTGTCCCTTAATATGATACTATCATCTTTAACCATGATACTCATATTGAGTATCATAACTTGCCTTTTGTCAATTCTCTTTCATTCACCTCATTTTAATATTTGAAACTCCACAGCCATGGTACTTGACATGAGTATCTTATTTCCCCTTTTGCATCAAAATTGTATTTTTTGTAATTTTTGTAGGTAAGTAAAAATCAAATGGGACCCACTATTAATATTTGATGGGGTAATATTCTATGGTATTGTGTCATATTGAGTATCATAGGCATGATACTTGACCTCCCTTTTTCTTTTGGATTCTTTCAAAAATATGACTTTTTCTTACATTTTCTTTTATTTTTATTCTTATGGTACTTGGAGTACCACCATTAAAGATGCTCTTAGCCGTCTCTTTTCAGGACACTGTATAGAGAAAGGAATTGGAATTGGCCTCATATGCCTTCGATTCGAACCCCGAAA
Organism: Persicaria tinctoria; assembly: GCA_037127255.1. Taxonomy (NCBI): domain Eukaryota; kingdom Viridiplantae; phylum Streptophyta; class Magnoliopsida; order Caryophyllales; family Polygonaceae; genus Persicaria; species Persicaria tinctoria. The sequence goes on along the minus strand of JBANSL010000006.1, from coordinate 48,823,137 downwards.
TGGTCGCTCTTTATTTACCTATTCAAGGAATCGGAATTGGTTGTTTCCTATATATTCAGGCATTTTGGTAAAGTAATAAAAACTATATAAAATATATATTTTTTTAGTAATTTTTTTAATAGGAAAAATAACCCAAAATAATCTCAACTATCACCATTCAACCAAAAATAATCCTATCTTTTAAAATAATCAATTAATAACCCAACTATTAACTTACATACCAAAAACAATCCAACACAATTTCATCCCTGGATTTTAATTACAAAATAATCTAAACTTTTACAAATTCACGCAAAATACCCTCTCCCCCACCCTCCCCAAATTTCCTCAACAACCTTCCACCTCAACCCTTTTCGCAGAACCAATGTCGTTAATCCACATCAAATTCGATCAAATTCCCATCGGGATTGAGCTCTAATGAAGTCCACACAGACACCGAGCCTTTCTTCAAGATGCAGTTGTCGGATTCGTCGAGGTTTGCGCGGGAGGCGCCCATGCCGGGGGTGTTGGAGCGTCATAGTGTTAAATCACGGTGGGTCATCCGACGTGGGGGGGCCACGCACGCCAAACGCACACGCGCCAACCAAGCCGAGCACACAAGTCGAGTGGGGGTCCATCCTAAAACCAATTGGTGTTAGGTGGGGTAGCCCACCGGTTTATATGCAAGGCTTGGATTCATTTTCTAAGCAATGTGGGACACTCCCAAATCATATTCTCCACATATAGCATGGCGTCGGAGCCATTGGCAAGGCAAAGGTCGTCGTTGGGGGAGAAACTGGAACAAGTGCCGTCGTCGGCGAGGGCAGTGTGGCCGCCAATGATCCAGATGGGGATGTGTGTGGCAGATGCGATGTAGACAATGGCAAGGGAGTAAGCGGCGGAGGCAGGGATGAAGCGGAGGGAGAAGATGGTGTTTGGAGAGGGTGATTAGGGTTTGAAGCATAGAGGGCGGAACCTAACATGATATCGGCGAAGGAAGAGCAGCTTCATCTCCTCCTCCTCCATTGTAGTTGCAAAGTTTGCAGAGGATGAAATTTGGGGAGGGTGTGCGCCTGAGCCCTGAGGGGTGTGAAATCAAGGGATGGGTTTGGGCCTTTTGGGCTGAGAGAGGGCATTTTGTGGATTTATAAAAGTTTGGATTATTTTGGAATTAAAATCATTTTTGTTATTTGCACGGCGCTATATCGCCACCGGTACGGTGCCGGTGCCGGACTCCCAACTCGGCAAACACTTCTGCCGATGCCGGACTCCCAGTGTGGCATAGTCCATGTCAATGCCGGACTCCCAGTGTGGCACTGCAGCCGATGACGTAAAGCTGCAAATTCCCTGCAGCTTTTCAGACGATTAGACTTATTTGATCGTGCCGATTTCGGAGCTCGGCATCGGCTGTCAGGACCCGACATGAAGTGACACCTCGTCAGTGAGGTGACATGGCGTGCCTGCAAGATTCCCTGCAGCTTTTCCAATTTCTGTCGATCTGGGAGTCCGGCACCGGCAGAAGCTTTTGTCGAGTTGGGAGTTCGGTACCGGCACCGTGCCGATGGCGAATTTTTTACCGTGCAAATATCAGGCCTGATTAAAATTAGGAATGAAATTGTGTTAGATTGTTTTTGGTATATAGATGGATAGTTGGGCAGCTGATTAGTTATTTTAAAAAATGAGATTATTTTTGGTAGAAGGATGATAGTTGATATTATTTTTGGGTGTTTCTTATTTTTTTTTAATAATATTATACTTATTATAAAAACGTATGAGATTAATTAAAAATTTAATATTTTATATAGTTTTTAACATTTTAAAAAACGTGGTGAATAATAAATGAAAGATAAAAGGGAACGGAGGGAGTACAATCCAGCCTAATCCCTAATGTACACTTGTCCTACAGCACTAATTTTATACGGAGTACTGAATGCACACTTGTCTTACCACTCGTCTGAAACCTCTGATGAACTCGTTAGTGGGTCCAACCCAGGGGAGTTTTGTCCCGGGTCGCTTCATATCGGACAACATCATAGTAGCTCAAGAGGTGGTTCATTCGATGAAAAAGAAGAGGGGAGGGAGGGGCTGGATGTGTCTCAAACTCGACCTTGAGAAGGCTTATGATAGACTGAATTGGGACTTTATAGAGGACACGATCAAGAGGGTTGGTCTTCCGGAAATTTGGTGCATTTGGATCATGGAATGCATAAGAACCCCCCGTATGCAGGTGTTGTGGAATGGGGAAGCCTCGGCTCAGTTCACGCCCTCCAGAGGTATCCGTCAGGGTGACCCGATCTCCCCATACATATTTATTTTATGTATGGAGAGATTGAGTCACTTGATCAACGGAGCTGTTGAAGGTGGAGACTGGAAACCGATCAAAATCACGCGCAACGGCCCAGCCATTTCACACCTTTTCTTTGCTGACGACATACTTCTTTTTGCGGAGGCTTCGGTGGCTCAGACTAGGGTGATTCGGAACTGTTTGGCTGCGTTTTGCGATGGATCCGGGCAGAAGGTCAACCTGCAGAAGTCCAAAGTGTTTGTCTCTAGCAATGTTAACGCCGACCTCTGGGCAAGGATTCAACGGGAGAGCGGAATTGAAGCCACGAGGGACCTAGGACTCTATCTCGGAATTCCTCTTCTCCACAAACGGGTCTGTAAAGGTACGTTCACCCCTATTCTGGAAAATTTTGCTTCTAAACTCGCAGGTTGGAAGGCGTCGCTTCTGAGCTTTGCGGGAAGAGCAACGCTTTCTAGAGCGGTGCTTACGGCTCTCCCGGTTTACTCCATGTCCACTATTATGATCCCGGAAGGTACGTGTAGTGAGATGGAGAAAATTTGTAGAGGTTTCATCTGGGGATCCTCGCCGGAACGTCGGAGAATCCACAAAATCGCCTGGAGTGAGATAACTAAGCCTAATGAGCTTGGTGGTTTGGGATTGAAAAACATGTTGGAGCTGAACATGGCGCTTGTCGCGAAGCTTGGGTGGAGGCTTCTGCAGGATGGCGGGGGTATTTGGGCTGAGATCCTCATCAAAAAATATGTTAATAAATCGTTGGGAGTTTCGTCGGGGGCTTCGCATGTTTGGAAAGGCTTATCGAAGGCGATCAAGCTGGTTCTCCAACCTAATGTGAGCTGGAACCTCGGAAATGGCAAAGATGTTCACTTCTGGTCCGACAAATGGCTTGGCGAGAGAATTCTCAGTAACGAGGTTGTGCAGGACATCCCTTCGGAGGCCTCCAATCTCCGGGTTGCGGATGTGTGGAATCTTGATTCGGGGTGGAATTGGGATATGTTCGCTGGTCTTCTCCCTGCCCCAACTCTTTTGGACATCGCGGCCACGGTGGTGACAGAAGGAGAAGATTATATATGTTGGCCCAGGAGTAGGAATGGGTGCTACTCTGTCCGAACCGGTTACAAAGCCATTACTAAAGCTCGGGACGTTCATTCAACCGACCAAGCTTTTTTCAAAGCAATTTGGGGCCTGAACACTAACGAGAGAGTGCGGGTCTTTGTATGGACTATTAGCAAGGGCGGAATCCTCACTAATGCCGAGCGACTCCGGCGCAAACTCGGTAATTCAGACTCTTGTCCCTGCTGCAATCTTCACAGTGAAACTTTCATTCATCTTTTCAGGGACTGTGTTACTGCTAAGTTGTTTTGGATGCAGGTGAGCAGCGCTAGGCTGGGCTCGGATTTTTTCTTGCTGCCTTTCGCTGGGTGGCTCAGGCAGAACATCCTTCGGAAGGAATTGGGTGATGACGGTGTTGCCTGGAATGCCTTCTTCGCCACTGCGGTCAGAGGCCTTTGGTTGAGACGAAATGGAGTGGTCTTTAGTGCTGAGCCGGGGCCTGACCTTACGCCGGAAGGATGCCGTCGCTGGGCTAAGGAGTACGGGTTAGCCAGGAAAGGAATATCGGAGAGCAAGGTTACGCTGAGGAGGCGATCGGGGGAATCAATCAACTGGGTTTGCCCGGACTCGGGCTGGTGTAAGCTCAATGTAGATGGTGCTGTTAAGAGTACCGGAGCCGCTGCAGCGGGTGGAGCAATCCGAAACAGTATGGGGGAGTGGATTCGTGGATTCGTCTACAACATAGGTAGGTGCTCGGTGACCTCCGCTGAGCTTTGGGCCATGGCTAAGGGATTGGAGTTGGCTTGGGAGGAGGGCTGCAGAAGAGTTATTTGCGAATCCGACTCGGAGGTCGTTGTTAAGCTGTTGGGGAGCTCGGTGCCGCCGAATCATCCTAACGCCAGCCTTGTCAGTATTTGTCAAGGCTTCCTTCGTAGGGACTGGTCTATCCAGGTCCGTCACATCTTTCGGGAGGGGAACCGCCTCGCCGATTGTCTGGCTAATCTTGCCTTTTCATTCCCGCTTGGTTATTCTGTTCTCTCCATCTGTCCTGTAGGTGCGGGAGTTGTTATTTTGAACGATACGCCTGGGGTTGGCTCTGGCCGCCTTGGAATTGTGTAACTCTTTCCTTTTCCTGTTTTTAATTTAATCCCTTTGGGGAGGGCCTCTGGCTTTGACGACAAAAAAAAAAAAAAAAACATGTCGTCGCTCTCGGATATATGCTAATCGATCAGTTCACCAAATATTTAGCAGTAAGTGAATATGAAAAATTAGCTTTAGTAATTTCGAGGGTTTTAGGATTTGTAATGACTATTTCATTTATTCTGAGAATTGTAAAGACCTATATATGAACCATCTACCATATGCTGCTATATATTATATATAGAAGATGACAACTTATATATGTTAGCCGTTTGTGGATGCATCTTTGAGTTGATTCACTAGACCTATTGATTGTGCCTTTATCTCAAAATGTGTGGGCTATTAGTAACCAACTTAATAGTTCTTTTTTTTTTTGGTCATGTACGCAGGTATTGTGAGCGCTGCAGCTTGGGTTGGGCCACTTCTTATAGAGTTTTACTTTTACCTAATATAAGTATACATTAGCAATGCTAGTTTTTCAATTAATTCTGCAACCACGATTGAGCTCTTTGTATTAAAATTTTCTTTTCAATTTGTATCAAAATTTACGTATGTATATATCAAAATTACTTGTGTAACTAAAATTGAAAAGGTGAAGTTTAAAAGCACATTCATAGTCTATTAAGTCATGTTTATCAAGGAATTTTAAGGATATCAATCATACCATTAATACTAATTTTTTATTCTTCGCATCGATCTGATTCTTACTTTTTCTATTTTATGAGTCGTATCCCGCCCTATCGTTTCAAAGCTCATCTTTTACTACCGTTTTAATTTACAAATATATACCACTCTCTAATAATTATTTCATTAGAAGATTATATTTTATATTCATTTTTAATTAGAAAAATATTATTTTTATATTTTAAAGTGACTAAAGTATGCGAATATTAATGAAATAAATTTTAAAAACAGATTATTAACAACTTTCACATATTAAATAATTTTTTATTCCAAATATATAAAATAGCTTCTTAAAATAAATAAGTATGGCGATATTGGGTCACCTTGGCCTAGACCCTAAGTTGGCCTCCACAAATCCTCGAACTTGTCCGTTAAACTTGAAGGAGAAGGAGATGCTTAAGACGCAACTCGCAATTCTCACACATCCACCTTCTTCATGAGACTTTCTAGGAATGGCCATTCGACGCGGTCATAAGGCCTGCTCATATCCGTCTTAAGTGAAACCATCATTTCCTCCCCATTCTTCCCTTCAAATAATGAAAGACTTTAGATTGCAATGATCGCATTGTCTCAGATATTCCTTCTTGACACAAAAGCGCTCTGCTCTAGAGATATAATGGTTAGAAGCATCGGCTTTAGACGGTTCGCCGTCATCTTGGAGATGATCTTATATATGACATTGCATAGACTTATCGGCCTAAACTCAAATGCCTTCTTTGGTTCCACTACCTTGGGAATCAAGGTCATGACGGTCTCATTGATTGCCCCCAAATCTGCATTCCCGCCCCACCATAATTGAATGAAACTCACAACCTCACCTCCAACAACATCCCAAAACTTTTGAAAAAAAAATACGGACATTCTATCGGTACGGTTCCATCTCGTCATTCGCACGGTACCCTTCCCGGATTTCTGGGTTGGTAAGACTTATGAAGGTGCCGACTTCCTATTCCGGTGAAATAGATGCATGTGCCGACTTCATAGGTCGACATTCTGGGTGCCAAGTTCTCGTCGACTTTTAGTTTTGTGCTATTAATTAAATAGTTTGTTCCGTTGGTATTATTTGGGGCTCATTTGTATTGGGCTTGGCCCACTAGTTGTGTTATATTTGGGTCTTCTTTGTATTGGATTCGACCCACTAGTTGTGATATATACAGAAAAATCATTTTTTCCCTCCACTAGCCGGCAACGGCTGTTGATTCTTCGTCCCAGTCTGTGTCGCCATCCACCTCGCCCACTTAGGGAGCCGACCCCATGCATCCTACGAAACGTTGGCCGTGCAAATAACCACCCCAAAAAACAGCATACATTCTATTCGGTACAAAGGTAAAAAAATGTCATAAACATCATCAAAATTTTGAGAGAATCGTAGCTATGTGTTTTTTTTTTTTTTTTTGCCAAAATGACCCTATAATTTTACAATATTTTATAGAGGAAATGGTACAAAATAGACCAAAATTTGGGCCAATTTGCAAAAAAACACCTAGCGGGTCCAAAAAGGCCTAGTCTAAACCCGTCTACTCCAAGAAAAAAAAAAAGGTGTCCCTATATACACCGCAAATCCGCGGTTTAGAGCTACTAATCAACGTCGGATTCGACGTTGCAACATTAATTATATTACAACGTCGGATCTAACGTTGTAATATGTGAAGTGAAGGATCGGATCGGGCCGAACCGGGCTAACAACGTCGGATCCGACGTTGCTAGGGTAAAAAAAAATTCACACCCACTCACCCACCCACACTCACAAAAAAAAAAAAAAAAACGACGTCCAAAAGGACGTTGCAAATAAAAAAAATTCTTTTTTTTAATATCTTATATTAGGCCCGATCTCACCCGTATTAGCACCGTTCAATTTGACGTTGTAAAACGTCAAATTGAACGGTGTAGGCCCGATCCAACGTTGCTACAACGTCGGATCCAACGTTGCTACAACGTTGGATCCGACGAAGTATTTGCGGTGTATATAGGGAACGCGAAAAAAAAAGAGCCAGTGAGGCTGTAGAAGGTGAGCCCTGGGAAAAACCCTAAAGTCAAGACCCGCCGCCTCCACCATGAGCCAAAGATCCAGCAGGAAGAAGATGGATTCCGGTCCGCGAACTCCGCCAAAGATGAAGAACTTTCAAAGATCCTTCGCTGCCAACAAGTTAAAGGCAGAAATCGCCTCAAATTGGGCGTTGAAGAAGAAGAAAATGGAGCTCAGAGATGGCCAAAAGCTTGGATCGATAAGGTACTAAGGTTTCTCCTCCTCGCTGTTTTTTTTTCGATCTTGATTCTAGATCTCTGGTTTTAGAAAGGAAAAGAAGAAGTATTTACATAAAAAAAGAAACTCTGGAAGCTAGATCTAAGAATTTTCGGTTTGGAGTTGACAATTCATAGTGGATTTGATTCGATTTGAACCAAATTCAAATTCAACCTATTGAATTCTTAAAACAAAGAGATCGAATGTTTACATGTTTAATACTATGTATACCTTAATAATACCCTCTGAAATTCTATCTCCAAATTAAATCTAAGATATTGTTGAAAATTCTTGCAGATGGTTGTGTTCTTAATTGGTTGTGTTCTTAATTATACTTGAGAAAAAGGCCTAGCAATTCAGATCATTTATCTCCTTAAATTGGAGATATCGTTGTTCTTATGCAATTTGAACGTATAAGGACTTGATCCGTCTTCAATATGTATATTAATTTGTCTTCGATCATTCGGTTTCAGGATGACTTTGCTTCTAGGACCTCCAGGTTAAGGGAAAACAACATTGTTGCTTGCTCTAGCAGACAAACTTGACAAGGATCTTAGGGTATATATATATATTGTCACTATATATATTGTTTTTGTTTGCGCTATATATGATGATTACTAGGCACTTAATTGGGCATTGTACAATATATCAACCGGCACGATTTTGAGCAGGTAAATGGCAAGATAACCTAATGTTGCCACGAGTTCAATAAATTCGTTCCTCGTAAGATCTGCGTATATATCAGCCAAAATGAGGTCCACATTGGAGAGATGACAGTTAGAGAAACTCTCGATTTTTCTGGTCGATGCTTAGGTGTTGGCACTAGATATGAATTGTTGACTGAGCTAGTAAGATGAGAGAATGAAGCGGGAAACAGACCCGATCCTCATATTGATGCATTCATGAAAGCCGCAACAATGGAAGGCCAGAAACACGATCTTGTTACTGATTATATTCTTAAGGTACAATACAGTGTGTTCTTCACTAACTATGATGCATCCTAATTTGCTAAACTGTTAGAAATCTGTGAAAGTTAGCCCTATATGTCATTCACTGTATGTAATTGATTCCGCCATATTCGACTATGTTTACTTGGAATTGGTAATTGCATTTGGCAAAAGAAAACTTGGATGCAAACTAAACTACTCACATGGAGAGCACTTCAATGTGTGAACCCCTTGTACTCTGGCCTCGATGTGAACCCCCTTGTAATATGGTCAGTTTTATCTTTGTACTCCATATCTTAATATTCCTCAAAATGCTTTTTCAAGCCTCTCTTGTAATGCTACCATCCTTTATACACTATTTGTTTGTTGTGGTGGTACAATGACTAGTGTAAAGTGTATTAGTAGGTGACATCGGTAAGGTGTTGAATTTCTCAGTTAGCTAGTTATAGCTGTCAGTAGAGGCAATAAGGGGTGATGCTGTTATAACAACCCTCGGCTATATGTATAGCTTAATGTATTTGTAAATAGTCTATTAGCTCAATTGGTAGAGCATTGTGTATGCACACAAAGATGTGAGTTCGACTCTCACATAGGCTAATGCGGAGTATGTGTTCATATATCTCTAGACTTATACGATTGAACATGGTAGGAAATATATACACTAGTGGCAGGACAAATTTGTGAATCTGGCAGGACAAATTTATAAATATCTTTGAACTTATTAAATTATAATCTGGTAGGAAATATATACACTACTGGTAGGACAAATTCATAGGCTTATAAAATTATGAACATGGTAGAAAATATATATACTAGTGGTAGGACAAACTTGTGAACCTGGTAGGATAATTTTTTTTTTTTTGTTCTCGTCATCTTTGTGGCAGTTAAAGTGGAAATAGTTTGGAATTAAAAGGATGAACTAGTACATTAGTTTCAAAAGGATGAACCAGTACATTAGTTTCAAAAGGATGAACTACTACATTCTTTCTCCCAGGAAGCCTACAACTCACCTTTGATTTTTTCTGACCATCAAACGAGTGTTTTTACTTCACTAGATTATTTCTCACATATGCTAATGCAGAGTATGTGTTCATATCTCTCTGGACTTATACGATTATGAACATAGTAGGACATATTTGTGAAATTGGTAGGAAATATACGATATTGGTATGATAATAATGTAATCACCGAAATTCCTAAGTGTAGAATTAAGTAAAAAAAGTATCAGGAAACTTGAAAACTAATAGTAGGATATATAGATGGAAACTAATGGTAGGAGACAATAACGATATTGGTAGGATCATAATGGAAACTCAGTAATTCCTGTATAACTTGACACTAATGATAGGATAGATACACACTGATGGTACGATATATTTATACTATTGGAAAAATGTAAATGCATAATTGACTTTATGAAAAAAATGAATGATGATGAATCTCAGAAAAGCAAAAGGAGAAGGCAGGCTCCACAGACAGAAACTGAAGTTATATGAACCACAAATGCAAAAGCTATACATGGATATATCATGTGTGATGATGAATCTCAAGTTATGGTCCCTATCCTGGATAAAGTTAGTGCTGCACTGAAAGACAAGATCCAAGTAGTGAGTTCGACTTATATGATTGAACATTTGTGATGATGAATCTCAAGCTATGGTCCCTATTAGCTCAATAGCATTGTGCATGCACACAAAGATGTGAGGTTGACTCTCACATAGGCTAATGCGAAGTATGTGTTCATATCTCTATGGACTTATACGATTGAACATGGTAGGAAATATATACACTAGTGGCAGAACAAATTTGTGAATTTTGTAGGACAAATTTATGAATATCTTTGAACTTTTAAAATTATGAACCTGGTAGGATATATACACTAGTGGTAGGACAAATTTGTGAACCTGGTAGGATAAATTCATAAATCTCTATAGGCTTATAAAATTATGAACCTGGTAGGAAATATATACAGTAGTGGTAGGACAAATTTGTGAACCCGGTAGAACAAATTTGCACTATCCTCCGGAGAAGTAGATTCTTGCATGATTCGTTAAGAGTACACAATCCATGTCAGTAAAAGGGGAAAACAGATGCAGAGAAAGGTTCAGGCAGTGGATTTGGATATGGTGGATTCTAAGGTCAATTGTGCAGTTGCTTTCTATATTACATTCAAGGCTATCATATGTGTGTTGTTGTACTTGTAGTGACGGTTCTAATGATGTTGTAGATTGTTTTTTGATGCTTTTTTTTCATTGAACTGATTTCTGATGGTTTGATGTCTGTATTCTCAGTATTAGAGTCGAATATCAGGAGTTTGGAAGATGATAATGAAACTGTCCGTAGGATAACAAATGGTAGAAGAGATACACCCTAATGGTAGGATGATAATGTAATCACCGAAATTCATAAGTATAGAACTAAGAAAGTACGGAAACTTGACATTTATGGTAGGATAAATACACAAATATGGTAGGATAAATGGAAACTAATGGTAGGATAAAACAACGATATTGGTAGGATCAGAATGGAAACCTAGTAATTCCTATATGACTTAACACTAATGATAGGATAGATGCACACTAATGGTAAGATATATTTGTACTATTGGAAAGATATAAATGCATACTCATCGCCATTGATGAGTCCGAGAGAGTCTGAGATAGCAGATCAAAGTCGCTACTGATTCCTGGTACTTTCTGACTTAGTTCTACACTTAGGAATTGCGGTGATTACATTATTATCCTACCAGTGTCACTGTTAAGGTCATCAAACTTCTCTTTCTCCTCGATCGAGCTTCGAACCTTCTCATCCGCCCCTCCTCCTCCATCAAGACCATCATCCAAGTCTTCTTGCGTGCTGGCCCCGGTTAGGAGTATTTCCACTGGGGTAGGAAACGAGAGGTCGTCCGCCCCTTCGGAGTCTTCGGACTGATGTTCACTCGAGATAGTGGAAGGGCTTGGAGGGGATTGGCAGTAGCCCGCCAAAACAGCTACTGTCAATCCCCTCCAAATTATCTCCAAAATGTATATTATTGGTAAGACGAGCGTCCACCAAGCCATCAGACTAGTTTTTCAATTCGTTGGGAAAAGTTTTATATCATGTATAGCAATATATGGTTTCATGGCATCAGATCAACCCCTTAAAAGTTGCCAGTAATATCTTAAGTCATGCTTCTCCCACATCATTGCATAGCATGCAAAAAGCCTGCTACAGAACTCATCAACTTTGACATTGTGATAAATTCCAAGAATCCATTAGCAGATTACATTCAGGTTAATTGGGTGCAAAGGTGGACAATATTCCACCATTAATTCAAAACAAAGTTTCAAACAAAAGATTATAATCAAACCAAAGTTGTCAACAATTGATCCTTAGTATAGATGTACAAAAGCAAATTGCAAATAAAATATGTTTAGCAACATATAAACAATCAGCAGGAAACCCAACCTCAGGAGCGAGATAGCAAGGGCGTCTTCCCCCAGTATCAAAGAAGAAAGAAAAATCTGACGGGTCGTCATCAGGTATATATGTTGGTTTAAACGATGCGAAGTCAGCCAGGTAAATCCAACTATGCTAAAAAATTCAGAAATTTTATTTATAGGCATTTAATCGAACACTTTGAGTGCACCAATGTTTCTTATATATATAGCATGATGGGTACGACTTGCTAATCGTAGAGAGGTGGTTTAGAGAGGAGGTCTGTCTATATGCTACAAGCACAGATGAAGAAGCAACTCTACCAAGATCAGATGAGGTCTTACAGATTGGATTCTCTGGGAGGAGATTGAGACAAAAACTAATCAAAGCTCCTACTAATCGTTGAAATAAAAGCTGAAAAGTTTCGAGTTTGACTCACCTAAACTCACGACGGCGACAGAAGCAACAAGAGGAAGCTCGGAAATACTAAACGCCGGCAGGATGTGAAGCGAGTGCACCAATTATCCTCCAGAACAAGGAAATGCCCAAGCGCTTGGCATTTGCGTTGGGAAAAATTACAGTTTTTTATCTAAAGAACGTGGGAAAATTAGGAAAAACAAGCCGCTAAAAAATTTTGGGGATGCTGCAACTATGGGGAAAGCCCTAGTATTTGTTTGTCGGATCTCTATTTTAAATATTAGATTGGGAAACTGTTGGGCCAAATTTTAGCCCAATATTCCCCAAAACTCCCATTTTGTAACAAATAACCTTAAAATAACATTTTACCCACCAAACACCCTACCGGGATTATTTTGTCAAAAAAATCTCAACCTCTTCCATCCTCATAACTCACACAATAATCTCCATCTCATATAATCCTTTAAAAATAATCTCCACCCATTAAAAAATAACCTATTGCCAAGCACGCCCTTAGTCAAATTCCAATGTACTTAGTCTAGCTTTGCAAAGTTTTTTTTTTTTGGTTTAGTTTTGCAAATCGTCCTATTTTATACCGTACGTAGTAATATTATTTTATTATTTTTAACATATTGATTGGTACGGATATAAAATGTGAGTGAAAGATGAAAGAGATAAGCCCGCAAGGCCAACCAGGAAGACCCTTCCCAATCCCTTTACGCCCCCAAACGCGCCACCAACACCGGCTTGGCCTCTGAGAGGGCGTGGGGGGAGAGAGAGTGACGTCAGCAGGAAAATCCATTTGTCATGCCGCTCTATCTTTCTCTCTCCTTCCCCTCATATTCCTCTCTCCTCAACCACCATCACCACGACGCCGGTGATGGCGGCGGTTGCCGTTTTGCCGCTCCCGTTTGCGGCCTTAAACCCCGTAGCTTAAGCCTTGGAAAGAGGAAAATCCACGGTTTGAATCGGTTTAGGGTACTGTTGTCGTCTTCTGATCCTGCTTCCTCTTCGTCTATTGATGGCGCTGGCGCTGGCGGCGACGCCGCTGCCTTTGGGGACGTTAGCGAGAGCGACGGTGAAGTGGAGGTTGATGTAGGGGATGATTCGGTTCCAGAAGTTTCTTCTGTTGACAGATGGGATGTTTTAGGTCTCGGCCAAGCTATGGTATTGATTTTCTTGAACCATTTCCTAATTGCTCTCATTTTTGTTAAAATTGTGAATGGATTTTGTTTATCTTAGTGGAAGTTTGAGTTGTTGGTACTTGCAGTCATCTTTGTTATTCCTATTATGAAATCTTGCTCGGTTTTCATTATCTTGTCCTGTTTGTTCCCTGCGGGTTTTCAGTGGAGGTATAGTCTATATTTGGAAAAAATTCAGTTTAGTCATGCTCAAAAACGATGACCCATTTGGATTGAAGTAGATATTAAGGATGATTATTGTTTTTGCTTCACTGTAGCACTCGAGTGTAGAAGGTTTTTGCTTCATTATAACAGATGTACAACCTTGAAAAGTTCTATCCTCATAGAATATGTTCCTTGTGGAAAGGAGATTAGTCATTAAAGCTATCCTCAAAATGTGAAAATGCTGATTCTTCGTTGTAACTTGTTAATGCAAGATTGTGTTTCATTACTTTCATGTTTTTCACTTTTCATGCTTTCTGTATTCTAAAGGAAAAGTTAAGGGGCAAAGGAATAATTTATTATTTGCAACCATTGTTTTTTGGTAAGAATCATTTTCAACAATTGAGAGTGAATTATAGTGTAAATGTACCAACAGAAATCACTGGTGGGATGTTGATAAGTGATACCCCACTTGGTTTCCATGTCGGTTGAGAGGAATGACTCAAATGGAATCACACCCAAAACATTAAGAACTACGGGACTTGGTTGCTGGTTGAATACTGCCTTTGTTATAAACACGGGAAAAACAAGAGTTGTCCTTATCCTGTTTTCCTCTACCTTTCGATAATCAAAATGTGTGGAGCTTAGCTTGTGGGTTGCTGATTCAAAGCGTTACTGTTTTTTTTTTTTTTTTTTTTTTTGCATTTTATTGCTCTTTATTTGACTTTCTTGTACTTGTCTTGTACTCTGAGCTTGTAGGTTGATTTCTCTGGAATGGTTGACGACAATTTTCTTCAAAAGTTGGGATTAGAGAAGGGTACGAGGAAAGTCGTGAACCATGAGGAAAGGGGTAAAGTATTGAATGCAATGGATGGCTGTAGTTACAAAGCTGCTGCTGGTGGATCCCTTTCCAACAGCCTTGTGGCTCTTTCAAGGCTTGGTAGTCGGAGTGTAGGAGGGCCTATTCTAAATGTTGCAATGACAGGCAGCGTTGGTGGTGATCCACTTGGTGGATTTTACAGGTACTTTGACATTTATGAAGTGATCTAATACCTTTGGCCAACTTATCATGTTTTGTTATTAGAGTCTAGAGAGAGCAATGTCTAGTTTGGCAAGTTTCAGCCTTCCTGTTGTAGGTGTTCTTAAATAGTTATATGTGAGTGAGTTGTAATGAATTTAACTAGTGAAGGTTTGACGATATCAGCTTATTTATATGATTAAGATAACGGATTACCACAATTTTGACACTGTGAAGTGTGATATCCAGCAACTACAAGCTAACTCATTGGTTCCACCCTCCAACTAAAGATAACCCATTACTAACTTTGCCACTGGGAAGCAATCTTATCACTTTCATCACATAAAAATAAACAAAATTAAGAAGTGAAGATTGAAGTATACTGCATGTTTATTTTACTAGCTATAATTCATTGTAATATTTATGGATCCTATTATAGCGTCCTAAAAACTAATCTGCTTACTTTCACACAAATTGTTCTTCTCAGGGCAAAATTACGTCGAGCAGGTGTGAATTTTCTTTCTGCCCCAGTGAAAGATGGGACAACAGGAACAGTTATAGTTCTCACAACCCCTGATGCGCAGCGGACAATGCTTTCATATCAGGTTGTGTTTTCTGCTAATTAGCAACTTTTGTGGATGCTAGGCAAGGGAATCTCATTTTTATGTCTTTTAGTTTAGTGCTAATTGTGTTCTGGGTCTATGAGTAACACTCTCTCGACTTGTTGTTTGGCATTGATTTCTTCCCTTAAGAGTGTTGGAAATGGCATTATTAAGGCGTTTTTAACTTCAAATTTTACATGTCAACATTCTGATTGGTTATTTAGGCACACAAGTAAATTTCATTATTTTTAAATGGGCAAATATGTGAAAGACTAATTAGCAACCCTGGCATACCAGATAACTCAATCATTCTATAATAATCAACATGGAGTGCAGTTATGCTCCTCTCCATTGTCCTTCTCAGCCCTGGATTTGCACTCGGTGCTCTAACAAGCACATCATTCAATATGCCCTTCACTTTTGTACTGGATGATCAGCTCCACCGTTGAAATATTCCTTGTCATATTATGTAGCAAGAATAGTTTTACCTGGCCTATTCTAAAAAATTTCTTTGATGAATGTCTCTTGATCTTCACAAAAAATACATTGGATGGTTCCTGCCTCTTGCAGTTGATTTTTTTTTCCCTTCTTTTGTGGATTTTTTGTGGGTATGTGGTCTTCTGTATTGACCTAACTAATCCCACATTCCCACTGGGGCTGGCCTTGATGGACCACTGGTACACGATGAACCTTTTTGTTTACATGGAGGGTTCCCCTTGTGATATGACCGGCATCTGGACTCCAACTGATGATTTCAAAGGATTTCCTTTGGCATTTCCCAGTGTTAAACCAATTCAGCTAGCCACTGCTTTCCTGTTGCATTTTTCACACAAGGGGGAGATATTGCTTTCTTAATTACTTCATATGGTGTATCTGTTATGGCTAACCACAGGTATAACTTCTCCTTGGTGTGACCAAGTATATTGAGATTGCCTAGGTGTAGGGCGTATCTGCCCCTTGCCACTTACCTTGTGTATCTAGTTGCTTTCTGCAGTTAAATATATCTCTAACAACCCGTGATTCTTGGCATGGTGTGGGGGGGTTACGTCTTTATGATAACGGGCTTCCAACTTGCTTGGATAGTTGGATCTACTTGATCAGAAGCTTCTCTTTCTTGAGATTTACCTCCAGATCGATGCACCCATGTCAGTTTTCCAATTTCCAGCTTCCACAATGGCCAGCCTCCCTCTTTCTTCCGTGCAGGAGATGCTATCCCAGTTAGTATATGCTCTCCTTCAAATATACTATATGCAGATTTGGTTGAAATGGTTAATGACAGCTTCAAGAAGCTTGAAGATTTGGTACCAATACTCAGTAGTTACCTTGAATATCTGACCTTTCCAGCTGTAAACTACTAATGTAAGAAATATATTTGGCAATCCAATCTTTTCATTCTGACTGTTATTTTGTCAATCAACCAAGCATATTATGTGATATAGATTTATGTTATATATAACTTGTGGACTTCACACTTGTTCCTGTACATCTAAATCATCTTTGCATCTACTTTTCTTGTACATTTTCTTCTCATCATATCATGCGAAAGATGCGTGTATACTTGGACCTATTATCTAAAATTTCTCTCAGAGTTGGGAGGTCCACTGAATTATACTAGTGAGTGGAGCTTCATCTGTGTACTTGTTCTGTCATCTGGAATTTCCACTTTCAACTATGATGCAGCTGTGTACAGTTTGTGTCCTTGTTTGATCAATACTGGTGGGCATTGGTCCACTGTATTGATAAGTACTCTGTATTGATTTTCATATTTAAGTTTTATTAAAACTGTTCATCGTATGATTGATTCTAGGGAACATCTTCCACTGTCAACTATGATGCGGCTCTGTCCAGTGGAATTTCCAAGACAAGCATACTAGTTGTTGAAGGATATTTATTTGAATTCCCCGATACAATCAAATCCATTATAAGAGCCTGCAAGGAAGCCCGTAGCAATGGAGCATTAGTTGCAGTGACTGCGTCAGACGTTTCCTGCATTGAGAGTCATTATGAAGATTTCTGGTAAAAAAATTGATTTCATATAAACACAAGTGACAATTGTCTTTTTCACCTTGACTTGAGTTCTTGGTTTCACCTGAAGGCACATCATACCTTATTTTCTGTTTGTTTTGCAGGGAAATAATAGGCAACTATGCCGATATAGTGTTTGCAAACAATGATGAAGCTAGGTCGATCTGTGATTTCTCTTCCGAGGAGACCCCCCTCTCAGCCGCAAGGTATTTGAGCCATTTCGTGCCTCTTGTTTCCGTTACTGATGGCCCAAGGGGATCGTACATTGGCTCAAAAGGGGAAGCCGTATACATACCTCCTCACCCATGTATACCGGTGGACACATGTGGGGCCGGAGATGCATATGCATCCGGACTCTTGTACAGTGTACTGAGGGGCGTCTCAGATCTTAAAGAGATAGGAGGGTTTGCAGCCAATGTTGCGGCTGTGGTTGTCGGACAGCAGGGGACTAGGCTATCAGTTGAAGACGCAGTCAAATTGTCAGAGTCTTACACGATGACATCTCGGCCTTCAAAGCTTGAGATTTGATAGATTCTGGTGAGTCTAATTCTTTACCTGTACTAATGTGCACTCTGTTCATAGCCATTCCAAGTTGCTGTTATTTGGTGGTCATTTTTTGTACAGTACAGCTAGTCTTCTGCTTTCGACCTTGTTTGGGTCTGTCTTTCCAAGATATTCCCTGATCTTGTGAGAGCTCAACTAAGCTGTCAGCCCAGACAAATACTTCAACTATAGGAACCCGATTTGTAATTGATACGAAACCAATGTGATCCGGCCTGACAAGTCTATATTTCGGGTTACAAACTGCACTCGAGAAGCTTTGGATAATGTTGATCCTGTCTTATTTTCTTGATGTTGGTGTGTTTTGCTCATAAAATGTCATTCATTCCCAGTATTAGCCTTGCATAGAGCAATGGAAATTGATCTAGTGATGGATGGGTCGAGTAGAAACAGTGAACAAGTGCTGGTAAAATAGCACTGTTTGATGTGCTGATTTCTGATAAGAAGGTAGAATTGAATCATTGATAAGAAATAGTCTATAAAATGAAGATGTTTAATTTGCCTAATTTACACCCAACAGAAGATCATACAAGAAACTATTGCATGCAATATTCAGCATTGTGTGTAGTCTGCTATGAACTCTAATCTCTTGTTAACAAAAAGAGAGTCACCAATCAACTCACCTTGGTTCGGATTACAATACAACATTGTTCAAGCATGGATACCCAAAGGTCTATCCCCCCAATCAACTCACCTGAACAGAGGAGATGAACTGCAGTTTGCACAAATAACTTTGGAATATCATAAACTCTGTGCCCCCAATAAATTCTAGGATACCCAAAGGTCATTTTAAAGTCGTATCATTTTGGGCTTGAGTTGTGCGAAACTAGGATTATGATTTAGGCCCTTTTGCATAAATAGACCAAAAAATGGGTCATTTTGCTAAACTAGACATGTCCCCTTTTTATTGGCTAGGGGTAGAAAGTGGTATATTTTTGCAAATGCAAAAATACCACCGGGAGAGGAAGTAGTAGGTGAAGGTGGGGCCTACACTGTAGCTGTCAGTAGCCGTCGGTGACATGTGGCACCAAAAGGCATCCTCCGTTCATTTAAGAAAACTGTAGACTGCCCATCTTACCAATAGAATTAATTGGTAGTCAGTAGCTGTCGGTGACATGTGGCACCAAAAGGCATCCTCCGTTCATTTCAGAAAACTGTAGACTGCCCATCTTACCAATAGAATTAATTGGTCCTACCAATTAGGGGTGGAATTGGTACAATACCAATTATTTTTTGTCGTTACCACGTGCCAACCAATTATAATTGGTAATCTTAAAATCCAAACCATTACCAACCACCGAAGGGCTTGTACCAACTAAATTGGTAACCAATTAAATTGGTTGGTACATGTTGGTAATGATAATTTACCATGTTTTCTGTGTTGAAGAAAAAAAACATACAAATAATCAAAGGCAATACAACTTATTTAAAATTTAAAATTCATTAGTAGCAACATAAATATTTCAATTGTTCATACATTTAAGCACAAAAGCAATATAAAGACTTAATTAAACCCGATAATATTCAAAATAAAATGTCTACTAGATTCCGAATAACATTTAGGTTTTAGTCTGAACTGAGGCCGAGCTAGCATACCTCCCTTGATTAAAAGCATTTTCTGAAAATAACAAATATAAAAAGAAATCAAGTTAATAGATAATACTTACTCCGTATTAGTTATTACTTAATATCAAAAAAAAAAAAGGAAATAGGTATTAGTAGTTTAGTACTAATTAACTTGAATAAAAAAGAAATAAGAGTGGAAGGTCAGTAATGAACAAATATAAAAAAGGTTGAACAACAGCAATATCAGACAGCAATAACGGCAAATAGGTTGAACAACAGCAAAAAAATTAATTGAAATAGGTTGAACAATAGGTTGAAAAACGTTACTAATGAAATAGGCTGAACAACAGCAAAACTGCAAACTCCCTATAAGGAACATCAATATCAAAGAGTAATAACAGATAGCAATAACAGCAAGCTAACTAGCTGTAACGAACAACAATATCAAAGAGTAATAACAGACAGCAATAATGAAATAGGTTGAACAACATCAATAACAGACAACAATAATGAAATAAGTAATAGATTTCTAAGTTAGCAAAAAAACTTATTAGATTTCTAAGTTATAGACAATATCGTTGTTTTCATTATGATCCTACCAATATGGTTGTTTTCTCCTACCATTAGTTTCCATCAATCCTACCATTCTGATCCTACCGATATCGTTGTGTTCTCATACCATTAGTTTTCATCTATCCTACCATTTTTGTGCATCTATCATACTAATTTAAATAGCTTTCAAGGAAAATCAACCTAGAAACCGTAGCAAATTATTTTCCACATTTTTCAGAAAAACAACCAAGGGTAGAGGGTTTCTAGTCTACAACAGAAGATGAAGGAAACCTAAGTAACCTTATATATATAATCCAAGGGTAGAGGCTCTAATTCAGTCTTTCTAGCATTGAATTAGATTGGATTCATGAATTTTGATTGATAGAAATTGGATTGAGATTGGGATTTATGGATTGGTAATTGAGATTGAGATTATGGTCAATTCACGCCTCAATGATTACTAGTCTGGGATTTGTGGATTGGTCAATACTAGTTCTACTTCTTTGCCAATAGTACAAATATATCTTACATTCGTGTACATCTATCATACCATTAGTGTCAAGTTATACACTTAGGAATTTCAGTGATTACATTTTTATCATACCAATATCGTATATTTATCCTACCAGGTTCACAAATTTGCCCTACCACTAGTCTATATATTTCTTACCAAGTTCATAATTTTATATGTTCAGAGATATTCATAATTCATAAATTTGTCCTACCAGATTCACAAATTTGTCCTACCATTAGTGTATATATTTCCTACCAGTTCATAATTTTATAAGTTCAGAGATATTTATAAATTTGTCTTACCAGATTAACAAATTTGTCATGCCACTAGTGTATATATTTCCTACCATGTTCAATCGTATAAGTCCAGATAGATATGAACACATACTCCGTATTAGCCTATGTGAGAGTCGAACTCACATCTTTGTGTGCATACACAATGCTCTACCAATTGTGCTAATAGACTATTTACAGTAATGAATGGGCTAACCATCTCCGAACCCAAAAGAAGGAATCAAGTTGTCATCATCAAAGGGAGACAAAGTGCGTCCGATCCACCCTTGGTATATTTTTCTCGTCCATACTCCCTAACCCCTGAATTTGCTTCCTAACCCCTGAATTCAATGACTTGTAAAATGCACTGGTTTATCCTTGGTATATTTTTCAATTCCACATAGGTCACAGACAAGTCATTGAATTTAGAGTTTTTATAGCTTTATACATTCCCTAATTCCAACAACGCCCAAAGATTACTTGAATTTCACACATACGCATAAAAAAATCAATCTTTCTTACTTTACTTTGCTCCTTCTTTAAAGCAAATAATAACCCACATGTAAATCATTACTCTTAAACAACAAACGAAAGAAAGAAAGTACCTTGGGAGTTGGGAGGAAATCTACTAATAGGGGGGAAACTACTGTTACTTTACTTTCTTTTTCAACTCCATAGTGTATATGAGAATTCAAAGAGCTACACTTCTACGTGCAAACAAATGAAATGGGGAATGATCGGATACATACGAAGTATATACACAAACTAAACAACAATGAAAGAGGATAAAACACTAAGGATATATAGAATCGGATGCAAAAGTAAACAAGAATCTGCAGAACAAACATATCATGCAAAATGACCATAACTATCCTACCAAAGGTACAAAGAAATGAAAATAGGCAAAGATATCAGTCGCGTGAGCATCAAACAAGGGCTCCTTGGTAAGTAAATCTCAAACAAAGCGACATCAGCATAGAAACAAAGTTGCATAACAAAAGAAAGAAAAATGGACTACGGTGTTTAACTAGATGATTTTCACCATAGGGGAGGGGGTGGGGGAAATGATTAGAGCATCCTAGAGGTAATTTCTCCACCCTTATTAAAATTAGGGAATGAAATATGGGAAAAGATAATAAATTTTGTATGAAAAATGAGAGATGAAGGGTAATGATTAGAATAGCGATCAATGGATTTTAACTTAAATATGGATTATATTTATAAAGACAATTATTACCTTTCTCTATACAAAAACAAATAGGAGTTAGTTTTTTTAAAATCTTTTGCAAAAATATATGTACACCTACACTTGTCTAATCCATTATGACTAAAAAAATCTCTTTTTAGTAAAGTATATCAATTCACATCTATTTCTTAATGATTTCATATACATGCTAATCTCAGCCCTTCAGTGGAGTGTTGGAAACGGTCAGACCATTCAATTATGGTCCCATAACTAGACCTTCCTAAAACCATTGGATTCCAGAATATTGCAACCTATATCGAAAGTCCTAAAGGGTATAAAGGTATCTCACTTCATCAAAACAGAAGATCAGTGGAACAAACCATTAATAACTGCCTCTTTAACAAATATTATGTCTAAAGAAGACATCGACTTAATAATGAGTATCACTCTGCCTAATAATCCAATGACATACCGTCTCTATTGGTGTCCAAGCAATAATGGATGGTTTTCAACTAGCTCTGCAAACTCCTTATTATCAGAACATTCGAGGTCGACCACTTTTAACCGTGATTGGATTTGGGATCTGGGCGTGCCACCTAATTAAGGTACGTCATTTCCTTTGGAAAATCTATCGTGATGGTCTTCCAACTACTCTCATATTACAAAAATCGCATGTGGGTGTGTCGTTTGGGTGTGCCTTCTGTGCTAACTCTTGTGAATCAGTAGCTCACTTTTTCTTTGACTGCCCTATGGCGACCAACCTTATACAAGCTTTACATATCCGAATTTTGAGGGCTCTTGCGATGGGTGTCGGAGTGGGTGCAGTTCTTCCACTTACCAATATCAAACATGCAATTGGTACCAAATCTTTTATAGAGTTAGCCTCAGCATGGTGGGCCTTGTGGTTTTTCATAAACCAATTAGTGTTTAACCACACCAACAAAGTAACTATAAACGAAATAATTCTGCTATATACTACAAGTATTCATTGCTGGAAACAAACAAAGAGACCGGAGGACGATCTCCCCATAACTTCTACTTCGATCTGGTCGGGGTGGTGATTGTCGTTCTGTTCGTCCGGGTGCTCATTTGGTTGATCATGCCGGGCATACTCGGCAACGCTCTGGGAAGTGGGACAAGCCTCCTATAAATTGTTACAAACTAAATTTCGATGGTTCAGTTTTGTCGGGCGGATCGGCGTCTTACATCGGGCCACTTGCACTAATGTCTTCGTTGTATTTGCTGAAAACCTTGGCCTCAAAATGGGTATTTTACGCGCAAAGGAAATGCAGATCTTAAACCTTCAGATCGAATGGGACAACTTACTGGTTATAAAAGCTTTACTGGGGGATTGGAACTGTCCCTGGACAATCGAGCTGCTACAATCGGATATTTTATTAGATATTTCGTCATTTTCTTATATTGCTATTCGTCATATTTTAAGGGAATCAAATGTCGTGGCTGACTATCTTAACTTGCTCGTAGTCCCCATGTATTCCCTGCCGACGATTGGTGTGAGGATGATCCAAAACTGCTTGTTCTCGTCCGAAATGATCGGATGCGTTAGGAAGGACTTCTGCTGCAGCCGACCCGACCTAATCTTTATTCAACGTAAAAAAAAAACATGCTAATCACTTGCTAAACCTTTTTAAAAAAAATAATAATCTTATAACACATTACTACTAATTAGTTGTGCGTTAAAAAAGTCTAAGGGTGTGTTTGGATTCCATTACATTTTAATTATAATGCAAATATTCTACCTCGTTTTATGTATACGTTTGGTTCTAAAAATATTTTTTTATTAAAATCGAAGTAAAACCGTAATTTAACCAAATAATCACACAAATCGAGATATAATAATTGCATTATAATTAATACGTAGTGGAATCCAAAAACACTACTCCCTCCGTATCGCAATACTTGTTGTTTTAGAGTGGTAAAGTTGTAGGTAATTAATGATTTCTCTTTTTATAAATTATAATTACTCATTTTAGGTATTTTAAGGTATAAAAGTAAAGTAAAGATAGGTTTTATTAATAAGTGTGCATAGAACTAAAACAACAAGTATTGCGATACGGAGGGAGTATAATTTAAACACCTTAAAAATTGTATTAACTAAACATCATCTTATCATTTTACATTATAAACATAATTTCATTTGGAATCCAAACACACCTAAAGCAAAATGGAAAGCAGTATCCAATTGCACCAAAATGTCCCTGAATCCACCAAATCAATAATACATTTGAGTTACGTGAGGAAATTTTGTTAGTGGGACATAAAAACTCTTGCATTTATGCATGCCTTGCCTACTCATAATAATATGTCAGGCAGTGCAAATCATGCTCATTTTTGCTTTTGTTTTGCCTTTGCTTTTACCTTTATTTTCTTTATATCATACTCCACCGTTTGTGAAAACCTGTTATTTTGGAGGTTCGATAAAACTATGTCATTTTAGATATTTTAGCTTCTATTTTACAAAAATACTCTTAACATACTTAATGGGTTGTAATTTTTAATAAAGTAAAAAAAAAAATAGAGTATAAAGTAAAAAAATAGAGTAATAAATGAGGATAAATTAGTAAAAAGAAGTATATTACGAGTATTGATTTTCTTAAAAATTGTGTAAAGAGTTAATATGACATATTTTTGTGAACGGATAAAGTATTACAGTATATATACTACATACGTTCAGAAATATATGTCGTTTGACTTTTTGACATGTTTTTTAAGTAGCTAAAACTATATAAAATATCAATTTTTTTAGTAATTTTTTAATATAATATAAATCTTATTAATAATAAGTGTCATATTATTAAAAAAAAATGTTAAAAAGTTACGTTTCGACTATATACACCGCAAATCCACACATCTCAAAAAGTCAAACGACATCTGTTTCGGAAGAATGTAGTACTCCGTATTATACACAGAGTAATACTACAGTTTTTCACATGGGTTATTGGGTTGTTTCTCTTTTGCTTTGGCCTGAACTTGTTTGTACCCTCAAGTACTAAAGTATACTCTCAGTAGTACGTAGCAGTTGCACGGCACCAAGTGCACCCCCACACCGCGTCAAAACATCACAGCCACACACGTGTCATCCCACACCAAAATCCCCTGTACCGCGTAGCAGACGATCATACCACCGCCCCCACATTGAGAAATACAGTACGTACCATTAAAGAATCATTCATTCTTTAAGTAAATGAAACCAATATAAAGCAGGGGAAGATGCGGTTTGTAATTCCTGCCTCATATCTCCTCCTCCCCACGACCAAATTCACTGATTCACATTCGCCTCCCTCTCCAATCCCTAATTCCCCTTTTTTCTTTTCTTGGGGGATTAATCTCTGTGAAAGCTACAATCTTCGCACAATCTTCTCCATTCCTAATCTGATTCCCCACCTAGGTCTACGACGACGACGACGATCAATCGCGCGAAATCGAATCGACAACGCCGGCGTTGAAATTGGAATCCAAATCGACAGCAGCACCGATCGAGATCTGGTGCGATTCATTGGCCCGACCATGGGAGTGCCGGAGATCAGGAACGGCGGCGAGAGGAACATGGCGATGGTGTTCACGTACGGGACGCTGAAGCGCGGGTTCTCGAACCACGCGCTGATGCAGGAGCTGATCGCGTCGAGGGACGCGGTGTTCGTCGGCGCGTGCCGCACGGCCGAGCGCCTCCCGCTCGTGTGCGGTCCGTACCGGGTGCCGTTCCTCCTCAACAAGCCCGGCGCCGGGGAGAGGGTTTGGGGCGAGCTCTACGCCGTCTCCAGGAAGGGATTGGTGAGGATGGACGAGCTCGAGGGGATCAGCAGGGGCCACTACGAGAGGCTCCCTATCAAGGTGGTGGCGGAGGAGGCGACGGAGGAGGAGGAGGAGGCGGTGGAGGCGGAGGCGTACTTCGGCCACCGGAGCTACGCGGAGGAGATGTGGAGCAGGAGCGGAGAGAGGGGATACGCGATTTATTCGGAGAAAGAGGCAAGAGGATACGTGAGGCGCAAAGATAGGCCACATAACCTCACCTTCCTGGATCACATCCGTATTTTTCTGGCATCTCCGTCAACTCCCGTTTAATTCGTTTCTGAGCTGTTCGGTTCGATTTGGGTCCTTTTTTCCCCTGCCTCCCCCTTTTTTTCAGCTCTTTCTGTTTTATAATTTCATTTGACGATGATAATAATAATAAAACAAAAATAGAACTCATAGTTAAGGACGTGTTTGGCATAGGAAGCATCTAAATGCTCATTGTTGCAACAAACACGGCTTAATAAGTTGAGTTCTGAATGTTATCTCAAACATTTATTTGTGGCTGAAGTTATGGTTCGTGGTGGGGTTTTATTTTAATTGTTATGTAGTTGGAAGTTATTCGGGCGCAATATGTGGTGATGTATTGTATATTTAGGGGTTATAAGGTTATTTGGATGGGCTTATAGATTGTTGTAGTGTTTGTTAGGGGTGTTTGTTGGCATCAATTTAGGGGCTGTTTGGAATGTAAGTTGAAATGATAATCCAAGCTTAAATTTATCTTGAATTCAAGCAAATAAGATCCTGCACAAGTTTGATGGTTAGAGTCGGCACTTGATATATCTAAACTTATAGCACTATGCAATGTAAGCGGCTGCAAATGCAATGAATTGCGACATGATGATGATACAACCAACCATCCAAGGCGATTAAAAGATGACATATGTGGTGGGAATTGGTCATACTCAAATAGTGTGTGTGGCTGATAAATTTGAGCTATAGAATCTTTGGTTGTGTAAGTCCACGGAGGGATAAATAAATGAGATTCCTGAAAGCGCTACTTGATAATTGACAGCGTGTGGTGCGGTGCGGTGCCCCTTTCAAGTACGGCTCTTTCGAAAATATGGTATCGTTTGATTATTCGATGGTACCGTTTGATTATTCGATTGTATCGCTTGATTATTCAATGATTTCGTTACTTATGTCATTTTAACAAATAACTAAAAAATATTCAATGATATCACTAGATTATTCGATTATATCATATGATTATTCGATGATATCGATACATTCGATATGTCCTAAACAAAATGGAATGCAAAAACTAGATATCAACAAAATTGATACATCCCTGGTGCAACAATGCAATTTAATTAAGCACAAAAAACCCAGTTTGTTTAGGACATGACCGAGGAATAATCAAACAGAGCAAAACCTAATCTGTAAAATCAAGAACAGAGCAAGCATAACTTGACCTCATAACTAAGAATCCTAAATCTAATAAACAAAATCTGTAAAATCAAGAACAAAACCTAATTCGCGATCGTCCACAAACTCTAACCCCCGAATACCAAAGATCCGCCATAGCCAGAGATACTAAATCAATTTCAATTGATTTCGCAATTTCAATCATGGATAGAGAAACCGCCGAGGAGCAGCGGCAGGAAGGTCGGCTTTGCCATCGCCCCTGCCACCCGCTCCGTGCGCCATCGCTATCACTTCGTAGCAATCGGCTCCGCGCGCGCCTTCGCCACCCGCATCGTCGTCGTCGTCCCTGCAACTGTCCTTGTCGTCATCTCCTTCCGAAACCGCCTCCGATCTCCCCTTCTGAAACTTGATGGAAGCCTCATGCATCTGATCTCTCCTTTAGGCTCCGATCTGGCGATCTCTCCTCGCCTCCACATCGCTCCGATCTCTCTTCGCCACCACATTGTCTGGGCTCTCCGCCTCCTTCAACTTCCGCCTCCTTCGCCTCCTCCAAGCCCTAATTAGTGCGAGTTTGCGACTTTTATGGCGCCTCCTCCAATCTGTGAACAAACACCGGGAACGAATACCAGAATCGCCTCTGCCTTTCTTCCACTTATCTCTCAATTGTTTTGGAATTCCCAAATCTGAAATGGAAAGATTGTGTAACGGCCCAGAATTATGATTTCCGGGTTACGTTTCAAGGGATAAAACCCCTTGTTCGGATCTTGCAATCCAGGTACGGGTCGAGGTTTCAAACTCATTTTAAGATTTGTAGAAAGAGGGATCTCAAACCCTAAAACCTCGAAGGGCCGTTGGGTACCCTTAACCTGTCCTAAGACTACGTCGTGGAAACCATTTCAAAACGGAAGTAAAGCGGAAGTAAAGTACAGATACAAGTGCCACGGCGGAGCCGGGTCAAAACGGAGTCAAAAGTATACTTCCAAACAATATAATCAGAGTCTGGTGAAGTCTATAACTCCCGCGCCCACTTTCCGCCGACAAAATGACCCGCGCAATAAGCAACAGCAACGATAGGATGAACATAATAATTCCTAAAAAAATTGATTTGGGGCGGGATCAGATCGATGCCCACTTTCTCTGCATCCCAACCATAAGCACACATATACGCTATACCTAATAAAGATGCTCTAATGCAGTACGAAATTCAAACACACTAGCATGCTCCTAGTTCATAATAATGTGCAGAAGTACTGTAAAGGGCCCAAGACAATGCCAAGTGACATATCCCTCTCCTACCTCCACCCCTTCCGACAGGCGGAGACTGGCCAGCTCGTGAATGCATTCATTCATAATAGGGCGGCACGCATGCCTAACCCGCTCCACCATAAAGCCCGCAGGCATATCATGATAATAATATAAGGAAGTACTCGATTGACTCAGGGTACCCGATGAGGCTGGGCTACCCTATGACCCTAGCAAAGACTTCTAGGACTATCACAGATAACGGCCGTTCTGTTTACATACGCACAAAGAAATAGAATGCTCAACGATCGATGCAACCTAGCATGGTACTACATGGCATGCTGATCATGAATGCAACACCTAGTATATCATGCACCTATAGCAGGGAATCACTCTATTCAATCTGAGTAAGCTCCGAAGAGACTTACCTGAAGATGCAGAACAACAATATAACACGAGCAAGGCCCAAATGAAAGTCCAAAGCAATCCGGAAGCAATACACACCTATCATCAAGTCATTTCCATAAGCTACCAGACCAATATTCATACACACGATTCCCAAGTTCTCAATATACTCAAAACCAAACGGTGATAAAACTATTTTCCAAAACCTTTCCGCTACGATCAACATTAACCAAAAATCATTTACTTCCAATCAACCCCATTGATAAAATCGTACCAACCATATTTTCCAAGCTCTTACATCCCAAATTAAGTCAACTCATATTCAAAATAATTTCTCAAATCATACTTGGCTAAATTCCGACATTTGACATTTAAACCTTAAAACCACTTTCTCAAAATCTTATTATAGAATTAATTCCGGCATTTTGGTTTCAACACATCAAATCCTTTAAGGAACATTTTCGAACGACTTAAAACATTTTCTAAATAATTTAGCAACAATGTTTATCTAAAATAAACATTTAAATAAATCCATCTTTATTAAACCATATTTATAAAGCAACATTTATCTATAATAATACCATAATATAATATAACCCATATATAAAATCTCCCAAAATACCCATCTTAACATATATAAATATCAAAATTTAAATAACAACAACCCATCAATTAAACCCAACATAAAAGGCCCAAAAAAAACATCCCAGACCCGGATTCGTTGCCCAGCCCAAACCGAAAGTAAAAAGGGGTGCCCAGGCTCTCAAATCTGACGGCCCAAAGAGAAAGACCCGACCCGCCCACAAAAGGAAAGAAAGAATCCAGAGCCCATACCCGATTTCCACAATGATGGAGCCCCAAACCCGAAACCCTTACCCGGAAAGCCCAGCCCAGCTAAAGGAAAAAAAAGAGGAAACGGATCTCAACCTGCCTCTTCCTCACAACGGAGAACAGACGACGGAGACGGAAGAAGCGGAACGAAACCCAGGCTCCGGGGTGACTCCTCTCCGACCCAAGCTCACCCCATCAGACCGACTCGACATCCCGACCACCCCGGCCCCGGTAAGACCCAAACGCGAGGGAAAGAAAGGAAGAAAGGAAGGATTACCGAGATCGGCGCGATTCCGACAGGCTCCGGCTGAAATGGCGGATTTCCGACCACCAGGGCTCGATGGGAGGTCGATTGAGGGCCTAGGAATGGCGAGAGTTGAGTTCGAGTGCGATTGAGGAGGATTGGCATCGAAATTGACGAGAAAACCGAAAACAGACCTTGAACGGAAAAGGGAAAGGGGGTTCTCGTACGGCGCCGGCGGCTCTCCGACCGCTCCTGGGTGCTCACGGCGGCCTGTCTGCGTTCTCGGATGTCGGAGGAGGCTGAGGCCGATGCTGCTTCTACTGCCTGTCCAGGGAGGAGGAGGTAGTGGCAGTGGTGCTCGGAACCGGAAAACAGGGAAGGGCCAGCGCTAATTGGCTCGTCTAGAGGGCTCTCCTGGCGGCTTCCTTGACCCGCCGATGTCGAGGGAGACGATGGAGAATCCTGCTGCTGCTGCTCGTCGGAGAACGGAAGGAAAGCGGAGGCCTTGGTGCTCGGATCACGGCAAGGGAAGCTGGTGGATGCGGTTGGTAATTTAATTAATACAAGGCTGCTGGGTTTTTCTGATTGAGCAGAGATGAAACAGGAGAGAGGGAGGGATTGGTTGTCTTTGTGGGATTTGGTGTGGGAGATGAAAGAAAATGAGGGCAGGAGGGTGGGTTCATAGAGACATAGAGTGAAATCTGAGCATAAGAGGACCACCTACAGGCTACAGCTGTACAATACAGGAGGAGGAATGAGATTCCGTCCTATCGACATCTGTGTGAGAGAGAGGAAAAGAGAGAGGGAGAGAGAGGGAAAAAGAAAATAAAGAGAAGAAAATAGGAGAGGAGAATTGAGGGTTGTTGTTTGTCCACTTGTGTTTGTTATTTTTCAATGGTCAAAGAATCTTACTTTTATGAAGAGAGAATTGTTGTTTGTTTCTCAAATGAAGGGGATCAAAGAATGAGGGAGGAAATGAGACGATAGGATAAGATGGGTTGGATCAATTGTAGAGATCTAGGTAAGAATTGGTGATAAGAGACGGAAAGAATTTTCGAATCCCGAGGAGATAGACGGATTCAATCGTTAAAGTTAAAAATTGGGCCGGAATTTGCTTTAAGAATTTCGAGCTCGATTCATTAAATTTATGACGAGTTTTTCTTAAATTATCCAAATTAAATTCATTTTATTTTATATATTTTTAAATAGTTATTTTAAAAATCCGGGCCTTTACATCATCCACCTCTAAAAACAAGTCTCGTCCCCGAGACTAAAACCAAAATAGAGCAGGGGATGAAGTTTGAAATTGATGAGTCCTAGGACCATGTCCAAGAATCTTGTAATCATCTCGGTTGCGTCTTCCGGGATCCTCACAACATTCTAGTCACGGTCGTGACATCTCCGATTGGCCTTGACAAGTATGCGATAAGCGCCCCTATCACATACTCGCTTCGACCTTTCGGAAGTACCACAACTCTCTACAATATCATCACTAGGTCTTAGCAAGCACCCTACAAGCGCCCTCATAAAATGCTTGTATCCACTTCGTGAGACGTTATAATATAAGCCCGGGTTAAAAGTGTCAAAAAGGGATTCCGAAATTGAAAAAGATTGGCCTCAAAATCGTTGAAATTCTCGATAACTTTTATTCCTTACAGATCTAAGCTAATCTTATTCAAAACCGTTCAAATCTGCAAATCCACGTTTAAACAAGCAGCTTACACAAAAACAAGTAAAATCGTATCGATCAAAATTTCGTCAAAATCCTCCAAAACCAAATCAGCTTCCCACACAACAATCAATCAAATTCAGAAGCTCGGAGGTGGAATCATCCACTTCTAAAGGCTAATCCCATATTCTCTTCCTAGGTTCCAGAATCAAATCAATCTATCAGTCTCAAATCAAGCAAGATTCACAAGCCATAAGCAATGCATAACTACATAACCAATCGATCCCCAACGAGTGCATCATACGACAAGTCTCAACATATGCCAACACAATGTCACAAGGTCACATCAACATCTCCTCATCATACTAAAGGTCCTAATATGCATCTATGACAAAATGATTACACACATCTCAATATCACACCAAAGTCATAAAAGGTAACCCTTACCATAGAGTCAACGAATCAAAACTCATTGTCAACACATCTACACAACAAGTCATGCCGTTAAGATTCGACAAAAAGGGAAGATCAACCAATATATCAATCATCAAGGTGTCAACATGCTCGAAAGACATTACTGTAACTCATCACAATATCATATAACATTCATTTAGTAATTAGGCACCATTATCTTACATATACAAGTCATATTCATACTCCAATTCATATTCATTATTTAACATATCCCTAGTCAGGCTTAATGACCATACAGCATAATATCATTCTTGATCGGATTCATCATAGTTGCTATCTAACATCATGCCAGCAAATATAATTAAATCACATAATCAAGAAAATTCTCACGTCATACCAGTCAATTTAAAACACAATTCCCCACTCGCCCATCTTCCTCTCTCAAGCCAAGACTAACCTCCTTCTAGACTCACCAACCTCAACTCAGTCAAAATTCCCTAAAGAAATCCCAATTCATTCCGATACTAGAATCTCGCTCCTCATTCCACCAAGCACTCTCACTAGCCATCCACCTCTAAGAATCCAACTCCTATTTCTAACATCACACCCGAGTACCCCCTTATACTACGTACTGAATACTCTCAAGGGTCATTTCTTACACTCTCACACTTTACAAGACATCTCAAACATCATGCCCAGCTAACCATACCCCCACCGAAGACTTACCCAAAAGCTTAATAGAATCACCCGAGCATTGCCTCTCATAAATCCCAAGACTCACTCTGTCTCTCCCAAGCCTACATCTCTCTTGCGACTTACTACGAAATATCATCGATCATCCTAACCGCCTAGAATTCTTTTACCACCCACCAACCACTCAACAAGGGAACCTTCAACCACAAGTTCAAAGAAGAAGCAATCATGGACAATATTACGCATAAGGATCACATCATATCAACTAGCATTTATAGCATCACGAGTTCATCATCAATTATTGCAACTATATCAACAATCTCAATGTGCCGGCATGCTTAATAATTATTGTAAAACATCATATACGAGCATAGTCAATCCAATCTAGCAAGTTTCATCATGACCTTATCAGATAACAATTCAGGTTCTCAGCAATTGCAGCTCACATTTTATAGGCAAGGAATTTAGATCATGTTTTGCAACTCAGAGTGTCAACACATCAAGGCATAAGGCACATTAGAACTATAAAGCATCAAATCATATCATCATAGACAATCAGACAACAATTCATCACCAAATCAACACATCAACACGTAATTCTCATCGTCAGGTCAGTGCAATATCATCAACAGATTCAGAAGGGTTAGTAATTCGAACGGAGAACAATCCCGCTTGCAAATCATATCGTACACAGTAACCGTAATCTTTGATGCGTGCCCGTTCCGCCGACATCATAGATCCTGAGGCCCGTGGGTTATGGGCCCACGCTTCCGTCACACGGCTCTATTGCTATCCAACTTCATTTCATTCTCTTTCCCATGCGATCGCTCGTTCAGGTATCGCAAATGAGTCTAAGTTAGCAGAGATAGGGGGGTGACAAGAACGGGTAACCAAATGTTCCTTTCGGAACTAACATAGACCAAGGCTAAGAACGACAAGACTAAAGACAAGACTAGGGACTAGACTCTGACCCGAGAATAACAACAATGCCCTCATGGAAGTCTATTAGGTTATAATCGCGACAAGTAACACGAATTCATCATGGAGCATATCAATTTCACTAACCCACACTAACATGTACCTATCTCAAGGGAAAAGAACATGCGTATTCATTCCAAAAGACACAATCAAGTCCTACACGGATGCATGCGAGATAGACTAGTAGTATGTGATTCCATGGAAACAGATATGCTCAGCAACTTTAAACAGGATACGCGGGATTTATTGAGCATCACAATTATCACATGTGTAAACAATGCACGAGCTTGGTGTATGCATCATACGAGAACATATAAGAGCAACATAGTAACTACCTCATCTAACACAATGATCGAATAATAGGTCAAGCATGGCACGTAATCATATGACGAGATACATTTAGGAAGCATGGGTCCTACATGGTACTAGTGATACTTGATGTGATACAAGCATAGTCAAGAGTCATTAAGAGGAGTTCAGCATAATATTTACGAAACATGAGACATCGTCAAAAGTAACAAGAAATACACCATGGGCGATACATTATAATCATACTAAGAACGACCCATCATAAAGCACATTCACAATACAATAATCATCACATCATAGAACAAGTACAACACGTGATCATTTGGCGAATCATATTGGAAATCCTAAGCCCTACCAGACACTACTAACACTTATCAAATATTAACACAATCAAGGTAACTCGACTAAATCCATTCTAACATTCGTGCATCATGCGTATGCGAAATCATGATATAGCGTGGTGTGTGATCATGCGAGGTGTCCAGTCATACGTTCATGCAAGCAAGAGAGAATCTCATAGGGTAATAGGGAAATACCACCGAGCGATAACATATAAGCATGCAAGAATTTACCATCACGAAAAACAAGTCGATCATCGAATTCAGCACCAGTCTAATCAGGATGAGTAAAACACTTTAAGAGAACAACAAGAGGGAAGAAACACACTATCAGGGACCTAGCTCGAGAGGGAATCAACAGTAGTGTAGGCAAGGTATAATTCGCACAAGTCATGATCAAAGGTCCTATATGACACTAATGGCTCAACATAACACGCGATACATACATGCAACTAATCATGGCGACACATAAGAAATTAATTCAGTCACATTCCAACAATCTAGAAACATGAGGAAGGTTTTACGATGTATAACACGAGTTTAAGCAACAATAATTAACCCGATGTATGCGTAACAAACAAGCATGCTATTGATTCTTGTCACAAAAGGGATAATAGGCATTGACACGTCATCATCCAACATGCTAAGATGATCATCTATCAACATTCATACAAAGAGGAATTGATCACACTATCATGGACCTAATCCAGGGAAAGCAACATTCATATAGACCCATATCACGCCCTTTATGTTTCTAACCAATCAGTAGTACGATCATTACAACAGGTCAATTAGACACGCGAACCAAACATAATCATGACAGAAAGCGAGATACAACACGAGACCTAAACAATGTGACTAGCATGGATACGGAATGTTATACAATCACGAATTTACACGAAGGATCATCACAACAACATGTACTGGGAATTACGTATCATATAAGGCATGATGACATCAAGTTGTAGCACGTATCAAATAAGGAACTTGCTTCATCAGGGTATCAAAATTTAACGATCACACTACCATGAACCTAGTAGAGTAAAATCATGCAGATTCATTTCATGCAACTCACACATCCATTCAATCATACGATTAATAGGCCAAGTAAACATGCTTCAACAACATACAATCATGGTAGAACCCAAGACATAACACAAGACCTAAGCAAGGTACCCAATCATAGATGCAACAACATGAGTAGCTTTTTACCAATGATCATTCGTAGGGTACATGCCAAAGATTACAAAATTATACCATGCAATTCAGAGGGAGTCACAATTACAACCTGACAGGGGTCCCTAAGGGCAACCATTGACTTTTCCCAACCGACTCATCACCCCTCTTTCCCGTGGGACTCCGGTACGAATCTTGTGGTAGGAAAACACTGGTTAATCATCATAAAAATCAAGAAAGACAACCTCATAAACACCTTACTCTCGACTCAAAATGACATCAAGAACTACCTTCCAACACTCACTCAAACCACCTTTATTTCCATACTTGTTTCCGACACAACGTGTTTACCGACCCGATTCCCCGTGGAAGACACTGACATCTGGGAGGGAGACTCGATAGAACATGGTTGAAGAGGTTGTTTCACACAAGCTGGACTTGACCATATAGAAACAATGGTACTCCCGCTATCCCGTTTTCACATATCAATCACTACACATTTAATTGTTAGGCACACCAATCAGATATCTAGCATAGCAAACACTCAACACAGAATTTGTTAGTGACACTCATAATGACCTCCTTGGAGTCTTCCAGACCCATCTGTAAAGAACAAGCTAATATTTCGCCTACCCATTTCCAACTACATCCAATAGGGATGGTCTAACGTCTGTCACTACCCACTCGCGTCCCCATTTGGTCGGTCTTCCTCTTTTATTACAAGTCAAGTTCATTACTTAGTCCAATTTAGGTTAGACATCTTAAATTCATTTTGCCCCTTTAAAACACTTTCAAATCATTTGAAATTCATGGGCGGTTTTCCAAAACATACACTCGACCCTTTTGTACCCGAATTGCACAACCTCAGCTCTGATACCATCTTTGTAACGGCCCAGAATTATGATTTCCGGGTTACGTTTCAAGGGATAAAACCCCTTGTTCGGATCTTGCAATCCAGGTACGGGTCGAGGTTTCAAACTCATTTTAAGATTTGTAGAAAGAGGGATCTCAAACCCTAAAACCTCGAAGGGCCGTTGGGTACCCTTAACCTGTCCTAAGACTACGTCGTGGAAACCATTTCAAAACGGAAGTAAAGCGGAAGTAAAGTACAGATACAAGTGCCACGGCGGAGCCGGGTCAAAACGGAGTCAAAAGTATACTTCCAAACAATATAATCAGAGTCTGGTGAAGTCTATAACTCCCGCGCCCACTTTCCGCCGACAAAATGACCCGCGCAATAAGCAACAGCAACGATAGGATGAACATAATAATTCCTAAAAAAATTGATTTGGGGCGGGATCAGATCGATGCCCACTTTCTCTGCATCCCAACCATAAGCACACATATACGCTATACCTAATAAAGATGCTCTAATGCAGTACGAAATTCAAACACACTAGCATGCTCCTAGTTCATAATAATGTGCAGAAGTACTGTAAAGGGCCCAAGACAATGCCAAGTGACATATCCCTCTCCTACCTCCACCCCTTCCGACAGGCGGAGACTGGCCAGCTCGTGAATGCATTCATTCATAATAGGGCGGCACGCATGCCTAACCCGCTCCACCATAAAGCCCGCAGGCATATCATGATAATAATATAAGGAAGTACTCGATTGACTCAGGGTACCCGATGAGGCTGGGCTACCCTATGACCCTAGCAAAGACTTCTAGGACTATCACAGATAACGGCCGTTCTGTTTACATACGCACAAAGAAATAGAATGCTCAACGATCGATGCAACCTAGCATGGTACTACATGGCATGCTGATCATGAATGCAACACCTAGTATATCATGCACCTATAGCAGGGAATCACTCTATTCAATCTGAGTAAGCTCCGAAGAGACTTACCTGAAGATGCAGAACAACAATATAACACGAGCAAGGCCCAAATGAAAGTCCAAAGCAATCCGGAAGCAATACACACCTATCATCAAGTCATTTCCATAAGCTACCAGACCAATATTCATACACACGATTCCCAAGTTCTCAATATACTCAAAACCAAACGGTGATAAAACTATTTTCCAAAACCTTTCCGCTACGATCAACATTAACCAAAAATCATTTACTTCCAATCAACCCCATTGATAAAATCGTACCAACCATATTTTCCAAGCTCTTACATCCCAAATTAAGTCAACTCATATTCAAAATAATTTCTCAAATCATACTTGGCTAAATTCCGACATTTGACATTTAAACCTTAAAACCACTTTCTCAAAATCTTATTATAGAATTAATTCCGGCATTTTGGTTTCAACACATCAAATCCTTTAAGGAACATTTTCGAACGACTTAAAACATTTTCTAAATAATTTAGCAACAATGTTTATCTAAAATAAACATTTAAATAAATCCATCTTTATTAAACCATATTTATAAAGCAACATTTATCTATAATAATACCATAATATAATATAACCCATATATAAAATCTCCCAAAATACCCATCTTAACATATATAAATATCAAAATTTAAATAACAACAACCCATCAATTAAACCCAACATAAAAGGCCCAAAAAAAACATCCCAGACCCGGATTCGTTGCCCAGCCCAAACCGAAAGTAAAAAGGGGTGCCCAGGCTCTCAAATCTGACGGCCCAAAGAGAAAGACCCGACCCGCCCACAAAAGGAAAGAAAGAATCCAGAGCCCATACCCGATTTCCACAATGATGGAGCCCCAAACCCGAAACCCTTACCCGGAAAGCCCAGCCCAGCTAAAGGAAAAAAAAGAGGAAACGGATCTCAACCTGCCTCTTCCTCACAACGGAGAACAGACGACGGAGACGGAAGAAGCGGAACGAAACCCAGGCTCCGGGGTGACTCCTCTCCGACCCAAGCTCACCCCATCAGACCGACTCGACATCCCGACCACCCCGGCCCCGGTAAGACCCAAACGCGAGGGAAAGAAAGGAAGAAAGGAAGGATTACCGAGATCGGCGCGATTCCGACAGGCTCCGGCTGAAATGGCGGATTTCCGACCACCAGGGCTCGATGGGAGGTCGATTGAGGGCCTAGGAATGGCGAGAGTTGAGTTCGAGTGCGATTGAGGAGGATTGGCATCGAAATTGACGAGAAAACCGAAAACAGACCTTGAACGGAAAAGGGAAAGGGGGTTCTCGTACGGCGCCGGCGGCTCTCCGACCGCTCCTGGGTGCTCACGGCGGCCTGTCTGCGTTCTCGGATGTCGGAGGAGGCTGAGGCCGATGCTGCTTCTACTGCCTGTCCAGGGAGGAGGAGGTAGTGGCAGTGGTGCTCGGAACCGGAAAACAGGGAAGGGCCAGCGCTAATTGGCTCGTCTAGAGGGCTCTCCTGGCGGCTTCCTTGACCCGCCGATGTCGAGGGAGACGATGGAGAATCCTGCTGCTGCTGCTCGTCGGAGAACGGAAGGAAAGCGGAGGCCTTGGTGCTCGGATCACGGCAAGGGAAGCTGGTGGATGCGGTTGGTAATTTAATTAATACAAGGCTGCTGGGTTTTTCTGATTGAGCAGAGATGAAACAGGAGAGAGGGAGGGATTGGTTGTCTTTGTGGGATTTGGTGTGGGAGATGAAAGAAAATGAGGGCAGGAGGGTGGGTTCATAGAGACATAGAGTGAAATCTGAGCATAAGAGGACCACCTACAGGCTACAGCTGTACAATACAGGAGGAGGAATGAGATTCCGTCCTATCGACATCTGTGTGAGAGAGAGGAAAAGAGAGAGGGAGAGAGAGGGAAAAAGAAAATAAAGAGAAGAAAATAGGAGAGGAGAATTGAGGGTTGTTGTTTGTCCACTTGTGTTTGTTATTTTTCAATGGTCAAAGAATCTTACTTTTATGAAGAGAGAATTGTTGTTTGTTTCTCAAATGAAGGGGATCAAAGAATGAGGGAGGAAATGAGACGATAGGATAAGATGGGTTGGATCAATTGTAGAGATCTAGGTAAGAATTGGTGATAAGAGACGGAAAGAATTTTCGAATCCCGAGGAGATAGACGGATTCAATCGTTAAAGTTAAAAATTGGGCCGGAATTTGCTTTAAGAATTTCGAGCTCGATTCATTAAATTTATGACGAGTTTTTCTTAAATTATCCAAATTAAATTCATTTTATTTTATATATTTTTAAATAGTTATTTTAAAAATCCGGGCCTTTACAGATTGCACTGATGGAGTTTTTGAAGGGGTTGGGGAACACGCGCATCATTAAGAGAAGGAAGATCCCTTTTCTAATTTTTTAATTAAAATAATTAATTATTTGGGAATAATCACAACCCTCCATTTGATTTTAATCAACGCCCCAGATTCGTTCACATGATACACGTTAAGGGATGAGTACATATGATCTACCCTCTCTATATATACACATATATACAGTTATAGGTATTTTTTTAATTTTTATAATATATCATTGTTAATTAAACAGTAAAAATAGGGCTGACAAATGGTACGGAAATTACCATACCAACCACAAACCGACTATGTTGGTAACCACACTTGTGGTAACCAACGTGGTGGTAACCATCTTGGTGGTAACCACATGAAGATGGTACGGTAATGGTAATGGAATCTGAATACCATGGTTACCAAGTATATATATTAATTTTTTTATTTAATATTTTATTGTTATTATCTTTAAGTTTTAAGTTTTAAATTTATATTTTGTGTTTTGATTTTGACCTAAGTTGGTCCTTTCTACTTTTTCTACTAGAAACAATAGGAACATTTTGAATGTTTGAACAATTGAACTTGTTTTTTTTAAGACTTTGAACTTGATTGGTTTATACTTTAGGTTGTGAACTTGATTTATTTGAACTAGGGGTGGGCACAAATCCCGCAAATCCCGATCCCGTCCCGGTCCCGTCCCGATCCCGGTGGGATTTAGGACAAAATAGCAAATCCCGTCCCGCAAAAATTATGCGGGACGAAACGTGGGACGATCCCGGTGGGATCCCGCAAATCTCGTCCCGTCCCGTATATAATAATAATAATAATAATAATAATAATAATAATAATAATAATAATAATAATAATAATTTTTTTTTATAATAATAATATTATTATAATATTATAGAATAATAATAATATATTATTAGTATTATTATTTTGAGCAAATATTATTTATAACTATAATAATAATTTACAATTTATAATAATAATAATAATAATAATAATAATAATAATAATATATAATATTATAATATAATTTAATAATAATATTAATTTATAATAAAATTATTATTATTATTATTATATCATATTATATTTTTTTATTGTAAAGTATAATTATTTTATAATTATAAAAATAAAAATAAGTAATATTATTTTATTTTATTTTTAAATATAACGTGGGATTATTATTATTATTATTATTATTATTATTATTATTATTATTATTATTATTATAAAACAACCTCTATTATTAAAGATCTTACATGAAATTAGATCGAAGCCGGCTAACAAGCTGGGCTCCGCATCCCCTATTATTATTATTATTATTATTATTATTATTATTATACCCATTTAAAAATAAAAATAAGTAATATTATTTTATTTTATTTTTAAATATAACGTGGGATTATTATTATTATTATTATTATTATTATTATTATTATTATTATAAAACAACCTCTATTATTAAAGATCTTACATGAAATTAGATCGAAGCCGGCTAACAAGCTGGGCTCCGCATCCCCTATTATTATTATTATTATTATTATTATTATTATACCCATTTAGAGTTACAAGAGGCAAATAGCTAATTAAATACGGTATTCTTCCTAACTATCAATCTATAATTAGACAATATTGATAAATCTCGTCTCAATTCCTTTCCGTCCTGATCTAGTAAGATAATGTAGCCAAATATGTTGAACATTATAATGAATTATACAATCATTGTATGAATTAATAATAGTATTATAATAATAATAATAATAATAATAATAATAATAATAATATTATTGAATAATATAGTTGAGAATAATACCGTATTCAACATATTATACTAAATATAGTAAATAAT
Organism: Persicaria tinctoria; assembly: GCA_037127255.1. Lineage (NCBI taxonomy): Eukaryota > Viridiplantae > Streptophyta > Magnoliopsida > Caryophyllales > Polygonaceae > Persicaria > Persicaria tinctoria. Next base: position 48,781,834 of record JBANSL010000006.1, on the reverse strand, counting down.
GAATTATGAAAGCATTTTTCACTTTGCAAATTTATATAATATTTTATTATTTTTATATGCGGGACAAGGCCCGTCCCGTCCCGATCCCGTCCCGTCCAGACACCATCCCGTCCCGATCCCGTCCCGAAAAAAAAATGTCAATCCCGTCCCGAAAAAATTTCGCGGGACGAGTCCCGTCCCGGCCCAATCCCGTCCCGTCCCGTCCCGTGCCCACCCCTAATTTGAACTTTTAATATATGACAACCATATTATTTTTGGTAACTATATTTTTTTCGTTCGATAACTTTGATGAGTACCGAAAGGTAGCCAATGGGTTTAAAAAAAATACAAACAGAATTACAGCTTGGTAACCATGGTAATGTACCGATGGTAACCACAAGTCGTGGTTACCACATATGCGGTAACCACGACTTATGGTTGGTACGTGGTATGAAAATTTGCGTACCACCAGTTTGTGGTTGGTACGTGGTAATCGCCATTTTTTGGTGGTTACCGTGCCATGCCAACCCTAAGTAAAAATATGCCTTTGTTTTTTGTAAAAAGTAAAAATTAAATATATTTATGTGAAATTATTTGAACATAGAATTTAATATGATCTAATTTTATGAAATATAATATTTTTTTGGTAAAATTATATGAATATGGAGATCGAGGTTATAAATGCAGTGACTAATTCTATAATATTGAGGAGGTTATTAGAGAGATACTATCGATCATTAGTGACATGTTGGTCTCATGTGAGTCACTCAGATGACAAAACTTTGAAAAAATGAAATAATGTGGTAAGCTCTTGACATGAGATTTAAAACGGAGAACTCTCGTGATGCCACATAGGATGGTTATGTTATACTAGTATCACTCACATTAGACCGGTCAATCAGGTTGGGCGGGTCGGGTTTGGGTCGGGTCGGGTCATTTCAGGTTACAGGTCGTGAAATGCTCAATCCAGACCCATATTTAACGGGTTCGGTTCGACCCAATGGGTCAAGAGTGCTACTCATCCATAATTTTTTAAATGTCATTTACTATTTATACACGTTATTTTAAAATGATAAAACTATGTAAAACATCAACATGATCAAACCCTTTCCATTAGGAAAAAAGCTCTCTTTTCCTCCTCGGTGACTCCGTCCTGGCCTTCTTCTGGGTTCTGTTCTTGATCGTTCCGATCTTACTGGGGCTGATTGCCTTAGGCAATTTGTCCTCAGTAATGATCTGCCCTTGGTAATCAAAGGCTACCAAACACTCCTAAACAAAATCAAACACAACCCTTCCCATGAAATCTCCATCCTAAACAAAAATCTGTCTTATGTTTGGAAAATGTTCTTCATAAATGTCGACACTATGGAACTGGAATTTAATCCCCTATGGGTCACAAATTTGAAGCATGCAATCTTTTCCCCAAAGTTTGAATTGGGATTTAATGCCCTACGAAGTTTTCGAGAGATGTTGGATCTTTTTCCTGATCCAATCTCTCAACCAAAAATGTTAACCACAAATCTTTACCCCTACAACTCTACTAGAAACTTTCTGATTACCCCTAATTATCTTACTAATGGCATTGTTAACAATGTTTTTCTAGCTAATGATGAACATGCAGGCCCAACTAGTGGACAGCTGGAGGCGGCGTTGTGGCCTAAGGGAGGGCTGATCATCACTTCTCTCTTGGCCCCTGCGCTGGACGATCAAAATCTGGAGGAAAACCAAACAAATAACCAAATCTTCAAGCTTTACAGAGAAGGAGGGATGTATCTAGACCTCCAAATTGGAACTTCCAAGAAGCAAATCACTTCTCTCAAGGAAAGAGGTATGATTAATCCTACTCAACGGCCTATGTCTATGAATTTAAACTTCCAGTGCAAACCGTTTCATCTCCCTCCAGTAGTTATTGTGTATGATTTCTTTAACTGTTTGGCTATAAATACTGGCATTCATAGCACTTGCAAACCACGCCTTCTTATCTTCAACCACCTTGATTCCACGCTCTCTGCTTTTACTACTGTCATGGAGCAACAAGTTTCCTTTGTTGAGGCTCTGATCAACAACACCAGGCAAGGTGTTTCCTTTGAAACCATGCCTCACAACACCCAACCTGTTGAGCCTTCTCTCTCCCTTGCGCTGGATAGCCATGAGATGCAATCTCAAGCTATTGAGCAGCAGCCCATCCATGCCACTCCTATCAGTTCGGCTCCTCCGCTGGATGCCAACCCCCACTCTAACCAAATCTCTGACCCTTACTCCATCCCTGGTGTGAAGGACCTCCACATCAAGCTGGCTGAGTACAGCTCGGTTGGTAGGTTTGTTCAAAACGCTGTGGAGCTGAAACAAGTAGCCGAGAAGATGAAAGCTGAGTGGAAGTCTCTCAAAGGCAGCTGGGGAATTGACACCATCGGCAACGATTGGTTTGTCTTTCGCTTTGCCAACAAGGAAGACCGAGCAATAGTTTGGACCAACAGGCCATATCACGTTCAAGGCTCCTTGCTCGCCATTTATCCTTGGACAGACACGTTCAATCCGATGGAGGAGGACACAACCACTGCTGATGTTTGGGTTAGGCTCCCTGGCCTTCCCCATCAATTCTACACCCAGGAAGCCATCGGTTATATCTTAAATGCTGGTGGGGTTGGGTCGCTGATCAAGATTGATCAGGTGTCCAACAGCAGGAACAAACTCAGGTTTGCAAGGGCTTGTGTTAATGTTTCTCTTCTCTCCAAACTCACTAGCTTTGTGTATATCCGCAAGAATGACCAGGAAACCATGAGACTCCGCATCTGGTATGAAGACTTCTCCGACGGATGTGGATGCTGTGGGAGTTATGCTCATGTCTATGATGACTGCCCCCTTAATGCTCCAAGGCCCAGGAAGTTTAATTTGATTCTCGAGGAGAACCCTCAAGTTGATCTGCTCACCAATGCCCCTGCTATCACTGCCAGCCACCCCACCAATGCTGCTCCTGTCCAAGGTATCACTCTCTCTCATGTCGATGACCAGCCAGTCTCTCAAGCTATGGCCCCTAGACAAGGTGATTTCGGTCTCCTACCCATGAACTGCTCCCTTGCTGCTCCCAATAAGCCTTCCCCTTACACTGCTGCCACACAAAACTACCCCAATGAGCTCATAAACCATCTTATCAGTCTGAACAATGCTCATGTGGCAAAGCTTTCCGCTGAGTACCCAACACCCCCTTTTGCCATAGCCCCTTCCATCCTCCACACTATCCTCAATGGTGCTAACCATTCAGCTTCAACCTCCAACCATCCTATAGAAGGAACCCTGGAAGACATGATCAAGGCGCATAACAAAGGCAAAATGGTTGATCAAGGCAACGAGACTGAAGAATCCCACCTCTCCATTAGATCTGACAACTCCATGCTCAAGAAGTTAGGTGGAATTGTGATAAGGAATGCTGAAGATGAGATGATGATGAGGAAAGCTGAGCAAGGCAAACGTAGAGATGATGAAGACCAGAATGAAATCTCCTCACCAGTGACCAAAAAATCGAGGAAGAAGAAAAACTGATGATGAAGTCTTACAGATTACTTGGGTTACGGGCTGAGCTTGTTAGAGCTCATATTATCACTAGTAATAACTGCCAGAACCAAGCCCTCTACACTCACTGTAATCTGTTCTTTAGATGTATGCTCTGGCTGTATGTTTTTTCTGTTTCTTATCTTATGTTCAAATCTATCAACTGCTCCCTCCTATTTTCAATTTCTGGGGGGAGTATAATCGGCTATGCTACTTTAAAGAATATTAACTCTCCTGTGCTAGTTGATAATTCATGTTATCCTTGGATACTTTTCTGCTTAACACCCGAAATGCAGGCTTGTCTTAGCTCTAGAAACCAAAGGTCTTTGCTCAGGCTTCTTGCTCCTGGGACAAATGAGTGCTGGACACAAGCTCGAGAAAGTAAGACTTCTGTCTCCCTTAATATAGCACATCAGCTTCACCCCGCTCCCCTTTGTAAGGGATGTGTGGTGGTAAGCTACCAAAACCTTAACACCAAAAATCTCATGCCAAAACTTTTCAACAACAATGATATGTATAATAAGGCTACACGATGGGAACATCTGAAGGCTCAATATCAAAGGAACAGCAAACAGAACTCCATACGCAGCAACAACAACACCTTCACTGGCAAATGGAGGATCAACGGAGGAACACAACCTAAGGAAAGGAGTAAACCCACAAATGTCAACTGTGGAAGCACATGGCAACACAACATTCACAATTATAGGTACTCCTCTAACCTTCAGATGCTAGCAGCAATCTGGCAATATAACTCTTATGATTAATCTAGGATACTGGAACAGTAGGGGCTCTAAGCGTCCCCTTCTCTGGCAAGAGATTAAAATGCTTAGACATGTGAACAATTTAGACATACTAGCTATTGCAGAAACAAAATCTGAAGATTCTCCCTCTGACCCTCAACTTCTTACTACTGGCTTTCAAAAATGCTTCTGTATTAAATCTGTCGGTCACAAAGGTGGTCTTTGGATCCTTTGTAAAAACAACAACACCCTAGATAACATTACAATTATTGACCAGAACCAGAGATACTTCATGATCAAAACTAACATTGACAATCACAATTTAGCAATCCTCTTTGTCTATGCTCCCTCTGTTGATTCTGAAAAAAGACAGTTCTGGGAAGAGATTTACTCTACTGTCAATAAACATAACCTTCCTGTTATAATTATCGGTGATCTTAATGATATAGAGAATGACACAGAAATTATTGGTGGAACCATCCCCCCCATTGCTAGATTCAGAAGGCTCAGAGGTATCAAAGAGGAACTTAATCTTCACACTATACCCTTTAAGGGTTCTATTTTCACTTGGAGGAAGAATAACTTGGATGTTAACAATACTTATGAAAGGTTAGACAGAGCCCTTGCTCACCAAGATATTATAAACCACTTCAAGGATCTTTATGTCCACCACCATTCCTTCTCCTCTTCTGACCATTGTCCCATCACTCTCACAATTGGAAATTCTGAAAATAAAAAGGGTTCCCCTTTCAGATTTGAAATGGCTTGGACCTCCAATCCTAACTATGAATCCATGGTTAAAAAGGTCTGGAATAACAAGTTGTATGGCTCTTTTGCCTTTAAACTCACCCAAAAACTTAAACTCTTGAAAAGAAATACTAAGAAGTGGTTCAAGAACCACACACATAACATCACTAAGCAGCTAGTCAAAACAGAAGAATGTATTCTTCACCTTCAGAAAAGACTTCCTTGGGGAGAGATCTCAAACTCAGATAAATCCAAGCTTTATAGATTAGAGCAGAAGAAGATGAAATTACTTGAATACAATTATAAATTCTGGAAGCAAAGGGCTAAAGTTAGACATGTACAATTAGCTGATAAAAACTCCAAATACTTCCAAACAGTAGCTAGAGTGAAAAACTTTAGAAAGAACACCTCCACCTTTACAACCAAAAATGGGCAGACTCTTACTGATCAAACTCAAATCGCAACTCAAATCTCTAAAGAACTTGCAGAGAGGTTCATTAGTGCCAATCCTAATTCAGTACAGCAAACGGATATTCACCATATTCAGAAACAAATCACGGATGCTGAAAATTTGAAGCTCACCAAACAACCTACGAACATTGAGATTAAGAATATAATTGAGAGTATGGCAGAAGATAAAACTCCAGGTCCGGATGGTTACCCTCCTGAATTTTTCAAAACTTATTGGCATATAGTAGGCGACTCTTTTTGCAAAGCTATAAAGGCTTTTTTTCATTCGAGCAGCCTACTATCAGAAATCAACCAAACCTTCATTGCTCTTATTCCTAAAGTAGATAACCCTACTACAATCAACCATTTCCGACCAATCAGCCTCTGTAACACTACGTATAAGGTTATATCTAAAATACTAGCTAACAGATAAAAATCCGTCTTGCCAAAACTAATCAACCCCTTCCAAGGAGCATATGTAGAAGGCCGATCCATACAAGACAACACCCTTATTGCTCACGAAATTTTCCATAATTTCCACAAACAAAAAGGTAGAAAAGGATGGATGGCTATAAAACTCGACATGGAAAAGGCTTATGACAAAATCAGCTGGTCTTATATTGCAGCTATTCTCCAAAAATTCGGCTTTGATCAAACCTGGATCCGCTGGGTCATGAAATGTTTAACCAACACCTCTTTCTCTGTGTTAGTCAATAACTCCGCCGGACCGCAATTTAAACCAAATCGAGGAATCAGACAAGGAGACCCCCTTGCTCCCTATATATTTGTCCTAGTCATGGAAAACTTGGCACATGAAATGCATAAGGAAGCCCTGCAAGAGGATGCACTCATTGGCATTAAGCTAACCAAAAACGGTACACCTATTCCTTTTCTTACTTTTGCAGATGATACAATAATTTTTGCTAAGGCAGCCCACACAAGTCTTAACACCATTCAGAATATGATTAATAACTTCTCAAATCTCTCTGGGTTAACAATAAACTACAACAAAAGCTCCCTCCAATGCTCTACTAATGTCAACCCCAATCTTACCAGATCACTTGCTCAGCAAATGGGTATCCCTGTGTCAAAGACTATTGAAAAATATCTTGGAATACCTTTGGTTAATGGCAGAATTAAAAATAGTGTATTTGAGGAAGCAATCCAGAATCTTAAGAAACAACTCTGTAAATGGAAGGCGTCGGCCCTCTCTCAAGCAGGGAGAGCCACCCTCATACAAGCTAATCTCAATTCCAAAACAAATTACCTAATGCAAAACTTTTTGCTTCCAAAAGGGATCCTTCACCAAATAGATCAAATCAACAAAAATTTCTTCTGGAACAAACTACGATCGGAACGTTACACTCCTCTCATTAGTTGGGATAATATCTGCAAACCTAAACAACTTGGAGGTCTTGGAATCAACAAAGCGGAGGATCTTAACATTGGTTTACAAATGAAACTCCTGTGGAAACTGTACACAGAGGATACTAACATATGGGTTCGTATAATAAAGGAAAAATATTTCCAATCGGAAAGCATTAGCCAAAGATCAAGCCAAAATACCTCGTGGCAATTCGGCAGATTGCTATCCTTAAGGGATAAATTTTACACTGGTCTCCATTGGATAGTCGGAAATGGTCAGCATATAAATGTTTGGAAGGACCCTTGGGTTCAATCACACTCTCTCTTGCCCTACATGGGTACCAGTGACCCAACCATGAAAGTCAACCAACTAATAACTGATGGAAAACAATGGGATTCGATCCTGTTGAACTCCTTATTTCCCACACATGTAGCCAAAGCCATTACAAACATCCAAATCCCAACGTGGGAGGCACTGAATAAGTTAGTTTGGACTCCAGAACCTAGTGGTCAATTTACTGCGAGGTCAGCCAAGAAAACTTTCAATATCTATCATACAAATGCATCGGAATATAACTGGATTTGGAAACTGAATACCCCTCCGAGAATTAAGAATCTAATTTGGAAGCTCTCTATTGATGGCCTTCCTACCAAACTCAGATTAAACAAGTACATAAACAGGGTCCCTGCTCAGTGCTCCCTATGTAACTCGAACGATGAAGACGCCTATCATCTTTTCTTTGAATGCAACTTTACTAAAACTCTTATTGCAAATTTTGAAAGAACAACTAAGAAGAACCTTACGATATGCAGACAAGACCTACCCATGGTAGAAATTATGCAAAAAATGAAAGATAAACCTCATTTTGACGACTTATGCTTCTTATGGCAATCTGTTTGGGAAACTCGGAACAATCTAATCTTTAGGAAAATAACCCCAGAAAACCATGCTGGTGCTATTCAGAAAATCATTGCCAACAAATCCAATTGGAACCACTCGAGTGATGGTCAGACTATCAAACACAAAATTACCAAAAGAAGTAAAGCAAAATGGACTAAACCAAAACGGGCTTTCTACAAAATCAATGTAGATGGCTCTGTCAAGCCCACTGGTACTTGTCAGGTGGGAGGGGTCATCCGAGATTCAAATGGTCGTATTATTGATTTATTTCATCAAGAGATATGTAATTCTACGGTTCTCCAAACAGAGGTTACAGCTGTTTGTGCAGGTCTGCATCAAGCCCACAGGTTAGGTCTAAGGAAAGTGGTCATAGAAAGTGACAATCAAGTGCTGATTCGAGCCATAAAGGGTGAAATCAAAGCAAGTTGGGAAATACTAAGACAGCTAGAAGAAATCAAGTTACTGAGGAACAACTTCATCAAAGCTGAGTTCTATCACTGCTACAGAGAGGCAAACAAGATCGCTGATTATATAGCTAAACATGGTGCTATTTGTAATATGTCTGCTCTCCCTTATAATAGGGATCTTTGTACCATCATCCTCCAGGATGATCATGAAGGTGGCCTACAGCTTATGTAGCCCCTTCTAATTTTTACCTACTGTAAAAAAAAAAAAAACTATGTAAAACATCAATAAAAATTTATAAGTTTTTGAAGTATGAAATTATATATAATATATAAATGGATATTTTATATAGTTATTATCATCCTTAAAACCATACATGAATAGTAAACAACATTTAAAAGTAAACAGATGGAGTATTTTTAATGACTATTATTTACATAGTTTCTAAATCTAAAATTGTTATATTATCCTAATAATAGTTATATTTTTGGAAAAAAATATAATTAATGTTGCTACAATAGTAATATCTAATTTTATATACATAACAAATTGCAATGTTAAATTATAAAGTAACGTTGATGATGAAAATATAATATTCAATCCTAATTATTATTATTAATAAATTCAATATTAGGTCAAATTATAATTTATTTATGCTTTTATTATCTTAACGCTTGACCCAACAGGTGACCCACGGGTCGACCCAACCCGATCCAGAAATTTGCGGGTTGAACGGGTTCGGGTTGAAATATTTGCGCCAAAACCCACGTTTTACGGGTCGGGTCGGGTAACGTTTTGACAGGTCTAACTCACACAAGCTCTTAACATGAGATTTAAAACGGAGAACTCTCACACACACACACAATAATAGTATGGAAAGTTAGAGTATTAATATAATGGATTTTTTTGGTAACTATCCATTTTAGGGATGAAAGCAAGCTAGTAGTCGACCTGAAGATGTGAAAGGTTCGATTGACGCTACTAGTGATGACGATTGAGATTTGTGGCTTATGTTTCATCTTAGATTTTTTTATGATGATGATTAGGGAATGAGCTTTGTGATTGATACGACTGGAATTGAATTGAATTAATTCATCTTTGAAATTCCGAATTGGAATTTTTGTTTTGATGTTCTGAAATGGAGGCTTGATACACAGTGGAAGAGCACCTTGAAGAAAAAGGTTTTCAAGATTGCTACTCAATTCAATTAAAGAAAAATAGTGTCACCACAAGTGTATCAAGGGAAAGAATGATCAAGTGTTATTAGTCGCGTCATCAAAGAAAAATAGCGTCACCACAAGTGTATCAAGGTAAAGAATGGCCAAGTGTTATTAGTCGTTTCATCAAAGAAAAAAAGTGTCACCACAAATGTATCAAGGGAAAGAATGGTCAAGTGTTATTAGTCGTGTCATCAAAGAAAAATAGTGTCACCACAAATGTTCAAAGTGGTGTCACCACAAGTGTATCACGAGAAAGAATGGTCAATTGTTATTAGTCGTATCATCAAAGAAAAATAGTGTCACCACTAATGTTCAAAGTGGTGTCACCACAAGTGTATCAAGGGAAAGAATGGTCAAGTGAGTTATTAGTCGTGTCATCAAAGAAAAATAGTGTCACCGCAAATGTTCAAAGTGGTGTCACCACAAGTGTATCAAGGGAAAGAAAGGTTAAGTGTTATTAGTTGTGTAACCAAGGAAAAATAGTGTCACCGTTGTTGTCACCAAAGGAAAATTCTAGGACAAAAGGTGTTATTTAGTGATGTCACCACTATTAAAACGGTTTCATCACAACTGTCACTAAAGGAAAACCCTAGGACAAGGGAAAGTGTTATTAGTCGTGTCATCAAAGAAAAATATATAGTGCCACCACAAATGTTCAAAGTGTTATTAGTCGTGTCATCAAACAAAAATAGTGTCACCACAAATATTCAAAGTGGTGCCACCACAAGTGTATCAAGGGAAAGAATGGTCAAAGTGTTATTAGTTGTGTCATCAAAGAAAAATAGTGTCACCACAAATGTTCAAAGTGGTGTCACCACAAGTGTATCAAGGGAAAGAATGGTCAAGTATTATTAGCCGTGTCATCAAAGAAAAATAGTGTCACCACAAATATTCAAAGTGGTGTCACCACAAGTGTATCAAGGGAAAGAATGGTCAAAGTGTTATTAGTCGTGTCATCAAAGAAAAATAGTGTCACCACAAATGTTCAAAGTGGTGTCACCACAAGTGTATCAATGGAAAGAATGGAAGTGTTATTAGTCGTGTCATCAAAGAAAATAGTGTCACCACAAATGTTCAAAGTATAGTGTAATCAAACACAAACATTTGATCTCAACAAAAAATACAGTGTGATCAAACACAAGCATTTACACCCTTATGCCCAGTCTTCGTCTCCCTCCACCAAATTTGATCTCCAAAGGTGCACAATTTTGCCCCAGCCATAGATATTGGGAAAAAAAATCAGCTTGCTCAATAATCAACCACAACAATCAGTAATCAATTTCGGAACTGAGCCACAAGTGCTTTCTTTCGCTTTTGCTGAGGTCTGGATGTGCCTGCCATGAACAATTGAATTAACCGCCGGCACTGGAACGATTAAGACGGCGATTAGGAGGAACGGATACAATGTCCCACTGTCAGTAGCCACCGGGGATCGCTTAGCACCAACAGATCTGATTTTGACAGTGGATTGCAAGCCGCGTACTAATGATTGCTAATTGACTGCAACAAACAACTTCAATCGTGGATGGATTGAAGGTCCATGCATCGACTTACATCGCCCGATCGGAGGCGAGCAAGCCTAATCCCCTCTGGATGTTGGTGTAGTAGACACGTTCAAACTTGCAGGCGGACCTCAATCCCTGCGCGAACCTAGGATTAAGCGATGGGTCTGAGGGCTGGGAGCGGCTGTAGTTGTAGATCTCGGGGGCGTACTCCTTGTTGTGTGAGAATCCGATGGTGTGAGCGCCAATTAGAGAGACGGTGTCGTGATCGGTGAAGCCATGGGGGCTGCAGAGGAGTTGGGAGGAGGAGGAGGAAGATTCGGTTCTCAGATCTGGAGGCGTTGGGAGGAATATAGAAAGGGAGGAGGGATGATCAGAGAAGCATGTTAATTAATAATAGGGGCAAATTGGGGTTTTAAAAAAAAATTGGACATTTTGCAAAAACTGATTTTGGACATTTTGCAAAATTAGAAATTTAGCTAAATATCTTCTAATATAATTTCTTGGAAATCAAATAAAATTAATGAGATGAATTGAAAAAATTAGAAATTTTTGTCATTAATTAGGTTCAAAGGGACAAATATTTTGTTAGAAGAAAAAATGGTCAAAAGGTCAATTATTTCATTACAGAGGAAGTATTTTATATAGTTTTACCTCATTAAAATGCATGCATAATAGTAACGTGACATTTATTTTGAAACAGAAGAAGTATATCATAATCATACATGGTAAATTGTACTTCTTCCGGCCGGAAATAAATAGTACTCCGTAATGTTTTAGAGATAAGCACAAAGATTAAGAAATGTCACTTTTACTTTAAATACCTCATCAAATAACTTTTACCCTCCATCAAATTTATTATGCACAAATGTGATTGGTTAAACCCAAAAAAGAGTACAAATTATATTATTATTAGTGCAAAAGTAAAAAAGAGGGTAAATATTACTTCTAAGCTATCAAATACTCCCTCCGGTTGAATTTATAAGATGTTTGAACCTATTGCACAATAATTAAGGAAATAAAGGGGTAGAGTTGATTTTGATTTTTTAAACAATCATCAGTACATTTCCACACCCCTATAATTAATAGAATACCATGCAATTCGAAATATGGTAACATTCAGAAATAAAAAACCACCGACAACAGCCAAGATCGAGGCATTCTCCAGAAGACAAATTGATAACTGGAACCAAGCCCGCCTTATGGAAGAACATGATCACACAAGCAAGCCAATAACATACTCAACAAAGAAAAAGGATCATCCACGAGCTGAGAAGAAAAAACACAAGAAATGGAAAAGACCACCACATGACACATACAAAATTAATTTCGACGGCAGCTTTACTTAATGGGTCGGGATCAGCTGGTATAATTATCAGAGACTTAAATGCCAATCCCATTCAAATCGCATACCTAAAACTCGGTCGTCCCTCCCCCCTTAAGGTTGAAGCTGCTGCCCTTAGGTTGGGGGTGACGGAGGCCAAGAAGCTAAACATCCAAAACATGATCATAGAAAGAGATTCCAAAATTATTATCGACTATCTCAGAGACAACACCCGCTGTCCTTGGGAAGTGGAAATGATCCTATCCGACGTGAAAACCATTATTCGAAATGTGAGGAAAGTCTCCTTTTCTCATATCACCCGCGCAGGTAACAGAGTGGCTGATAAGGTTGAACACCTCTGCCACTCAGTTTTTGGGAGCAAATAACAACTAACAAAGATCTTCAGGATCTCATCCGCTTGGATGTCCTTGGGTAGTCTCCTACCCAAAGTTTTATCTAATCAAAAAAAAAAAAAAAAAATAGAATACCATGAAAGATTGACACGTAAGACCTCTATAATGAGAGAAGATTAATTAAGTGTACGGCAGGAGTAAAACCCCAAAAATCAGACTCACTGATTTCTAAAACGTCTAACAATTTAGATCAACTAAGAGGTCCTTTGACGTCTTAAAAAATAGACCGGAGGAAGTATTGTTAATCAAATTTCACCTCCTACAACATTAAATATTTTTTCGGATGGAGTATTAAAAAAGACTCCATAAATATATATTTATTTTTGTAAGCGAAATCGACTATGTTAGATTGTTAGGTCTTGGATTGCTTTTAGTTTGGGTGATAGTACACCATCAGTAGTGGTAGCTAGATGCCCACCAATCTTGTAATTCTGTATCTACCATGGCATTGGCAATGGGAGTGGGTAGCTTTTATCACGGTTATGGCCTCCACTCAACTACCCCGCCTCCCACTATATTCTTTTTCTTCTACTCCAAAGTCCAAACACAAAACACTTACCTCTTTATTGTCGTCCTACCACTCCAATTTGTGACGTAGTATTACATATTATTACTGGTCTATTCGATTAACTTTATAATTAAGTCGTTTTAACTTTTAAGGATATGAAATGAATCTGGAAATATGATATAGAGTTGATTCAGTTGAGATAATGAATACATTAACGTATATATACACACACATACAAGGAAAGAAATTCGATTATGTAGACAGACCTAGAGAAACCAAGAATTCAGAAAAGCCGAGAGTTGGACTAACCATCATGTACAAACCGAAGTAAATAATAGAAGCAAAGCCGAAGCAAATAACAGGAGCAAATGACTGAAAGGAAATAACAAAAAGCAAATGACGGAATTGAATTCCATGCGTTAGATTTGTTGTTTTATTTTCTATAAAAATAAAATAAATTAATAACCTAATTTTCCCTTAAATCATTTGCCACTCTTACTATTAGCATTAATACTGGTCTCCGTGATCTCATTTGTCAAGATGTTATTGGCTAGATCATCAGCCAAAATTTTCCTTCTCAAATAAAAAAATAGAAAAATACGAAAAAAAATTGCATGAAAAAAAGATGGAAGTTGACCAACCTAATTCCCTCTAGGCATGTGAAGTTACTGTAATTTAGAGAAATAAAAATTCCTCTGTAGATGAATTCATGTGTTTTTAAACATTTTGGAATTTTAACTTATTAATCAAATGAGTCCTTAAGTTATTAATCAAATGGTGATTTTTTAGAATCTTTTCTTTAAGAATTAGCACCAGTTTAGTTACGGGTATGCTATTCATACGATGGGTTTTTGCTAAATGCACGCAGGGCCGTCCAATCATTTTCGGAGGCCCGGGTCATAATTTTATAAATTATAAATTTTATATGTAATTTTTTTTATATCTTAAGGATGAGTATGTTAAAAAAATTTAGATTATTTTTTGTTGATATTTAAGAAAAATTATAGAAAAGTCTTTAAAATAAGAATTTTTAATTAAGGAAATCACCGGTAAAATTTATATTAAAATTTTTATACAAAATGTTTAAATCCATAGTACAAATTACAAACGCAAGCTATATTTATCAATTTTTTGCTCTATATAATTCATAGTTATAAAATGAAACTAAAAGATTAGCTGGATTTAAATTTAGATTAATAATTTAATACTCTATGACTTGATGAAATTTATTGAGGCCTCGGAATCAGTTACATAAATAAAGAGAAATTTAAATTTGGATTAATAATTTAATACTCTATGATTTGATAAAATTTATTCAGGCCTAACCAATAGAAAAAAATGTTAGAATGTTGAGAGTTGTACAAAATTTGGGATTCAAACCCATGACTATAAGAAAGCATGCATGCCCCATAGCAATTCAACAACCACCACGCCAACCGACACTTGTATTAATTTTAAAAATGTTTTATTATATATACTAAAATTAGTAAAAAATGAGGCCCCGTAAAATCGGAGGCCCAGGGCAGTCGCCCGCTTTGCCCTCCCCCATGGCCGGCCCTGAATGCACGATTGGAGGGTACTGACACCGACTTTCAGAGACAGGGGAGGCTCCGGCCACCTGATCATCTGTGTTTTTTTGGTGTCGACAAAGGGGATATGGCTGGTTATATCAACTCGGACATGAGGATTCAGGAGTCGGCAACGCGGCAGCTGTGTTGTTGTGGAGTCGGCAAAGGGATGGGGCTGATTTATCGACTCCAATAGAAAAAGTCGATAACACAACCGTATATTTGACGAGATACTTGAGCGTGTCAATAAAATCCCCTTTAGGCCCTGTTTTTCCGTCAAGTAAAAGGGGGTGGAACTGGGTGGGGTGGTTTTTGGGCTTCTTGCTCACCTGTTTGGCTTGAGATGGAGGGGATGGTTGTGGGCCGGGTGGAGGGGGTGCAAGGGGGTGGGGATGGGGTTGTTTCAGTACCTTGCTCTGATTGGGTGGACGGGGTGGAGAGTGATTTCACCCAAAATTTCCCTGGCTCCATCCCTTCGCATACAATTGCCCTCGGGGGTTTGCCCATCTTAAAGAAGCCATGACAGCACGCCCAGGCTGATGTGCTGCCGCAACAACACCACACTCCTCTTACGACAACAGTGACGGAACTCCGATCCCGACCAAGTACTCCTGTTATGCCCCCAATCGCTCTCGAATCGTCGTCGAGTAGAGGACTGTATGCATGTCTGAATCTCCTCTCCTCGTTAGTCCTCACCTCGATCTCCACTTCTCCATCTTCGCATCTCCTCCTCTCATTCTATATTTTTCTGGCCGTCGTGGCCACTGATTCTCTTGTTTGTACTCCGATCTGTTGGTTTAGATTTCAATTGAAGGGTGTACACCGGTTCCTTCCTAAACTCCCCTTGTTTCCCGAGTACAATTTTTGGTCAGATTTCAATTAAAGGGTGTCCTCCGATCTGTTGGTTTCGATTTCAATTGAAGGGAGTGCTTTTTCTTGTCGATGGCGAGCTTGAGGCCCGTGTGCTTGTCGGCGGCGAGCGAAGTGGATAGGAGGCTGAGATGGTGAACGAGGAGCTGGAAGAGTGCAAGGTGGCGGTGGTGGGCGACTGATGTCAGTCGGGAGGGATGATCGCAGGGGACACTGACTGGGCTGGTGGCCGGCAGCGATTACTGCATCCAGGGCACCTCACTTCGGGGAAGAGCTCACCGAAGGCTCGGAGGAGACAAAGGTGACGAAGAGAACCTTTTTTCAAAACATCATCCGTGTTAATTTTTTTTTTATAAAAAAAATAGGGGTAAAAGTGGTATTTAGCATCAAGAAATAATCTTTGATTTCCCAAACATCATACGAGATACTCTTCGAAATAATCCCCACCATTTTCATCTCCTGAAATAATCTTTATTCTTTCCACTCTTAAAAAATAATCTACACTCTTTCCACCTCTTAAAATTCCACCAGCAAAAAAACGCAGCGTTAGTTAACATCTACCAATGCGCTTTTCGGGAAAGCAACCAGTTTTTTTTTTCTTTGATTAGGTAATAATTCGAATGTATCATTCGACGTTATTCGAGAGTATTCTTACGGGTGAGTTCATCAGACCTTCATCATGGATTACCGTAACGTGACCAGCCGGATACATCAAGTTGATACAACACCATTTGTAAAAGCGCCTGCCCTTTTCATTTCTTTTTCTTAGCCGGCCTAATTTGAGTCAACATTATTGAAAATGCCCACTTTTTTTTAAGTCACTTAATTAGCTAGTCAAATAACTCCAGTTAGATGAAGTGACATAAACGCTACTGGTATTTTTTTCAAAATGATGGACTGGCCCATAAATTAAGTTGACAAATTCTAATACTTGAAAAAAAATATGTTATTTTAAATACTTTATAAAAAATATTCTTATAATAATTAATGAGTTATTAATTATATTTTTTAATATAGTAAAAAAAAAAGAATAAAATAATATAAATATTACTAATTTTCTTTAAAATTGTATACATATTCAAACAAACAAAGGGACTACGGTATATAAATGTGCATATAAATAATGTTCATAAATCATAATGTATGTATGGTCCGCCCTTAATTATTGATAGATCTCCTTTCCTAATATTATAAAATAAAATGAATTGGGATGGGCTGCACAATATCACAGATAATAAGGCCATCCATTTTGCGTACAAACCAAACCTATATTTATGTTTAGGAAATTTTGATACTGTATGAGGTTTGACATTTTTCAATTTAGAATACAAATGTTCTAATATATAACCACGATGTTTTTAACAAGTTATAACTAAGTTGTACAAAATTAACCATAATTTTATACTCCGTAGAACTTAAACTATTAATGCACAAAAGGACCAACAGAATAATATATGAGTATATATGTTGGACCTTTTGTGCATTAATAGTTTGTTATACAAAAATGTCATAGGGGTATGTTGAGTATAATTCTAGTTTTCTAGGATTTTATACATTTCCTGGAACATGTTTTTATAGCATTAGGATATGTTATGCCTTTGGGCTTGTAGCTAGCAGCTTCAACAATCAGCAAAGGCCCAACAACTTCAGCCCATCTCAATTCAAGCCTCGTCTAAAACAGCTTCCTCAACGCTTCGTTTTGGTGATCATAATTCGGAAGAGCTTTAAAAGCTCTCTTCCTAGCGTTCAGCAAATGAGAGCGGCACTGTAGCAGGCGGCAGCTGTGAGAGAAGAGAGGTTAGGGTTTCAGCAAGAGCCGTCGCCACCGACAGAGCTTGGGAGCTTCTCCCATGGCTGCTCCGGTGATGATAAGGCGGATGGCTCTCCGGTGAGAGAAAAGTCGAGAGAAGAAGAGAGCGGCGTCAACATCTGAAGTGCTGGAGTGCTTGAGAGGTGAGGGAGATCCAGCGAGAGCGAGAGAGCTCGAGGGCGAGCGATCTCTGGGACCTTCTCTTAAGCGATACTTTGGGAAGAAGATGAAGCTTGACAACGCAAGATCAAGCAAGAGAAGATGAAGACCGATGGAAGATCGAGGGACTCGGTCCTGATTCGATCGAAAGAGTGGCTGCGAGGAAGGCCTCGATCTACAACCAAAGAACGTACGAAGAAGAAAGAATGAGGAATCCGAAGGCTGTCTGGTTCTGTGAGCAACGACTCGGCTGCACCTTGGCTGTGACTTCGACGAGTTCACATAGATGCCTCGAACAGGGAGTTCCTATTCCTAATCTGATTTCTTATAGTCTAATAGTTTAGATTAGAAACCAGTTCGTTTAGTTCTTGATTCTGGTTGTGTTCTTCGTTCAGATTTCCCTTTTTAGGTTCTTGTACTCCTGTTATTGATTTGCGTTAGAGCACAGTGGAACGCTCTCTTGAGCCGGGGACGTAGGGAACTTTTCCCGAACCTCGTAAACAAACTGTGTGTCCTGTTCATTTTCTGTTTGATCTAGATTCGGTTCAATCTAGAACCGAGTCTGTGATGATTGATATGATAAATGACTTGATTGATCTTATTCGATACCTAGAACCAGGTTTTACAGATTGGTATCAGAGCATGGTTGGCTCGTTCTTTATTTCTGGCATGTTTCTTGTGTGATTATGCTTGAAATCTGCTTATATTCATGTTCTTAGATGAGTTACAGTTTCCGCTGCATACTTTCTATGTTTTCTGAATGTCTACGCTTCAAGAAAGTTGGTTACTACTTTGTTTAGTTTCCTTAAGACATGTTGCTTGTGCTTTCTTGAAAGTTCAGTTCAGTAAACATTGTTGTATGTGACTCTTGAGCATGAATTCTGAGATCCTGCTGGTTATTTGGTATTGTTTTATCAACCTTCTATATGATCTGTTTTGCCTTTAGTTTTCTATGTGAATTCATGGTTGTACAGTTCTACTTTGGTTGAGTTTTTTTTTGGTCAATCTCTTGGACTCATATGTACTATTTGAATCCTTATGCACCACATACTTGTTTTGATGAATCTTGTGTACATTGACACTTGTTGCATCTCAGTCTACAACCTCCTAAAGATGCTTATTCATCATCTGATGTATGTATGTGTGCCTGTCAGATATTGCATGTTTATGATATCTGTTTTTAGGATTCTTAGTGTGAGTTCTGTTGTGCTCTTTCTTCCCTTTAATTCAACTATGAACATGTTGTGCTTGTGTATTCCATAGCTTTGAGTTTTTTGGATTACTTGCCCTGCCATAACTTGTTCTTTGGTGCTCTTTTTTAAGAGCCTTCCTTGAATTTCAGATTGCATGCTCTGACTGTGCTCTCTTGTTTCTGATTGTTTTTAGATTTATATTCTCTCTCTTGCATTCTCTTATTGCCCTTATCTATATTTAGCTTGACAACCTTTTGTTTAGGCTCAACACCCTAGATATTACCATCATACATTACTGATTTAACTACTTGTTTTTATGCTTGATAAATTGGATGATTGTTACTTCTGGCCATAGTAATGCACTGTCCTTAGTTTCTTGCATGTTTTAGTAGTTAATTGGATGTTTTCTTGCATGGTATTTTGGGTGTCTTGTCAGATTTGTATGTCTTATTCTTTATCTTGTATGATTTAGAAATAAATGTTCTGTTTGAAATCTGATCAGCTTATTGGTTGTTTAACTTTGGGTTTATATGAAGCTATACATGTTGTCTATTCAAGTGTTTGTGAACATAGAAAATTGAGTAACTTTCATAAGTTCCTAGAGTTTTTTTCTTTGTCTTGTGCATAACTTGATATGGTCTACAACATTCATGCTTCTTTCCCTTGGTTCTCTCTGCTGCACTTTGCTATCACTTATTTCATTGCATTCATATGACTCTAAGATAGATTCTTGGTACCCAACTACCTGGTTTTATGGCATATACATATAGTTCTCAATTACTCATGTTTGTAGTAATTTTTCTTGCTATATCAAGTGCCCGATAAACTGTCTATGGTAGTGTCCTAAATCTGTACTCTTATGTCTTGTATGCTTAGAACAGTTTCTTGAGTTTTACTCTATGTGTAAACCTGTTCAATGCTTTTAACACGTGATCTTCTGTTCAAATTATGTGTTTTTTGTATGAGTGTCCCACTTGTTTATGCTTACATGATAATATATCTTGATGTTACTTCCTGTACTCACATCACTTCTAGTCTGCTTCGTGTCTTTGTGATGCCATGATCATGGGAGTAATAAGATTTATTCATGTTATGCCTATATGAATTCAGATTTACATGCTTCCCATTTTTGCAAATTGGAATGTCATGATCTGCTTTCTGCATTGGGATATCTCTGCTAAGTGTCTCTGTTGTTTGCTTCTGTCTGTTGCAGTTGCTTAGAGAAATTCTTATCTTATTGGCCTATTATTGGATATGATCACTAACTCCCGTTATTCTCTTTTTGCAAGGAGAAACCCCCAACAAGTGCTAAGGAAACTGAAAGGTGAAACCATGTGTTTGAGCCAGAAAGAGAAGGATGTAGATCAGGAGCCACGACTGACACTATGGAATTCCTTCGAGATGAGAGCTTCATCGAAGTTGGCTGACTAGAAAACCATGACGATGGTTATCCTTGGCGATGCTCGCTCCATCAAGTATCTGCTAAAGAAGAATCATGGATTACTTCTTTTTCCATTCTCTATTTTTCAGTTTTAGTTACATTTTTTCTAAAATGTGTTGCACTTGGATGAGTTTAGTCTGATCTTTGTTTCCCATCTGATCCTTGTTCATCTTGTGATCTATGTTTGGCCACTTTCTAAGATAGTTTCTCTTGCTAAACTTAATCTGGTCTTGTCTTTGATTAAGTATTTCTGAGCATGATATATTCTGACACTTTGGTATTCTTGAATTTCTATCTGTGCTTGAGTTACTTACTGATGATCTGTGTTATATGATCTGTCATGACATAAACTAGGATTTAAATGCTTGTTTAATTGATTAACCTTGTTGTTTTTCTTTTAAACTTAGAGTATATAATCTGCATGTTTATGTTCAGCTGTAAATCCTTCTTTTAGATGATTTCAGTGTGTTGTTCAGCATGTTTATCTCCATGATTAAATGCTTTACGTAATCCGCACCTCATTGTCAAAATCATGCTATTAGGATTTCTTGTTTATGTATTAAGTACTGTTTGTGATATTCTTTTCCCTTTTGTGCGGATCTTAAATATCACATAAGTGCTTGCCTCCTTGTCTACTCTCTTTGATATCCTCTGTGAAATATTTCTGATTAAGATGACTAAGCAAGTCTTCTGTTTTGTCAGAAAACGTTCTCTGAAGAGTTAAGTGACCGTGTCACTTGTCAACCAAGCAGCTAAGGGATTCCAGATGGCTCGTTGCAGCCCTTCCCCTCTGCCATACTCTTCTAGGAGTTGGAGGATAGTAGAGTAAAGGAGAAAAACCAACCAGAGGAACTTCTCCACCACAAAAGAAGAAAAGTAAAGGAATATAAAAGGGCCAAGTGTACTAGGTGTTCAGAAGCTCATGAGCAGCCTGAACCAGCAGCACTCTGCAGCCATTGCTAACGTCAAACTGCATCTACAAGATTTGAAAAATTGTTCACTCACCAAATTAAGGGGGCAAAGGTAAGTATTTCTGTTTCTAAATCTAAAATTGACAATTCTCATGCTTTCATAAGCTCATTGAGTTGTACTCTCTCATGCTAGACATGTGGTTGTCTTGCCATGAGTTTGTGTGTGTTGTCTTACATATGTCAATGTATGCTATTCACATGCTTGAGCTCTTTTAGGTAATAAAATACTTGCAAGTTCTTGCTTTATAATTTGGGTGATTGATCTTTTTTGAATCTGTTGGCTTTCCTATGTTGGCTTATTCCTTCCTTGTTGTTTTCTTCCTATGGGAATCAAAATTCAGTTTGTTTTCCCTTGTGTGTGGTGTTCTGCAGCATGTCTGCCATGCCTGTGTTGCCATGAGTTTTCCCCTACTCGTGTTCATTGACTTTGTGTACCTGTTCTTGAGTGCTTTGTTCACTTTTATGAATTCATGTATTACCTTCGTTAAAGTCTTTGATTTGCCTACACATTTAGGTCTGTTAGAGTATGTGCTTTGGCCTTCATGGTGTTGAGAGTGGGATTGGCCTCGAGAGGGCATTACATGTCATATTGCCTCTCATGCGTCTCATTGACTAGAGGGAGTCATTCCCTTAGAGACTTATATGTCTTGGTATTCTATATGAGATATGCTTTCATGGTTACACATCTAGCTTGCTATAAATTTCTATGCATCTATCATATGCTGAGTTTATGCTTTATATGCTAGATTTTACCATGAAAAAGACCTGCTGAAATTGTGGATTTCTGTCTCCTTCTTTCTATGATTGACACTAGTTGTTACTAATCATTTACGTGGAGAAAGTGCAGGTACAGCGAAGACGGACTTCGTTTCATTGTGCTATTAGGTTGTTTTTATCTCATTTCCCTTCTTCTTGAAAACTAGACTTAAGAGGGCAAATTGTTGAGTATAATTCTAGTTTTCTAGGATTTTATACATTTCCTGGAACATGTTTTTATAGCATTAGGATATGTTATGCCTTTGGTCTTGTAGCTAGCAGCTTCAACAATCAGCAAAGGCCCAACAACTTCAGCCCATCTCAATTCAAGCCTCGTCTAACACAGCTTCCTCAACGCTTCATTTTGGTGATCATAATTCGGAAGAGCTTTAAAAGCTCTCTTCCTGGCATTCAGCAAATGAGAGCGGCACTGTAGCAGGCGGCAGCTGTGAGAGAAGAGAGGTTAGGGTTTCAGCGAGAGCCGTCGCCGCCGAGAGAGCTTGGGAGCTTCTCCCATGGCTGATCCGGTGATGATAAGGCGGATGGCTCTCCGGTGAGAGAAAAGTCGAGAGAAGAAGAGAGCGGCATCAACATCTGAAGCGCTGGAGTGCTTAAGAGGTGAGGGAGATCCAGCGAGAGCGAGAGAGCTCGAGGGCGAGCGATCTCCGGGACCTTCTCTTGAGCGATACTTTGGGAAGAAGATGAAGCTTGACAACGCAAGATCAAGCAAGAGAAGATGAAGACCGATGGAAGATCGAGGGACTCGGTCCTGATTCGATCGAAAGAGTGGCTGCGAGGAAGGCCTCGATCTACAACCAAAGAACGTACGAAGAAGAAAGAATGAGGAATCCGAAGGCTGTCTGGTTCCGTGAGCAACGACTCGGCTGCACCTTGGCTGCGACTTCGACGAGTTCACATAGATGCCTCGAACAGGGAGTTCCTATTCCTAATCTGATTTCTTATAGTCTAATAGTTTAGATTAGAAACCAGTTCGTTTAGTTCTTGATTCTGGTTGTGTTCTTCGTTCAGATTTCCCTTTTTAGGTTCTTGTACTCCTGTTATTGATTTGCGTTAGAGCACAGTGGAACGCTCTCTTGAGCCGGGGACGTAGGGAACTTTTCCCGAACCTCGTAAACAAACTGTGTGTCCTGTTCGTTTTCTGTTTGATCTAGATTCGGTTCAATCTAGAACCGAGTCTGTGATGATTAATATGATAAATGACTTGATTGATCTTATTCGATACCTAGAACCAGGTTTTACAGGGTAAAATGTTTAAAGTGCAAAATTATAGAAAATCGGACCCGTGGCTTATTTAAAAAAAAAAAACCGAACCGGTTTGTTATAAAAAATAGGTGAACTGCCCATCCCTTTCTAGCCTTCTCTCCCTCTGCCGGCTCTGCGCACAAAACTCAGAAGCGGCCATGGCAGTAGGCGGTGGCATCGACCATCGGACTGGGTGAAGTCTCAATCGCTGGAATATTCCTCTTTGCAATCGCTGGAATCCTCGCAATCGCCAGAATCGGACTCCTCCATCGCAATTGTCGGAATCCTCGCAGTCGTCGGAATCGACCATCGAGCATTGGTCAATTCGAAAAGGCGGATGTAGATCCGAGTTCTCCTCCTCGCAATCGCCGGAATCCCCATCGGAATCGCGGAATCGCCTGACCACTCCCCCTTGTTCAGCAACATTGGAGCGCCGCTTCGCCGCCTTCCCGCTACCGAAGTCACCAGAGATTGCCACCAACGTACTCTTCACGCCACCACGGTCTCGTATCTGCCTCCGCGTTGCTCCATTGTGCCCTAGGCTGCCACTGCGAGCTTGCCGAAGTCCACTGTGCAACCGCCATTTCTATTGAGTGTGTCGATATGAGGAAGATGATGATGAAATTATAATTTTTGACCCATATTTTCCCTTTCTTCCCAAATACGCCCTTATCTCAATTTAATAAATTACAAAATTATTCCGTAGTTTATAAACGCACAACATATATTATATTTGCACAACTTAAAGTTATATTTGTACAAAATAGTTTATATGTGCACACCATAATGTTATATGTGCATTTTATCATCTTATTTATGCACTTTATTATTTTATTATTGCACTTTATAATCTTATTCATGAACGGGCATATCACTTTATTATTTACCCATAAATTAGGCCTATTTTAAATATAAAATTATAAATTTTTATAATTTAAATAGGCTTGAAATTGCTATACGTAAAAAAACAGATAGACGATAACAATAATTTTTATAGTGCACTTCATATTATTATTCATACACATCATCATTTTATTCTTGCACTTTTTCAATTTATTTATACACCTTATATTTACACAACAAAAAGTGTTGAAAACGAAGAAAAAAAATGGATTTACCCATAAAATTAGGCCCATTTACTTATTTATCCATAAAATTAGGCCCATTCACCCAAAAAGTAAGCATATTTCAATTATAAATTTTTATAATTGAAATAAACCCATTTATATATTTACCCATAAGGAATTATTATGTTTGCACAACATAAAGTTATATTTGCACAACATAATGTTATATGTGCACAACATCAAGTTATATTTGCACAACAGAAAGTGTTGAAAAAAAATGCTGGTAATAAAACAAACAAGAAAAAAAAACTTACCCGAGAGGGGGGCACAGAGGGGGAGCACAGGGGCATGGGGGGCACACACATGGGGTAAGGGGGGCACATGAGGTTGACATTTTACTAATTAAATTTGGCCTATTAACAAATAATTAAGCCCATTAGCAATGCACCTACAAAAATTAGGCCAGTTAAGAAAATTTTACACTTTAAGCATTTTACATCATATGACAATTTTACATTTGAACCTTTGTCTATATATATATTTTGGAATTTTAAATTGCACATATAAGAAATGGACTATTTTAAAGGTTTTGAATTATTGAATAGTACATTCTTATGTAACTAATTAAATAAAATTTGGAATAAAAACATCAAGTTGGCTGATTTTATATAATTTCCTAGCTAATATACAACTTTGTATAATTATTCATTCTCTTATTCAACCATTGTCCATTGTATGTGTTTAAAGGGATGTGAGTTAGAGATTAGGTTGGTCTCTTTCCCAAGTCATCACCCTAGTATCGAGTTAGAAGACGGAGTGGCCAGCTCGCATCAGACCGGGCTAGGTAAGGGACCATGAGTGGTCCAGAGATGATCCAAAATCTATGGACAAATTGAATCATTAGGGTTCAAAATACCATACTAGGCAGTGATGACTTGGGAAATAGAAGAACAGAAACATATTCTCGATCATCAAATGGGACATGAAGAAATAGAATAAAGCTTGTTGTGGCTAAGTCTAGACACTAGGGTATCATAAGAAAACACAAAGGGTAAAGCAAGGTAGAAATTTATAGGAGATAGTCGCACCTTGGTTTGGGTAGCAGAGGCATCCAAATAGTCCATTAATGATAGTGGCATGCATATTTATATTATTATTGACCTTACTTATGATGTAAGCTATATAATTTCTATATAAGTCAATGAATGAGAAGGGCAGACCCTAAGGGGGGATTTATCCAATTTTATGAGATCTAATATGGTATCACGAGCCTAACCCTAAACCTAGCCCTCCTTCCTCTCTACCGCCACCGCCGCCCCTCCCTCTGCAGTGCGCACCCACCTCCTTTCGACTGGCCTCCACCCGGTTGTTTCCCACCCTATCGCTGTCTCCCTCTTGACACTATCTCTTCTCCATCATCATGTCAAACCCTAATGATGATGACCCTATAGGAAAGACCATCAATTCCGCCTCTAATGGCGGTGACGGATCCTCTGGCTCATCCCGAATACCCTTCCATTCCGCTCTCGTCATCTCCAACGTCAAGAACCTCATCCTGGTCACGCTCGACATCTCTGAAACGAAGTACAATTAGTGGGTTGCACTCTTCTGAGTCGCCGCCAGGGCTCACCGGGTGCTTCACCACATCAACACCGTTGTTCCTCGACCAACGGATGTTGATGACACTCTCTATGATCAACTAGACGTCATTATTCTCTAATGGATCTATGCCACGATCTCTTCAGATCTTCTGCTTATAGTCCTTGAACCGAATGTCATTGCTTTGTCGGCATGGAATCGTTTGAAAAACATCTTCCATGATAACAAGGAGTGTCACGCGGTGTACCTCCAAAACGAGTTCTTTCGATGTCGCTTCGAGTCCTCCTCTGTTTGTGAATACTGTCAGCATCTAAAGGATCTCGCCGATCAGTTGAAGAACGTCGATTCTCCTCTTACTGAGCGATAGATGGTGATTCAGATGATTGCTGGTCTGACATCAGAATATGATACGGGGGCGAGCTTCATTTAGCAAATGTCACCACTTCCCTAATTCGACAAAGCACACTCCATGATTCGCCTTGAGGAAACACGTCGCCTGAAACGTGACGCCATCGCTGCCAAAGCCAAGGCCCTCGTTGTAGCCTCTGCACCGCCCACACCCCCATCGGAGAAACCAATCCAGCAACCCCCCTCTCCCGACAATTCTGGTCGTCAGTCCTCTGGTGGGCGTGGTCGCGACCACGACCATGGATGTGGTGTCGTCCACTTTCAGTGCGTTCCCTTTGGTTGGATGCAAGTTCCGACCTTTTCTCAACAACAACAACAACCGGCTCTGTGGCATATTCAGGGGTGGAATCCCGTTCTCTGCCCATACCCGACAGTGCCGACACAGGGCATCCTTGGAGCTGCGCCTCGGCCTCCCAACCCTCATGCCAACACCGCTTGTAGCGACCCCTACGCCGAATTTCGGACTCCTACAGATTTGTCTTAGTCATTCAACACCATGACACTGTATCCGCCAGACAACTCATGGTATATGGACACGATCGCTTCCTCTCACATGATGAACAATCAAGGTATACTCTCTTCCCTTGCCTCTAAGAGTAATTCTCCTTTTATCATAGTCGGAAATGACTCCCGCATTCCTACTTTGGGATCTGGTCAAGCCACCGTAGCCGCCCTCACCCGCCCCTTTTACCTTCTTCATGTTCTGGTAGCCCCTCACATTATCAAAAACCTTATTTATGTCCAGCAGTTTACCACTAACAAAAAAAATTCTGTTGAATTTGACCATTAGGATTTTTCTGTGAATGATCTTCAAACGGGAACTCATCGACTGAGATGCAATAGCTCTGGCGAGCTATACCCCATCACCAAGTTTTCCGCTCCTTTGTCTCTTTCAGGTGTGTCGTCTCCGGTGTGGCATGTTCGTTGCGATCACCCGGGTGCACCTATCCTCAATTTACTTAGGAACCTTTGTTTACCTTATTGTAATAAAGTGTATGATTCCTCTCTTTGTCATTCATGTCAACCGGGGAAGCATACTCGGTTACCGTTTTATTCGTCTAGGATTACTACTACTTACTAATACTTTCCCTTTCCAATTGATTCATAGTGATGTATGGACGTCGCCCATTGTTAGTTCTGCTGGTCATAAATACTATATTTTGTTTATTGATGATTACTCCAATTTCCTATGGGTGTTTCCACTTAAATTCAAATTTCAAGTTTACACCACCTGTGTTCAATTCCATCAATTTGTTTGGACACAATTTCATTGTGCCATCAAAGCGTTTCAATGCGACAATGGGAAGGAATTTGATACCCATGCCTTTCACTCTTTCTTCAAACAACAAGGAATTATTTTCCGATTCTCATGTCCGTACACATCTCCACATAATGGCAAGGCGGAACGCACTATCCGCACACTTAGGGTTGTAATCTGAGCCAAATAACTCGAACTCGGCTCGGGCTCGGCTCGAAAAATCTCGAGCTCGGCTCGTTCATAGAGACAAAACAAGTCAAGCTTGAACAATGTTTTGGGCTCGAATCGAGCCCGAGCTGAGCTCAAAAGATCAGTTTATGAAATTCTGATTATACCCCTAGGGTTATGAGATAGAAGAGGCATTGTGTGCGTGAAAGACTGAAAGGGCTTGTTCGCTATTCTCAGTCGGTTGCTCCTCTTCTTCCCTAGGGCTTGTGGGTGAATTCAGTGAGGGGTCGGTTCCTTCCTTCCCTAGAGCTCAGCGGCGCCGGTGAACAGCAGCAGCACCAGGCGACGGCGGCGGCGATATTCGCTATTGGGTTGTCTTTCTCAGTCGTTCCTCGACTCGGACTTCTCAGCTTCGTTCCCCTCCTTCCTCAGTCGTTCATCTTCTTGTTCAATTGTTGTCACTCTGTCAGATTTTGTTCATCGCCGGTGAGGTCCCTTCTTGTTCATCTTCTTCTTCCAACAGGCAGCAAAACCTATTCTTGTTGCTGTCATATTTTGTTCAGTTGAAGTAAATTTCTTAGAAGCACGCCTTGATTGCTGTCAGATTAGAAGTAGGTTATTTTGTTCGATTGCTTCTTAGAAGTAAAGTGAATTTGAACATGAAATTGAGGAGTGGCAAAGAGTAAATTGAATTTGTTCGATTGCTTCTTAGAATGTTGATTATTTAGCCAATTTGTAGAACACATGATGGATTATTCACCCTCCTTATTTTTTAGGTTTTATGGTAGAAGTTGCACTTTCAATTTAAGTTCAGCTTCGAACCGAGCTCGAACGAGCCCAGATGACGAGCTTGAACGAGCTTAGGCTTGTTCGTTCAACTTGTTCGAGCCTTAACAAGTCGAGCTCGAGTTTTACTCAAGGCTCGCGAGCCGAGCTTGAGCGCCAAAAAAAAGCTCGAATAATTTTTGGGCTCGAGCTTGGCTTGGCTTGAATATCACCCCTACACACAATCAACAACCTGGTCCATTGACGGAGGGAAAGTCGTTGATTTACCTCGCCAAAAATAAATCCCAAATGAACAAACTAGTATAGTATGCAAGTAAGGGGTCGAACCCAAGAGAATCAAGTATTTCTAAATATTGTGTATTTATCAATATAAAAAGAAACGATTTTTATGAATGAAAATAAAAGAAGATAATATTGACAAAAGCAAATAAATGATGGAAGAAAAGCGTTTCCACCTACAAGTTCTCGACTTTGGTTGGTTTTATTGATCATCGAATCCTTTTCAAGTTATTATCTTTTCCTACGAATTCCTCTCGTCTTGGTTTAAGTAGATTAAAAGTCCTACGAGTCCAATTAATCCCTTACACCTCAATGCAACCTTAACACGGTCAAGATTTAACAAAGAGATAGCAAATAATCCCAAGAACTTGAGCATATAAATAACACCAATTAAACACGGTAAATCGATGTTTAAGATATATGTCAACTCCCTACATAATCATGCTTCAAACACGGAATCCACAATCTTATGCGTGCTACTACGGAAATAACACAAATACGAAAGTATTAAATCCTAGCATGAAATCAATATTATCAAGGTCGCGAGTCAAGATAACATCAATAACATAATCAATATCGCACAAAGAAGTTGAAAGAATTAAAGAGGAAAAATAACTTGATTTAGAAACTCACAAACCACCAACCAAGTCTCGAAAGTGTAGGCGGAAACTACAAAATTAGCCAAACATGGCTTACCTAAGCTTTCTTCTCTTCAATGGTGATTTCTCTACTTGGAAACTTCATTAAACTAACCCTAGAACATCCTATTTATAAGCCTAATGTCTTCCATAAAAGGTAGATAAAAGATAGATAAAAGATAGAAATTTCCTAAACAAACTAGATCAAAGATAGAACTTTCCTAAATTAATTCAGCGTCGGATTCCGCTGGCAGCGAGAAATTTCCGCTGGCAGCGAGAAATTTCCGCTGGCAGCGAATGGCCTTGATTGAGCTTCTGTTGGATTT
Source organism: Persicaria tinctoria (assembly GCA_037127255.1). NCBI lineage: Eukaryota > Viridiplantae > Streptophyta > Magnoliopsida > Caryophyllales > Polygonaceae > Persicaria > Persicaria tinctoria. The sequence continues at coordinate 48,752,168 of JBANSL010000006.1, read as the reverse complement.
CCGCTACCAACTCGCTGGCACACTCGCTGGCAGCGACTTTTCCATGCCTTAGAATTTTTTTCATCCTCTTCGAGTCCTTCCTTCCGCTTCCGCGAGACACTGAACTCGCTGCCGCGAGCTGGGGCTTCCGCTGCCGCGACTGGCCGAAGCTTCGTCCCCCTGATGATTTTCGCTAGCAGCGGAATTTTCCGCGGCAGCGGTCGTCTCGCTGCAGCGGAATCAGTCGCTAGCAGCGGACTCGCTTGCCCTTCCTCTCGCTGGCTCTCTCTTCCCGCGGGCTCTCTCTCGCTGGCTCCTCCTCGGATTCTGGTTCCACTCGCTGGCAGCGACTGATCATTCGCTGGCAGCGACTGATGCCAGAAGCTCGATTCTTCATTGTTCTTCCCTCTTTCTTTCTCTTCTCCTTTCTTTCTCTTCTTAGCTTGATTTCTTGACTTCACTTGGCCATGTTTAACAGCTTTCCCTTGCTTTCCACCATGTCGGATCTACGATTCTGCACAATTCAACCGAAATAGCGTAGATTCCGAACTTTTCCACAAAAAGAGTTTTATCTAAATTAACACTAAAACATGCATATTCTACAATGTAAATGCAACTAAATTATCCTATAATGCCCATTAGAAATGTGCATTATCAAACTCCCCCACACTTAACCTTTTGCTTGTCCTCAAGCAATGCAAAATAAAGAAGAGCAAAACCATCATCCCACACATATAATCTTCAAGCACTAACCTTGTCAAAAGCAACATCAAAGTGGAGGAGCCATGAACATGAAAGCTAACATCCTAGCAAGTATATGAATGATTCAAAATAAGGCACATATCATCCAACCTCACCGGGATTATGTGTTTGCTCTCACTCTCATTGTGTTTAGGCTTAATAATATATCTCTCGACTCAATCCAAAATGAAAAGAGCTACATAGAAATTGACACATATATCACATATTCTCCACCGTGGATGCCATCACTTATAAGAAACATCAAGAGGTCTTTTATCAAGGTTGTAATGGGGCTTGGTAAGGAATTTAAGGTAGGAAATACTTAGGCTTGTGGTGCTAAAAATCCGGGAAATAGGGATCCCTAAGAACAACCGGAAGAACATCAAAAACCAAATACTTCCAAAACCAAGATAACTCAAACTTTCACTCTTAAAACACTCAACAAAAGACCTTTCTCTCAACCATACATTTTTTTCCAACTCTCACATACATAATGAAAATAAAAGGCTCTTTATTCATCTTTTTCTTTTTTCTTTTTCTTTTCTTCTATTTCTTTTTTTTTTCAATTTTTCTTTTCTAGAGCCAAAAATACAATAATGCACAATGTGAGGAATAAAACCAAAATTACATAATAATCCACAACTCGTAACTCTCTTAACAATATTTTCTTTTCCACTCAACCACATCAATCATTCACCAACTCTAATCCTAATTCCCGGATTGGGTAAGGCTTATCATCGGCTAAGGATAAATTTTGTGGAGCTTCAAAGAAAAGGCTACGGCTCAAATTTGGCTACAAGAAAAGGACACATATGTAGGGTGGATATGGATAATAATATGGCTAAGAAAATCATGCCTCTATCATTCGAAACTCATAAGCAATAGACATATAAATTCGGCCTCAAATATAGATAACAATGTCAATCTCAAGAGGTAAATGCATAAGGAGAGTAAAATGTCACACAAGAAAGCAAAAGGGAATAAATGTGATGAAAATCCCTTATAAAGCCAAAATTTCTCACTAGGACAAGTTTTGTTGGATTTCAATAATGTCCAAGACAAAGAATCATACTTACTCAATTGAACTAACAAGTCATGCTCCCATAAAAATCATTTCAAGTATGTGACAAGGCTAGACAATTCAATCATATTATGGAACATATATGGTAAAGCTCATAAAAATAAAATAGAGGGCAAACTAAGGCAAGATGAGTATTTGAATAACACATATATGCAATGCATGCTCTTTTTGGATTTTTTTTCATTTTTCTCCTTCTTAATGCAATAAAATAGCTGAAAAAATAAACATGAATGCATAACGGAAAAAATAAATATGAATGCATGAATCTATGAATGCAACCCTCCCCCACACTTAAATTCTTCATTGTCCTCAATGAAAATCAAAGACAAAAAATCATAAAAATATGAGAGAAAGAGGGTAAAGAATAACTCACATCATGGGAAAAGTTTCGATGGCGAAGATGATGAAGCTTGGAGGAAGAACGGAGAAGAATGACAACGAGGAAGGCTAACGAACCACGAGCACGGAAGAATGAAGATGACGAAGAAAGAATAAGATCAACAATGACGACAATGGACGAAGACTAGGCATGAGCGATGAGCACGGTTGATCAAGCCGCAAGCGCGGCTAGTGCTAGCTTCGGACACTGAGCATCGCTGCTGAATTCGCTGGCAGCGAGTTTTGGTTCGCTGGCAGCGGATGAAATCAGCTTCTATGACATCTGGGCGGCTGGACTCGCTGGTAGCGACTCATGATTCGCTGGCAGCGAATTGAGCCCAGATTCTCTATTCTTCAATCTTGTTCACTTTTCCTTGCATTGTTAGCTCAAAATATCCAAAAGCATCTATCTACCATAAAAAAATATTAGGAAATTTCTAATTTATTAAACAACCAAACTCATTAAATAACTAGGAATTGAAATAACTAATTTAGGAAAACTTACCTCGGGTTGCCTCCCAAGAAGCGTCCTTGTTTATCGTCATAGACTCGACGGTTTATTCGTCCATGTGTTCAAGACTCACTCGGACATCGCCAATGCCCTCTTTAGCAAATCAAACTCCGGTGCACACCATCTAGGTAGGCGAGCACCACATATGAAGAAGCCGAAGTCAAATGATGTGATGTTGAAGAAGGTCTCCAACTTTTCATATGCTCGAGCGTGACTTCCCGCCGAGGGTATGTAGTACCACCAACATAGTTCCGTTGGTGGTTTGTCGAAGTAATGCTCCCAAGGATCTACATATTCACCAAAATCCACAAAAGTGTAAGAAATATCATTACCTTGCTCGGAAGCCAAAGAAATCGGCTCCGGACTTGGTTTCTTAAAAGATGCGTTGGGGATGATTTCGATAGGTGGAGTAGGTGCCAAAATACATGGTTCCTCACGCGTGCACTCATGAGACTCCATGTCAAGGGGCATCGGGCTCTCTTCTCTATCTTCGAATGAACCATGGGTACTTGCGTCTTGGCTTTCCTCATGTATCACACCCGCCATTGGTTTGAAAGGTAAGGGTGTGGATGCCAACATGTATTCTTCTTCCACCTTTGACATGTCACCCACACAAAGGAAAATATCCCACAATTCCGGCCAATCCAAACCATAAAAGCCTTCGTTTTTCAAAGATTGGGCGAATTCTCGTATATTGGGAAGCATGCCATCTTGAACGCAAAGTACTTGTTCTTTCAAATCATCTTGGATACCCCGTGAAGCACGATCGTCCACTAAATCTTGCACTCTTGTGAGGTAATGGTGAAAGTATTCTCCTTGGTATTGCCATAACTTCAACTCCATTACAAACAATTAGTAACGAGGTGTCGTGAACCGTAAGATAGGTCCACGACGGGGATAGATATATACAAATATTAATAAATACACAAAACAAAGAAATAAACTTGATTCCCCGGCAACGGCGCCAATTTTGACGGAGGGAAAGTCGTTGATTTACCTCGCCAAAAATAAATCCCAAACGAACAAACTAGTATAGTATGCAAGTAAGGGGTCGAACCCAAGAGAATCAAGTATTTCTAAATATTGTGTATTTATCAATATAAAAAGAAACGATTTTTATGAATGAAAATAAAAGAAGATAATATTGACAAAAGCAAATAAATGATGGAAGAAAAGCGTTTCCACCTACAAGTTCTCGACTTTGGTTGGTTTTATTGATCATCGAATCCTTTTCAAGTTATTATCTTTTCCTACGAATTCCTCTCGTCTTGGTTTAAGTAGATTAAAAGTCCTACGAGTCCAATTAATCCCTTACACCTCAATGCAACCTTAACACGGTCAAGATTTAACAAAGAGATAGCAAATAATCCCAAGAACTTGAGCATATAAATAACACCAATTAAACACGGTAAATCGATGTTTAAGATATATGTCAACTCCCTACATAATCATGCTTCAAACACGGAATCCACAATCTTATGCGTGCTACTACGGAAATAACACAAATACGAAAGTATTAAATCCTAGCATGAAATCAATATTATCAAGGTCGCGAGTCAAGATAACATCAATAACATAATCAATATCGCACAAAGAAGTTGAAAGAATTAAAGAGGAAAAATAACTTGATTTAGAAACTCACAAACCACCAACCAAGTCTCGAAAGTGTAGGCGGAAACTACAAAATTAGCCAAACATGGCTTACCTAAGCTTTCTTCTCTTCAATGGTGATTTCTCTACTTGGAAACTTCATTAAACTAACCTTAGAACATCCTATTTATAAGCCTAATGTCTTCCATAAAAGGTAGATAAAAGATAGATAAAAGATAGATAAAAGATAGAAATTTCCTAAACAAACTAGATCAAAGATAGAACTTTCCTAAATTAATTCAGCGTCGGATTCCGCTGGCAGCGAGAAATTTCCGCTGGCAGCGAATGGCCTTGATTGAGCTTCTGTTGGATTTCCGCTACCAACTCGCTGGCAGCGACTTTTCCATGCCTTAGAATTTTTTTCATCCTCTTCGAGTCCTTCCTTCCGCTTCCGCGAGACACTGAACTCGCTGCCGCGAGCTGGGGCTTCCGCTGCCGCGACTGGCCGAAGCTTCGTCCCCCTGATGATTTTCGCTAGCAGCGGAATTTTCCGCGGCAGCGGTCGTCTCGCTGCAGCGGAATCAGTCGCTAGCAGCGGACTCGCTTGCCCTTCCTCTCGCTGGCTCTCTCTTCCCGCGGGCTCTCTCTCGCTGGCTCCTCCTCGGATTCTGGTTCCACTCGCTGGCAGCGACTGATCATTCGCTGGCAGCGACTGATGCCAGAAGCTCGATTCTTCATTGTTCTTCCCTCTTTCTTTCTCTTCTCCTTTCTTTCTCTTCTTAGCTTGATTTCTTGACTTCACTTGGCCATGTTTAACAGCTTTCCCTTGCTTTCCACCATGTCGGATCTACGATTCTGCACAATTCAACCGAAATAGCGTAGATTCCGAACTTTTCCACAAAAAGAGTTTTATCTAAATTAACACTAAAACATGCATATTCTACAATGTAAATGCAACTAAATTATCCTATAATGCCCATTAGAAATGTGCATTATCATCCATACACTTTTGTTTCAATGCCTCTGTGCCCACCTGGTTTTGGCCCTTTGCCCTTGCTGTGGCTACCTATCTCTTAAACATTCTTCCATCGCCTAATCTCAACCAACGGTGTTCTACCCAGCTTTTATATTTTGTGATCCCTCACTTTGATCACCTTAGGGTATTTGGGTGCCCCTGCTATCCCATCCTCTCTGCTCAAAATTCTCACAAACTTCAGCCACGCTCTACTCCTTGTGTATTTTTGGGCTATCCTGATAACGATCAAGCCTATATAGCAAAATGCCATTTCATCTGCATCCTATGAGTTCATCGACAAAGACGACGATGTTTCCCCCCCGATCACGTCATTCCTCTATGGCTCGCCAGCTGCATTGCCAGCCTTACTAGATCATAATTGGTATGCGGTCATGCCTACGGAGTATCGAGCTCTTATTGGTAATGGGATGTGGGTATTGGTACCACACCCTCCTAAGGTTAATGTGGTTCGATGCATGTGGTTGTTTCGTCATAAGATGCGCTCTGACGACTCTTTGGAACGCTACAAGGCTCAAATGGTGGCTAATGGTCGATCGCATGAGGTCGGCATCGACTATGGCGAGAAATTCAGTCTGGTTGTTAAGTCGACAACTATTCGCACAATTCTTCACCTGACAGTCTCTCATGCTTGGTCCATTCATCAGTTGGATCTCAAGAACGCCTTCTTACATGGTCACCTTCATGAAACAATTTATATGTTTCAGCCCCCTGGATTTGTTGATCCTGATCGTCCCAAGCATGTCTTTCTTTTGCAGAGGTCACTGTATGGTCTCAAGCAGGCTCCGCATGCCTGGTATCAACGGTCTTTCTACATAGAATCGACTTTCATAGTAGTCGGTCTGAGTCCTCGTTGTTCATCTTTCATCGCAGCTCTCAGACAACCTACTTGCTCTTGTATGTGGAGGATATCATCTTAACTGCTTCTTCGAATTCTCTCAGAGCTAATATCATTGGCTTACATGGCAGAGAGTTTGCTCTCTTTAACTTAGGCCCTCTATCGTTCTTCCTTGGAGTTGCTGCTACTTGGATATCCTCAGGCCTCTTTCTGTCTTAGGATCAGCATGCCCGAGAGATTGTGGATCGTGCTGGTATGACGTCTTACAATCCCGCCGTCACACCTATCGATCCCGGTACTAAGATAAGTGCTCAAGCGGGCAAACTGGTTTCGAAACCCACTTTGTATCGCAGTCTTGCAGGGGCCCTTCAGTATCTGACGTTCACTCGTCCTGGCATATCTTATGCCATTCAGCAGATCTGCTTGTTCATGCATGATCCCAGAGAAGGCCATTTTGCTGCACTCAAACGAATCATTCGGTACATTCATGGCATGCACTCCTTGGGCATCACCATACAGCCGGCCCCAAATCCCTCCATTGTCGCCTATACATATGCTAAATATCGTGGGGTAGCGAATGTTGTCGCCGAGTGTACCTGATTGCGCCACCTTCTTTTCGAGTAGCATTGTCCTCTGTCTCGTGCATCGCTTTTCTACACCGACAATGTGTCTACAACTTATCTCGCCACCAATCCAGGGCAATATCAGCGCACCAAGCATATCGAGATAAACATTCACTTTGTTCGTAAGACGGTCGCCCTTGGTCATGTTCGCGTCCTTCACGTGTCCTCTGCCTATCAGTATGCAGACATCTTCACGAAGGGTTTGCCACGACAATTATTTCTTGATTTTAGATACAGTCTCATTGTTAGGTCTCCTCCCGTTTCGACTGCAGGGGTGTAATCGCATGTATATTTATATTATTATTGACCTTACTTATGATGTAAGCTATGTAATTTCTATATAAGTCAAAAATTGAGAAGTGCAAACCCTAAGAGGGAATTTATCAAATTCTATGAGATCCAATAAATGAGAAGGGGTTGAATAACACACTCGTCCTTTCTATTATGAGGGGACGTAAAGGGACAAGAGAGCTGAAACTTAACGTCGTTGGAGGCATAAAACTTTTGAAAATATCGATTATGGAACAACCCATACCATAATGAAAAGATTTTATAGACACATTAAATTGGGTCAAGAATATCTTATGAAATTGCACAAATAAATCGCACACATGTGATTTGAACTTAATAGAAATCACCCACAAGAGATGAGAGTAATTATCTAAAAAGAGCAAATAATATATGAAACCTTCCCTACTAGGAAAAGAAGAAGTCTAAAGTTCACCATGAACAATGTTAAAAGATGCAAAAGTGAAAGTAGTTAATCGTTCAAATGGAAGTTTGTGATGTTTCCCTAAATGAGTAGCATGATATAAAGAGAATTTCGAGTTTCTCCTTATTACAACCGGCAATATAAAACTTTCGAAGAAAATAAAAATAAAAATATAAAAATGGAGTCATGTGATGACCAAGGCGAGCATGCCAAAGACTAGAGGACGTGACGGATAGAGCTTGCTGACAGGACCGAACAAGAAAACAGGATTAGGCTTTTAGTGATAGGATAAAATTCCCCCCAAGCTATTACATCTTAGATGAATTTGCCCCGTGTGTAGATCATTCACAGAGAAATCAAAAGGTTTAAATTCCATAGAAGGAAAATTATCAGTGGCAAATTGTCTAATAGAAATAAGGTTTTTTTTTATTAAAAAAACATTTGGGGCAATAAGGACATTAGGAACCTAAAGAGGCCATTTTGTGGTGGTGAAGATATATAACCTGTCCAGAATCCGCATACCATTGCCAAGAATAATCGACTTCAAATTACCCTTATGCGAAACGGATAAGAGATTAGTTGAGTTATTTTCCATGTAAGATGTAGCTACTGAATCCATATATCACTTATTATCCAAATAAGTCAATATCATATCATCATAGAAAATGTCTAATCTAAGTTTGATGGGGCATAGAGTCATAGGCTAGATCAAAAGACAAATTGGTCTAGTGCATTGGCGAGCCAAATCCTTGTCTAATAATGCTTGACCAATTGTCAAACAGGTATAAGGGTTGGGTGGACATCCGAATTAAAGGGAAAAAGGAGGATGATATTCAAATTAGGGCTAAAATTCTTACTAGTGGTTTGCTCAAATTGGAGGGAGAGCATGATGCAACCAACTAGCTAGAGCTAGAGAACAACAACGCAAACACACAAATTGGACGAACAAAACTGGGCGCACAATGCAAGTGCTAGACACCTCTCGAACTAGATGCAGACACTTGAACAAAGCTACGTACACACCTCTCGAACAGTGCAAACGCTTGAATTGAAGAAATCTAGGCTTGAAGCTGAAGATAGAGAAGACAACAAGAACGAAGATCAGAGAGATCCATGTAGATTTCGTAGGAGGAGGGAGATTTTGCAAGAGAACGGGAGGCGAAAACTAAATGAGAGTTTTAACTTATCGGCCAATTGCATACAAGGGCGACAAATACACACATTCTCGCGCGCGCACACTGTCGCACCAAACACTTATTTTGGGTTACAAATGTAGTTTTCGGTAGGGTTGGCATGGTACAGTTACCACAAAAAAATAGTGATTACCACGTATACACCAACCACAAACTGGTGGTACACAAATTTTCATACCGCGTACCAACCATAAGTCATGGTTACCGCATATGTGGTAACCACGATTTGTGGTTACCATCGGTACATTACCATGGTTATCAAGCTTTAATTTTGTTTGTGTTTTTTTTAAACCCTTGCCTACCTTTCGACGATCATCAAAATTATCGAACGAAAAAATATGGATACAAAAAATATTATGGTTACCATCTTTTAAAAGTTCAAATAAATCAAGTTCACAACCTAAAGTACAAACCAATTCAAAGCAACCAAGTTCAAAGTTTTGAAGAAACAAACAAAGTTCAATTGTTCAAATATTCCAAATGTTCCTGCAAGTTCAAACAAAACAAGTTCAAAGTCTTCAAACATTCAAAATGTTCCTACTGTTTCTAATAGAAAAATATAGAAATGACCAATTTAGGTCAAAATCAAAGCACAAAATATAAATTGAAAACTTAAAACTCAAAGTTAATAAAAATAAAACATTAAATAAAAAATTAATATATATATATATACTCGATAAAAAAGGTATTCAGATTTCATTACCATTACCGTACCACCTTCACGTGTTTACCACCATGTTGGTTACCACAAGTGTGGTTACCAACATAGTCGGTTTGTGGTTGGTATGGTAATTTCCGTACCATTTGCCAACCCTAGTTTTCGGTCTCCAAAATCTCATATGGGCAACGAAAAATATGTTTTGTCACCAAAAGCATACTTTAGGTGAGGCTATTAAATGTCCATTTTCATTGACGAAAACTTTGTTTGTTGCCCCAATTTTAAAAAAATTTCGCCCAATGTTATGTTTTGGGAAATTTACAAAAAACCATACGTTAAATATAGACTTTTATACTTAACCACTCGCTATACAAATTATAAAAAAACACCCATTTAATGGGTTCCATGAAGAAAACACCACCCACCACAAATTTCCATTAGAATGCTGATAGCAAACATTTAGGTAGGCATATTAGGATGCATTTAGCATGATTTAGATGTCCATAATGCATAGTTTAAGCTAGATTTGCACTTATACTTGTTTTGTTGGTAGAGTCGGAATCTACACGCTTTTATGGATTATTTAAGGTATATGTGGATCCAACGAGGAATGAGGAAGCTCATGGATGAAGGAAGAGTGAAGAAGAGGAGGAAAAGTGAGCAGACCGGGAGCGGAATCGAAGTTAGAGAGCCTAAGTGAAGAACAAGTTCACAGAAGTTGTCGTCAGCCATGCTAAACTTGTTTCGCACTTTCTGGAGGCTTCGGTGATCCGATTCACTATTATAAGCACGCGTTGGAAAGCTCTTTTTGAGATCTATAACTTTCATGTTGACATCGAGACCAGATTCAAAACGGAAAAATCGCTATGAACAGTAAAAGCCGCCCCGCGGCCAAGCAAACGGCCCCGCGACTTGAAGCCTTGACAGACGACTTCGCAATCGCTTTGCCGCCCCGCAACCTGGGTTGGCTACCCCACGACCTCTGCATAAACGCCGAACCTGTTGATGGGCTTTTTATCTCTTTAATTAGATTTTTAGAATTATTATTTGGCTGACTCTTTTGAGGATTTTAAGGACGTTTTAGGGTTTGTTTTAAGGATCTAATTCCTAACTCTTATACACTTGGAGATTATCAATTGAGAGAACCCTAGAGGGGAGCCTCCATGGCCATGGAGTGCTAAACTCTTCCGTTTCGTCTATGAGTTGAAGCTTTGATTTGATAAAGTTGTGAGATTTCTATTCTTGATCTATTCCTATTGATTCGTATTGATTCTTTTGCGAATATTGTTGATTTCTTCTAGTCCGTACAACTAGTTGAGATTATTGCTATGATTTTCTAGATTCCTCGTAGCGAACCTTAATCCATAGTAGCAAGCATGCCTTTTTAGGACTCGTAGGACTAAATTGGTGTGTAAAGAATCAATTATATGTTAAATGCTGACTCGTAGCTTGGTGTTGCATGTATCTTGGTTAATCCTTAATCTTAATGCTACTATTAGGTTAAATCTTGACCATGTTAGGGTTATCTAATTAGTAAGGAAGCGGTTCATGGCAGCGGTTTTGCTAAGGAAGCGGTTCGTGGCAGCGTTTAGTTTATAGCAGCGTTTGTGGCAGCGGTTTTTCAATCCCGGGTCTATTGAGGCGGTTTGAATACCTTTAGAAGCGGTTCATTAAATTAAAATCAACAAAGGCAGCGGTTCAATAAAAAACCCACTAAAATAAAACACCTATGAGGGCGGTTTAAGTCATAGCGGGCCGGCTTACTAATTTTTCATTGCCCTGACCCGCCCTATTTTCTAAAAAATTTCAAAAACCCGCTAAAATAAAATAACATGTTTTTTTCCCAACAAAACCCATCCCATGAAGCCCGATAGTCTAGGTTTTTATGAGAAGCGATTTGGGGAAGCGGCGCCTGGAGATGACGAATCTTCAAGATATTGGAAGCCTGACTAGGACGCAACAACAATTTGGGGGAGAAATTCAAAGCTTCAATCATCTTGAGGGTTTCAAGCTTTCAGCGATTTGGGGGAGAAGTAACTTGCCGGTTCGATTTGAGAGAAATTCGAACATTCAAGTGACTCAAGTCCTTCAAAGCTTCAATAGATTGGAGGTCTGACTTGTTCGAGGGGAAGCAATATCTCCGGGTTAGTTAATTTCTAAAGCCTTTACTGATTCGAAGACTTCATTCATTTGCAGCAGCTTCCAAATGATTCAGAAGTTTCAATCTAGGGTTTTAATTCCGCCTCCATCGATGCTTCAGACCTAGGTTTAGGGTTCTTTAGTTTATATCTAGGGTTTTGGATTTTGGTAAAGAATTTTCAATAGAGGGTTTCAATTTCTAAAGTTATCAAATACCATTTCATGGTTCTAGTTGCTTGTATCTAATCATGTCATGGCTTCAATTTTTCGATGTTTCAAAGCTTCAAGCGATTAAAATCCAGCAATCTGGGTGAGAGAAATTTGCTAGAAACACCAAGTATTCGATTCCATCAATTGTTTGAAGATTTTTTCCACTTTGCTGGTTGAGTTTCATTCAGTAACATCGAGTATCAAATCAATATAAATGTGCTTTTATTATTAAAAATGTTTGGATTTCTCAGTTTGTCTCTATTAATGAAGAACTAAGGGGTTCTACTTGTTATCACATATTCGGTTCCACAACGCATGCTTTATGTGGTCAGTATATATAATTATATACGAGGTTGTTCCTTAGGAATTGTATCTTTTTCCTATCCATAAATTGGAGTGTACAAGGGTCTAAGAACGGGGTAGCATAGGTGGCTTGTACAAGGAGTATGAAAAGGAGTCTTTCATATCTAGGCATTAACTTATTTGGATTACATAATACTTACCTTTCTTTTGCTAAATAACAATGTCTTCTGTTTATCTTTCTAAAACTAGCCAAATTACATAATTTGATTTACTTTTTCCAATATGATAAGTAAGAGAAAATATATAATGAAATAACCCCTTCGTTTATTTTCTTTCATCTACTGTCTCACATGCTTTAAGCAATTCACAATATTCTCTGTTGTTTGTTCACTTTCCCTAAATGTATGTAGGGGTAATGATGCATCTGTAAAGAATCTAGCCGATTCAAATTTACAAAGAGTTTGCATACGAGCTGCGCAATGATTTATACCTTAATTAACACCTCAAACAGGTGGTAAGTGGCTGCAAGAATGATGTCACAATTTGATTCCTAACAAGTAACAACTAAGCAAATAATACTAGGGAAATATAAACTGAGAACAGAATTAAAGAAATACTTATTTTTGATAAAATCTTTTCTTTTGTTCTTTCTCTTTAAATAAACTATACACCTATGTGAAGTAGTTAACTTTTTGATAAAAATCTTTTCTTCTCTCTTTAATCTATATTGTACACCTATGTGAAGTCTATAATCAGTATAATAGTTTAGAAGATCCAACCTTTAGAATTTTAACACAACTACGAAATGTCTATAGCTTTGCAACACATCCATTGGGGTTTGATATTTTTTCTAGCTAGTACAACTTCCAAACAGGGGGAATAAAGAATCTCTTATAAAGCTCCTTGAGATGTTAATTCTTATTCCACATAAATTATACAGAGTAGAAGCTATCAAGATAAATTTTAGAAAAATAACTTATAATATAATTAATTAATTTAGACTAACATATACAATAGTTGACCTCCTAGGAAATATATAAAACGATATATAGTAGTAGTCTTATTTTGTGAAAGTATGTATCTTTTATCTCTTTATATTATTTGTGCAATTTTATTTTCCCATGACATTTATGAAATATTTATCTCCCACATATAGATATATAATGTCTACTACGTAATGCATGCTAGATGTTAACTTAATTTATGAGTCATATGACAACATGAACTTGGGCTTGATTTTCCTATTCTTGATGATTGCAGCCAATAAATTAATTGGATTTTCATCCTCAGAACATGGTGTATGAAATATTTTCCCAGTAAATGATTTTGCAACTAGTAAACGATTTTGATTTTCCCATTCCTGACGCTAGCATATCTTATTTTATGAAAGTATGTCTCTTTTTAGGTCTTTTCAGGATATATTTTTCTTTGTAGATTTCATTTAACCTTTTTTTCACTTCCATCAAATTTGTAGGTCCGACCAAGACTCATGCACAATCCTTGGATGTGGAATGCCCTTTTGAGAAGATATCTGACATGGGAAGAATATGATACTGCAGGTTGGTTTTAAATTTGGTTTCTGTCCCCTTTAAATAACATGAATTGATATTAATGTGCTTCTGTCATTTGGATTGAAGGGAACATGGGCATGACAATTTCTAGCTGAAGGGTTTTGATGTGTTATAGATTTTGGGATGGGGCAAGATGTGACCTTTTTTTATTTCATGAATCAGATTTTTTTGGAAGATTCATATGATTAATTATGAATGTGCCTATTTTTTATTTCACATGATGGTGAGTTATTTCTGCAGTGGCTGATTATGTATAAAACTATTTTTCTGACATTGATCTTGTGCTGAGAACTAATATGTTTCTGCAGTGACTGTTAAGTAAAAAATAGATTTATACTATGTATATGCATCTAATTTAGGAAAACAAGGCTGATTGTTTAAGTATAAATGTATTTTCTATAGTGACTTTTTTTCTACAGTTGCTATTTTTTTTTGTTTCTACAATTAATGCTAGTGACCATATCCTTCAACAAATATACATTCATGCAGCCTCAATATGATACTAAAAATGACGGAGCTTACTTATATGTTCACTCACTAGAGTATTTTGGATATTTGAGACAGGAAAAAAGCCTTGTATGAAGCAAAAGGGGGAGCCAACTATTACGGAGATGAATGCATAAGGTAAACATTTACATGCCCAATTTGCTATTAAACAAGGGAAGGGTAGACTGAAATTGTTAATGCACTATATTTCGTACCATTTGTTAATCAATGGTATAGTAGTACTTGATCTATATATGCATCTTAAATTGACTAAAATTGTTTGTTGATGACCATTTTGCAGATCTCTAAACCATTTTGCAGATCAACCTAGTGTCAAACCTAGCACATGGATACTTATTCATTATTTCACTTTGTCTAGATTGCAAACTAGTAGTATATGGCTAGATTGAATGACCAATTTGTAGATCAATCAAATAATCATTTTGTAGATCGATCGCTTCGGATCTCTCAATGTAATGAATATTACTTTATGAGTAATGAAAGAATCTTGTTTTAAATATATATGTTGATGTTGATACTATAATGAATAATTAATATTTATTTATGATTATATAAATGTATTTAAAAATATTTAAAATGCAATTGGAAGCTATATATTTTTCAATTCAAAACCGCTGCCAATATATAGTAAGACCGCTTCTTATGGTGGAGCAACAAACTGCCACTTTAGAGTAATAGGCAGCGGTTACTTTTATCCTTTAGCAGCGATTGTCTCCTCCTTGTGAAACCGTTGCCTTAGGTCATGAAAACCGCTGCCATAGAGCTAAGGCGACGACAGCAGAAGGGGCGGTCAAAAACCGCTGCCTTAGGGTTTTGGTGGCGGTTATCCTATATAAGGTGGCGGTTTTTGACCGCTGCCAAAGTTCTTAATTGTAGTAGTGGATTACTAGGACTTGTAGGACTAGTAATTTACACAAGATTAGGACAGGAACAATAATATGATGAAAAGAGAACTTGAAGAATAATCAAGGATCAACTAGTCAAACTAAAGTGGATATTTGTAGATAAAACTATTTTCTCAATTGTTATCTCTACTAACTTGTTTATAGTTTCTTTTCTCATCTTCAATCACCAAAACCCCTCTTTTCTACTAATTGGTAAATATACATTACTTAGGAATACTTGATTCTCTGTGAGATCGACCTCTTACGTGCTTACTATACTAGTCTGTAGCTTTGAGTTATACTTTGATAGGAACAACGACAGTTTCCACCTGTCAAATGCCATTAAGTATGAATTTATAAAAACAAATGTAAAAAATTAACATTTTATATAGTTTTTATCATTCTAAAAATGCGTGCATGAATAGTAAACGACAAG
Source organism: Persicaria tinctoria (assembly GCA_037127255.1). Taxonomy (NCBI): domain Eukaryota; kingdom Viridiplantae; phylum Streptophyta; class Magnoliopsida; order Caryophyllales; family Polygonaceae; genus Persicaria; species Persicaria tinctoria. The sequence continues at coordinate 48,736,781 of JBANSL010000006.1, read as the reverse complement.
TTTTAATTAACAGATGGAGTATTAAATTTAAACAACGCTAATGACTTATAAACTTATTTTAATTTTGATTAAAAATTAGTCTATAAAATATTTTTAAAATTTACAACCATTGTTATGAATAAAATAGGAGAATCTTATCATATATATACATCAAGTTTTTTTTATAAATATTTTTTAAAAAATTTAGAAAAACATATTTTTAAATCTATTTGAGATTCTAATTTAAATATAAAGCTTAAAATATTATAATATCACATATATTTAACAAAACTCTAATAGAAATAGACAACAAATGGTGATTTGTTAATAAAAACTATTTAATGGGTAGTTTTCAGTAAAAAAAAAAAAAATAGAGTGTTGTGCAATTTACCTAAGAGTGAGGCTATAGACAAGACTATAAAATGGCTATTGATAAAACCGTTAACCCAAAATTGATGGACTAGTCCTTCTCTACTTCTGAACTGAGATAGGTTGCGAAATTGCTCAATTGATATGCACATGTTACAAAGGCAATGGTCTATTGCTCCCTTCTTCATCAGATCAATTAGGAAGGACGTGCAAAGAGCTCTTCGTCTAGTCGATCTTACTCCTCGATCACCAACATCGCGCGCAGTAGCTGCTTTCAGCCTCTCTGATCTGCGAGTGTTGGATTCATCAGACCAATAGGGGAGGGCGCTCTTCGTCTAATCCTCCTCCTTGTTGGCCTCACCGTAACCGCTTTTGGCCCCTCTGATATTCCGCCGTCGGATTCAACCAATCGAGGAGGGCACTCTTCGTCCAGTCCTCCTACCCACCGACATCGCGGTAACTACTTTCGGCGCCGTCTTAATTCGTCATCAACGATGAAGTTCATGAACTCATCGCTGCGCTTGGAGAAGAGAGCATTGTACTCCTCTTTGTCAATGGTGTCGTGCGATCCTCTAGTTTGATTTGATAAAAGTCCTACGCTCGCCGTTGTAGATGGATTTTAAGCCCTCTAAATCCTTGCATGGGTGGTTGCGGCGGTGCGATGCTTCTACTCCTCTACCATTCGGCCACTTTTTGATGAGTGTCGTCAATCTCTCTCGCAGTTGATTGAGAAATTGAAATTTATCTAGATTTTCTGTATAGTAAGGGTAAATTGGTCATTTTACCCTTCCAAATGTTTGTTAGAGAGTTAGTTAGAAGCTCTTGCGTGTTGTATAAAGAGATGCTCCTCATTTCTGTACAGATTGTTTTTGGTTTATTGAAACAATTTGTTTCTTAAGCATGATTTGCAGGTTCTTCTCTCGATTCAATTCTTGAAATGGTATCAGAGCTTTTCCGATCTCTTTGAGATCCTGTTTCTGGTTGCGATCCTCCATACTTTTTTGTAGGGGTGTGCATGATTCGGTCCAAACCGAATTTTTGGGCCGAACCAACACGAACCGAACCGAACCGAACCGAAGTTTTTCGGTTCGGCTTTTGGTTCGAGAATTTCTATTTTTCGGTTCGGTTTGGGTTCGGTTTCGGTTCGGTTTGTGTTAAATCGAATTTTTTTATACATTACATAAATACAATGTATATATATTTGTATACTTATATATACACATACTTACTTTGTATACACATATATAATTATATATTACATGTATATAGATGCACTGTATTTGCATTAAGTAGTGTGTACATATATATATATGTAATTTTGTATACTTTATAAAGTATAAATACAGTGGGTATATTTACTTGCATGTATATGTTTATATATATTTGGTATACTTTATATTGGAATATATATATATACATGTGTGTGTATACACATAAATACAGTGTATTTATATTTATATTTGTATATTTTATTTTTTTATGGAAATTTGGTTCAATTATGTTAAAACTGAACCGAACACAAACCGAACCGGCAAATAACCGAACCGAACCTAATACTTTCGGTTCGGCTTTCGGTTTAAAATTTTGAGATTTTCGGCTTCAGTTCGGTTCGGCCCGGTTCGGTTCAGTTTTAGGCCGATGCACACCTCTACTTTTTTGTCTCGGTTTTTTGTTTTTTCTGCGTTTTTGTGTGTTTGTTTTTGATATGGCTGACAAAGGCAATGTTTCGCAAAATCAAGGTTCTGGATCTGATAATGGTGGCGTCGGAGGTGGAAATGGTGCCAGAAGGGGCATCTTCGTCAGCATCACACCTCCAGCACCTGGATCTGGACGTGGAGCTACTGGTGGTGCAGAATTTGGTCCAAATTCGATTCAATTTGGTGAATTTGCTCAAGGTATGAACTCTGTGCATATCAATCCGTATTTTCTGTCAAACTCGGATCATCCGGAAATGCAGTTAGTGTTAACTTTGTTCAATGGAACAAAATTTTCTAGTTGGAGTAAGGGAGTGCGAATGGCCTTGGGTGCGAAGCCCAAATTGAGATCTATCACTATTGCTTGTGTTAGGCTTGAAAAGGATAGTGATGAATTTGAGAAATGGAGTTGAGTCGATTACATGGTCATGTGTTGGCTCATTAACTCCATGACAAGTGAAATTGGTGAGCGCTTCATGTATGTTCAATCTTTTAAAGAGTTATGAGATGAAATTAGGGAACGATTCTATGAATCTAATGATCCACTCGTCTATCAATTGCGTCGAGAGATTAGTTATCTGAGACAAGAGAACTTGTCAGTTCCTGCTTACTATGGGAAACTCAAGAAGATTTGGGATGAATTACAGTTTCTTGATCCATTTCTTGTTTGTAGTTGTGAGGGCATTAGTCACTACAGTTGTGTGATCTTGAAAAGGATGTTAGAAAGGGAAACCAAGGCTAAGATAATGCAGTTTTTTTATGGGGCTCAATGATGCTTACGGGCATCTTAGGAACAATGTTCTCTCTATGGATCCTATGCATGGTTTGAAGAAGGTCTTTCAGATGGATGTGCAGATTGAGAGACGGAAGGGGATTGTTGGTTTGCAGGTAGATATGAGTGCTTTAGCTGTGAGCAGGAACAACCAAACTGACAGCAATATGTTTGATGTGGGAAATAGGTTAGTTTAGAGTAAAGCTAATGATCAGTTTAAGAGGGACTCTAAGAAAGCAAAGTATGAACTTCACTGTGATTATTGTAAGAAAAAGGGGCATATCAAGGTAGGGCTGAGCATCCGGTCTGGACCGGACCGGATCGGAAATTCCGGTCCCGGTCCGATCCGGTGGACCTGAATTTTTGGAAACTTGGACCGCGGATCGGACCGGGACCGAGTAATATGGTCCCGGGTTTTCCAGTCCGCGGACCGGAAAGACCGGTTGGACCGGAATTTATTGCAACCCTAGTTTGCACTTGAATGATAAAGAAAAAAAAAACACAGCGGCACAACCCAAGTCCCTAGTTCAAGTCACTGTAAAAGTGAAAATCCATGGCCTACATTCATCCATTCATGGTTCATGTCCTCATACATGATATCAAATCTATAAAAGTACAAAATACACTTTGAAATTCCCTAAAATCGAAACTAGATCTGAAAGTTCAAGTACAAATTGAAAACACTTCTCAAACCCTAGATCTAGATCTGGAATTGGGATGAATATTTAAGATTTCTACAAATCTAAAGACTAAAATCGATTACCTTTGTATAAATATGAAAATATACATACAAATCTACAAAGAGAAGGGAGAAAAGAGGGTGGTGGCGACGGGCGGCAAAGAGCAAGGGCGGTGGCGAACTGGCGAAGGGCGAGGACGAAGGGCAGCTACGACAGGGCGTGAGAGAGCAATGGGGCTGGCGGCGAGCACGGGAGCGCCGGCGGTGGCGGGTGACCACTGGTGAGCACGAGGGAGGAGGGCGGAGCGGAGGCAGGAAGCCTAGAATAGAGAGAGAGAGAGAGAGAGAGAGAGAGAGAGAGAGAGAGAGACTCAGAGAGAGAAGAAAGTGAACAGAAGACGCGTGCTGGGAGTAGGTTATATATTTAGGCACGACTCCCTTCTTCTTCTTCTTTTTTTTTTTTAAATCAAGATAAAACCGGTCCAATTCCGGTCCGACCCGGAAATTCCGGTCTGGTCCCGGGTTTGGACCGGAACCCGGAATTCAAAAATTCTTGGACCGTGGACCAGACCGTAATACATCCGGTCCGATCCAAAGACCGTAATTTCCGGTCTGGTCCCGGTCCGATTCCGGTCCGATCCAACTTTTGCCCAGCCCTATACCAAGGACTACTGTTTTAAACTGGTTGGGTACCCCGAGTGGTTTAAGGGACCTCGTGATGGGGATACTTAGAAGGCTAGTTCAAGTAGGTTTGTTGCTAATACTGAAGGCCAACATATGGAATTACAGTTTGACAATCCTCTAGATTCTGATGGAGTGAAGTCGGACCCTAGCATGATCAATGCTATCTTCCATGAAATTGCAAAAATGATGAAAGGCGAAACTCGGATGGATGGAGCTGGCAGTTTAGTCAACCATGCCTTTATCAATTTTGTAGGAAATATGAGCATTTCCTTTCTTGTTGGTAATAAAAAGGCTGATAAGTGGTCTTGGATTGTAGACTCGGCTGCTACTGATCAGATAGCCTTTGACAAGAGTGTGCTTTCTTATTTACACAACTTGGATAGATTAGTATCTCTTGGTGTACCTGATGGTACTTCCTTCTTGGTTAAGGGGTCATGAACTGTTGTCATTTCTAATGAATTGAGTTTGAGTAATGTGATGTTTGCGCCTCAGTTTCAGCATAACTTGATGTTAGTGTCCAAGTTGATGAGTGATAAGCAGTGGAATTTTGGTTTTAATTCGGTCTCGTGCATATTGCAGGACCTTAAAACTAAATGCATTATTGCTAATGCTAAAGGATTTGAAGATGGAGTTTTATAATACTTGAAGGCTAACCATGACGGAGTTGGAGTTCAGAGTAGCAAATGCACTGAAGGTGGATGTTTTGAATCATCCTTGAATAAAGCTCTTAGGGGAGTTTGTAATAAAGTTGAACGTCTAGATTTGATTCATGCTAGATTTGGGCATCTTTCTGTCTCCAAGATGAAACATTTGGATGTTTATAAGGGTTGTGATTTCAATACTTTTCATTGTGATTCATGTGATATGACTAAACATCACAAATTACAATTATGTCAAAGTGATTCCTTAGCTGATTCTGTCTTCCAGTTGGTTCATATGGATGTTTGGGGCCCTTACAAAGAGCTTGCTTTATGTGGTGAAAAATATTTCACTCTTGGGCAACTTGGGTGTATTTGATACAGGATAAGACTGAAGTATACAAAATGATAGCAGCTTTTGTGAATCTTGTTAGAATTCAGTTTCATACCACAATTAAGGTGGTAAGAACTAATAATGGCACTGAATTTACACAAAGAGCTTGTATTAGTTTGTTTGAACAACATGGTATTGTTCATCAAAGATCTGCTCCAGGAGTGCCTGAGCAAAATGGAAGAGTAGAGAGGAAACATCGTCACTTGATTGAAACAGCTCGTGTCATTAGACATTTTGCCGGTCTTCCCATTAAGTTTTGGGGTGAGTATGTTTTCATTACTACTCACTTGATAAATAAAATGCCTTCTGCAGTATTGGAATGGAAATCTCCATTTGAAATTTTATATGGTAGGCTACATTCTTTAGAGAATTTGAAGGTAGTGGGTTTCTTGTGTTGTGGCATATCAACCTAATGATTTGAAAGACAAGCTAATTTAGATTAGCTTGTCTTTCAAATCATTTCTTGTGTTATGCATCTTCATTAGATATCCCTCCTGATCAAAAGGCCTTTAAGGTGTTTGAAATAGAGAAGAGGCTAATTTAGATTAGTAGACATGTGAAGTTTCAAGAACATGTATTCCCTTACAAAGAAGCTCAAACTTCTGGTGTTCTCTTTGGTCAACAATCTAGGTTACCTTTGGTTAATCCTGCATCCACTGAGGTTTCAATTCCCATGGTGCATTTACCTCAGGTTTCTCTGGAGCAACATTCATCTCATCATAGAATTGTTAGTGATTCCAAGGCATCATTCATACATCATGATGATGGAGGGTTCACTGATACTGCATCCAGACCTAGCACAGTTGGCATTCAGGGTGAAAGAGTTGATGAGATCAGTGCAAGTACAGTGGTGGAACAAAGGGTTGTGGAACAAATAGTTGATCTTCCTGCTAAGAGAGCACTTCATAGACCATATAGTCTACTTGAGTATATTTGTTATGATCTGCCTACTCGAGTTGAATCCCAATCTCAATCTTTTTCTGTATTCTCTATTCAACATCTGGCTAACTTGTCATCTTCTTATGTGCATTCTTTGAATAATGTTTGTGCTATTTTTTAGCCACGCACCTACACTCAGGCAAAAGATGATCAGAACTCAAAATTTGCTATGAAGGCAGAGATTGATGCTTTGGAGAATAATCATACTTGATCTATTACAGATTTGCCTCCTGGTGGAAAGGCTATCGGGTCTCGTTGGATATATAAGATCAAATATAATCCAACTGGTGAGGTAGAGAGGTTTAATGCAAGGTTAGTGGCAAAAGGATATAATCAAGTGAAGGATATATAAAGATTACTAGGAAACATTTTGTCCAGCCGCTAAGCTATCCACTGTTTGGATTGTGTTAGCCTTAGCTGCAGCAAAAGGGTGGAAACTTCATCAACTAGATGTCAACAATGCATTTTTGCGTGGTTACCTTAATGAAGAGGTATATATGCTTCCTCCACTGGGTTACACTAAGGCTGCTCCTAGTAAGGTTTGTAAGTTGCATAGGTCTCTATATGGATTGAAGCAAGCCAGTAGACAATGGAATTTGGAGCTCACTAAGTTCCTTGGTAAACTTGGTTTTGTTCAATCTTTACATGACTATTCTCTATTCACCAAGGTTGTTGGTGATTCTTTCACAATAGCTTTAGTTTATGTGGATGATATGCTATTGATGGGAAATAATAATGATGAAATTGTTGCTACTAAGATAGCTTTGGACAAGGAGTTCACTATTAAGGATCTAGGACTTGCAAGATATTTTTTGGGCATGGAGATATCTAGATCATCAAGTGGAATTCTATTGAATCAACGAAAGTATATTCTGGATATACTCAAGGATGCAAACATGTTAGAAGGCAAGGTTGCTTCATTTTCTATTCAGATGGGTGCCAAATTGTCATTAGTAGAAGGAGAACCAATTCCAAATCCAAAGATTTACAAAAGATTAGTGGGATTTCTCCTTTATTTGACATTTACAAGGCCAAATATTTCCTTCACAATTCAACAATTGAGTCAATTTCTGCAATGCCCACGCCAACCACATTGGAATGCAACTTTGTATCTTTTTAGATATTTGAAAGACAGCTTAAATATTTCTCTCTCATATCCCGCTATCTCAGATATTAGATTATCTACTTTCAATGATGCTAATTGGGGTAATTACCCTGATTCTGGAAGATCACTTTTTGGTTATTGTGTTTTTCTTGGAGGAGCTCTCATCTCATGGAAATCTAAGAAACAGAAGGTGGTTTCAAAGTCATATGCAGAGAGTGAATATATGAGCATGTCCTATACTGCTAGTGAACTCATCTTGGTTCAGGGATTGCTTTCTGATCTTCATGTTGATCTCTCTTTGCCCTTGTACGTGATATCAAAGTGCGCACAGATCTTAGCATCCAATCCAGTTTATCATGAGAGGACTAAGCATGTCCGAATTGATTGCCACTTCATCAGGGAACTCATCCAACGAGGATTATTGACTATTGCTCATGTATCTTCTCAATTGCAAATTGCGGATGTAATGACCAATGCTCTTGGAGCTCATCAACACCATGTTCTGTGTGCTAAGTTGGGTCTTGCGTATCCTTCCACAAGTCCCGCTTGAGGGGGTATGTAGAGTAAGGGTAAATTGGTCATTTTATCCTTCCAAATGTTTGTTAGAGAGTTAGTTAGGAGCTCTTGCTTGTTGTATAAATAGATGCTCCTCGTTTCTGTACAGATTGATTTTTGTTGATTGAAACAATTTGTTTCTTGAGTATGAGTTGCGCTTTCTTCTCTTGATTCCATTCTTGAAAGTTTCTCTCACCTTATTAACCAATTGTAAATGAAAAATTATTACTTGTAATATGATTGACTTGTTAAAAATATTTTACAAATCTTTCAATGGATGGTATGATTTTAGGATTTTTGGTTTTTTTCTCCAATAAATTACTTGTGTGCAAATTTATAAAAATAATCTTGTCAATACTCATTTTCACATCTTTTCGACCGTCCTTATCAGAGGCGGATCCACGCGGGGGCTCGGCGTGGCTGAAGCCCCCCTCCCTGTTTATTTTGTATTATATATAAATAAAGTCAAGTGAGAACATACAGTCTAGCCGGCTCAGTGGTAAAGGCACGGGATGTAACAAGAGGATTTTAGAGGTAAACCCAGGTTCGAAACCCATTACATCCAATTTTTGTATCTGTTTTTTTTTCCAATTGATAGCCCCTCTTTTTTTTTTTTTGGCGCACACAGAAGACACAGAACATCAGCCCTCTCTCACACACAGATAAAGCGAAAGAGAAAGCTAACCCCAAGCCATCCGAGTCCCCGAGCCGCCCGCTGCCACCGTCTCCGGCCGACCCTAGCACCGGCGCATGCGTACCCAGCCTCTCGGCAGTCCAATCTGTCGTCTCCTCGATCAATCCCGCAGACCCTTCATTTCTTCAATCTTCTTCAGTCCTTAGATCTACGCCGCTTAGTTAGTTTACTTCCTCTTCCCTTTTAATTTGATTGTTTCTAACTTCAATTGAATGAGATAAGAATCAATTTAGATTAAAATTTATAGATTTGAGAATTAATTTGGGGAAATTTTAATTAGGGTTTGTGATTTGTCAGAAATAAATTTGTGGTTTGTGATTTGAAATTATCATCTATTCAAAGTTTGTTATTAGACATTAAACTCCTAGATCTTAATCTATTCTCATTCAAGCCTTAATTTGGAACATACAAAGCAATTTGGTAACGACTGGAATTGTAAGTTAAAAATAATAGTTTTGATGATTATGTATAGGTTGAAACTTAAATTTTCTAATTCACTAATTATATAGATAATTTTGAAATTGAACATTGAAATAGTTGTAGAGAGTTGTTGCAACATCAGCACTAAATATGCAACATGGTCAGTAGATCAACTGTTCTAAATAAATTGTTGTTTGTGGCTCTAATTTGTATTATTGGAAGTTAATGCCTCTATTAAGAAGTGATAATCTATGGTAGAGCATGGTATGGAATGCCAAATCTACTTGTAAGAAAGTATGGTATACATCAACCTCAAATCCTTTGTAGTTTTTAGCCCCCCTAAACCAAAATCGTGGATCCGCCACTGGTCCTTATATTTACCTAATAGGATAGCTACACAGCCTAGACTAGAGGGACGAAAGCTACTCATTAATTCATTTGGCCCCTAGATTGTACGAAGGAGTATACTAGTACGACAAACAAGTAACCTCTCAACTCTTTTTTTTTTTATTTTATTTTTAAATAACGTATGTCCTTAAACTTGCATAAATAAATACGTAGTACCTTACAAAATTAATTGACACTAAACTAATAAGTTTTCTTGACATCGGGCTGTTGCTTTTGGGATCTTGAATCATTGAATGTATGCAGATCTCACCTGCTTGCGTAATACAGCACGCATGATAGTGTATATATAAAGCCTCTTGTGTCATAAACAATGGTCATGGGTTACTATATAGGGTAAATTACACAAAACCATCCACTAAATATCAAAATATTTACTTAACCACCTATTAAATTAGAAATTACTCAAAATCATCAATTAAATACAATTTGTTAACAAACCCCCACCGATGATAAAATTATGTCAAGATTTTTTGAAAAATTATTGTAAATGACCAATAGGCTATTTTTTAGGGATTTAACATCCACATTTATACATACTAGATACATAATTCTTGAAATTTTGCAAAATTTAAGGTCTTAGTGTCTTACTAGTGTGTGAATTATGATGGTGGGATAAAGAACTACGTTTTATTTTTTGTTATTTACAAGTCTGAGGTGTTTCAAGGAATATGAAAAGAAAATTTAATTAAAAAGTGAGGGCAAATTAGTCATTTTTATTGGTGTTTTGATGGATGTTTTTGCTTGAGTGGTGATTTTTTAACAAATCATATTTAACGGGTGGTTTTGTGTAATGTCAAATTTAGTGGGTGATTAAGTAAAAAAAAAATCAATATTTAGTGGGTGGTTTTCTGTAATTTACCCTACTGTATATAATTAAAACCATACCCTATCTCCGTTCTACCATAACTAGACTTTTATTTTTTTTGTTGTTCATACATTTTTTTAAAAGTAACAAATTATATAAAATAATTATTTTTAACTATTTTTATAAAATATCACACGTATTGCTCATAAATATAAAAAAAATACATTAAAAATATTATTTAATATACTTTTTTTTTTGAAAATGTATCAAAAAATAAAAATTCATATATTATTGTACGAAGGGAGTAATAGTCGAGGTCAACAAAAATTTTATGGTTGTTATTATCATATATGCACGCTTCATTGCATAAAATCCACCTTTCACTTGTCATTGCATATTAGGTTTAACTTGTGCTTTTTATGCTACAAATATGTGAGAGTTGATTATTGGTCGTTTTCTTTTCTATTCTTTTAATATTCTACTATATACTTACTTTCTTAATTTTTTCCATATATTTTTCTTCTTTGACATAAATATTGTAAGGGTAATGTAAGTCGTTGATCCACGCTTTTTACAAAAATGTCTATTTACATAGTGGGTTTCTGCTCCCATCTTTCCAACATCGAAAAGTGTAGCGGCTGCCTCTGACTCACCCATATTCTCGACATTCACCTCTCATCCTTGCGTCATTCCCGATTTCCATGCAGACCGCGCCCTACTTATGCTTGGATTCCTTTATGTTGTTTGTGCATTGGTCTTGTATTTTTTTTTTTTTTGATACAAGGCAAGGATTTGGGGATTGTCAACTGCGTTTGACCTATCGTCCAATAACGTCCTGACGGACAACGTCATCAATGTCCACATGCATCCGATCGGCGACAAACGATTACGAAAAACCGGTATGCGTCAGTCTATCAGCTACCTGGTTACCTTATCTTAAGGTGTGTGAAAAACTCACACTCTCGAACGTGCAACAGAGACCACATGCATTGGTCTTGTATTATGATAGTGTGTCCATCAAGTCATCAACCAATATGTCGGACTTTTATTTTTCTATACATATATATTATCTGATATTTCAAATTCTTACTTAATAATAATTATAAAAAAAAAAAACTCTATTGGATTAAGTGATTAACCCTTTCAACTACGTACTTATACGGAAATGAATTTGAGTAACTAGTCCAATGACAATTAATTAACCAACAATCTAACGACAAGTAAAAAATAATTAGATTCAAAATAAAATCACTTATCGCTAAATTGATCGATACAAAGTATTCATCAATCACAAATCTCTTATAAGAGACACCAACATAGCAATACTAAACACCAATCTAAATGCATTTTATATTTATAAATAATTTCTCTTGAATTGGTAAATAGAGAGCGGTCATTTCGGAGTTCGAACCGGGGACCTATGGATACTACCCGCAAATCCTTTCCGGTGAGCCATTCCAGAATGGTTAAATAAATAATTTCTCTCCAAAACTAATTAAGCACTTATCAATGAACTCCTCTCTAAGGTTTTGTTGGGATTCCAATGCATTTTAATTATAATGCATAAATATTTAAATAGTGTTTGGTTAACAGTTTTTACAATGTGTCTAACATAACGTAAAATTTTAATAAAAATACATGTACATTTCGACAATCAATTACATTGATTTATACTCCATCCGTTCGGCAAAACTTGTCATTTTAGGGTGTTAGTTTTGTTCAAGAAAACTTGTCATTATAGGTATTTTGCCCTTCACTTTACAAAAATGCCCTTGATATGATTGATAGTTTGTTAGTTGTAGTTTTCGATAAAGTAAAAAAGAAGGGTAATAATTGAGGGTAAATTAGTACATTTGTTAATTGCCTTAAAGTTTGTAAAATAAGCTAAAATGACAAGTTTTGCCGAACGGATGGAGTAATATAATTATAAACTTCATGTAATAGTTAGCATATGATTGACATACTTTACAAAATATTTTATTTAAATTTATATTATTTTATACATAGTATAAAATATAATAAGCAAACACTATTAAAATATGTTAGAATCCTAACACACCCTAACTTGGCAAAAGGAAAAAACGAATCATATAAAAAAAAAAACAAAAAAACATACACATACATACTTGCTCTAATCTCATTTTTCCATGTACTTTTCTCCCTCTCTCACTCTTCCTACTTCCCTTTCTAATATACCCAACAACAACAACAACAAATCATATTGGGCTGGATTTCTACGGGCGTATTGGCCCAACAATCTCAAAATTAAAGGTTAAATAATAAGATGTGAGGAATGATCTAAATGAATTCAAGCGAGTTGGATGAGTGAAGGAAAGTTGGATGAGTTTTGACATATAGAGCTCTTGATCAGTTCTTTTGCGCGCAAATGAGGGTCTTTTCACATCAACGAGTTCGATGAGTGAAGGAAAGTACATGTGTACAATACGAATTAAGAATCTTCATATATGCCTCACTCATTGTAGGTGAATGAAATGGGCGGGTATTCTATGCACTACAATCAAAATCTATTGAAGCTGCTAATTGTAGGCTTGTACTATCATTTTTCCTTAAAGCGGTAGAAAATCGCTTCATCAAGATTAAAAAGGCAGCGGTTTTCATACCTTTAATTAGTAACGCTTCTTGATCAATTTCGGCCTTTATTGTTTTAGTGTGAGTACATGAGTGTGTGCTACAAAATACAAATCATTGAATTTGAAATCAAGTTATTTGTAAGTGCATCCAGTAAATAATAAGCTTTAAACGTAGAAGATGAAAGAGAGATCACATAAGATATTGCAATGCATCAAGAGAATGGAACCTACATTTGTTACACTGTAGATTGTACTTCTATTGCAAAAGGCTTGTTTGGTTGCATACCCGTTCATGAAAAGTCACTTAATGAGGAATATTAATCCATTAATTTATATTTTCGAATATATATTAAAAAAAAATAGGATCATGTGGATTTTTATTTCAGGGGGTAAATTAAATATTTCATAATTAAAAGGGGATAAAATATTACACAAGTTTCATAAAAAATTAGACCAATATGCAGCCCAGCCCAACCCTCACCAAATAGTAATATGTTAAAGAACAAATTTACTATTAGTGAGATACAATTTCATGAGAAAATTAAATAAATTGTGTTAAGATACCAAGAGGAAAGTCACAAAATAATGTAAATATCACATAAAAGCAACACTGTTTCATGAGGAAATTGTTGCACAGTGGAGGTAATTTGAGATACTTAAAAGTATCTACAAACAACTTTCAAAAGTAAATTATAGTTTTTCAAATGGCATTGATAGTGAACCCCAAATTAGGAATAGTATGCAAAAAAAAAAAAAAAAAAGGGGATATGTCATGAGCAGTAGAAAAATAGAGTTGAAGTATTACATTGTGACCAAAGTGTAAAGAAGGAATTAGACATTGGATATGACATGGGTCCATGAAAGTTGAAATGAGACCAAGATATCTACACCGTTAATTTTTACTAGTTTCATAACTAATCATCATATCTTATTGCGGTGGGTTTTAATCCGTATGCGGAAGCCCACTGTAGCGTATAGCGATGGACTTAGGTCGTATGATGAAGTCCACCGCACATACATGCGGTGGGCTTCGAGAACGGGGTCCGTTACGTTGAAGGCCACCGCATGTTCCTGTAGTGGGCTTCAAACCCTATAGAAGTAGTCCATATTCCTGCGGTTGGCTTTTGAATTCCAAAATGACGGTTCGGTGCCCATCACATGTTGCTACGGTGGGTATGCAACCGTTACAAATGACGGATCGCTACCCACCACAGCATGGTCGTCGTCAGCTACGCTATTAGCATTTTCAGTTTCACTGTATTTGCAACCTTGTACTATTTATATTCTTGGATTTTGATGTATGACATTTTTCGAACTACATTTTTGTTATATTTTGTATGTTTTTCAGTTTCATTCTCAGTTTCGACATAGTTTTCCTTCTATATTTGTTAGGGGTGGGCGCGGAACGGGACGGGACGGGACCGGGACGGGACGGAGGTCGTCCCGCGTAATTTTTGCGGGACAGGACCGGGATCGGGACGGGACCGGGACGGGACGGGCCTTGTCCCTCAAATAAAAAAATAAAAAAAAAAACTCAAAATTTTCATATATATATATTGAGATTCTCAAAGGCGTAATAAATATATATATGTATAATTTTTTATATTTTGCGGGTTCTCATATATGTGTACACATATATACGTATGTACATGTATATAAACACCGATGCAGTGTGTATATATATGGCCTTACATAAACCTGGGCAAACGCGGGCGCATGCCGAGCTTGGACAGGGCTTTGCCAGAGATTTTGTCCCGTTGTTGCGGGCACGGGCCGAACTAAGCACGCTTAACGGGTTGGAAGTCATGTCCAAACCCGTCCGCGAATGCGGGTGCGGGTAGCCCTTGGGTACCCGCAAACTACACACTGTTTTTATTAAAATTATACACCTATACATACATACTGTTTTTATATATATAGCTATAAATATATACATATAATCAATTTTAATATATATATATATATATATATATATATATATATATATATATATAATACGAATACATATATAGTTACTGTTTTAATTTTTTTAAATGAACAATTTATATTACATGTATAGCTACTGTTTTTTAAAATGAATAATTAATACTATAGTATATATTAAAATGAATAAATACATATGTATTACATATATAGTAATTGTTTTTTTAAATGAATAATTATTATTATATATTACAGTGTACGTATGTAATTATATACACACTGCTACTATATATATAGATATACTATATAGTATTATACTCTATATCCTAATATTATATATATAGTATTATTATTATTATTATTATTATTATTATTATTATTATTATTATTATATGTGTGTGCGGGACGGGATTTGCGGGATCCCACCGGGTTGTCCCGCGTCCCGTCCCGCATACTTTTTGCGGGACGGGACCGGGATGGGCCCGGGACAGGTCCGGGATTTGCGGGATTTGTGTCCACCCCTTATAATTGTGTTCCTGTATGCTTTTGGGGTATTTATTCTGTTTTTTTTTCCGTGTGGTTTTGCTCCGTTAATTGCCATTGTATTTTTTCCTTTTAATTTTTTGAGGTATTTGCACATTCTTTTCATTTGATTTTTATCTGGTCCAACCCACCGCATCGTCCTGCATTGAATTTTCCGGTTCAATCCGGCCCACCAAAAGCCCTCGCTTACGCTTTGGGGGCCACCACATCTATGTGCGGTGGGGTTGAAACGGAACGGAGACGCCACCACACAATACTGTGGTGGGATCCCGTGTACACCGCCAACCCACTTCACCATACTACGTACGGTGTGCTGCTTAATTGCCATTAAACCCACCACAACGAAATACGGTGGTTAGCGATGGAACTAGTAAAAATTAGCGGTGAAGATAACAACCCCTGAAATGTTACACATTGTAAAAACCCCATTTATATCTTACAAATAGATATAAATTTTCAAATTTATTATAGGAGGCAAATAAAGTGTTAAATAAACTTATAGAGCATTGGTCATTAATCAATGGGCTACTCAGGCATGTCTATCGAAACCCTAGTTCCCTAAATCCTTAATCCACAATCTCCCTTCAAACAATCTAATCTTAGTCTAATTGGCATGAATTTTGTCGATGTGAGCCCCTCTTGTCTCTAATCTCACCGCAATCGACCTAATCTTGCTCAAATCGGCGGGGCTCCGGCCGATGTGTTTCCTTGGGGCCCCTTTTTTAGCGTCGCTTTCTTTCATCCTCCATGAATTTGCTGGGTGGAGGACGTAAAATCTGTGGTAGTGAAATCGGGATGGTGGTTCGCTGATCATGTGAGAAAGAATTTCAAAAAACGAAAGAAGATGGTCTCTTTGTTGGAGGCGGGGGGTTGTGCTCCTCAATTCCGATCCCATTCTCAGCCAAATCGTGTGTGTTCTAGTGTCGTGGTGAAGAGTGGGTGGGGAGAAACTTTAAAAAAAGACTGAAGTCGACTGGCTTGTGAGGTGGTGCGTTGTTTCTCCGGTCGGTTGCTGGTGTGTTGGTTTCCAGGAGTGTCCTCTCTTTGCCAAGTGGCTGCGTGCGGGTGGCTAGTCACCTTTCCGACTCCTCTTGTGCCGCTCCGGAGGAGTTTGTTTCTCCCGACTCCACATTTGTGGTCCTATCGATAAGGTTCTGGTCACACTTCTCATTCTCATTTTTTATTGTCTCTAATTGCATCTTAATGTCCATGAATTTCACCATATTTTGGTGGTTGGAAAACCCAGTGAAAGAGGCTTTTGTCTCTTCACCCATTACCCCCTGATTTTCGGGCCTCAAAAAATATGTGGTCTTAGGGGCTGTTATGGCTCCTATGCCCAATTTAATTGATGTTTTGGTTATTCTAAAATATGGTTATGCATTTCTGAACTTGGCTTCGACATCGGAATATCGACTTGTTATCGATGTCTTTTGTGTTCGTTTTTTAGGTAGAAACCACCCATTCCGGGACTATACCTCTTATGATGAATATCAGGGGCCTATGTTGTCGCCTCCGACACCCTTCGAGTTCGAGCAACATGGTGATGGCACCTCCTCGATCTCTGTCTTATGCATTTGCAAGTGTGTGATTGGTGTTTTTTTTTTGTTTTTTTTTTATTGAGTAAAAATTCAACGCACCGGACAGACCTGGAGGGTCGAGAGGCCGAATAAATCGGCGACGGACAAACCGTCAAATATGTTGAAGACATCAAACAACAAAAAGGCAGAACCACCAAAATACAAGGGTGAAGTTATAGGCTAAGACTAGCATAAATGATAAGCGAGCAGGAGCAGTGTGCAACAACTCATCCGTTAGTTGGTAGAGGCACGCAGGGAATCCATGGGGAACTAAGTGGAAACCTCATATTTGGACTCTGTCAACGAGCCTATAGGTTTCGATCACATCAACGACCTCTCGCGCTCGACACATAAGAAGAAACACCACTCAAAAAACAGGTAGCCTCAAGAGCCATACAACCTCAGCACCAAGCAGCTCAGTAACCTGCCAAATCAAATCCAGAATAATCTCTTTTTTCTTTTTTCTCCTTGCTTTAGGCTCAAGGATAAACCTTGGGCCCAAAGGAAAAGATCGAGACCAAAATTCAGGCCACTCGGGCCCATGAGACAAATGAAAACCGAACTTGCCTTTTTTTTATTATTTTCTTCAATTCCCGATCGAGCTTATAGCCTTGGGCCCGAAGGACCAAGGACTTGGGCTCAAAGGATCACCAATTGCTTGCTCAACTGGATGCCCCAAGGCCGGACCTTGCTGCTGTAGACACCGCCAATCGAAGACAACCAGGGATAGGGGTGACGGGGGAAGGCGAAGCAGCCCACCCGTACACCACCAGCACCCCGGCACATCATAATCGTCGATGGAAACAAGCACCAAACGCCAGGAGGCGAGTTGATCCAGATGAGGAGAAGGGGAGGCACCGATGGAGAGGACACAGGCGGCATCGACGGAGAAGACGTCGGCGACAACAAACCCCCAGGAGATAGACAGGATTGAACGGACATGGAGAGCCACTGAAGTGACCCTGTGTAAACAAAGATCAGAGACAAGAGAGATATGGATAGATTGGATTTTCGCTATAAATTTTGCCCAAATTCTGGGTTAGGGTGGGTTTTTTGGGCAAACATTCTAGAGAGAGGGCAGCGCCCTTCTCTCTAGAATTTGGGTTTCTCAATCTTCCCAATCGTGTGATTGGTGTTTGTGCTTTGGCTGCTCCCAACTGATGGGGGTTTGCCAAAGGAATTTATGTAAAAAAGGATTGCCACGTTATGTACTAGAACCCCTTTCGAAAATGTTCTTCTTTGCAGGGATAGAAAACGGTTTACTCCTGTTCACTATCGGAAAACCAGTGAATGGTTGTAGATTGATTCATAATAGTGTAAAATGTCTCAGCTGGATTCTTTTGAGATCATACACTCCTATTTGTGACAGAAATTGGGTTTTTCTAAATAAATCTAGTTTGTGTAGAAGAATCTTTCCTCCCATGTTTCCTATGGCTGTTTTCCATCTTTGTCTACTTGTGCTTGTCTTCGGTAGGTGGAGTGCACCTTGGTTTTTTAATCTCCTTGCTTTCAATATTAATGAATATGTGTTTATTGATCTTGAATGCGAGTTAAGTGTATCCTTAAGGCATCTTGTGTGTTCGCAAGCTATTGGTTATGACAACTATTATATCCCTTCTATAAATTTCAGTAAAATATCGATGTTGTTTATAGTTGAAAATGCAGTCTTGATATGGCCCGAAGAAAACCTAAGTGGTCTTAATAACTTAATGGAAAAACCTTTCACAATTAAATCTTATGCCCAAATCAGATTTATAGTTAAATTGTTTTTTGATATGAAGACCCTTAACTCTCGTCTTTATATCACCAATAGTTATAAATGAAAATCGGTTATTAGAACTGCAGAGGTATACGGAAAAAAACATTTTGGATTGAAGTAAATACTTGGTGTAAAAATGAACATATTCAAATATTAGCTCTAGCAGAAAATAAATCGGGAACCATTCCCGAAGATAATCTTTGGAAATACGTAGGTTTTGGAAGGGTGGGCACAAATCCCGCAAATCCCGGTCCCGTCCCGGGCCCGTCCCGGTGGAATTTCCAAAAAAAATAGTGAATCCCGTCCCGTAAAAATTATGCGGGACGGGACGCGGGATGACCTGTCTCAATCCCGCAAATCCCGTCCCGTCTCGCATATATAATAATAATAATAATAATAATAATAATAATAATAATAATAATAATAATAATAATAATAATAATAATAATAATAATAATAATAATAATCCCGTCCACGTTGTAGGGAAGTCGGATTGTTCCCTGAGCATATTGCTCGCCCTGTAAGGGGAGTTAAGCTCCTTGGTGGGGCTGTTAGCTTGGATCTTTCCTTTTGCAACGAGGTGGTGATGAGGAGAGTTCTGAAAACTAATGCTCTGATGGAAGCTATTAAGAAGTTGGAAGATCCTCAATGTGAGTTATTGCTCATGCGAGCCTGCTCAGGAGTCTCTCGTCTTTACTTTGCGATGCGAACAACCCCACCCCCTGTTTTATTGATGCCCATTGTGTTTTTGATAATTCTTTGAGGCTTTCAGTGGAACAGATAGTTACACTAGGGGGATCAGGCTTTGGCCCTTTACAGTGGCGTCTGTCTACTATGCCCCTTGATTATGGTGGCCTTGGGGTCTATACCGCTGCAGACACATTGCGCTATGCTTTTCTCGCTTCGAGGCTCCAGTCCCATGGATTGCAGGATCGTATTTTGAGGAGTGCTGGAGTGTCTGGTGATGGGAACTTTTTCGAATCAGTAGTCTCCAGTTGGTTTAGTGCCATCGATAAGGATGACTTGGACATATGCGTATTACAGCCAGCCCCCTGCCTAATGAAGAAAATGGCTAGCTGCTACTACAAAAATGTGGACAAGCACCTCAAGGTGGACTTTGCTCTTACTGGGAGGGAAGAAGCTCTTATTGCGAATCTGAAGCTCCCGATGGCCCAACAGTGGCTAAAGGCTGCTCCTATTCCTGGTCTTGGTCAGGTTATGAATCCCGTTACCTTTCGCTCAATTATTAAATATCGTTTGGAAATTGAGTTGTTTAGTGAGGGTTCCAAATGCCCTGCTTGTGAGAAAGGCATTTTGGACGTGTGGGGGGATCACGCACTTGCTTGTGCTACTGGTATTGGTGTCAAGCATCGACATAATGTGGTGTGTGATGCCTTGTATGATGAATGCTTGAAGGCCGGAATCTCTGTTCGTAAAGAGGCATCTACGGGTATGGTTGATGACAAGGGAGGCGAGCTTCGGCCAGCCGATATTCTGTTCTACAACTGGTTCCAGGGCAAAGACACTTGTGTGGATATTACGGGAACTTCTATCTTCAGTTCGGCTTGTCTTTCAAGCTTCGTTCCGGGTAAAGCGGCTAGAGTGGCTGCTGATAACAAGAGAAAGAAGTATGATGATGTTTGCAGTGCCAAGGGTTATCACTTTATCCCGTTTTCCTTTTCCACTATTGGTGACCTTGATGATGACGCTATGGGACGTCTCAAGCGGGTGTGCGGGGTAGCTAAGGGGTTACCTGGATATAGTAGAGATTCTTGTCACACTTTGACTAGGATAGCATTTAGTATTCAGAAGGGGTGCGGAGCTCAGCTTGTTAGCCGGCTCCGATCCGATTTCATGTAGAAACTTTACTAGTTAATAATAATAATAATAATAATAATAATAATAATAATAATAATAATAATAACACTTTGAGTGGGGCTGCGGTTGCTATTTCTGATGAGTTAGTTATTGCTATCACCCAAGTGGTTAATCTTTTTCTGGAGGGGAAATGCCCTAAGGTTTTAGGCGAGTACATTGCTAGTGCACCTCTCACACCACTTGTCAAGCCGGGCGGGGGAATTCGCCCCATTGCTGTGGGTACGGTCTGGAGGCGTTTGGTTTCCAAGGTTAGTGCTTCCTTGATTGGTCATTCCTTGAGTGGTTATTTGGGTGATTTCCAGTTTGGAGTAGGTGTGTCGGGTGGGGCTGAGGCCATTCTCCATGTTGTGAATCGCTTAGTTGAGGAGCGCGGTAATGATGAGGGTCTAACTATGTTGTTAGTGGACTTCAAAAATGCTTTCAATATGGTTGAGATGGAAGTTATGATCCATGAAGTCCGGACCCATTGTCCTGCAATTTCTCGTTGGGTTGAATTTTGCTACTCCAATCCAGCTAGATTGTACTATGGGGATCATACCCTTCAGTCTTGTCAGGGAGTGCAGCAAGGGGATCCTCTCGGACCTCTTCTTTTTGCCTTAGTTCTGCATCCGTTGGTGCGCAAAATCTGGGACACGTTTCAGGTGTGTTTTCAGGCCTGGTATTTGGATGACGGCACTATTGTTGGGGATACCTTGGTCATGGGGAAGGTTCTACAGATGATTATTGAAGAAGGACCCATTTATGGTCTGCACCTCAATGTTGATAAAACTGAAGTCTTTTGGCCGAAAGAGGACCCGAGGAGTAGGTTGGCTGGTGTTTTTCCGCCTAATATTGCTAGGCCGTTGCATGGAGTTAAGCTCCTTGGTGGACCTGTCAGTGTTAATTTGGTGTTTAGTAACGAGCTTGTGATGAAGAGAGTGGAAAAAACGATCGCACTTATGGATGCAGTGGCTAAGATTGGTGACCCGCAATGTGAGTGGTTGTTACTACGTGTTTGTACTGGGGTCTGAAAACTTTATTTTGCTTTGCGTACATGCCCGCCGCATGCTTTTGAGTCTGCTCAGGTTAAGTTTGATATAGCCCTTCGACGTTCCCTGGAGCGTATTGTCACAGCTTCTGAGCCGGGTTTTGGCAATTGGCAATGGAGGCTCGCCACGTTGCCCTTCAGGTGTGGGGGGCTTGGTGTCTATTCTGCAGGCGACGCTCTCTTTTATGCTTTTCTGGCTTTGCGCTTGCAATCAGCTAGCCTGCAGATTAAGCTTCTCCAGCATACTGAGGTCACATCACCTGGGTATGCCTTCGATGACGCCGTGCATGTCTTCAATACAAAGATAGGGACTGATATTCTAAGTAACCCGAGTGAGATCCCTGCCCCCAAACTCATGAAGAAATTGGCAGACATATATTTCACACGGATTACGAAAGATGCAGATAATACCTTTTCCTTATCACCGCGTCAGATGGCTTTGTGGAGTTCTCAGCGTCGAGACCATGCTACTGACTGGCTTAGGGTTGTCCCCATCTGAGGCTTGGGTCAGACGATGAATGGTAAGACGTATCGTTGTGTGCCATGCTATCGATTAGGCATCCCTTTGTTTTCCATTCCGAAGCCTTGTTCTGCTCGCTCCAGGGTATTTGAGGGAGACATTTTTGGAGATCATGTTGTGTCGTGTGCTGGTGTTGTGGGGATTAAACATCATCATAATGTTGTTCGTGACACTTTGGTGAATGTCTGTTATCGTTCTGGGATCTCAGCTGGTAAAGAGTTTGACATTGGCTTGTGTGGGGGAGACGGAAAACCCCTCCGTCCTGCGGACATGCTTCTTTATGCGTGGGATGAAGGGATGGATGTTTGTGTTGACTTGACAGGGTCATCCCCTTTGACGCAATCTGGGATGGTTGATTTTGTTCTAGGGCATGTAGTGGTCGAGGCAGCTCGTCGTAAGCGGATTAAGTATCAAGATAAGTGTAAAGCCATTGGTTACGGGTTCTTACCCTTCTCTTTTTCTGCATTGGGGGAACTTGAGGCGGACGCCATAGCTCTTCTACAGAGGATCCAGAAATTTGCTCAAGCTCACGATATAGGGGCTCATAATGCAGCTCATATTTTCACTAGGGTGGGGTTTTCTATTGCTAAAGGAGTGGGGGCCCAGATTGTCTCTCGGCTTCCCACTAATTTATTGTAAACTCCTACATTTATAATAATAATAATAATAATAATAATAATAATAATAATAATAATAATAATAATGCATTAGCTTATACATATTGTAACATATATATAGTCTATATAGATTACATACACATACAGTGTGTATATGCTTACGTATATATCAAATGAAGTTAATATGGAAAATCCTAGCTGAACCAAATAATGTGTGGGTCTCTCTCATTAAACATAATTATTTACGATCGACTTCAATCTTGGAATACAAAAAAGGTGGGGACATGTCCTGGCAATGGGCTAAACTTATTCCGCTTGTGGATAAGTTTAAGTCTGGTCTCATTTGGTCGGTGGGAAATGGGAGATCCATTAAATTCTGGACTGATAATTGGATCACAACATCTCCTCTTCAGTCTAGGGATGATTGTCCTCAAATAAATAATAGGGAGGAATTGGTTTGCGATTATATTATGGGTGGTAAGTGGTGGTCGGAGAAACTTCGGAGCTCTTTGCCACTCAGCATCGCCAATGAAATTCTCGACATCCCACTTCCCAGCTCGACTTTCGAAGACCGCCTATACTGGTGGCCTGACAGTTTGGGATGGTTCACAACATCAAGTGCATATAATCTAATTACCTCGTCATCGTCATGTCGTAAGGATAAAAAACGCATGGATCTGGTCTATTGACGCACCACCAAAGATAAAAAAAAAAAACTTTTTATGGAAAATATGTCAAGATGGCCTACCTACGAATTCTAGGCTCGCCTCTAGGAGTGTGTCAGTACCCACTACGTACGTGTAGCCTTTGCAATGGTGCGACTGAGGATGAGGCCCACCTTTTGTTGGAATGCCCCTATGCTCGGGCCCTCTACCAGCTTCCCCAAAGAACTGATTCCATCATAGCTAATATGATACACAGAGATAGGGATATCAAACCTATTATCTCCGTCCTAGGGCAATCCCTCTGTTTTGAGGCTAAAATGAAGCTTGCCTTTGCATGGTGGTATACTTGGTATACCCGTAACCAATTAATCTTTAGGCAAGTCCCTATCCCACAACGGGCCGCCTTAATACAGTTCATCAAGAACCAAATACTCAATTGGAAAACCGCCTCGAGGTCAGATGAGGATTTTGAGATTGATCAGGTTCATGTCACCACAAATTATGAGCAACAAAATAAAAAGAAAAAAAGGAAAATATACTAAATGGCGGAAACCTCCATGGGGTACCTTCAAACTAAACTTTGACGGTTCCTCTCTACCAAATAGGAATAGTACGGCTGGTTCCGTTATCCGTGATTGGAAGGGTCGTCCGATAAACATAAGTTATCAAAAGCTTGGTTTGCAAAACCCAATCAAAGCTGAAGCACTTGCTTTAAAATTAGGTATTCAACAAGCAATCCAACTTCACATTAAGAAACTCCACATTGAGGGGGATTCCTCAATTATCATAAATTACTTCAACAAAAACATTTCATGTCCATGGGAAATCGAGTTGATCCTGACTGATATTAAAACTTTACTATCGACTATGGAAGAAGTTTCCTTCTTTTATGTGCCCCGTTTGGGCAATAAAGTGGCTGATAAGGTTGCACACCTTTGCCACTTTGCCCGGGGAGTCGATATTCAAACCAATTTAGGTCTTTTAGACCTCATCCGTAAGGATGCTGTCGGGTAGAGCATGCTCGCCCGAATTCTTTCCTAATAAAAAAAAATGCTTACGTATATACACACACTAATGCTATGCATTCCACATTTCCACCAAAGAAAAACTAATGCTACTGCATTAATCAAAGTACTGCTAGTGCTACTGCATGAGTGTGTGTATATACACACGTATACTATGTGTATGTATATATATAGCAGAACCTGTAAAATATATATATATATTATAGATTTATATGTGTTACGTCTTTGAAAATTATAAAATATACATAAATTTTTTAACTTTTTATCATCATTTTTATTTAAGGGACAAGACCCGTCCCGTCCCGTGAGGGACAAGGCCTGTGCGGGACGAAGAAAAAAAGAGTAAATCCCGTCCCGATCCCATCCCGTAAAAAATACGCGGGACGGGACGCGGGACGACCTCCGTCCCGTCCTGTCCCGCGCCCACCCTTGATGAGGCTATTTGGTCACCTGCTACTGGGCAATCGGGTGGTATTGGCATTTTATGGAAAACCCACCAACCATTAAATGAAATCATTTCGGTAGAATTTTACTTACCACGAATCATAGGTCTAAGATATGAAAATGTCAATGATGGGTTTATGACTCTCCTCATATTCGTGTATACTCCTCCTGTCCCTCACGAGAAAGCCTCGTTTTGGGAAACATTAACAACAATTGTGAATGATTCGTCATCGGTAACCTCACTTGAGATAAGCTGAAGATATTCCATTAGTTTTGTTTTATCAATTGGTTGTCTTTGGAATCTTTTCTGAAAGTCGCTTCTAATTTCTTTATTTATGTTCATCTCACTCATGATTTGTGTTCCTTCTGCTGTCGTGATTTGTGTAATCAACTTTTAGTTTTTTTTTTCCCGACACTATTTTGTGGAAATATCCCATATTAGAATATGTCAATCTGATGTGCTCAGTTTTTGCTCGTTGAGTCCAATAGGATTTTTGAAAGAGCAGGAGTCGTTCCTTTTTCTTGATAAGGTTTCTCTCCTTTGGATGTATCTGAGTATTCCTGCTTAAATGTGTTTTTTTTGCTTAGTCTTTAATAATTGATCCTCAACCTCTTTCAATTGTCTGAAGATATTACCAAATGTCTTTTTATTCTAGGTTTTCGCTTTCTGCTTTAGTAACATTGTTTTCCTGGTTAGTTGAAACATTGCAGAACCCTAGCAGTGATGTCGCCATGTTTGCTTGATGATGTTCTGAAAGTCCTCACGCTGTAACCGAATATTTTCAAATTTAAACGGTGGCGGTTTGAAAGCCTGATTAGCATTAAGGTCAATAGTTATAGTACAGTGGTCAGAGAACGAAAATGCACCGTTTTTTGTGGACAGTAACGGGAACTGTTGTATAATGTTATGTTGGACAAGGACACGGTCCAATTTCTCCTTTATATTTCCTTGCTCCCCTTTATTTTTCCTCCATGTGAAAGGATTTCCCCATGACGGGATATCCATTAAAGAGCATCTGTTCTTGAATGATGTGAGTCGATTAAACCTCCCAGTCAATGTGGTTGCCCCTCCTTCTTTATCTGAGAAGTTACCAATCTCATTAAATTTCTATTGTTTCATGAGTGAGTGCATATTCTTTCCACATAATACCGATACCCCCCGATTTTCCAATGGTCAGTGACCATATGGCATTATCAAAACATGCGCTCCTCCATACAGATGGGTCAGGGATATTTTTCGTTTTAGTTTCTGCTAACGCAATCAACTGTATATGCTCCACTTTGCACCAAGTACTTATGTCAATCTAGAAGGTTCTCCTTCCCATTCTTCTACAGTTCCAAAAACTAACTTTCATTATAACCAATAGGACTTGAGATCGATACAGTTACGCGATCCTCAAAACAATTATTAATTTGATTCTGGTTTCTTGTTCTAGATAGTTGCGAGGAAGTCATGGTACCGTTTTTTCCGACCTTCCTCAAACAACAGTGAGCTTTAGCCGCAGACTGAAAGCAATATTTGGCTTTGTAATAGGAGCCGAATTCAGTCACATTCCGGTTTGATTTGTGAGTATAACCCTCTACTTTCAAATAAACCCAATAAAAGGATCCATTTCCTGTTTTTATGCATTCGATTAACTTAATGATCCATTCCTTTTGTGTTATATTCCATCTCTTGATGTTAAGCATTATCATTGTTGTTAGTCTCCATAGGAAGATTCTATATTGTGTTTGATGGATCTGACGCAGCATTAACTCGATAAATCTGATTTCATTTAGGTGTGAGTGTGATACCATTCTGTCAGCAGCCCAAATGAAATGACCGGGGACTATCCCAGTCACACAAGGCCGATTAATCATACAATCACCATTACAGGTAAGAGAAGGAGCATGAATCTCCTCGGATTCTTGTTCCTTAGATTTCCCCTTTCCTTTATCAGTGGTTTTTGTCGGGTTTGCACCCGTATTTGCAGGGTCTGGTCCCCCCTTGGATAGTTTTGTTGGATCCTTTGACACCGAAATACCGGCACTAGCAAGGAACACCGAGGGCTGACGGGGCAGCACCTCCTCCAAAACTTGCTTTCCCTTTTCCTTGGTAGTAAGCGCCATAGTACCTCCCAAAGTGCAAGCACCAATTAGACAGACAATAGAAAGTAACGATTTGAGATGATGATAGAGAGTAAGGCAGTGAAAGGAGCACCACCAGACCCTCAATTTGAAATACCCCAAAGTATTTTTGGGTATTTCTTCTATAATTCAAATAATAATATTTTCTTTATATTATATCCCCAAATTATTTTCGGAACAGTTCATTTTGTTTTTAGTTATTTATACACATAATTAGTAACTTAATTATTTTATAAGTTAGCATTCCATATATTTCAAAATAAAGAGAGATTCGCTCACATTCAATTCTAAGCTTCTGCTGATCAACTCTTAGTATCTTTCGTGATCTATATCTATGTTAAAACATCTCAGTACCGTACTCTCTTTCCTTTATACCTCTTCTCCCTACTCTTTTTCGTTTTCTATGTTTCGGGACGAAACTTTTTTTTAAGGAGGGAGATATGAAATACCCCAAATTATCTTTGGGTATTTCTTTTTAAGTAAATATAATTTTGGTAATAAAATTTATTTTATTTTAAACTTAGAAATATTTTTTTCTTTTAAATTGAATATATATAAAGTGTTATAACTAGTTTAAAGATATTTCATTTTATGTGAATATATAGTAAATAAATAAGTTTTTAAGTTATAATGTTTTAAGGCCAAGTGATATATATTTTCTTCAAAAATAAGGAAGGACTCATAATTATAATTTATTTTAGTTGACGAAAAATATTTAATATAATGTTTTAGAAAATTGTGTTATGCAAAATAAAATGTATTTCATTAAGTGTTTTGTTATTTTTATTATTTAACTTATGAAGAATTTTAATAAATAAAATTTTCGGATATACATATATATAATTGAAAAAAAAAAGGCTTGAACCGGGTTTCTGTTGGTTCGAGTGAACCGAACCATAAAATAAAGAGAAAAAAATGGCGAACCGGGTTGAGTGAACCCTCCTCCTTCCTCCCGCCTGTTGAACTACTGTTGCACAAGGGTGGATGTTGCCTCCCTCAAATCTCGCCGAAATCTCAACGTTTTTACTTCTAAACTGTTGCACACATTATGCTATATCCATATCTACAACCAATTTGTTATTTCGGATAGAAACTAGCCCAAACGAACCCGATCGGATTTCGCCCCAAATCGAGATTCCTTGAAATCCGGCCATGTAACGGCCTCATCTGAACGAATTGAACATAAGGATAGCTTCTAATGATCTTATCCGAGCTATTTACGGGATCAATTTCATCCAATTCGTTCCGAATCCTCTCCTATAAATACAAGAGGTTTTCGGTTCTCAAGCACACCACCACAATTCCTCTCCATATCCGAGCTCTCAAACTAGTTCATCGTGTTTAAAACACCTTAATCGACAATCCCCTTCACAAGTTTTTCGCAAAAACATCCCGAATCGGAAAGCCCCAATTTCGAAACTTACCTCGTCGAAGCTCCCTCGTCCGTCTTCGTCCGCCGCTGCCGGAGCCATCATTCGTCACCAGGAGAAGCGCCCAGCCTCCATGAAGCCGTAGTCACCGCTTTCGTGCGCTGCCGTAGGTCGTCTTCGTCGCTAGCCATCATTGCCGAGGTGTTACCGGAAACCCTCTATT
The DNA here is from genome assembly GCA_037127255.1 of Persicaria tinctoria. Classification (NCBI taxonomy): domain Eukaryota; kingdom Viridiplantae; phylum Streptophyta; class Magnoliopsida; order Caryophyllales; family Polygonaceae; genus Persicaria; species Persicaria tinctoria. Next base: position 48,708,357 of record JBANSL010000006.1, on the reverse strand, counting down.
GAGTTGCTGTCAGGCTGAGGCCTGTTTGTGGATATTTACACGAAACCTCCCACGCTTTCAGTTTTTGTAAAATATGGCCCTATTATAGTTTCTAAAATTTCAGAAATTACCCCGCAGTTTTAGAAGTTGTTCTAACCCGGGTAATCTCTTTAATCCGCAGCGTTATCTTCAAATCCTTACCCATCCACAATGAGTCAAGATTCCAAAGAAGATAGCATTGATTCATTCGTAGACTTCGTTAACCCCGTCACCGAGTGCTTTGAAGTCCATAGTTGGTACCGAAATCCAACAAGACGAATCAGGCAAGTGACTTTCCGAGCTTTTCCGCTCATTTCGGTGCCTTCGTGTCTTGTTGTTTTCTTTCCTTGAAATGCTTGCCAAATTAATTAAAATAAATTGCAATTCACCTGTTTGTGTGATTTATTTACCGTTCAGTCTGAGTTTGGCAAGTTTAATTGGGTGACCTTAAATTAAGATAATAATAATATAGTTACCCACCGTTTATTTAAAGCATGATTTATTTTTATCCTTTCATGCTAATTGGTTAGGAATGGAACATGCCTTTTTCTTTGATGTATCTATCCTTTATTTTAATTGCTTTCATTTCGTTTGGCATCCATGTTACCTATAAATAACATGGGTTATCTTGTGTTGTGTGATCACCTAGGTTGTCTTAATAAAATAGTTAACAATGTGAGGATTGTGTGTTACGATTGAAACTCAATTAAACCAAGATCAATGAAAGTAAAGCGTATCAATCAACGTAAACCAAATGTGAACCGTAATGTGTGAAGTCAAGTGAAAGTGATGTTGTAGAGTCAGGTCGGGGCCGTTACTCCTCGGTCTAAAGGTTTCATGAAACTAACACATTTCCGTAGAGAAATGTTACACTACCTCCGGTAGTAGGCCGCTATCTGCTAGTGAGAGCGGGGCCGATATTATGTTATAACAAATAGTGTGTGTTGTGAAACATTCTATTCCTATTAAGAGTGGTAAACGTGTATAGCATATAAGCCTGTGTTTAAGCTACTCAATGTGAGGAAGTGAGTGAAGTGTGTTATATCAATCTGTTTTAAGCTACCCAACGTGAGGAAAGTGAGCGAAGTGTGATATATATATATATATATATATATATATATATATATATATATATATATATATATATATATATATATATATATATATATATATATATATATATACATCTTCTTAACATAGTAAGAACAAAGTTTTACAGCGATCACAATTAATTCAAGCTATATTATATTCCATTTGTAATTGGAGTATGGTTCCTAAGAGTGTTTGTCGCTCGCATCTTTTGTTACTCAATCCTACTGGATTATCCGTGTTACATGAGTCGTGTCTTAAAATGTTAAGCCTTCACATAAAATATTCTTAATAATTGCATTTGGGTTTAGATTCATATCGTATTATGGTCACTGAGTTTGAGTCCAAAGAAGTCCCAGTTTTCGAGCCGTCATTTGCTAGTTCTTGCGAACTAACCGTCCTTTATTTGGATGGCTGGTGTCCTTCATTCCGGACGCCAGACCAGTTTTCGCAGGTTTAGGTCGAGTCTCAGAAGAGAAGAGAAGGGAAGTTGAGAAGACATCTAAACTATTTTTAACGTTGTATTTAAAGTTTAAATTTATAGATGTATTGTATAGGCGTTTAAATATTTTAGTTCCTTTAAAAGTCATCAGCTATAATATTATCAAATTGTACAGTTAAATCCTCAATTTTTGAGGAAAGTTTAATAAAGAATTATTTTTATTTTCCAAGTCTTCTGCTATTTCTATTTATTTTACATATCATTATTTGTTATCATCTTGTTTATGAGAGCATGGTTGCATGTCCCTATAAGCCTAAGGTGGTTACGAAGAAATTAAAGTCCGAGTAATCACTAGTGATGTGACATTCCCTCGTGTTATAAAAAGGGGGTGTTACACAATTTATATATGAAGAGTTCAAGACCCAGAATGAGATACATATGAACACCATACCTCTGCAGCTCGCACATAAATGCACTCTCACACTCACTCGAACCGTACAACAGTCTCTGAGGATTGACAATCGAAGCCATCTAAACGTATCTCCCCGACTTGATTTTTCCTTGCGGCGGAAGGATCCAAACATGCAACCACCACCACCATTTATTCCCCCGTACTTGCAAATCTTCGATTAACACATAGATTGCCCACCAGTCTTTAAACGAAACTCGGATTCCATTAGTTCTTTGGAAAGGTGCACGCTCAACTAAAACTCCCTCATGTCATAATCACTACAAAAAAAAAAGATATTAGCAACGGCTATTTGCCGTGGCTAAAAATCCATTTGCCGTGGCCAAAGGGTATTAGCCACGAGAAACAAGCCGTGGGGAAACATGGGGCGGCAAAAGAGATTAGCGACGGCTATAGCCGTGGCTAAAGTGCTAGCCACGGCAAGTTGCCGTTGCTAAATGATTTCTGGGAAATTAAAAAAAAAAACACTTCTTTTTAGCCCGGATTCTTCAGACCCGGGCTAAAAAGTCTCATATTTATAAAAAAAAATAATACACCATAAATTCTATTTTAAATACATTCCTCTAGCAGCTGAACAACAAAATTGTAAATGTAAAATTACACAATTAAGCTAATCTACTAGAGAATGAAATCACATTAAGCTAATCTATTCTAAATACATCTCTAATGTCGTGATTACCCTGCAACAGCATTGCTCGAAGCAGATGAGCCACTCTCTTTTCCCGAACTCCACTCAGTTATATATACCAAAGAATCAGCTATAATCTGCACAAGTCAATCATGAACTTGAGCAGCCGGAACAGGAGCTGCAAGCATACCACTATATCAGGGTCCGAATTTGCAAAGAATGAAGCATCTTGGCTCAAGGGAATTCCTTCATATGATCAGATCCCCTAGCCTCTCACCAAATCTTCTTCAAGAGTTGGGATGTAATTAGAATCAGGTATACATCACAAGAGAAAAAAACATACAAGAGTTAAAGATAGGTGTCAGAGAACAACTGATTGCTGGGAAAAGTTAGAAGCACCTTAAAACAAACCTCAAAACCCTAGAACTTGTAATTATCCAAGTAACTATCAATATATGCTTCAATTCCTTAACAAAAATAATAAGAGAAACCAATAGAATCGATAATATGACACATATGTTTACTCTATCGAAAGGATGAGTTCTTTGATAATTCTAATCTAAAATATTGCTTTATCCACATTATCTAGCTCTAGTGAAAGAAAATGAAATAGCTTGGCCATGATATTTGCAGTCAAACATCGAAAGGCTCTTCCTATTTTTTAATGTTCATGCCCCAAAACAATCCAGGTTTAGTCTATAGATGGCAACCACCACTAGTCCAGCTTTAGTCTATAGATCATAAAAAGAAAAGGGTGATCAAGTCAACTTCAAACATGGTTTTACATGACTTGTAAAAAAAATTGGTTGAAAATGGTAGGACGTACGTAAATTGTATCTTGGTTCATTCTATATTGAAGGATGTACAAGGGGGATCACTCATTTAGATAACTAAGTTGCATCAAATCATCCACACCATCAAGGATATCAAGATTTGCTAGTATTAAACAATCAGCTTGCACCTATATAACCTGAAAATGGATCAGGTGATTAGAACATGTTTTCATGAGAGAAGTGTGCAAGTATGCTACCAATACGAGGATACTAACCTTTCTGTCAGGCAGTGAAATGGTGCTTTCAGACCCCAAAGTGGATAAAGTTCTAGCAAGCTCCCAGCTCCCGTTTGGAAGGTGGTACCAAGATTGAAGATTCTGAAAGAATATTTATAATTAGGAGATTGGGATGAATAAGTATGCAGGCAACACTATGCAAAAATAGTTAAACATTCACTAGAACAGAACGACTATAAATTAGTCTACCATTCTACTCCTTTTATATACTAGCCTGCAAATTATGAATAAAGTTACCACCCATGGCAAAGATGAATCATATCCATTATTTGCTCCTATCAAGTATCAGAAACTTTTCACAGGAAAGATATGAAAAGACAATAGGCTTATAACAAGTTATTAGGTAAATTTTCCAACTCTCTTCTCGGCCAACTAAATCCAAGGATGAAGAATAAAACCAAAATCACTAAATGATTTTTTTTTTAAATATGTGAACCGTGACCCTTTAGCCCAAGATAAAATGTACCTGGTTGAGGACTTTCCATGGGACGGCTCTCATCCTGTCCAATTTGTTAATGAACGCAACCCTTGGAACTTCGTATCTTTTCATTTGGCGATCAACAGTGATAGATTGACTTTGCACACCACCAACACCATCAGGGACTCGCAAGGCTCTCTCTACTTCAATGGTGAAGTCACCGTGTCCTGGAGTGTCAATAATATTAATCTGCGAAAGCACCACAAGTGATCCATTTTAACACCTCTAGGGAACCAGAAAAATAAATATAAAAAAATAGCCACCAAATAAATTGGCAAGAACAAGTGACATCAGCAACGTTCTTTCTTCATGGCTGCCCTACTTTGTCATCATGTTACAGTTTACTATAGAACATCGAAGAATTGGTCATATCAAAATCGAGTTACAACAAATTGCCAGCCTTGCATATGTGGAAGTTGACAAATTTGTTTTCTTCATTACATAGAAATTATACTCTCGTCTGATCAAGACAAAAGCCCTAACAGCATCAATGATCTTAGCAAAAACACAAAAAATCAAACCAAAGCACGAGCATATAGTAACAAACTTAAACGGAAAAATGGGGGCTAGTGAATAACCTGATAGTCCTTCCAGCTGCAATAAGTAGCGACAGACTGGATAGTAATGTCTTTCTCTCTCTCCAAGCCCATGGAATCCATCTTGGCACCGAATCCATCTTAACAGAACCTGCTCGGTGAGCGTGGTCTTGTCGGAATCGATGTGAGCGGAGATCCCGATGTTCCGAACCCTCCAAATATGAGAACATCTAGATTAGGAAGTGCCATGATAAGGGGAAAAGGAACTCAAAAGCAACTAAAATGAAGCATACACAAGCACCCAGTCACTTCCGATTACATTTGAAGAGAAACTAAACATATATGATTCTCTTCACAACGTATGATAGAAGAAAGAACAACATTTACAAGCCATATATTTACAGTTTTCGGCCGAATGCTTCATTCGTCAGAATTATTGTTTTCCTGGATGTTTTCCTTTGATGTGAGCCAGTGGTGCTAAGAACACTTTGAAACATAGCTACTGAACAAACTGGTCTTATGTAACATCTTAAAGGGAATGGAAGCATAATTTTGGAATGATGGGAATGCATAGTTATTAGTAAGTCAACTATTATTGGACAGTTCAAGCAAAAAGGATACCTATGGTAGAGTTTACAAGGGAATTAAGTTACTAGTGGATTGGAGTGAAGTGTATGAATAAATGATCCTTTGTAGAAATTCTCCTTGGGTAGTATTTGATTGTGCTGTGTTTTTGTGGAATTGATTTTTACCATGGACATAGAAAGTTCAGGGTAAGAACACAATAATGCTGGAAGGTGGTGAAATCAAGTTAGACTGTGAGGTTCTAATTCCGAGTCTTTAAGTGATCATGTTTTCTTGATTTTTCCTATATCAGTTTCCACTATCATTTGTAAGGTTGTTGTTGAGGGCTTATGGATAACAGACATATACCGATTCTTTCAAACTGGAAGCTTTCTCCAAGTGTGGCATTCCTAAGTGATGGCACAGCATATGCATTAGGTATAACCACTTTGGAATCTGGGTTGAGGTCACCCAAGAGGTGACTCAGCAACCCAGTGAAGAAATAATATTACAAAATCAAGGCATTCAGGGTGGGTATGGCCATTTAAGACTTCTAATATTTTTAAAGTTACTAATATAGAGCAAAAAAAAAAGTGTTATATGAGTTAACAACAATGTTAAACCGATATCTTAAAATAAGTGGAAAAAAGTGTTATATGGGGGGAAATACAAGTAGATGGAAAGAAAAAGTTCAAACTATCAGATTGATAATATTACTGTCATAGATGATAAATGATAAATGTGCAAGATTGCAACTTACAATTGCTATACATATTTTGGGGGGAAATCCATTAATTATATGAACATTGTTTGGATCACAATAACACATTTGTTAAAACAATTATGGTATAAAAAAGATGGAAATCAGGCCATCGGTTAGTGAAGAGTATGTATTAGTGTATCACAAGTGAGTTGGATAGGTCAAAAAAGAAGGTCCAGGAACTAAGGGGTTCCATCTTAGATCAAGTATAGAAACAAACCTTTGGCTTGCTTTTCTTTTCAGGATCATACTCTGCATGTATCTCAACAATAGTCTCCTTATCATCGCCAAATATTACATAGTGCACTTGATCGGAAATGCATATCTGCATTCATGACATATTTTTAAACATAAAGATACAAGATTAGAAAAAATAGAAGCTGAAAAGCTGAACCAAGTTTTACATACCGGAGCAGAACATATTTCCCAGATGCCAAACCATAATAATCCTTTGAATCTTTCATCCGAAAACTAGATTTTTCAATGTATACAACCTTAGAAAACGGTACCTAAAGCAACAGAAACTTGAGTGCCATCCACTTATCCTTACTACTTTATCTAAAAGACAAAATCAGTCAAGCCATCAATATTATGATCACATAAAATATTCACCTATATAAATATGCTTTCGAATATCTCCTGTGGACCAGTCCCAAGCCTCTCAGGCAGTTGATTTCACCTCCGTAATCGATCTCCAACTCAGTTATTTTCTCTCATCATATGTAGCTCTTCCGAAAGGTCAAAAGTGGACAGTAAGTCCTTCTCTTCCACTGTCGATTCCTTTCCAATTAGCTTATGCAATGCATTCATCAAGGCACTATCCCGAACCTTAATCCAAACTCGTTTATCAGCCCATAAATTATCCTTGAACAACACCAAACCCTAGTAAACCCTAAAAATCAATTCAATCAAGGTAAAACCTAGGATTTTTCCTCTACAATGACCAGCCAAAGCATCGGACCAAGACAGCAACATGAATTTCCCAAAATTAGTCTAATGAAATCGAATTAAAAACACCGCATAGAGAGAGAGAGAGAGAGAGAGAGAGAGAAAATGGTTTATTGCATACATCTTCATTTGCAGTTGACTGCCAGAAGAGCGAGAAAGGAGAGTGAAGACCACTGATAGCGCCGCGACTAGAGAGACCAGAATGGAGGCTCCGTCTCGGCCCGGATGTGGTTAAATAGAGCGGTGGAATCGTAGTAGGGAGCGACCTAGAGGTCGTTGTCAGACCGAACAAGGAGAACGATAGAGATGGAAATGAAGATGGAAGAGAAGGAGAACGAGTGGGGTGAGGGCGTGCCTCCGCCGAACTCAGATCTGAGAAGGGCGATGGAGATGGGGAAAGAGGCGAGTGAGTTTTCCTGGATCTGGGCGATGGATATTTTGGAGATAAGGGAAGGGAAGAGGCGTCCAGATCTGAAAAGTTATTTATTTATTTTTTTTACTTAATTAATGTTTTCATTGCCGTACATAAATATATATGGGCAACGCGTAGCTGTTGCTTGGCCGTCGCAAAAAACGGGTCAATAGCGACGACACATTCACGCCGTTGCTAATAGGCGTCGCTAATTGAATTTTTTTTTGTAGTGAATTCTAGCCTGAAACCCAAATTAGGGGGGAAATATCCTCAAAAGAAGAGACGAGGATCAGAAGCTCCATGTTGTCTAAGAGGATTTCAGATTGATTTTGTGGATTTTGTGGCGAGGTTGCAACTAGGGTTCACCGCCACTGGGAAAGGAAATTTTCAGAGGTTTTTCTCTCATCGGGTTCATTCTTTGTATAGCTTATATGCGCGCGCGCGCGTGCGCGCGCACACATACACACACAGAGTATAATTCGATTCTATCACAAGCAAAATTAAGGCCAAAAAGAGTAATGGCCCAAATTGAAAGCAAGATTCATCCGAGGTATACACCTAGTCTTGTGATTTGTGAACAGAGAGACGCCGCCGAAGGCACCGAAGCGGCCGCAACGGAGCAGCACCTAGGCAGTCGAGAGGTTTAGCAGAGATTGGCGACGAGCCGACCTTGGTGAAACCAACGATGGCGAGGTGATGTGAATCAAATTGATTAAGACCGATCTTCGATCCGAGTTCCCCAACCCTGAAATAGCAAAAGCCCCATGAGGAGGAGGGTATTCTGGGGAAAGGGAGGCCAGAGACGACCACGAGGGTCCGAGTTGGGGCACATCGGGGCTGGGACGCGAGCCAACAACAAGTCGAGACCCCCAAAAGGAGGATTGTGGCGAGCGACACCATCCAAAAGCAGATTTGAGGCCGGAATTTCAGAAAGAAGATAAACAAGCTTTAGATAAGAAATTCCCGACATAGTCACAAGTCTAAGGATTGAAGAATTGGGTCCGACATAAACAAATCCGAATAGGAGATTAAGATCCTCCGACGAAATGCTAGTCAGTTGAGAAGAAGATCCGACCTCCGAAGAGGGGTTGTTATCTTCCGAAGAGGGGTTATAGACCTCCGAAAAGGGGTTATTTGGCCTCCGAAGAGGGGTTATAGACCTCCAAAGAGGGGTTGTTGGACTCCGAAGAGGGGGTTCTCAGGGCCGGGTAGTCGGAGACTCCGACATGGGATAAGACTCTCGTACAAGATTTGGTATCCCTCTCTCTTTAGAATGTAGAGAGGAAGGAGTGTTTTTTTTTAATGTTTGATTTCTCTAGAGATATTAATTAGCACTATACTTGTAGAAAAAATATCTCAAAATCAATTAATTATAGATCCTTAACTATGAGAAAATAGAATCGATAATTCCATATCCCAATTCTAAACTATGACATGTACGTTTTCACCTTTTTTTTTTACAGGGAAAAATTAGGAAGTCTTTGAGAATCAAAGATCAACCTTGATCATCCATCTGGATGATGTTACAAAGGTTCATGTTCGAAGGGAGAGTAATCATGTTATAAGTATCACTAAAACTAGACATAGCAATGAAGTGTGCGCAGAAATTAGATTCTCTAAAGTAATGTCTAAAGATGATGTTGTTGGAACCTCTCTTTAGATGGTTAATTTCCTCAATTGTTTTGAGTATTTCCCAAGACATTTTCGTCTTATCTTCAATAGTGGTTATTACTCCAAGACTCTCTATGCCTACTATGATATTCTTGACCCCTCTTTCACTTGCTAACTTTATTCTAGTACATATGACCTAAAGCTTCAGTTTGTAGAACTGAACCCTTCAAAGTTTGCATCTGAAAAATATTAATGACCCGAGCATAACTATTCCTAATAATACCTCACATACTACAATTCTCCAATAGTTTGACAGAGCTATCTACATTTATTTTGTAGATGTCTTTAGGTGACCGTTTTCAATTGGGGACTCTACATTATTTTTGTTTTTGTTGGACATCTTTCTGCTAAATATAAAACCAGTTTTCATCATTATTTTAGTATAATGACACGTATGTATGACATTTATATTATTTTTATTTAAAATAAAATTATTGTTGAGTTCCCAAATATGACATGTTTTTACTTTTCACCTTTTGGAAGCAATCAACCATTCGATGAAAAAAAACAGGGTGGCTATATATGCACCCATGACAGATGTTATATGCACTCCTTAGGACGGATCATAGATTCGCCCGTTGCAACTTTTTTTTAAAAAAAAAAATGCACGGAACAATTATATTTTTTTTAATAGAGGACGGACCCTCCGTCCTAATAAATTAAAAAGCACAAAAAAGTTGTTTTTTCTTTTTTCTTTTTTTTTAAAAAAAAATTCCTTCTCTCTCCTCATCTCTCTCTTTTCTCCTTACCCCACCCTCTCTATCTCTTTTAAATTTTTTTGATACAAGGTGGAGATTTGGGGGTGATCAGCCACAATTGATTCATCGAAATCACTGCTCTCCAAGAGCGTTCTAGAAAACGAAGTCTTTGATCTCAACTGGAGAGCAGTCTTGAATCCAAGACGCCGAGAGGCCCATATGCGCCAATCTATCTGCTACCCAATTCCCTTCGCGGAAGGTGTGAGAGAAAGAGACACTCAGAAATTCACAACAAAGACCGAGGGCATCCGAAAGCAACATCTCAACCTCTCATGGGCTCTTCCACGACTCATTCATGGCGTGTTGATAATTGTCAAACAATTACTTTCCACTTTAAGATGAGAAAAACCCCGCTTCGAAGCTTCCGTAAGACCGAAAAAAAGATTGAGACATATAACACAATCTATCACAATAGGTGGATCAAGAATCCGTCCTATGTATTTTTTTTTATTTTTTTAATCTATAACGGACATATGTTTATATATATTTTTTTTGATCAAGACATATGCTTATATTTTAAAAAACTTGCAATGAGTGGATTTATAATTCATCCAAAGTGGATATAGTCATATAGCCAATGTGATTGGAGCATATAACACAATCTATCCGCCACACCAATCTATTAATATTACTAATTCTGCTAGCATTTTGCTGACGTGTCACGCCCACAATTAAAGTTGAATTTTTTATTCAAATGAGATTTTCTTATTGGTCAATATTATTATGGAAACTTTAAAATATTTGTTTCCTATTTTAAATATGATTTGAATCCATTCCTTTTTTTTATTTTCGGTTATATTGCCGTAAATATTGAGACATGTTTCCATTTTTTTTTTCGATTGCAATATATCTATTATCTATCTATCTATCTATTAATATTACTAATTCTGGTAGCATTTTGCTGACGTGTCACGCCCACAATTAAAGTTGAATTTTTTATTCAAATGAGATTTTCTTATTGGTTAATATTATTATGGAAACTTTAAAATATTTGTTTCCTATTTTAAATATGATTTGAATCCATTCCTTTTTTTTATTTTCGGTTATATTGTCGTAAATATTGAGACATGTTTCCATTTTTTTTTCCGATTGCAATATATCTATAATCTATCTATCTATCTACCTATCTATCTATTTATCTATCTATTAATATTACTAATTCTACTAGCATTTTGCTGACGTGTCACGCCCACAATTAAAGTTGATTTTTTTATTCAAATGAGATTTTCTTATTGGTCAATATTATTATGGAAACTTTAAAATATTTGATTCCTATTTTAAATATGATTTGAATCCATTCCCTTTTTTTCCGGTTATATTGTCGTAAATATTGAGACATGTTTCCATTTTTTTCCCGATTGCAGTCTCTTTTCGTTTATACTGCTGATGTGTCACACTCACAATTAAACTTGAATTTTTTATTCAAATGGTATTTTCTTATTGGTCAATATTATTGATGAAATTTTAAAATATCTATTTCCTATTTTAAACATATTTTCCTATTTTTATACTAAAATATTATTTAATTTGATATGTTGTATGTCAATTTGTGATCTATTTTAATCGTCTACGTACATTGAACATTCGTCAATTCTTGGCTAATTTTATTCTTGGATATTGAAATTGTTGATTTATCATTTTTAACCGATTGCAATATTCCCCACAATGTCTACATACAACGAACATGTAATAATCAATTTGTAAATATTCGAATTAAAAAATTAATTATAAAAATCAATTAGAGCCAAATAAGTGTTATTTTATAATTTAATTATTTTAGACATCTTAAATGACTATCGAAAAATAAATAATATTTTAAGACTCACAAACATTACTAATGCTTATTTTACATCTTGGATGGGGCTTCTTAGATCACTTTTATACCTTTAAGGATCTTTTTTTTTAGAATCTTACCTTTATTTTCACTATTAATTTCTCTATCTTTCTAACCATCTTTCTCATGAAAATAATCAATAAGTTATGTACATCTACATATTTAACTTCAAAATTATTCAAACAATCATGTGCTTATGATTTTTTAATATTTGTACGGGAGCTTATATTTTACTTTTTTTAGATCTATGCTAATGATAATAATTATATATTTATTTCAAATTATATTAGATGGTGTGTTTGGGTATTATTACTACTTTACCTTATTAAATCATTTTCAAAATTTGTATCGTATCTCTTTCCATCTAATTTATAAATTATAAAAAAAAAATTTATACATATTTTTGTTGCAAACACGCATATATATATATCAATATAGTATTATATAGATATATAAAATGATGTTCAAATTAAAATGGATCAAGCTCCTGGTATTACACTAGTATCCCACTATAGCACGTAACTTGGGAGATATTTTAGTGAGTTGGTTGGAGTTGGAAGGGCAAAAACGTCACAAACAAAGGAAGACGAATTATAATTTGGGAATTATCTTATCTTAGGTTGGTCATGGCGACTCGTATAATTCCGACTGTGTGCCGCCCTCGTCCTCCCTCTCTCCCTCGCTTCATTTCCAGCATCTCCCGTCTTTACTCCATCCCTCTCGCCATCTCCGTCTCTCTCGCCCTTCTCCCTCTCTCCCCTCTCCGCACTCCCAATCCACTCCCCCGCCTTCACTCTCTTTCCCGATTCGGTCGACTCTCCCCCCTCTCTTCATCCACATCCCGTTTCTCATCGTCATTATCATCCATGGCTTCTGCGGCTACGGCTGATCTTAACCCTAACCCCCTTCTCCAGGACTTCGATTTCCCTCCTTTCGACTCTGTGCACCCCGACCATGTTCGCCCAGGCATTCGCGCCCTGCTCACAGATCTCGTGTGTATTTCGTCAGTCTTCATTCCTTGTTGGCTTTGCTGCGTAATTGCGTGTTGAGCGGTGCTGTTTTTGTTTTGCAGGAGTCCAAGTTGGAAGAGTTGGAGGCGAGTGTTGAACCTTCTTGGCCGAAACTGGTCGTTCCTCTTGAGAAGCTTGTTGACCGATTGGGAGTTGTTTGGGGGATGATCAATCATCTAAAATCTGTCAAGGACTCCGCTGAGCTTCGATCTGCTATTGAGGAAGTCCAGGTCTCATGCTTTTTTCTGATTCCATATGGCTGTTCCTGTTTCGTTTTGGTTCTATTTTGGCAGATTAAATGCACCTGCATTGATCCTGATCGGCAATTATATATCCTGTTGTTTTTACTCATTGTTGTAAATCTGCTGTCTATTATATATACTAGCCAGAAAAAGTGAAGTTCGAGCTCAGATTAGGGCAAAGCAAGCCCATTTACAATGCGTTCAAATCCATCCAAGAATCTCCTGATTGGCAGAATCTGAGCAATGCGCGCAGACGGATTGTTGAATGTGAGTGTTTAACTACCTAATTCTTCAATTGTTCCAGCAATATTTACAGTGTGCATTTCTGTAATATCCTACCAATTACTGCACATGCAGTTATTGATTTCAGCATCTTAAGCTTCACTCCTTTCTTATTAATTGTTGTTAAATTGATCTGTTCGAGTTTATCTTTCTCATTACGATGTTTAGTGGGGATCTGGGAATTGCATTTTTATCAAGTGTAGTCGGTTTAAATGTGTGCAATGTGTCTTTGCAGCCCAAATCAAGGAGGCGGTCCTGAATGGTGTTTCCCTTGAAGAGGACAAAAGAGAAGAATTTAACAAAATTCAACAGGTACGTGTGTGGTGTGTTCCTCTTTCTTTTCTTCCACTTGGAATGTATTTTTTCTTCATGTTATTCTAGAAGTTGATGATGCAACCTTCCATATTTCTGTAATTCACTTCTTGACGATTCTTTGCTGGTACTGTTGGTTCTTCTCTGTTACAGGAATTGGAAAGACTGTCTCAAAAGTTCAGCGAGAATGTTCTGGATGCTACAAAGAAGTTTGAAAAAGTTATAACAGATAAGAAAGATGTTGAAGGATTACCAAGCACTGCACTGCAACTAGCTGCCCAAACGGCCGTGTCAAAAGTAATTTTCTTTTGCTAAACCTTCAATAGATACCGTTTTTGTGTAGTTACGATCCTTTGTTCCATATTGTGGAATTTGATGTTTGTTGATGCCATAAGTATTATGCATGTTATAGCATCTCAACTTTTGATGTTCATAACAGGGACATGAAAATGCCACTGCCGAAAATGGACCATGGGCTATCACTCTAGATGCTCCAAGTTACATGTCTGTCATGCAACATTCTAGAAACCGAGCATTACGCGAGGAAGTATACCGTGCCTATGTTACTCGTGCCTCTGTTGGTGATCTTGATAATACTCAATTGATCAACCAAATATTAAAGCTTAGGTTGGAAAAAGCCAAACTTCTTGGTTACAACAATTATGCTGAGGTATGACTTAACTTATTCTGAGGAAGGTCTGAACTGAGTACTCTTCTTTAGTCCTCACTTTAAGTTGTTGTAGGTGAGTTTGTCAATGAAAATGGCTACTATTGACAAAGCCCAAGAACTTCTAGAACAGCTTCGTGTTGCTTCTTGGGATCGTGCCGTCCAAGGTATTCTTGGGTAGAAATATGTTTTGCAAGTCACTTTCATTTTTGCACAAATGTGATTATTTTGCAAATATTTTGCTGAAATATAGTTGCTCATTGTATTATTTCCTATGAGACCCGGGATTGTAGCATTAATTAATCTTTCCAGTCAGTTGGGAAGTTTATCACTTTGCTTGTATGTTATTTGCTTATTCCCCTACTGTGATTATGTTGTCTTGCTTTTCTCACCCCTTGTCATTGTTTAGACGTGAATGACATAAAAAGTTTTGCCAAGGAGCAAGGTGCGGTAGAGGCTGACAACCTGGCCGTTTGGGATATTACTTTTTGGAGTGAAAGACTTCGTGAGTCCAAGTATGACATTAATGAGGTTTGTTCTGTCTCTTTGTTGAAGTTAGGAAAGGAATTCAACCCTTTGTAACACAAAATATTAATAGGCAATGGATAATAATTGCTTTTTTATCCGTTGTTGCAAATCAATATGAATTGCCTTAACATTTATCTTTTTAAAACTCAAATCGTTCGTTTTAATAGCTTTGTTGGTTTTCCTTTTTTAATTCTTTTTAGGAGGAGTTGCGTCCATACTTTTCTCTGCCAAACATTATGGATGGATTATTCGCTTTAGCGAAAAAGTTGTTTGGAGTTGATATTGAACGCGCTGATGGTCTAGCTCCGGTAGGTTTATATTTTAATGTGCACACATTCTTCTATTATCAAACGGAAAAGTTCTGTCTGATTGACTCAAAATATTATTAATTTTCAGGTCTGGAATAACGATGTTAAATTCTATTGTGTCAAGGATTCCTCTTCTGGAAGTCCAATTGCATACTTTTATTTTGATCCATACTCTCGACCATCTGAGAAAAGAGGTGGTGCATGGATGGATGAGGTCGTCTCCCGTAGTTATGTATGTTCACGTGATGGTACCTCTGTGAGGTTGCCCATTGCTCATATGGTGTGCAATCAAACACCCCCGGTTGGAAGCAAGCCAAGTCTGATGACATTTCGTGAAGTAAGATGAATTATTATCATCATGATATTTGCTTGTATCTAGCGTGGCATGAAATTAGGAATAGGGAAGCTTTGCATTCTTCATGTGACACAAGTTTAGATTTCATTAGATGGATGTACATTTACTAGAATGAGAATCAACAATATCAATATCGTCTCAGTTTAACATTTATTGAGAAATTCTTCTTAGGTATGCAAATATCATTTGAAAACATTCATTAGAGCCAACCTTCGAAATCTTGCTTTACTCAAATGACAACTGCAAACTTCATTCAACTCTGTCAATATGTAGCTGACTAAATAAACTTATATAGATTCAGTGTGTTACTTTATCAGTTCGTAAATGACATTGAAAGTGAAAAAGTTCAAAATTTTAATGAAGTTTAATGAAATTCGAGGTTGCCACTTGAGTAATACAATATTAAAATGTCAAGCTCGAATTATGAAGTGCCTCTCTATAAAAATGCGAACCATATGGCCATATGGGTAGTTGTATTAGTTTTTTTCTTTACTATTATGTTTTATTGAAAGAAACATCATCATATAAGATGACTTTAATTTATTCCCCACCAAACTTGTGGACTTTTAGGTTCTTTTTCATTCTTTACAGTAAGGACTACACAGTCTTCATTTTCTCTCTAACCTTATGGAGTTATGGTAGTAAGAGTTTTTCCTAAGGAAATGCTATCACCTATGAATTCCATGAAGGGATTAGGAGATTGATTGATCTTACAAATTTCAACCTTCATCATTTAGTGTTGGATAAATAATAAATTAATGTCAGAAAGATAGCTGTATTTTACTTGTAAGTTGTGTTAGGCAGACATAGCATTTATTAGCATTCCTAGTCTACTTTTAGACATAATTATTATGTTCTAGGTAATAGGTATTAGATGCATTACTCCTTTAACTTTCAGATTGTAACCCTAAGACTTCCATCCTCTCTTGTATATTTATTCTGGGTTTCTACCATTGTAATGAATTGAGAAACATTCTCTCTCAGGATTACTCACATGGTATCAGAGCTGCCTGGTTTTCTTTGATCCCAGAGGCTCTCTGTGTCCTTTCCAGCAACCTCCATAGTTGCCTTTTCAAGCTGCAGCCTTCATTGCTACAATTTTCCCCTCTTTTGTAGCCTTCATTGCTACATCTTTTCCTCTTTAGTAGCCTTCATTGCTACATTTTTTCCTGTTTTGTAGCCTTCATTGCTACACTACCTTTGTCTTTTTCACCATGTCTGAAACTGCTCCTTCTCAAAAGGCAGATCTTATGAATGTTCAGCCAGCCTACAAGTTCAATGGCAAGAATTATCTTGCCTGGTCTCAGGTTGTGAAAACCTATCTCAAGGGCAAAGGGAAGTTTAGACATCTCACCGACTCTCCTCCAGAAATGACTGATGCTCATTTTTCTACTTGGGAAGCAGCAGACTCCATGATAATGTCATGGCTATGGGAGTCGATGGATCCCTCCATCAGCCTCACATGCATGTTTCTTAACACATCCAAGGAGATTTGGGAGTTCATGCAGAGATCTTACTCCAAAGCAAAAGATGAGGCCCTTGTCTTCGACCTCACTGTGAAAGCATATTCCACCAAGCAAGGAGACAAGTCAATCAATGAATATGCTACTATTTTGCAGAACTTGTGGCAAGAACTTGATCAATACCAGATTCTGGAGATGAAGTGCACAGTTGATGCTGCCGCATTTAAGAAGTCGCTTGAAAAACATAGATCTTATGTTTTCTTGGCTGGGCTGCATTCCAACTTTGATCCCATTCGGGTTCAAGTATTGGGCAAGAGTGAAATCCCTCCTCTTGAGGGGATCATCTCCCTCATGCGGGCAGAAGAAAGTCGCAGGGGTGTTATGCTGGATTCATTGCCAACGGAGAGCATTGCCCTTGCTGCCAACTTTGAAAAAAGGGAGAGCAGACCTGAGGTGTGGTGCTCCCACTGCAAGAAACCAAGGCACACAAAAGAGAAATGTTGGAAGTTGCATGGCAAACCTTCCAACCGTGAGTGGGGAAACAAGGATCAACCTAAGCCTCAAGCACATCTTGTCGAGAATGACAGCACCGTTACTTCTGAATCGAAGGGCATTTTTCCAAATTTCAGTACCGCTGATATTGCAAAGCTTAAACAACTGATCCAGGACTTTGAGCTTGCTTCCACTTCTGCTGCTGGTAACACTTCCTCCCAATCCTTGAATCCTAAAGGTATTTCTACTTGTCTTCACTCAAGCAAGCATTGGATCATTGATTCAGGTGCTACAAACCACATGACCTCATCTTCTCATGCCTTTGACACATATGTCCCCTCCACATCTACTAAAAAATTGTTAACAGCCAATGGATCTCTAGCAAATATTGCAGGACAGGGAAATATGTCATTGACATCAAATTTGAGACTCACCAATGTCCTTCATGTGCCTACATTATCTGCTGATCTTATTTCTGTCAAAAGGTTGATTCATGACCTAAATTGCTTTGTTCTTTTCTTGTCTTCTGGCTGTGTTCTCCTGGATCAGGAATCGTTGAGGATGATTGGACATGCTAAAGAAAGAGATGGACTTTACTTCCTAGATGCGCCAAGAAATGTCCCACCTTCTACCTTCTTAAGCACCACAAATAAAACCACTGTCTGGCTGCACCATCATCGATTAGGACATCCATCATTTTTTGTTCTCAAGCATTTGTATCCCTCTCTTTTTGAAGGCCTTGCTGTCACAGATTTTCACTGTGAGATATGTGAGAAGGCAAAGCATTCTCGTGTTTCATTTCCTTCTAGTAATACAAGGTGCAATTTTCCTTTCCAATTATTGCATTGTGACATCTGGGGGCCTTCTTCCATTGCAAATATCAATGGTTCACACTGGTTTTTGTCCATTATTGATGATTGCACTAGAGTGACCTGGCTTTTCCTTTTGAAGAATAAATCTGAAGTCAGTTCTATCATTCCCTCGTTTGTCTCGATGATTCAAACACAATTTGACACCTCCATAAAAGGATTTAGAACTGATAATGCTAAGGACTTTTTTAATCAGTCTTTAGGATCCTTCTTCTCTGATAAAGGCATTATCCATGAATCCTCATGTGTTTATACACCTCAACAAAATGGCCTTGCTGAACGGAAAAATGGTCATCTCCTGAATATCACTCGTGCTTTACTTCTCCACCATAACGTTCCTAAACACTTTTGGGGGGAAGCTGTCCTTGTTGCTACATATCTTGCCAATCGTCTACCTTCCAAAGTTCTAAACTTCTTAAGTCCAATTGCTTACCTTAACCGTTTTTTCCCTCACCTGAACCTCACCCGCAGTCCTGCTCCCAAAGTGTCTGGATGTACTGCTTTTGTTCATGTTCATAACCATTTGAGAGGAAAGCTTGATCCTAGGGCCCTTAAGTGCATCTTCATCGGCTACTCCACCACACAAAAAGGCTACAAATGTTACAATCCAGCCACCCGAAAGACCTACATCACTGCTGATGTTAACTTTCTTGAAAATACTCCTTATTTTCCAGAACACTGTAATCCCAACTTCACTGAGTCAGAG
Organism: Persicaria tinctoria; assembly: GCA_037127255.1. NCBI lineage: Eukaryota > Viridiplantae > Streptophyta > Magnoliopsida > Caryophyllales > Polygonaceae > Persicaria > Persicaria tinctoria. Next base: position 48,689,447 of record JBANSL010000006.1, on the reverse strand, counting down.
AGCACCCATCCACCTGTGACAACACTTATTCCTCCGCTAGATCTCGCAACTCCTGAACCACATATCCCAATCCAAACCAATGACATTCCACCCACTACTTCCGCACCTATATCTCAGCAGCTCTCTCGGGACTTTCCCCATGTGTATGCTAGAAGAAATGCCATCTCCAACATTCAGCAAGTTCAAGATTCTGATCCGAGGACTGTGACGGATGATACACCAACTCCCACCTCAGAACTTGACTTGCCAATTGCCTTAAGGAAAGGTAATAGAGAGTGCATAAATCGGCCTCTTTATCCTCTTTCTAACTTTGTGTCCTTACATCGATTCTCACCTACACACCAGCAGTTTGTAGCTACCCTTCAGCAGGTATCTATTCCCAAGAATGTTAAGGAGGCTCTAGCTCAACCAGAATGGCGCAAAGCAATGGAGGAAGAAATGTGTGCTCTTGAAAGAAATAAGACTTGGGTCCTTGTTGATCGTCCTCATGAGAAGAACATTGTTGATTGTAAATGGGTATTTACTCTCAAATACAAAGCTGATGGAAATCTTGAGAGGTATAAAGCTCGTTTGGTAGCAAAGGGTTTCACTCAAACCTATGGAATTGACTACCAAGAGACTTTTGCCCCAGTTGCGAAGATGAACACTGTCAGAATTGTGCTCTCCCTCGCTGCTCACTTTGGCTGGAATTTACTGCAATTTGATGTCAAGAATGCATTCCTCAATGGCTACCTTAATGAGGAAATCTATATGCACTTGCCTCCTGGTTTCTCTCCTTCATTTCCAAACAAAGTGTGCAAGTTGAAGAAAGCTCTTTATGGCCTGAAGCAATCCCAGAATGCTGGGTATTATCAGAGTCAAGGTGACCATACATTGTTTATCCGTCACTCTAATTCAGGGGGAGTGACCATGTTACTTGTTTATGTTGATGACATTATCGTTTCCGGTAATGACATCAAGGAACAGGGAAGGTTAAAGCAAAAACTAGCAAGAGAATTTGAAATCAAAGAGCTTGGAAGGCTAAAATACTTCTTGGGGATTGAGGTTGCACATTCCAAAGAAGGCATCTTTATATCTCAACAGAAGTACATCTCAGATTTGCTTAAGGAGACTGGAAAGAGTGGTTGTAAACCTGCCACCACCCCTATGGACCCTAACTGCAAGATAGATGAGGCAAGAGATGTTGAGCCAGTTGATAAGGCCATGTATCAACGGTTATGTGGAAGGTTAATATACCTTGCACACACTAGGCCGGACATTGCTTTCCCTGTAAGTGTTATTAGCCAGTTTATGCATGATCCTAGAGAACCACATATGCAAGCTGCACTCCGCATATTGCACTATCTAAAAGGTTGTCCAGGGAAAGGCATCCTATTTAGAAGAGGCAGAAATCTGATCTTAGAGGCCTACACGGATGCTGACTACGCAGGATGTATTGTTGATAGAAGGTCTACAACAGGATATTGCATTTTTCTTGCTGGAAATCTGATTGCCTGGAGAAGCAAGAAACAAGGGGTTGTAGCACGGTCTAGTGCTGAGTCTGAATTCAGAGCTGCTGCCCATGGCATTTGTGAGTTATTATGGCTTCGAATTATTCTCAATGACTTGAAGATCAAGTGGGAGGATCCTATGAAGCTATATTGTGACAATAAATCTGCTATTAGCATTGCTCATGATCCTATTCAACATGACAGGACTAAGCATGTTGAGGTAGATAGACACTTCATTAAGGAAAAGATTGAGGCTGGAATGATAAAGATCAGTTACATTCCAACACAACTACAACTTGCAGACTTGCTTACCAAAAGTCTTCATTGTAGCCGGTTTCAAGAGCTTACTTCCAAGCTGGGAATGGAAGATCTTTACAAACCCAGCTTGAGGGGGAGTGTTGGATAAATAATAAATTAATGTCAGAAAGATAGCTGTATTTTACTTGTAAGTTGTGTTAGGCAGACATAGCATTTATTAGCATTCCTAGTCTACTTTTAGACATAATTATTATGTTCTAGGTAATAGGTATTAGATGCATTACTCCTTTAACTTTCAGATTGTAACCCTAAGACTTCCATCCTCTCTTGTATATTTATTCTGGGTTTCTACCATTGTAATGAATTGAGAAACATTCTCTCTCAGGATTACTCACATTTAGCATTAAGTTGTTCATTTCCTTTCTTAAATTTACTAGTTCAAGGTGCCGCTTTTGGTTAATTTTTTCCTTCTAGTGCCAAAACATTTTTCAATATGCTATCTGAATCTGATTAGTTCTTGACTTGGGATACGAACTTGACTATGTATTTGTTGTCTCATCTGAAAAAAACATGATAGATATCATTGAGCTACGGCAATGCTATATGCATGGCATCATGTGATCATGCATTAATGGCAAAAATGCTCCAATCATTATCTCAAATTGCCAAAGTATAGGCATTCTTGTATGCTGGAACTTCTGTCTCTTTGGTTATGACTTCTAATGTCCTTGCTTGCAGGTTGAGACTGTCTTCCATGAATTTGGTCATGCACTTCAGCATATGCTAACCAGGCAAGATGAAGGTCTTGTGGCTGGCATTCGAGGGGTAGAGTGGGATGCCGTTGAGCTTCCCTCTCAATTTATGGAAAATTGGTGTTACCATAGGTAATATAGCCTTGTTTCCTTATAGTGGTTGGATCTTTTTTTTTGGTTGGCTTCCTCTTCTTGTTAACCTGCTATAAAGCAATTATTGAATAAGGCCTTTACCGTTTACACTTTTATTCACAATTTAGTTTTTTCTATTTGAGGAAAACAAGTGTGATATTTTTTTTTTGGCAAGGAAAGTGACAGTTTTCATTGGAAAGAAAGTCTTCATGCAAATCCAATGCAAACTAGATGGAAAAGAGTGTTCATGCAAATTTAGCAAAAATAGAAATATTCTCGTTAATGAATGCTAATATTTAGGGGATGAAAAAAAGCAAATCGACACATTATTAGACCAAGTGATTTCTCCCTGTTAATTTTGTTTTTTAACAGATTTTTTTGAACTTCCTGAAAATGAGACCTCAGCTGATGATTCTGTGCACTATTGACTGCACTGGACTTTTCATGGGTGTAACTTTATTCCATGAGTAGTGGTTTATTTACCATTTGGTGTTGCAGGGACACACTAATGAGCTTCGCAAAGCACTATGAAACAGGAGAGTCCCTTCCAGAAGAAGTGTATCAGAGGCTCCTTGCAGCACGGACTTATTTTGCAGGCTACCAAAGCCTTCGTCAGGTCATCTCCTCTTTGCCTTTTTATTTCCCCACCTTCGTCTATTTGTAATAGTAAATTCATTTAATTGGCTGCTGTCTAGGTTGTAATGGGGTAAAAGTTTTTGTGGGTTTTGACCTTTCCTTTACTCTTAATGGTTTGTGTTGATTCTTCCAAATGGGGGGTTTCCTCTATTATGTTGAAAAAGAATGAAATTTGTATTTACTTGTAGGGAGATACTAAGAAATATAACCTGAAAAGTGATGATATTTGAATGCCGATGGAAAAGTTTGATAACTTTTCTGCTGCTTTTAACTATCTTTTGTATGTAAGTATGACAAACATATTAAAATGAAATGAACAAGAACGCCATCGATGTTTAAAATGTTATGAAATTGAACCATAATAACTTGAAGAAAAATGTAAGAAGGTTAGATTTGTTTGTGTAGAATACTAGAATCAACAACAGCTTCAAATTGGCTACTTCTGCAGTTTAGAAATTGTTGTCCCCTGCCCCCTTTCTCAATGCCCTAGTTACCTTCTCCCATGTGTTGGGGTGAGCTCTCGTTAAATAGGGGATGATAGTAGAAATGATTTAGAAGTTGTATGGAAGGAATATGACGGGTGCTTGTTTAATTGGGCTATCCAACTACCATCTTCTACACTGGGGGTTTAAGAAAAGTTTTGTACCTTCTTCCATTGCTCATTAGTTCGAATCATCTGGCGTATGGAACTGTAACTGCCTTTGTCATGATTCTACAGTTGAAATTTGCAACATTGGATTTGGAGCTGCATAGTAGTTTCATTCCTGGTGAATCAGAGTCCATCTATGATGTTGATCAAAGAGTTTCTAAGAAGACTCAAGTGATTCCTCCTTTGCCTGAGGATCGTTTTCTATGTAGTTTCAGCCACATATTTGCAGGTTTTTACTTTGTCATAATCAAGCAAAGTTTAGTTTAGTTTTGACTCTAAAACTTGAATTACTGACTTCACTCTTTATTTATTTATTTATTTATCGGTAGGTGGATATGCTGCTGGATACTATAGCTATAAGGTATTTCCTTTCCTTCTATACATATTTTGTGAGGTTCACTGATACGTAAGTAGTAGATATTGATTTAGTTTTAGTTTTAGAGTTGTTCCAAGGTGGCTAGTTACAATGAATTTTCAGTTTTATCTATCAATGTTTAAATTATTTTCCGTTGTTTTGAGAAACGGAACAAATAAAACTTAATAGTTGTTTCCGACTAAGGATCTATGTGTTGGTTCTTTGCAAATTTGCAGTGGGCAGAGGTACTATCTGCTGATGCCTTTTCCGCTTTTGAGGATGCTGGGTTGGACAATGATGAGGTATGTCTACACTTTCCATATGCTTTTTTTTTATAATTGCAGTATTTTCCGAGCAGACCTCATTGACAAAATAGGGCTTTTGTTGAAAAGAAACTAGAAGTGTCACACTTTTTTTGTTGTTGGTAAACTTAGTGTTTGGATTATCTGTTTACGAAATCTTAGGTAGATCTATTTCATAAGTTGCTATGAGATTGTTGGAATGTTTTGAGCATTTGGATTGTTAGTTCACTAACGTGTATTCTTTAATAAACCCTTTGCGAGCGGCTTATTCCTGTTAATTCACACAATTGATCCTTTCCCCTATGCGCCATGAATAATTTTTCATTTGTCAACACCAGGCCGTGAAAGCGACAGGGCATAGATTCAGGGAAACAGTACTTGCTCTTGGGGGTGGCAAAGCACCACTCGAGGTTAGTCTCTTTTGGAGTACCAAATAGACTGCTAGATAACTTCTACTGCTATTCTATCTCGGGATTCCTTTTCTTATTTTTTGTTAATCACGCAATTCTTAAATTGGGATAATTATGATATCCTCAGGTGTTTGTGGAATTCCGAGGGCGTGAGCCATCACCAGAGCCCCTTCTTCGGCACAATGGCCTATTGCCTGCTGCAGCAAAAGCTTGAACATAAAAATTGTTTCCCGGACGTTTGAGAGATCTGCTGTCTCTGGTGCATTACAGATTGTAGTTAGGTATACATGCAACTGCGGTAATTGCTTCAATGGCTTTGGCAAGTTCTCCTGATCAAATTGGACATATACTCATTTCTGCATTGCTTTCTGATACAGTTTTCCGTGGAGCATTTTAGCTATTTCTACTTTGAGTTGAATTTTTATGGAGGTTTAACTTTTTTTTATGAATAGCAGGCTTTTCGAAGCCTGTGTTTTTTGCCTTTTACTTATCTGGGAATTGACAGTAACAGCAAGCAAGGTAACGGTTATGAAATCTAACAACGGAAATCTTGGTTAACCGAAGATGTCCAGGCATCCAGCGGCCCCAGTGGAAACAAGTTATCATGGAATTGAAATCGGCCTGACCCAACCTAATTGAATTTCAGTTGGATTAATTTAACATCTGAATTCACGTGAACTTGAAAAACATTTTCCTACCAAAATTGTAAAAGACCCAGCATGAAATTGGAGAACATGTGCATCGGGTCAAACCGAAATCGAAAATCTCAAAATTTCAAACCAAAAGCATTAGGTTCGGTTTTTTTATTTACTGATTTGTGTTCGGTTCGGTTTTAACATAATTGAACCGAATTTCCATGATTCTCTAAAATCGATCTCTGTAACCCAAAATTGATCTCTGTAATTCTCTAATGCAAAATATAGAAAAACAACCAACATTATCATGCCAAGAAGCATTCTAGATAGACATGACATGGGTGTGTATGGTGCACTCGTTTTTGGTTTATTAACCGTTAAAAATTGGAGGTTTTTATTTTAACACTGTATGGGGAGGGGTTATTTAGTAGATTTTAGTTTATTTGGGGGTTTATTTAAGAAGCTATTTTTTATGGCTTTTTGAGAGTTTATGTGGTTTATTTGATTTGAAAATACCATAATATCCCTAATAATAACAAAATAAACTACACTTTTTTACAAATAAACTGTTTTTCACCCCATACAGAGTTATAATATTATTCCATAATCTTTCAACCTTTATTTCAAACAAATTTTTAACTCTAACCTGTTTATAAATTTTAGTCTTTTTTTCAACCCCGACCCATACGGACCCATGGCAAATTACAGATTTTCAGTCGCATAACAAAACCACAATTCAATCCATAGTTCCATACATGACTCCAAGAGGTATTCCCATTTTCAAGAGTTCAAACTAGAATTTAGAAATTAACAAAATGAGCTAAGTTCCATAGCAAGTCTTGCAGTCACTGATGTTGGATGACTCTATCTTCTTCAAGAATACAATCTCAATTTTTCGAACTCTAAAAAGAAATAAAAGTAATAACTAGTAGATTTCATAAAATTTGTAATAAAAGTAATAACAACTATAAAAATGAATTACCTTCTTCTATTTGTTCTGACTCTCTTAAAATTTGTATTTCATCCACCTCAACTTCTTTAAAAGCCTTGACTTGCACGAATCCAATGTTGTGAGCAAATAAGTGCTTCAATAGTCTATTCACATCACATATGACATACATAAGAATCAATATGATAAGAAATAAGAATATAATATAAGGTTACAAAATATAGAAGGCTGATTCTAAAATACATAACTGAATTCAAAACTGAAAAATAAATCTGAATTTGAATTGTAAAATATGTTCACTTACCTTATAATTAAATGAGCTTCAATACAATCAAGAGTACGCCCATTGGTGATGAAGGCCGATTCTTATGCAACTGATGTGACTAGAAAGACTAATATATCGTGAGCCAATCGTGCCATAATTAGAAATCTATGTGCATTCAATTTCCACCAAATCAACACATCTTCACATTCATTGGAACGAACTCGTAGCTCATGGAAGTATCTATCAAATTCACTTGCGTACATTGCCCCATCAGATTCGTCACATTCGTCAAGCTTCTCTAACCAGGAATAAAGGCTTTTCAAGATATTTGAAGCTGAACTTTTTGAAGAGACCTCATTGCTTTGCTTTGGCCCAGTAGCAACATCTAATGATAGAAGAGAGTAGATCCCCCAATATTCAATAAACAAACTTTTCGCAACACTCTTCATTTGATAGGCCAATGCCTCCTCTGTCTCGTGACTATATAGGTCTTGCAGTTGTAATCTCAATCCATCAAAGTTTCTCTTTGTATCCAGAATGATACCAACAAACATGAACGCATTCATCTTACCAACATCACCCCAATACTTATCACACTTCTCTTCATTTTTATAGCCATTTTTCTGAAAATTACGATGTCCTCTCATTGAGTTTAACTGTAATTCGAGCAATGAAAAAGAACACATTTCTCACGGTCACATAGGAGGTACCGGACTAGGCGCTTCCACTTTCCTTTCTTTTTTGGCATAGACTAAGGATTCCTTTATACGATATGACCTTTTTCCTTGAGCCAGAACTTCTAGTTTGAAATACCCCTAATTATTTTTGGGCTATTTCTTATTTTTATTTAATTAACTAAATCTATATTATATTCAAACTATAGTATATATCTTATGAGTGTTCATTTAATAAATTCACATAAGATATATGGTAGGAATTAGAATAATTAAATTATTCTAAAGAGAAATAATATATGATGGATTTAATTACATAAATCCTCTAAATACCTTTATTATTTAATTTATGAAATTAAATTAAATAATATTAATCCCGCTATCCCCATCTTTATCCGTTTCTTTTATTCTTTTTTCTTAAATTATAATTCGACATTATAGATACACGTCAAAATTTAGGGTTTCCACGGACCAAAAACCCTCACCGCCTCTCAACATCACTGCATCTTCCTCTCCCAATTTCCCCATCCTCTCCCAATTTCCCCACGACGTGAGGAGGCCGCTGCACCCACTGCAGCCCACGATTGCCAGCAACCGAGCCACCACCGTTGAACTACCGAGCCGCAGCCCTTGCCCGGAGAACGCTCAGGTCGAGCCGCCACCGATCGCCGCTGCCCTGCGTCTCGAATTGCCGCCGAAGAATCCATCGCCGCCGCAGTGCAATACCTCCGCAGATCCCCGCCGTCGAGCCACTGCAGCCGATTTCCGTCTCCAAGCCCTGCCCGAGCCGCCGCCGATTGGAGCCTTCCTTTGCCGGGAGCCATCGCCGCCGAGGAGCATCGTCGGTTCGTCCCCTGTACGTGATTTCAAAGAGATGCGAAAACAGAGTTTTCAATTTCTTTTATAGAAATTATAGAAACGTCCCTTATGTTTATACTATTTCCGTTTTTGGCCCTAAGTTAATTATTTATTAAATTAAGCGGCCAATGTTTCTAAACTATTCAATTCTTGCCCGTTTCAGCGACACCAATAAATCTCGAAGCACCCCCCGCCGGATCCCGCTTCCCGAGGAATTCATATTGGTATAGATATTTAACTTTATAGAATTAATTCAATTTTAAATTGAGTTAAGTAAAGTTAATCGTATAAAATATCAATATTAAATGTTCCTTTTTCCGTTGGATTCACCGGGTGCTAAAATCTCACCTTGTTATCATCGGCTGGTCATTGAAGGTTAAGGCAAGTGATTTCGTTCAATGCACTTTGCATGTTTCGTGATTTTCTTTTGACGTGCCTTTTTATTCTTCCGTGTCGAATGCGGCCATGTGGCCAATTTCCTTGTCAGTTTCGATAAATTGCATATTCGTCTGCTTGATGTAATTTATCTCCTTATTCATAAACTGGCATGAGTATAAATTAATGGGCAATTATTAATTTAATGATAGTGATATGTGTATTAAATGTGATTTGTTTGTTTATAACTCGAGATAAATAAAAATTGCCCATTTTCATCTTCCAAATTGCATGAAATTTTGTTTGTTTCCTTCATGCAAATTAATAGCATGCGGTATTAAGATCCTTGAAATATCCGTGCTGGTACGTTATTGTTGGTTTAATGTCATTATTATGACCACCTAGTATAAACTGGTTATGTATGATAAGTTAAGATAACTAGGCACCATGTGATGCTTAGGTATGATATGTGAAAATGCGCACCACGTGATGCGAGTGGCTATATGCCTTTGGCAAGTTATGCAGTAGACTGACTTGCAGGTTGTGGTTCGTTAAGCCACCGCCTTACAAGGTTTCATGAAACACCATCCCGGAATGCATTCTCTGCGGGATGATAAAACAACGATCTGATGTAGGTCGTGGTCCTTGTTAAAGGCCCGACTGGTACCACATAGTAATATTATTATTGTGATTATCATTGTGATTAGTGTGATTGTGTTTATTATCGACTATTAAATAGGTGATCATTTCAGTCATTATACTCATCTGTCTCGAGTATAATTCCATTTCTTATCTTATAATCGATCATTATGATCATCCGAGTCATGTGTGAATTTTTACCCGTTTCATTCAGTTTCTACTATTAATATTCGTGTCATTCCCTTAACCTAAGACATACCGTTTTATGGTCACTGTAAGGTTAAAGTCTGAACATTTTCCCTATCATTTGCTAGTCTTTATTGTACTAACCATCCTATTTATTGGATGGCTGGTGTCCTTCGTTCTCACGAAACACCAGACCATATTCCACAGGTCTAGTGCAAGCAGCGGAGCAGGAGAGAGTGGAAGAGCATGCTATCATTTATGAATCTTTATACTACAAGTCTTTGATCCTTTGGGGTTTCCGCATTGCTACTTTAATTTCAGCTATTTTGAAAGTTATTCATATCTTATAGTTTCGGTATTTTAATTATGTTTTCGTGATTGGATATTTCAAAGTATGATATTTATTGAACTTCTGCATTATTATTTTATTCGACTGCTTGAATACTGTCTTGTTTATGGGAGCATGGTTGCATGTCCCTATAAGACTCAGGTGAATCCACGGACTTTAAAGTCCGTGGATTCACTGGCGCTGTAACACTCACTTGAGATTTAAGAGGGGTGTTACATAGTTAGAGTGAGAATTCCCAACCATTAATCAATTTATTTCCTCAAAGAGAAACTGTTTCAAAATTATCCATTGATCCCGATAGGAAAGAGACATGGAATTTGTGAATTCATAAAAAACTTCTAAGAAGTCTCTCATCTTCCCAACCTTATTCCACTCTTCTATTGTGATGCGTCCTATCAAATATCAATACACCATCATAATCTCTCATTCTCTTGGCATATCCAATCTAGCAAACACATGCTTATATTTAAGAGCAACATCAATCATCATGTATTTTTAGTTCTATCTAGTAGGACAATCCAAGATAAGAGAAGACTTACACCCAACTCCCAATTTATCAGCTTCTTATCTAAACATCCGCAATCTAGGAGTAGATCCATTTATATGCTTCACAACTTTCCTCACCTTCTGAATGCACTTCTCATGAAACTTCAATCCTTCTTGGATAATAAGATTGATAATGTGAGCAGTGCATCTCATTTGGATATACATTGCATTGTGAATTGCACAACCATTATTACCTACCATGTGATAATGAGTGCATTTGATATTTTGATCTATAAAATGTTGTTAAATCTGACTTAGTCAGTAGTTACGTACTTTTTTAAAGATAATTGTCACAAACCATTTTGATAATGGGTGAATGTGATATACATCATTTCCTTCATTGAAACTTTGTATAAGTTGCCAACTGCATGCATTTCACTAATCAAGGAAGCTAATTAGGGCCTCTCTCAAAATCTAAAAATGTTCAGCGGGACTCCCTTTAAGATGAGATGTTAGGATAGTGTGGCAAAAAGAGAGGAAAAAAAGGGATTTCCTAGTATATAGGATCTCTTTGATAAAAGTGGTGTATTCTCTTTGAATAACTTCTTTTTCCCTAAGTTTGATCTTTTATATATATATATATATATATATATATATATATATATATATATATATATATATATATATATATATATAGATGATAGTTTATAAAAGATGATAGTTTATAATAGAAAACAATTGATATCAAGAGTTGAAAAAAAAATTAATCTGAAAATTTGAAGTATGTGATTTATTTTTAATAATGTTTTATGAAATATGAAAAATTGTATGGAAAGCACAAAATTTATAACATTTTAAAAATAAACTTTGAATAAGATACTTAGAGAAAAAAAATCATCTTAGCAATGTAAGTATTTTCCGCTTTCTTAAATTTACAACTTATCATCTATTAAGATACTAGTGCAAGGATAATTGTATCAAGTAAATAACACAATATTTAAAATAAAATTTTTTTAACAAAAAAAATACCCTACAACTACAATAACATTTATCCCTGGAAATATTATACTATTAGAAATTCAGTAGGAGTTTGAAATTTGAAACCTTCTATATTTATATTGTAGCCACTAACAAAACTTATAAGATTATTAACACGCTAAAACACCAAATAACCATAACTTTATAAAATTTCACAAAACACACTTGTCATTGGACGCAATTTTAGTTACCAACCCCTAAAGTTGACGTTATTTCGTTGTATTGCAAAGTCCATGTCACTTCTTCACATAAAACCAGATTTATCGTTTAAAACATACAGAAAAGTTAATTTGTTTGAGAAATGAAATAAAGTTTAGTAATGTAAACAAAATGGGGATGTAGCTCAAATGGTAGAGCGCTCGCTTTGCATGCGAGAGGTGCGGGGTTCGATCCCCCGCATCTCCACTTTCCACCTGTTGTTTTATATTCTATTCTTTTTTTAATTTTAATTTGGTAAAATGACAAAATTGCCCCATGGCTTCTTCTTCTTCTTCTTCAAAGCACGCCTCCTCTTTGTTTTTCTTCTGTCGACCACGCAGCCAGGCAACACTCCCCTCCGTCCGTCTCCCTCGACAAACAGCTCACCCTCAGCGCCTCAAGCCTCATCCCACTTGTCTTCCTCATCTACTTCGAGATCGCCGGTGGCCCATTCGGCGAGGAGTTGGTTGTCCAGGTCGCCAAAGGAATTCTAGGGTTCCTGGCTTTTCCCTTCATCTGGAGTATCCCGGAGGCGCTAATCACTGCGGAGCTCTCCACCGCTTACCCCGACAACGGCGAGTTCGTCATCTGGGCCAATTGCGCCTGCCTGGGTCCATCGACGACGAAGAATCACTGGACTTGCAGAGAAGGGCAAGGCGGTCACAACTGAGGTTGCTGGGGGCAATAATCTCGACAATCTTCATTCACCGGGTTGGGATTGTTGGGCTCCAATAACCCCATATAATCTCGACAACCTCCATCTCCCACAGACAGCCACCCCTTGCCAAACATATGCACCTGTGTTGTTGTTTTTTTAAAAAAAACCCAACAATCCCCCATAACCCCTAGCCGAGCATGCCATAAATTCGTCTGCAACAGCAACAATGGCAGTTCCAGTGTTCAACCTTGCTCCTAATCTCTCCGTTTCCAGATTATGCTATGGTTAGGGCTTCGAATTTCTTATTCTTCAGTTTCTTTTGCTCATACTTTTCTCATAACACACATTTTCAATCTCTTCTTCTCCCCCCAGGGACCATGACTTTCGGAGAGCAAAACTCGCCTTCTGATTCATTTCGCCTCCTTGACAAGGCGTTCGACTCTGGCATCAACTTCTTCGATTCGGCCGAAATGTAACTTGCCTACTTTCTCCTTTTATCCCTGGCAATTTTATACTTTGTTCCCGAATTCTATTTTTTTCCTCCCGAAGTTTATACGTTTTTGTTGTTTTCCAAATCGGATTGGATATTTGATAAGGTATCCGGTTCCTCAGCGAGCACAGACTCAGGGGAGGAGTGAGGAATTCCTCGGCCGTTGGATTAAAGATCGAAAGGTTGCCAGAGACCGAATCAGATTGGCCACCAAGGTCTCAGCTTCATTGCTTTGCAAACTCTTTGTGCTGTTAACCTCAGGTTTGAGTTACTTAAATCACTGTTGAGATGAGGGTTTGTAAGATGTGTAGGCTGGCAAGTAGGAATTTTGTTTATTTATTTATTTTCGTATTGGACTAGTCTTGACTGGTTGATTTCATGTTTTCTTCATGTTTTCACTGTGTAATATGAAGAATTGATTCAGGGCCGGGGGGGGGGGGGGGGAATAATAGGGCCCTTTACTACAAATTTAGTCACAAATTATATTTTTAAATGAATTATTTTAAAGTATAAATTTTAAACTTAATTTAACACTAGTAAACTTGAGTTCTATTTTCATCACTAATTAATGATTTGTAGTATACATCTAATGTTATACATTGTCATTATACGATTCAAAACAATGATTTTATAAATTATACTTATTTACTTGAGGTTAATAGATTTCCCTATTAGTGGTACAAAAAGAATGAGAGACTTTACTAGTGATAAATAAAGTTTGAAAAGTATTTTTTTTATAATGTCTTCGTTTGTCGATAGTAATTAAAGTTAAACATAACATGTAGCAATATCAAAATTGGCCATACAAAATTATAAATAAAATCTTTTTTTTTTACTAAAAAATCACCTTGTATTATTTGTAAAATCAAAATTAAGATAAGGTTATCTTGGACTATATATCTGTCGTTTATTCACTTAGATTGAAGATTAAACAAGTTAACAAGCTATGTGACAAATGTACGTGTTTTGTTTATATTCTAACATTAATGAGTTTTTTTTACTTATACATGATACAAAATATTTATATACATATTACCTTAATTATATACATTATACATATTTTTTACGGGGCCCTTACCGGATCGGGGGCTCGAGGCGACGGCCTATTTGGCCTATGCCCAAGGCTGGCCCTGAATTGATTTCCTGTTTTCATGATGTGGTATTTAAAAGTTTGTTTCCCAGCCGGTTGGAATGACTTTTTGATACTTGTAAGCATGCCCTAACATATAATCCCTGTAAGTCTGTAACTGAATCTAACTTAGTACAGATATCAATCATGATTATTAGAGCATGCGTAAAGTGGTTGAGCATTTGTTTCATGTGGAATTTTTTCTAATTCTGCAAATGGATTGCATTGGTTTCATACCACCAAATGTAAGCAACTGAAGCTGTCTGAGTTGGAATCACTGTGTTGATCAGAGGATTCAGAGCATCCAGCTTTTATACCTGCAAACATAACCATGCATGTAATCAGTGCATAAGTGAACCTAACATAGAGTGATGATATTTTGGTGCTATGATCAAAGTGTTCATTGGCCTCAAGCAAAGTTTATCTATCCTCCTAAAAAGTGGGGGTGAGTTCATATGTGTTACATGACAAATGCTAAAATCAAGTGACTAGTTTGCTACCGATTAGGCAATTATCGAGATTAACTTTGGCTTTGTGTGTTGACCACTGCATACTTTATGCTCTTCTTGCTGTTGAGTTTCTTTGATTGTAAAGTTCTTTTTCTTGTGTGAATGATGAAAGCTATGTTGGATATGAACACAGGTTGCTGGACCTTCTGGGCAAATGAATTGGATTCGTGGCGGTCCACATTGTTTGGATTCGAGGAATATTTCAGAAGCCATTGATAATAGGTTGGTTTATAAAATGCATACTGCACCTAGGATTGTTATTGATGTAGACTTCCAATGGGGATCAGGAGTGATGAGTTCTCTATATGTTTCTCTTTCTGTTTAATTATTTATGGGTTTTGTGTCTGCTCTAACATTGCTTTTCTTTGTTGTTATTTAGTCTACTGAGACTTCAAACAGATTACATTGACCTTTATCAGATTCATTGGCCTGATCGGTTTGTTTGCTGTCCTACCTTCTCTCCAGTCTTTGTTCATCAGTAAATGTAGATAAGCATGAAAAATATTCATTCAGATACTGTTTGGAGCTATTTATCTAATTCTCTGTATGGTTATGGCTTTATCTTTAGCTATGTCCCCATGTTTGGAGAAACTGAATATGACCCGGAAAGAGAATACTCTTCTGTATCTGTAGCAGAGCAACTTGAGGCCCTTAGTAAAGCCATTGATGCTGGCAAGGTATGTAGGTCTCGGTCTTCTTTTAACCATATCAGTCAAACTTTGCATCTCGATAAACTAACTGCTAATTCATAGATTAGATATATCGGACTTAGTAATGAAACACCGTATGGAGTAATGAAGTTCCTGCAAGTTGCTGAGAAGGTTGAGAGCTGCCATAGGATAATTTCTCTGCAGGTATTTCTCCCCTTTTGTGCAGTTTTAAGGTTATTCTCCACCCGAGCAATACTTCAACTTCTGTTAACCAAGAAAAGAGAAAAGAAAAGGAAAAGAGGGAAATTTCTGGAGTTCTTTTTTTTTTCTGGATGGCTATGTACTTGCATAGACTAACATTGCAAATGCTTTTATGACAGAATGCATACAGCTTGCTCTGCCGCAGTTTTGATTCTGGTCTGGCTGAATGCTGTCATCATGAGAGGTAGATCTGAATGAATAATGAGAAATATCCTTCAATACTTTGCGGATCTGTTACGGAATAGCAATCTTTGATGTTCAAACACCAGGAAATTGGATGGAGAAAATATCCTACTAAACTAGAACTAGACCCAATTAGTTTGCCAAACCTTTTGCAAAGAAAGGATGTTTCTTTGAGGGTTGTAACTTAATTTTTGAAGTTTAAATATCTGCTTTTAAAAACAAAAAAATACTATGGTCCAAGCATCTCTTAAAGAAGTTTCACAAATTAGAGAAGCTTTTTTTTCTTAGACGGAAAATGACTTTAAATAATATGAACTATCATCCTTGAACTAAAAATTATACGAACTTTAGAAATTCTAAATTCATATATAATCTATGCTGATATTAATAAAAAGTCATGTGTTTTCAAAATCTGGTCAAAATTTTGACCAATATGCAGATTTACAAGCCGGCCAAAGCGTTGAGTTTGTTACCGACCAAAATTTCGGCCAAAATTTTGAATTTTCAAATATGTTTTTGTTGCCATGTCAACATTTTGGTCGGAATTTTGACCGGATTTCGAAACCATAGTATTTTTGGTTAATATGATCATAATTTGCATACGAATTTCTCATTTCTAAAGTTCATGTTATTTTTGGTTCAAGGGTGATGGTTCATAGTATTTGAAGTAATTTTTCCTTCTTAGACGGTGTAACTAACTAAACACCTATAAGCTATCTGGAACCATACTGAGCAATCAGTGCTGCCTTCATTTTGCAACTTTTAATTAGTTACTGATGTGAGTTTGCTTGCCAATAGTTCTATGCATGGGTGCTTCTATTGACAATATGTCGTTTTACATGGTTCAATTGGCTACTTTTTAGGATTTCCTTGTTAGCCTATAGCCCTTTGGCAATGGGAATACTCTCTGGTAAATACTTCGCTGGAGATGG
The DNA here is from genome assembly GCA_037127255.1 of Persicaria tinctoria. Taxonomy (NCBI): domain Eukaryota; kingdom Viridiplantae; phylum Streptophyta; class Magnoliopsida; order Caryophyllales; family Polygonaceae; genus Persicaria; species Persicaria tinctoria. Next base: position 48,672,999 of record JBANSL010000006.1, on the reverse strand, counting down.
AGGTCCACCTGATGCTCGGATGAATCTTTTCAGAGGCAATACCTTCAAATCTTACTGAACTTTCTCTGAAATTAAGTTGTTGTTTTTGCTTTTTTATTGCTTATCATTTCATTTCTGTTTGGCAGGAAAGTATTCAGAAGGTGAATCTAGATACAGTCTGTCCAAGACTGTTATCAGGGAAGCAACCTTGGTAGGGGGATTATTACCGCTTTATCGACTACCTCTAATTTGATTGTTAATCTGCATCTTCTTTTTTCTTTATGGTGGATGAATCAACATAGACATACTCGAGTTGCAGGCTTAGTAGTAAGATTCAGTAATTAATAAACAGATGACAACTTGTTGGTTTGTGTTTAATTCTAAGCACAGCTTATCACCTTTGCACGTTATCCTCCAAGCCTATAGACACATACACATGTTTGCCCTTACGTTATGCCCGTGTCTAGACTGATAAATAACATTGACATGCACCAGGCGGGATTGCTATACACAATCTTTTATTGAGTTCGAGTGTTAATTGAAACGAGGATCTTTGAAATAAGTTGTACTATGTTTTTAATTTATTTTGTTTCTTATATGTAGGAATATCTTGAGATTTCCAAGAAATTTGGCATTCATCCTGTCTCTCTTGCTCTAGGTACATCAATAACTCGTTTCTATATTCTTTGCTTTTCCTATGGGTTTCATTTTGTAATTGCGTGTTCATTAGTTTTGGAAGATAACATTTGCATCATAAATTAGTAATCAGCTATTGTAGTAGCAGCTAGAGACTAGATAGACCTAAAATTTAAGTTCCGAATTGGTTGTTTTCTACACATTCATGCATTACAATTAACAAGTGTTTCGCTATACGCCATACATAAATTATGCTAATTAAAGATGTCGAGACACTTGATGGCGTCTTATTGAAAATTCATAATAGAGAGGAACGTTTCATCTTCAGCCCGAGTCTATCCAATGAATGCCAATTGCCATCAGTTCCTAGGACACAAAATAATTCAGACAAAACCATACCTGATCTTAGCACTTTCCTAAGTCCGATTCATACATTACATTTCCAAACCTGTTAACAAGGACATCCTGAAATGATGTTATTGCAAGTGTGTCAGCGCTCGTATCTTTTTGACCTTCCTTTTTTCCACAAGTAAAAGGTGCACGAATTGTTAGGTTTGCCTCATTGTAATTGCATTTTGGAACATTTCTATTCACTGCACCAAAGATCATGTTTATAAAGATGAACTATTATTAGGTCCCTCTTAGCTATTGCAATGCCAAAGAACAGTCTACCAAATTCAATAACGATCTGCGTATTTTTGTCTTGACAGCTTTTGTTTTGAAGCACCCTCTCGTAGCAAGCGCGGTCTTCGGAGCAACCAAGTTGCAACAGCTTCAAGAGGTCCTTGATGCATGCCAGGTGACCCTTGACGACGACGTGGTTTCTGAAATAAACAAGGTGCACTCAAGATTCCCCAATCCTTGTCCTTAAAGAAGTTTTAATTTGAGCAGGACATATACTCATCCACCACTGTTAAGAAGTTTTCAGCTCAAAAAAATTGAGTTTTTGTTCTATTAGATGAGTTCTGTTGCCTTAAAACTGCAATGATGGTACATGCCGAATGGATGGAGTGAGACATCAGAACTTCAGTCCCATGCTTCGCCACGAGAGAGTGAAGCTAGATGAGGATTAAGTGCTATCGAGTTTGGTTAAAAGTTAACACAACTTGATCCAAAATCCTACCCGATCACGAATTGAGTATTTTTTGTGCTAGACTCGACTTTTCTAACCGTAAAATCAACACAATTAAACCGAATATCTCTTATAAGCAAAATGAACGAACTTATACCCTTTAAAGTAGGGTTGTGCATAACCGGGTATCCGACACGACACGGTATGTCGGATACCCGAAACCGATAATACTAAAAATACCGATCCGAACACGACACGATAAGTACCGGGTATTCGACACGAAAACACGAAACGTTTTCGTGATGGATACCCGTATAACATGACACGATATGACAATTTAAAAACTTGTTTTTTTTTTCTCCTGAATGTACCGGAGGGGAGGGGAGGGGAGAGGAGAGGCGAGCTGTGTCTATTGGGCCAGGGCCGGCGGAGAGGACTCGAGACGACGAGACTAAGTGAGGATCCGAATCCGATCTGAACCGAGGCTCGAGAGGGCGAGCCGAAGAGGAGAGGCGAGCTGTGGGGTGCTGGGCTGGGGCTACCAGTTGACTAGTTGAGCGATCGAATCAAAGCCGTCAATGAACTCGCCTCTCTAGCCCTAGACAGCAACCGCAACAAACAGATCATCGTCGAGGAAGGCGGAAGGAGAGAGGAAGGAGATTTGGGTTTGATTTGTCAAGTCGGAGTCGAAGAAAAGGGGAAAATATGGTGATCAATTTACAAAGCCAAACAGATCCCTTTGCCCTTTCCGAGTTTGGGTTTGTTAATTGTTTTATTTGAACAGGAAAAAAGTTTCGAACACAGGACTAATGGTTGAAGACCTACCTAGACGATAGTTTAATACCAACTGTGCTGCAGGAATTTGCTGATACTTTCTGAATTTATATATAATAGTATTATAAGTTTACAGTACATATAGAAAAAAAAAATCTAAACGGTTCGTGTCGGGTATCCGACAAGGGGATTTGCCCGAACCGTTTAATGTCGTGTTTTAGCGGTTCATGTCATTTTCGTGTCGTGTCTTTTCGGTTTTGTGTTTTTTCATGTCGTGTTGTCGTGTTTTCGTGCCGTATCAGTCGTGTCGGGTTTTTCTGCACACCCATACTTTAAAGGATTAACCGTTGTGTCCACATCGGCCTCGTGAGAGAGGATGATAAAAAAATGTAAAAAAGGAAGAAAAAGTAGAGGAAATTTGGCCCATTGTTTTCAAAATTTAATTAGCTCCTTATCCTCTTTTGAATTTTAATTAGCCGTGCTATACCGATTTGAAAATTTATTAGCCCCCGTGTACCCCTCCTTATCCTTCCCACTTGGTCAAGCTTCTTCCTCCTCGCTGCCGGCGAATCCACTTTCCCTCCTCCTTTGACAGCGGCGACGTTTTCCCCCTCATTCTTCCATTAATGGTTGTCTTCTCTCTCGTGCTACATTCCCTCTCTCCTTCCGCTACCTTCAGTTTTTTGTGCTCTCGCTCCAATTGTCGTCCAATGGCGCTGTCTCCTGATTTTTTTTAATTTTTCGATTTTGTTGTACCCATTGGCTATACTTAGGGTTTCGAAATTAGGGAAAATCGATTTACCTTTTTACACTTTGTGCGAAACCTGTTGAGATTGATTACATTGTTGTCATTTTTTGATTTTTGATGACATTTACTTATTTCCAATTTAGTTGTAATTGATTTACTGTTTTTTAACTTGTTGAAATGGATGTCATTGTTGATACTGATGACATTGTTTCCATTTTGTGATATTGATTCCATTTACTTGTTGTTTATGTATACAACTCTCTTTCTGTCACTGAGACCTTCCCTTGTCCGATTTGTTTCTTTCTTATCTAATTCCTTTGATTGATCTTTTGTTTTCTTTGTTGTTTTTACCTTTGTCATTCTAGTTACTATTATAATTCTTTTATTTAGGTATTTGATTACCTTGGTGAAGATACAAACCATTTTTATGTGCAGTATAATCTATATTCACGTGTTGATATTATTTCTATCATTGAAAAGGAATTGTCTTCTAGTGATTGGTCTTCATTGTCTAATTCTTTTTTGCGTCGTGTTATTTTGTTCGCTGATAAGTTGAAGTTTGTACAACTTGTCAACCATTTTATAAATGATGAGCTTAAAACCACCAATACTAGGGAAATATGGTTCAAATTGAAATCTGCTCACCTTGCTTGGTTTTCTCTATTTGAGTTTGTTGCTGTCATGGGTTTAAAGTGTTCCTCTGATCATTCTATTGAAATCCCTTCTATTTTACTGTATGTAATTTGTCGTACATCTTTCTTTTCTTGTCATCCTAGGTTTGGATCTTGTTGCTTTTCAGCAGATTTCACTAATTGTTCATTGCAGATTTGTAGTTGATGACAAAGATCGTTCTTTTATTAGCGGGAGAGTCTATAAGCAACTAAGTTGTCACTTGTCGCCATTATGAGATTGAATTTCTTAATATACACATGGTATATGTTCTGTTTAGTTGTTTTGAAAAATTGAACATACCATCTGTATCTAAAAAAAATTCAATCTCAAGATGACGAGAAAGGACAACCTTAGTCAATGGACTTATATTTCCAAACTGATACGTTTGGAATCCCCGATCCTTCGCCTGTGGGCTCAAGATCAAGAACCACTCCGTATATTTGCCCGATCTTGTAATGTTCTTCCAATATCTCCTGAATTTGGAACAATTAAACAAGTGATCAAAATTCTGGAATAGCGACAGTTTATACTTAGAGAAATTCCAGCAATTAAAGAACTCAGATTTAGTGACGGAAACAAGCAAGGGAAGGCGAGAGAGTAGCGAGGGCGAGTGCGCGGGAGCAGGAGCGTCTCAGGGGTCTCGCTCGCTAGGAGCGAAGGCCAGACGCGAGGATACGGAAGCGCTCACTGGGAGCGAGAGCGCTGGCGAGCGAGGACGCGGGAGCGATGGCGACACTGGGGATGCGCGAGCGCCTACGCACGCGGAGCTGGGCTTCCGCGCTCGCTGGGTGCGAGCCTGATCGCGGCCGGCACCAAGGGCTATTGTTCTTCGTCTTGTAGCGGTTTAGGGATTAGGGTTCGTGTTTGGTTTAATGTTTGCCAAAGATTATGATGTTGATGATGGTGATGGTGATGGCCGAAAGTAACAAGAGCAAGGTAGCTTTTGGGATTGATAATCGAAGAACCCTTAATCTATAAAGGGTTTCTCCAATTCTATTCAATCTCATTAATTCAAAGTGCATAGACATGAATAAATAGAAAAGCTATGGGAGATCTAACCAATCCTTCCTTGCAAAGGAAAGGGGTTTGGATAGATCTATTATATCTAAAGATAATTAAAGTAAATCTAAGATAAATATTTCCTAATAAAGATATAAGTTTAATAACTTGGCGGCAAAGGACTATATCTAGAAGAGATATAATTAATTCCACCTTATTAATCTAAATTGCATAAAATAACAACTTAATTAATTACTAGCTAAAACCGGCCCAAGCACAAGATACTCGACCCATCGTTTCGACAAGGACCTAGGCCTACTCGGCTAGTGGTGATGTCGAGTGATCCAAGGCAATGTCGAGTATGGTTGATTCATGGTGGGTGCCGACGAGTCTTCATGAGCTCTGTGTGTGGTCGCAAGCTCACTTCCTGTGTCGGCGGTGCAGTCCTGAGCCAAGTGATCCAGGGTGGCCTGAACCTTGCTCTAAAGTTCCTTGGTAACGGACAAGGAGGGCTTTAGTTGCATCTTGAATTTTCTTGGCCCTTGCACGAGTGATATGACCATCGAACGGAACCTTCATATTGGCCTCAATGTCACTAGGAGTCATCGATAATTGCTCTAAAAGCTTTGTTGCAGAGTGCCTAGACCTGTTATATGCAAATTCCACAAATGGTAGGCAGTCTTCCCACCTCTGGAGGTTAGTTCGCAGCATGACTCTAAGGAGAGCCCCAAGAGTTCTATTTGTGACCTCAGTTTGGCCATCAGTTTGTGGGTGACAAGAAGTAGAAAATAGCAATTTTGTACCCAACTTAGACCATAAAGTTTTCCAAAAAGAGCTTAAGAATTTAGAGTCACGATCAGAAACTATAGATAATATGGCAATCCATGCAAGTGAACAACATCTTTGAAGAATAAATTGGCAACATGAATAGCATCATCAGTTTTGTGACATGGAATGAAATGAGCCATTTTGGAAAATCTGTCTACAACAACAAAGATAGAATCATGACCCTTAGAAGTTCTAGGTAATCCTACAATAAAATCCATAGAAACGTCTGCCCAAGGAGCATTAGCAATAGGCAAAGGTTGATATATACCATTAGAATTGGATTTCGATTTAGCCTTAGCACATGTGACACAACTTTTGACAAATCTCAGCACATAATTAGACATTTTAGGCCAAAAGTAATGTTCCTTAAGTCCTGCTAGGGTCTTGTCGAAACCTCCATGTCCTCTAGATTCATGAATTTCTTGAGTTAACAATCGGCGAATAGAAGAAGATGGGCTACAAAGCTTGCCCATCTTAAACAAATAACCATTATCAAGAAAATATGAAACAACTTCACCTTTAGACACACAATGAGCATATATAGTCTTAAAGAAACTATCAGAAGCATAGAGTTCCTTTATCAAAGCAAAACCCAAAACATGTGCATCCATATGGTTTAGGAGGACATACCTGCGTGATAGCGCGTCAGCTACCACATTATCCTTTCCCTTTTTGTGGTGAACCACATAGAAAAAGATCTCTATAAACTCCACCCATCGAGCAAGTCGCCTGCTGAGCACTGCTTGTCCTTTGAGGTACTTAAGAGCTTCATGATCCGAATGAATCACAAACTCCATAGGCCATAGATAATGTTACCATGTCTGTAAGCAGCAAACTAGTGCAAATAGCTCCTTGTCGTAGGTAGAATAGTTGAGATCTGTGGGGCCCAACTTCTCGCTGAAGTAGGCGATAGGACGCCTATTTTGAAGCAGAACCCCACCAATGCCAGTGCCAGAAGCGTCACACTCGAGCTCAAATGGTTGAGCAAAGTCGGGTAACTGCAACACTAGGGCATGGTTGAGGCGATCCTTGAGAGCGTCGAAAGCCTTCTGATGTGAGTCTGTCCAGTGAAATGTCACATCTTTCTTTGTCAGCTCATGTAGGGGGGCGGCAATGAGGCTGAAATCTTTGACAAAGCGTCGATAGAATCCAGCAAGGCCCAAGAATAAGCGGACATGAGTGGGTGTATGCGGCTGAGCCCATTCTTGTATACCACGAATCTTCTCCTCGTCCACCTTCAATCCAGATGCAGTCACTACAAAACCAAGGAAAATGGTAGACTCGGATGCAAAAGAACACTTCTTTAAATTGGCATATAACTTTTCTTTCCTAAGACAATCAAAGACAAATTTTAAATGACTTAAGTGATCATGCATATTCTTGCTATAGATTAAGATATCGTCAAAATAGACAACGACAAATTTTCCTAAGTGTTTTCTAAGCACATGGTTCATAAGCCTCATAAAAGTAGAAGGTGCATTTGTTAATCCAAAAGGCATTACTAACCATTTATATAAGCCATAGTTTTAAAGGGCGTTTTCCATTCATCTCCCTGTTTCATCCTAATTTGATGATATCCACTTCTAAGGTCAATTTTAGAAAAAGTACAAGCACCATGAAGTTCATCAAGCATATCATCTAAACGAGGAATAGGGTGACGATACTTAACCGTTATTTGGTTGATTGCACGGTAATCAACACACATGCGCCAGGAGCCATCCTTCTTTGGAACCAAAATGTCAGGCACGACACAGGGGGACAAGCTTTTTCGCACAAAGCCCTTATCCATCAACTCCGTGACTTGGCTTTGGAGCTCCTTTGTCTCCTCAGGACTAGCTCTATAGGCGGCGCGATTAGGCAAGGCTGCCCCAGGCACAAAGTCAATCTGGTGCTCAATACCTCTAATAGGAGGTAGGCCTTAGGGTAGTTCAGCTGGAAGCACATCTAAGTAATCCTGTAGAAGAGCAGCAATAGGTGCAGCAATAGCCGAGCTCCCGTGAAGCTTCTCCTTCCTTTGGGCCTCCTTCTGAGCGTCCTTCTGTTGTGTCTTGCGAACCTGGTCCTTCAGAATAGTTTGAGGCGAAAGGGGTAGGAGAGTAACTCTCCTCCCATCAAAGGTGAAGGCATATGTATTCGCACGACCATCATGAAGAACAGAACGATCATATAACCAAGGATGACCTAACAAGATATGACTACAATCCATGCGAGCAACATCACATAACACTATCATGATATGATCCAATAGAAAATGAAACTAAACATGGTTTGGTGACCATTATATCAGATCCATCATCAGTTATGCCATTTAACCCATAGTGAGTAGCTCTAGGAGTAGTAGTTAAATAGAGGAAATCCACTACCTTTTCATTGATGAGATTGTAGTAACTCCCACCGTCGATGATAACGCTTAAGGTAGCCTCGCGAACCACACACCTGGTGTGGAAGATGTTCTCCCTTTGATCAGCCATGGGAGACTCTTGAATGTGTAGGACCCGCCGATTGACAAGGCACAGTACATCTTCGCATACTGTAGTGTCGATTTCCTCAATAGGCTTAAACGGTTGGTCCTCCTCCACTTCACTTGAAATTACATGGTCCTGGACAGTCTCCTCTTCATAGTAATGGTCTCCCAAATCATTGAGAAGGACCTTCTTTTTCTGAGGGCAATTGCGAGAGACATGCCCGGAACCACCACAAGTGAAACAACGGATGTCCTTATTGCGATCTGTAAATGGTGCAGCAACTCGTCTAGTTTCAACCTGATAACCCTGTGGAGGTGAGTTGGAAACTCCCTTTTGCTGCATAGAAGGGTTAGAAGAAGAAGGTTTGGATTGACCAGAAGGGTTAAAGGGAACAAACCTGCGACCTTGAGAGGTCTGGTCGAATCGAGCCCTTTGGCGAAGCTGCTGTTGCTGCTGTTGCTGTTGGTCATACAGAAGTTGTGCTCTATGACATAAAGTGTTAATATCTCTAATGGAATGGATAGACAAAGGGTTTTTAATAGAAATATTAAGACCAACAAGAAATTGAGTACATAAAGCACGTTCAGTAAGATAAACATTAGCCTGATGAGAGAGCCGTTCAAGCTCATCTCTGAAATCATTAGGAGAGCGAGTCCCTTGGCGGTAGGAAGCGAGTTGCATCATCATAGACTCCGTATATTCCTCAAGCACATATCTCTTCTTGAGGAGATAGCGAAGTTGTGGCCAGGTCTCAACAGGTTGCTTATCCTGACGACGGCGCATCTCATGAGTGCGGAACCACCAGGTGCGAGCTTTACCTACCAAATGCAATATAGCAACTTCCAACTTCTCCGTTTCCTCATAGAGCAAATGTTCAAGCAGATAGTCAGTATGATTTTGCCAAACAAGATAAGCTTCAGGATTAGTGTTACCATCAAAGGTTTCTAATTTAAGCTTAACATCACGCCTCTGTATAGCCTGGGCATTATGAAATCTAGGATGACCAAAATTAGGAGGAGGTAAATCATCAAAGGTAGGGTTTACCTCATTGTAAGCGTCCTCCAAATGGGGCGTCTCATATAGATCAGCGTTGCTGCGGCTATCATCCCAGTTAGATCGGATGATCAGCTGATGCGGGGGCTACTGATGATGCTAGTCAGACCTACCTTGTTGTTGATTCCATGGGGGTGTGTGCTCACGGCGATCTTGGTTGCCATTGAAGCCCGCTAGATGATCGTTATCATTCTCTCCATTGAAAGGGTTAGGAGTAGCAGACTTAAGCTTAAAATGTAATTGACCAGAAGGGGGAGGCTGAACAGAATAAGAAGGGTTACCTGTAGGTGGTGATGTGGATCAAGATGGCCTTCTATGGGTCAAACAATGATCTTGATCCAGGTGAGCTCTCAAGACCGATTCGAGGGCCATTGATAGCAAAGAGTATCGTCCTCAAGAGGAAGAAGAAGGCACCACCATGGATTGAAGAAAAGATATTTTATTTATTTATTTATTATTATTATTATTAGTTTTTATATTCTTTCCATATTTAATTACTACTATGTTATTTGGAGCTATTTATGGAATGTCTTAATTTTAGTAATACTTAGTTATGTGAATAAAAGGGAAAAGTAAAATTTATCTCTTCTAGAAATTTTCCTTTCTAGGATTATTATTAGGATTTAATATTTATTTATCTAAGCCAAAACTCTATCTTTTGTAAAGATAGAATTGGTATAGTTCCCTATTTAAACTCTTGTATTTGCATTGATTTAATTAGATTGGAAATTATATTGAGGAACCCCTTTTTAGGATTAAAAGGGTTCTTCGATCTCCAATCCAAAAGCTTCATACTTTCATCGGCAACACAAAATCTCACATCCAATTCAATCGGTGAAATCACAAAACAAATAAGAAAGAACACAAGCCGCAGAACCGTCGCCATAAGGAACCCAGAATCCGTCGCTGGCAGCGGCCGCAGCAGGCTTGCTGCGCCCGCAGCATCTGTCGCCACCACTGAGTCATCGCTGCTGCTATTTCTTTGTTGGTTTTTACTTAGTTTTTATTTGTTTGTTTTTTTTCTTTTCTTTCACAATAGTTTCAAGTCTTTATTGTAATTGATTGTAAACATCGAGAATATAGCAAGAATAATTGCAAGATCGGGCCATCAACAGTTTGGGGTTCTTGATCCTGAACCCACAGGCGAAGGATCGGGGATTCCAAACGTATCAGGTGGTGTATTACCTGTAGGAGGAGTATTACTAGTAGGAGGAGTTGTGTCTGTAGGAGGCGGCATACCACCCGGGGGTGTAGAACCAGAAGCCTCCTGTTGTTTGTTCTCCTCAAGGTGTCGCAGAACACCATTGATAGCGCGAGTAGTAATCAGGTTTGCTTGTTGAACCATGGTATCGTGGAAGCGCTTGTTCCATCGTTCAACATAAGCATCGATGAGTGCTTTGTGTTCTGCCATCGAAGCTTTAGTAGCGGCCTGAATAATGTGCTCTAAGGTAGCATCCGAAATAGGGTTAGGGGTGGGAGAGGGATCACTATCGTTTGACATGTTCCTACAATATCAGAAGAGCAACAAGTAAACGAAGCAAAGACCAGAAACCAAGTAATGCAAGCTCTAGTGATTCCTGAGAGTGATTCAGTTTTAGAAATCAAAGAGCGAGAAAAACAAGGCACTATATTCAAGCAATTCCCCTGGACAGAGAATTTTGCAATATTGAAGACAACAAGTAATGATCAAAATTGCAAATTGAATCAGCCACAAGTTGGATATGAAGGATATCAAGCATAAACAAGTGGCTAATGTGTATAGAAGAAGATATACAATGTGATGCTCGAAATATATGAATATGTAGCAAACGACAATAGCAATCACAAGGGCAATCAAGTGCACACACTCCGTCAACTATTATCTGACGGTTGCAACACGGTTCAGAAAAAGAGGGGTGTGACCAAGGCTCCTGTGTCGGCACAACACAAAATCACACAAGTATAGGGTTCATTGTAATGCTTGAAACCAATTAGATCATCTAACAACTAGCAAGGAGAAGGCAAAGAACAATATGTAGCAATACAAGATATGAAGAATGCTCCTTTTTTTTTTGGGCTAAAAACTAGCTACTGTAAAGGCTGGAATGTGACCGAAATAAAGAGCAAAGAAAAATAGAAAAATAAAATAACAAAGCTAAGATGATCTAAAATTAAGCAAAAATAAAGAAATAAGGGAATTAGGCTAGAAACTGGAGAAATTAGGGTTCTTTAGTGGTGCAAGTTTATATAATGCTTTTAATCCAAGAATCACAGTCATAGGCATGATATGTAGCAAAAAGGAATAAAAGATCAAAACTTGCAATCAAGAACTCAATATCTTCCAAATTAAAGATCCAAACAAGAAATAACTAAAATAAAGTGCCAATTTTATGGGTGAATAATAAAGATTTTACTGTTATGCAGCGGGTATGGTGAAAAATAAGGCACGAAAAATAAGGCACGAAAAATAAGGCACGAAAAATAAGACAATGTCGAGTATGGTTGATTCATGGTGGGTGCTGATGAGTCTTCATGAGATCTGTGTGTGGTCGCAATTAGCTCACTTCCTGTGCCGGCGGTGCAGTCCTGAGCCAAGTGATCCAGGGTGGCCTGAACCCTTGCTCTAAAGTTCCTTGGTGACGGACAAGAAGGGCTTTAGTTGCATCTTGAATTTTCTTGGCCCTTGCACGAGTGATAGGACCATCGAACGAAACCTTCGTATTGTCCTCAATGTCACCAGGAGTCATCGATAATTGCACTGCATCACAAACGGTGGGAGTATATAATTGATATAATTTTTCAATTTTTTAAAATAAATAAAATTTATATTAATCCCCATTCAACTAGTAATTTCTAAAATAAACTACAAGCCAACCAATTCTTTTAATTTTGTAATTGTTAATTTGATAAAAAAAAAAAAGAGATAATATAATATGTGTATTTAACAGATTGGGTTTTAAGCATATATTGCTCTAAAATCTTATTTAAAAAATATATCTTGTAAAGATATATCCATACCTAACAAAATTAGGTAAAATATTATGTTGATTATATATTCTTATATTGTATTGATTATGAAAAAAATTTTAATTGGTTAAAAATAATATAATAAAGGAGATATCGTCATTTGACATAAATGACTTTATATATATATATAGGGAAGCTTTAAAATGTAAAAACTCCTTAACGTGTAAAATACGCTTAACGTGTAAAATTTGAGTTTTAAAAAAAACGAACCAGGGCTAGACCGGTTCAAAGAAAAAAAACACAAAACCTTCTCCTCCAGACCGTCTGGACTAAAGAAGCGAAGATGTGGAAGAGCCACAATGGAGGCGCGATCTGCGAGAGAGAGAGGACCGAGGGCGACAAAGATGGAGAGGGAGAGGAGAGATCGAGTTCTTCAAGGAGACATCCATGTCTTCTCCAATGATCTTGTCCTCGTCTTCATCCATGTCTTCATCTTCATCACAGATCTGCACACCACCGCTATAGCTTCACCGCCGCCGCCCGCCGATAGGGTTGAGCTCCTCCTCAGCCAACATCAGCGCCCCTTCCTCCGCCTCGGCGTCAAGGCTCGCGGCTGCAACGGCCTCTCCTATACCCTCTCAATTACGCAGGTTCGATCCCCTCTCTCTCTCTCCATTAGAGATCGCTCGGAGTTCTTCAGAATGTAAGCGAAAGCTTCACCTTTATTGCTTGCTTTTTCTTCGATTCGAAGTGTTGTGCTTTGAACTTTCTTTCAAATTGGAAATCTCACTTTTTGATTCATAATGTGATTAGTTTTGGTGCGTCTGTTGCGCCTTGAGCCTCTGAGAATGAGTTTAGGTTTCCCGTTATGATTTTGTGGCGGTTGATGTGCGAATCGCTTTGAATTAAGAATTTTTGTGAATATTGAAGGTTCGGATTTAGTGATTTCTTATGATCTTTGAAGAATGTCTTTGTTTGATCCCTAATTATGCGAAAGGGAATTCTCGAACTTCGTAACGTGTGTCGTGTGGATTGGTTAGCCTGAAGAGATATTCAGATTTTTAATGTTATTTGTAGTTTAATCTTGTGGACTGTTTGCTGATCTTTTGCTCAATTTGTTTGTTCTGATTCTGCCTTTCTTAATTTTGTACAAGTATGTATTTTGGTCATTCAACAAATGGAGAAGAACACAAACGACATGGAGATGGCGAGAACCCCGGCGCGATTCTCGTGAATTCGATTGCTGCATACTGCTGCAGTTGTTGCTGCATTCTTAGGGCCCCCTGGTACTGGTATGTGTCTTTGCAGATTGTGTGTTATCTTCACTTGACAATCTTTAGTATTCTTTCACATTTCAATCACATTTTTACTTCTCAATTTCATTTCAATTGTTATCGGTTTCACAACCTCGTTGGTTCTCTAATTTCGGAATAATTCAATTCAGATTTAGGTTTGATGTGTTGGTCATTTTATTTGCTTAATTTGTGTCTCTTTTTGCTAGTTTCTGTAGGGTATGCTTAATTAATTTGGGGCAGGAAACCGAGTTTTGTATTGGAAGGTGGTTAATTAGGGTATTGGATTGTGGTGTAAAGAGATGCAGTGTTGAATAGTTTGGGGCAGGAGGTATGTTTAGTTAGTGAATTTGTGTCTCTTGATGCTCTTGATAGGTGCTAGATTGGTGTGAGTTCTCGTCCGGTGACTCCTAGTTCTCTTTGATTTAGGGAAATCAGATGGCACATTGTCTATTTTATTTTAGAAATGATAATAAGAGTTTATTAATGCTTGATTCATAAAAGACAAACACTACTTATTTGCTTGATTCTTACAACTATGATAGATATTTTTGGCCTATTAGCTCAATTGGTAGAGCGATGTGCGTAATGCACAAACATGTGGGTTCGAATCCCATATAGGTTACATAATAGCTAAGAACACATCAATCCCAAATTGTTAAGCATGCACATTATAATATTAGTTATGCACTTTTTAACCTTAATTCTGCACTTTTTAACCTTAAGTATGCACTTTAATTTGAAATTGTTATATGTAAAAAAATCGATTTCAAACTCACATCTATCAACCTAAATTACGCGAGAGGTGAATCCAAACTCTCAAAAGTAATAATAATAAAAAAAATTAAAACGTCGATTTCAAAAGCACATCTTTTGTCTTATTCATGCACATTATGATCTTACTTTTGCACAATTGTATTCTAAATCTGCACAATTGTATCTTACTTTTGCACGCTTGTATTCTAAATGTGCACAATTGAATTATAAATCTGCACAATTGTATCTTACTTTTGCACAATTGTAGTTTAAATTTGCACAATTGTATCCTACGTACACTTGTATTCTAAATGTGCACATTACAATTTTTTTTTTTTACACTTTATGTTCTTATATTTGCACTTTACAGTTGCACAAAATCACTTCACAGTTGCACAAATGCACTTCACAGCTGCACAAATGTACTTCACAGCTACACAAATTCACTTCACAGATGCACAAATGCACTTCATAGCTGCACAAATGCACTTCACAGCTGCACAAATGCACATTATAATTTTATTTTTGCACCTTATACTATTCACGAAGAGAAACAAAATAAGAGATACCACATAGATAGCCTATACGGGGTTTGAATCCGCATCTTTGTGCGTAGACACATTGCTCTCCCATTTTGAGCTAATAGTCTTTAGTACAAAACTTCAAAAGGCATAAGCAAGACAAGGTGGAAAAGATAAACAAAGACTATTTGCAATTTATTATCCTGAAATGAATCAAATTCAGCATCAAAAGTCATCCGTTTTGCTATCTCTTAAGTATGCACTATTATCTCTTAAGTTGGCACATTTGCTATCTAATATTGCACTTAAATATCACCAAGTCCTAATGAAAAAACATGGAAACTTAGTCTTGAATTGGTAAGTATCTATCATCAAAACGTGATCAAAGAACAACTTCAGTTTGGTACTCCATTTAAGACTAACTAACCTTTCCTTCATGTATAAAAGAACAACTTCAGTTTTAGCCACAGAGTCTCAGATATTGCAAGTTAGCCATCCACAAAGAATATACTTTTGGAAAACATATTCCTAAACTAAATTTCAGCTAATTCTTACTAAATTTCAATAACCTAAATTTGAGCAGGTTTCTCCAAGATCAGAACAGCCAAGATAAGAAAGACCAACACTACTAATTTCAACAGCCCAAACCCCTCCCTCAGGAACTTAGGACGTTCTTGGGGATTAATGCTTGGCCATCTACAATACCAAATCCATCATCATCAAATCATATGGCAACAACTATGTATTTGCAGAATTCAGTTCTACCTTTCTACATTCTGCAACTTAAAATTACCTGTCACGGCCTCTGTATCTGCAGCAGTCCCTGCTCCACAACAGTAGATGTTTGGTGCCATGTAATGGATCTTTTCACAGTTCTTATCAGCAACAATGGGACCTTCTGTAGCCCTTGTATCTGCTCCAAGGATAACACCATCCTACATGAACAACAAAATCATGTTTAAGACGCACAATTGACTCCCAAAATATCATAATATGTCGCTAAAAGTAATTTTAACTACTAATTATACTAACTTTATTCAAGAATGGATAAGTGATCGATTAATCTCCCAAGTAAAGACATAGATCCAATAAGTTGCACACGACAGATTTTTAGTTCAAATAAACGTTTTTCGAAGATTCTAAACTCTAAAGTATAAATGCAATAGCCGTAAAATACAGAACTTAACCCTACTCCCCTAGCAGAAATTGCATCAACCTGCCTGTAAAAGTATCCTCATTTTTATGGTAGTTGTCACTGATCTCATACTCCCACATACACTCAATCCTCCATTATATTATATGCATGTAAAACATATACTATGTACTTTGCGTGTATGGTATAGCTTTTCCTTTTACCTTGGTTCCTAATTTATACCAGGATCACTTTTATGTACTTAGCAACTTGGTAAGAGGCTCAAATAAAAAAATTCATAAGGTTATAGTAAGCATAAATCTTTTCTATGTCCTTGGGAACTTGGGAATAAGCTTATAAGTGCTGGAAAATATTGCACATACATGTGGCAAGTAAACATGCTATATAATGTAAATCCAAGTTGCAGGCACATAAAAATGAAATCAAACATGGAAACAATATGGATATCAAGAATCAGCATCTTCCCTTTAGGCACACCTTACTTCTTTGTTGATTAAAGGATACAGGATAGTATATGAATATGGACATCAGAACATGGAACAAAATTTCATGTATCATAGAGCTAAATCACAATCCCCAACCAGAAATTGAAAGGGGAAAAACTGAAAAAGTGAGTGATGAATGTCAGTAGACTTGCTCTAAAAATTCACCCAAAATTTCAGGCAATGACAAGAAATTACGACGCAGAATCCACAATACATCTAAGATTCAATGAAGTCAAATTTCACCACAACAAAGATTGTATAAAAAAAGAAAAGTTTGCAATAGTTTACAGGGAAATCAAATTGCTGAAGAGCTAACGTTGTATACACAGATTGCCTTACCTCTGTGAGAAGATGAAATCGAAGAAATCGACGACTGATTGATTGAAGAGGGCGAAAAGAGAAGCATCGAACAAACCCGAGACTGTGAGATCCCTAATTGAACGAAGCCAGAAAACCACAAATCTATACCTTCATACTCAACAAAAGCCCTGTTACTTCTCCCACCCCGAGATGTCCGCCGACTATTACTTCTCCCGCTCTGAGATGTCCGCCGCCGAGCAACTCGTGCAGCTGAGTGACCACAACCACGCCACCTGCAACACCGTCTCCGCCAGAGGTTTCGACGCAGATGACGACGGCCAAAGAAGGGGCGAGATTTGTTCCTCTTCTCGCTCCGCTGCGAAGGTCGAAGACCGACGGCCAGGGAAGAAGCTGAACAAAAGATGGGCCAAATTGGGCCTTTTTTTGGGTTAAATCAGCCCGCCCGTGTGTTAAATCAACTAAAAGATAAAATTTTACACCTTAAGCCAATTTTACACGTTAAAGGACTTTTTATATTTGAAGCAAACCCTATATATATATATATATATATATATATATATATATATATATATATATATATATATATATATATATATATATATAGAGGGTGGTTCATGGGTATACAACCCTTATTGTGTATAATGAGAACAAATCTGGGCCATTGATTAGATGAAATGGATGGGTGAGATTAAAAGGCAATTTTAGTTTTTTTTTTTAATTAAAAATCAGGGGGATCCACGTTTTTTCTTGCCCACTTGCTGAATTTGGGGAGAGTGTGATACACTCTCTTGAAATTATTCGATGGTATATCTGGATTATTCGATCGCATCGACGGATTGTGCGATCATATATCTGGATTATTCGACCGTATCGACAGATTATGCGATCGTATCCACTTGCCACACGATGGGTGGTTATTTTTTTCTTCGAATTATTCGATAATATCACTAGATTATTCGATCGTATTAATGGATTATGCAATAGTATCGATTGATTATTCTGATCGGCTAGCAACCTGAAAATGCCATAAACTATTTACCAAAAATTATCCGATGGTATCGTTTGATTATTCAATTGTATCGCTTGATTATTCAATGATATCACTGGATTATTCGACTATATCACATGGTTATTCGATCATTCGATACGTCCTAAACAAACTATCGTTTGATTATTCAATTGTACCGCTTGATTATTCAATGATATCACTGGATTATTTGACTATATCACATGGTTATTCGATCATTCGATACGTCCTAAACAAACTGGAATCACAACTAATCGATCAAAAATAAAAAATCGATCAAATAAAAATCCTAAATCGATCACAACTAAAACCACGAACTTCAACAAAACAACGAACTTCAACAAGGAGGGCGTTCCCATCAAAGCAAGCAAACTGAAAATTCTAAATCCAACAAACCAAATCTGGAAAATAAAGAACAAAACCTAATTCGAGATCGTCCACAAACCCTAACCACCGAATACCAAAGAGCAGCCATGGCCAGAGATACCTGGGTTTTTTTGAAACCAATTTCAATCATGAGCAGAGAACCCACCGAGGAGCAGCGGCAAGAAGGTCGGCCTTGCCATCGCCCTCACCATCGCCATCACTTCGTAGCACCCGGCTCTGCGCGCCTTCGCCACCTGCACCGCCGCCGTCGTCCCCTGCAATTGCTCCCGCCGACGCCACCATCGTTGGATCTCACAAGCGCGACATGGAAAGGGAGCGAGCTCGGAGACGGAGGCGGTCGCACTGACGAATAGATCCGACACACTAGAATGCTGGCGAACAACGTCCGGATTCGGATCGATCCAACCCGTGGAGTACAGATCGAAGGCGCCGCCATCGCCGGATTCACCTGCCGGAACGACGAAGGCGCCGCCATCGCCGGATTTGCTGTTGCCGGTGTTCCACTTTCTGCCACCGGACCTCCACCAACACCAGATCGGCCATCTTCCTCGTCCTATCGCCCTTTTCTCTGCTCGGAGTCGCGTTCGCCTCCCCTCGTTGATTTCTCTCTCCTATGTGATTGATAACTGTAGATGGATGGGTTGGGTTTAATTTGGTGTGGTGATTTCACACGCTTTCCTTGGCAGTCTTTAATGTTTTTTTGGATCAAAATTATAATTAATTAAAAATCTTTGAATAATCTCAGCCTTTCGTTTTGTATCAATCGATGGCCCAGATGTGTTCACATTTTACACGTTAAGGGCTGTTCTCATATGATCTACTATATATATATTGGGAGGATCATTGATTAAAAGAAATGGTAGGCTAAGATTAAAATGAATTTTTCTTTTTTTTTTCCTAATAAATCTGTTGGTCCCGCATGCAAAAATCACAAAGCTCACTTGCCACTCCCATTGCATGCGCGTGTGGATGAAACAAATCCCCACCCCCCATCCTCATTCTTGCTTTCTACTGCTAATCCATCTTTGGCGGCGGATTATTTTTTTTAAGCTATTTTTTAAGCTTTCTACTTCTAATCCTAATTTTATTTGTTTTTAAAATTTGTTAATTCAACTGAATAATATTTCATATGCTACGGAATAATATTATCTTATCCTTTTATGCTACGGAATAATATTATCTTATCCTTTTATATCCAGTTTAGATGAAAAATTATCAATTCCACTGAATAATTTGTTAAATACTACTGAATAATGTTATTTTGTTCATAAACTTCAGATAAAAGAGACATCAATTCCCTTAATAATACTTACTATTTCTACGAATAATGTTTTATATATATTTCACTGAATAATGTTTTACAACCGAAAAATGCTCATGCGACGAGGGTTTTAATATTGTTTGTTAAACCAAAGACTCCATTACAGACGAATAATAAATCAGATTTCACCGAATAATTTACCAATTCATTACCGGTCATCGAAATTCGACACATACATCTGAATAATTTACGACTAATTAATCAAATTATGCATCTAAAAAATCATACACTAAAGTCAACACATACGTCCGAATAATTCTTCTTTTCCCCCTGAATAATTCGGAAATCACTTGTTGATTAAACAATAACTTTCCCGATTTCGCCGATGATAGCGATCAAGATCCGATGATTCCCGACGACAAGACGATTCACGGTGAAAGCTTGCATTGCTCAAAGATCAACCGTGAACTCAAGCTTTTGGTGTGCAACTTCATTCCGCCTTGACATCGTCTAGCCTGACTCGATATCGAGTGAGTGTCACTCGATATCGACTGGGTCTTGTCTTGCCGGATTTTGTCTTGGGATATTTTTATTATATCTTTCTTTATTTTTATTTATTAGTTGTTGAATAAAAAGTGGGGAAATTGATATTTCCTTACTTATGGCTATTTTTGGATATTTAGGTAGATGAGATATTTTTAATATTTATCTATGTTTATTTTAATTTATTAGATAAATGAGAGAACTAGGGTTTCCTTTGCAAGAAACCACTCTCATTCACCATCAAACCCTATTTAAGTTGTATTTTCTTCTTCTTTTGTTTACACGTTGAATTGAATAGAAGAGCGCTTGGCTAAGCGTTCTCTTCTTTGTTCAACCCTAACTACAGTTTACGGTCATTCATCCACACCGTTCCCCTTCCTTCGTCCAAATTCATTTCAATTAGCAAATTTTAGGTCAAGCCGTCTGTGTTGACTTTCAATTTGCTAGGTTCCATTTGTTTCTACGTTGATTGAATTCCAATTCATTCAATTTCAATTGCAAAGTTCAGCCGCAAAAGTTGACTTGGAGTGCTGCTTTCAGCCGATCAAGGACAGTCCAGTATCGGAACTCGCTGGCCTCTCCACGTCAATTCAATCGGGATTTGTGAGGGCAACCGTCTTGGTGGCTAAGCGGATCGATATCTCTCAAGAACGGATTAAGATTCCCTTAAGACGTCGCAAGATCCGAACTATTCAAGTCGTTGGAGATTACAACGCATCAACTGGTATTCAGAGACAAGGTTATGCAAGTCTTAAGCCTTGATTCTTTTACTTGAGTGTTCTATTTCGTGTCTATTTTTTCAGCCCCTATGCCGATTTAATTTGGGTATATTTCTTATAATTTTCGCATCTTTTAACCCTAAAATTGGCACTAGTTGGTGATTTGCTTGTTGGATCTATAACTTTGAAGATGATTGAGTTCTTAGTTGCAAGTTTCATTGCTTTGTTTTGCTATATCATGGCTATGAATGAGTTCTTGGATGATTGTTTATTGATGATCTTGCACCACAAAAGAACCCTAATTCTCCCAATTTGATTAGCTATTTGCCCTAGTTAATTTTGCTTACTACATAGATCATCTTTGTTTTTAATTTCCAAATTTTTGCTACTGTTACTGTTCGACAGCCTCCCTGCAGTCCTAGCTAGTGCTGTTCGACGTCACAAAAAAAAAAAAAAAATCAGAACCACCGATTACACAAAAAGAAAGAGGAAGAGAAGTTGTCTTGCATTTGTGAGTTAGTAACTCATATATATACGTTGTTCATTTGCTTATATTGCATACATTGCTACATGATTGATGATCTATTAGGTTTTAAGCTCCACAAAGAACCCTTATTTGTGTGATTTCGAGCCGTGCCGACACTGGGGCCGTGGTCACACCCATCTTTCTCCGAGCCGTGTTGCAACCGTCGGATAATAGTCGACGGCGTGTGTGCACTTTTTAGCCCTTGTGTTGCTCGCATTATTTACTTTCCTTAGTTGCTGAATTTTTGAGCTTCACATTGTATTCCTCATTGCATTATCTTGTTAGTTGCAATTTCATACTTAGCCGCATATCATCGATTGCATCTCCTTTCATACTCTTTTTGTGGCTATCTCTCGCATTTTGCTTTGATATCTTGCTACTTTCATCATTGTATAGTTCTGTGTCCAGGGTAGGTTGTCAAGTAGTGCCTTGTTTTCCTTCGCTTTGCATGTTTTCAAACACTTGATCACTCATAGGATCAAAGACTTGCATTGCTTGTTCCTTTGCCTATTTGTTCGGATTACTTGTGTTGTCACATTGCATATAGGAACATGGCTGAAAATTCCGACAAGTCTGCCACCTCGGGCACACAACCACCACCAGGTGCTATAACGGATGAGCAAATGCGCTTCGTCATCGATTCCGCTACCGGAGCGGTGGAGAAACGGTTGGAGTAGATGCTCTCCGCCAACACCGCCCAACTTACCGACAGATTGATGGGATTGATGGAAAGGAAGCTTGCTAAATTTCATATAGAGGGGCCATCTTCATCGACCGGTAAGAGACATGGTAAGGGTCATTTAGATGATAGCTCAATTTTTATTCCTAAACATCAATCTAATCCATTTCCCGGCGAGACCGAGGACGATGATGAAGTTTTTGCAGCCAAGACAACTCGCCAGGAGGGTCGGACCACCGCTCATCCACCCCGGCAACCACATCGGATTATCGTTCGAGACCACGCGGTCTTCGACGATTGGGAAGGACAGCGAACCGAGAGGAATGTCGATGGCATGCCCCTCCTTGAGGACCCATTCCAGGAGGCCGATGACGCCTTTGAGGATATTCCTCGCCCCAACTTTGGTCGCCCCAACATGAATCACAACAATGATCAAGCCACCCAACGTCGAGACGTTAAGGTAAAGCTTGACACTTTTGATGGCGCCAATGATCCGGAGGCATACCTCGCTTGGGAGACTCACACCGACTACATCCTCGACCACCTCCGTTATGCTGAGACGGAAAAACTTGAGGTAGTAACCCTTCACCTTACAGGCCTTGCTCGCTCATGGTGGTTTCGCACAAGGGACATCCGTCGGAGGCAAGGTAAGCAACCAGTAGAGACATGGCCTCAACTACGTTACCTCTTGAAAAAGAGGCACGTACCCGAGGAATATGTCGAATCTATGAGGCTGAAATTAGCCACCCTTCGCCAAGGTACTAGGACTCCTATGGAGTTTAGAGATGAGATTGAGAGAATCTCTCACCAGGCGAATGTTTTTCTTACAGAAAGAGCTCTTTGTAGACAATTTCTTGCTGGTTTAAATGTTTCTATTCGCAATCCTTTGGCTATTCATAGTTTTAGAGACATTAACACACTTTGTCACAAAGCGCAGCTCTTATATGAACAACAACAGGAGGAGAAGAGGTCGATCCAATCATCTTTTGGTCGAAGGTTTGTTCCTGCACCTACTTCTTCTAATGCTTCTAAGTTTGTGCCTAACTCTTCCTCGCAGCCCAAGGGAGTCTCTGACTCACCTAGCACAGGGTTTGAAGTTCACACAAGAAGGGTTGCCGCCTCATCTCCGCTTGATCGTTCCCATGAGCAGCGGTGCTTCACATGCGATAGCACGGAGCACATCGCGCGGAATTGCCCAAAAAAGAAGAAGGTGTTGCTCAATGACATCGGAGATTACTACTATGAGGAACAGGCGTTCGAGGATCCCCGTAGCTCAGTCAAAGTGGAGGAGTCGGCACATGTGTCTCAGGAGGACAAGATCGTCATCGACCCCAACACCTTCGCCGATGCACTTTGCTTGGTCAATCGGCGCGTCCTCACTCTTCAAGAAGCACCGTCGACCGATCAACGGGAGAACCTTTTTCATACCAAGTGTGTGGTTAGGGAAGCCACACTCTCGGTCATCATCGATGGAGGGAGCTGCTGTAATTTGATCAACGAGAAGGTCGTTGATTACCTCCACCTTGCTACAACACCTCGAGGTACTCCATACGGTCTTAACGGCATCACCGACGGTAACTCCGATACTCTTGTTACTAGACAATGCTTGGTTTCTTTTCATATTGGGTCTTATTATGATCAGGTATTGTGTGATGTTGTTAAAATGGATTGTAGTCATATGCTATTAGGCCGCCCTTGGTTATTTGATAGGCAAGTCATTCATGATGGTCGCTTGAACACCTATTCCTTTAACTATGATGGGAGAAGAGTTACTCTTCTACCCCTTTCTCCACAAGCTATTTTGCAGGATTAGGTAAGAAAGCGCCAACAACAAGCCGAAAAGGCGGCCCAAGCACACAAGAAGGACGACGCCAAAACGAGCAGCCCGCCTAGGCAGGCCGCACCCGCGGCCAAAGGAGCCGCGCCCGCGGCCACAGGAGCCGCGCCCGCGGCCACAGGAGCCACGCCCGCGGCCACTGCAGCACCAGCCCCTGGATTCGCCGCGCCCGCGGCTTCTGGGGCAGCACCCGCGACCACAGTCCCTCCAGCTCCTGTTTTACCTGCGTCTTCTCCAGCAGTGAAGATTCCATCTCCGTTCCCGACGCGTTCGTCGTCTAGCCTTAAGGGATCCGTGGAGAAAAGGGCTCTCACTATTCGCCCTTTGCACTTCAAGATCCCTCCAGATTCGCCCAGGCCAAAGATCGCTGATTTCTTCTTGTTTCTTCCGGATGATCCTTCCGACGACGATTCGAGGACTAATCGTGATCAAGTGGAGGAGAATGATAGCGATCAAGATCCGATGATTCCCGACGACAAGACGATTCACGGTGAAAGCTTGCATTGCTCAAAGATCAACCGTGAACTCAAGCTTTTGGTGTGCAACTTCATTCCGCCTTGACATCGTCTAGCCTGACTCGATATCGAGTGAGTGTCACTCGATATCGACTGGGTCTTGTCTTGCCGGATTTTGTCTTGGGATATTTTTATTATATCTTTCTTTATTTTTATTTATTAGTTGTTGAATAAAAAGTGGGGAAATTGATATTTCCTTACTTATGACTATTTTTGGATATTTAGGTAGATGGGATATTTTTAATATTTATCTATATTTATTTTAATTTATTAGATAAATGAGAGAACTAGGGTTTCCTTTGCAAGAAACCACTCTCATTCACCATCAAACCCTATTTAAGTTGTATTTTCTTCTTCTTTTGTTTTCACGTTGAATTGAATAGAAGAGCGCTTGGCTAAGCGTTCTCTTCTTTGTTCAACCCTAACTACAATTTACAGTCATTCATCCACACCGTTCCCCTTCCTTCGTCCAAATTCATTTCAATTAGCAAATTTTAGGTCAAGCCGTCTGTGTTGACTTTCAATTTGCTAGGTTCCATTTGTTTCTACGTTGATTGAATTCCAATTCATTCAATTTCAATTGCAAAGTTCAGCCGCAAAAGTTGACTTGGAGTGCTGCTTTCAGCCGATCAAGGACAGTCCAGTATCGGAACTCGCTGGCCTCTCCACGTCAATTCAATCGGGATTTGTGAGGGCAACCGTCTTGGTGGCTAAGCGGATCGATATCTCTCAAGAACGGATTAAGATTCCCTTAAGACGTCGCAAGATCCGAACTATTCAAGTCGTTGGAGATTACAACGCATCAGCCGATACCTAGGACTACACCCGTTCATTGCTAACAACTTCAATGATGTCGGAGTTTGACAATGGAGAACACTGTGTTTCCCATGGGTTACAGATGCCGTCACGGGGGTCAGGATGCTTGAACACCGCCACGATTGAGGATGCCGTACCGAGATGGATACCGACACTACAATCCGACCTACAACGGCCTTTGACCTCTTCCTGAGTGAGGTGAGCCCAACCAACGAGTTGTGCTTCTTCATCACTTGATTGATAAGTCGCGCATAGCAAGAACCCTAGGGCACATACATACAATTGAGAATTTTGGAATTAGGTTAATTAATCTCCTAAGTTTTGTGCACCAAAGAAGTAAAATTAATGGTTTTCAAATGGAGTTCGATCTTAATAATCAATATATGAAGAAATACTTGATGCAATTAGGAGAAATAAGCACAAAGTTGGTTGCCAATCCCATTGTTACCGATCGGTCTCCAAGTTGCAATCGCAGTACATTGGAGAATCCCTACAATCGCACTACATTGGAGAAGCCCTTCAATCGGAGAGGCAGCGAAGCTTGGATCATCGTCGCCACTGCCGATCACCTCACCACACCCCACCGCCTTTGAATTGACGAATCCGACCAGCAACACCACCACATCCCACCGTCTTCGAAGCCGGCTAGAGCACCGAATCGTCAATTCAAATATTCAACACCACCACACCCCACCGCTTGGAAGCCGATCAGAAACACGATCACACACCACCGCGTCGCCTCAGCGCCGATTCTCTCTGAAGCTTTGGATTATTTAGGGATCTGTAGATTGAAATACAGGAGAGGGGAGAGGAAGGTGAGAGAGAGTCACGCGCCTACTTCCGGTTTTGGCTTTTTTTTTTACATAATTCATCCATTACGTGGCACTTTCTCATACCTCGATTCAATTTAGATCAACGACTCACAATTGTGCACAAGGTATACCCTAAGAGGTGTGCACAATTTATCCATCCCCTGTATATATATATATATGTATGTACATCTATATATGTATGTATGTACATCTATATATGTATGTATGTACATCTATATATGTATGTATGTACATCTATATATGTATGTATGTACATCTATATATGTATCTATGTACATCTATATATGTATGTATGTACATCTATATATGTATCTATGTACATCTATATATGTATCTATGTACATCTATATATATATATATATGTATCTATGTACATCTATATATATATATATGTACATATATATGTACATGTATATATGTACATATATATATGTATATATGTACATATATATATGTACATATGTACATATATATATGTACATATGTACATATATATATGTACAATATATGTACATATATATATGTACAATATATGTACATATATATATGTACAATATATGTACATGTATATATGTACAATATATGTACATGTATATATGTACAATATATGTACATGTATATATGTACAATATATGTACATGTATATATGTACAATATATGTACATGTATATATGTACAATATATGTACATGTATATATGTACAATATATGTACATGTATATATGTACAATATATGTACATGTATATATGTACAATATATGTACATGTATATATGTACAATATATGTACATGTATATATGTACAATATATGTACATGTACATATGTACATATATGTACATGTACATATGTACATATATGTACATGTACATATGTACATATATATATGTATATATGTACATATATATATGTATATATGTACATATATATATATATATATATATATATATGTATATATGTACATATATATATATATATGTATATATGTATATATATATATATGTATATATGTACATATATATATATATATGTATATATGTACATATATATATATATGTATATATGTACATATATATATATATATGTATATATGTACATATATATATATGTATATATGTACATATCTATATATATATATATATATATATATATATGTACATATCTATATATATATATATATATATATATATATATATATATATATATATATATATATATATATATATATATATATATATATATATATATATATATATATATATATATATATATATATATATATATATTGTATAGGGGTTGGTTCCGGGGTACTCACCCCTTATTGTGTATCAAGTACTCAAATCTAGGCCCTTGATTAAAGGAAATGGGTGGTTGAGATTAAAAGGTAATTTTACACTTTTTTTAATTGGAAAAATGGTGGGACCCACGTTTTTTTTTGACAACTTGCTGAATTGGGGGCGTGTGTGATGCACTCTCTTAACATTATTCGATGGTATATCTGGATTATTCGATCGTATCGACGGATTATGCGATGGTATATCTGGATTATTCGATCGTATCGACGGATTATGCGATGGCATATCTAGATTATTCAATCGTATCGACGGATTATGCGATGGTAACGATGAATTATTCTAATTGGGTACCACCTTGAAAACGCCCTAAACCACCTTGAAAACACCAATTATTCGATGATATATCTAGATTATTCGATCGTATCGACGGATTATGCGATTGTATTGATATATTATTCTAATCGGCTACCACCTTGAAAACACCATGTGGCTTGATTATTTGATAGTATCACCGGATTATTCGATGGTATAACTTAATTATTCGATGGTATTATAATATTATTCGGTTACTTATGTGATATTAACAAATAACTAAATATTATTCGATGATATCGCTAAATTATTCAATGATATCGCTAGATTATACGATGTTATCACATGATTATTCGACAGTATATATGCATTTTTTTAATATAACCGCCAACGTAGAAAAAACTTATCTCCTTAAACACAAAATCAGTTCATACAAATGAATAATTCAGCTCATACACCTGAATAATTCGATCATACAACTGAATATTTGAAGAACCAACGGACAATTAAGAAAATTGCAGGCAAAAATAAAATTGACATTCAACCTATTGAAATTGAAATTGCAAGACCAGCACTGCTCGAAGTATATATACACAAACGAAAGAGAGGACCGGATTAGGATTGAAATTGTAGGCAACATTCAACCCATTGAAATTGAAATTGCAAGCCAAGCATTGCTCGGAGTATATATACACAAACGAAAGAGAGGACAAGAGCAAATTAATTAATATATATACATATTGCCTCGCCGTCTCCGGAATCCAAAACGATTGAACTTAATCGCCGCCATATATACTCGGATCTAGAAGAGAGACCAAATTTGAGAAGAACACGAAAGCATACCTTCAAGAATCGGATGAATATAAGCTTCAATCATTGCAATAACTTTGAGATTGAGAAGGATTTGAGGAGAGGAACCAGATCTGGACATCAAATTCGTCGATCCGCCATGGGAGCAAGAAAAAGAAGCAACTGCTACGCTTGTATGAACCCAGATCTGGGCATCAAACGACGTCGATCCGCCCGCCGCCTTTACATCGTCGTCGTCGCCGCCATGGGAGCCAGAAGTCGCTTCGCCCCCATCGCCTCCGCCTTCGCCATGGGAGCCAGAGGTGCGCCCGTACGCCTCCGCCTCTGCAACCACCATCGTCGCCCCCACCACCACCTTCACCATCGCTAGAGTCGTCGCCTTCTTCACTCGCCATCGCCGTCGACGACCCCGATGTAGAGGCGGCGCCCTGGCCCCGAGTGTTTCCAACCTATAGCAGCCGACGATGTTCCCTTCGGGTGGGTGCAAAACGCCGTCGCCGGAGTCTACCGAGTTGCCATCCGCCTTCGCCATCGCCATCCGCCCACGCCATCGCCATCTCATCAACTATTCTCCATGGGAGCAAGAAAAAGAAGGAGGCGGCTATGTTTTGCAATTGGGGGCCAGTTGAAAAGAAGACCATTAGAGATTTAGGTTTTGTTGATTCTTTACACGCGCTTCACATGTTTGATAGGGTGAAATTGGGCTTAATTATCCACCTTTTTTAAAAAGCTATCAAGACACATGGCATTATCCTATCCTTCCATTTTCTATAGATCAATGGCCTAGATTTGAGTACTTGATACTCAATAAGAGGTGAGTACATACGATCCATACTCATATTGTATGTATATATATATATATATATATATATATATATATATATATATATATATATATATATATATATATATATATATGTATATATGTACATATATATATGGGACAAAGGCTTTGTCCCACATCGAAAATATGGAGTTAGAATGAGAAGGCATGTGGCTATATATATGTATCCCACTACTACATTTCTTCCACTTCACTTGTTTCCTACATTTCATACATTGGAAATTAAGTTGGAAATGAAGTTTGAGAAATATATTCTCATATTTTTTTCTCTTACATCACACAATGAAATTATTGTGGATGAAAGAATTAATATGGAGATATAATCTTCCTACATTTTTAACACTTGATATCAAAGTGATAAAATGTGTTGTGAAGATAAAATCTTTACGTATTATTTATTTATTTTAATAGTAATTTTTCTAAAATAATGTAACCTGCCGGGTCAACGGGTCAACGAGTCGACCCGAACCCGTCAACCCGTGAGATTTACGGATTAGGGTTCGGGTCGGCCAACCCTGACCATTGACCCGGCGGGTTCGACCCGTGGCCACGCCTAATTGGACCCCATGGCTTAAATATGGACAAGTAGTTTTTATTTTATTTATTTATAACGATTAAACCCACCTTTATAGTAAAATTTGATCATGTGACTCAATCGGTAAGAGTTATACACCAGCTAAATTAGTTGCTCCACTAATAGGAAATAAGATAAATCTTGAAATTTCACCAAAGAAAAGGGGCGGAGGCAAGAATCGAACTCAAAACCTTCTTACCCCTTTGCTCACACCTTGAATTTGTAAATAAAGAGCGGTCTTATTCGGTGTTCAAACCGAGGACCTTAAAGTATTACCCGTTAGTCCTTTTCAATGAACCATTCCGGAATGGTTAACAAATTTTCTAAATTAGAGAATGGACTAATTCTCACACGACTAGGCCACTCAGTGCAACGCTTTTCAGTTTCTCTTCAACGTTGAACACGTTCCGTTACCGGATTCGATAATCAATTGAAAATATCATCCATTCGTTGATTATCGACCTGTTAAAAAAAGGTGATTTTGGTAGAGGGCCTTTTTTGAATATTCAATTAGTCACCTAGCCCATAAATCAATTTAATTAGTTTTGCCCTAGCCCCTTCCCATTTGGGTGGGTTGGTCAACCGTTGACCGGTCAACGTTGACCAACCCATTTTGATGCCAACTTTTTTTTTTATGCCAACTTTTTTTAGTGATGCCATATTTTACCGTTTTGATGCCAAAATTTTACTATATTTTATTTTCACTTTGATGCCACTTTTTTATGTCAAATTTTTGATAATATTTTTTTTTACCGTGATGCCATATTTTTGATGATATTTTTTCAAAGTAGTATTTTTTGATGACATTTTTTTCTTTAATGTGATACAAATTTTTCAAAATGGCATCAATGGTCAACGTGACATTAGAGTAAACAAAAAATGTCATCAAAGTTTAAAAAAAGTGTCATCCAATAATTTAATTAGAAAAGTGGCATCAGAGTGAAAATAAAATGTAATAAAATTTTGGCATCAAAACGGTAAAATATGACATCACAAAAAATGTCATCAATGTTTTTAAAAAGTGGCATTAAAAAAAAGTCATCCAATCATTTCATTAGAAAAGTGACAATAAGGTGACAATATTTTGATTCCACGTTTTAAGCTCTTATGCCATCAATTATATAAAATTGTCACCACAAAAATGTTGGCATCAAAACGGTAAAATATGGAATAACTAAAAAAAAAAAAGTTGGCATCAAAAAAAAAAAAAAGTTGGCATAAAAAAAAAGAAGTTGGCATCAAAATGGGTTGACCGGTCAACGGTCAACGTTGACCATTGACCGTTTAAGAGGGCTAAGCAAGCTAAAAAAACAATTAATGGGCTAAGCATACTAAAAAAACAATTAATGGGCCTATCTAGCTAACCAAATATGCTTAAAGGTCCATTTGAACAAAATCCATCTTAAAAAAATCACACCACCTATTATTTTAATGCAATAATAAAGATGATAGATATATTGGATCAAAATTTTCCAATCTTTACCACCAAAATAATATTTTTCCTCTCCTTCCCTGGAAGCCAAAATGACCATGTATTTCGAGCCCTTCAGCTTCATTCTTGACCAACTCACTACTTTCATGGAAAATGAGTTCAAAATATTATCCATGGACAAACAAAGTGCTCTTGATAGCTTAAGAAAAGAGTTGCAGATGTTGGAGAGCTATCTGATGGATGTTGATGAAATCGAATGGAGAGCAACCGTGAGCCATGTGTTAGCTACGCAACTCCAGCACCTAAGGGAGATCGCCCTCGACGTTGAAGACTTGCTTGACATGTTCTACCAAGAGGCCGAAGAAAGGAGGGAAGGAAGCTTGTGGAAGAAGTTGAAGCTATTTGTATCTAGCTCAAACCCTCTTGTTCAAACACATCAAGTGATAGAGAGGGCTGAAAAGCTCAAACAAGAATTGAAAGAAGCCATCAATAGGCCAAAAGGATATCGGCTTCCAAGCCATCTTGTCTGAGTAAACCGTAGGCAGAGGCCTCGAACTTACTCATATACGACTAATGATGAGTTCATCATCGGCTTGGAGGAAGATGTTAGGAGTCTTGTTGCCAAATTGGTTGGTAAAGAAAGCGATCTTATAACTACTTTGGCAATTGTAGGCATGGGTGGATCCGGGAAAACTACCCTTGCAAGAAAGCTTTACAACAATAAAGAGATTTGGGAGTGGTTTGCTAGTCGTGCTTGGGTTTGCATATCTCAAGAATGGAGTACTCCCCAGCTCCTAGGCGAGATATGTGTACATATTGGCATTCAACTTCAATCTGGAGGTGAAACATCATTCCCTTTTCACAAGCTTCGCGAGTTCCTCATGAGGCGTTCTTGTTTCATAGTTCTTGATGATGTGTGGAGAGTGGAAGCTCTACAAGAATTACTGCCTATATTGTTGCCAACAAATAGCACAAGTAGTGGTAGAATCTTGATTACGACTCGCAATAGGAAAGTGGTTAACTTTCCTGTCTTAGATGGTTTGCACATCCACGAAACTCGCTGCCTCACCCCAAATGAAAGTTGGGAATTTTTTTCCAATATTATTTGCAAGAA
The DNA here is from genome assembly GCA_037127255.1 of Persicaria tinctoria. Taxonomy (NCBI): domain Eukaryota; kingdom Viridiplantae; phylum Streptophyta; class Magnoliopsida; order Caryophyllales; family Polygonaceae; genus Persicaria; species Persicaria tinctoria. Next base: position 48,640,778 of record JBANSL010000006.1, on the reverse strand, counting down.
TTGGCAAGGAGTCTGCAAATTTGAAGAGGCATCCAACTTTGCGCGGATAGGAAAGAAAATCTTACAAAAATGCAATGGGTTACCGCTTGCAATAGTTACAGTTTCTGGCCTCTTGAGCACAAAGAACAATGTACTAGATTGGGAAAGTGTTAATAATGATGTGATGCTGAGGATAATGAAGCACAACAATGGTTCTCATGATTATGAGGCAATGGGAGAAATTTTGGAGCTAAGCTATTTGGATTTGCCTTACTACTTGAAGTCGTGCTTTCTTTATTTGGGCATTTTTCAGGAAGATATTCGGATATATGTGGATCAATTGACCCAGTTATGGATTGCATAAGGGTTTGTAAAATCAAATCTATGCAATGAAAGCGAGACACTTGAGGATCTAGCTAGGGATTTCCTCGATGAGTTGATCCAAAGATGTATGGTCCAAGTTGATGGTAGGGACTATGAAGGAAAAACTCAAACTATTCAGATTCATGATTTGATGAGAGATTTCTGTGTAAGGAAGACAAAGGATTAGAGCTTCTTCGACGTATCACCTTCATCAGTATCAGATTCAACCTCTATGATGCATATGTCTCACCGAGCTGTCATTCATAAAGGGTAAGATTTTCTATTCTCAACTACTACAGTATATTCAGTTTTAGCTTTCCATATATGCCTACTCCATAAAATTTATGCTTCATTATACACTTATTGTCAATTATTTCTTCAATTTGCTTTAATTCATACTTTATTGCTTACATTGAATTTCAACCCATGCCAGCACCTAGAAAGAGTGTTTTTTTTGCTGTTGATCTTTAAGCTTAATCAATTTTTATTTACACATCTTTGATCTATACAAAGTTGATAAAAATAAAAGAAGAAAGGCCAAACTAGTAAAGTCAAGATTCATATATTCTTTACAAAGAAAATACACATTTTTTTCCATGTAAAATGAGTTGAAAATATTAAATCACTGAGTCTAACATTGCTAATGTTTTGGATCCTTATTAAGTTGTGTAGAACACATAGTGTGTTGCAAGATCGTTAAATGATTTATATACATTCTCTAATTGAAAATTAAGCTGGTACTGAATTTGGAGGATGTGTTAAATTTTCGCAGGAAATCGTTTTCTACATACAATCCTAATCTCAGGTCTTTTATTGGCTATGAAGACCGTGGTGGAGGAATAAAAAAGTTAGATTTCCCTTATGAGAAGATGAAGTTTCTCTGAGTATTGCATCTCGTAAAGGTTGATTTGGGAGACTCGGCAGAGGGAATAGGAAACTTGCCTCTCTTAAGATATTTGAAAATTGAGAGGTGCCATGGAATCAAGAAACTTATGCAATCTACTGTAACATTAAAAAACCTGTTGAGCTATGTATACACTGGAAGTCGAGGCCAAAGTTTACCAAACAATGTGGTCGGTAGCATGGAGCATCTTAGACATCTTTCTTTATCTTGTGATGGTGCAAGCACTGGAGAAACATTAGGAGTTGACAAATCAAGAAACTTGCAAGTTTTGAAAGCATTAGCCGGTGATTGGTTAGCTAAAGAGCTGTATTTTGTTACCGTTGGTCTACAAGAATTGCATTTAACAACTATACACAGCCAAGAACAGTTGGAAGTAGTATCTCTGACGAGACCGTACAAGAAAAAGTATGTGGCCTCCCACGTCCCCATGGGGGTATGCTTTGGATTTCCTTTTATGGAAATTGGGTAACACAGACTTACCTGAAGCCCTTCCCCCCCCGGTCGACCACCCGATCGGGGCGACAAAATAGGGGGAAAAAGACCTTTACCTGAGCCGCTTAACTTAAAGGAAATAAGGACGGTCTTACCCACTACCTGGGATCCCCACAGGTTATGGGGGTCCCACGGCTGGAGCCGCCGAGTCTTTCTGGAAGGCTCGCATCTTTACTTGTCCGGGTTCATCAAATGACCCAATGGTAAAGGAGATATGCTCGTTAAATACAGTAGAAGTTGAGGGTGAAATAAATCCATGATGCTCCCTGGCCCCTTGGACCGACATCCGACTACCTATCCTGGTTATTTATGTTGGTCTTCTCTCTTAAGGCGTCCGCGGACGTGTGGTCAGGATGTGAGTCAAGGTGGGAACCTCGACGTGGCTGTTTCCCTTTCAACCCCTCTGGAACCAGCGTCTCCTCTCTTGTTTTTTTTTCCAAAAAAGTCATTTTCTTTAGCTTCCTTTCTCCCTTTTATAGTACATCTCCTCGTCTATCAAACATGGGAGATGTACCTCTCCTTTCGACCATTTGTCGATGTCGCATCGCCATGTGTCTAGGGGAGGAGGTGCACTTGGATGGGGGGCATGAGCGCCACCTGTCCATTCGAGCGCCACCTGTCCCATTAGTGCATGCGTTCTTCGTCCGCGGATCAAAGGCGGTTATATTTGTTCTTTGGAGTCTATTTCCACTTAACCTTTTGAGCCCTCTTTAATTGTTTATTTAATTACGTTATCTTTTGGGCGTCATCACAGCTCCTCGGGCCGTGGGGGAACCTGATAGGTTTTACCGCGGTTCGAAAACCTCCTTCACAATTTGTAGTTCTTTTAGGGCGAAAAGATAAGGAAGATAGGAACGTTGGGCTTCTCAGGGCCCAAATGGGTTTTTATGGGCCGGTAATTTTCGGCCCATTCGTTCGATTGATGGGGGCTATGCTTTTGACACGTGGCCTGAGATAGGAGGTGAAAAGTCCTGGACCATGGTGCCTATAAATAGGGGTTCTGATTCCTCTTTTATTTTTACCGTTCTCCGTTTTTACAGACCTTCAACTTGGACATCTTCGAGGTAAATCTTGACTTTATTTTCTTTTCTTTCCGCGTCTTAGTTTCTGTTTTGATTCTAGTCTTCTTTTCTCCCTCTTTCCTCTCTCGGGACGTGGTTAGTGCGTGGGCAATCGTCTGGGTTTACATTGGCTGCTGCTGGTCCTTAGGCCTCTTTCTCCTTTGTTACTTCTCTCTCACCCGGCTCGATTATCCTCATTATGTCAACTTCTACAAGTAGTTCGGGGAGTGTGCAAGCTTTGGTCAGACCTCCGTCTTCCCGACGTCCTGGGGGAAAGCTCCTGATGGGTGAGATAGAGGTTCTCGAGAACGTCATTTTCCGGCAACCCAAAGATCTCGAGGATCCCTCTTTTTATGCTTCTCCGGGGCGCGAACGTGATGAAGACTCTTCCCCGGTTGACTCTGCGTCTTCGCGGTCGGGTGTCGGGGCTTCATCATCGGGGTCTGACTCAATACTGGAGTCGCCTGAGTCTCAGCACTCTTACAAAGAGTGGGATTCTCGTACTGATTTGCCCTCTTGCCCGATTTTTATGCCAAAAGAACATCGTTCGTCATCCGTGTTGGGGGATTTTTGTCCGATTCTGTATAACGAGAAAGTACTAGTAACTTGTCCTTTCAGGGGGGATTTTCAGCCTTCCGTTGCGGGCCTGATACCCGTAGTTTTACCTTAGCGGATGATTCCTATAGCTCCACCGAACGCCCAGAGCCGCGGTGGGGGAACATTCACGACCTTAGAGGATTTGAACGTAATCGCCCGCGTCTTTCCCTGGCCAGATGGGGTTGCGCTGTGTCTGCCGGCCGAGGGGGGAGGAAGCCTGGATGCCTACCCTGGTTGTCTAGTGGTGTATATTGAGAGCTTGGTCCAAGGATTTCGGCTCCCTTTGCCCAATCGGTTTAAACGTTATCTGAAAGCATGTGGCTTGAGCCCTGCCCAACTGGTCCCGAATAGCTGAATTTTCTTGACTTCATTTGTGATGCGTTGTCTGGTGATCGGGGTCCAGCCTTCTCTTGGACTTCTGAGCAATATGCTTACCTTGGGCCATGGGGGTATCCACAAAAACCTTTACCAGGCTAAGCTCAACGTCCCTATTGTGGATCGAAACACCAGCAAACCGGAATGGCGGCATAAGTGGTTTTTGGTCCGAGATCCCTCGCGTAGGATTTTAAATTTTCATACAGAGCAGAAGTTTGCCATGGAGATCGAGCAGAAGCTTAAGGAGATCGAGCAGAAACCGGAATCGCGACATAAGCTGTTTCTGACCTTAAGGAGATCGAGCAGAAGTTTGCCGTGGAGACAAAACCGTCATGGAAAGATATGGTTTTCCCCTTGCGGCTGGAGATGGATGGCTTAAGTCTTCCTCATCCGCGCATAGGTTGTAGCTCATCTCGGGGGGGGGGGGGGTGCCCTTGCTTTTGTCTTATCCATAGTATTTTTTCGATTCGGGTTTTAATCATCTTTGATTTTTGTGGTTTTTCTTAGGTGTTGCGGAGCTAAAAACCATGGTGGACGCGGCTAAGATGTCTTCGGCCCCCCCCTTCTTCCACCAAGAGGAAAATTCCAACTGACGTGACGAGGGCCTTGAAACGCCCCAAAACTTCAGCCTCAAAAACCAAAGGAAAGGTGGTGGTGAAAGAGAAAACTGTTGTTGTGACTTCCTCTTCTCCGGTTGCTCCGGCGGAACCTGAGCCCTCTATCATACTGAATGATTCTTCCCCGGTCACTGAGGCCAAGTACCTACCTCTTGTCTCTCCTACAGAGCGTCGAGTTATGCCCCTGGTGAGGCGGGAACTTCCAAACCGCCGCCGAAGAAAAAAAAACCGCGTTCATACCCAGCGTGGGAAGGTGTGAGCTGGGAGGTACCAGTTTTTCACGTGGATTCCAATGGTCGGCCCGCGTACCGGATGCCCGGTTTCCACTCTAAAACTCTCGAACAGTTGGCCTTTTCCCCCGAACTCGGGAAAACGAAGTTACGGTACCTGGACCATCTTACTGACGAGCAATTCACACTAGAACAAGAGCGCTGGTGCAACTGGGTAAGTGAGTCGTGTATTATACCTCTTATCCATTTGATTCTTTGATGTGTTCTCGATCCTCATAATGCTTTCTGCGACTAGGGTCATGTTTTCACTCATAGCGGCTGGGGTCGATATCTTCGCTTGGGCCAGCATGCTCATGAACTAGAAGAGAAACTGGAGCAGTTGGAAGGGAAACTCTCGGAAGCTGAGACACCAAGGAAGGAGGTTGAGTCTCTTCGTTCGCGGGTGAAGGAAAAAGATGAGATTATATCCGTCGAGAAGGCGAAAAGTAGCAAGCTAGCAGAGGATGTGGAGACGCTGCGCGCTCAACTTGAGTCTTCTCAACAGGCGATGGTTACCCTGCAAACTGACTCCGAGGCCCAGAAGAAGAAGTTTGAGGCCCAGAAGCAGGAGTTTGAGGCCCGGAAAAAGGAGTTTGAGGAATAGCTGCTGATAGCAAACGAGGCGAGGAGTAAGGGGGTCGTGGAAGCCAACCGTCGTATGATTGATTTGGAACGATATCAATCTTGTACGGACGGTGATATCGTTCTGTCTTGGTTGGACGTTCCGCACAATCGTACCAAGTTAGTGGACGATTGGTTGAAGACTCCGACTGGTTTGGAATTCATGAAAAGCGCGGTTCCTGAGTGGTTGAACGAAGAGGCTGGGCAAGAGTTCATCCAAGACCGGTACATGGATTGCTTCTATATAGGGATGAAGTCCGGGATATATCAAAGCGTGAAGAAATCTGCGGAAAACCAGGGTGTTCCTCTTCAGTCATTCTCCCCTAGTGAGGATCGGGAAGATTGGGGTCTGGTGGATGACGACAACGTGGATTTCTCTGGTTATGGATTGTAGACATTCGTTCCCACCATCTCGGACGGTTCTTTGTTTTAAACAACCTTTGATACTTTGTTAGGTGTTTATTTTCGGATTATGTAAGTTTTTATTTTTTGCGGAAGGCCAACGCTGGGAAACTCGGTTCGCGGTTTTTTGAATTGGGTTTTGCCCCATGTTTCGCGGATGGTCCGCGTCAGGGAACTCAGGTCGCGGCGCTTATTAATAGTATTTCTTTCAGTATCTTTTTGGGTGACAAAAAGATTCGGAAACCTCGTCACCCGGGCGTCTGACATTTTTCATTCAATATTTTTATTTATACAAGCTTCCTTTTTCGACAAACTAAGCATTTAGTAAGAAGCACTTCTTCCTTAGGAAGTGTCATCACTACCTTCACCTTCAGAGGTGTTTTCTCCTGAAGGTACATAGCTGGCTTTGAAACGTGAGTCGCCTAGATATTTGAATATGACGGCCCCTCCCACGTGGACATTCCTTGATCTGGTGAATGCACTCCATCCTTGGGTGAGCCAGAGCACCCCTGCTTCGTCTCTCTCCACTAGGACGCGTATGCCCCTCCTTCCAGGCCCATTGGTTAGGATTATTCTTTCAACACCGGGTAGCCCGTACTCCTCTTCGAAGAACTCTGGAAGAGGCTATGGTGGTTTGGAGGAAAAGATTAATCGTGAGTAGGAAACTAGAAAGTTTAACCGGAGAGGTTTAAAGGGGCATTACCGTTCTTTGCAAGAGAGAAGCATTCTGGATCCATCGGAGGAAATCCCTTGAGCGGCCTCCACCTGCTGCCATGTTATCTCTGGATTTTTTTTGGTTTATATTTGTCTGATAGAAAGTGTTTCACGGGGACTTTTGGGTCCTTGGCTTTTATAGAGAAACCGTTGGCCATTGTTCCCTTACTTGCTTGATCATTTTATTTAATATTCGCATTGTTTGAGTATCTTTCCGAATCGTTCTTTCCCCAGGTCTCTAGGGAAGGAAAATTGGTCAGTAAAGGAGAAACAACTTTATTGATTTTTTCCTTTTAACCGAGAAAAAGAAAAGGGAAAACTTTTATTCATTCTCAAGTACATCGGGAGTCGTGGGCTCACTCTTTACGTTTTGGCGCCTTAACACTCTTAGGGGCTCTTGGGGGCTTCTAGTGGGCCTTGGATTTGGGCGAGCCCGTGCTTGTCGGGCCGAACTTCTTTTGGCGATCGAGGGTCGGATCTGGGTAGGACACATGTACCTCAAAGTGGGACTCCCCTTCATAGACAAAGAGGAGCGAGCATACCAGGACTACTCGATTAGAGAAAACGAAGTCCGGCCATCCTTCGGTAAACCAGTAGGCCCCGTCCGCGTCCTTTTCACCATCGACTTCGAAATCCTGACAAGCGGTTGACCAAAGGTAGACGAGCTGGTGTGTTTCATCTCCGAGTTGCTCGTACATTTGGGGCAACTGTAACGTCTGCGAGTGTACCTCCTTGGTGATGAACCGGTAGAATGCTCGAGTGTTTTCGGAGGTCATGTCGGAGTCCCTCCGAAGGGGGTATTTTCAATCTTTAAGAGTTCTGGTTTCGACATTTTCTTTCTTCTCTATTTATGGTCCTTTACTCGTTAGGACTGTCTGCGGCCAAGTGGTTTTTGGGGTTGGTGGCCCTTATCATACGTGGGAGTTCCTAGCAACCCACGTTCTCTTCTTTTAGTAGAAAGGGATCCACGTGATCAGGAGGGACTTAGAACATACTTCCCGTGTTTTTGAAAGAGAAGAGACCGCTACATGTGGGGCACAGAAAAACGCTGCCTCTGCTCGTGATTGGGACTGATTTTTGATGTGACTAGGAGTGGTAATGAAGGAGGAGTGCTTCTCTTAGAACAGACAAGGGAGGATCCTTTCTCAAATTGTTGAAGGTAAGCGAAGAGTGATCTTCGTAGTTTGGGCCTTTTGATCGACCACGGAAACCTCGTATAAAACCGTTCATTTTACTTTGGTGGTTCAGAGGGTGGCTTTGGGCCGCCCGTGGTTACTTCAATAGTTATTAGCTGCAGGGGTTTACGGTTGTTTTTGGGTACGCGATCATATTTTCGTGACTTCCATCCGTACCAAGAAACAAGGATCTTTTATTATTCATCGGAGGTAACAGGAACAACGATTTTTCAAAGACTCGATTCCCCCAAACCCGGAATATTTAAACTTAGAGAGGGTACATGTTATAGGGGACACGGATTTAGAAATTTCTCATCTCGACATTCCTCCGCTGTCGGGATTGATCACGTCGACTTCGAAGATGGAGTCCCCCATGTAGGCGAAAATCAGGGCCGACCCTATAGTAACTCAGTTTGCCTGAACGAAGTGGTGCCACCCCTGGGTTAACCAGAAAAGGCCATCGCTGTCCTTTTCCACTTTCACCTCGTGTTCTTGATTGGAGCGGGACCAAAGCCTGGCTTGGGATTGCGTGTCCTCGTCTATCAGGACATACACGAGCGGGAGTCGGAGCATTTGAAGCTGTTCCTCCCTCATGATGACTTGACAGAACGTCCTGGGTGGTGCCCCTGGATTCATCTCGTCGATAAGGGGTGTTTGATTCCCTGAGTCGCCGAGGCTTATTTTATACTTAAGGGGTCGAGCCTTAATCTCGATCTCACCGCCCCCTTGAGAGAAAAGTTAGGTTTTTCTCTTCTCATTTTTTAATTTTTCTTTGAATTTCGATAGTTTAAAAGAGGTTCACGGGCCTTTTTCTCTCTTTTCTTTCGTCCCTTCTTTTCACGGTAGTAGGCTTTGATCTGCACGAAGCGTCCCTTTCTGATGTCCATCTGTCCGTCATGCTTAGCCTGGGGCAGTGATATCCTGACCGTTCTCGGGTTTCGCCCGGGTCTCTTTTCAGTGTTTCAGGTTATCGAGGCGGAGCCTGTGCAGCCCGTGACCCTTGAGGATCCCCTATTAAAATCGGGGTTCCCTGAACTTTTTATTTTTGCAAAGAGGATCTATCTAAAATGTCGTCCTCAAACTACACGACATGGGCCTTTTTCCGTTCTCTGGATTTCCCGGAGCAGATGTATCGCTTGGTACGTCGTAATCGTGGTTTTAATGTTTTTGTTGATTTTTCTTGAGTGAGCTTATCTTTATTTGTTTAGTTGATGTATCTAAACAACGGTTGCCTATCCGTTTTGAAATTGAATACGACCCGGATCTCCCCGGGCGCGTTCTACTATCGTCGAGGATCCTCCGGAAATTCCCCGTGATGGTGTACCGGGGTGATTATCGGACGCCTTTCTTGGGACAGGGGTGGAATCCCTTCGCTTGTACGCATGGCGTCGATATAGGGTCCGCCATCACCTTTCTGCACAAGGGGAACACACGATTCAAGGTTCATATTTTGTCCGCAGATGGCAACGAGGTCGATGCTGAGTGGCAAGAGCCTCATCCTGAGGGTCCTCCCCCCAATGGAACTCGTCTATGTGTTGACCGGACTCGTTTGGTTTCGGATCATCCCCGGGACACTCCTTGAGTTGATCTTGTGTTTCTTTGAACTACCTTGTCTATCTTGCTTGGTTTAGCCTTTTTGGACCTTCTGCGTGTGTTGCTTTTTTTTTTTCATCACGGGGTTACCCCTCTTTGAATTTCAATAATTCTTCTTTTGGTGATGTTTTGCGGTTTGGTCGGGTCCAAGGTTTGGGTCCCTGGACCCAATGCATCCATCAGGTTACCGACGTGCATCAGGCTCCAGTGTTATGGGATTAATCATTAATCTAGGAGCCTAATGCGTCCTCCAGATGTCCGACTCGGAGCAAGCTCCCGCGTCATAGGACTAAGCGTTAATCTGGGAGCCCTACTGCGTCCACCAGATATCCGATGCGGAGCAAGCTACAACGTCATAGGAGTAAGTGTCAATCTGGGAGCCCAATGCGTCCACCAGATGTCCGACGCGGAGCAAGCTCCTGCGTCATAGGACTAAGTGTTAATCTGGGAGCCCAATGCGTCCACCAGATGTCCGTCGCGGAGCAAGCTCCAGCGTCATAGGACTAAGTGTCAATCTAGGAGCCCAATGCGTCCAACAGATGTCCGACGCGGAGCAAGCTCCAGCGTCATAGGACTAAGTGTTAATCTGGGAGCCCAATGCGTCCACCAGATGTCCGACGTGGGCAAGCTCCAGCGTCATAGGACTAAGTGTTAATCTTGGAGCCCAATGCGTCCACCAGATGTCCGACGCGGAGCAAGCTCTAGCGTCATAGGACTAAATGTCAATATGGGAGCCCAATGCGTCCACCAGATGTCCGACGCGGAGCAAGCTCCATCGTCATAGGACTAAGTGTCAATCTGGGAGCCCAATGCGTCCACCAGATGTCCGACGTGGAGCAAGCTCCAGCGTCATAAGACTAAGTGTCAATCTGGGAGCCCAATGCGTCCACCATATGTCTGACGCGGAGCAAGCTCCTGCGCCATAGGACTAAGTGTTAGTCCGGGAGCCCAATGCGTCCACCAGATGTCCGTCGCGGAGAAAGCTCCTGCGTCATAGGACTAAGTATCAATCTGGGAGCCCAATGCGTCCACCAGATGTCCGACGCGGAGCAAGCTCCAGCGTCATAGGACTAAGTGTTAATCTGGGAGCCCAATGCGTCCACCAGATGTCCGACGCGGAGCAAGCTCCAGCGTCATAGGACTAAGTGTTAATCTGGGAGCCCAATGCGTCCACCAGATGTCCGACGCGGAGCAAGCTCCAGCGTCATAGGGCTGAAAGTTGTAGAAGAATACATAAAGCACCCACTAACCGCTTTGATTTATTTACTGATAGCGGGGGTGATTGGATAAACTTCGAAAAAACTTAGAGATTACACATAGTATTTCTTTAGGTATTCTGCATTCCACGTCTTCTGAAGAACAACACCTTCGGGGGTTTGTAACTTGTATGCTCCGACGTGAATGCATTCAACAACTACATATGGCCCTTCCCATTTGGCGTCCAACTTTCCTCCCGCTAGGGCCAGGCGGAGGACTAGGTTTCCTTTTTCAAATCGTCGCTCTTGGAGATGATGGTCCCTGTGCCTTTGTGTTTTTCTTTTGTACTCCCGAGCCTTAATTTTTGCGACCATCCGCCTTTCTTCTCAAAGGTGCATCTCGACTTCCAGAGCCTCATTATTGGCCTTGGATTCGTAAGCCAAGACCCGTGCAGAAGGGATCAGCCATTCGACTGGGATGACTGCGTTCGTCCCAAATACCAAGGAAAATGGCGATTCCCTGGTTGGAGTTTTTAGTGAGGTCCGGTATGACCAGAGCACTAGTGGAAGGAGCTCCGCCCATCGGCCTTTGGAGGTTTTTCCTAACTTCTTCTTGATACCTTCCAAGATTTGGCGATTCGTAGTCTCTGCTTGTTCGTTCGTTTGTGGGTGAGCCACTGACGAGAATTTCAATTTTATTCCGAGACCCTCACAAAAATCTCTAATGTTTTCACGGTTGAACTGAGTTCCATGGTCCGTGATGATGGCTTCAGGGACTCCGAACCGGCACACTAGGTTTTTCCACAAGAACTTTCTAACCTTCTACGCGGTGATCAAGCCCATCGCCTCCGCTTCCACCCATTTGGTGAAATAGTCCACCAAGACCAGGACGTATTTTAGCTGTCCGGGGGCTGTGGGAAAGGGACCCAGAATGTCCATTCCCCACAAGGCGAAAGGGAAGGCCCCATAGATGCTTTGAAGCGGTTCGGCGGGCACATTCTTCACGTTTCCGTGCTTTTGACATGCTTCGCAACTGCGCACAAAACTCTGCACATCTGCTCTGATAGTGGGCCAATAGTACCCCAACCTCAAAACTTTGGAAGGTAGGGCCCTCCATCCTTTGTGAAGAGCACAGATTCCCGCATGCAATTCTTTTGCAATGACATGTCCTTCCCCGCTGGATACACACAATAGATCTGGGAAGTTGAAACCTTTCTTATATAGTCTTCCTTCGCGGATTACAAATCGGGCCGCTCTGCTTTTCAACTTCTTAGCCTCTATTCTCTCTGGCGGAAGGATCCCCTTGCCTAGATATTCAGTGATCGGTGTCCGCCAGTCTTCGGGTCCCTCGGTTTGGACAAAGTATACCTCTTGCAAAAGTCTTCGCCGATCCTTCCTTTCGAAATCAAATTTCTCCTCCACGTTTGACGGCATGGCAGCCCCCACTCGGGCCAACAAATCGGCTTGTTCATTATCTTCTCTAGGGATGGATTCTATGGTAAAGTGCAAAAAGGCCTTTCTCAGAGCGTTTACCTTTCGCAGGTAATCTGGCAACAATCCCGTCCTAGGCTCATACTCTCCTTATGTCTGCCTTGCGACAATCTCGGAATGAGTGTATACGGTGATAGCCCGAGCCCCGCGGGTCAGGGCTAACTCCAGCCCTGCTATCAAAGCTTCATACTCCACCTCGTTGTTGGTGGCTTGCAAATTCAGCTGGTGAGCAAAAAAGAATTGGTCCCCCCCCAGGGGTGGTTAGTACAATTCCTGCTCCGCATCCATCCACGTTGACAGCCCCGTCGACCTTTATTGACCAGCCTTTCTGTAAATCGCTGTCTTCGTCTTCAAAACTGGTTTCGCAGATAAAATCGGCTAAAACTTGAGCTAACGCCGCTTTACGCGGGATGTATGCTATCTCGAACTCCGAAAGTTCAATGGACCATTTCGTCATTCGTCCTGAGAGGCCTGGGAGTGAAGAATCTACCTCAATGGTAAATATGTCAAGACTTCAATTCGATGATCCTGGAAATACGAACGAAGCCTCCTGGCCGCGAATATCAGACTAAGGATTACCTTCTCAACCGGCTCATATCTAGTTTCGGCGTCCTGTAATACCCTGCTCACATAATAAACCGGGTATCTTCCTTCTCTGGTGAGAACTGCGCTGATGGTGGTTGCCTTTACTGCGAGGTAGATCTGTAAGTTTTCAGACTTTTGTGGCTGCTGGAGAGTCGGCACGTACTGCAGAAAAACTTTCAATTCATCGAAAGCTTGCTGGAGTTCAGGCGTCCACTGTATCGGTCCCTTTTTCTTTAATAATGCGAAGAAAGGTAAAGACCTATCTGCCAAGCAGGAACAGAAACGTCCCAGGTAATTGACCGCACCGTTTAACGACTGCACCTCTTTGATAGTCCGTGGAGGACGTAGTTCTTGTATTGCTGCTATCTTTGCCGGGTTCACATCTATTCCTCTCTGGCTGACCATGAAACCCAGAAATTTTCCAGAATCGACCCCGAAGAAATTCAGTCCTCCCTGCCTCAGCGAATCGAAAGTCTCATGTAGGTCTACTGCATGATTTTCTGCCTTCTTGCTTCTAACTACAATGTCGTCTACATAGATGGACACATTCCTGGTCAGCTGATCGCGGAATATAGTGTCTACAGTTCTCTGGAATGTGGCTCCGGCATTCCTTAAACCAAAAGGCATGACTTTGTAACGGAAAATCCCCTGATTGGTGATGAAAGTGGTGGCTCTTTGGTCCAGTGGGTCTAGTTTGATCTGATTATACCCGGAGTACGCATCTAGGAAACTCAGAGCTTTGTTTCCGGCAGTGATGTCCACCAACTCATCTATCGAGGGCAGCGGGTAACTATCTTTAGGGAAAGCCTTGTTTAAATCCAAGAAGTCGACACACATTCTCCATTTCCCGTTAGCTTTCTTGACCAGAACCACATTCGAAAGCCAATCCGAATCTTCTGCTTCTTCAATGAACCCGGCCTCAAGCAACTTTTCTATTTCTTCTTTCGCCGCTCGGGACTTCTCCGGGGCAATCTTTCTCTTCTTTTGGGCCACCGGTCGCACATCATGATGGATTCTGAGGGTATGGATCGCAATGGAGGTGGGGACACCCAAGAGATCTTTTGGGGACCATGCGAACACGTCCCGCGACTGCCGGATAGTTTCTAGGACCCGTTCCTTTTCCTCCGTTCCGAGGGGTTGGCCCATGTAAATTCTTTCCTCTACATTGGAAAACGGCTGGTGGACGGTTCTCAAATCTGCGGTTGGAACCTCCCCCTCGGATGGCCGGACCTCGAGTTCGGCTTCTGATGCAATCCCATCAGTTACACTTGCTGCTTCATTCTCTGGTGAAGGGTTTCCCTCGGCGTTCTTGGCCTCGCTTTGAGCAGTATCCTCGAGACACATGACCTCCTTCTTTTTCTTCAGGGAAGTCACATAACAACTCCGGCTTTCCGGTTGTTGGCCGCACACCTCCCCCGTTTCACCCCCGGGGACCGGGAACTTTGCTTTGAAATGATAGATCGACACAACCATCTGAAATTTATAGAGTGAAATCCTCCCTAGGAGTGCGTTGTAAGTGGTCGGAATTCGGACCACCGTGAAGGTGATGTTTTCCATTCTTCGGCGAGGGGAGGTGCCCAGAACCACCGTGAGCTCGATGGTGCTCGCCACTTGCACCTCATCCCCTGAAAAGGTGATCAACGTGCCATGATAAGGCCTTAAAGCTGTCGCTGACACGCCTAACTGGGAGAAAGCTTCCCATGAAAGTATGTCCACTGATGACCCTGTGTCTATGAAAACCCTCTTCACCGTTTTTGTGGCAATCTGTGCGTGGATCACCAGCGGATCAGCGTGGGGCATGCGGACCTCATCCGCGCCGGTCGAGGTGAAAATGATCTCTGGATGTGGTTGTAAGGCGATCTTTTGGCTTGCAGTTGATGGAGGCTGCCTTACCTCCCTCTCATAATTCTTTCTCTCTTGCCGACTGATTCCAGAGATCGATGGTCCCCCCGCTAGAGTGTCAATGAAACCTTCTGGATCCGGGATTCGGTTGACCCGCGATCCTTCTGGGCGATCTTCGTGGCATGGTGCCTGATTGACCGACACTTGTGTAGGCTGACCCTGCCCTCTTCGACCACCCCTCCACCAACGTCCCCTCCCTCTGCCCCTGTTCACTGGGGGGTAACGCTGTTGCTCATCCCTCCCCCGAGGGTTTTCGAATCGTGAAGCCCGGCGGTGACTTCCTCTATCATCCGCGTGCCCCCTATCGTTGTGATTCTGAGCCTGCTGGTGACGTTGGGGGTTGTCGCGATGCTCATTCGTCCTTGCCGGAGAGGCTGGTTCCCTCTTATGGTGTATTTCTTGGTTATAGCCTTGATACATGGCGTCTGGATTCTCTCTCTCACGGTTGAAGTGGACCTCGTCCTGTCGAGACGCGTGTACTTTGCCCGCGGAGTAATTCCTCCTTGGTTTCGCCGCTGCTTTATCCTTCCGAAACTTTCCCGCTATCTTCCCTAGGAAACCTCGTGGGCCCTCATTAGCCCTTGAGCTAGAGGCCGCGGCTTCCTCTGCCTCGGCGTGGGCCCCCATTTGGGCCGACACCAAGTTCTTTAACGTGTCATAGTCTTTTGGCTTTTTTCTGAAAAGCCGAGTCTTGAAACCGCCTTCCGCTATGTTCCCCATCAGGATTATAACCACGGACTCGTGATTAAAGTTGGGAATTTGAACTACCACAGAGGTAAAACGGGCGAAGAATTGCCCCAGAGTCTCGTTTTGTCCTTGCCTGATCGAGTTGAGCTCCAACATGGGACTTGAAGACCTGGGAAAGCTGGATGAAACTAGCGATCGAGTTCTGCGGTAGGTTGGTGAACCAAGTTAGGGCGATGCCGGTCAGAGTTGATGGGAACGTTCGGCACAACATTGCATCGTTATACTCATTGATCCCCATTGCGGTCGTGAAATGGAACATGTGATCATCAGGGTCAGTGGTGCCATCATATTTCATCAGATTAGTGTCTCTCCATTGCTTGGGTACTGGTGCAAGGCAGACCTCGGGGGTGAACACTGAAGGAACAAAATCCACCTTCCTCTCGTTCTCACGGGGAGAACCTGTCCGGGTGGATGTGGATATATCAGATGAATGCTCGCCCCTGTGATGCTTGGGTGCACGTCTGTCTTCGCTCCAACGGTGTGTACCAAAATCATAAGAGAATCTGGGCTGATGATGATCTTGATAAGTACCCCCATATATATTTTGGGGAAAAACGTTGTACGGGTTCCCCTTCTGGAATGGATGGTAACCGTCATACCCGTAGAAGAAACCTTGTCCCGGGTTCGGAGGAGGGATGCAATGTTCCTCTTGCATGAAATAGCCTTGAGCCCTTTGCGGGGGGACATACGGCGAGAAAACCGGAACTTCCGGCGCGCTATTCTGACCCGAAGAGTTTACATGCAACTCGGACTCCCGGTGTCCTCTGTGGTCATGACTCATCGTCCCGTGAGAGGCCCCTCAGGGTGAGAGGTTCCCACAGACGGCGCCAATGACGAGACCGTACATGAAAAAGTATGTGGCCCCCACGTCCCTATGGGGGGGGATGCTTTGGATTTCATTTTATGGAAATTGGGTAACACGGACTTACCTGAAGCCCTTTCCCCCCGGTCGACCACCCGATCGGGGCGACAAAACAGGGGGAAAAAGACCTTTACCTGAGCCGCTTACCTTAAAGGAAATAAGGACGGTCTTACCCACTACCTGGGATCCCCACAGGTTATGAGGGTCCCACGGCCGGAGCCACCGAGTCTTTCTGGAAGACTCGCATCTTTACTTGTCCGGGTTCATCAAATGACCCAATGGTAAAGGAGATACGCTCGTTAAATACAGTAGAAGTTGAGGGTGAAATAAATCCATGATGCTCCCTGGCCCCTTGGATCGACGTCCGACTACCTGTCCTGGTTATTTATGTTGGTATTCTCTCTTAAGGCGTCCGCGGACGTGTGGTCAGGATATGAGTCAAGGTGGGAACCTCGGCGTGGCTGTTACCCTTTCAACCCCTCTGGAACCAGCGTCTCCTCTCTTGTTTTTTCCAAAAAGTCATTTTCTTTAGCTTCCTTTCTCCCTTTTATAGTACATCTCCTCGTCTATCAAACAGGGGAGATGTACCTCTCCTTTCGGCCATTTGTCGATGTCGCATCGCCATGTGTCTAGGGGAGAAGGTGCACTTGGATGGGGGGCATGAGCGCCACCTGTCCATTCGAGCGCCACCTGTCCCATTAGTGCATACGTTTTTCGTCCGCGGATCATAGGCGGTTATATTTGTTCTTTGGAGTCTATTTCCACTTAACCTTTTGAGCCCTCTTTAATTGTTTATTTAATTACGTTATCTTTTGGGCGTCATCAATCTCATTTTGTCAGGAACCCGAATTGCCATCTTCACACGTTGCGCCTTTCTCTTAGAGAGGATTCAAGACTGGAGTTTCAGTTGGAGAAGTTGAAGCTGGAATGTTGTCGGCTTCTAAAGAGACTTGTTTTATGGGGAAAGATAAGAAAGCAACATCTGCCATTGCAGTTGCCTCCTAACCTCATGAGTTTAGAGTTACGTGCCACTCAAATTGAGAATGAAGAGGATTTAAAACAAGCTTTGGCACGGCTAGATCATCTGAGGCATCTCATCCTAGATAGTGAGGCATACAATGCGAGTAGGTTAACTATGATTGGACTTCCACAACTCCAAGAGCTTACATTGTCGAATATGTCTCAATTGAGGGAATGGAGCGTCGATAGAGATGCCTTGCCGCAACTGAAGATGTTACTCATTTTGAATTGCTCTAAGTTGGAAGGAATTCCGATTGGGATACGTTACATGGGCAATCTCCAATGCCTTAGGGCTCATTTTGTTTCCAAGAGCTTTTGCAAAAGAGTTCGATGACCTTTTAGGAAGGAAGACAATGGAGATGATGGTGATGGAGGAGAGGAATTTCATCTCATTCAACACATCCCCTTGGTTGATGTTAGGAATCTAATCAACTTTCCTAATAGTAGGACATGCTCAATCTAGCATCGACTTGGCTCTGTAAATCACAGTTACATCATTTGTTTGATAGTGTATGTTTCTATCAAGGTTTTAATTCTCTCTGTTAGTCATTTTCTTCTTTTTCTTATTCTTTTTTTGTTGTTGTCAAAATTAGTTTTTTTCTTCAAATTATTAGCCATAATATTTTCATTTCAGCCTTGGTAGACTAGCTGGGGACTTTGTTGAAGAGTTAGAACATTGCTAAAGATTGATAGTTTGTAGAGTATGTTAGTGACGTCTATTAGGTAGTTAGTTTGTTGAGGTCCTGTAGTGGAATAAAGGGCATAACAACCCTGGGTATATTTACCCTAGTCGGTATATGCTCTCGTTCCTGTAGCCAGTCATCCACTGACGCTGTTGTCGGATAAGCTGAATGAATCCCCGGTTGGGGTAGTGTGAACCCATATAATGCCTGAAAGAGTGTCATCTTCAATGTTGTATGGTAGTTAGTATTGTACCACCATTCCGCAAACGGCACCCACTTTTCCCACTATTTCGGTGTCACTGATGACATACACCAGTGATAGCTTTCTAAGCACTGATTGACCCGCTCTGTCTGCCTGCCGGTTTGCGAATGGTAGGTAGTAGACCGCTTCAGCGAACACCCCAAAGAAGTGAGTAATTCCTTCCAGAAATGACTCGTAAATATCTGGTCCCTATCCGAGATTATTTCCTTAGGTAGCTCACGAAACTTGCAAACGCCCTCTAAAAATTCATGAGCCACCTGAGGGGCTGTAAATGGATGAGCTTGTAGCAGGAAATGAGCATACTTAGTCAATCTATCAATTACAACCAGCATGGCATCTTTTCCTTTCGATTTTGGAAGGCCTTCAATGAAATCCATGCTCACCGAACTCCAAGCATGCTCCAACACCGGTAATGGTTGTAGCAACTCAGGCGAAGCCATTGTTTCATGCTTATTTCGTTGACATACCTCACACTCCTTTAGAACAAGGACCTAATTCATTGGTATGTGCCCCGGATGCCCGAATGTCCCCTGAATGCCTCCGAATGCCTTGGTAAGATGTCGTTTAAGCTCGTCCTTGTAACCTATACAAATTCTCCCTTTGTATCTCAGCACCCCACTCACCCATTTGATCTTTGAATCACCCCTCAAAGTTGCCTCTGCTATTTTTTCTTTAACAAACTCATCATCTTTATAGCTGTCTACGACCTCTGTTATCCAAGTGGGTTGGATTGTCGACACCATAGCACACGCTCCCTTCAGGTGACACTATTCGAATCGTCTAGATAAGGCATCCATAACTATGTTCTCCTTCCCTTTCATGTAGACGATGGAATATGACAACCCCAACAGCTTTCTCACGACTCTCCTTTGTAAATGGGTGGTGACTGGTTGTTCCATCAAGCGTTTTAAAGCTTGGTGGTCTGTTTTTAAAAGGAAGTGGGATAGTTCCAAGTAATGTCTCCATCTGTCCACCACAAAAAGAATCGCGAGAAGCTCCTTTTCATATGTAGATAATAACAAGTGTACGTTGCCCCTTAGCGCCTTGCTGATAAACGAATTCGGGCTCCCCTATTGCATCAACACAACCCCAATGTCGGACTAACAAGCGTCTGTTTCGAACTCGAGTGGTAACTCAAAATCTGGCAAGGCTAGTATGAGAGGATTGGATAGCAGCCCTTTCACCTTCCGAAACACACTCTCGGTCTCCGGTGACCATTGAAACCCATCTTTCTTTAGAAATTCTATCAATGGTCTACACACTGACCCAAAGCCTTTGATGAACCTTCTATAAAAACCTACAAGCCCCAAGAAAGCCCTTAATTCCTTCACACTCTTTGGATTTAGCCAGTTTGTTATAGCTGCAATCTTATTATGATTGGTAGCCACTCCGTCTCCTGAAATAATATGCCCCAGATACTCAATACTCGGCCTAGCAAAGGCGCACTTGGACCTCTTGGCGAATAGCTGATGACGTCAAAGAACCATCAAAATAGTTCATAGGTGTTGCTCATGCTGACTCAAGCTTGGGCTGTAAACCAAGATATCATTAAAAAACACCATGACAAACTTCCTGAGTTGATATCCGAAGACCCTATTCATCAACGCTTGGAACGTTGTCGGTGCATTTGTGAGGCCAAACGGCATAATCTTGAACTCAAAGTGGCCATGATGTGTGCGGAAGATTGTCTTATGAATGTCACTTTCCGCGACTCGGACTTGATGCTATCCAGCCCTTAGATCGAGTTTGGAAAAAAACCGTAGCTCCTCTTAACTCATCCAACAATTCCTCTATGTGCGGGACAGGGAACTTGCCTTTGATAGTCAAGTCGTTTAACCTCCTGTAATCCACACAAAATCGCCAAGTATCATCCATCTTCTTAACTAGTAAGGTAGGAGAAGCAAAGGGACTTTGGCTCAGATGTATGATCGAAGTGGTCAACATCTCCTATACTTGTTTCTCGATTTCGTCCTTTTGAAAGTGAGGGTACCTATACGGTATTGAACACACTGGGACTGCCCCTGGTTTCAGCGGAATGCTATATATGTTCATGTCCCCTGCTGGGCGGAAGCTGTTTAGGCTCGACAAACACATCTTCAAATTGCTGCAATACTCTACTGATGGCCTCAGACACTTCATTTTGAGCCATGATTTGAAAGACTCGAGCCTCTTGGGCCATACAAACTACTGCCTCCCTTTTCAGTAGTTTCTGCAGGCTCTTTCCCTTCATCATACTTATAGAAGACTCCCCTTTTTCTTGGTCCACCATTCCTTTTAGCGCCACCTTCATTCCGTTCTCAACGCACGAAATTCGTACTTTCTCATAATCAAACAATATCGGGTTATACTTTCTCATCCAGTTTACTCCCAAGACTATATCAAAGTTTCCAATTCGCAACCCTCTCAAATCAAAACTGTATTTACCCCCCTGCATTTTCCATTTACAGTATTTACACTCTAAATTGTATTTCATTCGTTCGCCTCCAATTCCTTCGACTATCAGCATACCCACTAGTTGTAACTTGAATCCTACTGCCTGAGCCACCTTAGGATCCACAAAACTGTGGGTACTTCCATGGTTTTTAGGATCGGGATCCTTGTGTGGGATCGAGACAAGGGTGTAGGATCGGATCGTAGGATCGGATCGTAAGATCCTAGACAAAAATTAAAAATAAAATAAAAACAAACCATCCTAAACAAATACCTTAATTTTAAAATAAAACTAAGCTTTTCCTCCATTAAACAAATTATGTAACTAAAATAATCCAATATTAAGCATTTAACATTCATAATTTGTCAAAAATAATGTCTCAAAAGGTGACAAACAGACAAGGATAATGTCTTAAAATATGACAAACATACAAGAGATAAATCACACATCCAAATATCCAATGACATCTCTAGTTTCAAATGTCATCATCGCAATTAACCACATCATGAACAATTCCAGGCGCTCAGACGTGGATTTGTCGAGTTGAGTAATGAAACAAAGGGGTTAGGGTTTCAATTCAACATCTTCACTCTTCTCCCTTCAATTTCTAAGGAGATGGGCTACCAAAAAATAAAAAGGTTCATCGTATCTAGAAGGCCCAATATTCAAACAAAACAAACACAATTACACAAATATGATTTTTACTAGGATCGGATATTTTTTCTAGGATCGGTAGGATCCTACCGATCCCATACAATCCCATAGGATCCATGGGATCCTAGGTGGATCCATGGGATCCTAGATGGATCCTAGCACGAAGGAGTCTATATCCCTGATCCGGATCAAAACCTTGCCTAGAATCCTAGGATCGTAGGATCCGGATCGGGATCCTAATAACCATGGGTACTTCCACTGTCAATAAAAATCATCACCGGTTTGCCACTGATCTTACCTTTAACTCTTATTGAACTCTCGGAACAGCTGCCCGTAAGTGCGTGGACAAAGACTTCCTGACTGCTGTCCAATTCCTTTGCCTCATCTCCTTCCATGAACTCTTCAGCGTCCTCGAATTCTTTTTGTTCTGTTTCTACTGCCACTGCACAAGGTCGAAATCCTGATGCCTTCCTTGCTTCGAATTGGCTATGCCCCCCCTCTCGTGGGCACATTATACCTATTTCTTGCCTCAATATACTGACTGCTAGGTGGAGATTTTACCATGGTTGGAGCCATCTTCCATAGATTTTTACTGACTTTAACAATTTTCTGGACTACCTCATCGTGCAACCTGAAGGAATTGTGTCCTTTAATTTAATGTGTAATGACTAATTATGGAACATGACAATTGATAGAGATATTCAATCCGATTATTTTAGGAGTCGTAATGCTTTGCTAGAAGCCAACTACGATTAATGAGCTTAAACGGGTTAAACCCATGGCTATTATAAACGGGTCCTATGCGGTCACACACTTAGAGTTGACGACATTGATCAAAACATAGATGATTTTATTATTAGTGTATATTAGATATATATTAATAATAATGGGATAAGATTTATTTGTGAACTATATAACTAATTAAATAGGGTATAAATATGAGCTTATAAAGATGGGTTTAGTGTGACTTGACCTAATTAAACACATCCCAAAGGAGAGGAACATGAGTTTTGCCGCACCTATTGGTTGGGGAGGGCTGAATTCCACCATCATTAATCAAGAGCAATTTGACTGTTCGCCTTTCGATCTTCGTCCTAGCAGTCGAAGGCAAAGAAGATCTAGACCGGGCTCTTGTGGACCAAGTAGAGGAGCAACGCGTGGGGCTCTAATCTTTCCGTTCATATCCGATAAGATCCGGTTCACGCATCAACATGTATCTCCTATGAACAATGATTTGATCTATCGATTTTATGCATGAAGATCCTGCGATAGATGATAGAAAATAGTTTCTAAAACTTCCGCTGCGCATCTAATTTTATGACAGTGGTATCATAACCTCTTGCATAAATTGATATGATCGATTGATTTTCTTGTTAATTTTAATTCAATTTAGCAATACAATTGATATATGGAATAATTTGTATAATTAAAATTATGATTTTATGGGTCGGATATACTGTATATACTAGTGTAAGTCCCGTGCCTAAGGCACGGGTGCGAAATATTTTTGATTATATAGTAGAATGTAATATTATACAAATATATAAAGCATTTTCTATCCGATCTCTATTTGGACCATTTGAAATGAAATGGTATAATATTTATCAAAGGCCGAATATTGAAATAAAGTAGTATAACCGACAATTCAATTCAACCCAACAGCTATATGTGAAATATTTTTAATCCTTTGCAGATAGCCTTCTTTTAGCACTACCCACTTCCTATATCTTATAAAAAATTGATACCGTCAAAAATATAAATACAAATTAAAAATACATTAATTAGTAATGGAAGAAGTAGATGTACACTGAGTTATACAAACCAAGTCCAAATAAAACTTGTGAAAACATGACAGATAAGAAAACATATCCTCAAATATAATAAGTATACAACTCTATACCATATATTCAAGTTTTATCATTTTTTTTTGAAAACCAGCCCCACATCTAAATTAACTCAAGTCTCGTTCAAGTACATGAGACAATCCCCCTGGAAAGAAAGCAGAAAAGCTACAAATGAAACTAACATCCGGTCTAATACTTGCCATGAAATGAGCAGCCTCATTGCCCTGTCTCCTCACAAAGCTCCACTTCACACTCACAAATTGAGTTGCAAGCCTCCTTATCCATCAAGCATCACCCCCATGCCTCCCCTTACCTCCGATTTGCCTCGCAATTTGTTGATTACCCCATCACAATCTGATTCAATAATCACATGTGCATAACAGGGAAAAAAGGCATGAAATATATCACATTCACAGTACATCAAAGTTCACTGGATGAATTCAAAAGGCACTACATCTACAGCTAGAAACCCATAGCTTCTACAAGGCATAAAAGTTGCCAAGCCTCTGCACTAAGCCACTAACTCATTAAGACATTATATCTCCCTCTTGTGTGAACAAAGTATCATAAATTTAGCTTAGTCAGACAATAATGTATATAGCGGTAAGAATTAGTGAAAGTCCATCCATCTGTTAATCATAACATGTATGCATCACTAATGCGTTCATACACTTAATACTATAGCATTATTTACCAAGAAAATATGGAGAGATCAAGAGCAATAGCACACTAAACCTTTTTACCTAGCACTCCCCTCTTCATTTACATCCCTCTTTTGTGAAGTAGGCGACAACAAACGCTCTATTTCAGCACTCTGAACACCTGTTCTTACATCCATTCTAGCATCAACAACACTCAATTCAGCTGCATAATCACTCATGTCATTAGTTGTTGCAACCTCACCATTAGTAGTTACACCCACTCCAACAAAATTAGCACCAGATTTAGGCCTCTAGCCCAGCCTAGTAGCTCCTTGAGGTTTTGCTATCATACCCGCTGAAAGGGTGCTTATTTCCATTGCTTCAGTCACCTTTGTTTGCCTACTTGAAGCTCCTTGATTTGTTGCTGTCATACATTCATTTTCCCCTTTTTTTACACCACTTTCATGACAATTCCCAACAACACCAGCCCCCTGATCAGCACATGATTTAGATACCCGGACTGACTGTTGTCCTGCTGATCCACCTATAGACCCGGGATTGAAATCAAATGAGCCCTCAAAAGAACTTAAGTTGTGGACATTTAAACAACATTCCTGAACAATAAGGAATGCAACCAAATTTAGCATAGCAACTGAACAACAATTGAAACAAAAGGGTATATACAGTGGACTCAATACAAATGTCCAATGAGATTCTTGATGAACCTACAAACATCAAATGTAAAACCCCGATAATAAGGACCAGAACCTTACCTAAGGCTCCATGACAAGTTCTAACCCATGGTCTGCTACTCTGCTCGGTGGGTAGGATCGTGGCAAGACCTGGTTGGGCATCAAAGCCTGGGTGGGGGAACCTGCGATGAATTTCATGCTACACTTGACAAAGAGTAGATGGGTGGAAGAAGACATGAAAGGCAAAGTCGCAAACTCTCTCTCACTGCTCACATTGCGCATCATCCTCCACAAAACACTCGCAAAGGCATTTATGTGATCTTGTAAGAGATTAAAAGGTTCTCTTATTTAGAGTGAGACAAATTGTTAAAGAATGAGATATACTTTTGGTGTTATGACTTTTATAACTCCAGATATATAATGTGATCAATGAACAGAGAATATGAGTTGTCCATGTTCTAAGCAGCAATTTTGAAGAACACATCCTTTTTGTGGAAAGTCACAAATATCAAGTGGCTACACATTAATACTAAGGTAATGTTGACACACCGAAAACTCCTAAACTGAAAATCTCAGGTTCATATTGCACTGAAGCGGCTATGTATCAGTTTAAAATACCCGGGTATGATCAATTTAAAATACCTGAGCCTAAGGCGTGAGTCAAATCTCAGGTTCATAAGCATTAGATTTCAAAGCCATAAATCAGTTTAAAAAAAATGAGGATTGAAGAAACTGGAAAAAAAAATACAAATCAATGAAGTTTGTCAAAATTGATAATATTAGATTGAAGTGACAAAGAAGTAGCTTATCATGATTTCAATTAAAGTCACTTTGAGCTTTCTAACCCATGAACAAATCTAGAAAATAAAAAGACGAAGATACAAAGCAATAAACTGATTTTGACCATATACTACAAAGAAAATCTTACCCTCACATGGAAAACATGAATAATAATAATAATATATATGAACAAAGTTATTGCCTTCTTGACAATTCCAATGACAAAATGGTTATAACCAACATCACCTTAATTAACACATTCAGAATAGATATGAATATACTTGCATTTGCTCGTACAATCTTAATAAAACTGTTGATAAATTAAAGAATTGGCATTAGGTTAGTGACTTTCTTGTCCTACAGAAACAGGGCATATCTTCACTTCAAACAGATATGATATCTCCCAAATGCAGTTATAAGAATTAAATAGAGCATCTTCAATTTAGATTCCTCTGACCATGTTCTCAATATATCTTCAAATCATGCAGATGAACTCAAGATTGCCACTATGTGTCCTAGAGGCAGACACACTTCAAAGTTGAAAAAAAAAAACAGAATGCCAAATAGCTAATCCAAAGCATAATTAAAAATGATGTGCGAGGTTACAATTAACCATAAGATGGAAATGTCTATTTTAATAGAAGCAAGAGGAATACCATGAAGAATAGTTTCAAAAGGCATGTGAAATAATATCTGGTTAATTACATCTCCATTATCTTATATAACAATTACTGTGAACATAACTTTTACTGCATCAATGTTCAACCTGTAGAGTAACAACTTGCATAAATAAAAGTTATTTACATCTGAAGCCGTAAGATCACATAAATATATAGTAAAGGAAAGGCTCACATGAACCATTGCACTGTTCTTGAACTGATTTAATGTCATATTGAGTAAGTTTTGAAGAAGTGTTGCCCATTCCCTGCTAGTTCAAACAAAATCATTCTATTGGCACTACATTTACTTTGACAAAGTATAAATTGTACATTTTCATTGAGGACGAACATGAATTCCATTGAAAATGGATAAGTAAAACACAATTTTATATAAACAGATAAAGAAATATATGAACATATCTTTGTTTAATGATCACCTTAGCCTTCTTTCAATGCTTCCATTAAAGAACTGGCCAATTGTGGAATTGAACTTTCCCGATTTAGAGCCCTTAGGTCCTCTTCTCCTCCCTGCAGCGAAGATGTTGAAATTAAGGAAAGAGAAGTACAAAGAGATGAAAAGCCAAAAAAAGATTGCAATTTGAATCTCAGTGAGAATTAAAGAAATATATTCAATTCCAAATTCAAGAGGTTTCTATTTGAATTTCAACCTGCAATAAACCAAAACATACAAAACTCACCTCAGCTTTCGCTTCTCAGCAGTTATTGGATGTCTGAATCTTAAACCCTAACACCTTAGGCCAGCCGGAGCCTTGGACGACAGAACCCTAGACAGTAATTGGATGCCAGAACCATCGCCGCCGCCCATACCCATCATCTTCCGCCGCTGGTGACATAGATTGGTCCTAAAATTAGGACCTACATGAACTGACCTCTTACTAAAGCCCCAATACCACCCTTGCATCCTATAAATCTTGTTCTTACCTACTTGACCTGCGAGAAATTAGGATGAAGGCAAACTAAATGAAAAAAATAAGCGGGTTCCAAAGTTATCAACAATCTAAAAGACATCAATTGCAGCAAATTGAGAAGAGCGAAGGTCACCTTTACTCTTCAATGGAAAATGTGGGTGTCTTTCTCTTATGATTTCTGAGAAGAGCGGGAATTGGATGGATTAAAAAATAGAGAGAGGAGATAGAACAATAAGGGGAAAAGAGCAAACCTCGTAAGTGCGGGACTTTCTTGCTCCTCAAAACCTCTGAGGGCACTGTCTCCTTCGACAACTGCAGCGGTTGCAGAGGAGGGTTCTCTGCCTCAACCTCAGGTGGTGACGATAGTGTGTGGCCAACATGAACACTCACATCTCCTTTGTTTGCCAATCAAAAGGAACTTTAGGTTAGCAAAGATCCAAAAACCTAAATTAGAAGGAACTGCAATTCTAAGTGAACAGATTAGAGGCGGAGAGAGGGAAGAGTTAGGCGGAAGACGAATCGCATCTGGCAAAGAGAGCGGATCGGAGCGGCGGAGAACCGGCCGGATCTTCAGCGGAGGCGGCCGACAAGCCGGTCCCTAGGGTTCGGTCCGAGTCCGTTGAGTCCGAGGATCGATCCATTCATCGAACCGCGGCGGCCCTTGCCTGCAAAGTCTCCTTGAACTCCTTGAAGCCGACGATTGTAGAAAATAACTACACAATAACCACTTTTGAAGATGGGAGGTTGAGAGCCGAATTTGGAGGAAGAAGTGGAGTCCTATTCAGGAGGAAGAGTGGAGAACGTGGGGAGTCCAGGTTGTAAAACAAAATATGCCACATAGGTGCCATGTAGGGATGGAGAAAGGAAAAACGTTCCTCCTGTTGACATCTGGAATGGAGAAAAATAGTGAAGCCACGTAGGTGATGTTTGCTTCTGCTTTTAGGTGTAGTATAGATGTGAAATTAGTTTACGGAATTTGGTTCCTACCGTAAGACGCCAACCTTTGTTTCGATTCACCATAGAAAGTCTAATTGATTTGGAATCAATGTTTACGTAGACTTCTTGGACAACAATTGAAATTTCCGACCACGTGATTGGATCACTCGATTGCAATTCTACGAAGGATGTATCAATTTTTTTTTTTCTGATTTCGAAAGTAAGATAAAATAAATTGGATATGGCGGCTTTGGGTTACATAGGGTTATTATTAGGGTTTTAGTGTAAAATCCTAAATTACCTTAATTAGATATGATAGATATTTTATCCCTAATAAAAAATTTCTATCCAATTATACAAGGACATAGTTACCATAAAATTAATTCCATATATATTATTGCTAGTTTTTGAATTAAAATATCAAGAATGTTCATGGATTTATTACGCTTGTTTAATATTACTCGTATGATATATTGCTTGCATACATAAGGTCAGGCCTGTCCACGGGTCGGACCCGCCTGGTCAACGGGTCCGACCCGGCGGGTCACGGGTCGGGATATGCACAACCCGCACCCGAACCCGGGAAATAACCGGATCGACGGGTCAGCTGACCTGGCGGGTCACGGGTCGACCCGCCGGGTCAACCCAACAAAATAAAAAACAACTTTTTTTAAAAATTATACTCTAATATATTTATATTTATAATTATCAATATAAATATAAATATAAACTAGAATATATATTTATAATTCATATTCATAATTATATTATAATAGTTATATTATAATAATTATATTATAATTAATATAAATATTATAAATATAAATAAACATAAATTATATAAAAACTAGAATTCATATCTATAAAATCTATAAAATATAAATAAAAATTATAAATTATAAATATAAATAAACATATATTATATAAAAACTAGAATTCATATCTATAAAATATAAATAAAAATTCATATTAATATGCAACTCATATGCAATATGCAATATGTAATGCATGGTAAGATTCATCTCTTGCTTATCTCCTTTTATAGAGTAGGATACTCCCACCCACCTATTCTCTCATTTCCGATGTGGGACAAAAAATCTTTCATTTTCAATGTGGGACAAAAAACATGGAACTTGTTCATCACTTATTTATCTCTTTTTTTGCCTACTATATTGATATATTTGTATAATTGTCTTTGAAGATTAATTAGTTATGATATGTAATGATTAATTAATTCACACAATTCGAATTAAAATTTCACATTTGAAGTCTACATATGTTAGATACAATAGTTGTGATCGGTGGCTAAGTCGTCAAATATAGCCCACAAAACTTAGAACAAAATGTACATTACTTAAATCATGGGTAATTTGGGGAGGCAAGATGCTTTGATAAGAAACAAGAAATTGATAGGTGAAAAAGAACAATTGAAATTGTTTGAGTTGTTCACGATTTCGAAAGAGGCAAAACATTTATGCCTATCTAACTCTTTATGAATCAATAACTTTAACAATAGCCATTTTATTATCTTTAACAATCACTTTTATTATCTTTAACAATCACTTTAATGTTAATATGCTTCAACAAAAAAAAACTAAGTGAGTATATGACATGATCATATGAAAAGAATGTTAGTATGTGAGTTCCATCTTCTTTGTCCCACATTGAAAATGAGAGGTTTTTTTGTCCCACATTGGAAATGAGATGTTAAGTGGTACCCTAACTCTATAAAAAGGAGTTCAACCCATGTACAACTTATCATGCATTACATATATTGCATGTATATTGCATATGAATGCAATATGAATGTGAGTTCATATTTATATATTTTATAAGTATATAAGTATGAATTCTAGTTTTTTTTATAGTTTATATTTATAATTATAATATAATTATAAATATAAAATTCCAGTCTTTTGTTTATAATTTATATTTAGAACAATAATAATAATAATAATTATTATTATTATTATTGTTATAAATTTAAATGTATATTTCGCCTGAGTGTGGCTCAACCCGGCGAGTCACGACCCGGCGGGTCATGACTCGCCGGGTTGTCGGGTTGAAATATGCTCGACCCTAACCCGGACCCGTAACCCGCCAAGACCCGCGACCTGCTTGACCCAGACCCGCCGGGTCGTCGACTCGCCAAACCCGTCGGGTCACGGGTTGACCCGTGACCCGTGCACAGGCCTACATAAGGTGACTAGTATGGCCCATAAATACGATCTGCGTATCGTTATGTATTTTTGTAATTTATTTTCAGTAAGTAGTTTATTAGAAAAATATTATAATTAATACAAGAAGACATAAGAAGTTCAAGGATGGAGATCCATGAAGGGCGCAAAGGTGAATACCCATGAAGATTAGATCTTTATTTTATGCATCGTAGGGGCCATACTAAGATGACAATTTCATTGCATTTTGAATGCCTTATTTTAAGTTTTATGTTGTTTTTATTTATGATATTTTTTCACTTATAAAAAAGACAAATAAAAGACTTAAGTTCCTAAGGTAAATTGGGGCAATGCCTTTTCATATCATAACCCATTAAGTTCTGGATTTTTGGTTGGATGGGCTTCATAAAAGTGAGGGTGTCTTTCCATAATCTTGGGCTAATGAGGATGAATCTATACAAGAGGTTCATAAGCTTTGATATGGTTGTACCCAACGAGAGACCAAAAGGAAAAGTTTTGGATCTTGAGGCATATGATGATTTTACATTGGATGTGGATCATCAACCAAGAATTATAAGGAGTTATAATTAGTAATTGTTAGTTACCTTGAGCATACAAGACTCAAGGCAGTGGAAAAGTACGTTGGGTCTTGTGTGTAATGGGATCTTGGAATCATTTTATTCACCAGGAACAATAACAATTTGAATAAAATGGGCATTTACTTATTTTAAAGGTGTTTAATCCTAAGTAATTTGCATTTCGAACATAAACTGATTTGTATGTCATTTCCTTTTTATATAGGAATTATGTCGAACGATAACTTGAAATTCATCATGCGCTCAATAGTTGAGAAAAACAAATTGAATGGAACGAATTTTCTCGATTGGGAAAGGAATCTGAGAATCGTCCTCATGTCTGAAGGGTGTGAAGATGTCCTATCAACCCCTATCCCTATCATTACTGATACCTCATCAGATGAGGAGAAGGCTAATGAAGAAAAGCTTAGGAGTGAGTCTTTGCCTGTCACTTGTCTGATGCTAGCAGGCATGGAACCTGATCTTCAAAAGAGGTTTGAACATCAAGATGCCTACACAATCATCACCAACCTGAAAGTGTTGTTTCAGGAACATGCAAGGATTGAACGATATGAAACTCACAAGGCTATATTGGATAGCAAGCTTGAAAAGGGGAAGCCAGTAGGTCCTCATGTGTTTAACATGATTGGGATTTTTAGCCGTATGGAGACACTAGGCACCCTATATGACCAAGAGTTGGCCACATGTATCGTGTTGCACTCATTGCATAATGGATTTGCCTCATTCAGGATGAACTATTATATGCATGGTCTCAAGAAGAACCTGAACGAACTTCATGGTATGCTCAAATTAAAGCTGCTGAGCAGAATACTCCTACTAACAACAAGAAAGAAGTTCTTAATGTCAATAAAGGGAAAAGGTTTAATAAGGTAGCCAAGAATAGGAACAATCCCCAAGAGAAAGGCAAGAAAGTTGCAAAACCTAAGGGAGGTGAGAAGCCAAGAGTGGCTGCAGACCATGATTGTTTCCATTGCAAGGAGAAGGGACACTGGAAGAGAAACTGTCCCAAGTACCTGGAAGACAAGAAGAATGGGACTTTGAGTTCCAACACTTCAGGTATTTATGTTATTGAATTACTGTCAACCAATGTTTGCACATTAGATAATGGTTCTACTTGGGTATTAGATACCGCATGTGGTGCTCTCATTATTTCAAATGTGCAGGGACTAAGAAATAGGAGACAAGTGAAGAAAGGGGAGATAGAGCTACGCGTTGGAAATGGAGCAAGCGTTGCTGCACTTGTCGTAGGAGATTTTAGTTTATTTCTTCCTTCTGGTTTAATGTACGTTAGAACTAAATAATTGTTATTTTTTTTTCTAGCATTACAAAGAACCTTGTTTCGGCTGCAGTAATTTATTCTGAAGGTTTTAATTTTAGCACTACAGATGAAGGTATAATTATTCACAAGAATGATATCTTCTATGCTCGTGCTCAAAATATTAATGGAATATTTGTATTCGACCTTACAACAGAATCTTATAACATAAATACAAAAAGGCAAAAATCAAGTAAGTTGAGTGAAGCCTAACTATGGCACTGTCATTTGGGTCACATCAGCTTAGACCGCATGAAGAAGCTCCATAAAGATGGACTTCTAAAAGACGTGGATTGTGAATCCATTGATACATGTGAGTCATGTTTGATGGGCAAGATGACAAGGTCACCTTTCAAAGGAACAAGTGAAAGGGCTACTGAGCTATTGTGCATTATACATACTGATTTATGTGGGCCAATGAGTACAGAAGCTAGAGGTGTCTATAAATACTTCATCACATTTACTGATGACATGGGTAGATATGGATATATTTACCTTGTGTCACATAAATCTGAATCCTTTGAAAAGTTTAAGGAATTTCAAAATGAGGTAGAGACTCAAACATGCAAGAAAATAAAAGCACTTCGATCAGATCATGGTGGTGAGTACTTGAGCCGTGAATATGATCATCATTTGAAAAATTGTGGGATAGTAACACAATTGTCTACTCTGGGAACACCACAGCTTAACGGTGTATCTGAAAGGAGAAACAGGACCCTGTTAGACATGATCCGATCTATGATGAGTTTTGCTGGCCTTCCGGTATCCTTCCGGGGATATGCCCTCACAACTGCCGTACTTACACTAAACAGGACTCCGTCTAGAGCTGTAGACAAAACTTGATATGAGATATGGACTGGAAAGGTTCCAAAATTGTCTTTTATGTTTATGGGGATGTGAAGCTTATGTAAAGCGTTTACAAACGGATAAGCTTGCCCCTAAATCAGATAAATGCTATTTTATAGGGTATCCAAAAGGTAGTTTTGGATATTACTTCTATAATCACTATAAAAAAAAACAATTTTGCCACCCCTGTTAGCAACGGCATGGATTTTCCGTGGCCAATAAGACAATAATTGCCACAGCAAAGCTATGGTTAACATTAAGTAGTTTAGATTTGCAACGGCAATGGGTTTCCGTAGCTAATTTTTGTTATAATTGAGAAAAATTTGCCATGGGAAGGGAATAACCGTGGCAAACATATCTGACTTTTGTTTTAAAAAAAAAAACTAAACTTAAAGTAAAAGACCCACCCGATGACACACTTGTAACCCTAATGTTTCGATCTATTGCTTCTCCCATTTCTCTCAGATCTACTGCATCTGCAAACCTCTCTCTCTTCTCACACGCTTACCTTCATTCTCATTCATCTTCTTAGGTTGCCATCAAAGAGGCCAACCGAAACTCCTCCATTCAGATCCGGCGTTGTCGACAAAGAACCAACCAGTTATCAATGGATAGACACCGATAAATGAGAGAGAAGGATTCACCGTTCATTTCATCGCCATCGACCATCGATTCTGCCTGTGTCAGAGCTCACGATGCGGAGTTCGCCTTGATTCTGCCTGAGTGTGGCTCAACTCGACGTGGCTACCTCCTTGTGCTGCTGGTTCGCGTGCGAGAATAGGGATTGTTCATCTCTCTTCCTCAGATCTCCGATGTTCTCTCCACCTTGGGGTCCTTTATTATCGAAGGTAAGTAACTCTTTAGATATTTTATTTCCCTTTGTTGCACTCTACCTTGGGGTCCTTTATTATCGAAGAAAGAGAATGCAAATAACTGGCTCACATTTTTAACTAAATAAGCAACCTGATATGTTCACCCTACAAAAGTGATGTTGCATCTTGTAAGTTGATTTAGAAACTGGAGTTTCAATTTAACATCCATATGTCATTAGTGCATAATCAAATCTTAATGGTTTGTTTAGTTTCGGTGGGATTTGAGCATATATGGATGTTTAAGGGGCGGATTTGGTCGATATTCATATGACTTACGTATAAATGATAAGATCTTGGTTGGAGAAAGAAATTAGTACAATATATATTATCTGCAGTAAAGTTTGAATTTAGCCTACATTCGGTCTGTCTTAGTTTGTTTTTATGGTTTTGATTGGATTTACTCTAATTACCGCCCCTTCTTCCCTGTATGGTTTCTGGTTTGGAGTTGGTTTCAATTTTGAATTTGATATTCTTAATTTCAGGCTTGTCTTCGCTGTCTGGTTGAATTTGTTGAATGATATCATCGGGCTTCGTTGTGGCCTAATCACAGGGATGTTTTTCTCTCTTCAATTCAATTCAATTCAATTCCTGTTTTATTTCCTCTTCAGTTCAATTCAATTTCTCCCTTTTTCCGACCGGAACTAGATTCTGATTATCGAGTTCTTCTTTTCCCAGGTCTTTTTATTCTCTTATGTGATTTGGGCAATCTGTTATGGTGAAAGTGGTGTTTATTTATTTTAATATACTTCCTTCTTCCATTTATACAATTTGATATCGAGGCTTGGTGTTTCCTTGCTTTTATGCCTTTAAATGTGTTTGTCGAAATGCTTAAGAGAGATTTTGGGAAGGAACTTGTGTTTCGATTACCTTGTGACATTGTTTTAGTGGTTTACAATATACAACTAATATTTGATGATAAGATAAGAAAACTAAGCCAGATTTTCAGATGTAGCACTTTTAAGCACATCACTACCAAAAGATTAAGGTTGGAGTGGTGTGACTTTAGATCTAAGAATCTGTTTTGCATAAACGAAAAGGATGTTCTTTCTTTCTTCTTTTTTTTTGCACCACTAAGAATCTGTTAAGCACATTACTACCAAAAGGACTTTACAAAGGGCTAGTGTTGAAATTAGAAAATCTATAAGGGCAGCAAAGCACATAAAAGAAAACAAGCTATATATGATATCTTAGACCACACATGCATAAAGAAGATCCAAAAAAAAAAGGTATTGAGAGATTGAGTGAGAGAAGAATGGAGTCAGAAAAATATATATCATTGATGATACTTATTTCTTAAGATATCTAATCACTTGATTTGAGATATGGGATATTCATTACACTCAGCTTACTTGCAAGAAAAATATCGGTATCCACCTTTATTAGTTAACTTTTTGTTTATTAGATAGATATATATTTGTATTTGGGTAAATTATAGAAAACCACCCTTAAGATAGGGTGTTTTTCCAGTTCTCTTTGTTCTCCTACTTGGTGTTATACTTCCATTCCCTGCTGGAATGAATGTACTCTTTTGTTCTCCCAATTGATGTCATTTTAACTTTTTCAGTATATTATGTTCAACTCTTCCATTGATGATTTCTAAGTTTGGTGTGTTCATATTTGTGATAAGTGACCAAAGTTAATGGTTTTCCATTCTTTTTTACATGTTGACAACTTTCATATGCGGATTTGTGCTTTTCTTTCTCAGATTCATGGATTTAACTTTTTTTTTCTTGTATGATTGCAGAAGAGGAATCATGATGGTAATGTAGATTTTAAATGATATTCAAGACACCTCGTGGCCCGTCCTCCCTTCCGCTTCCCTAATGGTATGTCCAAATGTTGTTTACAAATTGGGTTAATTCAGTCTAAAACAATTAAATATTCTAGAATTTATTTACCCCTAACACTCAATCTATCTATTAATATTACTAATTCTGCTAGCATTTTGGTGACGTGTCACTCTGTAAATTAAAGTTGAATTTTATAATCAAAAGTTTCATTTCTTATTAATCGATGTTATTAAGGGAAGTGTAAATATTTGTTTCCTATATTATATTCATCACAATCGTATTAAAAATATCTAGACAATTAATTCAAATGTCAAAATAAAAATCTATTAATTAATAATAATCTATCTATTAATATTACTAATTCTGCTAGCATTTTGCTGACGTGTCACGCCCACAATTAAAGTTGATTTTTTTATTCAAATCATATTTTCTTATTGGTCAATATTATTATGGAAATCTATTATCTATTAATATTAATAATTCTGCTAGCATTTTGCTGATGTGTCACACCCACAATTAAAGTTGAATTTTTTATTCAAATGAGATTTTCTTATTGGTCAATATTATTATGGAAACTTTAAAATATTTGTTTCCTATTTTAAATATGATTTGAATCCATTCCCTGTTTTTTTATTTTCGGTTATATTGCCGTAAATATTGAGACATCTTTCCATTTTTTTTTCCGATTGCAATATATCTATTATATATCTATCTATTATCTATTATCTATCTATTAATATTACTAATTCTGCTAGCATTTTGCTGACGTGTCACGCCCACAATTAAAGTTGAACTTTTTATTCAAATGAGATTTTCTTATTGGTCAATATTATTATGGAAACTTTAAAATATTTGTTTCCTATTTTAAATATGATTTGAATCCATTCCTTTTGTTTATTTTCGGTTATATTGTCGTAAATATTGAGACATGTTTCCATTTTTTTCCCGATTGCAATCTCTTTTCGATTATATTGCTGATGTGTCACGCTCACAATTAAACTTGAATTTTTTATTCAAATGGTATTTTCTTATTGGTCAATATTATTGCTGAAATTTTACAATATCTATCTATTAATATTACTAATTCTGCTAGCATTTTGCTGACGTGTCACGCCCATAATTAAAGTTGAATTTTTTTATTCAAATGAGATTTTCTTATTGGTCAATATTATTATGGAAACTTTAAAATATTTGTTTCCTATTTTAAATATGATTTGAATCCATTCCTTTTGTTTATTTTCGGTTATATTATGGTAAATATTGAGACAAGTTTCCATTTTTTTCCCGATTGCAATCTCTTTTCGGTTATATTGTTGATGTGTCACTCTCACAATTAAACTTGAATTTTTATTCAAATGGTATTTTCTTATTGGTCAATATTATTGCTGAAATTTTAAAATATCTGTTTCCTATTTTAAACATATTTGTTTCCTATTTTTATACTAAAATATTATTTAATTTGATATGTTGTATGTCAATTTGTGATCTATTTTAATCGTCTACGCACATTGAACATTCGTCAATTCTTGCCTGATTTTATTCTTGGATATTGAAATTGTTGATTTATCATTTTGAACCGATTGCAATATTCCCCACAATGTCTACATACAACGAACATGTAATAATCAATTTGTAAATATTCGATTTCAAAAATTAATTATAAAAATCAATTAGAGCCAAATAAGTGTTTTTTTATAATTTAATTGTTTTAGACATCTTAAATGACTATCGAAAAATAAATAATATTTTAAGACTCACAAGCATTACTAATGCTTATTTTACATCTTGGATGAGGCTTTTAGATCACTTTTCTACCTTTAAGGAATTTTTTTTGCCATCTTACCTTTATTTTCACTATTAATTTCTCTATCTTTCTAACCATCTTTCTCATGCAAATAATCAATAAGTTATGTACGTCTACATATTTAATTTCAAAATTATTCACACAATCATGTGCTTATGATTTTTTAATATTTGTACGGGAGCTTATATTTTACTTTTTTAGATCTATGCTAATGATAATCATTATATATTTATTTCAAATTATATTAGATGGTGTGTTTGAGTATTATTACTACTTTACCTTATTAAATCATTTTTAAAATTTGTATCGTATCTCTTTCCAACTAATTTATAAATTATATAAAAAATATTTTATACATATTTTTGTTGTAAACACGTATATATATATATATATATATATATATATATATATATATATATATATATATATATATATATATATATATATATATATATATATCAATATAATATTATATAGATATATAAAATGATGTTCAAATTAAAATGGATCAAGCTCCCATGCCTTCAAGGCACGTGTATTACACTAGTATCTGTCTATATCATAGTGCAAATGCTAGGGTTTTCGCGCTGCGATTTGCTTTAGGACTGACCATGTTTTGTTAAGTTTATCGACCATAACATTACCTTTAACACTCTTTTGTCTCATTGTGCTTTTAATATTGAAACTTTTGTTTCCTACTGCAATCCGAAATTGTTAACTTGTATAGGTTTTACACAAGGGGCGTGTATGTAGGTGAATGGTCCAATGTAGTTAATTCTTAAAATGTTTCTTACTTCCTGATTTCTTTTTCTCTAATCCCCATCATATCAAATGGTTTTAGGATGCTTAAATTTTGGAGAATTCAAGTGGGTTGTCAAGCATGGGCTTTGGGCATTACCATTTTAGGTAATCTTCAACGTTTCGTTGAGTTTGCACCAAAATTGCTGCTATTGTGTACACTTTGTTTCTCTTGAAAGCTATTTCAGCTCCATCAACCATTTGATTGAAGCTTATTCTACTATATAGCTAGCCCTTTATAATTGATCTTTTATTTCTTTCTTTTGTTACTTTCGGTAACCGATAACATCAAGAAGGCCAAATTGCCAACATACTTGCTGACTGATTTTTTTTTCTTTGCATGCATCATAGATTTTGAAGCCACTCGAAACTGATCCTACATCTTCAACCAAGGAAGATAATGATGCTCTCCTGGTATATGTTTTTTTTTTTGGTTAAAATGTAGTTTTTGACATTTTATTGTATATATAATTTTATAATTGTGTATATTTATGGTATATAAATTATGTAGTGTTTGACAATTTATAATATATGTAAACTTTGTATAATTAATGAAATTTTATTATATATTTAAATTGTTTATTATTTTATTTTATTTTTTTAAAAAAATATTGGACTTTTTAGCCCGGGTCTGAAGAATCCGGGCTAAAAAGTAGGGTATTTTTTTTTATTTTCCATCCACACTTAGCTACGACAACTTGCCGTGGCAAATGTATCGTGTCTTTCACCAGGGGTCGCATAGCCGTCGCATAGTCGTGGCTAGATTTTTCGCCACGGCAGACTTCCGTAGCTACTATCATTTTGCCAACCCAGACTTGGGCACCCCTTGTTTGCCGTGGCTAAATACGTTTTGCCACCCCAGATTGGGTTTTTGCCACGGAAAATTGCCGATGCTAAATTGTTTTTTTTTTGTAGTGAATCCCGCTGAACAAAAGGTGTTTGTTGCAAGGGTTAGTGTCTTTTTGGAAAGAGAGTTCATTTTCAATAAGTCAAGTGGGAGAAATATCCATCTTGAACCAGTTCATGATGAAGAGCAACAAACTCAACAACGAGATGACATAGATGATGTCGAGGACGAGTTGATGGTTTTGGAAGGCCAAGGGCCCCAAATCATCCAAGAACGGGAACAAGAGGATCCACAAATAGTTGAGGAAACTATTCCAGTTTCAGTTGTTGAACCAGTTGAACCCACTCGTAGATCAGATAGGCCAAGGGTACAACCAAGACGTTATGATGATTTCATCTTGAATGTAAACAGTGATGTTCTTCTGCTAGAGCATGATGAGCCTAATACCTATAAGCAAGCAACGACGGGTCCAGACTCCAAGAAATGGCTTGAGGCCATGAGATCCGAAATGGATTCGATGTTTGAAAATCAAGTGTGGGACTTGATAGATTTGCCAGATGGGGTAAAACTCATAGGATGCAAATGGGTTTTCAAACTTAAGACAGATAAGGATGGAAATGTATCTGTATACAAGGCAAGATTATTTGCCAAAGGTTTTAAACAGATTCATGGTATAGACTATGATGAGACCTTTTCACCAGTTGTCATGATAAGATCCATTAGGATAATCCTTGCTATTGTCGCTTATTATGATTATGAGATTTGGCAAATGGATGTCAAAACCGCCTTCCTGAATGGATTCTTGGAAGAGGATGTGTATATGACACAACCAGAGGGTTTTGAAGATCCATGTAATGTCAGGAAGGTATCCAAGCTTAAGAGATCTATATATGGACTTAAGCAATCATCCAGAAGTTGGAACTTTCGATTTGATGAGAAGATCAAAGAGTTTGATTTCATCAGATGTGAAGAGGACCCTTGTGTATACAAGAAGTTTAGTGGGAGTAAAGTGGTCTTCCTAGTTTTGTATGTGGATGACATACTACTTATTGGGAATGACATTCCGATGCTAGAGTCCGTTAAAGAATGGTTGAAGAAATGTTTCTCAATGAAAGACTTGGGAGAGGCAGATTATATACTTGGAATAACGATCTATAGAGATAGATCTAAGAGATTGCTTGGATTGAGTCAGGGAACTTATATAGATAAGATTCTCAACATATTAAAAATGCAAGATTCCAAGAAAGGTTTTTTACCTATATAACATGGTGTACATCTTAGCAAGAAGCAATGTCCTAAGACACTTACTGAGCTAGAAAAGATGAGTAAGATTCCTTATGCTTCTGCTATAGGATCTATCATGTATGCCATGATGTATACACGACCTGATGTTGCATATGCTTTGAGTATGTGTAGCAGATACCAATCAAATCCTGGAGAGGCACATTGGTGTGCAGCTAAGAACATCTTGAAGTACTTAAGAAGAACTAAGGATGATTTTTTAGTATATGGGGTGATGACAAGTTGATCGTGCAAGGCTATACCGATGCGAGTTTCCAGACTGACCGAGATGGTTTTGAGTCTTAATCGGGATATGTTTTCATCCTTAATGGTGGAGCTGTGAGCTGGAAGAGCTCTAAACAAGACACAGTTGCCGATTCTACGAAAGAGGCTGAATATATAGCTGCTAGTGAAGCGGCTAAGGAGGCTGTCTGGATAAGGAAGTTCATAGATGAACTCGGTGTTGTTCCTGGCATCTTAGGGCCTATTGACATCCATTGTGACAACAATGGTGCAATATCCCAGACCAAGAAACCGAGCTCGAGCTCCAAATCCAGACACGTTTTGAGGAAGTATCACCTTATTTGACGCATAGTCACCGAGGGTGACATTAAGATGTTTAAGGTGCATACAGATGACAACATTGCAGATCCATGGACAAAGCCTATGCCTAGGCCCAAGCATGATAGTCACACCAGGGCTAAGGGTCTCAAACACATTGGCGAATGGCTTTGAGATTGCTTTCTATTACGTTTGATGTTTAGAGTGTTAGACACTAAGTTTATGTTCGATTGGATGATTTTATGATATATAATATTTCATTTTTATTTATATATTGTGTTGAACGATAATAAATAAAATGTCCAAATAATTCGTAGTTCGCAAATGGGCTTATCTTAAGTTTTCTGGTAAATGAAACCCCATTAAGTGAAATGCAGTTATGAATTATCACAAGTCCGTAGTCTGAAATCATCAAATTGGACATAGGTGATTTTATTAAATGACTATATTATAAGTTGACTAATAGAGCCAAGTTTCATGGGCTATAGAGACATGGGGATGTCTAGTCAGTTACATATATATGGATGATACATATAGGACAGACCCACCTTAAGGCTCTACAAAAGGGATTGTGGAGTTTTAAGTTAAATCATGATTAGTAGATTCCTCGTACATGAGTGTGTTATGGTCTCTCTTGATGATTGATATTTCTTTGACATGGCTAAACGCTTTCCGTAATAGGGAGTTATAAAGGTCGTAGTTGGGATTGCCAAAAGTCGAGTGGGAGTCATAGTCATACAAGACTGTAAATGTCCTCTTTCTTCATGCATACTATGATGCATAGAAAAGGAATGGTATCTAGGCCACATGAAGAGCAAGAACTGAAAATGCATGGCCATGCTCGGATGTATTATTTGTAATCATCCGTTTAATTCATAGTTCGAACTCAGAGTTCAAGGAATATATTTGTTAAAAGATATGAATGTCACCATATCATCAAATATGACATTAAGAGACACGGGTATCTGAAATTGCACACTTGTTTAAGGACAAGTGGGAGACTGAAGGAATTGTGTCCTTTAATTTAATGTGCAATGACTAATTATGGAATAGGACAACTGATAGAGATATTCAATCCGATTATTTTAGGAGTCGTAATGCTTTGCTAGAAGCCAACTACGATTAATGGGCTTAAACAGGTTAAACCCATGGCTATTATAAACGGGTCCTATGCGGTCACACACTTAGAGTTGACGGACTTGATCAAAAGATAGATGATTTTATTATTAGTGTATATTAGATATATATTAATAATAATGGGATAAGATTTATTTGTGAAATAAATAATTAATTAAATAGGGTATAAATATGAGCTTATAAAGATGGGCTTAGTGTGACTTGACCTAATTAAACACATCCCAAAGGAGAGGAATGTGAGTTTTGCCGCACCTATTGGTTGGGGAAGGCTGAATTCCACCATCATCAATCAAGAGAAATTTGATTGTTCACCTTTCGATCTTCGTCCTAGTAGTCGAAGGCAAAGGAGATCTAGACCGGGCTCTTGTGGACCAAGTAGAGGAGCAACGCGTGGGGCTCTAATCTTTCCGTTCATATCCGATAAGATCCGGTTCACGCATCAACAGATATCTCCTATGAAGATACCTGTGATTGATGATGATCTATCGATTTTATGCATGAAGATCATGCGATTAGTTGATAGAAAATAGTTTCTAAAACTTCCGCTCTCCATCTAATTTTACAACACAACCTTGACAATTCTAAGGCATCTGCTAATTCTTTCAGTCTTCCCAATTTAACGAAAGACCTAATCTCAGGTTTCAATCATTATATAGCTTGCTACGAAATAACTCTCTGGAATGTGAGGATTGAATGATAGCATACTTTAACGCAACTCCTCAAACTTTTTGTTGTACTCCTCCAGTTCTTTCGTTTGAGCCAGCTTGTTGAATTCCTCAACCACCTCGACGCCTTGCTTCTTTATGAATCTGAAGCAAGCCGCCTCAGCAAGATCTTTCTAACGTACCCACTTCCTCTGCAACAAGTAGCTCTTTTTTTATCCAATGGTAGGCTTAGCCCATATATTAATATGTAGAAGTAAGAAAGCAACAGAGTTCAGCCTCCTATGACAGGAGGAACGCTTAAGAAAGGTGAAAGAAAGGGTGGGCAATGGTCTAATACAGTGAAGGGAACCTTAAGGGTAATGGGCCAATTTGCTAGCGCATCCGCCGCTTTATTCACACCTTTTTTGACATGGGTGATGCTGATCTCCCAGTCATGATCGTCTATGAGATCTCGGCATTGCTACAGTAAGTAGAAGTCCATGTGAGGTCTTCTGTCTCTCGTTCGAAGGGCCTCATATATTTCGCTTGCATCCGATTCCACTTCGATCCTCGGCCATCCGATTAACGCATCAAGCTTCAGTCCATGGAGGATCGCCCAAAGCTCCGCTGTGGAGGTTGCACGCTCGCCGCACCGGAAAGCATAAGCTTTGAGCATGGTACCATCAACCGTCCTGAACAGCCTTCCACCCCCCGCCATCCCGGTGTTGCCCTTTGAGACTCCATCAGTGTTCAACTTGATCCAGCCCTGCCTAGGAGCATACCAGATTGGCTTTGCCCTCGGTATGTTCTCCGACGAAACCATTGGTCCCGTGCCGTTGGCTACAAGAGAGTTATAAAGATCCTCTTGCTTCGAAGCTAACCTCGCAACCAATTGAACATCGCCGAAACCATTAAAAATCAGATTGTTTATGCACTTCCAAACATACCAGGCCATGTGAGCAAAGATCGAGCCCCAATCTGCATCCCCCTTGAGGTTAAAGAAAATCCATTCCTTCACGTCTTGAATTGCAAAGAAAGAGTGGGGGGTTCGGTCGACTCGCAGCGAGTCCCAAGCACTCCTGATGCTTGGGCAATCCCGCAATAAGTGGAGACATGATTCATCCTCCATACACCGGGGGAAAGTCGACGAACTAGACAAACGTCGTCTCACTCTATTCACATTATAGAGAATAGCATCATAGGGTGTCATATAAAGGAAATGGCGGATCATCTGTTGCGCTTTGGTTGTCCAGCGGAGGTGCCACTTGGGGGAAGGCGCTTCAATACAAGGCCGCCTCACTCTAGCCAACGCCGATTTCGAAGTGAATTCACCCGAGCTGGTGTTGTTCCAGAAGTATTTATCCTCTACTTCCTCCCGATTGATAAGCTTGATTGCATCAAGTTTTTGGAGTATGTGGAATGGCAAAATTGTCGAAAGGAACGCCCAGTCCCACTCTCCATTCACCCAGAGGTCAGCAACAGTATCTCCTAGTCGATCCTCTAGTAACGCCCCAATTGCCTCGTCTGCTAGCGGCGTCTCTTGGACCCAACGATGGAGCCAAAAAAACGTTCTCTGCCAATTACCAATTGCAGATCAAGTACCTTTAGAAAGTACCTCAGCTCCATTTGTGATACCCTTCCATGTCTGCGATGCACCTCTCTTCCACTGAAACATACCAACGTCGTTACGGTTGTTGCAGTACTTGCCCCGAATTACCCTACTCCAGAGCGCATCTGGTTGTTGTATGAGTCGCCAACCCAGCTTGGCAAGTATGGCCTGATTGGACTCTCTCATCGGTCTTATACCCAAGCCACCTTCCGCTCTAGGTTTCGTTAAAATCTCCCATCTTAACAGGTGTATCTTTCGGACCTCAGAAGACGAACCCCAAATAAAGTCCATCACAAGTCTCTCGATATCATCACAGATCCCTCTCGGAATCACGGATGATTGCATGGTGTACAGAGGGAGGCTAGTGAGGACCGAGTTCGCGAGAGTAACCCTTCCTGCTAAGGAGAGCGTCTTCGTACTCCATCCAGTTAGCCGCTTCCTGATCTTATCTAAAATCGAAGAGTATCTGCCCGCTGTTAGGTGTCTGCAAGTCATTGGAACACCCAAGTAGTCCCCGAATTCGCTAGCTTTCGGAATGGAGAGTTGCGAGCTTATAAGGTCTTGCATGTTCTCGGCTACACCAGGTGAGAAAAAAACACGGCTCTTATCATAATTAACTCTCTCACCTGAGCTTCTGCAAAATGTCTTGAGGCACTCCTTTATCACAACCACCTGCTCTACCGATGCTTCCGCCATCAAGACCAGATCATCCGCGAAAAAAATATGGGAAAGTGCCACCCCTCCCACCATGATCGGATTCCATCTATTCTCATTTACCAAACACTGGATCGAGTGAGCTAGTCTTTCCATGCAAAGCATAACAGATGGGGGAGAGGGGATCTCCCTGTCTGATGCCCTGGGAAGGAGTGAATC
Organism: Persicaria tinctoria; assembly: GCA_037127255.1. Classification (NCBI taxonomy): domain Eukaryota; kingdom Viridiplantae; phylum Streptophyta; class Magnoliopsida; order Caryophyllales; family Polygonaceae; genus Persicaria; species Persicaria tinctoria. Next base: position 48,596,152 of record JBANSL010000006.1, on the reverse strand, counting down.
TCCCTGACTTCGCACCATTCCACAACAAGTCCATCAAACCAGACGTCTGGCAACTCATGATCACATCGATGAGATTTGTTGGGAGCTCCGTCATGACCAGAGTATCCTTAAAAAAATCCCACCGGACCCTATCGTATGCCTTCTCAAGATCTATCTTTAGAATCATCCACTTTCGGTTTCTCCTTAGGTCGAACATAGAGTGTAAAACTTCCCTAACGATGACAATATTATCAATTATTTGCCTCCCTGGAATGAAGCTCGTCTGGGCCGGGGACACCAAATCATTCAGCATAGGTTTTTAACGGTTGACAATCTTCTTAGTGGCGATCTTGAATATGACATTTAAGAGGGAGATCGGGCGAAACTGAGCATGGCTCGCAGGTTGATCCACCTTAGGGATTAAGTGTACCAGCGCGTCGGCCAAACCATCCTGCATAATCCCTTGATTCAGAAGCTTCAGAACTGTCGTACTAACTATTGCACCCACTGTATCCCAAGTTTTCTGAAAGAAGATAGGGGGAAAGCCATCGGGTCCGCGGCTTTAAACGGAGCCATTTGCCTCAGAGCCGACTTCGCTTCAACCGCGGTGAAACTTCTCCCCACCCTAACCAACTGACGCTGATCAACCAAAGGTAATGTGACACTGCATGGGTCCATCATGAAGCCATTTGTGTCCTCCCTAGTGTATAACGACTCAAAAAAGGCGAGAACTTGTCTCTCGATCCGCACTTTGTCAAAGACCCAATTGCCTGTAACGTCGCACAGCGCTTGGACCTTAGCCGATTTCCTCTTAATCACAATGGAGAGATGATAATACCTAGTATTACGGTCACCATCAAGAAGAAATGTTTCCCGCGGTTTCTGAAACCAAAATAGTTGCTCTTCTTGCAACACTTTTTCAAGGTCCAGGCAGAGCTGACGTTCCAATTCTAAATAATGTGTTGAAATGCGTTCACTGAGCTTTAGACACACACCCTCAAGCCTTCTCCACAAACGCCTCTTCCGTCTAAAAATATTACAAAATACGTCTCTGTTCCATCGGTCAAGAGCCTTCGAGAGGTCCTGCAGGGTGCCGCCATTCTCTAAAATCATCTTCCATTGGCTGTCAACGAAAGGGGTGAAGTGATCATGATTCACCCAAGATGTCTGAAATCGAAAGGATGGAATGAAGGTTCTATCTTGATCCGGGTGCAGATTCATCAACATCGGCGCGTGATCGGAGTAAGAAGCGGTTAGATGGCGAATGGTTGCATCCGGAAAACGGAGCCGCCAATTCTCGCAATAAAGGCCTCTATCAAGACGGGGGCCTCTTCTAGACTGAGCATCATTGCCATGCCAATATGTGAAGCGTGGGCCAGTGAAACCCATATCAATCAGTCTCATGCCATTCACCCACCTACCAAACAAATGTGAGTTTCTGTTAGACCCGACCGAAGAGCTCAAGCGATCATCTATCGTGAGAGTATCATTGAAATCTCCCCCAAGAACCCAAGGTCTGCGATTGATTGTAGCGAAGTTTTCCAGGTCTTGCCATAACTCTCTCCTACTAGCGGGAATTGGAGAGGCATAGATAGCGAAAAGAAGCCAAGATTCTTCACCTCGACGCCGGACTTCCACAGTGATATGCTGGCGATGAAGCATAACATGAGCGACATCAACTTCCCTTGTTCGCCAAAGTAGCCAGATTCCCCCCTGAGAACCCCTTTGCTTCTATTCTGATTCTGCCGTCAAAACCGATACTATCACAGACTCTATCTGTTGTTGCGCCACCAATGCGAGGTTCAACGAGTGCAAGAACTCGGGGGTCATGAAGCCGAATAAGTTCTCTTAGCACGTTCAGGAAATCCCTATTTCCTGCACTACTTGTGTTCCAGAAAAGCACACTAAGATCTGACATATGAGCAGCCGAACGACGCATCAACCCTTCAAGAGCATTCATGGGTATACCACTATCCATTGAGTGAACATTCAACGCTTCCTCAAGCCTGTCGAAGGCTTTTTTGATCCGTCTGAGCATTGAAACCCTGCATAGAATTGGCCATGTTTCCGTTATCAGGAATGAGAACTCCACCAACATATTGTCAGATATCCTCGGGAGGTACGGAAGGAAAGGTCCCGTCCGGTGGTTTGAAACCACCAAGCTTTTCTTCTCCCTGACGAATAACAGATCCACCGGCGGAAATACGAAGGGCGGCGCTGCCATTAGCGGGCGGAAGAAGGGATGCTGGGATGGTGGATGAGACGATGGGGAGGGAAGTGGGTGGAAAAGTGAAATTCGCCGGATGTGAAGCTGGAATAACGGGATTAGGTTTTTTAGTTGTATTTCCCATCGGTTTTCGAGGAGCAACACTTACCTTTTTCGACTTGGATTTAGAGTATGTGTGCTTTACGGAGAGGCTACCCCCTCCGGATTTGGTATTACGAGCTGCTTAAGGATTACGGACTGGGCCTGGCATGGTAAGGTCATCTTGTGGCTTCTTTCCATTAGCGTCTTTGGTCATAGAGTTCTCCTTTGGTCTTGCCGACTCTTCATCAGTATTCATCGAGCAGTCCTTCGACTGCTTTCCTGGTACTTCCCTGGAGCCTCCTGACGATGTCTCCCCAACTGAATTCGACATATCTTTGGTGGGTGATTCAACCTCAGATGACTGGGCACCACCATCCGATGCCTTTTCCCCACTATCTCGTATGATTATCGCATGAGAGGCCCCATCTTCCTCGGCATTCAGAACTACAAATCGTGACCCCGATGCCACGTCACTCGGTATTCCCTGGTGTTTCCGCTGAGTAACAGGTCCCGGATCAACCTTTGACTTTCCCTTTGGATCACCTTTAGGAGGCGCTCTCCCCCGTTGCTGCTCGCCATTAACTTGTCGGTTCTGCACTTCAGATGTCTTGCCCGCTACGTTAGCGTTAGGTCTCGCTCTACGGACCGGTTTTGTTGGCTTCATCCAACCCCCGTACAAGTTGTTCTCCATCTCCATGTTAGCATTGTGGGCATGATGAGATTGATTATTTGGAGAGGATGAATCTGTCTCGTTCGTCTCCATGCTTGTTGTCTCTTTTGACAAGGGACATTTAGAGAGTTCATGCCCTATCTTTCCACAATTGTAACAAAGCATTCTGATCCCCTCATACTGTATTGAACAAAGCTTTCCATTAAACCGGAATTTGGACAAAAGCGGTTTGGTGATATCAATTGCAATACCCAAGCGTACGAATTGACCTCTATCAACCGCTAAAGTCGTCTCATCTACTCTGAGCACCTTTCCTATCTTCTGCCCAACTCTTCTTAACAAACCATCATGAAAATACTCTAGACTCAGCCCCAAGATGCGAACCCAAGCTCTGAAGGTTGCGTGCTTATCATTCCATGGATCAAAGTTAGACACCCAACGCCTAATCATCAGATAATTATCACCAATCATCCAAGGCCCTTGAGTAAAGACATGATTATAATCCTCTTGATTAGTGAAATTAGCAACATAATAAGCGTTACCGATATCAACTAGGGTGAGCGAACCCCTGAGAACCCACTTCTGCTGAAGACGACGCTTCAACTGAAGGTATCCTGGTCCTTTATCGAACATATGGATTATCAATGAGAATGCCCATGGGTGTCTCAGATCCCTTTTCTCTGCTGCCGATAAGATGATGGTAGGCTAGGGCAGAGCGGATCCTCTTCAGTTTGCGGGGACTCATCATCATCCGTATCATAAAGATCCGGTCTTTCAACCCAGATTTGCTGACTAGGGTTTACCGTGGTCTGAATTTGCATATTGGCGACTTTGCTTGCGAATGATTCCATCTGTGGAATGGCTGGCTGCGAGGCTCTAGCCGTTATCTCCGGTGCATTCTCATGGGCAGGTATGATCTTACTATGAGCAGTATCCCCCTCCATGACTTGTTCCGGGGAGGGAGCTCCTTCCGCCGTATGCGGTTGTTTGTCTACTTCCATCCTTGCAGCACGATCCTTAGAGGCGGCCATGGCTTCAGTATCCACAGTCGGACGATCGGTCGTCAGGCCCGACGGCCGGACATCCGGAGAACGGCCACTAGGCGGTGGCGGAAATTGAATTCCAAAAGGCTGGATTAAGGTTTACTTAGCGAGTGTTTGGTTAACTATTTTTATTTTTCTGCAACATGTATCTCTGGACCTATACATCCGCGCGATCGTGCATATTCATTGCGGCCAACTCCACCTTTTGACTTTCTTGCATGCTAATTAAAGATCGTGAAGTACTTCTCACACTTTCTTACCCAACTTCTCGTCCGCTTCCCGCCGAACGCCGGAAAATCAATATTTGAATACCCTACTTTCTCATATTTACATTACTAATCTCGTATATCTAATTCCTAATATTGGGCTGTTGTTTTAGGCATTTCGTGAACTTCATGATATCATTCGCTAGAGTTATCGAGCTACAATTTTTAACTTCATAAACTCATTGTTTTTTTTTAATTTATATTTCAAGGGTATAGAATATATAGATATAGTAAAGCATTCGAATGTATGGTGCAGAAGTAGGGATGTGCAGAAAAATATTACACATATATTTGACACGGCACGAAAATACGACGAAACGACATAAAAACACAAAATGAAAAGGACACACGACACGAATATGACACAAAATGGTAAAACATGATAATAAAAACATTTGTTTATTTGATTATGATGTCCCTCCCATGGACTATCTACTGTATTATTCAACCGGCATGGGGTTTGTGTCGGGGATTTTGGTTTTATTGATTTTAAATATCCGATAATCTGTATGATTAATCATGTCGTGTACCCAATTATGCACATCCCGATAAACAACCTTCCAATTAATCGAAACACACAACTTTCCTTTGCAAATAACCTTAGGGAGGTTTTGCAAAATAGCCACGAAATTGGGCGAATTTTTCAAAATAGTCGCGTATTAGGACATTTTTGCAAAATAGCCGCAATAAAAGGCTTCACCCTCTCTCCACAAACGCTTTTCTCTCTCCTCCATCTCTCCCTTTGCGGACGCTCTCTCTTCTCCCATGGAAGCTCTCTCTTCTCCCTCAGAAGCTCTCTCTGATCTCGGATCTCAGATTGCTCAAGAGCGCCGGAGATACGTCGGGAGGAGGAGACGATGGCGAAATTGGAGCATCTGGAGCGCCGGAGATACGTCGGGAAGAGGAGTCAATGGCGAAATTGGAGCATCTGGAGCGCCGGAGAGCGTAGGCCGAACGCCGAAGGCCGGAGCGGCCGGAGGCGGCGAGGCCAAGCGACGCCAAGCGAGGCTGAGCGATGAGGCGAGATTCAGATTCGGCCTGGAGATCCGGAGATCTAAGCGACGAGGCGAAATTGGAGCATCTGGAGCGCCGGAGATCCGAGCGAGGTCGTGCGAGCCGGAGGCCTGCGAACGCTGGATCTGGAGAGACGGTTGAGCGAGCGAGGTTGAAGAAGGACTTAGCGAGCGAGCGAGGGAGGGAGGCGGTGGTGACCGAGCGTCGAAGCGAGGGAGGGAGCGAGCGTCGGAGCGAGGGAGGAAGCGAGCACCGGATCGAGGGAGGCCGCCGGCGGTGGCGTCGAGCGCGGCGATGGATTCCTCTGCGCAAAAATCGGAGGAAGAAGATAAAATTTTGATAAAATTACAAAAATCACCCTAAAAATATGAGAAATTAAAAAAACTACCTATATTTTATTATGGGATCCATAATATATATTTTTATTTTTGCACAACAAAATGTTATATTTGCACAATTTACGATTATATTTGCACGACAAAATGTTAAAAATAATAAAAAAATAAAACTAGACTTGCTTCAAATGTAACCATAAATTGTGCAACTCGTAAAACAGAGTCGTGCAACTCTTAAAACTGAGTCGTGCAACTCTTACAAGAGAGTCGTGCAACTCTTAAAACAAGATTCGTGCAACTCTTACAAGAGAGTCGTGCAACTCTTAACACAGAGTCATGCAACTCTTACAACAACGTCGTGCAACTCTAAAATTTCATAGTTTTATTCATGAAATTTATAGTTTTATTCATACAAACTAATATCTAATTTGATTCTTCTTAAATTAAAAATCTAATTTGGTCACATTATAATATTATTCTTGCACTTTTTAATCTAATTTGGTTCTTAAACTGTATTTTAAAGTTGCACAACCGTTGTTTAGAGTTGCACAAAAGAGTCGTGCAACTCTTCAAACAGAGGCGTGCAACTCTTCAAACAGAGTCGTGCAACTCTTGAAACAGAGTCGTGCAACTCTTGAAACAAAGTCGTGCAACTCTTGAAACAGAGTCGCGCAACTCTTGAAAAGAGTCGTGCAACTCTTGAGCACAATTTCACAAGTCTCGATTGTTGTGCAAAAATAACCTATTGTTGAGCAAAAAATAAGATGATGTTGAGCAAAATTTGACCAATCCCCCACGTTGTGCAATTTTACTTTATTGAAGAGCAAAAATAAGACCGTGTTGTGCAATAATATATTAAAAAAGTAAAAAAATTATAATTACAAAAAATAAGATTATGTGGAGACACAATTTCACAAGTCTCGATTGTTGTGCAAAAATAAAGAATTGTTGAGCAAAAATAAGAGCATGTTTTGCAAATATAAGAGTACGATGTGCAAATATGAATCAAATCTAATTTTTTTTTGTTTATTTTTTTTTAACATTTTTTCGTGCAAATATAACAGTACGATGTGCAAATATAACCGTAAATTGTGCAAATATGATCCAAGTCTAGTTTAGAGTTGCACTTTTTTCCGTGTCAGCACTTTTTTCCCATGTCAGCACTTTTTTAGAGTTGCACAAGCATGGATAACAATTTCACAAAGAATCGAAGAAGCACACGACAAATGAATCATAAGCCGATCAGATGATGTCGAACAATTCCATCAAGCCTGGATAACAATTTCACAAATATGATCCAAATCTAGTTTTTTTTTTTTTTTTTTTTTTACATTGATAACAATTTTTTTTTACTTTATAATATTATTCGTGCGCTTTTTATTCTAATTTGTGCACTTTTTATTCTATTTGTGTTAGCACTTTTTAAAAAAAAAAAATTCACGTCAACACTTTTTTAAAGTTTTTTTTTTCTTTTTCAGATTTTCCAAAACCCAACTACAATAAATGTAGTATACTCTAATGTTTTTTTATGTTCATGTTACAACATCCATACATTAAAAAAAAAGTTATATTAACATGTTTTATTATGAAATTTATATTTCAAAAAGTTCCTGATAATTAAATAAATTAATATTTCAGAAATTACTCATCTTTTAGGAATGTCAAGTTGCCAACTTGTCAATCAATAGCTAATGTTCAAATCTACTACAACCTTTCAACTAAATGCTACACTACCAAACTAGTTTTTCTCCAAAACACTAATTTCTAGGGTTTTTATCAATCGCTACCAAACAACAGTGCCTTCCAAAGGCTATATAGACTAACAACATCTGCATCAATCAAAGACCTACCGAATCCCAGTTCCCGCCCGCGGTGCAATTCAGCATAGTGCAAGATGCAACTATCAAAAGGCAGATGAATATAGAATATGAGAATGAATGCAAAGTAAAAATAATTATCCATCCAGATTCTTGGACTTTTTCTGTCAAATGAAAATAACACATACTTTGGCCAAAGACCAGAAATCCAGTGTTTTATCTGTTCCTTCTTTTTCCTTTGTTCTCTAAATTGGCAAAAAGTAATGTAATAATAATTTTTTTTTAAAAAGCCTAAAATATTCTTCTTCCTTGTTTTCATGTAGCTAGACCAGTTGTCTTACAAATTGGGCACAGATTCTTCTGCCCCAGCCACTGTTTGATGCACTCTGTGTGGAAATCGTGCCCGCAATCTAACGTTCCCAAGTCCTCTCCATTGCTGTATTGTTCCTGAGATGGGAAAAGCGAAAAACCAAAATCCACGACGAATCAGATACGTTGCGTTCATTTGATCGTCTCATGTGAGAAAAGAATTGTGTAGTACTGATTCCTACCTGACAGATACAGCATAGTTCAACCTCTGTTTGATCGCTTCTTGCAACAGCAAAGTACTTCCTTTGCTTCATACGAGCTGCAACGGTTTCTTCAGTCAAACCAATGCAGACACTCCCAATGCGGTCTTCTAGTGCCAGCAGCTCCTGAAAAGGTGGATTCCAGTTAATGATTAACAACAGGCTATATGGATGGAATTTCAAACCAATCTTTCTTTGTGATGGAAGTATAGTACCTCATACGACATGTTATCAACATCAAGCCGCATGTCTCTGTGCTGATCATGAAAATCAGCCATTCCAAATAATACAGATGGGTCGAGGACCATGACATCCTAGGACAGTGGAAATAAAATTTTCAGTCAGCTGCAACTTAAGATGGAATGCTAAAGAGGGACTTGATTCACCTAAAACTCAAATACAATGGCCAAGGCATGGGAACAAAAATTCAGCACTAGCTTAATTCATGGTCTAAAGGTTGTGCAACTCTAAGCTCCAGTTGTGAAACTCTAAGCTAGAGTTGTGCAATTCTTATCAGAAGCAGCCCACTCATTCTCTTTTGTCTTCAATGAATTAAGACACATAATTTGCATTTTAGTAATTATTCCACACAGAATGAGAGACAAGGCCAAATACAATTAGGAGACTCAAGTGGATATTAGCTTCATCATCACTTCTTTATTCTCAATAGAACGAAACACAAATGCTTGCACATCTTGCCAGAAATCAGTGGCATATCAATATCAGATACAGTTGCTACCAAAATAAAAGAAAGAATGGTGAAAGAAGTTATACATTCGTTCATTAATACAAGGAGGGAGGGGGTTAGAGAGTCAGCAAACCTTCCAAAGATGCATATTCCTGAGCATGAACTCATTTTCAAGTGCATCAGCTCTGAGATCAGAGGAAGAGGAATTGAGAGATCGAGCAGTGTAAGGATTGGTTTGGGTGCGACCTGTACAAATAAGCAAGTTAAATGAAATCTGATAAGAAATAAAACATTTGAAAGTGTTCGATAAGAATACCTTTAGAAGTTGCACAACTCGGTCTTAGAAGTTGCACAACTCGGTCTTAGAAGTTGCACAACTCCCAAGTTTCATATTCAGATATTCTATAGAAAAGTGAAAAGTATATGAGCTTTCATATATATGAAAAGCATTACCATCTGCACAAAACGTGAAAGTAGTGGTGTAAGCTTCTGACCACCATCATGTGTCATGTTTAATAAATCATCTCTATGATGCAGACCCTGAGCCACTTCAAAGAGAAACTGTACAGTGGTCGGCTCAGAAATGTAAGAATTCCTGCAGATAAGGACTCAAAGTGAGCAAGTAATTAACTCGTTTGAGCATGGATGTGTACAGAGTGGGCAGTGACTATGTGTCTGCGAAATGGATGACAGGGCAAAAATAAAACCAGACAGAAAGATCTTTGATTAAAATAAAATAAGGTTGCATCCTCACTCATCTCAGCAGCCTCCTTCTCAAACCTCTCGATCACACGCTTGTCAATACCACCAAGCTTGTAGATAAGGTGACCAGTGGTGGTGGACTTCCCAGAGTCGACATGTCCAATGACCACAATGTTGATGTGAACCTTCTCCTTACCCATCTTATCTTGTTAACTAAGAACCAGAAACATGAAGAATACAAAATTTTATAAAACATCTCCCAATAAAATAGCATAAAGAATTCTTCAAAAGTTGATTACTATCTTATTAACTAACAAGCAGAAACATTCATGCAGCAAGATACATAAAAAAGGTAGACATTGAAATCCAAAATGGAAATCTGAAGTTCTGAAGCACATACTCAATATCAACTCATCAAGCTAAGCCAATTAAAAACGTCTCACCATGAACATTCAACACTCCTTTAAAATTGCACAAGGTTAGAACTACTAAATTAGCCCCAAGCATAGTTATAAATCCACTCATGAATCAAGATGATACAAAATCTGTACTGAAATCTAAAGTAGAAAACTGAACCACATAATCAAATATTCAGAAGAAAAACATTTGAACCATAGACAACTAGTCAAATTACAAATTAATCACACAATATTTAGCATCTGAACAATCTGTTCTGAACCATAGACAACTAGTCAAATTAATCACACAATAAGGAGATGCTCACTACAAATTTTTCCAGATTGCAACCTTGAATTCATAGAAATTTAATGGAGAAAAACCCTAATTCGGTCAAATTTGAAGTCAATTTAGGTTAAGATGTTACTGCCTACAAGCTAAGACAAACAACAATCCTCTAGTTTTCTCTTTAATCGATTGATGAGGAGGAGAGATGAAGAGAGAGTACCGGAGTCATAGCCGAAGAGGAGGCCGCCGATTCCAGCGGAGAAGGCGAGATGGAGAAAGATGGGAGTCGGCCAGAGCAACTCCTTGCAGTTGTACGACGGCGCCGGCGTTGATCCTTCTCCATCTTCATCTCTCCACGCTATCGACGAATTGAGCGTATAATAGGAAGAGGAATCGCTCGACTTCTCCAGATAGAGCACCATCGGAGCACCGAATCCAGGAGGAAGAGCACGGAATCGAGCACCATCGGAGCAGACGTCTCCGATCGAAGGGAGTCTGAGGTAGTCGACGTCGTCGGCGGAGTAGAAGGTCGATGCGGAGGAGCCAGAAGGAGATACCGGCGGAGGAGATCTGGCGGAGGAGATCTGGTGGAGAGAGAGATTGGAGAGAGAGAGATTGGATTGGGGGAAATCTCAGGAAAAAAAATTGAGAATTAAGTATATTTAGGGGATATTTCGTAAATTTGTCCAAACACGCGTCTATTTTGTAAATACGTCCAATTAATGTGCCTATTTCGCAAATTTTTTCTAACCTTATCTTGAAATAGGAAACAATACCCTTTCGTTTACAACAGGAAAAAAAAAAAGGAAAGAAAAAAGATTTGGTGGGGATTTTTTTTTTGTCGAAATATTTTAAAATCTGACTTTGTGAAAGATTCTATTTCCGAATTCCAATTGTATTTCATAATAAATATATACATAATATTTTTTTCACAAATCTAAATCATATCCAATTTTTATCCTATTCTATCATATACGTACATTACCCTGTTCTATCATAATTCATAACAATAACACAATTTCGATCACTATAATACATAGATGATCGAACGAAAGGGTTAATCTGGTTGATCGATCAACTTACGTAGCTTGCGCGAATTATTCATCTGGAAGGTATGATTTTGGGGTTCTTGTAAATTATTGATTACTAGTTTAAATCTAATTTATATAGTTGACGCACTTTAATTAGTTGATTTACACTAATTTTTAGGTACGAGTTATAGAAACCATGGATTTTAATTCCGATGACGAGGAGACACGCCCACCACTCTTTGATCCAATCGATTTCAATTTTTGGATGTATGAAATGAAATTTTTCCTTGAGTTGGAGGATAAAACGCTTCTCCAAATCGTCGAAAACGGTCCACTTGAAATCACGAAAGTGGACGAGAATGGGGCGACGGTGGAGAAAACGAGGGACGAGTGGGACGGCGACGACTACAACAAGCGACGAAAGAACGCGCGTGCTTTACACATCCTCTATTGCGCCCTGCCGATTGACGAGTACTATAAAGTGTCGACTTGCAAGACAGCCAAGGAAGTGTGGGATGCTTTAAAGGCCGGTTATCGACTTAGTAAACCGGCAAGACTAGACTCGCTAACACGACAATACGAGACCTTTGCAATGGAGGAGAACGAGTGTTTGGATGATATGTTCTCGCGCTTTATGAGTATTGTTAGGGAGCTGGCGGTGCTTGGGGATGAAATCGCGGTGCCTAAACTGAATCGGAAGTTGCTGTCGATTGCGTTTCCTAAGTACCGAGAACGCGTCATGGGAATTCGCGAGTGCATTGACTTGAACAGCTTGCCTGTTTATGACTTGTTTTGTAAGCTCTCCGATCTGTGAACGAAATATAAGACCATGATGAAGCTGCACGTACACAAGTGTGTGAAGACTGAAGACCCACGGAGTCGGATCGATAGTTTGTTCTAGGAATTATTTTTTTACCTAAATTTGAAAAAAATAATTAAAAAAATAATTAGTTTTTTTTAATTAAATTCTTAGGGTCGCTTGTTTTTTTTTTTAATAGGGGTGTTTTCCTATTTAGACTCTTGTCCTATGCACAACACTTAGACATAGGATACAAAAAAAAAAACGGTTTACCGGAAAGGACTTGTGGTAGTACCCATAACTTCCCGGTTCGAACCCCGGAATGACCGCTCTTTATTTACCAATTCAAGAAAAAAAAACGTTTTTAATATTATTTATTTTAATGTCTTTCTAATTTAGGTTCTTAAATCACAAATCAAGTAGTGTAGTGACGGTGAGACTACACCACCCGTTAAATATGGAGTTGCTTGTGAGTGGAAGGATCAACCCTTTGAATGAGTCACACATTACCTGATCTAGATGTAGAGCGGCTGAACCGATCGAACTTACTAGAATAATTTAAAGCTTGTTATAATACTTTTTGTATTTATCTTCTTAGTTAGATAACTCTAATATAAAATTGGATAAACTCTAAAAAAAAAACTATGATTTCCCTGTGAACTCCGATATAAACTATTCATTTGAATCCAATAAACACATTAATCAATTCATTATTCTGTTTCTATGTTTTGAGTATATAACAAACCTAAAATCTGTAAAGGCTCGGATTTTTTAAAAATATTAATTATCGGAAAAAGAAAATCAAAATGAATTTAAAATAAATTCCAGCCCAAATTTTTGATTTAAAGATCGAATCCGTCTTTCATTTCGGGTTTTAAACGACCAATCGGCGAAAATTTAAATTTCCGACTCGAGACCTCAATTCCGTCTTTTTTTTCTCACATCCTTATCTAATTCAACATTGATTTCCACAAATTGAGATTAATTTTAAAATTTCCCCATCTCTTTCAATCTCTTCCTAATTAACCCAACACCCACATGTACCCTTTTTCTTACCTTGCTTGACTTACCAAAAATGGGAGTGAAGTTCTCATGCTTTGTCCAATGGGTACAATCAAGGTCTCGAGTAAACCCAAAATTTTGTCCATGAAATCTGAACTTGAACACATCTTTTCACACAACACAAAGCCAAACACAGCTTGCCTTTCCTCCCCATTTAGTTGCCGAGAACAGGGAGCTTCTAGCTCCTCCATTCCACCCGCCCCTTCCTCCTCCAACCTCCTTCCTCTCGAGCCAGAGCAGCAACCCCGTTAGGCCGAGCCGACGCCGCCAGCAGCAGCTGCAGAGCCTCCCTAATCAGCCCCGGAGCCACCGCCGACGCCGAGCTCTCCTTTCCCTCCCCGGTTTTCCGTTTCATTTCGGTAAGGTTCGATGCCTCTCGCCCTCTCCTCCTTCACCCTTTATCAGCCAAAGGCTCCGCCTTTAACACCCCGCATCTCTCCCAGACTTTTGCTCGAAGGAACAGCCCCAACGCAGCCCGGACGCACCTCCCCGGTGCTCCGAGCTTTCCGACGTCGAACACCTCAGTGAGCTTCTTTCTTCTCCCCCTTCCTTCCCTTTTCATTTCCGTGTGTGTGGGTGTCGGAGTGGCCGTTCCTGGTGGCCGGAGCCCAGCTCCACCGCCGCCGGCGAGGCTCCCCGCCCCTTCTCTTCTTCTTCTCCGGCCGGACGCAACAGCCCTCCCCCTTGTTCTTCATTTCGGCATCTGGGGGAAGAAGAGGGATGTGGGACCCCTTTCATTTGCCAACTCAGCTGGGACCCTTCTTTTTTTTACACATCAGCTGCCCCCCCCCCCTTCTCCCCTTTCACTTGACGTTAGTTTTACAATTGGATGAATTGACCTTGGGCCTAATCTTAATTGGGCCGGTTTTGGCATTTTAAAGGAGCCCAACAAACTGATTTTTGGGCCTTTTTCCACAAAGGGCTCGGTGCCGGTTTGGGAGTTTTTACAAAAGAAGGGTGAGTTTTGGTAAATTAAAATAAAGTAAGGTTGGTTTGGTAAATTAAAAAGGGATGTTTTGATTTAATAAATATAGTTAGGATTTTATAAATATTTTATAAAGATGTTAAAAGAAAATGATGTTAGAAGTATTATGTAATATTATTGGGATTAAAATATAAAATGTTGTTTTGAGATTTAAGCTATAATATTGTGATGATTTATTATGTGTGGTTAAATGTTATATGATTATGTTGAAGATTTACAATTATATGTTAAGTAAGATTTGTGAGATGATAGCATGCAAATTGGGTAAGTATGAATTGGAATTATCTTAAGTTGATGAATTGGAGAATTATAATGAATATGTTACGAGGTGAAGTTAAAATGATGAAAATGATGATGTGACGGTTATTGTGTCAAGTTGGGAAGTTGTGTGTGAGAGGATTCTATGCTTGTGTGCCTTAGAGATAGACTCATTCATATGCTTATACTTATTAGGTGACCATCTGTGACGTGTCGGATTTCATACTGCCTAGTTGATTGCTTTTTGCTGTTATGCGGTTCCAGGTAAGTCTCTTCGGAGCTTACTCAGATTGAATAGAGCTATTCCCTGCTTTAGGTGCATGATATACTAGGTGCTTGCATTCATGATCAGCATGCCATATAGTACCATGATCGGCGGAGAGTGAGCGCTGGAGTTATCGACTTCACCAGACTTTGATTATATTTTTGGATTTACACTTTAGACTCCGTTTTGACCCGGCTCTGCCGTGGCACCCTCTTGTGTTACACTTGTTTTCGCTAGTCGCATGATTTCTGATTTCCACGCTTAGACTTACGACAGGTACAGGGGACTTCCCCGGGGATTCCAACGATCCCTTCGATTTTGGGTATGAAATCCCCCTTGAAAACATTAAAGTAGGTTTTGAAACCTTCAACCTGTACTCGGGGCGCAAGGTCCTAACGAGGGGTTTCATCCCTCGAAACGTAACTCGGGAATCATAATCCCGGACCGTTACAAAATCTTTCCTAATTAAACTTTTTAATGTCATGTTTGAATATAAAACTAATTATTTTAGGGCTTGTTTGGGATGGATATATAGATATAGGCTATGGGTATAGAAAGCTCAATATCTATATACCTTATTTGGTATCTAAATTAGTATATAGATATCAATCTTATATCTCCTATCTACTAATTCTAGGGTTTTCTTCCTATTTGGATATCTGACAAAATTGAGGGCTATAGAAAAAGAGAGATGAGCGACTCTGAGCAGGAACGATTTCTTCTCCTTCTTCTTCTCCTCCTTCTCTATAGATCTGCTCGCCATTGCATCTGCTCAAACTTGCATCTTCTCGATTCTTCACAAAATTGTTGTTCATCACTTGCATCTGTGTGAAAACTTCTGTTCGAATTTTTCATGCCGTTCGAAATTACATCTGCCCAGAAATTGCTGCACACGAAATTCTGTTCGAATTTCTGCACACGAAACTTCTGTTCAAATTCTTCATGAAATTGCATCTTCTCGATTGAGAAGCCATATCTATTCGAATTGCTACACACTATCTAACTCAATGAGGAATTTGTTCGAAATTGAGGGATAGACTAGTCTGTTGAAGAAGCATCATTGAGAGATGGACTGGTCTGTTTGAAATTCCTCCCTCTGCTTTCTGGTCGTTGTCATCTGTATTACTTTTGGGACTTCACTGGTGCCCAGACAACAACACTATATGATTTTTTTTAATTCTAGCTTTGAATCAATGGCATGAGGCTTCAAAGAGTTCTTTTTTCTATTATGATATCTATATACTCTTCCCAAACCTGAGATATAAGATATAGATATCAATCCTATACCCATACCCAATACCCATAGCTTGATATTTATATCTCATACCCATAGCCTATATCCTATATCTATATACTCTTCCCAAACGGGCTCTTATTGCGATGGGATATGAATTAATCCCCCAATCGGATCTTCTATTTTTACCATTGGATGAGATTATGTGAATGGATAGATTTTAATCTCAAAACAAATAAAATATTACCAAAATATTTAAATATATGCTAAAAATATCTTTTAGAAGAATTGATAAAGTTCTCTCCATATCTTTTATCCTTTCGTACGCCCTTTATTCATATGAATAGGAGACGTTTAATTTTTTTTTTCTCTTTGGAGACATCCGATAAAAATATCAATAATTTTTTTAATAAAGGGAGTAATATCAATAAAGGAATATTTAATACGTTAGTTTACTAACGGCTTGTTTAGTATCCATTCCCGGGAATCAAAACTGTGAATCGTAATGGATGATTCTCAATTTAAGTGTTTGGTATGAATCATACCAAACCGTGAATCGTTCGATTTAGGCTTGAGTAGCTCGAATAATATGGAACTTCTAAAATTTTCTTTAAGTTAATATATTATGACCAAGTAAAACTACTTAGAGCTCGAAAAAAGCTTGGCTCGAGCTCGTTCATTTACTAAAACAAGCCGAGCTTGAACAAAAAAGAAAGCTCGTTTAAAAATTGGGATCGGCTCGGCTCGAGCTCTTTTAACAAATGAACAAGCTTGAACATGCCAAGATCGGCTCGTTCGGCTCGAATAACACCCCCTAGGTATGATTAAAACTTGGAATCGTAATGATTCCCGGGAAACATCCATTCCTAATTTTGTAGCCCATTTCATTCCCAACAAAATACTAAGTAATCCTCCATTCCCAATTTTGTAGCTCATTATTATTATTATTATTATTATTATTATTATTATTATTATTATTATTATTATTATTATTGTTATTGTTATTATTATTATTATTATTATAATAATGTCAACTAATTTTTACATAAAATTGGATGGGAGCCGGCTAACAAGCTGAGCTCCACAACCCTTCTGAATGCTAAATGCAACTCTATTCAAAACATGACAAGTATCCCTACTATACCCAGGTAGTCCCCTAGCAACCCCACATATCCGCCTGAGAAGTTCCATTGCCTCATCCCCTAAGTCACCAATAGTAGAGAAGGAAAACGGCAGGAAGTGATATCCCTTGTCTCCACAAACCTTCTCATACTTTCTCTTTTTGTTTTCAGCAGCCACTTTGACCGCCTTACCTGGGATGAAACTTGAAAGACCAGAATTGATAAAGATAGAAGTACCCGTGATATCAACACAAGTGTCTTTGCCCTGGAACCAGTTGTAGAACAGAATATCAGCTGGGCGAAGCTCACCTCCCCTGTCATCAGACATACCCGTAGACGCCTCTCTACGCACAGAAATTCCGGCCTTCAAGCACTCGTCATACAAAGCGTCACGCACCATATTATGACGGTGTTTAACACCAATGTCAGCAGCACAAGCGAGGGCGTGATCCCCCCCACGAATCCAAAATGCCTTTCTCACAAGCAGTACATTTGGCTCCAGCCTGAAACAATTCAATTCCAAGACGATACTTAATGATAGACCGAAAGGTGGCGGGGTTCATAACCTGACCAAGACCGGGAATAGGTGGTGCCTTTAGCCATTGTTGGGTAATAGGGAGCTTCAGGTTTGCAATCAGAGCTTCTTGCCTCCCAGTAAGAGCAAACTCCATCTTGAGGTGCTTGTCGACATATTTGTAATAACAACTAGCCAATTTCTTCATTAGACATGGGGCTGGTTGTATTGCACATATGTCAAAGACGTCCTCACCAATGACATTACTCCACCTAGAAGACGTTGAACCGAAAGCAGGGCCATCACCAGACACTCCCGAAGCCCTCAAAATACAATCCTGCAGCCCACGCGATTGGAGCCTCGAAGCAAGAAAAGCGTAATGTAGCGTGTCAGCAGCAGTGTAAACCCCAAGCCCACCGCAATCGATATGCATAGTTGAAAGGCGCCACTGTAGAGGGCCAAAGCCTGAACCCCCAAGCGCCACTATATGTTCAAGTGAACCCCTCAAAGAATCATCGAAAACACCTTGCGCATCTATGAAACATGAAGGCGGGGTTGTTCGCATCGCAAAGTAGAGTCGAGAGACTCCCGAACAGGCTCGTAGAAGCAATAACTCACACTGGGGATCTTCCAACCTCATGATGGCCTCCATCAGGGCATTGGTTTTCAAAACCCTCTTCATCATCACCTCGTTACAAAAGGAAGGATCCAAGCTAACCGGCCCGCCGAGGAGTTTGACCCCTCCAACTGGACGTGAAATGTGCTCAGGAAAAACCCCAACTTCCCTACATCGCGGGTCCTCACTCGGCCAGAATATTTCCGTCTTATCAACATTAAGGTGAAGTCCTAGGGTCGGGCCATCCTCTTGGATAATGGAAAGAGCTTTGCTGACCATCAAAGTGTCTCTAATTAGCGTCCCATCGTCGAGATACCAAGCATTAAGCTTCAGCTCACAACTATCATTAACCTTACGGATCAACGGATGCAACGTAAGCGAGAAAAGAAGAGGGCCAAGAGGGTCACCTTGCTGAACTCCTTGACACGAATAGAGAACTTGATCAGCGTAGTATAAACGAGCGGGACGAGCATAGCAGAACTCAACCCAATGGGAGATAAA
Organism: Persicaria tinctoria; assembly: GCA_037127255.1. Lineage (NCBI taxonomy): Eukaryota > Viridiplantae > Streptophyta > Magnoliopsida > Caryophyllales > Polygonaceae > Persicaria > Persicaria tinctoria. The sequence continues at coordinate 48,577,691 of JBANSL010000006.1, read as the reverse complement.
AGGGCACCTATGGCGAACCTCCTTGATCATAGCACTGCGATCAACCAGATTGAACGCATTCTTGAAATCAACCAAAAGCATAGTCAGATCATTATCATAGCCCCGAGATTCCACTAATCTGTTAACCGCATGCAGCACCGCTTCGCCACCACCCGAAACACCTACCCCAAACTGAGCATTTTCAAGATAAGGCCCAAGGGTTTTACCAGCCGAAGATGCAGCCACTTTCGACACCAGTCGCCGCCAAATTCGACCCAACAACAATGGGTCGAATTCCCCCACCTGGCTTACGGAGAGGTGTGAGAGGGGCACTTGCAACAAATTCACTCAATGAAGCCGGACACTGGCCGTTGAGAAATAAATTAACCACACTTGTTATAGAGTCAGAAACCTCATCAGCAATCGCCACAGCTGCACCACTAAAGGCGTCCGACAAGTGTTGAGCGCGAAGCCCATCTATCCCGCATGACGTGCCCTTTGGGAAGCTTCTTGTTCTGTCTAAAACTAAACTCTTAGAAACTTGCAAGGGGTCACCGACAATAGGCTCGGGGGGCATGTAGGGTGCTGGAAAGAATGGATGTTTGTCCGTAAGCTCCCTAAGAGTATCACTTGTCTGCGGAGCGACACCCGAAGAAGTAAGAATGCGAATGGCTGCAGAGAAATGCCAATCACCAACCTTCCTCTTGCATTGCTTAATGGCTTGCTCCTCCTGACACTTCTCCCCACCCCAAGAAGGGACATCAAAATTACCAGACAAAAGATCAACAACAAGACGATGAATACCCTATGATTCTCTCCACACCCGAATAGCCTCAGAAATACTATCGATCTACAGACGTCTCTTCAGCCCTGAACGATTTTCTACACTAGTCTTGGGCCTGTACCTATGCAAGATACAAAGAGGCATAATAAAGAGACACACCCAAGCCGACACACTAGACGGATCAGCCGAAACCCTATTAAGGGCGTCCGTAAGAACTCTAGCAAAACCCAATCTACACTTCCACGGGACATTCTTAACTGTATGAACTTTAGCATTAAACACCCTCTCCAATAAGGTGACATCAAGCCTCACAGTCTGCGAAAGGTCACCCCGATCACCCACCGGATCTATATCAACCGACGAACTACCAACATCAATAACAGGACGGGGCAACCCGTGAATGAAAAAGGCAATTGTTCCGTCGTCACATAAAGGAGCCTCAACAACGTCTCCGTCATGGAAACAATTCTTGGACACGGTGTGGGTGACACAACAATGTCCGCAAAACCAAAGACCAAGTTGTTGTAAAACCGCCTCAAATTGCCCATAAATGCTAAGATTAGACCCAAGAAGCGCTTTGAAGCAAAGTAATGCCTCGCCCTTAAGATGAACATCCCGCAAGTGCCTAATAAAATATGCCGGAGTGAGACCCTTGCCACTACCATCCCTACAACCGCCGCACCCAACGAAGGGGCAATGAACCCTCACTGGTAAGACACCTTTCATCCAAAACACCACAACAAACCAAAACAACACACACACCCCTGCATTAACCACCCACAACACAACAACCTAAAGCAAACCCACACCAAGAGCAAAAGCAAACACCGTCACTTCACATAACCTCCAAACAACAGATATCAGAATCAACAAAAGGCAACAACACTGAAGCAAACCGAAGCAAACAGATCAGCGGTTCTCCCAGCGACTCCGAGCGACACCGAACGCTTCTCACAGAGGCAGGCTGACCGACAGGAACACCAAGAAGAAAGGCAACGATGGCCGCAAACTGACGTGAACTACCGGGGGATACTAAGCGTAGGCGCCAACCGAAGCACACAGCGATGGTCGCAAACCGAATCACACAACGATGGTCGCAAACAGAAGCACACAGCGATGGCTGCAAACTGACGGGAAAGAGACCGAGAAGAAGACAAACCTGATGGCCGCAAGAACTGCCGCGGGAGACTAAGCGCAGGCGCTAAGATGAGGACCATCGACAGGGAGAACGAGGCTCGCGAACAGACGACGTGCCCCGGACTGAACCAGTGGATCCATCGCCGGTCGAGCACTCTCCTGAACGCCACTCTCCTGAACGCCGGCCGACCACTCTCCTGATCGCCAATCTCCTGATCGCCGTGCCCTAGCAGAGCGCTCGTGATTATTATTATTATTATTATTATTATTATTATTATTATTATTATTATTATTATTATTATTATTATTATTATTATTATTATTATTATTATCATACTCCCTTCAATCCAAAAAGTATGTCGTTTGACTTTTTAACACGTATTTTAAGGAGTTAAAAACTACATAAAATATCAACTTTTTTTAAATTATTTTTTTACAATTTAATATTTTTTGGTAATAAGTATTAGATTATAAAAATAATAATAAAAAAGTTAATATAAGATATAGTTTTAAGCTTCTTAAAATATGTGCTAAAAAGTTAAATGACATCCTTTTTGGATCGGATGTAGTATTATATTATATTATATTATATTATATTATATTATATTATATTGTATTATATTATATTATATATATTTATACTTCTATTTATATTATTATTATTATTACTATAAATACTTTATTATTTAATATATATTATATTATATTTTTATTTTTAATAATAATAATATATTTCTATTAATATTTTTTTTATCAATATTGTATTGTTTTATATTATTTTTTTATCAATATTTTATTATTATATATATATTAGTTTTATATTATTATTATTAATTATATTATATTATATTTATACTTATATTATTATTATTATAAATATTTTATTATTTAATATATATTATATCATATTGTATTTTAATAATAATAATATATTTATATTATTATTATTATTAGTATTTTATTATATTTATACTTATATTATTATTATGAATATTTTATTATTTAATATATATTATATTATATTATATTTTTAATAATAATAATAATAATAATAATAATATATTTCTATTAATATTATTACTTTTATCACTATTTTAAATTATTATTATTATTATAATTATTTCAGGAATGGTTCATTCCGATAGCATACCAAATAGCTCTAGTAATGAGTCGTTACCATTTTTTTATTCTATTCCGATTCTGATTCCCATTCCGATTCCAACACTCATACCAAACGGGGCCTAAAATAGTTATACATGAATGAATTGTGGCTACATAACATTTTTAAAAATTATTTTGGGCTAAAAAAATAATATAGATATAAATAAAATAACAATTATGAAATAATTGATTTTGATATAAATAATTTTTTCCACCAAAAAAATAATCAAGATATAAATAAAATAACACATATCAAATACTACACACCTATCTATTAATATATTTGGTAAGTATGACTATGAAATATTTTTATTTTTATTTTTGTCAATTAACTGAAATATATATAGAGAGATTGTGGCTTATATAACTTTCTATAAAATATGATAACCCATTATTTTAGTAATTTTTATCCTAGAATCAATCACAATGTGCCACATAATAATTTTTATCCTAGAATCAAAACCTATTGGTTTTAGTATATGTATATAGATAGATATTGATATATAGATTTTTTGGTATATTTTGGCATATTTTTATCGTTGAGGAAGAAGAGAAGTTTCAGTCTGCAATTTAGCCTCCTCAAAGTAGCTCTCCAGGTTTCTCTTAAAATTTTAAAACTTTAGCAATTTTGTTTGGTTGTTGCAAATCTTATTTTCGTAGAGCAAATTTTCCGATTTGATTCAGGTAAACTTTGGTTCATGGAAATCGTTTACACTTGATAAAAAAAAAAAAATCTTGAGTTTTTAATTTGCCGGTTGTTGTACA